>JAGSXJ010000006.1:0-1465214 GCA_020726575.1 Plectosphaerella plurivora | reverse complement strand
GGAGGGGGGCAGCGTCTTCCTGGCCCTTGGCCCCCCTCTTGGGAGGGTCCATCATCGGGGTGCTGCAGCCCCAAGGGCAGGATTAGGACGAGTTTTTTCTTCCATGACCGGCCACCGCCTGGATCGAGCTCGCTTGCTTAGGGCCCCTTGGGAGAGGCGGTGATTCCACACTGACGTCGGAAGATCGGCGGCAAAGGAGGACAGGACGGCGATGATGCTGGCTCGACACACGAGGTCCCGAGCTAGCGGGATGCTTGTCCGGCTCTTCTTCTCCTGAATGTGCTTTGCTGTCGGCGCGCCCGCTGCAGGCTTTCGACGGTTGTTTTGATGGTCAACCACCCGGCCGGGTGCCCCTTTCGCCTGTCTGTCCCTGACAGGCAGCGGCGCCCTCCGATGGATGGACTTGATTTAACCTTTCAACTACCTATTTTGTGGGGTGATTTCTGATACTGATCAACGTGCGCATGGAGAACGTCTTTTAGAGACGACGGTTGAGCCGGGGTGCCGCCGCGTGCTGACTTGGATTTTCGGGGTCTTGGCGGGGTCTCCGGCTTCGCTCGCCTAGCTCGAGATGCCCTCGCCGATCAGGAGCATGCATGGGGCCTCCGGGTGCTATTCGGAGGATTCTGACATTTGCCGTAGGCATTACTAGCCTAGCCTGAGCTCTTGGCCTGCCGGCAAGGCAAGGCAGCCCAAGGCAAAATAGAGTGACGCCTAGCAAGGCTCCAGGTGGGCTGAGCCACCCCGGAGCTATGGCGGGGAGACAAACGTGTTCTGGCGGTGTTGCTGCTGGGGGAAAAGGTGAAACCGTTTCCCTGCGAGGTCGACGGTTGACGGGGTTGGTGAGAGCCATCCAATAGCAAGAGCAGATACCCGAGGCGCCCAGGTGCAAGGCGGTTCTGACATGGAGGTTTGCTTGTCGGGGAGAGAGAGAGTCCTCTTGCTGTCCAAACTACAAGGGGTCTAAGCCCTTTCCAGAGTGGTCTGTTTTCATGCACGGCTTCGTGTTCTCGGGGGTGGATGAAGAAGGATGGATGGGCTGTGGCCGCATTGTCGTTTGCGCAGGTTCCCGCCTGCTCATCAGCTCGTCGGTGCCGAGAGTGCGAGGAACGTACAGTACGCCCCTCCCCTCCTCTTCTCTTGCTTCCCTCCATTTTTGATGGTTGTTTTTTTGGAGCAGGGAGAAAGACATGGCCAATTCTTAGATGAACAGCCGGTGCTCGTGCTCGCCTCGACTCGGTTGATGTCTGTTCGCATCCAACAGCAAGAGAGGTGAAGCAAACGAAAATCAAATTAGGACAAGATTCCTCTGGACACGCCATCGGATAGACAGGGATGATCTTCCACACGCAGCATGGGATAGCGAGTGATGGCGGCCAGTGGCAGCACGCAGGACGGCCAGGCCAAGCCAAGGCCAGCCCTCGCGAGGGCCGGCTGACGGCGCCGGAACACAACAAGGGATGATGCGCGTGCCAGCGAAGCGGGCAAAAGTGGAGGAGACACGGAAAGGCCGCGTGAGGTCCAGGGATCTTGGGTTCAGAAGGGGGTGGTAGGTGGCCTGTAGGGGGTGGTCATGGCGGCGGGAGGAGAGACAGAGAGAGAAGGGGGGTTCGGCGGCGGGAGGGAAGGGCGTGGGGCGGACGCGGATGCGCCAGGGCGGATGGATGGTGGAGGGTTGATGGTCGATGATTAGTGAAATCCGCAGCGAGGACGATCGGGGGTGTCCTCCCAAGTCCTGGCGTCGATGCGGTGAACGGCATGTGCCGGTGTGGATGCAACGATGGAGGCAGCCCCAGCTGCATGTGCGCCCTCGTTGGCCTTTCTCTTGTCTGTCGAGCCCAGCCCAGCCCGGGCCGATCCAGTGGTCCGTCCAGTTGTCCAGTCTTCCGTCCAGTCAGTGATCCGTCTAGTCGAGTCGATCCCGTGTCGCGACAACGGGCGTCAGATTAGGTTCGTTTGGTCGCGTGGGGTTTCCCCGGGGGTAGTGTCTGTTGTAGGTTATAGCATGGCATGACATGACCGTGGTGCCTTTGAATGACACGGCCGTGATAGTCATGTGTGTGTAGGTAGGGCAGTCACGTCTACCCCATGTTCTGGGTTCGCAGATTCAGATCTTGTGTGAGGCGAGAGATGACCATATATCAGGGTCGAACTCTTCGAACCAGTGCCACAAAGACGCCCTCGGTGCAGTGCTGGCTGGGAGGGATGGCCCAGAAGAAGGACGTGACGGGGGCTGCACAGCACTGCACTGCAGGCTGCGAGTCACCGATGCAGAGACCCATCCCATCGCGGGAGGGAGGGGAGGCTGCCCTGGAGGATGAGGGGGGGGGGCACTGGATGGGTGAAGGGGGGCGCTGCCGTTCCACACGACACCGATGACAGGCCGCACCGCCCCAGGAGAGGAAGCACACGGCACGGATGCTGGCTGTGATCGGACTGACTGTCTGGGTTGTGTGCGCTGGGCTGAACTAAGCGGCCCCCAAAGACATGGCTGGTTCGAGGTTGAGGTCGGCGAACTCTGCTGTGTGTGCTGACTTCCAGGCTGCTTGCCTCCTCCCTGGAGCTGTCGTGATCCATCCGGGGAGATGCTCGGGCACCATCTGGCACTCGTACGCGTGGACGGGGTACGTTGGTCGGTCGGAAGGGGGAAGAAGTGGACTTTGTTCAGTTTGGAGGAGGGCCGGTCGAGACGGCCTCCCCTCCTCCCGGTAAAATGAGCCGACCCTGAACGGACGGGGATGTGAGTGATGCGTCTCCGGAGCTTATCGGAAGGCTGCCCACCATTCACGCAGGCATGGTGACGAAAGTGAGAGGGCGTGAACCAGATCCGCGGTGCCAAACAACGACCAACGGACGTGGAGGAGGGTCGACGAGGCGGAGCGGAGCACTGAGGAGGTCGATGGGGTGTGCAGTGAGTAAAACTGACACTGGAGGTGTGTGGTGGTCTGTCCAGGTCCGGCGTAGCGTGGGCTGAGGACCCATCCCGGCCACCTTCGGTCAAGCCTGACGACCCCGGTGTACTCATCAGCCTGGCCATGCCATTGGTCTGGTGTCACTTACGGTCTACGGCTAGTGGGTCCCGAAGCCATGTGGGCCCGGGAGACGACTCTGGCCAATGGTGCCGAGGCCAGGTGAGGTGCGTCTTTCCGCAACAACTCTCGGCGTCCATGGAAGCTTCGGTTTCTTCACCTCCTTACCTGCCGCACCTATACTCGTATGCAGGACAGAGCAGCTGCGGCAGTCAATGCCCTCCTTCCTTCCTGGCCTGACTGGTCATGGGATCTACCTCACCTCACCACGCTTTCGGCAGGCATCTTCGAGAACAATTGATTGCCCCTGTCTCCAGCCACGCCCTTCAAGTTCCGACCTCCCTTATCCGCGGGATGCCTCACCCCTCAGCCTCTCTCCTCTCCTTCATTCCCCGGACTACTACGACGTTGCATGCTGCGTTGCTCAAGATCCTGATGTCAAACACTCTGCTGCTTTGCTTTGGCCCCGAAGTCGTGTGCTCGAGATCTACGCCGAGATCCTCTGGCCATATTGCAGACATACCACCTGAGCAACACCGTTTGTTGTCATTCTCCATGGAGACAGCTCCACGATTGAAAACTGAGCCACCGTCTGTCACCAGTCGTTTCCGTGTTACCGGCTGAAAAATGAGCAAGTCATTCTGAGAACAGGGCATCAAACATGGCTCCAGTGTGTATCCGAGACAACCAGGAAGCTCGACTGCTCGAGCTTGACCGCCTCGACGAAAAGACAAAGACAGCCAGCCGCCTCCAACTTGACCGCTCGGTCCCGTCTGCTGCGCCGACCATAACAAGGCCGAACCCCGCCAGCCTCTCGGTCAAAGGTCCTCCAGTCATCGAATGCAGCCAAGGACACGAGGCAGAACCCTCCCGGTTTCATCGTCAATTAGACTGGCAACCAGTTCAAGACTCCAGATCAACCAGGTCTCACGGACCAGATTGCATGATGACCATGGGCCCCCCCTACTCATACCGAAGAAACCCACAAGCACCTCCACCAGCCGCCATCCTGCTTGGCCAGCGGCACTTCCGGCGAGGGCACCTGCATGTCGCCCTGGGTGTCTGGGTCCTTGGGTTCTAGTTGGTAACCACTCCCTTGGGATGGGTCACAGCATATACGGCTCGCGGCCGCTTGACTGCCATTGCCGTTTCAGCAAGACAGCGGAGAGGGTGCGGTGTGGACCGCCATGGCTCCCAGGATCACCTTATCTGCTTGTACAGCTGGCCCACGAGTGAAAGAAACAGTCGACTCGGCCGTCGCTCGCTTTCCACTTCCGGATCTGGCCCGAGCCTGTCAACAGTCTAATCCGAAACGCCTCCGCCATTTGTTCTGACCATTCGCCCGGCAGGCAACCTCTTTCGACGGCCGTCGCCGTCGCCGTGGCAGGGCAGATCCTACTCGTTCCCGGTCTGGGGGCAGGCAACGTGTTGAGGCGTCGGTGGAAAACGAGGCGGCGGCCATGTCCCCAGGACCACCCCCCTCCCCCTTTTACCCCCGCCTTCACCACACGCCTGGGGCTTGGTGCGGCGATCAAGGCTCAAGAGTCACCCGTCCAGTCTCGCCACTCGGCTGCCTCGCCGCCTTGGTTGCTGCTCTATTTGGGGACAGGCTCAGCTTCCGCAGGATGCAAACACGGTGTGAATGTACACTCCCGCCCCCTTTTCCTGCCCGCGCCCAGTTTCAGACGCGGTGCGCCTGGCCAATGACCCCGCCGGTTGACGATGCAACGTTGAACAGAGATCGCCATGATTTTCGCATGGATATCTGGACACCGTCTCATGCTCTGGTCACGGGCCAGACACCGCTGCTGTGAAGGAACCCGGCCGGCCCCATCCGGACCTTCTTGCTGTCGGGACCATCCCTCAGGATCGGGGCTGTTTTTTTGATTCTGGTCATGGTCCTGTTCCTGGTATCGTTGCCTACCACAACGAGGAGGGGTCAACTCTGGGCAGAGACATGTCAGACTGGGCGACGAGGTCCAATCGAACACCCCACTTGGCGAGAAACACGCGCCTACCGTCCCTTGGTGCCTTTTCAATAGCCGCGATGGAGACGACCGGCGGCGTGCTAGAAGGGACCCCTCCTCCTCTACCTGGCGTCAAGGGGGTGGGTAGGCGGGAAGAAAGTCATTGTGGGCCGGACCTCGTGCGGGAACACCACCACCCATTTCCATGAACTACTGCACCCATCGGGCGGCTCCGTTGGTGAGCTAACTCGACGCTAGGGGAAAGGGGACGAAGCTTTCAGCCTTGTGAAGATCGGCACCTGACGAAGGTCAGGCAACACGCGTCACGCTCGGTGTATCGGGGCCTTGGCACGGGTCATGGGGGATGTGCAAGGGCTTGCCTAGGGCGTCGGAGTGCACATCCCCAAGGGGCCCCTTTCATCGAAGCTATTCTCGTCCTAGTGACAGCATCTTTTGGAGAAGTCAGGTCATTCCGGCACCACTCTCCCGCTTCCCAGCCAGCACATTGGCCGCATGCAAGGCGGGGGACTCCGATGTAAGCGAAGATGTCGTCTTCTTCGAGGTGAGAGTCGGACACCTTCTTGAGGTGTTTCTGGAGAGACTTGTCGAGCTCACTCCGGGTAAGATGCGCCAGTCCCATCCCCAAGTCTGGTCAGAAAGAATGGCTGTTCAGCTCGACGCATGTCCAGTAACACAAGCTCATGAAACAGTAAAGCCCTCTCTAGTTGTACGCCATTTGCGTATGTCAGCACTACGAGGATCTCCAGCGTCGACGACTTGGGCCATCCGCCTCAGAAGACCGTCCAAACACTTGATATGAAAGCTCCTGAAAACACGACGCTTTCTTGGGCTAGACGTTTTGTATTCAGGCAAAGCCAATGACCGTCAAAGACTCGTTTCGTCTCGGGACTTAGCCGCTTGAACAACTCCACGTGGCGTGTCAGCAGCTAGATCCTTACTGACGGTCAAGTTCCGTATAAAGCCAAGCACGTTGTTTCGACTTAATGAAACCCACGTCATCCTCTGGGACCAACGGCGCGGCTGGCGATACAGTCAAGCTTGGTGATAGCTTTGTCGACCTGATTGATTTCAAGATGTGCCACGGCCAGCCTCGTGTCGAGGTCGGATGGCACGGAGTCCTTGTGAATGAGCCGCCATTCCATGACTTCAACACCCGCAATGCTCTTCGGGGCTGGCAAATTAATAAGGACTCATGCAATGCTGATACATGTAGCAAAAGAGACTCGAGGAGGTAGTGAAATGGATGCGTCCATACTTGTCGCGAGCCAACAACTGTGAAGGACAAGCTCATGAGTTCAATCGCCTCTTCGTCCGCATTGTCGAGGAATTAGAACCCAATGAACCTTCGACTAATGACGTAAATGCTGTATCAGAAGTTCCTCTACATTCTCGTCCCCGGCAACTTGAACGCTCAAGCCCAGCTTTGCAACAGCACGCTCGCATACCTGATCTCAAGTCTTGTGTATCGACAGCACTCCTACATGGCTGATCGGACAGGATCACGCTGGGCACCTGAGTTCAGTACATGCGGCGTATCTCCATCGTCTCCTTGATACGAGAGTTGAGGCCAATGGCCGCCTGCATCTTGCCCGCGCTGTTAAAGCTAGAGAGGGCCCTATGTTAGAAGCTTGGGTCGAAAGCCTCGCCCCAAACGACTGGAGCACATCAACACAGCCAACATACCTGTACTCTTTGAGGATTTAAGTTGATACCGCGGCTTCGTACTACCCCTGGTATGTTGACAGTGGTGTCTCGAAATTCATCTGCAGGCTGTAGCTCCGGGGCAAGGCGCACGTATGCTCCCGAATTTGTTTTCGTTGTTCACCAGGTACTGAGAAGGTCTCGAAGCAAGAGCACCTCTTTGCAACGTATGTTTCTGACGTTTAATCAGGCTTTCTCGGTTCTCTGCTGCCCTTCGGATCTGCCTGCCCCTGTCATGCTCCTGGAGTCCCTACTGACATTGATCCAGTAGAGGCGATCGCCCTTCGAAAGGCATCTTCGTTCATTGACGGAGCTTCCGTCTTATTTGCAGTAAGCTCTGACGCTATCAAGGAGAACTTGTCTGAGCAAGCCAGTATGCCTTCGAACAATCGCTTTCTTCTACCGATGGAAACGGCGGTCCCGCTCAGGGGCACCAGGTCGCCTCTTGCAGAGCAATACATGCAAATAGTCTCTTATTCTCCCTGCTCGATCGCGTCATTTACGAGGAGACCCCCCTCAAAAACCCACGAGAGACTGTCTTACGGATTGAAGAACCCAGACGAGTCCGACGCTTGACTGCAGCGGACAGGAAACTAGTGCCGCAATTGTTGAGAAATCCAGCGACATAAACCCATCGTTTTAGGAGCAACTCCCACGAAACTTTGTGATTGATGACAGCAAGTGCTACACATGCCCGTTGATGAGTTTGGAGAAAACAGGAGTAAGTTCAGAGTCTCATGTCTGTCTCGATACACTCTCCAGCATCCATCTGGAGACGCTCAATATGCTTCAACCTATATGCTATGACCCAGCCATATGCAATGATCCTGTAGCTAGACACTTACAACAACAATCAGTTTATACCTTACTCTTCTGTACTTGTGTCGATGAATAGGGAAACATCGCTTGCATTGGCTGTGCTCATCCACCTCGAGCTGGTCTTCAGTCAGTTATGAAAATGCCAAGATGCACGGCGACAAGGGCACTATGATTACAAATACAAACCTTTCCAAAGAAAAGCACCAAGCTTACAATTGGAACAAATTGACATGAACAAGACCACAATCACCTATAGAAGTACGACAGTCTGATATAGGTACCTCAACCTTACTAATCACCTCCTGGAGCGGGATGCGCCCACCGCGGCAGCGGGTATGTTTTAGCGCATCCTCACCCCCACCACCACACGCTCCCGAGTCCACAGTGACCGACGCGACATCTTCGCCCTCGACCACCACGTCCAGGTCGTCCCTCACCACGACCCCGACGGCGCCCTCTCCCGCCTCCAATCCCCTGCTCCCACGCGCCCAACACGCAATGGCCTGAGCAGCACCAACAACTTCCCCCACCTACCACTTTCGACCCTCGCGTCCCTCCCCGCCATGGACATCGACGACATCCTCCGCGAGGTCGACCCAGCCTCCCACGCCGTGCCAGACGAGACCCAAGACCTCCAAGCCCTCACCCGCGCCTGGATCGCCGAACGTTCCGCCCCCGAGCTTCTCGAGTTCGTGCCACCCTGCCTCCTCTCTCCCGAACCCCTCCCGCTGACACTCCCTCCCCAGCTGGCCCGCCGACAGTCTCTTCGAGCGCGTCAATGACCGAATCAAGCAACAAATTGAAAAAGTCGAAGATCTCACCGGCGACATGGACCCAAAAACAAACTTTGCCCTCATCGTAATCCAAACCGAGCTCGAGCGCTACAAGTTCCTCGTCCGCAGCTACCTACGCGCCCGCATCGCAAAGGCACTTCCCTCCTGAACCTTCCACCTACCTCCTAGTCCTGACTTGTACCTCCCAGATCGACAAGCACGCTCTCTACTACCTCTCCAGCCCCGCGCTGCGCGAACGCCTCTCCCGCACCGAACTCGCGTACGCAACCCGCCACCAGGCCCTCCTACATAACCACTACCTCTCCTCCTTCCTCTCCTCCTTCCCGCCCCAACTACAGAACCTCAACGACGCGGCCGGCAATGTCTCCATGGTTGACGCACCGGATCCAGACTCGGCCGTCTTCGTCCGTATGCTGCGCGATACAGAAGTCGAGGGACGCGGTACCGACTCGGACGATTCCGTCACCGCCAAAGAGGGCGATATTCTCATCTTGCGCTGGTCTAGTGCGAAACCCATTGTCGACGCCGGTGACGCGGAGCTTGCATGATGCCTGCACAAGGCACTGGCAGCCACGAAACCGATATTCCATCGCCATGCTGCGCGGAGCAGCACATACAAAAATCACCCTGTTGATGGGCTAGGCTCGTCAGGCGGCCACTTGCCGTCACGCCACCTGAGGCCATATCAGCGTCTGCTAGCAGCCGCTCCCTAGGCCGAGAAGCGCTCATGTAGCCTTTCTCAAACCCAAAGTGCATGTCACAGGGAGCCTAGGTCGGCAATACGCCGCATGCGGGCACATGTGTTCTGTCAGCTCACCCTGACCGAGATGGCCGCCCATGGCTCATAGAAAGCACCACATAGACGCCTGCCACACATTCACACTCTTAGATGCAATCCAAATATGGAAGAGCCGACATACCCGGGGTATATTGCTCGCCTGCGGCGACATGAATAGTCTATAGGAAAATATGACTCGGTGGCCGAGGGTATACACCTCGCGCGCACCTGTGCAGTTTCCGGATGTCAAACTCCGTCTTGAAAATGTTTCCCGCCAAATGCTGCAATCCCGAACGCCATCCTAAACAAATTTGTCTTTTTTACTTTTGCTCCCTTTGATCGGGGGTGAGATGCCCACTCAGCTCAGCCAGATGGAGGCGCTGAGCGTGCTGGTACTGCGTCCCCTCAAACCGGGCGTGTGGAGGCCGGCGCTGCTTGAAGGTCGCGCGGCGAGATCGACATCGGGCCCCGACCTCAGCGCTACCAGGGCCCATGACGACCGTCGCTGCATCGCTGCCACCGGGCTGTAGCCGCCCTCTTCCTCTTCCTCGGTCGCCTTGTCGAGCCCAAGGCCCGAAGTGTAGCTCTGCATCCGCAAGGGCGAGCCGCGTCCGTGCAGGAGGCCTAGGTACCCTGCGGTGGGTGAGGAGAACTGCCGCTTGTGCATGCCCAGGTAGGGGCGCCGAAGCGCGGGCGAGGGGGACGCCGTCGGAGACACGTTGTGAGGGGTGGAGAAGAAGCTGTTTCCGTGAGACGTAGATGGCCGGGCGAGCACAGGCCGTTCGTTCTTTGGCGGCGAGTCCGTGTCGTCCAATTCGAGGTCCTCGGGGATGAACGCGTTCGAAGGTCTCCAAAGCGTGAGCGAGCTTGTCGACAGGGCCGGCGAAGGGGGAGCCCTATCGAGGTCGGGGAAGGGAACGAGGGGTTCGTCGACGAAAGAGTCGCCGGCAGTCGAGTCGGCCGCCGACATGACGGGTGTCTGAGGATCAGGCGTGCGGGGGGCTGTGTCTTTGGCTGTATCCTGAATGACCGCCACCTGTTCAGACGAAGCGTTGATCTCTGGCTTGACGTCGGGTGCAACTTCATCATCTTCTGTCTTGAGAGCGCCTTCCGGAGCTGTGTCACTCGTGGGGGAAAGGGCCGAGTACTGAAGGAATCCCTCCATGGCAGGCGAGGGAAGAAGCTCAACTACAGGGGCGGCATCAGCAGCACCCTCCGGGACTGCCTGAGCTTGGGCGACGTATGCGAAGGCCTGCGCTTCGGGGACCTCGGCGTAGACAGTAGGCTCGCTGGCCGTGGCCGCTTCCACCTCCGCCACCGGTTCAACGGCGGTATCGTTCGTGTGGGCTTCGACAGCCTCGGCAGCGACAAGTGCATCCTCCTTCGGAGTCGGGTCGGCTTCCACCTCGACGGGCACAGGAGCTGGGAGCTCTACAGGCGCGACTTGAAGTTCTGCTTCGACGGGCTGTTCTGTTGTGTTGGTTTTGGCGGCATCTTCTTGAAGCTCGGTAGGCTTCTCTACAGCGACAGCAGTAGCTTCCGCAGGGCTGGCAGCTACTTCAGCTGTCGGCTTCTCTTCAACCTCGGCCTTGACTTCAAGGTTGGTGGGTTCGGCTGGGGCAGGCTGTGTGGGCTCTGCCGGGGCGGGAACGGGCGCAGGCTTGTCGTCGACCTTTACGACAGGCGGCTCAATGTTCTCGACGGCGATTGCATCGTTCTTTCTCTTGGCGGCCTTCTCGTCAATGACGACGGGCTGCTCTCCGGGCTTGGCCTCGACGACTGGCGTCTTGGATCGGCGGTTCCGGCTGAGGAGGGCAAATCTGCGTGGCAGCTTCATTTCGTCTTGCTCGTGGTTGTCGCAATCGTCTCCTCTGACAAGTCGCTCAAAAGTGTACTGCCCGCGGTACTGGAAGTTTGGCGTGGTGGCGACGCTCTCCTGTGGTGTCTCGGTGTCTTTATCGCTGAGGCAGGGTGTAGAGAGGCGTGTGGAAGCAGTGTCTCCTTCATCAGTGGCCGAGTAGGAGGTGGTCTCTGGGCTGTCGCAGCTGGCTGATATACCCTGTTGCTGATCTTTGATAAAGGGGATCGGTCTGTGTGGTGTTTCAGGGTCCGGCTGGTACTTGGAGGTTGTTTCACTTGACGAGTCAATCGAGTCGTCGTTGATGGCGGCGAATTTGGCCATGGACGCTGAAATGACATCGTCCACGGACAAGGGGTTCTCGGGCTCGGTCGGCTCATAGTGTGATTCTGCGACGAGGGTCGAGGGCGAGGGAAGGGGGATGTCGAAACGACGCTCGATGAGGCGGAGGTTGGGTGGCGCTTCAGCTGAGTACACCAGCGAACATGTGTCGCGCACGACCATGGAGACGTCGATCTGCATGCGTTCCTTGAGCGCTAATAATAGCGCGTCTTGGTTGGGGCCATCGGACGCGTTGCTCGTGGGCCGGCGCGGTGTCGAGCGGACAGATTGCGAGACCAATGTCTTGTCCAGGACGACGTGGCCTCGTTTTGTGGCAGCAAAGGTGATGCTCACATCATTGCCGCTCAGGACGTCTGAGATGCCCGTCTGCACGCGCTCAAGTACAGCCTGGATGGTGTCGCGGTTGTAGCAAATGGACGAGTCGAGGGATACGGCAAAGGGGTTCTTGACGGTCCAGTAGGTGCCGGTAAGACCAGACAGCTGACGTACGGAAATCTTCAGGTCGTCCGAACGACCTAGAGTTGAGTCAATCTCGTCCCGGGCCGCTGTGATGGCGTGCTCGAGCTCCTGGACAAAGTCTTGGCAGTCGAGGCCCTCGGGGTGACGGAACAGGGCGAGCTTGCTATCTGTGGAGCGCTCGAGGTGGGAAAAGTCGAAGCCGATGCGGTTGCTGATGCGGAAGCCAACGTGGAGCGAGTCGTCGTCGAGGTGGGCGCGGGTGTCGTCCGTGTCCGAGTCGTCCAACGGCTTGTGCTCGGGCTTGAGGCTCCGGCGGGCGTCCAGGAGGGTGTTGACAGCTGAGGAGATCTTCCATGTAAGGTCCTCTCCGAGGGCGAGGGTCAGCGGGGTGGTCTGGTTGCTCCTGATGTGGACGCGGCGCTCCCAGACGACGGGCTTCCGCGGCCTGCGCTGGCTTGTAAAGACAAAGCTAATTTCGTAGCCGGGGATAGATTCGTATTCCTGCCTAGAGAAGATAAAGCGGCACTGGGGCACGGAAGCGAGCGAGACGGTGCTTCCCTGAGGCGGGATGGCGGTGTCTGGGCGGACCTGGAGGCGCTCACAGGGCTGCCATCTGAAGGCCTTGTCATGAGCCTTGAGGTAAGGGCCGACGAGACGGTCAGCGGCCTCGGCAACCTCGATGGCCGACTGCCTGTCGAGGGGCAATTCTTGATACGAGGTGTAGACCTTGACAGCCCAAGGGCTGCCGTTGCGGCATACGGTAAAGGTCAGCTCAAAGCGCATGACCTTGTCGCCCCGGTGACTGCTCGCAGCGGCCGAGTCTCGTCGGGTGATGAGCTCGGGGCAGCCGTGGTCGAGACGGCGTAGCAGGCCGTGACATTCATCATCGCTGGGCACGTGATTCCGTGACGTCTCGTAGAGGTTTTCAAAATGGATGTTGAGGGGTGACCTATAGCGGATGTTGAGCTGGACCGAGAGGCCGGCTGGGGTGGAGTTGGGCATCGGCGGCGGCGGTTGTGACAACGGCAGGGCGTACTCGGGCGAGGCTGGCAGGGACTTGCGTTTGTGGACGAGCTTCTTGAGGCGGTTCCTCAGGCCTCCTTGGCGAGGCGCCGGCGTCGCCCACGGGTCCTGGTCCAAGGACATGGTCCTGGTGAGCGGCTGAGAGTGCACCATGGCGGCGAGGGCTACGGCACGTTTTGTATGTGGTGTGTTTGTAGATGGCGATATGGTGGAGAAGGCTCCGAGAGAGAAGAGAGGGCCCTCACATGCGAGGGATGCGGTATGCTGGGTACTTCTCAAGTGTGAGATGTTGGTGGAGGAAGAGGAGACGAGAGGGAGAAGATGAGGCAGATGTTGCGGCAGGCACGATGCAGGCGGTGCTTGCCCGGTCTAAGTGCGGGGCCGGGGTCGAGAACATGCGACACTTGACGTGACGCCGGGGAGAGAAGGAAGGAAGGACCCGGGAGAGAAATGGAGCTGCCGAGGATGGAAGACCGGCAAACAGACAGCAAGTCGAGGTGAGTCGAGTCGAGTCGGGGAGATGGTGAGGTAAGTAAACAAATCGACTCGAGATGGAGCTAGTATGAGCGCACGGGAGGGGAAAGAAACAAGGCGAGCCCGGCAAGTAAGGTGAGGTCTGGTCGTCAGGTCGTAGTAGTCGCCGTTAGGTACCAGTAGCGGCGGCGGCAGCGAAGCGCCTGCGGGCGAGTGGGCTGGCAGCAACCCAACTCGAGGCGGTGGGAGGGAAAACGGGATCGGGAGAAGGATCTAATGCAGATGGCCCCATTCGACAGCACGACGACCACTGGACACCCAAGAGCCGAGGGCGGGGAGAGGGTATGCAGAACGAAAAAGGGCAGGAACTGAACAAGCAGGGAGGAGAAGCACCACCAAAGAGAGAGGTAGATCAGAGAAAGAGAAGTCGCGGCATAGACCGACCGGGGAAGAAAATGATGCGTTGCGGCGAGGACGTGGTGTGTTCGTGACGTGACGCGCGCACCATCTTCCCAGCCAGCAGAGACATCCATCTTCCTCATGTCGCGTCCTCCCGGTCGCCCGTCAACGGCTCGGCTCACCTCCATTTTGCTGGCACCGGCCGCCAGATAGTGGCATGACCAGCGTCCGGTCCGTGATGTCCCCTGTAGACTTTTTTTTCTCTCCCTCTTGCGGCCTTGCCCCCGTCAAGGACCCATCTTGACTTCCTTGTCCATCCCCACGCAAGGGCGGGCCTCCCATGTGCAAAATACCAGGGCCTCCCCGGCGGTGACACGTCCTGCCCTATGCGCATTGAAGACGCCAGTCAAGTCATATAGCCGACTGGAGATATGAGCGAGGGTGGTGAGGCTCTTTGGGTTCTCGTTGGCTGCGAGACAGGGTCGTGCGTTGGCAAGTAAACAAACGGGCGGTAACACGGAAACAAATAAAAAGACAGAGTCCGACCACTCAGTCCGTCGTTCGGGGCAGGGAGGGGAAGGGAAGGGAGGGGGGGCCGGGAGCTTGGAAAACAAAAAAAGCCGGTTCCTGGCCCCCTAGTCTCCAGCCACCCGCTTCAACTTCCAATCCACACACCGTGAGTCGTCCGAGTCGTCGTCGTGGAGATGCGCCGGCGGTTGGCGGCAGTGCAGAGCAGGGTGGTGCGAGATGGATGTTGATGAACGGACCATGGCCACGCCAGGCGGCTCCTGAAGGATGCAAGACGGCCCGGGGGAGATGCCCGGAAGCACCAACTCTCGGTTCTGGGGCTTGAGCTGAAGGTGGGTAGGGCGCGGTCTGGGACTGGGCTCCGGCGGATGACGGACGAAGGGCGGCCTTCGGGATGTACCGCCGCTGGGACCGGACCACTTCAGCACCGACCGAACCACCAACGGCGGGCAAAAGAAAGGCTCTGTCACATATACGAGAACCACGCCAGTGTTGCTCTAGAGACACAGCTGATGCCAGGCTGATTGATCTACATGCGACTCAAACTCGAACAACAAATCTTAGCTGCCAAACCGCAGACTCCCTTGACACTCCAAGCCTACAGCTTCGAACCCGCCTTCCGACCGTCCTTAAGATTCTTGGAAAACTCGCCCGCAAGCAAAAAGTCGGGATACCGCATGCTCTCATCCGTACCAACATTGCTTCCACCCTGTCGCCGCCACGCGCCACCGTCGACCGGAATAATCTGTCCGTTGACGTAGCTTCCGGCATCACTGAACAGATAAACCGTCGCATCAGCAATATCCCGGATCGTGCCCCAGCGGCCTCCCGGCACCGACGCCTCAGCCGCTTGGCGGTTGTCCGTCGAGCTCGCGAGCCGCTCCATGCCCTCTGTGTTGGCAATGGGGCCCGGCGCGATAACGTTGCTCGTCACGCCGTACGGCCCGTACTCGAGCGTCACCGAGGCCGCGAGCGAGTCGACTGCTGCCTTGGCTGCTGACACGTGCGCCTGCAACGGCATGCCTGTGTAGTGGAAGGTGGCCGACACGAAGATGATGCGTCCGCCGCTGGTGCCGTTGTTGCTCGGCTGCGGGTTTTTCTTGGCTGACTCGACGAGGTGAGGGACTGTGGCCTTGATGGTGTTGAAGGTGCCGAGGACGTCAATGTCCATCACGGCCTTGAACGCGTTGGGGCTCATGCCAGAGAGCGGCGCGATGAAGTTGCCAGCCGCACCAGCGCTACAGAACACTGTAAGATGGGTGCCTACTGGAGGAGGGCTTGGAGACTCACATGACGAAATCGATGCTTCCCAGCTCCGTTGCGCACCTATCGGCCGCACTCTTCAAGCTCTCGGGCTAGGTAATGTCAGCCATGTCACGAGCAACTCACACATTCAGTAGCCGACTCACGTTCCTGACATCGCATCCGCCGATGCCGATGACCTTGGCGCCAGAACGCGCCGTGGCAATGTCCTTGGCCATCCTCTCCGTCTTCTCGACGTTGCGGCCGATGATGCAAGCATTCGCACCGAGGCGGACGAGGGCCCGCGTCTGGGCGCTGCAGATGGTGCCAGCGCCTCCCGTCACGAAGACGACGCGATCCTCTGTGCATGCGTCAGCTCGCAGGTCTCGAAAGAAGCGTTCCCACGTGGCCAGCACTCACTGAAGATGCCATCCTTCCAGATGGGGCTCACGTATTCGGACTCGGGGATGGGCATGGCGGAAGAGGTGCGGTTGGTGTGGGATGTCTGAATGATGCCTTTGCAGTCCAAGAAGGGTCGAAACAGCGGGAGAGAGAGATTGGTGAGGCGGGGATGATGTACGGTGCTGTGAGATGCGAGTGTTTGGGCCGAGGGAGCCGCTCCAAGATCTGGCTCTGGAGGTGAACTGCACGTCGGTAATCCAAAAATCGTGGAGACAACCTCGGCAAGTGGAGTGCCAATTGAGTATCTGGCTCGCCGCTTTTCCAACTATGAGTAATCACATGTAGGAATCCAAAAGTCTTGCACGGTTACGACAAGGGAGATTAAAGCAGCGGGATTCTTAGTCTGAAGCAGGATCCAGCTCCCCCACGGATGACGCCGAATACTGGGGCTGTGCAGTGAACTCAGCAGGCGTACCCCAGGTTTTAGTGCCTCCAGGGGCCGCGGCAAGGACCACGGGAAATGTCACTTTGCTTCGAATGTCCAATGGTTCTATCAAGAAGGATGCTGCCAAATGCAAGCTTGTCATGGCCAGGGTACTCATAGGAAGCCTTCTCTGGCGAGTTGCAAGAGACCGTGCAAGAAGTACGTAGATGAATATTGGGGTTGCTCTTGCTCCTCTCGTCAGCTGACATGATGAAACGATCAATCTTCTAAGTTGACTAGATAGGTTCCAGGGAATTATGGATCACTCTTACTTGAAATGTACCAAAACATGTAGTTCTTCCTGACTGTAAAGCTATCCATCGACAGCAAAGGACGACCTGAACGATACGGTCTTGTTGGCGAGGAATTGGGCCCTTTTTGACCTGAGCTATGTACGAGCAGGTAAACGTGTTCGAGATCCTTGGGAGTTTATGACCTATACGTTTTACTAAGGACATTTCACTTCGTCCAAGCCATAGGCAATTTACCCCAGCAGTCAAGCTGGAATATCTAAACCTCATGTTGAAGCAAAAGCCAGTGGAGCCCGTCGAGCTCCCCGGAGCATGGAGGAATTGCCACAGCTGATTCCAGCCGTCTCCAACTCCCCCACCGCACCACGAGCTGAGCACGGGCCAGGGCGGGGCGGAACAGAGGGGGCGGGGCCGCGGATCACTGCACCCATTCGACCAACCACCTCTCCCCGAATGATGCATCCCAGTCATCAGCGCCTTTGGGCAGTTAGCGCTTCCAGCCGTGCAGCGCAGCTCCCACCGCCTGCTGAACCCGCATCATCCCTCCCCAACCGCAACCTGACCACCCGACGCCTCCAAGTCTCATCTCCATCTCGTCGTCACCTCACCTTTCTCCCACCCTCCGCCTCCCCCCACTGCGCCAGAGCAATCCAATCCGCTGCCATGGCCTCCAAGGGAGTCTCGACCCTCAAGTTCGTGGGGACTATCTCCCTCGGCCTCCTGACGGTACGTCTTCTCCAACTCCGGGCTCGTCCGTCCCCTCACCGTGCTGGTATGGGCGGTTATACGAGCCGAGACGTTGTTGGTGCCGCTTGACCGAGTGACGCCACCACCGCCGCCGCCGTCATGCGCATCGCTCTCCTCCACGAGCAACCTCTCCATAAGACCTCAACTGACTTGCTTCCTTTCACAGGGCCTCTCCTACTCCCTCTCCGCCGTCTCTGTCCCGTCCATCCTCTCCCTCCCCTCCGCCGCCTCGGCCTCGCGCGCCTTCCAGAGCCTCCTCGCAACCTCCACCCTACGCACCCGCGTTCTAACCGGCGTCTCGACCGCCTCGCTGCTCCTCGCCTTCGTCCTCTCACCGCGCGCCCACCGCCACCCCTACCTGCTCTACACCTCCATTCTCGGCCTCACCGCCGGTCTCTCCGAATACCTCGCGCCTTACATCATCAGCTCCGCCGATAATGACTCGTCTCGCCGGGACTCTGCCGCCCGCATGGCCTCCCTCCGTGAGCGCTTCGCTGCCCGCGACGCCGCGCGCGCCGCCAGGATGGCCAAGATGGAGACGAGCTACGAGATCCTCGGCGACACCCACTCGGAAGGCACCGGCAGCGCCAGCGGTGGCGAGGACCTCGAGCTCGAGGAGGAGACGCTCAACGGCGAGGAAGTCCGCGGCGAGGTTCTCGTCTTCCGCAAGACGCAGTACGTTCAGACGGGCATCGCCTCCGTAGGCTTCCTCCTGGCCGTCGTTGGCATCTGGGGCGACGGCGCCGTCCGCGTCTTCTATATCTGATTTGGGTGTTGTTGGCCAATCAACGCTGGCTTCTTTCACGGTGTTTGGTGTCATTTTTGGTTTTTAGGAACAAAGGGTTCTGCCTTCTATTTTGTTGCTTCAGGGACCACCATCTCGGTCTCCTCCGCCCCGCTCGACTCGGGACCCGAGAAATGCACATACGAGAAACGATTATATGGCTGAACGGGGATTTCCCGTCCCGCTTCTTGCGCTATCCTGCGCTATCGGGGGTTGCCAGCTTGACTATGCTGGGCGTCTTTAAGTAGGAAGTATGCATATAGCTCACGGAATGGCAAAATAGACCATGCATCGCCCCTCCCATTGTGATCGTGTATGTTCTGTAACACCGCCAGCCTACTGCTTGAATCGCTCGTTCCCGGCGAGGTCGTCGCGGGCATCTTTGATCAGGAAGCTAGACATGTCAGTGTACCGCTCATTATCTAATAGGCAGGGTACTCACTTGTACCAGAGCACTGTAGGTGCAATAGTGCCCAAATGCCACAGGCTGTGCGCATCCAATATTCCCCACAGCGGCGGGAAGTCAAACAGCTCCAGGCTCATGACGGTCATGACGCAGGCGACGGCGATACCAGGCCAGATGGCCCAGGGTTGGCGGGTGCGGCGGTACTTGTCGTAACTGAACCAGAGCCAGAGGATATTCTGGATAATGCCGGCGACGACGTTGGCAGCCATATTATAGGTGTAGTCCCAACGCACGCCCTTGAGGTAGGCCACATGCAGCAAGTAGAGCAGGCAGCACAAGACCCCCCAGGCGCGCAGGACGGTTTTGCGGCGCGGGGTAGGGCGGTCCAGGCGGAAGACGCGAACGGGGGTATAGTAGAGGCCGTAGAGGACCGAGGCGCCAGCGGCAAAGTAGTCGAGCTGTTCGGTGGCGGTCGAGTCGCGGGTGTGAAAGATGGTCGAGAAGACCCATGAGGCCATGCCGAAGCAGGCGAAGAGCTCGTACCACGGGCGCAAAGGGTAGGAAGACGGAATGCTCTGCTGGACCTTGCGCCGGCCTGTGTGGTGTGCCCAGAAGTTTCCGAGGGAAAAGGCTACGGAAGCTGGCTCTTGCATGCCCCAGAGGCGGTAGAAGGGCCATTTGCCGTGGAACTGCTCAATGGACTTGGGCGGCATGGCTCGGACGCGGCGGGAGGTGATGATATGTTGGCACGTGTAATCGCATTCGGCTGGACAGGTCCAGAAGAGGAGACGGCGGTGGAGGGCTAGGATGAGTGTTGATGTCAGTTGCGCTCTTGGTGCGTGGTATCAGGGAGGGGCCTCACGGATGGGTGTCGGTGTTTCCGTCTCGCAGTTATTGTCGGTACAGATCTGGATTGGGAGCCTCGGTCAGCACGGTCGAATGGCTTCTTGGGGTAAAGGAACGGCAACAGACCTCGACGCATTGGCGGAATTCAGGTAGGCGATCGCCGGTAGATGCTGTCGCAACGGCCGCGAAGAGTACCACGGCGAGGATGCCGAGCAGGAGCGGCCTCCTCGTGCTCGACGTTGGGCGGGAGGGCATCATGGCGGCATGCGAAGGGATCTACGTCCAGCGGTCTGTGAGAGACTGGACCCAGACGGCGTGGGAGAGGCGAACATTTGCCCGTCGAGGACTTACGGGGAGGTGGAAGCGAGGAGTGGCATTGAAGGGGGGAGGGTGCTGGTCTTTGGAGTCGTGCATTGGACACTGGTACAGAGCAGCTCCATCGAATGCCAAGTCCGAGTCCTGCCCGGTGCCCGCCAACGGGGTGCGTCAGGGGGGCTTGACAGGGGCTAGAGGCGCGGGGCTACAGCGACTGTCGGGGGTGCTTCTATTCTGGTCTTTGACATGGACATCTCAAGCCTGGGCGCACCGGGGTTGCGGTATTGATTTGATTACCCAGTTGTACATAATCCTGATATAATCGTGATTTTAGGACCAAGCATCGAGACAAGACTCTCAGAGCAATTCGATGCGTCATGTCCTTTACCCGGCCGTGGCGGAAGACCCGGATGCTGATTAAGACGGGCGAGGCCGGAGTGTGGAGACCGCCGCCGGGTATGTTCGCACCGCCAAACTCGGGGCTCATCCGCCATGGCGGCAAGCACCAGACAGACCTCACTCATACAAGCCATATATAGAGCCCGACCTCACCCAAACCACAAGCTCTATCTGTGATCCACGCCTCACATTATTTCCTACTCCCATATCCACCGTCACCATGTTCACCGGTATCGTCGAGGAGCTCGGCAGTAAGTCTCGCACCCCCTCCCCTAACCCTGACTCACCCCTCCATGCTGACCGACAACCCAGCCGTCACCAAGCTCAACACCCAGGACGAGACGGGCGGCACCTCTCTGACCATCACTCTCCCCGAATCGTCTGAGCTCCTCTCCGACGTCCACCTCGGCGACTCCATCGCCATCAACGGCGTCTGCCTCACCGTCGTCACCTACGTCGCCTCACCCCCATCCTTTACCGTCGGCGTCGCCCCCGAGACCCTCCGCATCACCAACCTCGGCGCCCTCAAGACCTCGTCGCGTGTCAACCTCGAGCGCGCCGTTCGCGCCGACACCCGCATGGGCGGCCACTTTGTCCAGGGCCACGTCGACACCACCGCTACCATCCTGTCTGTCACCCCTGACGGCAACGCCCTGACCTTCCGTTTCGCCCCTGCTGCTGCCGATAAGGCCAACGTCCTGCGCTACATTGTCTACAAGGGCTTCATCGCCATCGACGGCGCCAGCCTGACTGTGACAAAGGTCAACGACGACGAGGGCTGGTGGGAGGTCATGCTCATCTCCTACACCCAGGAGAAGATTGTCACCGCCGCCAAGAAGGCCGGTGAGACTGTGAACGTAGAGGTCGACATGATGGCAAAGTACGCCGAGAAGAGCCTCGCCGCCTACGTGCAGTCCAACAAGGCGCTGGGCGCGGCGCAGTGAGCGGTAGTGGGACATGTAGAGACATAGTAGACCAAGTAATCGAACCCCCCTCTCGAATCAACCGCTATGGCCATGTGCACGACTAAAACAGAATCTCACCGATCAAGTCTGGTCTTCTGTGGCGTGGAATTTCCAAGTCTTCTCGTCCTTTGGACGGCTTTATTGTATTTCCGAGTGCAGAACCCCGGCTCATAATGTCATATCAGGTCATCCTTCCTAGTATCCCCAAAACAGCCCTGCCGTCCCCGTCCTCTGATGCAAGCTGGGACGGCGTACGGCTCGTTACTTTTTCAGCACAACACGCCTACCCAGTCACCCGCCGCTCCATTACTGACCGCCGTGCTCCTTGACGAGGCCGGCCACCTTGTGGGCCAGTTCCTCAGCCTCGGACCTCGTGGCCGCCTCGGCGTACACGCGGCAGGCGTTCTCGGTGCCGCTAGCGCGCGCAAAAGAGCGACCGCTGGCGTACTTTTGCACGCTCTCGTCGATGAGGGCCTGCAGGTTCTCGGGGCTCTCGAGGCGCCTCTCGGCGTCGTACGTTTTGAAGAGGTCCTTGTTGCCGACCTCAACCTTGACAAGCTTGTTGGGAAGGTCGGTGTAGGTCTGGGCCCAGTCCTTGAGGGTCCACTTCTTGTGGGCAAGGATGACCTCGATGAGCAGCATGTCGGAGAGGGCATCGCCGACGGTCTGGTTGACGAGGTCGCCGAGGGCTGCAAGGGTGTCGAGGGCGTCTTTCTGGGCGGGCGACTGGGGCTTCTTCTCGCGGAAGGCCTTCCTGGCGTCGACGCTGAAGAGGACGGTGCCGTGACCATTGGCCTCGAAGTAGCAGCCAATGTCGAACTTGAGCGCGGCGTGGTGCAGGTACTTGACGCCGGTCGGGGTGAAGACGACGGGCAGGTGCAGGTGCTTCTCAATGTAGTTTGTGCTGGCGCCGTTGGCGTACGCCGTCTGAACGACACCGATCCTGACGTCCTCCTCGAGGCCGGCGTCCCGGACGAGGTCACCGATGAAGGACGCGGCCAGGGACGATATCCTGTCGCCGTCGAGCATGAAGAAGCCAGTCTCGGGGTCGGTCCAGTAGTAGATGAGGCGGTCGGCGTCGCCATCGTAGGAGCAGCATCGGGCGCCGGGAACGGGCTTGGGCGAAGGAGGGGCCTTCTGCCTCGTCTTGACGTAGTCGGCACCGGACTGGAGCGCAAATGTCAGCAGATGACAGAAGAAGGGGTAGGGGGGACCAGAGAAACTTACGTCCAGGTTGAGCACCTCGGGGCGGAGGACATCGTCGTTGACAATCTTGATGTCGAGGCCAGTCTTGTCTTTGGGCACGTACTTGAGGAACTCGGCGAGCTTGGGTCCGCCGACGCCGTTGGCGCAGTCGACGATAAGCTGGCCCTGGACCTTGCGGCCGCGCAGAGCCTTGACGAAGGCGTCGGCGAACTTTTCGTAGTAGCCAACCTCGCTGACCTCGCCATAGGCCTGGGGAGTGCCCTGTGTGTTTGTGGCGCGGGTCAGGTAGTGAAGCTGAGGGGTGGTGAGGATCTTGTAGTCGGTGGCTTCGACATCGATGGCCTCAAGGGCGTCGGCGAGGGCAACAACGAGGGTGTGGCCCGAAGGGCGGGTGTCGCGGCCGTAAATGACGCGGCCCGGGGTGGACAGGTCGATCTTGAGCTTGGTGGCGAGCTCCTTGTAGGTGTCGAGGAGAGCCTGGTCGGACTTTGCGTTGACGAGGCTCGTGGCATAGGCCTCCCAGTCCTGCTCGAGCATGTCGCCCTGGGGGTCGACAACCTTGACGCCATTGTCCTCGGCGGGGTTGTGACTGGCGGTGATCATGACGCCAATGGCCTGGCCGCCAAGCTTGCGGCTGCGAAGGCCGGCAATGAGGCCGACACGGAAGGTGACTCCATCGAGGAGGTCGGCATTCATGCGGAAACCGGCGGTGCCATACTTGAAGGTGTTGCCGGCCACAATGGGGTGCTTTGCGGAGGCGGCGAGGAACTTGTCGTCGGTGGCCATGGCTGGAAGCAGAGCAGTCGTCTGACCGCAGGAACAGAAGCGAGGGAAAAAAGTTCGGAGGAGAAAAAAGGCTTCTGGATAGTCGACACACTGAGTGGGAGGTGGTGGGAAGGTCGAGGGAATTTATTTATCGGTCAGGACAGCTGGAAAGTTGGCCTGGGAACAGGATCAGGAACACGAGCGGGAGACGGGATACGGCACGGGAACAAGAATAGCACAGGAGGAGCACAGCACCGCCCACAGCTAGAAGCCGGCAGACAGGCGGAGGACAATGACATTGGACCTCAGCTCGGGGGCCAAGTGGGGTGCCGTGAGCAGCCAGCAAGCAGCAGCAGGGTCAGACTCAGCACGACGGGCCCGACGAGTGCGGCGTTGGCGTTGGGTGATTGATGATTGATGGACGAGGGGCTGGCGGGGGGATGGATGGGACGGAATGGGTGGGATGAGGGGCAGATCACAGCACAGGGCAGACATGGTTGCGGTGCCCGGATGAGGCTATTCATGCCGCTGCCCTAGTACTGAAGCCCAAGACGGGAGGAAAATGGATAAGGAGTCAGGCTGTTCGCACCTTCCCAGTAAAGCAGCAGGAGCACTGTGCCTTCCAAAGCTGTCAAGCTCTGTGAAGCTCGGGAAGGGGCCTTGGGCGCTAGCACAGGTCGTACCTAGCGCTCGGACGCCCCCACCAAAGCCGGCTTTTGGCGATGCAAGTCACCGAGCTGCAACGTCACAGTGGGCAGGTACACCGGGGGGCTCACCGCAAGACACTAATCAGACCTGGGCTGAAAGTCCCGAACGCCACAGACCGCAAACAGTGGGCCTCGACCCTCTGTCGCCCTCACGTGTTTTCGTGCCTGGGTCTTGGACTTCGCGTCACCACCCGTCGCGCTTCATCGCCGCCATGTCCAGACTTTGACGACTGCCCTTTTGGACTCGATTTGGACTCGGGCGGACTTGGGACCAAGACACTTTTGGTTCTTTGGCTTCTTGGACCCTGGAACTGCGCAATGAGCCCTCCCTGTCGTTCGCGACAGAGACGACACCACCATGGGCGACCACGATGAATACGCCAACCCCATGCTCCTCGACTGGGTCAAGGAATGGCTAGACACGGCACGAGAGCGCAACTCAAAAGGAGTCACCACCTACCGCACGGCCTACGAGTCCCTCAAGGCCTGCCCCATCACCTTCCAGCACCCTCGCCAGCTCACTTCCCTCAAGGGCTTCGGAGACAAGCTCACCTCCCGACTGACCGACATGTTGAAAAAGCACTGCGAGCAAAATGGCTTGCCGATGCCTAAGGATCCTCGGCATTCCAAGGCTGGAAGGCCTACCGCCGCCGCTGTTGCCGCTGGGGGAGCCGACGATGACGACGACGGACGGCCCAAGAGGGCCCCTCGGAAGGTCAAACCGTACGTGCCCGCGTATCGGTCGGGTGCATACGCCCTCATCCTCGGACTTGCCACACTTGATGAGCATGGCACGTCCACTCTCACGAAAGCCGAGCTTATTGAGCTGGCTCAGGAGCACTGCGATGCGTCCTTCACTGCGCCCAGTGACCCAACAAAGTTCTACACGGCCTGGAACTCGATAAAGACTCTCGTCGACAAGGACTATGTCGCCGAGAAAGGCCGCCCCTTGCGACGCTATTCCCTCACCGATGAAGGGTGGGAGGTGGCCAAGAGGATCAGGCAGACGGCTTCATCCGGTGCCGTTCCTACCGGTCAGCCTCCCTCAACCGCCGCCTCTGCCGGACCCAGCGGTGTGAGGCAACAGACGGCGCCGACATCACACTTCTTCGACCCCTCAGCGGAAAGAGCCCGGTCCGAGTCGGTGGAGGCTGTCGAAGCAGACCCTCGACCGAGATCCTCCTTTGCTGATGTCGTGGCCGACGGCGCCGCTGTGCCCGACGATGCTTCACTCCCCTCCATCACCCCCATCCGCCTCGATCCCGGCACATTCACCGTCCAGTTACTTCTCGACGTCCGCGAGGTTCGCGCAAAGACAGATCGCGACTACATGCAACAAGAACTCGCCAAAAAGGGCGTTCAACCCATCATGCGCTCCCTCGAGCTCGGCGACGCCCAATGGGTCGCCGTGCCCAACGACCCCTCAGCCCTCGCCGATGGCGCCACAGAAGTCGTCCTCGACTGGATCGTCGAACGCAAGCGCCTCGACGATCTCATCAGCAGTATCAAAGATGGCCGCTTCCACGAGCAAAAGTTCCGCCTCGGCCGCTCCGGCGTACGCAACGTCGTATACATCATCGAAGATATCGCCCTCGATGCTTCCCACGTCGGTCGCTACGAGGAATCCGTTCAATCCGCCATTGCCGCCACGCAGGTCGTCAACGGCTATTTCGTCAAAAAGACGCTCAAAATGGATGATACCATTCGCTACCTCGCTCGGATGACCGCTACCCTCAAACGCCTCGTTGAGCCGAAACCACTCTTCGTCATCCCTACCCGGGACATAACCGCTAAAAACTACCTTCCCCTTCTCCGCCACCTGCGTGCCCGCGAGCCCACACACGCCTACCACATCACCTATCCAGCCTTTGCCTCGCTAGCCTCGAAATCCGACATGATGACCCTCCGTGACGTTTTCCTCAAGATGCTCATGACCACTCGCGGCGTCACGGGCGAAAAGGCTCTCGAGATCCAGAAGCACTGGCGCACCCCGCGCGACTTTGTCAAGGCTTTCGAGGCATGTGGTTCAGGTGAAGCAGGGCGCAAACGCAAGTTCGAAATGGTCGCCAACGCCACAAGCGCTCTGGTCGGTCGGAAGAAGATTGCCAAGGCTGTCAGCCAGCGCATCGCAGAGGTCTGGGGTGAAGCCTGAGGAAAGTGAGGCTGTATCTGTAAATCTATCTTTAGCCTGCATGTTCCGTGTTCCAGCGCTACCAGACGCTCAAAGTCCCGAGAGAGAATGTTCAAGAATTTGTCATTATGATGCAGAAACGGCCAGTATCCAGCTCGTGTCGACAATGTCTACCTATACAGAAGGGCCGCCAACCACCCGGGCCCGCCAATACTCGATGCCTATCGGATACAAGACGATCCGTCGATCCGGTTCGTGTCTCCCCGCGGGGAACTCTTCAGCAATGACATCCGGTCCGATCAATGACCCTCTGCCTCGGAGCCCAGATACTCCGGGCGACCAGTGACGCGACAGACCACAAGACATGATCCTGGCAGCGAGCGCTCTCACTCGCTGCCTCTTCCGAATCCTGAAACATCCAACGCCGCGATTTGATGTGGTGGAAATGCAGGCCCGATCCCGACCATTATGCAAGAAGACGAGGAACACGGCTCCCCTTGGCCAGTGCTGACCCCTGAATCTTGGATTGGACGAAAACAAAAGGAGGCGGCCAAGGTGCTGGCCTCCCCGTCAACCAAAACGCCGTTCTTTAAAATCCCAATGCAGCCAGCGCCATGCAAATCCAAGAGGCCGTACTTTCGATCTTCGTGTTCTATCCATCTCTTCACCGCCACACAGACACCTCACACACAGCCCTCGGGCTTATGCGTTGCTGAGCGCGCGGAAGCGGTCTTCGAATGCCTTGACCTTCTCGCCCTCAAGCTCCCGTTGGAGTTTCCTGGTCTCCCGAACGGCGGCCTCGCGCTCCTCTTGCAGGGTGAGGACTTCGATCTGCGCCTCGCTCATACGTACAATGACGTTTTGCATCTCCGACTCGGCTTCGCCGAGCGCCTGCTCCAGCTCCGAGACTCTGGCGCGGAGCTTGTCGACCTGCACCTCGTCCTCAAGGGTCATCTTGGGGAGGCGGCGCGGTGACCGCGGCGACCGAGGAAACATGGGAGAGGGCAGGGGGCTCAGGCCCTTGCTAGGAGAGAGCGAGCCCTTGCTGCGTGGTGATGCAGGAGAGCGTCGGAGCTGCAGGCTCGTCGCATCCCTGAGTTCCTTCATCTGCTCGTCGTGGCGGGCGACACGCTCCTCCGAAGCGGCCTGTGCGGCCACGACCTGGTCTTCCAGAGTGCGAAGTCGGCTCTGAAGAGTGGCGATGCGCTCCACGTTGGTCTTGCGGTCAGCATCACCCCGGCCAACCGTGTCCGACAGTCGTTGACGAAGCGTGGCGTTGGTGGCCAGCTGCTGCCGCACCTGAGTGGCGAGTTCCTCAATACGACGGGCAGACTCTTGAAGCTCGTTGGCCAGTGCTCGCTCGGCACCCGCATGCTGGGCTTCGCTTTCGTTCAGGCCCTCAACCTGGGTCTTGAGGGCGGCCGCCTCCTTGATCGCGGCATCGCGCTCGAAGACGGCGGAAGCCAGCGACTGCTCCAGCCTCTGCATAGCCAGCTGTGTCATCTCGTCAGAGTACTGGCCGGCGCCGCTTGCTTGGAGAGTCTTGATCTTGTCCAGAGCGTCTTGGTAGGCAGCCTGCAGGTCCTTGAAAGATGACACCAGGCCTTCCGAAGTCACGGGTGTGGAGTCCTTCGAGCTTTCAGAGCTGGCCCGGGCCATCGATGGCGGGATCAGAATGTCCTTCTCCTTGAGCAGGGCACGCAGAGAGGCGATTTCCTCCTCCGCACGGTCGAGGTCCATCTTAAGGCCTGCCAGGCCCTTCTCTGCCTGCCACTTGTGTTCAATGGCCTCCTCGGCGCGTCGTCTCAAGACTTTGATCTCGTTGCGCAGGCTGCCGATATCCTTGTCGAAGGCGGCCTTGCCCGGTGACATGGTCATGAGGCGTTCCCTCTCCAGCTCGAGAATCTTGATCTTCTTCTCGTTCTCGCGATTCTGGAACTCCTGGCGTTCGAGTAGATTCCTGAGCGCGTTATGGAGGGCGTCCCTCTGTGCCTCGACGTCCTTCAGGCGCTCTGCCAGGGCCTCGCGTGACTCGACAGCGCCCTTGACGGTGTTCGATCTAGAAAGCCCGCTTGGAGGACCGTTAAGCCCGTTGGGTGCCCTCTGAAGCTTGAACCCTGCAGTGACGGAGTTAGACCTTGACAAGGCTGGTGACGACCGAGATGGGGGCTCCTCGCTGGGCTGTTTGATGGTGCGAAGGTTAAGGTTCTCCGTCTTGAGGTTTTGCAACTCTTGCTGCATTTTGGACGACTCATAGGTAAGGTTGGCGTATTCGGAGGCTTCTGCCTCGAGGCCCTCGACACGGGCCTTGAGCTGGGGCACGACTTCGTCGCGAAGATTGTCGCGTTCGTTGGAGGCGTCCTCAAGCTCACTCCGAATGGCCGAGAGCAGGTCTTCAAAATTATTCTTGACCATCTTCTCCTCTGACAGTCTTCGGCGTAGATCCTCGCATGTCTTTTCGAGTTCCCTGACGCGGCCGCTGGCGTCGACACTGTTCATCTGGGCCAGGTCGATCTGAGATGCCCTTTCCGACAGTTCCCTGATCTGCTGGTCGAGGTCCCTCCTCTTTTCCCGCTCTTCCTGGACCTTGTTGGTGAGCTCCAGGCGGAGGGATGCCTTGTCCTGCTCGGCCCTGCGCTGGATCTTCTCGACCTCTTCCTTGTTCTGATCATAGTCGCTGTATTTTGCCGAGCTCACGCCCGAGTCTGAAAAGTAGTCGCTCGTTCGCTTGCCGGGGGCTTGTGGGTTGGTAATTTCTGACTGGAGCCTGTCGACAAGGTCCTCCAGGTCCATCTCTCGCCGGATGGACGCGGCAAGCTCGGCCCCAATGGCCTTTAGCTCGTCCTCCATTTCTTGTATCTGTGCCGGTGGTGACGGAGTGGGTGCCGGCGGTGGTGTGAGCAGATTTGTTTCGAGATATCCGAGGGGGTTGGTGAATGATGCATTTGCTTTGGAGCCTTTTCGTGATAGGAAGGATGTGCCCGTAGTATCATCTGTCGAACCTGGCTTGCTGGCCAAGGGAGACGGGAGTGAGGAGAACTCTGTGGTGGAGGGCGAGGGAGAGATGGCCCAGCCGAAGAATGTGCCGAACTTTGTAGAGCCCGGTGACTTTGGGAGTGGTTTGTTGATCTCTGGTGTTCTGCTGCCGTACTCGAGGATTGTGGTCGCTGGTGTGGAAATGTCGCTGGAGTTTTCTACGCGTTCTAGACTGAGGTGTGGTGGTGTTGGTTTCGGGGCGACGATGGACATGGTAGAACTACCATCAGATCCGCGACTGTATGCTGACTCGGAAGCGTCGTCCGAACCGTGGTCTCCGGCGGAGGTGGCCCGTCGCGCCTGAAGGGAGGGTCGTGCCAGGATGACGTCTGCGTTGGGCAGCAGGAGGTCCGTCTGTGTCAAGTCGGCGAGAGTCGTGGTTTTGGGTGGAGCAGGGGTGGTGCCAGTGGTGTTTCGCAGCGGAATGCGAGCCGACGCGTCGTCGAGGGGATCTCGTGGTGGTGGTGGTCTGGCCGGGAGACAGAGTCAGCGCGTGCACTTTTGAGACATGGATCACCCTCGCGGACAGACACAAAGGAGCGTGCGGTCGGAGCTGAGGGGGAATAGACATCAGACGAATTGTTTCCGGAGCATATAGGTACGTACGGCTGAGTTTGCAGAGGGGCTGGAAGCAGCGCGAAAGGCTCTTCGTCAATGTCGCTGTCGAGTTCACGAAGGTCACGAAGGCCGGGACCAAGGTGTTGGTAGAGGGTCGGACTGTCGACGGAGCAGGTCCGCGAGAAACGCGTCTCGGGCTTCGGAAAGTCCTTCGACGAGTAGACGCTGCTGGTGGGAGAGTGGTGGCCGACGTGAGACGAGCCCTGGGAGAAGCGGATGGCGAGAGGCGATGCTGAGGAAGAGAGCGGTTTCCTCTTGATGGCGTAAAGGGGTGCGGGAAGGGCAGCAGGGTCAGCAGCGATGGCGATGGTCGCGTTGGTGTTTGCTGTGGTGGTGACTGCGTCCAATGTTTGCGACCGAGCGTGACCAGGAGAGGGCTGTCTGGTAGGTACGGCTCTGGACTCTGACTGGGAGTAGGCGTGGGAGACTGGGGGCGGTTGCTGCTCCTGGCTGAGGTGGTGGTGGTGGTGGTGGTAGTTGCGGTGGTGGTGAAGGGACGACTGTCTACGCGGGGGCCAGTGCTGCTGCTGGGTCTGTTGGTGCTTGACGGGTGAGGATGAATCGTTGGGCGTCTCAGAATAGTCCCCGTAATCCCCGTAAGAACTTGAAGCGTAGGCGTCCGCGTAGCCGTCGAGCAGATCCAGGCTCTCGCTGTCGACGCTGTCACGAGCGACCGGAGGGCCGTGGGCGTGCCGGGGTCGTTCGACGAGGGCGTCCATTGCTAATAAGACGCAGCGGTGGGAGCGAGATGAAAGTCGAGGCTGCGTGACAGTCAGGTCAGGTCCCTTTCAAGGGGTGCTTATCTCGCGGGACCCAGGTTCGACAGAACGGGAAGAGGACAATTTGCGGCCATGGCCCATTGGGGAGCCGGAAAGGAATAGAAGTGCTGGTCGAGCCGTGGAATAGGGTGGGATCGCAAGCGGCGAACAGACAAAAAGGACCAAAAAGGGGGGGCGCCAGGACGCACGACCCCTGACCAGCCCCCCTTGCGAACCGATGGACCGTCGCTGGGCGCTGCTGGGGATGCACCGCTCCAGCCAGTGGCGCGCGAGCATGGCGTTGTGGTCCCTGGAGAGGGTGCCTCCCCAACGAATCAGAGGCGCAGGTGGACGACCTGTACCTGGCGTTAGCGCGGATTGGCGGCGCCAGGGCAAAGAGGGAGAGGGGCCAGGGGCTCTCCGGGGACCAACACCATTGGGAAGGGGCCATCGAGGGAGCTTCCTTCCTTCTCCAGCTGTTTCCTGTCACCAAAAAGTTGATTTCACGTTTGATGCAGGTGCACTTCCAGCGACTGCCCCTTGAATCGATCATTGAGGTGCCCCTCTTCTATCCGTCCATCCTGTCCGTCCGAGCACTCCAGCTCCAGCCTTGTCGTCGTCGTCAGCGGCAGGTCTCGTCTGTCTGCATGCATCTCCCTCTTCAATATTTTGTCCATATATGCATGCATCTGTCTCTCCCGCCTCCCTTCATCGAGTACCCAGGTGTCCCAGATTCGACCCAAGATCCCTCGCTCCCAGTCATCCCACCGCCCGCTTCCTTCTTCAAGTTTCCAGGACTGTGGAACAGGTTCGGTACTGCAGCACTCCGCAGCGCACTACACTGCACAAACTCGAGGTTGGTACTCGAGCTGTATCAGGGAGATGTCATCTGGCGATCAATCGAACCACGCCCGGATTTGACGATGTGACTTCCGGGTCTCTTGGACCTCCAATAGGGCGAGCCAGTCGCGCACGCACACGCATGCGCACAACATCGCGCCGGCACACAGCTGAATCTCACCGTCATCAAATTTTTGTACGCGCCCGCAGTCAACGGCCTTCCTTTCCCCTGACGCCTGCTTGGCAACATTCGGAAATGGCATTGAGGCTTCTCCCCGGCGGGCGGGGCTGGGACAAGAATGTTCATCCGCCAGCCCCCCTTTCACCTCTCGCCTTTCCCGCTCGATGCCGAAGCCGAGCGAGTCGCCCGAGTCCAGTCCTCAGCCATTTGACGACAGGCAGTTTGCGCCTCCGAATCCCATGCGCCCGCTAGAGCAGCAAGGCGCTGTCCCTAGTCGCAGAAACAAACAACTCTGACAGCCCTGCGGTCTCCTTTCTTTTCTGATCGTCACCCTTTGCTGCAGCGTTTGACAGCGCGCCTCAAACGCGCCGCAGGGTGTTTTGTTCTGTGTGCGAGGGCGAAAAGCAACGCCCCTCTCGCCCTGGCCCTCGTTCGCCCTCGTCTTCACCCTCGAACGAATATCGAAGCCGCCGACTGCCCGTGCCGCTCTTCCCGGTGGCCAACCCCCTGACAACCAGCCGTCCGCGTTGCCCTTGATGGCGACGTCAATTTTATTGGCCCTCTTCGATCAGAGAGATGGAGGCTGGCCGACGGTCGAGGCCACTGATCGGGTCTAGTGCTACTGATGACCCGCCCGACCTTCCTCCTCTGCACAAGTCAGGTCGTCGCCAAATTGACACTTCCCCTGCGTCATGCATCTTTCTACAGCTCTCACGTGCAAAATCGGCGCCTCTTTTGTCCGCCGGTCTCGGTGAACATTCGGTGACTATTTCGCCGAGCTCCGCACACCGAGCTACTGCACCGCACGGCGACCACTGCAGGCCTATGTTGACCCTGCCCCGGCCACACCTACAAATAGCCTATCCCACACCGTCTGGGGCACTTGCCTACCGCACAGGCGGGCCCCGGTTTTCGGCAGTGTGTCGAGCCGAATCGATAGACCGACCACACACTCAGGCAGATTCAAGGTTCCGGGCCTGAGCTTGAAGATCGCGATTACTCACGACCGTCTGGGGCGGCGGCGCAATAGCACCCTGTGTGTTTTCCCCGCCATCGTGGGACTCGCTTCGCTTCTCCTATTTGGGCTTTTCCGTGCTCCGCTGGTCCTCGAGACGGGCGACATCCGACTCTCCCCTTTTCTATTCTCTGGGGCAATTTGATGGCCAGGGGAGACAACTCGGACAAGCAGTGGCGGGCGGGATGCAAACTAGAGTGCCGTCGCATGTCGGAGCTTATCAGGTCTATATCGGGAAAAACAACGGCATGGGACCAATGGACCTGGTTCATTGGTCTGATGACACGGAAACATACCCTTACTTCAGTCACCTGCCTCTGCGCAACATCTCGTACTCGTGTTGCCCGAGACCATTCACATCAGTCCACGTCCAGTCGACAAACAACCGACAAATCTTATCTGCTTGATGGACGGGTCATTGGAAAAATGACGCCACTCCCAGCGGTATCTGACATGAGACCACTTCGTTCAAATGCCCCGGGGTCTGACGGTCGTCCTGAAGCGGAGGCGACAAGAGGTGAGGCTCCAGTCAAGTCGGGTCGGGCATCCGGGCCGCTTTCACCTGTGGCCTGGTCACATGCTGGCGGCGACTAGGACAATTCTTCGTTAGTCGCCTGGGATATGCCGACAAACGGCCCCTGGTGAATGATTTGCCGCACCCAAAAATAGAGCTGCTAACGATATGTGGCAGGAGAAGTTATCCGCATCAACCGCATGGCGACTTGAACTCTGGGGCGACGGGGGTGGCAGGCTGCATGCACCTCATCTGGGCGGTGGGTGCCTTGAAAAGAGAGGCCGAGATGACCTCAACACGTGGAGGGCGGGCTCGGTTCAGTGCGGAGGAGCTCCCAGTACCAGCCTCCTCAGGGTCATGTCCTTGACAGTTCCTGCTGCCTGGACCCGGAAATGACCCCGGCCGCGATGGAGCCCCCCGGCCCGGAATCGGGTTGTGATGCGCTCGGGAGGGGAGAGCGCAAGACCATCCAACTCCGACCCCCGTCAATGGCTCCCGACTCTCGGCGGCGAACCTGCCGCTTAACCTCGACAGAGTCTTGGCTGCGACAAGTTTTCGGAGCTGTCACCGCTGCTACCGCTGCTGGCCGCTCTTCTCCCAGAAGCTATCCAGGGATAAGCGGATACGAGACATGTACGCTGCAGCGCTATCGATTGCCATTCTTGGAACCAAAGTCCACTCGAGACAGGCGTAAAGCAAGAGTGGCATCGTCGAAGCAAGAGGCACGTCAGTGAAGCAAGCAAGACTTCAAAGGGGGGCCGATGATGATGTCGCTCCCGGTGACAGGCCGGGAATGGCTTTTCCCTTCCCCTGGTGTCGGGTCGGGTCACCCATCAGATAAGCACCCCCCACACCAGCCACTCGGAGGTGCGTGCGACACTGTGGGTGACCAACGGGTGATTAAGGGTGGGCGGAGTATTTTCGAAGCTTCATGTTCCACTGCAATTCGAACGCCACGGAAGCTGGGCGACTGAGTGTCTGGTCGCAAGTCGCATGGAGAGATGCAGGTCTCCGGCAGCCACGATCTACAGCGGTGAGCTTAACAAGACAGACAGACAGCCATGACTGCCTACGGACATGAGCGAGCTGCAACGACGTGACGGCGCATGCATTTTAGGGGCTTCAGTCACGTCACGGCCGTTGTAAGGCTGAGGGGGGCAAGCGAGCGCCAGCCCAACGAACGCTCGCTCGGTTTTGCCCCGTCTTTCCGCCGCACCCTCCCCTGAAGACCACGACAAGGAGCTTGACGGGTGGCTTACTGGGCTCCATTCTAAAGGGGACCAGGACCAGCATGCGGAGACACCGAACAAGACCAGGACACGGACTGGGTTGTAAGTCATTTGGTACCAGAATATGGCGCGTGTGGGCAGAGGGACGGGCACCACCAGCCAGCCAGCCAGCGAGACTCTTGTGATTTTGACTAGGTAGGTCGAAGAGGCGGGGGGGCTAACTAACTAACATCTGCATGGCAGGTGAAAAAAATTACTAGATTCGGATGACAGTGTCAAATGGGACGAGGCACGCTGCTGGGGCCTTTGAGGGCATGCGACGAATGCCAGCTCAGCATCGACCAAGGGCACCACCCCCTCACCAAGCTGAAAAGCCGAGGACGGGCTGCATTCCAAATACTCAAAAAGACGGACCCCATCCGCCTTGGCCTGGTCCGACTCGAGTTACCTATTTGACATACATCAGCAAGTGACTACTTGTAGTCACTACTTACTTACCAAGGTCCAAGCTTATGGAAGTTGGGGTGTCCCGGTGGCCTGGTTATTCATCCTGACAAAGACCCGCCTCGGCCGAAGCGCGACCTGTGTCGATTTGGGGTAAGGAAAGCAGCCACTAAGCAGGGCAGCGTGACGCCAGACACCATCAGTCAACACATCCCAACCCCATCGTGGACTCTCATCGTCGACCCACGAAAAGGGCCAAGCCAGAGGGGACACTTCCGCTCCCTCCCGCAGCGCCCCCCCGGCGGCGGGCGCCCACCCAAGGAGATCGAAGCTTGGGGAAGCTTACTCACCAGATCCTTGAATCACACATTGCCAAAGCCGACTTTCCCTGGGCTTCCTGACCTTCGGGGTCTGACTCGGCCAGGGGGGAGGCTCTATAAAGGGGCAAGACCACACGAATTCGGCCCGTCATCGCCCACCCCGAAAGCGACCAGGCTACTGTCACTGCTACTGCATAAAGACGACTTGAGAGAAGGCCGTGAGTCGATCCTGCGCGCCATACGAACCGGACGGGCGTCGCCTCTGTACATCATTGCTCGAGACGAACTCCGTTTGTCCTGCGGAGTTCCGCTGAGGAGAAGCAAAAAACCACCTGGCTGCGAACTCGAAATCACCCTGCCCGACAGAAAAACCCGCGGCAACCAGCCTTCAGTTCCTCCGGTCGGTCAGACAGACAAGACAGACTCGAGGCAACCAACGCACGTCGACAACGTCTCGAAACAGACACAGCCAGCCACAGCCGCGCATCAGATCGGGACCCCACGCCCTGTTCATCGTCAACACTCTGCAAAATAACGCCAAGCACCCACCACCTTACCCCTATCTGCCAGTCAGGAATCAAAGAACCCGGGCGCCCGGTGGACTCTCTGCTACCTACGGACGTACGCTACTACCAACCTACTACCTTACCTTACATTACCTCGCGGCCGGACAAACCCCAACGCGGCACATGCCGTCTGCTGTTACCCACCATCCTGCTGACACCCCTGAGTCCTACAGTGGGAGAAAGACGGTAGAGACAGACTCGCGTGCTCCTGCGCCAACGTGGGACGTCATGTCCGCCTCGGCAGCCTCCCTCCCTCCCATATCGACACGCCGCAGGGCATGTACCGCCTGTCAGCAGGCCAAGCGCCGCTGCGACCAGCGCCTCCCCAGGTGTGGCAGATGTGTCCAAAAAGGGCTCGGAGACTGCCACTACCCGTCTCTCGAGGCGACCGTCGCTGCGGCAGACTTCAACTTCTTCACCGACATGCTCAGCGGCGCCCAAACACCCGCTCCTGTTCCCTCACAACCGCCGGCACAGCAGCAACAACAGCAACACATCCACCATCACCACCAGACACAGGCGCTCGACCACCTGCCGACAAGTATCGGACATGCCCTGCCCTCGGAGACCGCCGCGTACTGGCAGCAGCTGCCACCGGCCTTTTACAGCCCTTCTGGCAGCCCGTCCAACCTGAACTCCATCGTGGCCAGGGATGCCATCCAATACAGCAACGAGCAGTTCAGGTCTTACCCTCGACGATGGGTCGCTCAGAATGGATACGTTCCCTTCATCCATCCTGCTCTGTACATGTCACCTCCAGCGCTTGGCGGCCACGGCATGACCCCCGATGCCCAGCTGCCTCTGATCCTGCAAGACTGCTTCTGTGCCTGTGCAGCCTACGCTGCCAAGAACGACGAGAACGGTGACCTCGTCATGGGCATCGTCGAGTCCAAGGCGACAGCTCTCTTGGCATCCTTTACCTTTAACGACAACTCGTGGCCGTTGACGGAGCAAGTCGCTGCTCTTCAGGCCCTGGTCATGTACCAGATGATTCGATGGTTCGACGGCGACATTCGGCAACGCGTCCTCGCCGACGCCATTGAGCCTGTCCTTGCAGCTTGGACGTCGGCTCTGCAGACACGCGTCGGCAGCAGCGTCTTCAGCACCACGCCCCAACCACAGGAAGACAACGCCTCTGCTGTGCCGCCACCAAGCCCACCCAGCGCCTTCCCCGAGCCTTCGACATCGCCATTTCCGACCGCGAATCCCTTCTTCGCCCCATACGAACAGCAGTCGGTGTCGCAGCCTGGACCGATGCCGATACCAGACTTTTCCGTCGTCGGTGCTGCACCTGACGGTAGTCCTCGAGTGCGCACCCCTACCGGCAGCGTTAGCACGACACCCAACTCCGCCAGGTCCATGACGAGGGAGGATCTCCGTCTCGCATGGCGCCGCTGGCTGCTGGCCGAAAGCATCAGGCGCGTCGTCATAGCCTCCCACCTGGTGAGGGAGGTTTATGCAACGGCGCGTCAAGGCGGCGGCAGCAGCGGGTCGACTTGGCCACCGGCGACGGGAGGGTTCGACGGATCGAGGAGCGTGAGTCCCCCCAGCGGCGGAGGCAGCTGCCCACTCCAGGACATGTCGTTCACGGCGGCGGCCCGGCTGTGGAGTGCTTCAACTCCGGAGCAGTGGCGCCGGGCCGTGAGTGAGGCCTCATACGGAGCGGCCGGTCCCCGGTGGTGGTGGGTAGAGCGTATGGACTTCTCAGGGGTCTTCGGCAGCCCCGATCCGAGCCAGGTGGACGAGTTTGCGCTCCTGGTTGGTGTCGTCGTCAAAGGGAGAGAGGTGGTGGAGGACTGGCTGGCACACACGGGGCGGGCGCGACGGACATAAAGAGGACTGGCTTCTAGTGCTTGGGGGCGGGGGATCGGGCATAAGATAAAATAAAGCAGGCCAAAAGTGCGGAGCGGGCGGCGTTTAGGAGCGGTGGAAGGGTCTTGTGAGCAAGCCGAGGCACGGCGACCGGGCCGGCGCAGTTGTGGATTCAGAGGGAATGCGAGCAGATAGATAGCTTACTGATAGCGAAGAGCTGAAGCAGGGATACGCGTATACGGACAATTTTTCTTCCACACTCTCGCTTCATTTTTTTGTGTGTTCGGTCGGACGGAGGCACGGTTTGACTCCGGGGTCCGCCGGATCCGAGCGGAGCAGGGCCGGCCGGGCGTGTTGAAGAACCGGCCGATCAAGCAGCAGCAGCAAACACCAAATACCAGACACAAGACGTGGTTGGCGCCCATTTTCTGGTTGTTCGTCAACTTTCCATCTGCCCAAGCAGAAATAAGGAAGCCTCCGAAACAGGACATGTCTGTCTTCTCGGAACTTGCCGCCCATCCATTCTGGCTCAGGGGTAACCCCAGGTGGCACATTCCCTCGTATATGTACGCCGCGCCGGAGAATATACCTATTATTGCCCCTCTTCGTAAACCGCCTAACAAGCGCGTCTGCGAGTCGTGGCTTTGCCACAGGCGCGCGCCAGAGGGGAAGCGCGGGGGAAGAAGCGGCTGGTCGTCGATCTCGATCTGCAAAGGGAGAAAAGAAAAAGGAGGGGGGCGGCCGATCCGGGATCTGCCCTTTTAGACGTCATCCCGCTTTCACTGCCGGCAGCCCCCCGGCAGGGTTGAACCACATCCCGGTGCCGGGGGAAAGTTTCCCGATATCTTTCCGTCCCGAGATCTTTAGTTTGGGATGGTGGCTCTGACGTAGGAGGCACATTGCTTATTTTGACGGCTTTTGCATCCTTGAACCACGTTTTCTGCGGCCGTACTGACTCGTTGGGGAAGAAGGCTTGCGTCATGGGGAGCGGTGATCGCCGTTGACAGTCCAGGGGACCGTGGCATTCGGCCGTAAGACCATGGACGTAGTCAGGGCGGCAAGTAGGTGGTGGGGATGGCGTGTGAAGTTGCTGGGCGTGTATTCAATGGTGTGTTATATCGTCATCCCCATATATAACAGGTGTCGGCGTGTCCTCCGGCCTCCCTGATTCGTACGCTCCTCCAAGTGATCTGCATCAGAGGATGCTGGTCTTGCAGCAAGAAAGCAGGGTCATTCCGGGGGTCTCTAACCACAGATCAAGCATCATGTCAATATTATGCGGCTCGGTCCACTGAACAAGAGTTGGTAGGATTGGGCAACTCGTCCAGGGTGTCTATAGAAAGGTATCGTATAATCTACCGTAAAGGCTGCTCGTTGGGCGTGATCATCATGTCTGCATTGCATTTGGTTCGTGGGTCACACACTCGGCGTGCCCGGGTTGGCGTCTCTCATAACAAGGGTCTTGCTTCTGCAAGTTGAAGTAGAAGAGGGGAGGGGAGGTGTAGGGACCTAGCCATCATCCAACCGGTAGAGCCTGCTGGCGACATCCCAGCACCAGCTCGCGGTTGGATCGACGTCCTTGAGATCCCGTAGCCAGGCGATGGAGAGGTTCACGGTCTCGCCGGCGTCAATGTCAAAGGTGGCGGGGCAAAAGGTGGCTCTGATCGTCTGCAGGATGGGGACCTGGCGTGATAAGTGCAGGATGATGAGCACGCCCAACAGGTTTTGAGACCAGAGAAACAGGCTTGGGACCAGCCTCTTGCGGTGGCAGGTGGGGGACATGATGAGGGGCCACTTGAGGCAGGCCTTGAGACACTCTGCCACGCATCGAGCGTCGTCGGTGCCGACGGAGCTGCTGTGGTGGAGAGCTTTGAAGAGGAAGGGGCGGTAGATGAGATATTTGTTGTAGTGGAAGCGGGTTCGGAGAAGGGCGATCCGTACGTCCGTTGCATAAGGGTAGTGTGTCGGGGCGAGGGTCAGGTCGGCGGTGAAGATGTCGGCGGCCTGGAGGAGGGCGGGTTGCGGAGGGTACATGGCGCCCTGGCCGTAGTATGCGGGCTGCGGCATGGGGGCCTGGAAGTGCGCGGCCCGCGCATCAGACCATCGCAGGGGTTGCGGCAGCATGCTGCGCCATGTATCCAGCTGGGCGAAGAAGCCGTCGACGACGGTCACGGCGATGGGTTCAAGTTCCGCCGACGACGACGGAGAAGCCAGTGGCGGAAACGGCGGTGTGGGGCCGAGGACTGTAAAAAGACGGCGGCGCGCGCCCCAACGGTCAGCGCGGTTTCCCCAGGAAGGACATTGATTGGACGGGCCTGCCAAGTGGAGCCAGGGGTTCACTTCACCCCTGACGGCGCAGCTTGCACTACGTCATAGGGGTTTGCTGTGTGGGGGAGAAAGCGTGATGGGGAGGAGGGGAGGGGTGGAGTAGGGGGGCGTGGGTGGAGAGTTCTGGCAGCATGCTCGTGTCGTGGCCACCGGAGTGCTCCTTCCACGGAGGAGGACTCGAGGGTATATGTAGGCAGGGAAGGTACGCGGGCCTGAAAGGCTGCGCCTGTCGGGTCCTGCCCGTTCTCTTCTTTTCCTTTTTTTGGGCAGGAAGCGGGCAGGGTAGGCATGGAGTTCTTGCTTACCATTTCTCAGCGTGTTGTGAAAGTGCACCGTCAGTCGCCTCAGGGCCACCTGCGATGCAAAGTGCTCCTTGAAGTGCGAGTCCTGGCTTTCCGGATAGAACGCATCAAGCAAGATGTCGTCAAAGTCCGGAAGGCCCACGACTTCTTCCAACTTCTCCAGTCCGGTCAGAGGCAGCTCGAGCTCGAGATTCAGCGACCTGTCACCACCATGGTCAGCTTTCTTCCAATATCAAGGATCCTTCTCCTTCTCCGGGTATGGTACTCACGTCTCCATGATGGAGCAGTGCCAGAACAGACGTCGGATCAGGTTGGCTCTAGGCGACTGCAGCTCGGCCGGGTTGCTACGCCGTTTCGTCAGCATCGACGCCCACAACAGGGCGGGCCATTGTCCCTACCTGGTGACCAGGGCACGACATGCCACGGACGCCGATATCGACATGCGCCAAAAGTCCTGTCCGACGATGCCTCGATCAGCGTCTGCTTGACTCCTCCGGACCTGAGTCTTTCGCACTGGGGCTTACCATGTGTCGGGAGCAGCTCTCAAAGTACAGTCTGCAGAGAGAAGCATCGTCAGCGCCAGTCTTCCAGGCGACAGGAGAGGAGGAGGGCAGGGAGTCTGACCCAGCCAATGCAAAAACTTGAACATTTTCCAGACTAACATCCGTCAGAGAAAACCCCAGTCGCTTTCTGGCCTCGTTGAAGAAAGCCACTCCGGGCGGCCGGTGTGTCAGGTCGTCGTTGTCGTCGTCGGCTGTCTTGAACCCACCGAGAGGCATATTTTGGGCATCCGCCAGCGCAACGACCCCCAACGCCAGGACGAGAAAGACCAGGGTCGTGTCGACACTGGCGTCGAAGCCGTTACTAATGACGGACGCCAGCAAGCCGCCTGAAAATGTCTGCCGGTCCATGATGGGGTAGATCAGGTTGAACGTGTCAAAGTATGCCTTGGCGAGGTTCTCCATGGTCGCCCAGTCCAGATCCGCCAGGCTGATGCCTCCGCCACCCGCGCCGCCGCCTGCGTCGAGGGGCAGTCCGATTAATGCCCGGTCTTCCATCGTCATGCCCTCGAGGCCATCGGTAGAAAGAGGCTGCTGCCGGGCAGCTTGCTGTGCCAGCATGGCCGCCGGTGGGTCCGGGTCCATGAAGAGACCGTGCAGCTCAGACCCCCGCGGCGAGGCCTGGTCGAGAAGCTGACGGATCATAGGCCAAGCCATCATCTGGTGCACTGCCGACGCATACCGGTACTGCTGGAGTGGGCTAGCGGCGCCCGATGGCCGAAGCGATGCCGAAGTCGGTACGGACTCGTTGCTACTGCCCGCCTGCTGGTTCACCGGCCGTTGAAGGATCGTGGTCGGGGCCGCATCGTACGGGGAAGGGTTTGACGACGATGTCGCCGTGGTCGTCTGTTGGTGGCTGATGTGGTCTACCTTGCCCTCGATCACCCGGAGTCGGTCCAATATCTCTACTAGCGTCTTGTCCTTCCTACACCGCCGCCACCGGGCGCTGTGAGCAAGGCTGCCTCTGCTGCTGCAGGTGCGAGCTGCCTGGCCGAGTGGCCCATTGAGAAGAGAGTTTGTTTGCTTACTTTGTTGGCAGCGGAGTCCTGTAATCGCACGTCAAGTTGAACTTTTGGCACGTGCTGCATCTCGGACGAATCTCGTCGCACTTCTGTTTCCTTTTCCGGCACGTTTCACATGCCTGAAGACAAAAAGGCACCCGTCAGCGCGGTTCAAAGTTGTTACCCAGGTCAAGGTAAGGTTGCCGCCAGGCGTGGTTGCGGTGCCACAGACTCAGAGCTCAAGTCGGACCGGGCGGCGCCATGTGCCTGGGGGCGGCGGATGGAAAGTTTCTTCGTACCTGGGCAGCGATGGCTCCCCTTTCTTTTCGCACGTTTCCTTGGGCGTCCCCGGAACCAGAGGGACTCGAAATGGCCGAGGATGGTGGTTCGGCGTCCATTTTTCACCTAATAGTGAAGGGATTCTCGGGGAGTGAGGGGAGGATTTTTGGGTAGGTGGTGCGAGTCCTCTCCCTCGCGGGGTGTTGGTCTGTGATCTCTCTCTCTCTCTCTGTCTCTCTCCCTGTCGTCCCGGCGTTCAGTCTTTCCTCCTTGGGTTTTCCCTCTATCTGTCGAAAATGCCTCTTGGCGGGGTGACACGAGCGTGTCGTCCGTCGTCGATTTTGGGGTGGGTGCTAAGTTCCTTGTCCGGGCATGTGCAGGCAAATGTCGGCCTCGTCGTAGCGTCTCACGTCCTCCATCGAGCGGCCTGGCAGGTTCAATTGCGGGGGGCAGGGAGACATCCAACAGAAGACGAATTTCTGCACGCGCACGGGATTGTGTCCTGGATGGGCACCGCTCCGTCGTAAGAGAGCCACGAAGGACGACGCGTCGTCACAGCTGCAGGCGGGCAGGCCTCGGGACAGCGGGGAGGCTTGCCTGCCGCGTCGTCGTCGTCCTCCGCCCCCTGGTCAGGAGGTCCTTTTCTCCCGTCGCAGCTGCGCTGGTCTGGTCTTTTTTGTGCTACTTGGCGGGAAAAGTTGCTCGCGTTGGGCGTGTGGTCGAGTGCCTGATCTGGTGGTAGACAGCCTCGTCGCAAGCCCCAATCAGGCACCGGATGGGGAGAGGGGGGGAGGGGTGATATCCGGTGAACGGAGTGGCAGCCTCAAAATGAGCTCCCGGGAGCCGGGGATGGGATAGGGGGGTTGGGGGTTTGGTCTTGGGATGGTGCGTGGTGGTCGAGAAGCCACCGGATGCTACTGTTTTGTTGTCGGGGGGTCGTGGCTTGTGGCACATTTGGCGCCCGCAGCGAGCGAGCGTGAGGTGATTATTTTTTTATCCCTTCCGGCGACGGGTTGTGATGTGAAGAGGGCACGAGCACGCTGGGGGTGAGGGAGTGGGAAAAATTGGCCCGTCATCCGGAAGGGGGGGGAGAGCGCCGGCCGACGCTGTTGAAATGGGACCCCCGGAGGGGAGGCCGGTTCCGCGACGGTTTTTTTGGGCGACAGACGGCGGAGGCGGGCCCAGGTACGGAGGGACGGGCCATCAAGACACAGCAACACCCAGCAAGGCGGGAGAGAGACAGGTAAGCGACTCGAGCAAACAGGCGGTTGGCACACACACAAACTCATCTCACAGGGGCAAGATTCGCGTCGACTCGTGTCAAATCGACGATTCCCGAGGAGCAAGAGGCGAGGCGAGGGCAGAGCGGAGCGGAGCAGACCAGACTTGCCTCTTGTCGCCTTCGAGGTCCCCACGACCAAGTTCCGTCCAAGCCACAACCAACCTCAGACTTGGGACTTGGACCACTGTCATCCCATGCTCGGACGGCTGAGGTGTTACAGTTGTGTGATCTCGAAGCGAAAGCCGACGATGAGCTACCAGAGAAGGAAGCCCTGGCCTGGCCTGGGGTGCGCTCGCAGCCTGGAGCTCCGCGGACCGGGCGGTGGATGAAGCGTGTGTGCGCGCGTTGCGTTTGGGCCTCGCCCTCTGGCCTCTGGGGCTGGGCTGGACGGCATGTCGACGTCGACAGCTCACCTCGACGCGGCTGCAATGCGTCTGCGTCTGCGTCTAGGTACTGTACGTCGGACTCCCCCGCAGTTGGAAAGATCTCCATAGTGCACCGGAGACGAGCACTTCAGAGGGAGACAAGTAACGGGCTGTACCTCCCTACAGAGGACGAGCCAACCTTATTCCACCAGACCATACCCCCCTTGTCCGGGCACGATTGTGCCTTGCAGTGCAAAAATGAGCCGAGCGAGTCCGGCCGGGGCAAGTGTCGAGCCTCGTCTGTGGCTCCAGAAGGCCAGAAGGGGGGGAGCAGGGCGGGTGACCGGGATGATGGATCACCCCCTCCCTGGTAGTCCAGCCCGCCCCCAATCAGCAGATGCTTCAAACCTCAGGCCACGAAACAGGCGCGGTTATGACTACAGTGCTAGGTCAAAGTACGGTACCCGCGACGACGCATCTTTTCGTCAGTGGCTCCCTCCACCCTTGGTGCCTCGGTCGGGGGTGGGAGGGGGTGATCAATGATCAGCCAAGTCATGCCAGCAGCAGTCGGAAGCGTGTGTCGTGTGCGGCCTCGGAGCCCGCATCTCTCGGAGTGACGAAGAATTAAGAGGGGGGAGAAGAGGGGAAAAAGCTCGAGTGCCGGAAGCCTGGGCTGGGCTGGCTAGCCGCTGGCCCGGCTGGACTGGGCTTCCAGGTCAAGCTTGTGCTGGAAATTGTTTTCCTCGACGGCCCCTCTCCTCTTTCGCCCCGGTGGTGCCGCTGACGCGGGAAGTCCAACGGGTGCTTCTGCGGAGATTCCGCGAAGTCTCCTCCCTCCCGATTCATCCCTCATTTTTCATCAAACGTGAGTCGGGTCAAGTCGCGCGGCAGCATGTGGCAGCATGAAGAGGATCCAATCCGTCCAGCCACCTCTCAAAAACACCCCCCAAAGACCCTCCATGTCCTTGTCGAGGCCCACTCAAGCTCACCCCTCTTGCCCTCCAGCGCAAGTTTTTGGTGAGGTCAAAGATTTGATTCTTGACGCGCTGCCCCGTCTTCCGTGCGCGAGCCTACGTCATAGGGGTTCAACCTGCCATTGGCTGACTGCTTGGCCCCAAATCAAGGAACGAACACAAAACTGGGCCGCGCTTGCCAACTCGGGCTCAGGGTATGTGGCGGCGCGTGGGGTCGCGGCACTAGTGTGACGCAGGACGGAACCTCGCACGGTGTATGGGCAATGGTGCACGGTACAAGGCTGCTGTCTGCCAGCGTTTTCTGTTTTGTGAACAACAGAAGCTCCACGGGGCCGGGTTCTAGTGTTTGCTGATCAGGCATCTGGAGAGACTCGTAGGCGCAGGCGCGGGCCCTAGAGATCCCCGAGGTCCATACCGTCGGTGTCGATGAGCCAATGGAAATAATGAACAAGGACTGACCCAGCGCGCGCCGCCGCATTGCACTCCACCTGCTCGCACTCTCGTTCTCGTACTCACTACGAATACTCACCGATATGCCTCGCCGCTTCGGTGTCCAAGGACGTCCGAGGTTATCGTCTTGCTGGAAACGGGGCTGATGAGAGGGTCCACGGGAATCAGGAAAAGGCATTGGGGAGTTCGAGACAAGGGCTGGGCGGAAGGGAGGAAGGATGGAAGAAGGAAGGAAGAAGGACGAAAGGGATGGATGTCGGATGTGATGTGCTGGCGGCTCCATTCTTCGGTCGTCTGTATGTACACCGGCTGGCTGTATGCATCCAGTGTCCCTGGGTGCTTGTACCTTGCCTACTAGTAGCTAGTTGAACCGATATCGATCGAAAAGACGGACGGGCGGGACCCTGGAAACGCTTGCCGGATCCGTCATTTCAGGGTTTAAGGGTGCACTTCTGCCCTGAGATGTCACGCACCGAGCTCGAAAGTCCTTCAAACTCTCCGTTGCCGGGAGGAGGGCAAGATATCCCGCTCTAGCTTGTCCTAAAGAACTCACATGACAGACGCCGAGTTACGGTCCATCTCGCCCCGAAATATTCGCCCTGTCAGGTAGCATCGTCGTTGTCAGCCATCAAGCCGCGCTTCCGCCCCGTCGTCATGCATGGTCACCCTAGGCCAGAGGTACTAAACAGAAACAGGACTGGACTTTGCATCACAATAGGGCCCCTCTTTCGGATCACCGTCCCACCATACAGGTAGAAGCAAAAGCCCAACATCAACAGCACAACTGTAAGAGAAGAGGGGCGGATCTCAAGGAGGTGAAGCCCGGCGCCGACAGGACGTGGACCACTCAACCCCGCCCCACCCCACCAACTCCATCCCATCATCATCCATTCCACATCCCCCATCGCTCCGTTTTCCTGATAGGTAGTTTTTAGTGCCGTCCTAGATTCGATTCGATCTGGAACGGTGCGCCGCCCCGTGTTCGACGGGACTGGGAACCTGCAGACAGGGCAGGGGTCCCTTCGTTGTGTCTGTCTGCCCTGGTCCCGTGCAGCCGCCGCGCCCGGTTTGGTCGTTCTGGTTCCCCACAACACACTGGGCACTGGCAACCTCCAAAACGTCGCATCACCTTGCTGGGCACTCTACAGGCAACAGGTACCTACCTGCCTCTTCAACGACCTCCCTCTCAGCCACTCTCCCGCTCCCGATGGCTCCGACCTTGATCACGCTGCTGCCGCGAAGCTGGGCGCTCCAGCCAGCAGCCCGAGTGGTCCTCTGATTCTCGCTATCATTGGACAAGACTCTAGGGCGTGATGCCATCGTCGGCCCCTTTTCTCGATGCGCTGCCATGTTCCAGATCTCCCTCGCCGCCCTCCCCGGTCCTCGATCGCTGATACAGTTACATCATCGACCCCCATTGATCGACCCATCTGCTCCAGCTTGGGCCTCCGCTTTCGAGGTACTCGGAGGTACCTCTGCCTGGCACCGTCCATCACCTGCCTTTTGCGTAGGGTTTTGGGTCCGAGCCTCTGCAGCCTGGCTAGTGCGCCGTTTCCTGTTGTCCTACCGGACGATCCCGCAGAGCCCCTCAAAACCTACCCAGCTGGTGCACACGTGCGACAAGCAGTGTGATCTCACGATCTGTCGTCGGTCTGCTCAGTCATCCCTCGGTGTACTCGGTGACCCTCGGTGACAGTTGAGCCTTCAACCGTCCGTTTGCCATAACAACAAACGCTATCCTCGTGCAACCCTGATGTCTTGTCTCACGGGATGATTATCCCGCCCACCTGCCACACTGAGACCACGGCTGCAATCTATCCAGGAAAATATCGGGGTCCAGCCAGCCTTTGGAGTTCTAGACCAGCTGAGGCCAGACAGAATCTTGCTTCAAGGTGTGGGACCACCACGATACCGCGCCTTGCATGTGAGCATTCCAGGCCAGGCTGCAGGCGATGGCCGGCCTATCCTTGTTCTAGATCCATCTCCATCACTGTGAAATCATCCGGCATCCCATCCCTCTCAAAGAGGAGGCTGGCTGACGTTTGCACGGGATGCCAGGCCGAGATGCCCAGGCCTTGCTTTTCCCAAAGCCCCCAATCGGCCAATGGCCACGTCCAGACCCTGTTCGATGCAGGATCGACGTCTAGGCGCGTCGAATCAGTAATCAAGACTTTTCTCCAGTGCTGCGGAAAAAAGGGGACCGCCCCATCGGGTTTCTTGGCCCGCGGCAGCGCCCGGTCTGGCTTGATCTGGCCAGCCCTTGATGTTTTATTTGCAATATGTGCACGTGTCTGACGGTCCCCCTCCCAACAGACTTCTAGATGGACCGGAGAAGATTGTCCTTGACCAAACAAAACTAACTCATTATGCACGACTGGGCTGGGGGTCATGCAGGGAGGGGGCATGAGGGAGAGTGAGGCTGATTGTGGTGGTGTGGATGTGGCTGGTGCATGCAGCCCAGGGTTCAGTCGTGGTGATAGCTTCATCTTGAAGTGCAGCCCTGGAAATATCGACAAAATTCATGGACAGGTTGCACCAGAATCTAATTCATGTGTTTGAACGCCGTGGTGGAAAAAAGAAAGGTGGAAATGGTTGCGCGGTCCGGGATTCGAACCCGAGTTTCTGTCGGTCCAGGATGTGTGGGAAGACAGCGAGTTAAACCTCTACTCCAACCGCGCTGGTTGATTTCTGATGCCTGGAAAAGGACTTCCGGGCGCGAAGTACGCTCTCAGCGTTGTTGGGCTGCTGGAAGGGACGCGGCATGCGGCGAAAGGTAGGTGGGTGGGTGACGAGTGTGCGAAAGGGGCAATATCAGGATCCGGGACGGAAGACTGCACACCGCGGGGCAGGTGCTGGACAGCAACGGGATGCAGTCCGTGCATGACATGCTTCCAACAGCTTCAGTTCCAGCAAGAAGGGGATGATAAGCGCCTTGGATGGTCAAGAAGGTGAAATTACACACATGATGGTAGCTTCAAAACGTGAGCCACCTTTCCAGAACTCCTAAACAACCCCCTCAAACTCCCAAATTCCTTCATCATCTTCAACAACTCTACTTTGTCAAGTACCGAATGCATGAAAGAAGCCAGGACATAGAGATCAAATGCCAGTAAGGGGTAGACACGTCTACTGTATGATCACGGCTCCACGTTTGCACCCTTCACCGTTGGGCACCAATGCACCCATCCGCAAGCGAGAAAGGCGAGGGTCTGGCAAACAGAAGACATTATGATGGAATTTGATTCGAATGCGGGCAGCCGGAACGCCTCCGCATGAGATGGTAAACCCTGGCAAGAACCGACGATGAGCAACATTACTATCCCTTCCCTGCCACAAGAACTAAACAGATTGAAAACAACATGCAAGATCTGATGGAACAACAACACCCATACCCAACCAATACTAGACAAGCACTCAAGAATTACCGAAACTGCAACACATCACAATCTTAACGGCGTCGGCCAATGCCCTTGGTCCACCTCAGAAGATCATGCTTGTGGTAGTAGGCACGGACCCGCTTGCCATAGATATCTAGAGGGGCTGGTCAGAATGTGGCAAGAAGAAAGAAGGTTGCAGAACATACACATGGGGATGCTGGTGGCGCAGACAACCACCTGGACGATGGAGATGGCGAGCATGACGGTGCGGGGGCCGCTCTGGATGATCCAGTCATACGCGCTAAAGGTCAGGCCGAAGCCGAGGAAGTTCTTGAAGATGGCCATGCAAGTGAAGCCCTCGATCGCGAGATCACCTGGGACAGACGTGTTAGTGGCGGCAACATACTAAGGGGCAGAAGAGACTCACGGTATGCGTCGACAATGTACAGGGAGCTGGCGACCGCGCCAATTACCATACCCGCGACCTCGAATGCGAAGAAGGTCAGGGGCACCGGCCAGGCGTACTTTCCAGTGATGAGCTCGCCCGAGGTTAGAGCGAAGCCAAAGAGGCCGATACCGCCAATGATGAACATGGGGAAGACCATGAGGATGCGGAACTCGGGCTCGTAAATGCCATTGTTGAGGCGTGTCATGTACTTTGCGCTCCAGTCAGAAAAGAGACCGGCAATGGCAAAGCCACAGAGAGCGCCAATAAAGGGTGCGGCATAGGCGTAGCCGGCCTCGACCTCGCTCCAAAAAAAGGGTGGCATGAGCAGCGTGGCGGCTACAATGACACCGATGAAGACTGTCCAGCCAATCATGGTGCCTTGTATCAGACAACCCCAGAAGAAGGCCGGCTGGAAGAAGAGCGGGAATGGGCGCAGGAGGAGCTCAAAGTAGCTATCGTCCGTCTTTCTGCCATCGAACAGCGCCAGGGACTGGACCCAGGTCTTCTTGGGTGGGATCGCGCCGGGGTTGATGGTCGGACGGGGACCCACGGTCGGCTGTGCGCCTGTCTGATGCAACTTCTCTACGTCGTCGCTACCGCTGGGGTCGTTTTGGCCTTCGCTCGATGGAGACACGCGGCCCACGGGCTCCGAAGTGTCGGCGGTCACCATGTCGATGTTGAGTGACATGTCACGTCGATAAGCGGTTTCCGGGCAGAACAAGACCACGGCGACGAGGGAGAGGGCAAGGAAGATGGCGGTAAAATAGAATGTCCACTCCCAGCCAATGGTGCCGGTGATCTTGCCGACAAGGATTGGTGTGAAGAAGGCACCGCCAAAAACGGCCAGGTTCGTAAAGGCCATGCGAATGCCGCGCTGGTGGACCGGGTAGAGATCACCAACGGCGACGTTGACCAGAGTCTCGTAGGGCGAGCAGCCGACGCCTTGGATGACACGAGCGCCGATGAAGGATTTGTAGTTTGTTCCGACAGCGCCGCCCCAAGCAGCCGAGCCGACGAGGATGACGAGGCCCAGGATGAAGAGATGGCGCTTGCCCCAGACGCGACCCGACGGGACGAAGAAGATGGCCGCGCCGCCGACACCGAGGAGGAAGTATCCGGTCAACATGGCCGTCTTGGTCAGGGATTCGCCGAACCAGAGGGACAACACGACGGTGTTGGCGGCCAGGATAGGGCCCAGGGCGGTGGCGAAGATGGCGGCCATCGACAGGGTAAATGTGATGAGGTCGCGGCGCCAGAGCGGCCAGTTGAGGGGGTCGTTTGGGTCATCGGAGGGTTGAGGGATCTGTCGAGCGCGGACACCTGGTCAGCAATGATGCATGCTGATCATCTCGATTGATGGCGGCTCGGTGACATACTAGGATGATGGGCAGCTTGCCGCTGGCGTCCACCTTCAGGCCATGGGTCGTCCCATTGGCGACCTGAGGCCTATCTGGATCGTCATAGTATCGCGTTGTCCCTAAGCTTGTTGTCAGTCGAGGTCCGACATCTTCGTGGATATCGTGGGGTCCGGCCGGTGATGCCGGACGGGACGGGGGTCGTTCCAATGCAGCGGGTGGGCGGGTGGAACGACTGGGGCCATGCGGCGGGGAGGGTCCGGAAAGAGGGGCGTTTGCGTACCTGGAACGTGTTCCAAGGACCTGGACTCTAGGATTCCCAAGCCCATTTCGCGGTGGCGTATCAATGAATACCAGTTCGCATCCGGTGGTGTCGCGAGGGCATTCGGGATGTTCAAAGTCAGACAAGAAGTCAGCAAGCGGCGCGCTGGGGGCGCAGGCACGGGTGGTTCGGGGGCCCTAGTTGCATCGCCCTTCCCCACCGAGGCTTCAGCCGCTCCAGCCCCGGCAGATGAATCCATGGTACGGTACATGCTTCCCCGCCCCCAGGTCAGGTGATGTCGGCGTCGTCGTGGGCGTGATTAGTCATTCTTCGGGCATTTACGCCTCCAATTGCAGTGCAACCTGCCTGCATGTCATTTCATCTTCCACCTACCCGACTTTATCATGCAAAATCATTCTCGCAGACGACTGGTCTTGACTTCTTACGAAACCCATTTGGATGTGTTGACACGTTCTTCTTTTCCTTTTTCTTCAGTGCGCTCTTCCTCGCATCGCCTCCACTCGACATGCAGTACCCACCGTTCAACACCGCTCAGGCCTCGGAATATCCTCCACAGCTGCAAGCCGCATCCACCACTGGTCTCGATGTCTATCCATCAGGGAGCTTGTACTGGCGTGGGATGATATCCCCTCTCGCGGATACACAGTTCCGGCCACAATCTGAGAGCACTTGCAGGCACGTCAAGCCCCTCTCCCAAAGCCAAGATCATCCGCCAAGCCTGCCAGAAGACGATCATCTATGCCCTTCAATCGCCACTGACTCGCACCTGCAGCCCATCTGCAGCACCCAAAGTTGATGGCAAAGAGCGAGGCCGCATGAGAGATGGCAAACTCTGAATCGAAAGCGACTTGTCAGATTCAGCGCCCAACGCCCCTCGCGCGACCCGAACAACTCGCAAAAGTACTTTTGCTGTCCGAACGAGCGATGCCCCTGGCGTCGGTCCGACAGGCCACGGTGGTTCAGCTCCGCGATTTGCGCGGCGGCCTGAGCCACGATGGTTTCTCACGATCCGCCGGAGCCTCTCTGGTCTCTTCCCTCCCCGCATGCCACGACCAGAAGACCTGACCGTTGCCGTTAGCTAGGCAGCCAGCCAAACACACAACAGCGAACAGACAATTGCTTCACGTTGGGCCTCTACGTCTAGCCTCGACGGTCAATCCTCCTCGCAGCACCCCCCCTCTTGAAACCCAACGGTCAGTTGGGGGAGGGGGAAAGGGGCCACGCGAACTTGGGACGGTCCCCTTTCCATCCTTACCGCTAAACGTTTCCGGGCTTCGCGCGTACTTATAGCGCACCGAGCACAGCTTGTTTGCTCCCGTGCGAGGAAACAATCACTAATCCCGTCTGCGCCTGGCTCCCCTTTTAGCGGCCTGCTCCTCCAACCACTGAGATACCCCCGAAGACATACGACCGCCGGACCCGCCCCATCGCCGACCTCACTTTTTGCAATGCAGTGCCCCCCCGGACTTCGTCGGGCTTTCCATAGCGGCCCCTCACTTGCCCCGATGCGGCGGACGCGGTGGGCGCGGCATGTCGGAGTACACGCCGCGGATCCATCCCATGCCGGCCAGACCACGCGCGCCTCACTCTGTCTGACACCCACCGGACAGCAGCCCCGAGGTTCCGCTCCAGTTGGGTCACCGTCTAACCCGACCGTCGTACCTGTCGTGTTCCGCAGGAGAGGCACGCTCCTGGTAGCGTCCCGCACAGCTCCCGCGGCATCACAGCCCACCGGACTCGACTCCTAGCGCCGCCTTGGACCACGTTGGCGCCGACTTGTCATCGCTGACTCTTGCCCACGAGCCCACATCTCACGTTCGAGCGTGGAGACACCAGCTGAGCAAGGTCTCACACACGGAGACACACGGAGCCGCCATGGAACGAGAGAGGCACACACGAACATGACCGATACGGACCGAGCGCCAACTGCACACACATCGTTCAAGGATCAAGTGCTTCGTCCCGTCATCATCAGGGCACCCGAGGTGGATCAATGATCAGTCTGCAGCCGCTGATACGACTCTAGAGGGCGGGAACACCAGGGGCGGATGTCGCCTACCACCTGCAATCATTGTGCATGTCTAGCGCCGATCATACACCAAGCCTCTCCTGACCTGACAGAACTCTCTTTTTGCCCTTGCCAGTGGAAGCGAGGGTCACACAACCCACCCCCATCTCCGGACGGACCCTTTTTCGTCCCCTCCCATCACTTTTGCGCAGGGAGACCTTTCGGGGGTATGACACGCTGACACCTGCAAGCGGCCGAGCTCAACGTCCATAAACTTGGAGCAACTGCTGCCGCTCGGTCCCCATACCACCTCTCGCCTGTTGCCGCCCCGGCCTGGGCAATAAAACGGGCATCACGGCCGTGTGGCACGTTCCCATCACAGGGCTCGCAGTTGCTAGGCGTCCCTGCGCCCAAGAGGCCGTCCAATTCGTCCAGCAGCAGCACCGAGCGGGCTGGGGTGCCACTGACTGGGTGGTGGTGGCGTGCATCTTGCGCACACACCCCCTTCGTTTTTGTCGTCCGAGCACATGCCATCATCTTCATACCGGCTGTTTGGGCAAGATCCAGATCGGCCTTGCCAGGGCTCTCCCAGCGCGCGCTGACAGCCCGCTTGGAGGACACAGACAGACACAGACACCTTCGACGTTTCCTTTCAGTCCGAGTCATTCAGGCGTCTCTGTTGGTCCGACGTCACCTGTATCCTGCTGCCTGTCCCCATTTCCCTCGTGGACCGTGACTAGCTCACCCGGGGGAAGCGTTCTGGACGTTTGACCACCAGCTACTACATCTCGAAGGACAGACAGCTTGCTCGGACCAGGTACGAGACCGAAAGGCCTTGCACTTCTCATCAGAGGCGCTAGCGGCGCCGTCCGCTCATGGTCTGATTTTCTTGCGCCCTTCACAACCTCCCCCCCTCCCCGGGCATTTGATCTGCGACACATACAGCACACCTTTCCTCCGAAGATCTCGGCGGTCATGGGGGGGATGGCGGGCCAGACAAAAGCCACCTTGATCAGAAACGTGTTGCAAAAGGGCAGAGACAGCGTCACGCATCCCGGGGTCATCCCTCCCGTCACATCTCCCGCAGGAGGGCCACAACATCAGGCCGAAAAAGCAACCATGAGGGGGGCGGCCTGGATGCTGAGCGCTGATCACCCAAAATGTGACAGAATATCGGAGCGTCACCCATCCGCGCCGCTCGGGCACCCGGCCGGTTCGACTGGTCTCTGCAAGCGCAGAGGCCCTATATTGAGGTGATCATTTGTTCCCTGTTCTGAACTGACAAGAGAAGAAAAACCTTGGAGGGACGGGGATATTCCAGATCAAGCGATAGCACGACCACGGCGGACTGGCTCGGCTTGATTCAGTCCAGGGGGGCGAAAGGAGAAGAGCCCCCTCTGAGATTCGCCGCGCCCAAGCGTTGGCCCCCTCGTCCCTTCCCCTTGCTCGTGAGCCCCTCTCGGAGATTCGACCGGCCGTCCGGTATGAAAAGTGCTGCAAAGCACCTTGGACGAGAATTCCCCGTCGAGTGGCGGGGTGCAGGAGCAGCCTGAAGGTTGTAGACAGCAGGCCCCCTGGCATGCTCCTTCATCTTTCCCCCCTGGCATTCGCGCGTGTGCGCATGCAGGGAGCTCGTCATACCACGCTCTGCAGCCTCGTGTCTTGGGCACGTGGAGGAAAGCCCCGTCTGGCATGGAGGAATGGGACTGGCTGAGAGTACGAGCAGGCTGACATTCAGGCGAAAGCTGGGAGCTGTACCCGTGTGGGAGGAGGAATAGGTACGGCGGCTCTGCCACACACGGGTAGGTCGATCTCCCTTCTCGAGCCGATACCCACTGAGGCGTGGACCCCATGTCTCTGCATCATCATCGGGCTGGCAGCAAACAACCGCCCCCTGCGTTGTGCAAGGCATTCCCAGCCGCCGCGGGATGATCGAACTGTGCCGGGCGACCCGGGGGCGAGTCTTTGATGAGCGCGAGCTGCTGCTGGGCGACGACTTGGTATTGTTGTCCGCTGAGGGTGTGCGAGTTCATACCTCCATCTCACAGCGGCGCCAGGCCTGCATCCCGCCGCCCCCCCGCCCACCCCAAGCTCGTGGCTTGACGATAGTCGGTTCCTCCTGCGCGCCGTGCGCTGGGCGGGCTGACAGAAGAAACCACCAGCAGCGAGCCAGTGTGAAGCAACTTTGCAAGACATCCATTCCTCAAGGGGGGGCTGTCAAGATCGACAGGGATAGAGGTAGCCGCGGGTGATCGGTGGACGCCCGCGGCTCATGATGATCCCGCTCGCCCGCATCGCCTCCATCGCCATCTCAGGACTGGCGTTGATCCATCATGTAGCCTCTAAGGAGAGACCTGACCGCGCTGGCGCCTTCTGGTAGTCAGGTCAGGTCCCGCCTCACTCGTGATGAGACATGACTCTGGGCATTTGTCGTCTCATAAACGCCACCGACACCAGACTTACACATTCAGCCTGCCTGCCCGCCGAGAGACGACCGAAAGGGGGGGGAGGGGACCACACGGCGGACACGCCGAGTCGTTAGCAAACGGCGTCAAGGGCGAGACGTGGCAATATGGGAGAGGGGGGGTTTCTTGCGAGAAAAAGTATATTGCTTTTTGTGCAGGCAGTCCAGCCTGAGCCTGAGCCTAGTCTTTCTTCCATCTCTCTCTCTCTCTCTCTGTGTGTGTGTGTGTCTCCGCCCCCGCCGTTGGGGGTGTGCGTGTCTCTCTGCCATGTAGAGACCATCTGGGGGAGCAAAAAATACCAGCCGCTGCTTTCTCATGTGGCTCCACCCCGTAAAGGAAATGTGTGTGTACAAGACATGAAGGAAATAAAACGCCGTGGTCCAGAGTGTTCAACGCTTGATTACCCGGCCAATAACAATGCTGATTTCGGTGCACATGCCGCACAACAGTCGTGCCCCCGGGGCCTGCTTTTCTCCTCTTGTGCTCCTGGAGAGCCCCCGCGTCCATGAATCGGTGGTCCGAAGAGTAGTCTCACAACGGTCCGCCCCGTGTGTCCACGCCCCGGGCCAGACACGCGGCGACTCTCTCCCTAGAGTGCCCGTGTTCCGAAACAGGGGAGCGTGGGAGACATTACGTTCCTTGCTCGGACGTGCGCCGTGCGTGTGTCCACTCCGAGCCGTTGCTGCGAGGAGGATGAGGTGGGGTGGTCGGTCGGTTGACAGATTCCTTCCCGGTGCTGTTGGTAGGCGTGTGAGGGTGGTTTTCGTGGTAGGGTTTCGAGAGTGGTGGTTGTTTGATCCGGGGAAAACGCCTGCTGATCCCAGTTCCATTGTGTCCTTTGCTGGCCCCCTTCAGAGGGGCGCCGCTGGCGCAAAAAAAGGTCGCCAAGCCATGCTTCCGGAACGCCGTGCCTGATGAGTAGGAAATGCTAGTAATACAGTCGCTGAAAGTCATTCGAGAGGTGTTGCTGGCAGGAAAGAGGCCGGCATCGATTTGTGGTGTATCGCGAGCTCGGGGGTGGTGGTTGTCGGTGGATTCATCGTTGGAGGCAGGGGTGGTGTTTAGCCACCGCAGAGCGGGCAGCAGCCGGGAACCACAATGTATCGCTCGTGGGGCCCCTTGACACAAGACCGCTTATGGCTGCCGTCGGTCGATGTTCTGAAGAAATGGGCGCCGGGGTCGATGCACGAGGTGTAGATGTAGTAGTTTTTCGTAAAGTCGCACATTGTGAACTGAACACACCAGACCGGCAGGCAATGGGTGTGGTTGTCTGTCCAGACGGCATGTGTAAGTCGGGGGTCAAGCAGGATACGGGCCGGGGGAACACTCACGGTCAACCCGCGCGGGGTGGGTGTTTTGTTGAAAGAGCGCAGCTGGTCGAGGCGAGCTGTGGAAGAAATGGGTGTCAAGAGGACTGGGTCGAGGACGGCGAGGTGACGAGGAGGGGCCGGGAGAACAGTGTCGGCATGCTCTGCAATGTCGACTTTTGGGGGTTGGAGGGGCGCGGGACGGAATTTGTTGTCCAAGGCGGCGACAGAATACCCGAAGAGGACCGGATATTATTGGGATGTTCCTTGGTACATCGACAGGGACGGACGGAGAGAGGATGGTAAGCGAGCACGGGAGCAGGTGGGAAGGGTGGTGTGGGAGAGATCTATATATGAACAGACGATGCGCTGAGGCATTCGGCGGCGGCGGCGGGCGGGTGGTGGTGTGGTCAGGCTAGGGACAAATCGAGGCATGAAGGCGGAAGACGAGAGCACGGATGTTTTAGCACGGTGGTTTCTGATGGATTGCTCTCACTGACAGACCTTGTCCATGTCCGAGCCATGACGGCAGGCTTGTTTGCGTGCGTCGAGGAGCGACAGACAGACGGGCGGGCAAAAGAGGCACCAGGGTCGAGGTCCCTTTGACGACCGAGTCCTGCGACAAGTGGGCCATTGGCGAAATTTCCCCATCAGGCTATGGAGGGGCTTTGACAGTGAACCGGCGAGGTCAGAGAGCAGGGGGGTGTGGGCGACAGGCGGGCAGTCGGGGGGAGGGGGGTGTGACGATGTGACAGTCTCCAAAAGAGGTGTGTGACTTTTTTTGTCTGCCACCCTCCACTTCCTCCCCTCCCCTACCCTCCCCTCCCCCCCTTGCTAGCCCCGGCTCTGGGTGACAAGAGGCGCGAGGTGTCGAAGTAGGGGCCATCCCGACCAGAACAGACCAGGGCAGGGTGTGTGTCGGCGCACGGAATCTTGACGACGACAGGGAAAGACGAAGCTGGAGAAGCCCCGTGTCGGCAGGTTGATGTAGAGGAGGGGGGCGTGACGGCAATAACAAAGGGGTGATGAGAATAGAGCACGAAGGGAAGTACCGAGCTGGCCGCTCGCTGCTCGCTCTTCAAGGCTAGCACTTCGTCCGTAAGTACAAGTAGGTTGTGTGTGCTATAGCGCAAGTCTCACTGGGGGGTGGTAGTCGACAGGGCGAAGGCGGCTCAGCTGGCAGGTTCTCGTCGATGAACGCGGGCTTGACGGGGCCGGCGAGAGTTTGCGTGACGAGGCAGCCGCCCAACAACAACCGCGGCCAGCCGGCCGACCGGCCGTGGCACGCGCGAGGTGGTCTCTTGTTTTTTTTATATCGGGGGGAGGGGAAAGGGGGGAAGGGGGGGCTAAGTTGGCGGAGAGTCGCACTCTGTGTGCCCACCGAGCCACGTACTGGTCGGGAACGGTAGGGATCAAAGCGTGAGTTTGAGAAGCGACCACATGGCTCCGAGCCGTGCTGATGACATGACGTTTTCCCGCCATGACCTTTTGGAGGATTGCGATCGTGACCTGAGTGGCAAAGTTGTTTTTGTCTCGTCCAGCAAAATGATTGAAGGAGATATGCGCAGCATGGTTCGACGTCTGGGGAGCACTTGTGTTGACTCTCGGACCGAAAGCTGCACGTAGACAGGCGCCGCCCAAGTCGTGTGGTGGCGATGACACGGGGCGCCTCACGGACGAGGCAAGGCGATGCCGAAAACTGAAGTGTGACGGTGGCGGTCTGTTTGCTGCACCCACAGCAATGGCCAGACCGGTGCTGCAACAGAAAAAAAAAAAAAAAGGCATTGCGTTCCGTTGCATTGATTGCGCCGTGGTTGCCTGCCTGCCTGCCTGCCTGCCCCGTGTCCAGGGCACCACCAGGGAAATTCAAGTGCCTTTCTTTTGTTGTTCGTCCGTGAACATATTGAACCGGGGGCGGGGGGTTGGTTGGTTGGTTGGTAGGGCGGGCGGGTGGTCGAGCTCGAGCCCCGGCAAGTATTGGGGCGGGACGGGAGTCATAGCGGAGGATCACGTCGAATCTGAACTGAACGGCCGAGAGGCAACGGCAACGGCGATAACCACAAAGAGTCGGCGACCATGATGATGGCAGTAGGCCGGGTTTGGGTTGGGGGTTGATGCAGGTTTCTGGCAGGCCGGCGGCAGACCAGGAGGCGAGGCGAGGCGAGGCGGCTGCCGGTACCTGCGTCCGGGAAGTAAGGCAGGACGGGATGTTCTAGGCTCGTTGGTCTGAAGTGCAAAAGTAGACCAAGTCCAGGTAAGTTTGCGCGACCGGCAACGAGGTACCGAGAGAGTGCCGGCAGCGGCCGACTGCCCTTCTGGCGGGCGACCGTGCAACTTGGCACTTGGGTAGGAAGACCTGAAGTTACCTATTCGTAGGCGCCGAGGAACGAGCGAGCGAGTGGTCTGGTCTGCAAGTGTCATCACCACCGCTCGACTTTGTCCGTAGCGAGGCTCCCCGAGCGTGGGCCAAGGACGGGTTGACGAACGAACCGCCGCACGGCTCAGCCCGTGCAGCGCCTGGGGTCTTGTGGGCTATCGTGGGCTGTGTTGTAGGAGGGCCTGTCTGATGCTTGCGTCCGGCCAGGTTGGTGCCTTGAAAAGGTGGACGACTGTCAGCTTCGTGCACCGGGGTTCCAGGGGGACCCGGGGTGAGGTGAGGTGACAGACAGAGGGCGAAGACGAGGGTGATGGCACGGGCGGCCGAGTTGGAAATGATCTGGGAGGCGTAAAAATTGGTTGGTGCGCATGGTTCGAGCATCGGAGGGGTCAGTGCGACGAGGGGTGCCTTGGGGCCCTTGGGGCCTCCACACCTTGGACGTGAACTCACCTCATCATGCTCTCAGTGGTCGGGTTGGGGTGTATTGTGGCGCTCGTGGTGTAAACTGAACCAACAAGGTGATCATGGATGTTCGACGAGATGGATCTCCGGGCGATATGATAGAAGCACTATGGTCCGAAGTGCGCGCGGAAGAGTCCGACGCCCACACGGCGCAAACCCAACTGAACAACAGCAGCCACTCGTTTGGGGGAACTAGGAAGGCACACATGCACTGCTCCTGCCCGGAGGTTTACCCCCATCGTCACCCCACGTCCACTCCTTCCCTCTTTCCCTCCTTCGTTCGTTCCTCCCTCACCTTACCTACCTACCTACCTGGTACACTACCAAATTTAGGCAGGGACCTCGGTAGGTGAGGCTCATATGAGGGAAGGAGATACCATACAACAGCGGGCTGGCAGGTGCCACGGGTGCAGGCATGGTATGGAGAAGGAGTAGGTGGACCCGGTGACCAAAATATCTCCTTCTTCTTCATCTTGCGCACCGATGCAATCAACGCACGCACTCCAGTTCCGTGACCAAAGATCCAGGCCGGGAGTGGTCGGTCTACAACACGTGAGAATTGCTTCTTCAGAGCCCCGCTCACGATCCTTCTTCCACCATCTCCATATCCATCCCCGCTCGTCAGACCTCACCTCAAACCGTACCGAACATGGACCTGCTTGCCTGGGTCTTGGTCTTGCGCAAGGATCAACTTCAACTATCGAGTCATCACCGCCGGTTGGACCGGCACCGCAGCCTCGCCGCCCACAACACGAACTCATGGCTCCTCCTCGTCAACACCCCTGGCCTGGCCTCGCACATTGGCCATCCACGGACTCCGATCGTCCACACACAGTCTTGCTCGCACCCACCCATCTGCTGCTGATCCATGGTCTTCTCCTGCACATGCAGGCATGGGTGCGATGCATCATGAGAGGTCCCAGCTTCTCGGGTCGCACATCCACGCTCTGTCACGCACACGCCCGCCCGCCCGCCCATGCCACGCACTCCGTTCATCTCTGGACTCGGGGCTCGGGGACATCTGAGTACCTGACCGACCTGCCTGGCTTCCAGTTGCCCTCGCACTCAAGTCTCACTTTGGACCATGGTTGATCTCGTGCCACTGCATGAACGAGAAGCACACGCTTCAAGAGAACGTGCGTGTACTGTTTTGTGTCGCCATCTCGCGACAACATGCCGACATCGTCTACCTATGCCGTCTCGACATCACTGGCGAGCATTAAGAAAAGGCCCAAGGCAGAATGCACAGTCCACGACAGACAGCCCTGGCGTCACTCGACAACTGCCGCGTGGGGCTCACGAGACATGACATCAAACGGCCGAACCAGACATCCTCACACACGCACATACTCACTGCTTGGACGCTCACAGACCTCATCTCAGGTTGGGTACGAGTACGCCCTGAATAGGCAAAGGCAAGCCTCTACCGAGACACACTGCTTGACGGTGGCGATCGTCTGTTCTTTTCCACCCCACGATGAACACAATTGGAGTCGCCCTGGCTTTGTTGTCTGGCAAGCCGGTACCACGGACCTGGACGCGAACGCGGACTCGGTGGTGGAGGGCCGACGGGGCTCCCTCCCTCTTCCGCTTCTGCCGGTCTCTTCTCCCAATCACGTACCGGATACGGCGCAGTCGTTCTCTTGGCTATTGCTGCCGGTAGTCATCATCGACCCGTTCATCCCCTCGTCAGATGGCAGACCAGGCTGCCCTGCACCCCAGCCAGCCCCTACGATGTGAAGAGACGGGCGAGTGCATGTCGGAACCATTCCACGTTGCACGCCAGATGATCGATCCCCATCCATCGGTCACCAGCGGCCACCATCGACAAGACCTGCGACGGGACGCTGTCGCGCCATGTCTTTTCTTCTTCCGATCACCACGACGCCCGCCAGTACCCTCCCATTCCATCCATGCGCCCCGGGACAACAAGCACGTGTTTAGATAATCGTTTCAACGCTCAGATCGTCCCAAGCCAACCTCGGGTGGGCACGTCAGGCACGTCCCGCCCGCCGCCTTCTGTTGTGCTTCTTGGACAGACCAGACACAATGCAGCCTGCAGCAGTGCGGTCGAAACGCTCGGGCATTCGGAAGGTCTTCCGAACCTGGACACTTTTATCTGCTGCCCACCCCCAGAGAGAGTGACCCCGAGCAGAATTCACTCTTTGAACACGTCAACACCCTGATGGCCAACCCCCCTCCTGCCTCGAGACCAAATCACGCCGATCTCCAACATATTCTTGGCATCAAGGGCACGGACGGTCAGACACCCCTGGCCAGCGGTGGGAGAACCACACTGCCGCAACCAACGCACACTCTTCCTCCGCGTCGCCTTTCCTGCCGAATCGAGCCACCAATGTTTGCGACTGACTGATTGTTCCGTCAGGGAAGCCCAGGCGGCGTACGTCCACCAGTCGAAAACCACCGATTCGCCTGTCAGCTCTGACCCATGACTCGTCATGTCGGTTCCGTTCTCGGTTTCCAGCAAGGTCCTTGGGCTTTGGGGGGCGGCTGATCCGGCGGTGCCTGTTCCACGAGGCCAACAGCAAGCAAGCAAAAACGTCAAAGCACTTTCAACCAGCCCTGGCAGAGTCGGGCCCAGTACGTTTCACACGAGGCGATCAAAGCGCTGTCACAGCCAGACCGACCGCCGACCGATGCTCAGCGTCCGGCGGCCCCACTCACATTCTCATCTGATCTTTCGACCCTTGATCCATGCCCCGAGGACCGACCCAAGTTCACCACCCCAGGAGACCTGAACTCAGGCCACAGTGGCAGCCTTAGCGCCATCACTTCGCAACAAACGACGTGATCGGACACACCAGCCCTTTCCCACACCATCGGGGCACGAACGGACAGCTCAGTCCTAGGCATGCAAGCCCCTCTTGGCAGCCGTTGGCAACAACACGTCTTGGCTCAGTTCGACCCGACAAACGGACGCGAGCTGGATCTGACAGGCTTGAGGCACGTCCTGTGAGAGACACCTTCGCACGGGCGGCGGGAACATGCCCAAGCCCAAAGCCCTGTGTCACCGCCGCTGGCCGTGTCGGAGGGGCGTATTCAACCGATCGACAGGGAACCGTCGTCAACGCCAGACGCCCGTTCAGGTGACTTTTTGAGCGCTGTCCAGCAACTTCATGGAAGAACCCAGGAATTACTTGTAATTCCCATCAACCCAAATAGGCAACCATCCTCCTGGAACAGGCAAAAACGCCGCTGCGGTTCCAAGGGAAATCGGACACCCCCGCCCCCCTTGCAACGCGGGGATCTTCAGTGCTCCATCAATATTTTGATGGGTGTCGAGTCGGGGATACGCACGCACGCCTTGGAGTTCACTTGACGCGAGTCGTCACAGCCCCCTACTAGCAGCTTGGTTGGCGCGAAAGCTCGTATGTGTGCATGGCCAGTACGATCCTGGGCGATGCTGAAGATGTCTGCCGCTGCCCTTGTCCGGCGAAACCGATTCGGCTCTTCCTGCTTCTTCTCGCTGACGACTTGAGGTTTGACCGGGACCCTGGAGAGGGAGAGGGGCTGCGACGCCCGGGGCTCTCGGAATATAGCAAATAACCCGACGATGTGCGTGCAGGAGCAGGCCCGCTGGCGAGGCGATCTGGATGACACCGCGGACTATGCCCGGGATATTGAGACCCAGCTCTCTCCGCCCAACCCCTGAAGCATCGCCACAACCGGGAGCCAAGGGGGGGCACATGCCCGTCCGGTGGGCGTGGGCGTCTGGTACAAGCAGATGCTTCCCGCTGGATCGACAATGCCTGCCCCATGTCGACGAGCGGCTTTGAGGAACTCGGCCGATCACCGGCCAGGTCACAAATGAAGGATGAGTCCCCGAAGGTCCAGACATTGCGCCTCATTGCCATTACGGCATGGCGAGGCGGGGTGGGCGGTGGAGTTGTCAGAATGGACTTTATCATCTCAACCGCCTCAAGCAGGCGAATCCATCGCCAGCGTGCTGGGGCTCAATCTGCATCAGGCCTGGCTGTCCGATGGCCACACCCCATTTCGGGGCCCACGCAGGCTCGACATGCTCTCGGGAGCTGTCCAGAATTCAACGACGCAGGGCAAGGGTTGACGGGCCCATAGCTCGTCTTGGCCTCCTAATACGCCACACTGCCCAGAAAGAAATGGACCGACCGACTGACTGACTGACTGACTGACTCTTCAAGCTCTCCTGAACTCTTGGTGGATTTGAGCCTAGACCAAAACATGAACGGCATTCTCCTTCGGCCACTCCTCGTACCCGCGCAACAAATGGGCGGGGGAGATACGACGCCCTCTCTGGACTACACAGACCTGACAGTTTGACACTGGTGCCCGGCATCCACGCTTCTTAGCGGAGCTGTCATAATGGGGCTGCCGCGTGCCCGCGTGGCATGACAGCACGCTCCATATCACGACCCGCACGCAACCGGGGCGGGCGTCGGGTATGGTTCTCACAACCAGGCTGGTCCTCGCAAGGAGCCACCGGTTCGTCAGACGATGATTTTCCGATCAGGCCACAAAATCCAGCAGTCTTTATTTGCAGTGAGATTTTCAGCCCGGGCTGACGGAGCTTCCGCGGGTCTCCCCCAATATTACTGCTTCCCAGGTCTACCAAAACATGACACCACCTGACAAGACACCCGGACACAACGGCTGCCCCGGAAACCCCCTCCTCATCAACGACATCCACGTCCGGGAGCGTCACAGCAAAGCGGCGGCAGCAATCAGGCCACCCAGGATGCCGACGGGGGCCATGGTCGGGATGGGGCCAGCATTGGGCGACGGTGAAGTCTCACTGTCGGCAGTGGCACCGGAGCTGGCGGCGTTGGGAGCCTGGGTCACGGACCCGGAGGCAGACGAAGCGGCCGAAGCAGCCCCCGTGGCGGAGGTGGCAGCTGCGGTTGCAGTGCTGCAAACGATCTCGTTGGGCAGGTTGGTGACCTGGACCGTCCTGCACATGGCGTGGGCGAAATCCACCGTCTCCTTCTGCTCGTCGGCGGTGCAGCCGTCGACCAAGCAGCAGGCAATCTGGGCGAGGAAGTCCCTGTTCTCGCAGATGCATTTTGCATCAAAGGCCTGGCAGTCGGCGATGAGGCCGCCACCCAGGAAGTTGGTCAGGCATGGTTGCTGCAGGAAGGGAAACGGGTCAGCGTCGGCATTCATTCTTGGGCGAGACCCCGTCCGCGCCCGCTCGAGCAGCTGTCCGACAAGGGGGCAGCCAACACGCGGGGCGAAAACGGGGGCAACACGCTGGAGAGAGGGGCACGCACGGCACATGGAGGGACCTGGCCCAGACCTGTGTTTTGGGCGACAGCGAAGCCGGCGGAGGCGACAACGACGACGGCAGCGAGGAACTTCATGCTGAATGAGCTGGTGGACGAGCTGACGCGGATGTTGTCAGAGGGAGATTGGGGTCAGCAAGCCATCGAGCGACAGAAGGAGTATAGTAGGGAGCAAGCCTGACGCCGGTCGGAAAGCTTGAGCCCTCCCTGGCCTGGCGCCACGGCAGCATCTGCACTCTGCAGCATCCCTCAGCACCTGACTTGACAGTTTCGGGCGATGCGCCGCCCCGAGCCCCCGACGAACCCGGAAGAGCCAGGCCAGCCCCAGCTTCACCGGACCAGCAACTACTATGATCCGACGCCTCCGAAGACACTTTGGGTTGAAGTCTGGGGAACCTGATTGACCAACCTGGCGCGCCAAGGGGTCATCACTCTGGTGCATGATCGAAGGGGTCCAGTGCATCTCAGGGGCACGCGCCACACACACCACACACACCACGTCCAACACCACGCACGCTTTTACAGGTGCCCCCCATCCACTCATCACATTGTCCCGACTGACTATTTGCAGATACTCACCGAACCCTTGACCGAAACCCAATCCAACGTCATCTCGACCTCGTTCATGCTGCACGCACGCACCGTCCGTTGTCATCTCGCACGCACCCATCTCATCTCCCAAGTCGCCTCCAGCCCTTGCTGTGGTGGTACCGAGGGTCAACTGCCGAACAATATGCAATCAGCCAACCCAGTAGCCCGCCGTCTCGGATGCTCGTCTCAGCGGCCTCGGTCTCAGCCTCCACCAAAGACAGGCAGGCAGACAAAATCAGACGTTCGACCTCTGGCTCTGGGCCTGCGATGGTGCCGGCCTTTGGGGGCCACTCCCGCGTATAGAACACCGCAAAGTACGACTTTCGGAGGCAAATGTCGGAGGCAGATGAGATGCTCGGGCTCTCGTCTCGCCCCGCCCGCCTATCTGTCTGTGCGCTCAGTCGATGGACGTCTGGTTTCATCCGATGGTGAGCCTTGTTGACAGCTCTGTTGATTCCATAATGCTCGGTAAGCTGTTGATCGTGGCACCACCGCGGCTGTCCGAGCGCAAGAACCGACTGTCCGTGCCTGTGGGCCGAATGGGGGCCCTCGCTTGCGAAGTTCTCCCTTCCCTCTCGGTGCCCTCGCATTGCAGGCATCTCCAGCACATTGCCATGAGCCCACATCGCGGGAAGGCTTGGGAAGACCAGCCAGAGGGACCTACTAGCGGCAAAGCTTGTTCCCCGTCGCTCCCCACGCGGCGCCATGTCGCCGGTCTTGATGGAGGATGGCAACAAGGCATATCCATGGCAGTCGGCTGTTTCTCCGGCATCAGTCGGGCACAGCAAATATTATCTCGTGCTCTGTGAAGCCCAATATGGAGATGCCACGGCTTGGCGTTGTGTTGATACTGGCACCCATGCATGCACCCATGCTGTGTCAAACTCTACTACAGCAACACCTTGGATTACCTGGCAAGGCCAAGATTCACACGCCAACGGCAGCTGGTGGCGGGAGCCAAACATGCAGCTACTGTACCCGAGCCGCCTCGGGACTTGTAGCATGAACAAGCACGTCGTGGGGGACATGCTGCAGGACCTCCTTCCATGCTTCAACGCTGCCCGATAACATTCGGCTGCATCGCCGCCAGCCCAGCGTTCGGATACCCTCCCCGGCCTCTTTTACACTTCGACGCCGGCGCCATGCACCCATACCTTAGTTGACGTACGGCCGCAGCCGTTGAGACACTCGGCGGGCTTGACAGCCCTGGAGGGCCCCGTCGAAACCCCTGCCGCCCCTCCTCTCCGTCCATCCGGCTCCCGCTAGGGCGGCATTCGCACGTCGCATCGTACGACAATCAAAGACAAGGGGTCAGTCTGGCTCTCCACGTCCACGACGCCCCTCCCGCACTGACCACAGCGCCGGGTCTATAGTTCGAGACGCCGTTGAGAGGCTATTGGCGACCTTGTTTCTCCCCCGAACCATCTGCATCTTGGCGCCACGGCGCTGCCCGGCTCGCCTCGCTCCAGTTACTTGCTCGGTACTTGGACGGATCACAGACGGTGGCTTGGTGCCGGCGCCGCCCCTCGGCATTCCACCACCTTGATGGTCCAATGGACTGCTGAGACATGTCGGCAGATCAAAGGGGCGATGGCCGAGACCGCGCAACCCGTAAACCGTCGGGTCATTCCCGTCCCTGATGCGGCCGGATATGCCCCCAACCCCATTCTCCCGCATCGACGGTCTCGCGAGCGCGGGATGGAAAGATCTTCAGCTTCTGCCTCACCGCACCACTCCAGTTCATGCCCGCTTGCCCTTTGTTCTATTAGTAGCAATACGCTCGGGCGGCTCTTGCTGGCCTTGGCCCTGGCGGAGCCGGCGAATTTCTCAACTCCCCTAACCTCCCCCCTCTTCCTGGGCAGCACAACCCGGCGGCCCTCTCCCACCCTCGGCCGACACCCAAAAGTTGGCATCAACAGTCTGAACCGACGGCCCAACTGCCGGATTCGTCCCACCATTGGCCGACGGTCGGGGGGCACGGATCCAGGGTCGCAGGGCTAACAGCGGATGCTTTCGACGGCCTGGGGCTGGACGGGCAGGGCCCCCCATTCAACCATTCACCCGCCGTACCCCTAAGCAAAACCGGGACGACTTCACCTCTCGGCTGATACGAGATCGTGAGATATTATAGATTGCGTACGTAAGTTCCAAGCCCATATGCGGGCCAACATCAGGAAAATCGGCATCTTCTACCAAACTTGACTGCTCCGCCACACGTCCAGAGCAAGGACATGGGTCCCTTAGGAAGGAAGTCGTTTCCCTGCTCCCCCGGCTGCCTGGGCTGCGACGTTGAGGTCCTGAGTCGTGTAAATAAGCTTCCACCCCTCTCCATTCTCGGAGACACTCCTCCTCCTCTCCCCTTCACCTGTTGTTGCGTTGCGTTGCGGCGGACGCCACCGGCATCACGGCATCCTCCGGAGGATGAAAAAACCCAGGGGCCACCGGTTCGCCGCGTCACATCCGGGGGGGGTTACGCCTTGGTCGTATTCGTGCGACCCTGACAATGCTTGTTTTGGGAGATTTCTGGAGATGGGGACATCCTGCGCTAGGAAGAAAAGGGACGCTTCCGAACCCATGGGATGGGGGTGGCCAGCAAGGCGAGGTGCGTGCAACGGTGCAACTTGCAAGGCAGGGCAGGGCAAGGCAAGGGGTTTGTTCCTGTGCCTGGTTCTCTCTGCCTTGGATGTTACGACTTCGTGCAGTGCAAGCTCGCGAAGCTCGCGTGCTTCGGTCGACTCGTACACCCCCTCCCCTCCCCCCTTTTTCGCGGGGTATACAGACCACGACATAGACAGGGACAAGGGACTTTCGACCGGCACGTAGAGTTTTTGTTGCGCCGCTCCGCTTTGCCTCGTGTGAGGAAGATCATGTCGTTTCGCTTCCGAGGCGAGTGCCATCGTGCCATGTGCCTGCTCTGAGCTCTCCTCCCCCCCGTCCCCCGATGGAAGGACGGATATCCTGAGACAAGACGCTCCACGAGGAGGAGCATCGGACATATCCGAGTTTGCGGGCGTGGAGGTGCTCGGAGCAGCTTACACCCTGGTTGATGCATGGGTATGGCCTTGGTTGAGGCGAGCCTGGCAAGGCATGGTAACGAAAGAGGAGCCCAGCAACGGAAAAGCAAAAAGGGCTGTCCTCGAGCACGGCACATCGTGAGTTTACATTCACGTGCAAACAGTCACAGCTTCGTAGTTGTAGATCGTACAGAATACCGCGTGCTCCTATTCAGAAACTACAGATAACTCTAACATGATTGGGGGTATATGTCGATAGATGTGTGTCCCTCGAAAATGACCAAGCTGCACAGCTACATGGCAAACACATAACTAAACAATAGGCGACGACAAGTTGACGCCAAGTGTCATCAAAACAACGCTCGCTCCAAGAATCCGCTACAAATCAGGGGCAGACGATCCCCCGTCCTCCAGTGTCGTATTCCATGCCGAGGGGTGAACGTTCACCCCGTCAGCTTCCTCCACCAGCTGCTCCGAGGCGTCGCATCCATGAAGACAGACCCTCGCCGGCGCTCGTCACTCCCCTCGGAGCCACCACCCGTTTGGGTCGTCCCGTGTCGGCGGCCGCCTTCGCGCTCCTCGCGTCTCGCCCGGCGGCGGCGCTGGTCGTCTCCTTCGTCGGCCGTGGCCTCCTCCGCCTTGGCCCGTCGCCGACGCTCCCGTCTCTCACGACGGGCCTCGTCATCCTCCGTGGGGCCGCCGTCCTCCGGTGGCGGCGGCGCATCCGAGTGTTCGTGAACCCATGATGATGTCCCCGAGTGTGGCCACGCCGGCCGGTTCTTGTCTCGCTTGTTGTGTGACCGACGTGCAGGAGGCCCCTCGGCGTCCGAGGCAGGCGCCGACTGACGCTTGCTGCGGTGTTGACCCTCTTCGGCGGCGCGAGCGGCGCGGCGCGCCTCGCGACGACGCTGTCGGGCTTCCTCGTCATCGGGAGCGGCCTCAGCAGCGGCAGCCTGTTTCGCTCGCCGGCGCTCTTCGCGCGCTGCTCGCCTTGCCTCAGCATCGGGGTCCTCCTCAGCTGGCGGCGCCTCTCTTTCCTTGCGTCGTCTGCGCCGTCGTGCCTCCGCGTCAGCATCATCCGCGGCCCGTCTCCCTTCCTCTTCCGCAGCACGAGCGGCGCGCCGCTCGGCACGTTTGGCCTCCTTCTCCTCCTGCCGACGTGCCTCGGCTTCTTCCTCGTGCCTCTTGCGCCGCTCTCGCCGAGCCTTGTCCTTGGCCACGCGCGCTTCTTCGGCGGCTTGCTCGGTTGCCTCGCGCTCGGCGCGCTTGGCCCTCCGAGCTGCACGACGCGCTTCGCGTTCTTGGTCGGCATCAGTCATGGGCACATCCCCTTCGTCAGGATAGTCCCGCTGGCGCTGGCGGGCACCCTCGTCGTCGGTCGCAGGATATGTGTCCCGACGCTGGAGAGGATCGGGCCGTTCGGCGCGGGGGGTAAGGAAGCCGGTGAACATGCTCGCAAAACCCTTCCTGGCAGTCGAAACGGACCGCTTCAGGCCGTTGGGATCGGACGGGACATCGGGGTCCACCATGACGATATCTTCCTCTCTCGGCGCCCTTGAGTGGCGGCGGCTCCTTGACGAGGGAGGTTCCTCCCCGTTGCCGCCCATCATGACGATATCTTCATCTTCGGGACGGCGGCTTCGTCTGCTGCGTTTGCTAGACGACTTGTCGACGCCAAGGACCTTCGCAGCCTTGGCGGACATGATCTCCTCGGGCGGGGGCGACGCGAGGCCGCCCACGTCGACAGAGTGACGCCGCGATGGCTTTGCGCGAGTTGGATGTCCTCTGTCGCGAGTGGACGCTGTCCTCGTGATGGGCGGTGTGCTGAACATGGACATGAGCTTGGGCCGCGCAGGCGTCTCCCTCGGCCTCTCGCCACGGTCGCGCTCCGACCTCTCCGCCTTGTCGGATGATGATCCCTTGGAGGAAGGTTCCTCTTCCTTTTCGGCTGACGAGCGCTTCTTCTTCCTCTCCGACCGTTCGGCTCGGTCAGCGCGATCAGCACGATCAGCGCGCGCAGAGCGTTCTGTACGCTCGGCGCGTTCGGCTCGCTCAGCACGATCAGGACGCTCGCCACGTTCGCCACGCTCGGCACGCTCAGCGCGTTCAGGGCGCTCAGCACGCTCAGCGCGTTCAGGGCGTTCCGCACGCTCGGCACGCTCAGTCCTGGATGACTTGCGCTCCTTCTCCTTCTCCTTCTCTTTATCCTTCGGTGCGCCGGCCCACATACCCCAGGATGCGCCGCCATCGCGACTGATCTTGGTGCGCTCCTTGCGCGACGGCTTCGCTTCCTCCTCTTCCTCGGGTGGTGTAGGCGGCGCATCGGGCACAGCGGGTGGTGGCGCCGGCGCAGGCGGCGGAGGGGGAGGCGCTTCTTCAACAACGGGCGCGGGCTCCTTGTTCTTCTTCTTGCTCTTCTTCGACTTCTTCTCCGGAGTCATGTCGACGATAGCCACAAACTCATCTTCGTCGCCCGGGAAGGAGCCGGGGACGTCCTCCGGGAAGGCGCCGGGGAAGCCCGAGGACTTGGCTTCCTCTTGCTCAGGTTCAGGTTCGGGCTCGGGTTCGGGCTCGGGGGCGAGCGCGCGCGCTGCTGCTGCCTTCTTGTCCTTCTTGGACTTCTTCTTCTCCTCCTTTGTCGGTTCAGGGGGCGGCGGCGGGGGCGCGGGTTCTTCTTCGGGAGGTGGGTCGTCTTCGGCAGGGACTTGGAATGCTTTGAGTCTGTCGGCGATCTTGCCTGAGGCCTTGCGAGATGTAGAGGCTTTCATGGGGTCCGCGGCATCGTCTGCAAAGGAGGAGGCAAAGGCGTCTGTCCCGTTGTTGCCAGCACCTTCTAAACCTGGATGAGTCAGCCATGTAATCTCGGGTGTGGTAAGAATGGTGAGATGCGTCTCATTTCGGTGAGGATCCGGGGTACAGGAGGTGTGTGTGGAGAGGCAGGGGAGGCTCAGGGGTATGGAGATATGGGGATGGGGGATGGATGGGGAGTATGGGTGGTCAGAGCGGCGTGCGCGCGCGCCTGTGGTGACGAACCTTTCTTGGAGGACTTCTTGGTTCCGGAGACGCCCCAGAAGCTGAAGGGATCGCTGGCTGGCGCTGCTGCTGGCTCGTCGGCGCCGAGGAGCTCTTCAACCTGTTCCGGGCTGAGCTCGCCGAGAGCCTGGTCGAGGTCCTTCTCCTCGTCCTTCTCCTTTGGCGCCGCCTTCTCTTTCTCCTTCTCCTTGTCCTTGTCCTTCGACTTGGATTTGGACTTGGACTCCTTCTCGGCCTTGGAGCCCTTCTTGGCCTTCTTCTTCGCTGCGGCTTCGGCGGCCTCGGCCTCCTCGCGTTCGCGCTGAGCCTGCTCCTCGGCCTCGCGAGCAATGCGCTCCTCCTCTTCCTTTGCGGCCAGCTCCTCGGCTTCTCGGGCGGCTTGCTCTTCAGCCTCCTTGGCAGCCGCCTCTTCGGCTTCCTTGGCGGCCAGCGCCTCAGCCTCTTCAGCCTCCTTGGCAGCTTTGGCTTCCAGTCGAGGGTTGACTAGCTTCGACAAGCGGTCGAACTCGGCCTGATCCTTTTTCAAGAGCTTGCCGCCGACACGCTTGGATTTCTTGATCACAAGTGCCGCAAGTTCCTCCTCTTCCTTGCGATGTTGCTCGGCCTCGGCGTTGGCCTTGTCGAGCTCCTCTTGCTCCAGACGAGCCGCCTCAGCAGCCTCGGCAGCAGCGGCCTCTTCGGCCAGTCTAGCTGCCTCTTCGGCCTCTCTGGCGGCTTGTTCTTCGGCTTCCTTGGCAGCTTGCTCTGCGGCCTCCTTCTCCTCCTGCTCTTTGCGCGCTGCCTCTTCCTTCTCGGCCTTCTTCTTCTCTTTCTCAAGCTTCTTCATCTCCTTCTCGGTCAGCTTGACCTTTGGCTTCTCCTTTTCAGGCTCCGGTTCTAGATAGTTTCAGTCAGCGTCAAATACAAGCACGAGGTGCGATGCCACTGCCAATCCTTACCCTTCTTCTTGGAGGACTTTTTCTTGGTGGCGCCCCAGGCGCTCCCCCACTCATCCTCCTCGGGCTTGCTATCCTTGGGCTCCTCGGCGGCGGGCTCCTCTTCGACAATCTCAAAGGGATCCTTCTTGGACTTCTTGTCCTTCTTCTTGGAGGCAGAAACGCCCCAAATGTCCTCGGAGGGCTCCTCAATGGCATCAGGCTTCCAGGGAATGTCAGCGGCGTCCTTCGTCTTCTTATCCTTCTTTTCGAGGGAACTGAAAAAATCAAATGCGGCCTTGGGTGCGCTTACTACCGGGTCGGGGGCGGGGGCCTCTTCCATTGCGGGCGGGTCGTCAAAGTCCAGGAGGGCTGAAGTTTTGCCTTTGCTTTTGTCAGTCTTGCTGCCAAAAGTCCAGTTGATGGAAGGTGCCGCGAAAGCCTTGCTGATGGAATCACTGGCCGATAGGGTCGTATCGTTACCTTTCTTCTTCTTGTCCTTCTTGGAGGAGGCGGCTCCCCAGGCGTCCCAAGAGTTGTCGACCTTCTCCTCAGGTGGCTCGGGCACAGGCTCCGGGACGGGCTCCGGGACAACCTCCTCGACGGCACCCTTCTTCTTCTTCTTCTTGTCCTTATCCTTGTCCTTGTCCTTTTTGGAGGCCGAGGTGCCCCAAATGTCGAGTTCAGGCTCCGGTTCGGCCTTGGTATCCTTCTTACTCAGGTCGTCCCAAAAGCTGTCCTCCTTGACCGGCTCCGGCTCCGGCTCCGGTTCTGGAACTGGCTCCGGGATCACTTCCTCCACGGCGCCCTTCTTGCCCTTCTTCTTCTTGTCCTTCTTGGAGGTACTAGTCGCGAAGTCGCCCCAGATGTCCAACTTCTTCTCCGGCTCTGGCTCAGGTTCCGGTTCTGGCTCCGGTTCTGGCTCCGGTTCTGGCTCGGGCTCGGGCTCTGGGGGCGGAGGAGGGGGAGGCTCTGGTTCGGCGGCAGCGCCCTTCTTCTTCTTCTTGCTCTTCTTCGACGAGGACGTTACAACTTCAACCACCGGCTCAGGCTCCGGAGGCGGCGTGGGCTCGGGCTCGGGCTCAGGCTCCGGGACAGGTTCCGGGTCGGGGTCAAGGCCCCAAATGCTCTTCTTCTTGGTGTCCTTGGCCTTCTTGGTTCCCCAGCCCCAGGCATCGTCCTGCGCAGGCTCGGGGTCAGCGGGCGGTGGGTCGGGGGCTGGTGCAGGCGGAGGCTCCTCGCCCTTCTTCTTCTTCTTTGCCTTGCCGCCTCCCCAGGCTCCCCAGATGTCGTCTTCCTTGGCCGGCTCGGGTTCAGGCTCTGGTACAGGCTCTGGAGCGGGCGGCTCAGGCTCAGGTTCAGGCTCCACGGCGCCCTTCTTCCCCTTCTTCTTCTTGTCCTTCTTGGAGGTGGCCGTGGTGGCTGCGGGCGTAAGCCAATCGTCGACGGCTGGCTCTGGGTCCGGTGCAGGAGGGGGGACAGGTTCGGGTTCGGGTTCCGGCTCTGGTTCTATATCCCAGGGGCTCGACTTTTTCTTCTTCTTGTCCTTCTTCGAAGTAGAAAGGCCGAAACCCAGGTCGTCGTCCTTCTTTTCTTCTGCCTTGGGCTCTTCAGCACCAAAGCCGCCAGACTCTTCCTCGTCGAGAGAACCGAATCCAAACGAGATGGCGCCCTTCTTCTTTGGTTTGGCGCGGTTGATGCCCCAAGGACTGTCGGAGACCTCTTCCTTGGCAGCGGCCGTATCCCCGGCGCCGGACTTGGTGGCGGACCAGTCCCAGGTGCTACCACCACTGGCAGCACCACCGCCACTCTTATTGTCGTTGCCCGTGGCCCAACTCGTGCCCCATGCCCCAAAGGAAGTGGACGCTTTGCCGCCCCCTCCCGAGTCGAAGTCTAAGTCGAGGCCCCCTGTGCCTGTTGCTGGGTCGTCGAGTTTGATCTCCTGGAAGGCGTCGAACTTTTCGGCGGGGGGTTCTTCGACGGCAGCCCCCTTCTTTCCCTTCTTCTTCTTGGCTGGGGCGAAGCTGCCCCAGGCATCGTCGAGAACGGGGTCGCTGCCAGCGTCCTTATCCCCGCCGCCGTCTCCGCCGTCTCCTCCGCCTCCGGCATCACCAGCGGCGCCGTCGTTGTTGGCAGCATCGCCGCCACCGTCGCCGCCATTGTCGCCAGCTCCCTCGTCGTTCTTCTTGGTCTCGTCATTGTCGTTATTGTCGGGCACCTGTTTCGGAGGAGGCGGGGCGGCCTTGCCCTTCTTCTTCTTGGCGACCTGACGAAGCCCGTCGTCGGAGGTGAAGTCGATGTCGAAGGCTTGTGTGGGGTCGAAGAAGAGGGCATTACTGTCTCTTCGGCTCTTTTCGTGTTGTGTCGGCGGGAGCGGGAAGGCGGACAGCAGGTCGGACGGCAGGTGACCGTTCGCGCGCTGGTCTGTTGCCCATGGGTCCATGATCTGGCATTCCTGCGGCGGTGGTGCGGGCGAGGCGAAGCGTCGAGCCCATCGCGGGCCGCAGTCTGGTGTCTTGAGGGGGCATGAGGGGTCTTTGAGGGGGTTCGTGGGAGACCAGGTGTCGAGGCGTGCCTACATGATTCAGCGGGTCAGCATTGCGTCGACGCCAGCATGGGGGGGCGGCTCCGAGGAACAACACGGGCGAGAGCAAGTCGACGGTGCGTTTGACAAAGGCCAATCACCAGGTCTAGCGGGAGACCAAGACCGCGCCGCCGGAAGGGCCGTTGCGCGAGACATGTGGACCGGCCGTTCCTGGCGGTAGGCGGGCGCCAGCAACAAACAATTTGCGATGCGCGCAATTTCGCGACAGCCAGACGAGCGGTGAGGTGAGGATTTGCTCGCCATGGAGGAAGCAGGGGCGAGAGAGGCGACACTTTAGAATGTACGTACCTTGAGGGCGGTTCTCCATGACACCCAGGCATGAGAGATCATGCGCAGGCGGATCGAGACATCCTGTTCATCCCACCCAATCGTCGAATGCCGGGTCGATGTCCAGCCAGAAGCGCTTCCGGGGAAGGCTTCTGAGAAGGCCAAAACCTCGGCCGTGGCCATTGTGGAATTTGGAGTCGGAAACGCAGCAGTTTGCTATGTAAATCATGGACGCTGCGTCGAGAGAACCGACGTAAGACGCGGGACCAATGTGTTGCGGGAGTGACGTCGTGGAAGTGCTTTTGGAAGTCGACCGAGGAGCGAGTAGGGCGTGACCACTGGCCGGACTATTTGTGTTTCTCGTCGTCCAAGAGGGGGTCTTCGTGTGTGGCGGAATCTCTGTCGGGTCGTAGACAGAGAGTCGGTAGATGTCGCAGGCGATCGGTGTTGGGCGCTTTGCGAGTAGGTCGGTATTGTATGCTTGGCTGCCGGCGGTGGAGAGACAGGCGGTGCAAGCCCGGGCGAGTAGGTAGTAAGGAGATCTCGTCGTTGTTCTCGCAACAACCCCTACAGCTCCAGAAATACAGAGCCGAAAAGGAAGAGAGTGAGGAGAAAAAAAGAGGGCGTGGGGTACGACCGGGAGCTTTGTGGTACACGGCGGGACGTGTGTGAGGAAAAGAGGCTGGCTGGGAAGGGTGACAGAAAAAAGAAGCCGGGGTCTGTCTGCGAGTTGTCTGTCCGGGTCGCCTACAGGTCGAGAAGGGACGGGGGTCAGTGCTTGTCGACCTTGAGTTTAGCACCACTGGCACTGGGCAGACAGGGTCGTGCCTTCCAGCGGTCTGCGGTGCATCGTCACGTACCTTCCAAAGTGCGCTCTTAGCTCGATCTGTCCAAATGGAAGGAACCTGGATGGCAGCTGCCCTCAAAACTTAGGAATCGGTTCAGGGGCCAATTCAATTCTCCCTTTGACCGCTCCTCGACTCCGAGTCGGTCAACGACACCACACACCCTTTTCTCGGCCTTGCGCTGCGACTCCTGAAAGGCCACAGGACCAATGTATCAGCCGCCACCCCCTCTACGAGAGAGGTGGGATGGATGGGATGAGATGCAGGCCCTGGGTGGCCAATCGACGACGCGTCGATACAGCAGCGTATCTCGCAGCCAACGCCTCCGCCTCGTCGCACTGCAGGCTCTTCGATCGAGCACAAAGGGGGCGACAATTTCTTGCTTGCTGCGTGGTTCGTTCCGGGTATGGGATTGCTCTATCGAATCCGTGCGACCACAAAGATGCCGCTTTCGTTTCGTATCGTCTCGGGTGGCCTCGCTCGGCCAGCGCGTGCGCTCTCGGTCAATCGAAGCAAGGAGGTTTCGTCCTCTTCTCGTTCTCCTTCCTCTCTTTCGGAGACTGGAGTGAGATCTGGATGAGAGGGAGGAAAAGCGAATAGAAACGCCAACCAGCAGGGGGTTCGACTGAAAAGAGGGATATATGGCATCCCACCACTCACCCTCGACTCGACTCGGTACTACGCGGAGGCGCTCCCTCTGTACAGTTACTGGAACAACATTGCCCGAGGAGTCATCTACGGCTGCTGCGGGTAACGGCCAGGGGCCTGAAGCTGCATTTGCATGCGACCGCATGTACATGTACCTCACCACGCCCGATGGACGCCTTGCCCTCCACAATACTCGCCCTCTCACCCTCTCACGCAGCACGGCACAGGACAACACAGCATCTGACTGACTCCGTCCGGTTCCATCTTGGGTCTTGGGACCTCGGGCTAGTGCCGCTGTACAACAGATGGGAACATGTACGATGATGGCCTCCCGCTTCCCGCTCGACGCTTGCTGTGCTGCTGGGCAAACAAGCGGTGCTGCCCGTCCTCCCCTGCCTTTCCCAGCACAACCCGGCGGCTGCATTGACGATACACGCTGCTTTGGGCGCCGGTTGCTGGTACAGGATGGCTGGGGAGCCCGACGATTGGTCCGCTGGTGTGCCTTTACCCCTGTCGACCTCCCCCTCCATCCCCGTTTCTCGTCGTCCATCCCACCCACTACAGCTCTCGGCGTGCATCACCCCTCCCACCACCCCCAGGACTCGGCTGTCTCTGGCGGGCCAGGTGATGCCATCCTTAGACCACCCGACCGATCATGGCCCGTGGCCGGGGGGCCAGAAGGAACGAAGAGGGCCCTTCTAGCGGGTGTGTGGATGGGGGGAGACGGGCGACTCGACCACTCACGGCTAGTGGTTTGTTGGACCCTACATACCTCGGTGCCGCCCTGCGCCTCGTGCTTTCTTTTGCTGTGCCTGTTGCGGTATATCTCAAGAGAAATAGACAAACATGGCACGCGAGCTTCTGGATGAGCGAGAGTTCTGCTCTGGCTCCCAGTTGGCGAACTTTGTCCCTCATCATGATATTGCTTTACCCCTCCATTCATTAGGCAAAGCCGTGAAATGTGTATCACAACCCCTGTCTGAGCCCTTATCCAGGATCATGCCCCGCGGTCTCTGAGTGGCTTGGACAACCAAGGCCTCGTTTGCCTCGGGGGCAAGTGTCTCTCCCTTTCTTCCCGTCAGCACATATCGAGGTCCAGCTCTGGTACCTGAGTTGGTACTGCTGGGTTGCAAGTAATGCGTGTGCCACGGCGGGCCGGCTGTACAACACATCAAAGGAAAACCCTGACGGCCCCTCCATCCGCTTCGTGGCATTCTGCAAACGACAGCTGTCCTTGTTGGGGCCGCATTGGACCCATCAGCCCGTCCCTCTCAATGCCCGACGACTGAACCGCTCTAGTCGACAACAAGCATCCTGCATCTGCGGAAATGCACAACACCCGGAGCGGCAAGCGGCAGCAACACGCATCATGACCGCGGGTACCCAGACATGCGTGCTACGGTGCTAGCAGGGCAAGGTGGTATTCAGTTCTCAAGGCTCGATGCCCCGGCGAACAGTGGCAGTGGTGACTCCCTTCTTGGCCGTCCAACTGGCATCGAGCATCAGATCAGGACAGACCGCCAACCGCCACCCTGCTGCATCTCTCTACGTACAGCCTGACGCGGACTCATGCCAGCGAACCAAGAGGCGATGGACGGACGCAAGGGAAAATTACAGCGAAGGAAGAATTCCACTCGGACTTGTCGATCTCTGCAAGATGGACGGGCTGAACTAGCGGTGATGGACCTCTTGCTCCATCGACGTACAGGTACACAGCCAAAAGGCTTCGGACGTCGTCGACACGTTCTTCCGTGAGCTTCCAAGGCTGTCGGTCGTGGGGTACTGATACATGGCGACTGGGCAGCCATGCGCATGCTAGCTGTGTACAGGGCACACGCGACTGGCCGCGTCGAGTCCTGCCCCCGTGGCTGAAGCCCCATCTGCCATACTGCACGATGCATGCGGGTCTCCAGCATATATGAGGAGGGTGTGCAGTGAGGTGGTGTGTTCGATGGAGGCATAACTTGGAAAGAGCCAGCGGAGGGAGATCCGTTGTGACTCCATGGTGGGCATCCAACGCAGGGAGTCGAGCCTCGAGATAACAAAACTTTGGGATGTCCATAGGTCTCCATGACATCAACATTATCCCGAACTGCACCGGGGCAATGGCGGAGGCGGGAGGTCGCGCGGCGGGAGCTAGGCCATCACATTCTCGAGGTTCCAGCTGTCGGACGCCCACCACCTTTTATGCAGCCCGTCCCTTGGATCCATGTGCCTCGTGGACCGCCGCCCAGTTGCAGCGAGGAACCGTCCAAAACAGGCATCGCGCTCCCTTCACCGCCTCGAGTCGCTTCCCAGCCAGCCTGATGCGTATGTTTTGCACTTTGCTGAGGCTTGCGCCTGCAAGTACCCGTCCAGGCAGAATCCTCACGACCCAGCAAATGTGGCTCCTTGAGGAATTTTCATTGTTTACCTTTTTTCCCTCCCTCTCCCGGGCTTATTCGGACAGTGTCGAAATAAAAATGAGGGTCTGGATGTCCACATGACCGTGACAGTACGGGGATTTAATGCCCTCTCCCGGGCAACAGACGGGAATACCGCCAACCAGCAGTCGGCGTTTGGTCAACCTGCTTTTAGACCAATCACAGCCGCACGAAAATATCGCGGGTCCCCGAGTCCCCGAGAAAAACTGAAAGTGCCCTGAGAGCCCCCGTTGAACCCGGCCTCACCCGGCCCTCCAGTGCTCAAACATGCTCAGCTGACCACACGGGCCAATGTCGGATTTCCGCTGTCGCTTGTCACCCATCAGCCCAGAATTGCGGTGTTGGTGACAAGCAGACGCAGGTCACGGCGCAACTCCGATAGGGATGAAGCGACTCGGATGAACCCGACAAGGCTATTTGCATTGTGGCCCTGGACGGGGCTCAGATCCCGACGCCCACGCCAACCCGGCGACTCGGGTTCAGCGACCCTCTAAAGACCTGAAATCTGAATCTGGAATGGACTTCTGGTTGTCGCCGAAACGACTCGGCGCTTGATAATATTCCTGTCATTGACGTAAGGCGCCCAGCAGCCACCCGGTCTCTCTTCGTTGTGTTCGTAACGGGATTCACGGCTTGCTTCCGGCGAGCGACGGACCATGCACGGGGATGACTGTATCAGCCAGGGCTGTCACACAAGGCCGCCGCTTCAGGCACGAAGTCGTGTCGGTATATAAGACGTGCGGCTCCTGAGGCATCTGGTCTATTTCGCCACACTCATCATAGCTTCGGCTTCGAGACATCACCAGATCAACTCATTAGACCTCACTTATACATCCGTATATCATCCTCGGTCAACACATCTGTGACTTGACCTCCCCGTATCAACACATCACATCAACATCAACAACATCACTCATGCTGTCCACCAGAACGACAACGCGGCTTTGCTCTCCGCAAGCCGCCGCCAGGCTGACGAGGGTCATCAACACCCCCTCTGCCGGCCTCGGCACCGCCTATGTCCGCCAATCCCTCCTCGTCGCCCCGCGACACTTCTCCACCACGCCGGCTACACGCCTCCGTGACTTTTTCCCGGCCAAGGAGACGGAACAGATCCGCATGACCGAGCCCGCCTGGCGCCATCCCGGGTACACGGAGGAGGACATGATTGCCGTCGTGCCCGGACACCGCAAGCCCGAGACCTGGGGCGACTGGAGCGCGTGGAAGCTCGTCCGCTTCGCCCGCTACTGCATGGACAAGGCTACTGGCATGAAGCCCGACCAGCAGGTCGACAAGAAGAACCCAACTACTGCGGTGATTGCGCAGGAGCCCCTGACCGAGGCGCAATGGGTGAGTAACAGAACACCAACATCTGCCAAGCTCAGGTTGCTAACAGATATCTAGCTCACGAGGATGATCTTCCTTGAAAGTGTTGCAGGAGGTGAGCTCAACTCTTCTACAAGACAAGTCTTTTTCACATACTAATATTCGTCAGTCCCCGGCATGGTTGGCGGCATGCTTCGCCACCTCGGATCTCTTCGCCGCATGAAGCGCGACAACGGTTGGATCGAGACCCTCCTCGAGGAGTCGTACAACGAGCGCATGCATCTCCTGACGTTCATGAAGATGGGCGAGCCCGGATGGTTCATGAAGCTCATGATCCTCGGCGCCCAGGGCGTCGTGTTCAACGGCATGTTCTTGGCCTACCTCGTCTCGCCGCGCATCTGCCACCGCTTCGTCGGCTACCTCGAGGAAGAGGCCGTCCACACCTACACGCGCTGCCTGCGCGAGATTGAGCAAGGCCAGCTCCCCAAGTGGAGTGACCCCAAGTTTGAGATTCCCGAGCTCGCCGTCCAATACTGGCGCATCCCCGAAGGCAAGAGGACTATGCGGGATCTGATCTTGTACATCAGGGCGGATGGTAAGGTTTCCCAGACTACACCTTGAAGTGTTCAAGAGGCTGACGAGTATCCCACAGAGGCTGTCCACCGCGGTGTCAACCACACCTTGAGCAATCTCAACCAGAACGAGGACCCCAACCCCTTCGTGAGCGAGTACAAGGATGGCCACCACCCCAACGCGGCCCTGAAGCCTGCGGGTTTTGAGCGGACCGACGTCATCTGAGCGTCTACATCGACCTGTCCTTTTCTAGATTTCTTTTGTATTTTGTAAGCGGTTCGTGCATCAAGGCATCATGGGTGCCGAGCAGAGGAGGATGATACCACCAGGACCGCATATGTCAAGGCGTACGGTGTTTTGTTGCCCTAGGGGCGGGCAAACTGCTGAGTCTCCTCTCAGTGATTTTTCCAGCGATTTGGATATGAAAAGAGGTAGAGCGCTGTCTGTCGGCGACGTTGCCCAGCTAGACCATAGGAGTGTATCATATCATCAGCATCATCCTCAGATATGGAAATAGACAAGCGGTCAGAGAGCACAAGAGTGATTGGAGGCAGACAGGCGTGTGTTGACTCGGTTCATTTGGGAAAATGCTTCTCCTTGGTATCCTGCCATGGACCTCGATCCCTGTCCTGGACCCTGAGAGATCGTCAGCGACAACATTGGCTCTGACTGGCACGCAGGGGGGCCCGCGCCAAGAGGCAAGGCAGATTTCAGTTCACCGTCGGGATATGATACGACAAGACACGACCCGGACCGGAATTCGAGGTGGGCATGACGCAGCACGTTCCGCCGGCCGCATGAATGCCGCCCCTCGGACGGGGAAGCGTGGTTTGACGTGCCGGACCCCCCCCCCCCAACCTTAAAAAGAGACAAGTGCTATAAATATCTCCCCCTGGTCTTGCGACACGGCGACGGTAGGGGCCGGCGATATGGCTTCACACTAGGACGGCACGCAACCCCCCGCAAGCCACACGCGCACATGGACACGCACGCACGTACCGCACTGGACCGTCTGCAAGTGGGAGTCGGGGATCTCGTGGCGTCGGGATGCGGTGTAGAGTAGAGTGCGGGGTGAGCAGAGCCGGGCACCTGAAACCCAGGTGTGTCTGTCTATCTGGCCGGCCCGACACAGACGACACGATGATGCCGTTGCTGCAATTTGCAAGGGAGCAGTCGTCACGAGCGGACGAGTTCGCGGTGGCTGTGCAAGTGGGCGACGATCTTGGAGTGTTAACCAGCATCGCCGGGTGATACGGTGCTGACAAGCTGCTTGCCGCAGCTCCTCCAGCCCCTCTCGGAGTGTGAAGAGCTTGCGATGACGCCCCACCATGATGATGACAAGCGTGGTGCAGTGAGGACGTGGGGCGCCATCACATCGAGCGAGGCACGGGTGACGTGGAAGATGGTGAGATGGGATGGGATTAGATGGAGTTGGAGATAATTTGAGATTGAAGTCAGGGCAGCCGTTCATTCCATTCTTTGAGCCGGAAGTCAGCCGAGCCACAAGTATCGTGGCTTGGCGGTCTTGTACCTGCCATGGGAATTGCACCTGCCCGGCCTGACTACCGTAGCTGGTGGCACCTGCCTCTGCGACTTCTTGGCAGACGGGTGCGGCTTCCTGTCCTGTTATTGAGGAAAGACACAAGTTAGAAGGGGAAGGAGACACCTGCATCGTCACATGACAGCTTGGACCTGAGGGACTGGACCCAGACATGTGCCGGGAGCCTCCGAGTCTGCCCGTTCCAGCCTCCCCGCCCCAAATTTCAGTCGTTGCCCGACGCTGCCAGAAAGTGTAATTTCTCCAGGCTCCAGGCTCCAGCAGACAGGCATCGATACCCTGACGTTGGGCACTGGTCTACCTGCGACTAACACGACTCGTCAATGTCTCCCGTCCACTAGCTCAGGGCACTGCACTAACTAGAATGGTGTATCACAGGTGAGCTCCAACGATCTGGTCGGAGGCAGCCGACTAGCCATTCCAGTCACTGGCACCTTGCCTCACTCCATCATTCATCTCAGCTGTCTTGCCTTTCCCATGTCTTGTCTCGTCTCGTCTCGCCCATCCGCCCCATCTGTCCCACTATCGCCGACCATTCTACAGTGTACGTTTCGCTTCAACTGACGCCGAACAACCAGATTACCTTCTCCGATTTACCCTGGCCGCCAAGACTGGACCACCTCCAAGCTCCAGGTCGTCCGTCTCCTCCTCACTTCCGGACTCCGGCGCAACACAACGACCAGGCTCAACTCAAGCCTGCATCTCTTTGTTGTCTGCCTGCAAGAACCTTACCGAGAGGGGTTGGCATTACTGCACAGCGCGGCACTTGCAGAATACAGACTCGGGCCCGACTCGGAAGCGCGTATCCCACCTTGGTACAGTATCTACACGCACCGCTCCGCACAGCACAGCACTGGGCAGCTCTCATCTTATCCGCCCGCCCGCCCCGCAGCCAGACCTTCCATCCCTTGGGTCGTCCACCCACTGGCACATCGTCCCTCGCTCACCACTGGTGCTCGACAGACCTCAAACGTGCACAGCCTTGTGGGCACGTCCAGAATCGGGCACGACAGGGTGAGGATCGTGTGGGGACCTCGTCACCCAGGCCATTCACCATCGACCTCGCACCCACACACCGGGGGCACGGTTTGGGTCACTGACCGTCGCCGTGCATCTCTGCCGTCCATTCTGTCTGTCCATCCGCTCAGGTCAGGTCAGTCCAGGCCAGGCAGGCATCACGTCCCAAGGAAACCTGCATGCTGGCCGCATGTACCTGCGAGTACCTTACTTGCTTCTGGCCGCCCACCTTCAGACCATCCGTGCCGCAAGAGAGAGGAGAAGACAGGAGGACCTTGCTCCTGTTAGCACACCGGCAAGCATTGTCCCAGAGTGAGACCGAGCGAGAGTGGTCGACCACTGGACTGGCTCTGGCACTGGCACTGAACTGGCACTTGCCCATCCGGCCAATTCCCTCATTGGCACCGAACCCGCGTGTGATCCCGCGCACAAGCGCCCAAATCTCTCAGACCCCCCCGCCTGCACTCATCTCATCTCTGCTTCTGTCTGTCCTGTTCTCCCCCCTCCAGACATTCGACACGCATCACACTCTTCTGCCACAAGCGTCCGGGAGTCTACGGCACACGTCGCTTCCCTTCACCCAGCCATCTGGATACCTGCCAACCCCCGCCGCCGCTGCGCGACTCGACTCAATCACCCCTCGAGCCATCCTTCGACCTATCACAGTCGGAGCGCAACAGCATCCTGGAGGCTCCATCAACCTAACGAGCCCGCGCCAACCCCAGTTCGGGGCCACACAACAGACGGCTCGCGTCAGCACAGCCCCCGGGCGGTGCTGTTCCTGAAGGGCTGACTCCTCAAACTGCCTCGCAGCCCTGTTCTAAAGACAGAAACATCACACTTCAGACCTACCCATCTGCCGACATTCACCAACGTACCTACGTTACGTACCTACCGACCGTTCGTACCGTACCACACGCGCACCGCACCTCATGGACCAGCACGCCCTCCAGCGCGGGCGCTCCCCGAGCGCGGGGCATCAGCAACATCCTCACCATATAAGCCAAACCCACTCGCCGTCGCCTGGTTCCTACGTTGCGAATGAGCCCTCCATCGGACTCGGCATCGGCCTCGATCAATCTGCCGCCTCACAGCCCTTCCAAGCCAACGCCTCTACCGCCGACTTCAACACCTTCAACAACGCCGCCAGCTTCCTGAACAGCCAGCAGCCGCAGCAGCAGCAGCAGCCCGCCCAGTCCTTCGACCAAAACACCGTTGGCGACCCCGCAGCCTTTGGTACCACCAACCAAGGCCAGAACAGCTTCCTCGATCCCACCGCCGCCTTTGGCAACAACGACTTCTCGCTGTTCCCCAACACAGCAGCCCAGGCGGGCGACCAGTTCAACTCGCCCCTCTTCAACCAGAGCTTCGGCTCCAACGACATGAGCGCCATGTCAATGGCCCAGAGCCATCACTCCCCGACACCGCCTCACCTGCTCAACCCCGACACACACCAGACCCCGTCGACACACCAGTCGCCTTCCTTCCAGCAGCATTCCCAGTTCGCGTCGCCCTCGGGCGGCGGCCACTCCAGGCACGCCTCCTTGGGCCCCGAGGCTGCCCTGCTACCGAACCAGCTGCACGAATGGAGCCAGCCGCAGTTCCAGGGCCACCGCCGAAGCCCCTCGGCCCATTCAGACGTCTCCTCGGCTGCGCCGTCGCCCAACCTCATCAGCTCCGACTCCTTTGAGACGGCCAGCCACCACTCGCCTATGGTGCGGCCCCAGGACCCCGCGCTCTACTCCCAGATCCAGAGCTTCGACACGTTCACGATATCAGACCCCTCCCACAGCAGCCCCAACCTGCACTCAAGGAGCCCCTCGCACAGTCCCGCCATCTCCCCCCGTATTGCGCCGCAGCAGATGCCAGAGCTCAACCAGCCCACCTTTGGTATGGGCATGCAGGATGCCGGCTACGCCTCCATGCAGGCAAATGAGCCCTTCCCTCAGCTCCCCCAGGGTGACATGCCGCAAGCCCCCGCCATCAACATCGAGTATGCGCCTACGGCCATCAAGAACATCTTTGAGCAGCCCAAGCCGCCCATGGATCAGGACTCCTTGACACCCCCGGAGCGTGGTATGTTGCGCCCCTTGCTTCCCTTCGTGGCTGCTGGCCGAACACTGTGACTGACTCCTCGAAACGCAGGCCGCCCCCGAGCCAGACAGCGAGCCGTCACCGATCCCTTCAACAGCAGCGCCGGCCCCACCGTCCTCATCGGCCGCCCGCACCGCAACTCGGACAGCCTCTCCCCCCACCTGAGTCCCGATCTGCGCGGTGACTCGGCTCGTTCGCTCTCGCCCCTGGACCGCCAGGGTGTGAGCCCTTCGCGGCGACGCCAGTCGACTGGCGCGGTGCCGAACAACGAGATGGCCCTGCGGCTGGCGGACCCTGAGTACCAGACAACTGATAGTGGCAACGCCAAACGCGTGCAGAAGCATCCTGCCACGTTCCAATGCACGCTGTGCCCCAAGCGCTTCACCCGAGCCTACAACCTCCGGTCCCATCTCCGAACCCACACAGACGAGCGGCCGTTCGTGTGTACCGTGTGCGGCAAGGCGTTTGCCCGCCAGCACGATCGCAAGCGACACGAGGGCTTGCACTCTGGCGAGAAGAAGTTTGTGTGCAAGGGCGACCTCAAGACGGGAGGCCAATGGGGATGTGGACGCCGCTTCGCGCGTGCCGATGCGCTTGGCAGGCACTTCCGTTCCGAGGCTGGACGCATCTGCATCAAGCCACTACTGGACGAAGAGATGCTGGAGAGGCAGCGCGCATGGCAGGAGCAGCGCATGCAGCAGAGCATGGCGCAGAACATGGCACAGGTCCAGGCGCCCATGGGCATGGACCCCAACGGCTTCCCCATGGACACAAGTGGCCAGTGGTTGCCACAGGCGCTGCTCAATCAATACCCTGCGCTCGCGGGCATGAACTGGTCGGGCAATGACGCCAGCAGCGGCATGGAAGACGAGATATCGGGACGATCCTCGTTTGATGCCAGCGACTATGAGGGTGACGAGAGCGGCTACGTCAGTCAGGGTACTGGGTTCGGCGACGGGAGCATGAGCCAGAACTATGGCGAAGTTGGCTACGCCAGCGACTACGGTCGCTAGGCTTGCGACATTGCCGGCATACGCGCTGTCTTGTCCCCGAGTATGGATCACGACCTTTTGTTTACCGTGTGTTTTTGACTCTTCTTTTTTTTTTCTACTCTTCTTCACCGGACCTTGCTTCCAGACCCGGCTTCTCCACCGTCTTACGCGTCGCTGCAAGGATTCCGGCCGGGAGTTCGCCCCTTCTGAGGCTTGCTCTTCCGGGGAAACGGCGTTAGTCTTGTTTGGGAGAGCCAGGACATATTCTGTTGTCCTGTTGCTCTGGCCTGGCGGCCGGTCAACAACGGGGTTTGCTGCTTGTTCGAGGCCTCGGGCTTGTTGGAATTCGGCCTGGGTACATGAGTCTGGCTTGGACCTTTAGATCGTGACGATTTGATAGATACCACTTGAAACTGAAACGAAGTTTATGCCTTGACTGAGGGAGTTGCCTTGCACATGGAAAGTGGTGCGATGTTGACGATGACGTTGAATTAATATCTATTTCTCCGACGAGTTTTGCTTGATGGGGCGCCACACTTTGTTGTGCTCTTGGGCGACATTCCCCGCCACGCTGCGCTGTCACCGCCAGTTTGTCCCCGTAGCCAAGAAAGTTCAAGCTCTGACGATGAGACTTGCACAAGGGGTTTCATGTTGTCTGGGACAGATGAGGAGGAGCTGAGACACAGGCATTGCGAGCTCGGGACATGTCGAACTTTGATTTATCATTTGCCGCTGATCAACCACACACAATGTCTGATTATGGTACAAGATTGTTCACTCGAAGATGAATAATAGAACCGAGATGTAGTGCGCCGGTAACATCCTCAGGATATCATGGTGATTGGCGTGGCAAAAGAGGCGACAACGGCCTTGGCTTCGGCGATAAATGGGAGCTCAAGTGGAGGACGGGTAGAGGGTGGGACAGGACCACGTGATTTAAAATTCCGGAGAAATGACAAATCCTCCAGGAGAGTGTCAAGACAACGCAAGCGAGTGCTCTGAGGCAATACGCGTGAGTTTAGTCAAACATGTGCCACCGACGTTATAATTCCCATTCCGCGTATATCCTAAGCGCTTCATAGCTGTAGGGACATATGTTTGCTTGTAACTCAGGGACCAGTTGCGAGTCTGCATTGCCGTCCCCACGTGTTGGCGTTCTAGTCTGTTTTTCCCCCTGGCATTTCTAAGCAGGAGTGGATGACTTCATGGCGTCGTGAAGGGTAGCAATCGGCCGCGGCAATGTGGGGAGCTACCCATATCTGCCCCCAAGCTCCCTAGTACAAATGGCCCTGCCATCCCCTCCCGAGAGGAGGGGTAGAAAAGGGTAGAAAGGCGTACAAAAGTTGCTTCCTTCTATCATCTGTTGATATCCTCTGAGCGTTGCGGAAAATACTTCATCAATTTCATACAGTCGAACTCCAACACATCACAGACATGTCCCAGAACCAGGCTGTCAAGACCGTCGAGGCCGGCAAGGCCGCCGTCGTCAGCGTGGAGATCCCCAAGCTGCCGAGGGACGACTACATCATCGTCAAGACAACCGCCGTGGCTATCAACCCCACGGACTGGAAGCACGTCGACTTGGCGGACAAGATGCCCTGCGTGGGTATCTGGGTCGGCTGCGACTACGCCGGTATCGTTGAGGAGGTCGGCCCCGGCGTCACCAAGTCATTCAAGAAGGGCGACCGCATCTGCGGACCGGTCAACGGATCCAATGGATGCCGCGAGACGGACGGCGCCTTTGCAAAGTACATTGCTGTCAAGGGCGACCTCCAGATTCACACTCCCGATAACCTGTCGGATGAGGAGGCGGCCACGCTGGGCATTGCCATTACCACTGTCGTATGTGCCCTGCTTTTTCTCCCCTGGAACAGATAACTGACACTTCATCTTACTTGTAGGGCCAGGGCCTTTACCAGCACCTCAAGCTGCCTCTGCCCACCGAGCCAGCCAAGGAGCCCTTCACCATTCTCATCTACGGCGGCAGCACCGCCATGGGCATCTCAGGAATCCAGTACGCCAAGCTCTCCGGCGCCACCGTCATCACAACCTCGTCGCCGCGCAACTTTGACTACATGAAGTCCCTCGGCGCCGACCACGTCTTCGACTACAACGACGATTCCTCGCCCGAGAGGATCCGCGAGCTAACCGGCGGCAAGCTCAACCTGGCATGGGACTGCCAGTCGACCGTCCAGTCTTCCACCTTTGTGGCCAAGGCCATGGACCCCGAGAACGGCGGACGCATCGGAAACCTCCTGCCCGTCCCCCAGGCCAAGGTGTCCGAGGTCAATGCCAAGGTGGAAGCGCAGTTCACGCTCTACTACAATGCCTTTGGCGAGGAGTACACATACATGGGCGTCAAGCCCGCTGTGCCGGCCGACTATGAGTTTGCCAAGACCTTCTGGGAGCTGAGCCGTGGATTGTACGCCGAGGGCAAGGTCAAGCCGATTCGGGTGATCAAGAACCGTGGCGGCGAGGGTCTTGAGGGCGTGCTTGTGGGTCTGCGCGAGCTGAAGGAGGGCAAGGTCAGCGGCGGAAAGCTGGTCTACACCCTGTGAGCGTGGTGTCAGATGAGCTAGCATGGGGAATTGGAGGGGGTTGGAAGAGCAATAACTTGTCTGGGGTGATCCTGGGGCGTGTAACCGACTGTCGTGGCTAGTTCTCACCGAAACCAAAGATTCGCGTCTGTCCGTCCATCTTGTTGTCATGCCAGATGTCCATATGCAATGAGAGAAGGATCCGTCTCACCTCACACCACATCCCCTGCCGGATTCGACTTGTGATCATGGAGACCGCGCCAGCATGGCTGCCGCCGGGTGAACTGATGATAAAGTGCTGCAGAGCCGGGTAGTTGCTCGAGCAACAAAGCGCTTCCGGCCTTTAAAAGCAATCAGTTGGGTAATAAGAAACAGAGTAGACGAGGCCCGACACGGAGCTCGGTGAGACACAGAGCCTCGAACCCCTGGACCGGGTGGCCCGGGGGAGGATGTACCTTGGATGGAGGGGTACATTTCTCAGGATCGTCAGCGAGAAAGAGAGAATGTCTCATGATGGTCCTTTGTCGAGAACTTGGACGCGCCGCCAGCCCGGGGCGAGACCCTCTCACGGCTGCCGAGTCCCCGCTGCCCGGCTGGCCCCATCCGGCCCCAGTCCGGCCACAGCATCCGTCAAACTCGGCCCCTCGCCGACTCGACTGGACTCCCATGTCAAAATGGCACCACTGACAACTTGGGGGCGCGCAGAAAACCCTATTTCGAGTCGCGCGCACTCACAGACCGACCGTCCTTCAAACCCTCCCAGAAGCAGCCATCTCGATTGCATTCTGTTTTCCTCTCCATCTCCCTGTACTAACCTCACACCTCCCCCCTCGGCCCACGTCCTCAATGTCGAACCACCTGGCCCAAGCGCCCTCCCCCCGATCTCCTCCGGGGCCAAGGCCCGGGGCACAACTCCTCCCCCCTCAGTGCCTGACTGACTGCTTCTGCCCTGACTCTGCACGCAATGACGCTGCTGGGGCGCCCCGGGGTGTATGTCCCCGCCCCGCCCCCCTTTTCTCCCCCGCGCAAGCCAGTGATCGGCGGCGGGCCACCGATTCAGCACAGCCAAAACCAAGAGCGGGCCTCGCTGCCCCTCTGAGGCGTCCCAGAAACGTCTGCCGAGACCCAACGACACCCAAGGACGGTGATTCTCGTTACCTAACGACGTTCAGGTTTTTTCTCATCACAACCCGCCATTTGGTGACTCGTGCGTCGCAGATTCAGGGTCCAACGATGCGCCGCTCGGCCGGCACCTCGGCGGTGGCGGTCGGTATCACGAGCACCCTCGGATGAGGTCAGAGGGGCGGGCCAAGAGGGCTGGGCCTGGAAGCCTGGTGTCGCATCGTGTGTGAAGATCCAGATCGCGATTGTCCACCAGTGACGTGAACCGGCATCAGTCCTTCGTCATGGCTGCGGCCAAGTTTGTACGATGGCTTCGTTTGTCTTGGCTTGCTCGTTCACATGGTGCATTTGCGTCAGGCAAGTGGTACTTGTCGGTGAAAATTGAATAGCTAGTAAATTATCCAGTGCTCCATGTCTCTAATGTGTGCACGCGCCGGAGGCTTCCCAAGTCATCATCGCAGGGGGGATATCATGATCTCCTCTTGCCTCATCTAAAGGTTGTTTGTGGTGATTGCGCCTGAAAAAAAACAAATGATCCGCCCGCTTACTCGGCGGCACCGTAGCACGTCTCCATCATGATATCGGTAACCCTGTAGGGGTCCGAGTTGGAGGCCGGGCGACGGTCCTCGAAGTAGCCGTAGCCCTTGGCGCCGACCTCGCGGGGAATGCGAATTGACGCGCCACGGTTAGCGACGCCCCAGCTGAACTGGTCAATGGCGCCGGTCTCGTGGCGGCCCGTCAGGCGCAGGTCGTTACCCTCGCCGTAAACGGCGATGTGCTCCTTGTGCCTGCCCTCGAGCTTCTTGATAGCCTCCTCAATGAACTTCATGCCACCCTCGACACGCATCTCCTTGGTGGAGAAGTTGGTGTGCAGACCGGCACCGTTCCAGTCACCGGGGATGGGCTTGGGGTGCAGGGAGACCTTGGCACCGAAGTCCTCAGCGATGCGAGCGAGGAGGAAGCGAGCCAGCCAGAGGTGGTCACCCATCTCGATACCCTCGCAAGGGCCGACCTGGAACTCCCACTGAGCGGGCATGACCTCAGCGTTGGTGCCCGAGATCTTGACACCGGCGTACAGGCAGGCCTTGTAGTGGGCCTCGACAATGTCGCGCTGGACGACCTTGCCGGCACCGACACCGCAGTAGTAGGGGCCCTGGGGGGCGGGGAAGCCGTTGGCGGGCCAGCCGTAGGGCCTCTCATCGAGGGTCAACTGGCGGGGCATGTTAGTCTCATGTGTCGCCTCATTTTCTCTTGTTAGGGTATGAGGAATGATCGGCGCGGGACTTACCAGGGTGTACTCCTGCTCGAGACCGAACCAAGGCTCCTTCTCGGCGTGAGCCTGCATGATCTTGGCGGCATCGTGCCTGTAGTTGAACTTGTTGGGCGAGCCATCGGCGTCCCAGCACTCAGTGAGAACGAGGATGTTGGGGGTGCCACGGAAAGGGTCGGGGAAGACGGCGACGGGCTTCAGGTAGACGTCCGAGTTGTCACCAGGGGCCTGGCCAGTCGAGGAACCGTCGAAGTTCCAGGTGGGGAGGTCATCGGGCTGGTACTCCTTCTCTTCAAGGGTCTGTGGGGGGGATAGTTAGCCAGGCTGCGCCAAGACGATGCGATGTGGAAGCCGGGAATGGAACACGCGTGGAAGGAGATAAGCCAGCCAGCCCACCCGCCCACTCGCTCGCTCGCACAACCCACACACCCCGTGGTGGGATGCGACGGGGACTGCGATACGAATGGATAGAGGGGGGGGACCGGGTCGGATCAGCCGCAGGGCGCGGGCAAGGCCTCCGGCATGTCGGTGACATGACCGGCAAACGCTTTTCCTTTCCCGCGCCTCATCCCCTGACGCCCGCCGGGAATACCGTCAAAGTCTGACATCAGACATCGGGTCCCGCCGGGGCGCAGCAGGGCTTTTTAGCCCGTCCGTGTCAAGCACAGAAGCCAAAGCAGCCCGAAGGGGTGACTGGACGGATGCGATTGTGTAAAAGCAGACCAGGTTCGCGATGCCCGACTGGCTGGAACCCCCCAAAAGTGGAGAGACCGCTCGCATTCCTGCGGCGACGGCGGCGGCGACGGGCGGCGGGGCTTTGCTCTTGGCTCCTGGTTGTCCACTTGGATGACAGGGGCCGAGCCTGCGGTGACGATAAGGCCCGGCCAAGCAGGGTAAAAGGGTGGGATTTGGGGGGGTAGAGAAAGGGGGAGACACGACGGGTCGCAGCGCGGCAGCGGCAGATGGAGGCCAGGGTCACCGCTTGCTCGCCCGGCCGGCCGCCCACCGCTGTGTCGTGCTTGCGTGCGTGTCATGTGTGTGTGTGTGTGTGTTGTGTGTAGTGTTGTTGGGGTCCGGTTGAGGGCCGTGGCGCAAAGACTCACCCTGGACTTGGACCTGGTGTTGCCCTCGGCATCGATCCAGATGTACTCGGCAATGAGGTTGCCCTTCTGCTCGAGCTTCATGTACTTGAGGAGCTGGAAAAGGAGAAGTGTCAGCTTTCTGTTGCGCAGAAGAATTGTCCGAGTCCGGTGGGGCGCCGCGGCGTGTGTGACTTACAGTCTCCGTCCTGGAGATGACAGCATCTTGAGTCGCCTATTCCGGACGTTGTTAGCGTCCCAGTCCTGCTGCTGTTGTTGTCGGTTTCCCCCGTCCCGTTGCTGCCATCAATCCACAATCTTGCGACCAAGACTGAGAGGACAGCTTCTGGGGGAAACAGCGGGAGAGAGATATCTCACCATTGTAGCGGTGTGTGTGGTTTGTGTGGGAAAAAGGAGGGGTGGAGGGGTTGTTCAAGGTCGTTTGTTTGACGTGACAGTAAAGATGCCTCGACAAATGTTCGTTGGGTTGATATATAGGTGGGAGGTTCTTGGACCAAGGTCGGGAGATGGTAATAGGGGATATTAAAACGAGATCTAGGAGCTCCAGTTCCTGAGGAAGGGGGACCGAGGGGTTTTATCTACAACGGGTGGATCGAGAGACGGACAGTCTCGCAGCGAGTCCAAAGATAAGGGTCTTCTCTTTCCACGCCCATCCTCCCGCCTGGTTGAATGGGCGGCGCCGAAGGGGGAAGGGACGACACAGGGGGGGTGGGGGGAGGGGGGTGCGAGCAGTGTAAGGGGGGTGTGGGTCGTGGGCTGTGGGTGGCGGATGCGATGCTGTGTGAACGAGCCCAGCGAGGTGGGGTGAATTTGGCCAGGATAGACACTGGACCATCATCATCGTTCGGTTGTCGGGGCTTCCTCCACGCACGCACGCATCGCAGCGCAGCATTGCATTTCCTTCATTTTCGTGAGCGCTTGCCAGTTTTCCCGGCTATGTGTTCTGTATCGAGACTTCCCGCTCGGTAGGTGCGCCGTCGCAGTTGCTCGGAGGAAGTGAGCAGACACATGGCCGAAGCGAAGATGCACTGAACTGACCGGACTACCACAGTCAAATTGCTCGACACCCAAACCCCCACCAACCTGAAGACCAGCGCAACCACCGACCTCTAGCAGCATCTAGGTGCTCAGTCTCAGGGCACCCCGAGCGCTGGCTGGCGCGTTTGCGGCGTCTGGGCCCCCGACTTGTCCCGCCGTGTGCCACTGTAAGCAGTTAACGCAGCGCTAGGAATGCCAGCCCCAGGGGGGCCAGGGCGCCGGAGGGCGAGCCCGGTCTCGTGCTCGCCGGATTTCGACCCCCCTCCTCCACACAAAGCCCACAGGCCCCAAGGTCTCCAGTCTCCAGCCTCTCTCCAGTCTCCAGGTCAGGTACAAGTACCTTGCTGCGGACGGTACCTTGCGTGGGAGCTATTTTGGTTGATTGCCTTTTTACGGCGACGCTTTACGTTGCGCTCTGCCTCCTGTTTCCCAGCCCAGCCCTTTGATCGGCCGGCTGGCCGCCCTTCCCCCTTTCCCCCATGCGCCCCCCCAGCCCAGCCCATCGAGAGGAACCTCGCTGTTCCGGGGAAAGGCAGCATCGTGGGTTTCGGGGGCCTGGCCAATGCTCGGATGTTGATTTCAAAAATAAAACCCGTACCTGAGTTTCTGGAATACGGGAGGGGCGAGGCTCGAAGTCCTCGGGTCTCGCCTTGCCCCTCGGAGGCTCCGTTTGTACGAACCGGTCCTTTGACCGAGAGATGTGGCGCCGCGGTTCGAGTTGACCGAGGTGCCGCGGGGCTCATGCTCACAGGCCTCCCTCCCCTTCCCCCGGGGTCTGGTCTGAGGTCAGAGGGCGCGGCGCAAGACATCGTCGTTTCTTGTCATACGTCGCCGCCATCGGGTACGTTCTCTTCTCGCTGTAGGCCGTCGTTGTACCCGTCCGTACCAGCCTGGCTGCCGGGTCTTCTGCCGCGCGCCGCCCAACAGTCGTCTCAAGCAAGCTCGTTGGTTCGGATCGTCAGACTTCAACGGGGGCCCCATGTAAGTACTCGAGTCCTTCAAAGTACTTCTGACTTTCCTTCGACGTCCGACATCGTCGAACCCGGCATCGCACGAGACGAGGCACACCACACACACGCCTCCCTCCCTCCCCCCTGCCCTGCCCGCTCTGCAGACGTCTGCCCAGGGGCCATGCGACGCGATAATGCACATGGAAATGGGAACCCCCAAATCCCCGCGGCGAAAGCGTCGGCTGAGGAGGGGCACGCCCGCGGCCGCGCCGTCTTGCAGCGGGCGACGTGAGACTGGCGGCGGGCGACATGCCCAATTCAAGCTTGCTGAGAGGGGAGGGCAAGCCAGGTTCTTTTGCGCGCGTGGAATTGGATCTCCGTCCCCTCGGGGGTGATGCCCGTGAAGAGTGCAGGTGAGGCGAGGGCCAGGAGGGGTGGCAGGTGGGTGGCCATCGTCACCGGCCGGTTGGTTGGGTTGGGTGGGCGGCGCCGATTCCTTCTCGGCCGCTGTGCCCCGCGCCCCAAGTACCTTTCCTGGGACCGTGACTTGTCCCAGACTTGCAACCCAGCGGTTTTGCCAAAGCATCATGGTTGATATTTGATCCGAACAGATGCAAATAGAGTGTGTGTCGCGACTCGTAAACATATCTCGATGCCCCCGTGCCCGCTTGCCCTTTCGACCATTCAACATTGTTCAAATCGGCGTTGTCGTAAGAATTTCAAAACCCCATTACTCGATCGGCCAGCCGGGAGTGCCCAGGAAATCGCAACCCCACGGGTGCGTGTAAGGAAAAGGACGCTATATCTTCCTGGCTGCCATGGGGATGGCCTGGATGGGGTTCGCGGGACCAGAAACAGGCGCCGTGGCTCGGTGGTTTCCTGCACCACACCGACTGGGCGCACACATCTTATCGCTTCTCGCTGATTGGTCTGCTCGCCCGTTACTTAAGGCTGTTTGCTCAAATGCTGTCATTCCGCCGCTGGTCGTTGGACCTTTCCGAATCTTTTTAATGCCTCCATCCATGCCCGGTCTGATGCTCCAGCGCTGTTCCTGGGCCTGCGAGCCTATGGCCATGGTTGCATTTCACATTTTCCCGGCCACGTCGTGCTTGGATGGCCCCCTCCCCTCCCCGAGTTTCTCCTGCTTGAAGCCAGCCAGCCGGCAATTCCTGGGGTATGCTAACCCGCTTCCCCGATCTCGGCTCCCCTGGTCAACCCCCCTCCACGAACCATGTGAAACGGCGCATCTTCCAGCGAACGAGAGACGGTGGATTACATTGTTGAGTGACCCGCTGTGAAGGTTAGAGAGAGAAATCGACGATAGAGTCATATCTCGACGCCGTCTTTAATGTTGCCGTTTGTGGTAGTCGTAGCGGAGGAGCTCCGTCCATTGTCTACTCCACCCGGTGACACTGGATGTCAGAAAATCCACCTTGGTGTGGGTTGGATTTGCGGCAGTAGGCAACATGCAGCCACTGGTTTGGAGCTTCCCAGAGCTTTCCCCTGATAACGAGCTGTCACATCCTGCGCATGTTGGGTTGGGGGCCACGAGCTGAGGCGCTCAGCTGAGCATGATCAGACTCGATCAGGGCGCTTGAGGTTGGGGGACAGAGGAAGACATCATAAATGTAGTAAACACTGGCACGGGACGGTTGACAGACATGCCACCTGGCTTGGCTGGTGATGCTTTTTTTCTGCTGGTCGCGTGGGATGCGCGAGACGCGGGGCATCAAACGTGTGCAGTGTGCCGTCCTGACCGAACGGGGATATCCAGCCGACAGACGGATGAGACAACCTGGAGTGTCCTGGAATGATCCTGGACAAGATGGAAAACCTCACTCCACCTGCTGATCCTCGTCTCGTCCCGCATCGCCGGCGATGGTGCTTTTTCCTGCGCACCTCCGGCGCACCCCCGTCCACCGTCGTCCGTCGGCTCCCTTCCGGCATCGTGGCTCCGGCATCGGAAATGCGCAGCCCCTCCTTCCTCTCCATCGGCCGAAACCACCGTCCCATGTCTGCGCGAGTAGCGACTATTTCCCGACGCGACCAGGGACGGCTCGGCCCCAGTCGCGCCGAGGTTTGTGCGCGTAGCGTTGCCTGGCTTGGCCTGCACGGAAGCCGTTCTTCACCACGGTCCAGCGGACCGCGAGCAATGAAAGCAAGCAGCAGGAAAGGCAGCAATGGGTTACAAAAATTCCCTAGCCGGCCTAGGCCAACTAGGAGTGGTCATGTTATAGTTTTCAACTAGCAAAAACACGATCTCGGACGAATCCTCACTGATACGCGTAATGCCCTTGCACTCGGATGAAGAGGAAAGAGGAAAAAGATTCTTCAGCCTTGTCGTGAGGGAAGTGCCAAATTTATAGAGCGGCCAGGGTGGCAGCCTGGCGCACGGGCTACGGTCTGTGATTCGTCGAAGGCCAGGCAGGCAGGCACTGAGTCACACTTGAGGGAGGAATAGCTTATCCGCTGCTTTAATGTGTCAGCCACTAAGCCACTGAGTGAATCCAGGCAGCAGGGCTTACCGGCCTTAATACTAAAACAGCGAGTGAATTTTGAGTTGGGCAGCAAGTCAAACTCTGCCTGCAGGAGGGAAGAGGTTTCAGAGTTAATATCGCTCAAACTCAGGAGAAGACAAAATTGATTAGTCCGTCGCACAAATTGTATTCCAACCTCCTGGACATGGCTATTCACGGAGAACCCGCTTGAATGGTTCAATCAACGGCCGGCACAATGCAAGAAATCAGACGCAAGCGCGCCCACAGTTTGCTCTGTGCCAGCCTGTAGTGTGCCAGTGTCTCTCTCCCGCTGCGGTGCCTGCCAGGGCACGAGCCCAGTCGTGGTGGGGAACGGGGAGGCCCGCACCCTGAAGACTCCCCCGGTCGGCGCGCGTCGACATCATCGTGATCGCGAGGGGCACACGAAAAAAAGGGAGCAGAGGGTGGTGACGTAGCCCGGCGCATCGCGACAACTTCTCCTGCAGCCAGGACACTACACTCTGGTGTTCGGAGTGAAGTCCAGAATAGGATCCCATGACGACGGTAACATCAATAAATCATGCGCGCAAAGAGATATTACGCTCATGAGACACAGGGAAAAAAAGTCGCGGCATACCCAAGGCCGTCGGCACCCCGCCATCCCACCTGTAATCACAAGCTCGGCCCCCTCTCCGTTGGGGCTCGTTGGGCACCGCCGCACCAGACAAACGGCACGTGTGGGCGGCACGCTCTCCCTGCGGCGCCAGTTCTGGATTCATATGTGCCTCTCGCTTGCAGGTATTGTATTGTGAATCTCGATGTGAAGCACTGGCGACAGGAAACGGGTGCGGGAAGGGGGGCAGTCTGTTGCATCTGGCCACCTGTTTTACCCCTCCATCGTCCGAGGCCCGTCGCGCAAAAGCGCGCTGCAGGAATATCCACCCAGACGGGAGCCATCATGGAGTCATGACTTGCTGGATGATACTGAACACCAGAAATTCTACAAGTCGAATATCCGGTGGTTTCAGATGCAGGAGAGGGCCAAATAAAATAAACTGGCCACTCAGATGACCCAGGCTGCTCTTTCCTGACTTTCAGCTGTGGCCAGGCAGGCATATGTCGTGCTGCCTTCCTGCGCCTTGAATGCAGTGGCGGGCGCCCGGGCGACCCGTTCCCGGCTCTGCCCAGCCTGGCAGGCGCCGCTGAGGCCTGGCCAGTGTGGAAAGTTACGGGACCCTCCCCCCCTTCTCGCCCGACCCGACTCATTTTCCCTCGAGCCTTGATTTTTCTTCCCTTTGCCTCCTCGAACCCAAACCAAAACTCCAACAAACACCGCCTGCCTCCCTCCTCGCACCACAGAACTCGCGTCACCGATCAAATCACCGACCTTATTTTCAAACGCATCCGATAGACATCATGCCTGGAAAGCAGTGGGGTAAGTGCATCCCACGTCCGAGTCCTGCGCACACTTTCGAAATTCCCCCGGCGCATGGCGAAAAAAGCCGCCCGCCAACGCGCGAACTCACGCGACTTTGCCCCTGGCGAGGCCTCATGGGTCCTACCAGTCCTTCTAAGAGCATCGACTGACTTTGTGCCACCGACAGACGACGAGGAGAGCGACTCCAGCTCTTCCGGCCCCGCCTCCCCCGCCGCCGGCCCCGTCCGCCGCAAGTTCGATGACGAGGAGGCCGAGGACAGCGATGTAAGAGGCCCCTAGCCGTCATGATCCGAGAAACTCCGAGCAGTTGCTGATTCTTTTCGGAAACAGGTTCTTGACTCCTGGGATGCCGCCGAGGACTCCGAGGTAGAGCGCGAGAAGGCCAAGAAGGCCGAGGAGGCAAAGGCGAAGGCCGAGGCCGAGGCAAAGGCCAACAAGAAGTCCAAGGCCCAGCGCGTTGAGGAGCGTAGGGCCGCCCGCGCTGCCGAGCTCGCCGCTGGTGGTGAGCTCACCGAGGACGAGGACGAGGCCGAGAAGCGCGAGCGTCTGCGCCGCACCGAGAAGGAGGCCGACCTCAAGCACGCCGAGGACCTCTTCGGCGGCGTTGGGGGCGTTCCCGCCGGCCGCAAGGCGACCACCGCTGGCACCGCCATCGTCATCGATCCCAACGAGCCCAACAAGACTGTCGACATCACCTCGCTGTCCCTCTTCCACCCCACCACCAAGACTCAGTTCGAGACGCTCCGCAACACTCTCGTGCCCATGATCGGCGCCCACAGCAAGAAGGCTCACTACTCCCTCTTCCTCCAGGAGTTCGCCAAGCAGCTGGCCAAGGACCTCCCCAGCGACCAGATCAAGAAGGTCGCCTCCACCCTCACTACCCTCAGCAACGAGAAGATGAAGGAGGAGAAGGCCGCCCAGGGCGGAGGCAAGAAGACCAAGGCCGCGAAGAACAAGACCTCGCTACAGGTCTCTGCCCGCTCCGAGGTTGCTGACACCCAGACTTACGACGACGGTTTCGGAGAGTGAGTCTTCGTCCCCAACTTCCCCTACCTATGCCGAGGCAGCCGCTAACCTTTTGTCCTTAAAAGCGACGACTTCATGTGAACAAAGACCATAGAGGTTTTAACACTTTCACTCGTGCTGCCAGCGCCCCGCCCCGGCAACAAAGCGAGTCTGGCCGAATATCCTGCATATCTATCTACAGGGCCAGGCCCGTGGCGTCATAATACTGCCCGCATGCCAGCGTCGATCACCATCGCGACCTCGGGCCTGCCTGAGCTGAGGCAGCGCTTGAGGGGGCTATAGTGGCCACTTCAAAGCCGGGGGAGAGGGCACCGATCTTTCGGGGTCGTGTCTTTGGACTGCGACGTCCACTGATGAGGCCGGGACATCGGCCAGGCCATGTAGGCCGCGGCGCGGCCGGTGGGTGGGAAGGGCGAAAAGGAGCACGAGGAAGGCTACAGACTGGCGCTGCAATCTTCTTTTTTCTTGGGCGTCTTCAATACGGCACACACGTGTCTTGGGTTTTTGCGGCGGAGACGGACCTGGGGGCGTGGCAACGCGACCCCGGTGTGCCCGAGGGGCGCTACCGTCTCCAAAGCATATGAGAGCAAGAGCATGGTTACGGCTGATGAGGTCATGATCATATCGGGGATATCAGCCAAGTCGGGGCGACGATTTTGTCGTCGTTGCGCTGTGGTAATGCGGCGGTGGTAGAAAAGTCATGGGCTAGCAAGGACAGAATCAATTTGAACACATTTTACTTCAACATCCGCGAGCATCCCTCGCCGCCTCACGTGAAACGATCTGAGTAGAGCAATCAAGGGTATCATTCGGGGTATTTTGCCTACCCCCCATCGCCATCGCCAGTCAGCTAACCTCCAACGTCGTCTATGCTACCTGCAACCCCTTTCCCTGCCAGTGATGATAATGATATGACGCCAAACTCCCCACCCGCGGCCGCAGGGGGAGAGAGATGAGATGTGCCGTAAGAAAAGACCCCGCCGGCCATGAAACAGAATCCGCGCCCCGTCTTTTGCGTGTGGTTTTATACATGTGTCCCGAAAAGGACCCCAGCGAGGAGGAGAGAGATGAATCGTTCTAGACGACCGCGCCCGCCATGCCCATGAAGAGAGCGTGAACGGCTAGGCTCAGGGTCCAGAAGCCGACCTTCCTGAGGCGGCGTACGCGGCTCTGCTGGTTCTCGACGTCGCGGGCAAAAGCCTCGTATGTCTCGGCGGACATGTCGTCCATGAGGCCGCAGTCGAAGATTGTCCAGGAGCCGTCAAAGTCGGAGGCGCGCTTGACGATGCGGCATGAGATGGGGATGTAGGCCTTCTTGGCGTTGATGTAGGCGACGATGGGGCGGACCAGGGCCTGGTTGATGTAGGAGAGGTGATTGGTGAAGAGGGGGACGGCGGCCTTGACGTCGTTGAGATGGATGCGGAGGTCCATGATTAGGTATCGTCGGTCGTCGTCTTCAGATGGTGGTGGAGAGGAGCTCATGCCTGCGAGTGGTGTGGTGGTGTGGTGGGGGAACTCGAAGGAGGGCGCGTGGGAGGGGAAGTGAGGGAGCTCGTGGGTGCTGGAGTTTTGTGAGATGTGTCCCGACTCAGGGGTCAGGGGATCCTCGGCAATGTCCTTCTGCAGAAGACGTAGCCTGTTGGAGATGACAATCTCCTCGAGCTGATCGTAGAAATCAGAGACGACCTTTGTGATGCCCTCCTCGGCGTCGGCGGGGAACATGACATCGGCGACAATGTCCACGTTTCCTTCATAAATCCAGCCAAAGGGTCCATCGACACCGCGGTTGAGGTGGTCGATTTTGAGGCCGTCGATGCGTAGTCGGCTGAACTTTTTCCAGGCCGACGGCTCACCAAGATCGCTGGCGAGGTCACGGTTGTCTCCTGCCATGGAGCCGTGAACCTGTCGGGGATGGATCGTGAAGAGTGAACCATCGAAGGAGCCGGACATGTGTGTGGCCGAGAGGAAGTCGTAGAAAAGGTACCGTTTTCGCAGCTGCGGCATCTCGGCGGAGAAGATGCTCACGGCGAAGGGGCGGAAGTCGTTTGGCTGGTGGATCGTCACCAAGACGTCTTCGAGCTTGAATGAGTCGATCTCAAAGTCGCCCGGTTGGTGTTCGTGCCGGTAGCTGTAGGGGTCGATGGGCTCATCCGGCCAGACGACATGTGTACGGTCTACCACGCCCCTGACTCCCTTGACCTCGACGTCCTTCAGAAGGCCCTTGCCGTTCCACCACTTGAGGAACGACAGGGTGACGTTGACATTGGCGATGGTCACGTCGTATTGCGTGTAGTTTCCATCGTCCTCTTCATCTGTTTCAGATGGCTGGACATCTTGATGTTGTCCTGCTGCAGCTGCGGCCGCCGCCGCACTACTCGACGAGCCCTTGCTGACGGTGGACCTGGTCTGGCCTGGCCTCCTGGAGATGAAGACGTTCCTGAAGGAGATGACGCCGTCCTTCCATTTGGGCACAATGGCAGATTCGAAGACTATCGTCACACCTGCCGACTCGGTGAGGGAGTCGCCCACCCACTTTGCGAGGGTTTCTGTTCAAGGCTGTTAGTGGTGCCATGCCGGGGTGGTGGAGTGTGAAGAACATACCTTGGGCGAAGACGGTGTTGATGGAGAGGATTAGGAGGGAGAAGAAGGTGGTGGTACCGACGAGGACCCAGAGGAGGTGGCCGAACAAGACCCAGGAGACAAATGCTCCCCACTCGTCGATATTCCAGGGTCGCATGCTCCTGATGGAGGCCCATTTGAAGCGGACCTTCATTCGTTGCCAGAACCCAGTAGCTGCGGCAAGTAGCTCCTCCCTCGTTGGCCTGTGTGGCATCTTAGGCATGTGCAGGTATTTCGAGACAGTTGTAGCTATCGACTCTTCGTGCTCGGGGTGTGGTGTTTCCGGTTGACCCGGAGGAGGCAGGGGTTTCGAGGCATTCTGTTGCTGTGTCGGCGCAACAGGCTCGCCTTTGCTGGGTGTTTCTTGCTTGGCCACTGGTCTCTTATTATTGGTGTCGTGCCGTTGTAGGTCCTTGGAACTTGTGTGGATGCCCCGTTGCCATGCTAGTCGGGCAAGACGATGGAGCTTGGTCGGAGATGAGCCACTTTGGGTTGACTCGGCGGCCGTCGCGCCAGGTTGTGAAGGAGATGGAGATACATGTGTGGTGAAGCCGATAAGAAGAAGACCCGTCCCAGTCAGGCTTCTCTTTGTTGAGGGTGTGTGTGCTTTTGCCGAGTGTGAAAAGGGGTGCTCGGAGTGTATCGTGCGTCGAGGAGGTCGGTTTTGCAAGGATCCAGTCGAATGACACGATCCATAGCAGGCGATGCTGACTCTCGAGCTTGAAAAGGGCGTCGAGAGGGCTGGTTCCCTCAAGGAGGCCAGGAAGCGACGCCCTAAGAGGCCGGTTGTCGCTTTAGACATGTTGCTGGCTCATGCTCTGCCGTCGTTTGGTATGCTCTCTCTGGACTCGAGAGATTGAAACGAAAAAGGCACGACCAGAGAAAGGGTCTTGTATGTTGATGGCCGAGCTCCAGGTGAGGAGGCGCTGAGCGCTAGGACGGGGTCATTTCATGCGGCGCTGGCCAGGACAAGGCGTCGTGGGCGGTTGCAGTGAGGTGTCGAGCTTGCCAGGTTCTTGTTCAGGGCTGGCCCAGGGGAAAGAGGAGGAGAGCATGAAGATGGTCAATGACGCGCTACGGCTCTGCACCAGTGGCAGACGCTGCTGGGTTTCTGATGGTTGCAGGGCCCCGGCCGCAATCCTGGCATGCAAAAGCTCTTCCCGCCGCCCGGTGTGTCATGAGGTCCGTGCGCTTATCGATTGCTCGGGCGCAAGAAATAATTCTTTCAACTCCAGCATAACGGTCCACCCCCACCAGAGCGCCCTCACCGTAAGAGAGAGACTCGATTTGCGACCGAAGAACAAGCTCGACGACTGTGAAAAATCACCACAGACACCCGATACCCTCTCGAGTCAACAACACCAAAAAAAGCATCTCCGACCCTCCTCACACAGCCAAGATGCCTGCGCCGACAGCCAAGAAGGTTGAGGCCGACTTCAACACCGACCCCGCCATTCCCCTCCCTGAGGCTGGCCAGGACGAAGAACTGCTCCTCGACGCCCCCGATCTGCCCGATGACCCCGACATGATCCTCCAGAGGGTTGAAGATGACACCGCCGAGATGGTGGTCGACGAGGAGGACCGCCCGAGGTTTGCTCCCGGCAACGACGTTGTGCGTCTCCCGACTTGTGTCTCTCCTCGATTGCCCCCGACTTTGGCTTATACTGTGTGCAATAGAATGTCTCTTCCACCAAATCCGATACCAGGCGCATTCCCATCAGCCCGCACCGCTTCACGCCTCTGAAGAACGCATGGATTTCTGTTTATACCCCGCTAGTTCAGCAGTACGTTGCGCCGACACCGACCCCATCATGGACCCGACACGATATGAGAGTCATATTGGCCTTGCTCTCGAGGCTTGGTGAATTTATACCTGGATGTAGCGCTGACCCTACTACAGCCTCAAGCTTCAAGTTCGCATGAACCCTCACCGGAGGCTCGTGGAGCTGCGCACCTCCCAGGCCACCACCGAAGACGGTGCTCTGCAAAGGGGCGAAGACTTCATCCGCGCCTTCAACCTGGGCTTCGAGGTGGACGATGCCATTGCCCTGCTCCGCATGGACGACATCTACAGTAAGTGCTGTTTCGACTATGGCGCTTCCATTCACTAACACAAGCACAGTCGAGACATTCGAGATCAAGGACGTGAGGCAGGTGATGGGCAAGGACGCACAGAGCCGTGCTAGTAGGTACTCTCCAGGCTTGGTACCAGAGAGCTTGCTGACAAGACTTCCCTTCCACAGTTGGCAGAATAGCAGGCAAGGTATGTGGTGACCTCGGGCCCTTTTCGCGGACAATGACTAACAACTCGATAGGATGGCAAGACGAAGTGTACGCACCATTTGATCCAATTATAATGTTCGTAAAGCTGACAAAATTCCAGTCGCCATCGAGAACGCCAGCAGGACCCGTCTCAGCGTCAACGACTCCAAGATCAGCATCCTCGGCAACTTCCAGTCCAGTACGATACACTCCCCTTATTCCACGAAGCCTCCGGTGCTAACTCATCTTAGTCAAACTCGCTCGGGAGTCCATCGTGTCGCTCATTCTCGGAAAGCCGCCTTCCAAGGTCTACGGCAACCTGAGGACAGTTGCGGCGCGGCAGAAGGAGAGGTTCTAGACAAAGAAAAAAGATATGATGTGGTTTGGCACGCACCGTGTCTGGATGACATAGAAGCAGCTTGGGGCAAAAAGTGCCGGGTTGCTGCTGCATGCATGGGCGGCATGGCGTTGAAGGTTTTCACATGAGGAGTTTTCCAGTTTCTGGCCATAAAATACGGACACCACCAGGGGGGTCTCATGACACGCGCTCTAGTTGCTTTTGACTAAGTGCTCTGTGAAGCTTGACTAGAGACTCATTGTGCCGCTGAACACCCCCCGGGCGATATGACTTGTGGTCGTTCTTGAACCTGATAGAACAGTCGATCTGCTATTGCGAGCGGGACACAATTGTATGGTCTGTGTTTCGGCCAAAAGTTATGTGATACTGTCTGGCTTTGGACAATTACACTAACCATTCCACAAGTCCAACGAGACATACTGTTTATAGTAATTTCCCGTTTATGCCATTTTGATAGGCTTCTCGGGAGAGGCGAATCACTACAAGTCCTCATGTTTACCAGGTAGTACCCACCTGCAGTGACAGGCCTCACTCAATAAGGGTCTAGGTTTTGTAGTTGCTGTAAGATGGTTTGGTGGCTTACCCTGAGTCTGTGCTGCTACAGATGATGAGTCTGGGTTGAAATCCCAGGCAGAGAATTCACCATAGAGTCAATGGTCACGTCTTCCTCAGCACTTGGAAAAGATGTCCAGCACATTGTCCTGACGCCGACTTGAGACCACCCATCTGTCTCACGTCCACATCGCATGAGCCATCCCGAGCAGCCCCTGACCTCCCACCCTCAATACCGGATGTGTTCTGTGAAAGCAACCTGCTGACTTTTGTTCATGATGCCACCTGGGGCCCTCTATATCATGCGAACGACGAACTCATACATGATGCATTTCCCCCGGAAAAACAGCCAGGCCAAATAAAACCTAGCCAGTTACGCCGCAAGTCATTCCCCTTCCATCCTTCCGTCATGTTTCATGTCGAAAACTGTCGCCTTCCCTTACTCCTCGGCATCCTCGCCCTCCTCCTCGTCCTGGCCCTCCTCTTCGTCGTCGTCGTCGAAGCTGCCGGCGGGGATCTGGTACAGGCGCAGGATCGACTTGTTGGGGTCCTTGACGAGGACGTACTTGCCCTCCTCCGCCGCCAGGATCATGTCGGCGATGGTGCGGACGATGCCCCAGCCGTTGTTCAGCGACAGGTTCATCTGGTTGGCAAAGTCGCGGGGCTTCCAGCCGACGACGCCGAGAATGACGTGCTTGTCGTTGGACTTGGGGTTGATACGGGAAACGAAGCTGAGCGGGTGTTAGCAAGCTTGCAATTTTTAGATTAGGGAATAGTTCGTGGACGTACCCCAGCTTCATGACGTCCGACTTGGCGAGGATGCTCTGCACCGTCCACCTGGCGAGCTTGCAGCTGTTGTTCTTCATCTCGGTGGCGACGACGGCACCGCGCTGGCTCACCAGCTTGGTCCGCCAGTCCAGGGCGCCGCCGCTGCCCTGGGCCTTGGAGTCGAACTCGTTGAGGGCCTTGACGGTCATGTACTGGTCCTCGCCCGAGATGGCGTTCTTCTGCACGGCGTCGACCTCGGTACGGACGATGAGGTGGACGGGCTCTTCCTCGGTGGTAGAGAGGTCGAAGCGGCGGTACCTGTAGGCCTTTGAGGCGGGCGGGTCCGTGTCCTCGGACGAGTTGTAGAAGGGGTTGGGCTGGGCCATGTCGACCTTGGAGCTCTCGAGCACGACCTGGTTGGCAAAGTTGTGGTTGATGTAGGTGGCTTCCTCGGCGAGGGCGTTGGGCTGGTTGATGGTGTCCTTGGAGCCCTCGGAGGCGTCGAGGGGCGCGTCGGCAGCGTTCTCGTTGACCGTGACCATGTCGAGCGCGGCGTTGTCGCGCTTGTCCAGGAAGATCTTGTTGCCGGTGCGGGTGATGACAATGTCCCAGGGGTAGACGGAGCGGGGCGAGCACATGAGCATGGAGAGGATGCTGTCGGTGGCGAAGATCTGGGCCTCATCCTTGTCGGCGAGCTCCTGGATGATGGGGTCGGACGACGTGGTGACGTTGTAGGCGGCACGGTCGAGGGCCGTGAGCTTCTTCTCGGTGCCCTTGACGGGGGGCTTGTCGTAGGAGCGGTCGTAGGCGTAGAGGAAGCCGTAGTTCTTGAGGTCCTCGCCCTCGTCCGTCTCCAGGTTGAGCTTGGCGAGGCGGTTGAAGTCAATCTCCTCGAGCAGCTTCCAGTCGATCTTGATGTTGATGCTGGCGTCGCGGTTGCGGGCCGGCTTGTCGTAGTCCTTCCAGCCGAAGCGACGGCCGCCGCGCGCACCGCCTCCGCGTCCGCCGCGGTCGCTGTAGCCCTGGCGTCCCGCGGGGCCGGGGGTCCTCTGGAGGGCACCGCCGCGTCCACCACGGGTGTCGCCCCGACCGCCGCGCTGGCCGCGACCACGGGTGAAGATGGCGCCGCGGCCGAACCTTGTCTTGGTGCTGTCTCTGGTGTTGCTGACGACGGAGAAGGTCGACTCGTCCTCGGCGGGAGGGGCGTTGAAAGTCTGGGCGTGGCTGGAACCGTAGACCTGCTGGTCTGCGCAGGAAAGGAGCGGGGTTAGCCTTGCGGTCTATCATTTGAGGTTCTTGGTTCGCATCGCGCCTACGTACCACGGTAGTTCCTGTTGTACTGCTGCCTGCCGCCGCGGCCGTCGGCGCCCTTGCCCTCAGAGGTCCAGTCGGCCATGCGACCGAGCTTGTCGCCCTTGGAGAAAGGCGCATAGGGGACGCCGTTCAGTGTGGTCTCGGAGGTGACGGAGGGACCCCAGCCATCGCCGGCGGGGCAGTTCTCGACGAGGCTAACCCATTCGTTGGAAGCCATGTTGACCGGTTCCGCGATTCGTTCGTGGGGGGAAAAGGTCGGGAGTTGTTGGCTCACGGGATGGGAGATGCTCGGAAAGTCGCCCTCATCGACGATTTTCGTTCGTGTCGGTGCAAGATCAGTTTGGTGGGGTGAAATTGTGGGGCGCAAAGCGGGCACACGGGGCAGGACACAAAACTTGAGTCTGGCGCCCTCATGTGGCGGCAGCTGTAGTGACTCAAGACTGCACCCAAACCGCCACCCGACTCTGCGCTCGTGCAATTGTTCACAGTATTACGGCCATGAGATTATCATTTTCGAATATCTATCAAAAATTCCCCATAGAGTGATCAGCTCAGAAGGTGTCATCATCATATCGGTACTACACAGCGAACATCAATGGCAGACCGCGACCATTCAGAAAGCACGCCACATGGATCTCCCCCGGCAGGTCCCCGGTCTAGGCCTGCATGACACTGCCAAAAACACTTTCGATAGTGTCTCTGACCTCGAACTCCTCCATAACGGCACCGAATCTGAGACACCAGAGTCAGCAAGGTGGCTTTGTCAGATCACGAAAAGCCCTTACCCGTAGCAGCGGATCTTCCGCAGCAGCTCCTCGGAGAGGCGGTTAAAGTCCTCTGCCCGGCCCTCGTGGAAGCGCGGGTGGGCCATGATGAGCCCCCAGGCCATGACTGGCGTGACTTCGCCATCCAGGTTCAGTCTCTTGCTGAGGTCCAGGAGGGTAGAAAGGTCAGCCTTGGACAGCTCCCAGGTCCGCTGGCCCGAGTTGAGCTCCCCGTTGACATTGGAGTACCCAAAAGGGATATCAGGCGTTAGCTCGGGAAACGGCTCGGGAGGGCAGGAAGCCATGAGCGCGTGGCCACATGGCTCGTTGTCGGCATCTGTCGTCCGTTCAAGCAGCCACGGAAGGTGCTTCATGCAGGGCTTCTCGAGACTGTGAGCCGAAAACGACGACGAAGCGACTGGTCAGCAAATCGTCCCTCGACAAATGTCGTTGCGCTCAGGTGCGGCGCTGGCTTTAAAGCGGGAGGCATGTCAGGTGCGTGTCTTTTTCCAATATGGAGCAAGGAGATGGGCGAGGCCAGTGAGCAATGAGAAGGGGTGGAACTCACGCGAGTACAAAGTCGATGCCTGCCTGTTCAAGGTCGACACCCGCATTGCTCACATGCTGAGGCTGCTGATACTGCGTCTGTCGCGCATAGAAAGGTGCGTATGAGGGTGACGCCGATGGAACGCTCGACTTGGAGGTCAGCGGCGGTGTCAGTGCCGTGTGAGATCCCTGGGCGTTGCTGTAGCCAGAGGGGCTGGCGCTCGTAGTGTAGGCGCCGCTTGGTGTGCCCGAGACATCCTCCTGACTGCCCGCGCTGCTCAGAGAGATGCCATTTTGTGCCAACAGCTGCCTCAAATGATGGTTCTCTTCGACCACCTTCTCCTTGTCTTGAGAAATGTTGCTGAAAACCTCCTTGAGTCGGAGGACTTCGTCTTCTAGTGCCTTGACGTAGAGCTCCTTCCTCTCGCGGTGTGTCCTACGAAGCCTCTGTCAGTTGAAAGGTCGTGCGAATAATGCTGGGCCACATGTACCTTTGCGCCTGGCGGTTTAGTTCTTGGCGCCGGGTCAGTGCCGGCTTGCTGTCTGGCTTGGGGCCTCGCCTCCTGGGAGGGTTGCCATCTGGGGATGGAGAGATCAGTAGGTTGCCCTTCAGCCGAAAGACATGACTTCTTACCGCGTGTCGTTTTCTTGTCCGAGAGCGATTTAAGGAATCCCAAGTTCAACGACGTCAGCGGGCTTTTGTCCTGGTCGCTTCGCCCGTGAGACCTAGATGCTGATGCGCCCTGGTCCTCTGGTGATAAGGTCGAGGCCATGACGTTTCTCTCAAGCCGTCAGTGAGAGCGGAGCAGGGTGTTTGAGTAGAGGCCTGCTCCAGGCGTTATCGCGTGTCGGTCAACAGTCGAGGTCTACAAGGTGGTATCCGGACATTTCCTGAGGCGAGGAGAATCCGGATGGCTCTCCGGCTAACGCAAGGCAGGACTCGAGGTATGGACGACAGCCTTGAGAAGAATGACCGATAGCACTGCTGGTAATGGTGGGGACCGCCACCTTAAGTGCCGGCTCGACGCAGGCCGGGTCGTCTGAAGAGGGCGCAGCCGGCTTAGCGTTGACGCCGCCCTGGCATCTGCCGTCTGACACGGACTCAGGTCTGCGATTCGGGAGGTGGTCAGAAACAACGGGCTGTGTAGGGACAGGCTGAGAATTGAGGTCGAACGGGATGATCTCGCGGCAGTTCTTGGGCCGATCAGTCATGGAACAGAAGGAGACGTTGAAGGACGATAGGCCATGGGTAAAGTCCAGTAAGTTGACAACCGCCCTTATACCAGTCAGTTAGTGAGTCCAACAAGTGCAGTATTGACAGTTGGCACTGTATCTGGCCACTCGGTCCTGAAATAGACTGCCTGTGGTGAGCAGAGGCCTAGCTGAATTGCACCTCAACACCAAGTGGCAGTTGTCATCTCAAGACGCGGTATCAAATCTTCGCCCGACGGGCCGTTACAGATTCTCGAGTTGCACCGACGTCTGACGCCCGAAAGTCGAACAAAGCGGCTGGGAAACCTGGTGCTCAGAGGGCCACGTGTGATTCGCCTGGCAAAGGTGAAGCGTTCCGAAGATACCGAGAAGCTCGAAAGTGTCCGTTAGAGCGGCGAGGGCCGCGGACTGATGTCCTTCCCGCAGCCGGGTTTCTTTTGCTTGCAGCAGATCCCTGGATAAAGGGCTCTCGAGTCGGTGCTGAGGAACGAGGTGAAACCACGCCAAGGGGCCTCTGACAGGAGGCAGACAGCGATCTCGAGTGAGGTCCCGGATGCCGTCCGCGGAGGCCAAACGCACGAGAGAAGCGGGAAATGGTACGGCGCATGGGCATCCTGAGACGCAGACCGAGCGGCCGAGGGGGCGGCACGCTCAGGCAGAGGAGTAGAAGACTGTAAGAAGAAACATTTGAGGGCCGGCCGTTCTCCCTCCAGCTCTGGTTTGCCCTCCCCTTCCGCGACGATTCTCTAGTCATGACGTTTCTTCGCCGCGGTGGTGACAGGCGGGGGGAGCTTGGCTTGGCTTCCCGGTCAGGGGCGGACGGGCCATGTGGTTCTGCGGTTCCCGCCGTCGATCCCATGCCGGGTTCTGTCTCTCACGTGCTGCTGCTGTCGGCGGTTGGTGTTTGACAGTTGGAAGACTTGACGGCGGATGGACAGCGGGAGTGCGACCGACGGAGAAATGTCCAGCGCTGTTTTGCCGCCAAAAGCGAGCAGTCACTTTTCTTACCTAACCCCTCCATCCCGCCCCTCCCCTTACCCCCGGCAGGCACTCCCGACTCGCTCCCCGTCCACTTCATTCTGGGCAGTGGCCACCCATCCTTCCTTCCCCCCGTTCTAGCCAGGTCCGCAACGCACGTACGCACTCGGAAAGAGCAATGGCCATGACCTGTCAAAATGCCCATGCAGCCTTGCTGCGCCCAAGTGGGACGATGACTGTGTCGCCCAACCGGATTGGACGATGGGGCATGCTGGGCGGCCGAATCGCACGACTCCCCTCTTCAGCCTCGGGTATCATACGATTGTCGACATGAAAGTCACCACTTTTGCTGGCCGCCGTCAAAACTCTTCTCCTCCCCCCCCGGGCGCCAGAAGCGGCAAACTGAGGTCAGGCCATTGACGCCTCGATCTTCCCGTGTCCCGGCCACAGCTTTTCCTCCCTCCTCCCCGCGTCCCGCTCTGTCTCACTCACCACTGGAGACCTACTCCTCAGTTGTCTGTCTCCAGCGCTCGTGTTCACTCACTTACGATTTGCCGACTCGTCATTCGCAAGCACCCGTCAGACCGACCCAACACAGGGTTGCTTCCTCTCACCCTCGAGGCCTTCAACAAATCTAGACTCCGACCGGCCAACGCCGATTGAATCGTTCGTGCCAGCCAAGACGCCTTCCACCGTTTACCGTTCACTGTCGCGTCCCCTCCCTCCCTCATTCTCCGCTGCCTGACGGTGTGCCTCGATTGATCCCTGTTCGACGGCACGCACCCGACTCTTCTCCTTCTCTCTCCCTCTTCCCGGTAAACATCACCTGATGTCCAACTGGTCTTTCGCCACGAGTCACCACCCCTCCACCGTTCCCCGAGTAGTTCAACAACCTGATCACGCTTCGTTCGAGACCCCTCGTTCTTGTCTGAGCTGATCTGTCACCCATCTCTCCCCAGCCCAGCGATTCGCAAACCCACCCCGCGAGTCTCGCCTTACGGCGCATGAACATTAGGACTCCCGTCAGAACGGCCCATGCCAATTGACAAATCCCACGCCCGCTTTCTGCCGACAGCGCATTGACGACGGACGAACGGCTGCTGCAAACATTTCGACCTCCTTGCGGCTCCCTTGCCGCACCCCCAATCGCACGCGAAAGCGCCTGCACGCTCGAGTGTTCGAGGGCTTGACGTCGCCCACACTCTCCCAAGTCGGCCCATCAATCGATTACTAGATCCCGCCCGTGACCGCCGAGCAATCGGGGGTTCGAAATGCTGGCGTTGTGATGGATTCCGACTTTCTCAAGAACCTCGAATACTTTACCGTTCCCAACAATCAGACCGCCAACTTGAACAACCCAGCCCAGGGTGGAGAGTCGTCTACGGCCGGTGCTGCTCGCAACACCAACGAAGCCGCATTTTGGGAGGCTCTGGCCGGCGCCGAGTCCGGCCTGCCCTCCGCCGCTCCGGCCTCTAGCGGCCCTTCGGGCGCCGCGCCTACTTTCGCGCAACCCTCCGCTGGCTCTACCGCCTCTTATAGACAGTACACCGGCCAGACCTATCATGGCGGCCCCAAGCAGGGCACCCTGCCCACAAGGCCTCCGCCGCCGCATCTCATGAGCCCGCGCAAGAGGGATTCCCACAACAAGAAGCGCCAAAAGGCCGACCCGGACTCGGCCGCCCTCGAGTCTGTTGACTATTGGATCCAGTTTGACGACGACGATGCGGACAACAATTTGGGGAGCAGCTTCGAGATTGATTACTCCAGGCGCCAAAACCCAGCTCTCAACAACTTCGCCAGGTGAGCCCTACCTCTGACACGATTGAGCGCATTCACACTCTCTAACCCATGTAGACCTGCAAGTCGTCTGAACCCCCTGCCAGAGACTCCCGGCCTCGGCTCCGGGCTGTACACCACGCCCCTGTTCCGCGAAGACGACTTCATCGACGATAATGCCCTCGACAATGCCCTCTCCGAAGACGAAGACCCCCTTGATTCCATGAACCTCAGCGAGCAATTGTCCACCATTGATACCCAACCACCACAAGAAGTTCCGCCCAGGGAGGGGCTGTACTCCACGCCTCTAAGCTGGGAGAAGCCCGCGCCGGGGATCAGGCTCAATCCCCTGTTCGGCCTGGGCACCCCAATGCTGGATCCTGAACAGAGGAGGCTGCTAGCCATCGCTCTCAACACAGGCGGCTCGGCCAACAGCTTAGCCACGAGCTTCGGCCTAGGTACTGGCGCAGAGTTTGGATCCGACTACTCCAGCCTGGGTAACTTGGGCGGCTCGGCCACGGCCAGCTTGAGCGAGATTTCTAGAGTACCAGGAGAGGAGAGGGCTAAGGGCAAGGGGAAGGAGAAGGAAGCCGACTATGACGACTTTGGCGCCTTCGACAAGCCACCCAAAAGTGCCAAACCGTCCTCAAAAGGCATGCACCCCCCTGGACCCAAGGGCAAGGGCAAGGAGCAGGTCAAGCTCGGAGACCGCACTGCCCATAACGACATTGAACGAAAGTACCGCACAAATCTCAAGGATAAGATTGCGGAGCTCCGGGACGCTGTCCCATCACTGCGCTCCATGCCGGACGAGGGCGACGAGGAAGAGGACGAGGACCAGTCCCGCTCGGCGCCCAAAGTCAGCAAGGTAATTATTAGCCCGTTTCGTTTGATGGAAGACCTTATCGTTGACCTGTCCGATAGGGTACTGTGCTGCTCAAGGCAACAGAGTACATCAACCACCTAGAGAAGCGGAACAAGGCCATCATGAAGGAGCACCAAGACCTCGCCCGGCGGCTTCAGGCATTTGAACAGCTTCTTACAGCTACGGCTCGGCAGCCGTTCCCCATGCCCAACTACAGCAGGAACATGTTCGACCCCCGCGGCTTCTGTTAAGAGCCGGGGCAACAATGCGTTCCCGCATCCAACGACTTTATACACTGTACAAATACCTCAGCATATACACGCACGCATCCGCGCATCGCAGGAGCGGCGTTTTGGAATTGAAATGCAGCCTACTGGCATCTTTGTAATTTGGAGACTGGACCGGAAAGAGAAAAGAGGCCATAATGGCAGCTTGATGGGCGCTGGCGACCCGACAACGGCCGCAATGTGTCTTGAATATTGTGCCAAGGTCCGTGCCAACAATCGTCATGAATACGACACGTTCCAGGAGGCTCCATTGAAGGTGAAGACGACTAATCACTCCGGGCAACGATTCTCAGCCATGACGTTTTGCGTGGCGTTGTGCGGGAATGTGAAATGGAGTGATAGGTCCCCTGAGACGTTGCTGGATATGCTGGTGGCGTCCCGGGCTTCCCATGTCTATGATACACGTGGTGATACATGCCTCGGCGAACCTTTTGGCTCAGCCACGAAGAGCCTCAATATCTGCGACCTCCTTGACGGCCTCGGTGGTGAAGATGAAAGGGGAGGTCTCATCAACGCAGACGCTGTCCTCGATGCGCACCCCCAGGCCGCGGAAGTGTTTTGGCCAGCGCTCTTCGTCAGGGATGTAGAGACCAGGCTCAATAGTGACACAGTGACCAGATTTGAGGGGTGTCCTCCTGCCGTAGCCTGGGACATCGTGGACATCGAGACCGACATAGTGTCCGACGTGGTGGGGGAAGAGGCGGTCGACGTCGCGAGAGTTGACATCGAAGCCGAGGGCCTTGAGCTCCTCGTGTAGGCCTGATGTGGTCTGATGGTGGATATCGTCTAGGGTGACGTTGGCGTCCTCACGACAGAGTGAGACGCCCCTACGCTGGACAGTGAGGACGGCCTGGTACAAGTCGCGCTGCGCCGGGGTGAAGCGGCCATTGACGGGCCAGGTCCGAGAAATGTCGGTGATGTAGGTGCCATACTCACCACCGGCATCGACAAGCACAAGCTCGCCGTCATGAAGCACGTCGTTGTTGAGGACGTAGTGGATGCACATGCCGTTGCGCCCACCACCGACGACGGGGATGTACGCGGGTCCGTCGCAGCCGTCGGCGATGAAGCGGTAGTCGAGGAAGTTGTGAAGGTCCTTCTCCTTGGTCCACGCACGGCGCATGGCTTCTGTGATGACACGACCGGAGATCTGGCCGGCACGGCGCATATTGGCGATCTCGGCAGGGGACTTAATGGCACGCAGGTTGTTGAGGAGGGGGTAGAGAGCGAGACGGGAGGATGGCCACCATGATGATGTATCGGCCTTGAGACGCGACCAAACACCACTGGTACGGGCATCAGGAGTGTCAAAGTCGGCGTATACGCGCGTGGCCTTGGACAGAATTTTCGGTAGAACCGAGGGGATGCTGGCGATATCAGCAGCCAGGTCTGCATTGAAGATGTCCTCAGCGGCGCGGACACCGTTGCGAGGGCCGCCCCATTGCTCAGCCGTAGGGTTCTTGGGAAGGCAGTAGAGCTGGAAGGTGTAGTCACCCCATTCCTCGCCCGTGTTTTGGATAATGGCCAGCGAGTCCGCCTCGTTCCAGCCGGTCAGGTAGAGGAAGTTGGACTCCTGGCGGAAGGCGTGGAAGACGGCGCCGGAACGGTACTTGAGGTCAGCTGAGGGGAGGATCGCCACTCCGCCAACGGGTAGCTGCCGGGCAAGGCGAGCGCGACGGTCCCAGTACTCCTGGGCTGTGATGCCGGGTGTGACTGGCACGGCGTTAGCGATGAGTGAGTGAGGCCTGGGGAGAGGGGAGTAGGCTCACTTTCTCCGGCCTTGAGGATGTGCGGGTGCGTCTCGTGTACGGGCTGGCCAAACTGAAGCTCGCTGGCAGATACCGTGGCATATGTGCGGGTAGCATGGCGAGGTCTCGGCACTAGAGGGCAGAGTCTCCCAGCGGCACGGACGCCAGAACGAAAAGATTTCAGGCACGACATAGCGGGGAGGTGGATGGTAAGGTATGGTCTAGTGTCTGAGACAGGATGGAGGCATCTCCATAGGGACCAGTTGTGCCTCAGCCTCTGTCTTGGCGATATAAGTCGAGGTGCGAGAGAGGTGTAGTGATGGGATGGTTTGATATTGGAGGATGGAGACTGGGATGGACCGAGGAACGAGCTCGGATCTTCCCGATATTTGGAGAGGTGGAGGAAATGGCACCGTCATGCCGGGAGTGGGCAGCGATATATTGTATCAGCTACGAATCTTAAACGGCGTCACCATGCGGTCCACTTGGTGACAGGCGAGGAATGAAGTTTCCATTAACTTAGTATCAACATCCATCTTGACATGACACGCGACCATTTGGACGTTGTGATGTTCTCGGCTGCTGCCCACCCGCCAAATGCAGCTGCCCTCCGGAGTTATAGCGTCATGACGCTGTGAGACCACTGTAATCCCCCAAAAGGTCAGCCTGGCCCCGCCCTGTAATTGGCCACCGTCAATGTGCGGGGCGGTTCTTGGGGGCCCGCGGTTAGGCCGGTTCCTGGAGAGGGAAGTGGCCCGTGCATGTTGTCGGGCTCGCCGAACCGGGATTAGTGCTGTTGTTGCCCGCCCAAAGCACCAGCCAGGCGAGCGCGATGTCCCGCTCCCTCTCTCGCCAGCCCCCCGGCCACACCAAAACCGAACATTGACCCGGTCCAAAGCTCTTCCTCCTGCCATGTTGCCCTGGGCATAGCTTTCCGACACAAGACTCGACAAACCTCGACACTCCTGCATTCTGTTTATTCTTTTGTTTGCCTCGCGAGCGTCTCGGGAGGGTTCTGCATCTGCCCAATGTTGTTGTGACGAGCTTTTTTTGCTTACCTATCCGTCCTTCTGTGGGGACGCGACCGGAGCAAGACGTGTCGGTGTCTGATCGCTCTGCACGTCGCGTGCTTTGGGGAACCAGCAGCCACCCACACACACACCACCACCACCAACCGTCTCAATCACGCTAGGAAACCACCACCTTCCTCCAGCCCCTCCAGCCGCCTAAACCGCTCGACCAAAACCGACAAAGACGCCTCAATCCGTCGCCCGTCGTTCGTCGAATATTCGGTCGCTGGGGAACAATCGACGCCTTCCCCCCTCCCGGTTCGACATTAATAATTGAAGCCGTCGTTGTTTTTCCTGTTTCCCTTCGACGGGAGAAGCGCCCACCCGACTTCCAACAAACAACATCCTCTACCAGCCAACACGCACAGAGCATCAGTGATTGGACATATCTTATATGGCAACCATATCTCTATCCCCGACGCCTGTCCCCATCGCCGCCATCATGTCGACGAGACGGACACCGCTCACCAACAACCCTAATGTCGTCAACTCGCCGTTGCGGACGGCTGCCTTGCCCCAGGTGAAGGGCAAGCGCTCTTACGCCACCGTGCAGCGCGAAGACATCTACGGCCAGCCTCCGCCTTTGAAGAAGCAGACCCTCGAGGCATTCCCTCAAAGACCACCTCGGTCGCCTTCAAAGTCTTCCCGCGCGTCCGGCTTGCCGCAGCGGACCGCTCGCCCTGTAGTGAGGGAGAGGACCCAGCAGCCTCAGCAGCACCAGGTCCAGCATGAAAATGCCGAGCGGATCAGGCAATGGCAGGTCGAGTACCAGTCTCGATTCCCCAAGATGGTGTTCTATTTCGAGAGCATATCCGAGGAGCTGAGGGCAAAGCTGTCGAAGCAGGCAATCTCTCTCGGAGCCGTAAGTTGTGTCTGCTACTCGTGACCCGTCTGTCACTGACATCATCCTCTACAGAGAGAGGAACGGTTCTTCTCCAATGCCATTACCCATGTCGTCACCACCCGACCCATTCCCACGAGCAACGAGGAAGCACACGCTACGCACGAGGAGCCTGCCCCTGAGGAGCAGCCACAGACTATCAACCCGTCTCTACTTGACCGGTCAACCGACACGAGGCGCCGCCTCTTCGATGCCGTCACGCGGCGCGCCACACCTCTCCAGTCCCACGAGGACAGCACGAGACGGCCGAGGCCCGTTCGCAACAATGATATCCTCCACAAAGCCCGCGACATGGGCAAGAGGATCTGGCCTCTGGAGAAGTTCCAACGCATGCTCGATATCCTTTTGGAGCCCGAGGCGTATGTCAACAGGACCGAGAGCTCCCGCAACGGTGCCGGCGTGAAGCGGGCTGCCGAGGAACCGAAGCTGTCCCAGCTCCTGCAGCACGAGCGTATCAACGGCCCCTCCGACCGAGACCAGACCGTCACGGCGCGGGAGCTCGTTCCCTTCAAGGGCCCTTACCTCTACGTGTACGATATTGAGGAGAAGTACAAGCCTATCATGCTTCGCGAATACCCCAAGGTCAACAACAAGTACGAGGGCGAGTGGCCGCAGTTCCGGACCGTCGCCGATGGGCGATGCCCCTTTGTCGAGGAGCCTGATAACGACCGCCGAAAGGCCCGGGCAGAGAAGGAGAAGGAAAAGGAGCGTGCCGCCAAGGCTGCCGCCGAATCTCGACCGACTCTTCAGCCCCCGGAGGTGGCGGCTCCCAAGCCCGTCGTTGGCAAGCGTAGCTTGACAGAGATGCAGGATGGCCAGAACCAGCTCCGCACCGGCGTGAAGCCGATGGACATGTTCCACGCCACCAAGCCTCTGTCGAAGCAGGTCGACCTGTCTGGGTTCACCAGCCGGGCTCCTGCCGCACGCCTCTTCGCCGGTGAGCCCGTGGCGTCTGGAGTCCAGCCGTCCCACCTCACCTCGGCTATTCGCTCCCAGATGATCTCTTCCGCCTCTGGCATGGGTGCCATCAAGGCGGGCACCAGCAAGGAGATTCTCGGACTGCAGCGCAGGGTGCTGCAGAGGACGACAAACTCGCAAGACCCCAGCTCCCGTCGCCCCGAGGCCGAACTGGATCCATCTAGCAGATCGACCAGCATGGGCCGTGTGGCGAGCAGGCGCCTTGAGCTTATCGAGGAGGGTACCGACAAGGCCAGCTCGAAGCCGCAACCTGCCCCGCAGAAGAGCAGGCGGGATCTCAAGTCGGGATACTGTGAGAACTGCCAGGATAAGTTCAAGGACTTTGACGAGGTATGTCCACAACACATCAAGTGTCTTTTGACATGACTAACACCATATTAGCACGTTCTGTCTCGCAAGCACCGCAAGTTTGCGGACAATGACGACAACTGGGCCGAACTCGACGGTCTGCTGTCCCAGCTATCTCGCGCCCCCAAGTGGGAGCCAGCCCCGAGGTGGGAAACCGATGCCACCTCGGTCGAATTCGATCACAACTCGTCGGGCGAGTACCAACCGTGGTGAAGCCCCATTCCGCCACGGCGTTCATCCGATCATGACCTCTGAAAATACCTGACGCCACCATCGAACATGGATCGAACACCTTCTCAACACTACCCCATGCCGGACATACGCTTCTTCTCCTTCCCTTCTCCATGCGAACCCACCGCAGCGTCTTCCCTGCATCGCCAGCGAAGCCAACAACAACGATACCAGCCCCGACCCAAGAAGCAAGCGTCCCACTCCTCGGAAGATCCCTCATCATGCGTCCCGCGTCGTCGTCTCTTTTTCTTTTTCTTTTCTTCGTTTCTCTTCTCGGTTCCATACCCCCACGGCGGACCGCAGGCATACGGAAGCATAGCATTGCATTGCGTGCACGCATACACACATTCATACCTCACTTCGGCGTACGGCATGATGCATTTACATACCACGGCACCTCTCCGGTGCGTGGGGAGGATGTCTTATTTTTTTTTCAACACCTCTTTTTTTCTATTTCCTCGTCGGTTTTCCCGGCCAGGATATGGTCGGGGGTGGAGAGATGGTCTGGGACAGGGCAAGGGAAAGAGGGCGGCGGTACGTATACGAGGGGAGGGATGGAGGCACATGGACGAAGAGGGAAGGAAATATGAGGTAGGCTGTCGCGAGGGTTATGGACGTCTCGGGCGGCGTAATGTGTAGATTTCGAACAGTCTATACACATGTGGGATAAGGCCACACATGAATGGAAGGTTTACAAACAAACATCAAGCATTGGGTGAACTTGAAGAGAAGAGGGGTATCTTTTGATGTGATGAGATGAGTAAGGGTTTCTCTGAAAGAGATTGTTCCTATCATAGCTTCCACGGGCTCCTCTGCTGGTAGTTTGGGGAGGTGTCCCAAGCGTCGGCAAACTCGGCCATGACACGGTCCATGAGTTGCTCGCCTCTGATGGCCTCGTAAGTCTTGGTCACATCACTGCCCACGGTGCGGTGAGTGTCATGGTCACGCAGGCCGCGGTGGAAGGGGACGCCGAGCTGCCCACGGACGAAGTTGTAAAGCGCAGCGGCGCCTTGGCCGAGACCGGGAGAGGCCTCCTCAGGGTCGTTGGTGGAGTCATAGATCCAAGCTTCCATGCGGCGCCGCAGCGTCGACTCAAATTCGGCAATGGTGCGAACCGTGGCGGGCGTGTTGCCAGCTGCAGCAGCGAAGGAGAGGACGCGCGAGGCCAGAGTGGCAGCGACCTGGGCGCATCTTGGGATATGAGCCGTCTTGTTGGCATCGTACCATGCCTGTGTCAGGGTGTTGTGAAGGTCCTCGCTGAGGGCGGCATGCTGCTGATCGGACAGGCAGAGGGCCCTGGCGAGATATTCCAGGGTGCTGGCTAGGGGCACGGAAGCAAGGAAGCGGCGGTGATAGTCCCGAAGGTCGATGGCCTGGCAGCACGTGTAGATGTGGCATGCGGACATGTGCGCGAGGACGTCAAGGGCTTCCATGGTGCGACGGGCTGAGAGGAAAGCCAGGGAGTTGATGCCCTGGTTGTGCATCTCTGCGGACTGGACGTGGGAGCTGATGGGGTGAGCGAGGGCGGCGAGCTCAGCCATGTAGGCTGCCATGTTCACGTCAATGCCCTTGAGGGTGTAAGAAGAGTCTGGGTCACCGAAGACGAGGTTGGGGTCGAGACCGTTGTTGAGGTCGGGGTTGAGCAGTTCAGTGCACTGGCTGAAGAGCATACGGCCGACCATCTGCAGAGCCAGGCGGGTCTTCTCGAGGGCCGAGGTGATGGAAGCAGCCTGGAAGTTACCACCGGAGAAGACCTCGTCAGAGACAGAGTCAACGACGGGGTTATCACTGGTCGAGTTGAGCTCCGTTTCGATTTGGCGGCGGGCGAGGAGGAGGTCCTCGAGATAGGGGCCGATCCACTGCGGGGCGGTACGAGTAGAGTACCGGTCCTGCCAGAGACCTCCGCCGGTGCGCTTCTTCCGATCAAGGCCGGCGACAAGGACGGAGCCCTGCAGGAAGCGGCGAATGTTGGCGGCGGCCTCGACCTGACCGGGATGAGGGCGAATGGCGTGGATGAAGGGGGCGGACCACTCGGCATTGCCAGCGAGACACTCGGCAGTGAAGGCCGTCTGCATCTGGGACAGGAGGACGAGCTGCTGGGCCTCGTGGTCGACGAGGGCGGCGGCGGCGGCCGAGGGAGCCGTGCCGTTGATGAGGCCGAGACCCTCCTTGGGGGCGAGATCAACTGGAGTGATGCCGTGGGCTGCGAGGGCGTCCCTGGCGGTCATGACCTCGCCAGAGGGGAGACGGGCGAGGACGCCAGGGGTAGCAGCAATGGTGCCGGCGATGTACGAGAGGGGCATGAGGTCACCCGAGGCGGAGATGGTTCCGCGGAGAGGGACCATGGGAGTGATATTGTGGCGGAGTAGAGCGAGGAGAGCCTCGATGACCTCAAGCCTTACTGCGCTGTGGCCCCTGAGGTTTTGGTTGGCACGGGTCAGGATGGCGCCGCGGACCCAAGCACGAGGAATGACATGGGATTGGCCATCGTTGTCAAGACCACGGCCATCAATGTCTGATGTGGTGATGATGGCGCTCTGTGTATGCTGCAGGAGAGAAATCTGAAGCCTCCGAAGCTGCTCGGTGCGGGAGTCCGCACTACCGCCGAATCCAGTGTTGACGCCGTAGATGACCTCACCGTGCTGCAGGTGCAGATTCAAAGTGTCGATGCTATCCTGGAGGCGGCGGCGCAGGGCGGGGTCGTTCCTGATGGCCGGGTTGAGGCCATGGCGGGCAACGGCGACGACGGAAGCGATATCAAGGGTTTGGCCGTCGATGGTGAGCGAGGAGCGTGCCTTGGCGGCCTGGAGGGCCTTCCATGTCTTGAAGACAGATGAGGCGTGCTCCAGAGGTGAGCTATGGGCATCCATGGTGCCAGAGGGAGATGTTGTGGTAAACATTGAGTAGGTGGGTGTAGTGAGCGATGGAGATGGTGGAGGAGGTTCAAGAGAAGAATCTCGAAGCTGCGCCTTGATATACTCTACAGCAGGTCAACAGTGAAGCATAACTCTCATCCGGAAAGGTCGGCCACCCAGCCGTGTGAATATTCCCCTAGAGAGTGAAAATGCGGTGAATCGGCGGGAGAAGAAGAAAATAACCCGGGGCAGCACTGGGCGCCACGCCACACCACAGCGGCGGCGGCTGGGGACGGGACAATTGAGATTACATTACGCCCGCGACCCCGGGCCCGGGGGTACTGAGCTGATCCCGGCGTGGGCGTTCCCGTCGTCATACATTGTCGGGAGCGACGTTCTTTGTCTCACTGTGAGAGACCTGGCGGGGGTTGTCGCTATTGTTTTCGAGTGATAAGTGATGGTGTTGAGATGGATGGAACGTCGTCGACTTGGTGTTGAATTGGGGGTGGAGTGTCAATGGTCATGTCGCTGAAAGGAGTCCACCTTTGGGGCATCATTGGCGCTGAGCAAGTCAGGCCACGTGCTGACTCGACTTCGCTATGGGGCAGTCACTCCAGCAGGCAGGCAGCAGGGTCACGCCTTCCAGTTCAAGTTCCTTGTTCTTCCACGACTGCCCCCGAATCAACTTCTCAGTGTCTCGGACTCGACCCTCGACTCTTCAAAACCACCTGCACCTCCCAGTCAGCACAGTCACTCTCTACATCGTCAGCACAACCTCTGTACAGCACCAAATGTTCACCTCACAGACTCGAGTTGTCTCATCCTTGCGCCAACCATAAAATCCCCACCTCAGCCTGCCAGCATTCACATCACCAAACTGCCTCACCACACTGCCTCATTCACCATCATCGTCAACGTTAGAATACCGCAACAATGAACCCACCATCTCCCGACCCCCGGCAACCCGCCGAGATCGACTCACCCGAGCGCTCGCCCTCTCCCGAACTGCCCTTGACCATGTCAGCCTCGGCCGTCCTTACAGCCCAGCCGCGCGACGTGGCCGCCGCTCTCGCTGGCGCAGGCGGCTTTCCGCAGGACAAGGTCGTTGTCAACTTCAGGCCCATCGGCAACGCTCCCGCCCTGGCCCGCGCGACCTTTCAAGTCAGCGCCACCCAAAAGTTCGACTTTCTCGTCCTCTGGCTGCGCAAGAAGCTCAAGCTCAGCGACACCGATAGCGTCTTTCTCTACGTCGGCCAGTCCTTTGCGCCCTCCCTGGAGGAGGTCATCGGCAACCTGCACCGGTGCTTCAAGACGAATGATCAGCTCATCATTTCTTATGCCATGAACCCAGCCTTTGGCTGATAGTTTTTGGTCCGCCTCTCTAACCGGCTCAGCTTATGTCCCATAACCGTTTCCGCCTCGTATCTATCACCAATAGACCCCGAACACCATGCAATGCAGCCCTCGAAATGCGAATGCAACATGCCGACGAAGAAGAAACAAGACACGCTACCCCACGCTCGCTCTCCCATCACAGCTCACAACTTCTTCATCTCCTTCTCAAAAGCCTCCAGCTCTTCCTTGGCGATCGGGTACGTGTGCTCCGGCGCAGGGTACTGACGGCTCTTGACCTCGTCACGGTACGCCTCGATGGCGCGCATGCTCTCGCCCCAGACATCGCCATACTTCTTGACAAACTTGGGGAGGAATCGGCCGGGAGGGAAATGTCCCAGCATGTCGATCTGCACCAGCACCTGGCCGGAGCAACCGTTACCGGCACCGATGCCGATGGTCGGGATCGACAGCTTCTCCGTCACGAGGCTTGCGACCTCGGCCGGTACTGCCTCGAGCACCAAGGCGTACGCGCCCGCCTCCTGCACGGCCAGCGCGTCCTCGAGAAGTCTGGCTGCGCCCGCCGCAGTCTTGCCCTGCACACGGAATCCTCCGAGGGCGTTCTGCCGCTGCGGCGTCAGCCCGACATGGCCGAGCACTGGGATGCCGGCCGTGGTGATCTTGCGGATTGTGGCTGCCATCTCCTTGCCACCCTCAAGCTTGACCGACTGCATCCGGCCTTCCTTGATAAAGCGGATCGCTGTCTCGAGGGCCTGCTCGGGGCTGATCTCATATGTGCCCATGGGGAGGTCGCCAACCTAGAGAAGGGTCAGTCTACTGGCCGAGGGAAAGGGGTAGGGGGACTGGGAGGGGTGTCTTACAGTGAAGGCGCCCTTGGTGGCCCGCGCAACCGACTTGCAGTGTAGAAGCATCTCCTCCATCAGGACCTCGCTCGTGTCTTCCATACCCAATGCAACCATGGCCAAGCTATCGCCGACCAGAATCATGTCCATGCCAGCCGCATCGCCAACATGTGCGCTGGGGAAGTCATGCGCCGTGATCATGGTGATGGGCTCCTTCTTCTTGTAGAGCGTCCGCAGTGTGCCAATATTGACCTTTTTGCGTGACGCGCCAAGGGGCGTACCCAAGGGCGAATGTGAGCTCCATCGGGCCTGGTGTGCAACGCCGGCTGCGACGATGATGTTGTGTCGCCTGGCCGAGGATGTTGTGATGGTGGTGGTGTCTGCCAATGGTCGCGTGCCCCTCGAGATGGCCGAGGCACAGGACCGGAAAAAGGTACTTCTCATCGGGAGGGCCATTGGTGCAAATGACATGTCACTCGAGGATCCTTAGTAATAATGGGAAAATGGAGGGGCAAAGTCCCACGGCTTTGGGTGCAGGTACCGGGGTGCAAAAAAATCCGAGTCAGGTCTGTTGAGTCGTGGTGCTTGAAGGGAGAGTGAGAAAGCCAAATGTGATCATGGCAGAATTTTGTTTTGGGAGGGAATGGGTTGGGGCGCGCGGACTGTTCTTTTTATTCACGTAGGTCATGATGGTTTTTGCATGCGTAGAACTGAGTATCTTTCCAATTTGCCCGTGGTTTCGTTTCGGTCCAGAGGGAGGGGACGCGGCAGCCAATAGGCTGTCGCTTCCGCGCTGGTGGATCGCTCGGGAACTGCAAGGGGGAAACCCGCTGGAAAATGCGCCTGCTGAGTCGCACCGAGACACGGTCACGCCGGGCCAAGTCCACAGTCCAGCGGGGCTGCCGAGGTCCGTCGCGGGCCGGGCCACGTCCTCCTTTCATCTTCGGTGCCGACCTCGTGCAGGTGCCGGACCATGTTCTGCCAAGGCCTGCCTTGGTGTTTCTCATCGTGGGCTGTGGACGAGCTTGTTTCGGAGCCGTTAAGAAGTTTGTGTTGCGCGTGGAAGACATGGGAGGCGAGGGTGTGGGTATGTGAGTATGAATACAGGTGAGCTTGAGGAAGGGTGGTGGAGCGAGGAACACGTTCTGGTGAGGAAGACACTCTACTTGAGAGGACTGGGCACTTGATCTCTTCACATCTCCATGTCCACTCACAAGGCAGGCCATGATAGGTTTGGTATGCGTGGACTTGAGTGGCTTCTCTTAATCTATCGTGGTATTGCTACAGGAAATCAAGCAGCCTGCGAAGCTTCTTGAACCTCTCCCTCATGTATGTCGATCTGGAAACACCATAACGTTGGCCAAGAAACAACGGAGGTGTTGTAGTTATGCATACCTCAGTGTTTGCCTCCTGGGTGTCGTTGGCAAGGTTGTCGAATGTATCGAGACCCAGACCCTTCGCGTTCGTTCGCAGTCGCATGCTCTCCATGTCCAGGTAAGGAGTGCCGAGAGCGTAGAGCCCGCCAGAAGCAATACGCCTGAGACGATCGTAAAACCCTAGATAATCAGAGTCAGGGCCAAGATCCAACAATTGGACGGTGCAAAATAACTAACCAATGATCATTCTATTCTCATAACCCAAAAGGTGGCCACGGCGACCATCAGCGACCTTACATTTGTGAACGTCCTTTACGTGCTGCCGGAGACTACTCCATTTCTTGTATTTGTGCGTCTGGACTGCATGAGAAGAGCTGGGTGCTGACATCGACGAGGGGGCTTACCGTTGTGCACTGTCGTCCATCTTTCCCAACAAAGCGGCAGAACACCTCACCGGGACCTATGAGGACACGATCCTTCTATACGCGCTGTTAGCTGCATAGCAATAACTGGTGTGTGGGGGCACCAACACCATCGATCCACAGTGTCTCGAAATCGGGGAGGTATCCCCGACGCTGTCCATCCTTTCCGCCAAGATACCAGACGTAATTGGCATCACTTGTAAACTTGGGAGGCATGTTCATTATTATTTTTTGAAGTACTTCCCAAGTGATGTTGGGGAAGTGTCGGGGAAGTCTGGCGGTTATGGTAGGGGTAGGGTGAAGGTCTGGCCGGCTGGCGGTGTACGGCTTGACTGGTATTGCTGGCAATGATGCTGAAGAATTGATGTCGTCGATGCAAAAACGATGGCCGGACTGATGGGAGAATGCAATACCAGTGTTGGTGCTTGGCCGGGAGTTGAATTTCCGTGTCAGGTGCATAGGGGACTTCAGTTGCCAAATTTGTGAAAAGCCTGTCCATCGCAGCTACCCTGGCAGCACACACGAGGTCTAGGGCTGCAGAGGTCAGCCATGACTCCCATCACTGACTCCTGCTGTCAACACTCGAGTCTTTCCTGGAGTTTCTCCAGGGCCACCAACCCTTCGGCTCCAACACCGGCTGGTAGTAGTCCTCGCCTTCCACCGGCGTGATCATGTTGATGTCCGTCGAGAAGGCAAGCCGAGGGACCGCCATACCAAGGCGCCCCTCCCCAGGACCGTTAGTCACACCCATTCTGATGGGAAAGAGCGATGCATCCTTGTCCTTTTCGGGCCGCTGACACATGGCCTGAATGCCACTGCTGTTATACGCCATGAGCTGGAAACCCTCCGGAATGTCACGATACCGTCTGACCCCCGAGTTGATCAGCACGACGGCGACCAGGAAGCCTCCGAACAGGAGGGCAAGGACCGCACCGAGGACCGAGTAGCCCCGGCCTGTGAGGTCGCGCGAAGGAATTCGCTCGCTGCTCATTCCAGGGCCGTATGCCCGAGTCTGCACCAGGTAGATGCTCTGCGAGATGAGCCAGTGCAGTGCCGACGACACCGCCATCAGTGGCACGGAGTACTTGGCTGGCAAAGAGAGAAAATAAGTCGACCGCTGCATGCCGTTGGGCGCAGATACACGCAGCACCTTTTTGCCATCTTCGCCCAGGAAGCGCACCCACTCGTCGGCCACGAGCTGCCGCGTGAAAATGCTGTTGTAGAAGATGTACAGCAGCGAGATGACCACCTGTGCAGCGTTGGTGATGAGTATCTGCCACAGCATCAGTGCCGTGGAGCTTAGGCCCATGGTGTTGAGTGGCCCGAGGCTCGCTGCCGTCAGGGCCGGATGGACGGCGAAACCCTGGTTCCAGAGTACAGCAGGACTGAGGTCGATCCCCGTTGCCCGGGCGCTCGCAGTCGATGAACCGATGAAATACGAGAAGAGGCCGATGGTAAGAAGGAATCTGCAGGGCAAGTATGTTAGCATTTCCATCTTCCGACGTTCCTGCCTGGGGGCGTTGCATAGGGGGTTCACTTACAGCGTCATGGCACGAATCCAAGCGCCCACCGAGACGGCCTTGAACCAGGAGATGTCTTTTTGCGGCTTCCACTTGACGTATTTGATACCCCACATGCCCGGCTCAGTTCTCTCCTCGAACGCCACGTGGCCGGGATTGTCGAGGTAGCTTTGTATCGCGTCGCCCACGGTGGTCATGGTGCGCCTGGCCTCTCTTTTGCGCTTCCTCTCTTCCCAACTCATGTTCTGGTCGTCGTCATGCAGAGCCCCTTTCGCAGTATGGCGCTGCTGGAACCAGATGGCGAGAATCAGCAGGAATTCGATGAAAGTGCAACCGCAAACGATGCCCATGACATGGGTACTGTAATGAAGACCGCATCGTTCCGAGTTGTCGCCTTCCTCGCCCACGAGGCAGCTGTCGATCTTCACTCGAGGCTCGGCCAGCGTCCAGTCGTCGATAAATTCGGTTTCTGCCCACTTCAAGAGGCAAAAGTCCCACGGTTCCTTCTTCTGGTAGGCTTCGCAGATCCAAGCACTGGCCCATGAATTGTCTGCATCCCAACCGAAAACGGCGGCATCGATCAGGGACGAATCCCCGTTCTGCGCCGAGGTCATGTTTTGGGCCACGAGGACCAGTGCCCTCGTAGCGTTACTGGGGCTGATGAAGGCCTCAATACATTCCCGGGTGCCGATGCGGGTGTAGCTGTTCGTCTGGGCAGGAGCTTGCATGTCGTAGATGACGGTTGCATTGACGGGGAGCGGCTTGCGCTTCGGGGTCTTTTCTGGCCAGTTTCGCTCTCGATCTTCGTCTATACGTGCCACGGCGTCATCAAGCGCCCAGCTGTCTGTTGCGTCCATAAAGTCGGACGTCACCACAGCCCGATGGATGAAGACGGTTGGTAGGGACGTGAAGATGGCCGAGTTCCAGCTATATGCGCATCAGAGAAAGATACTAGCAAATGACCAGGGAGATTACTTACAAAACATGCAGTGTCATTGCGAATATGCCGAGGGTGACCCAGCCAAAGACACGCCGTCTGGATATGCGAAAGAGGTTCTTCAGACTGGGAACACCAATTTCAAGTGTCTTGCCCAACTTGTGCGCCTTGTCCATCTCTTCTCGGGATGGTGCCACCAAGATTTGCATGCAGTAATTGCCCGCACCGAGGAAAATGGTTGATAGGGCGTTGAGGACAACGTGGGCGGCGCTGTTGATGGCGCTTGCGGTAGGACAAGCTCCCGTGTAAAAGGTACCAACGCCTTGGCCTTCAGGTGGATAGTACACAATAGCCCATGCGGTGATGGCAACGTTCAGAGTGACGACGCAGACGGCCATGATAGCTTGGTTGCGAATCATCTCGATCCTCTTGGACATCAGGTCCGCGTCGTCTTGGCCGTCTCTCTTGGGCTTCGCTGGTAGACCGATCCACTCGCGGATTCGCTCCCATGTCGACTTCTCCGGGCGATGTCGGGCGAGGCTGGGGATGTATTGCATGAGGTAGTCGGCGTCGGCATAGGGAGGGGATTTGAAAGACGAGGAGACGCCTTCGGCTTGGTTGGATCCCATGAGCCTGTCACGCTCGCCGGCACCATCTTTGCCATCATCGGCACTGACTGGCGTGGTGTATTCGATTACGTCCTTTCCGTGCCCCATAGTGACCGTGGTTGAAGCATGAGCAGATGCGAGAGAGACACAGCCAGGTCGACACTCGCCTCAGCGGGGAGGCCACCACTTCAAGGTAGGCATCTATTGATGGAACACAGCATCAGGCTGTGGAGTCTCCAAGCTTTCACGGCACCCGAAGACGGCCGAATACGAGTACAAATACATGGATTGTCGATGTGATGGGTCCATCGAGGAGGTCGGGCAAATGTGATATTGGGGGCCGCGCGCGCATTGTGCCCTGCTTGAGGGGCGATACAAGGGATTTTGGTGGACTGATCAGGCTGCCGGTTGGCCTTTTCGTCGGCAATACGGCCGGTGGCTTTGCTGTGTCACTTGGCGAGATATCTCCCCCCTGTCCTGTACGGGACGGGACGAGGTGTAGGGTTTCATGGCTGACACGCATCTCAGCACTCAATCGCCCTGCCAGTGTGGTGAGCCGTGGTGTCGTCGGGAGAATGAGCCCGGGTGATGTGGGCCTGATCCGTCGACGTGGACAGGGCAAGACGCACCCGCGACGCTAGCACTTTAGCGGTGTTGACCCCTCCATTTCTTATCACTCCCCGCCCATCACACCTTATCCAGCTTATCGCATTATCGTGCCCCGCTTATCGCGTCTGCCGCTCCGGGCCGCCATCGTCACCTCGTGACTGCCCATGCTTCAACCCGACTCGACACCTCCCCTCTTTGACTCCCGACAACAATCTTCCTGACGCATCTACACCACCCGTACGTCCGCTGCCAGAACTCCGAACCGTTCAAATCACCGACCATACCCCAGTATTCTTTTGCGCCTTCCACAAGGCTTCCGAACCTCCAAGCAACCACAGAACCAAGCCCGAGCCGAGCAGCGAGCGCCACCTCCAGGCGATCCTCAACGACCGCCACCACACTACTCTTCCACAAGCCCAGATCTTGCAGTAACCGCCAAAATGAGCAGCCCTCGTCGCAGAATCGAGACGGATGTAAGTGCTGCCAAATTCCCTGCTGCCATGCTAGCCACTTGCCTCTTGCCGCTTGACTAACGTTGGCTTCGCAGGTCATGAAGTGAGTCGATGGTGTCATTGGTGACCCGAGTGTCGCTCCGGCTAACACTTCATAGGATGTATGCCGAAACTCTGCCTATTTCCCTAGGATCCCCTTGACTCACACTCTTCTAGGCTCATGAGCGACTACGAAGTGACACTCGTCAACGATAACAGTACGTCGCATCCACGCCCAACGTCGACATGACTTCCTGCTGACCCCTCCAGTGTAAGCCAGCACACGAGAATACCCGAAAAGAACCATCCCTGATATTTGATAGGCAAGAGTTCTACGTCCGCTTCAAGGGCCCAACCGAGAGTCAGTCGCCGGCCCCATACGAACGATGCCGAACATCCGGTGGTTAACGACTTACAGCTCCGTTCGAGGGCGGGCTTTGGAAGATCCACGTCGAGCTCCCCGATCAATATCCCTACAAGTCACCTAGCATCGGATTTGTGAACCGAATCTTCCACCCCAATATTGACGAGCTGTGAGTGGGAGAACGCCCCGGGGTTCAGGACCAATACTGACTGACTGCGCAGGTCTGGCTCCGTCTGCTTGGACGTCATCAACCAGACATGGTCACCCATGTTTGATATGATCAACATCTTCGAGGTGTTCCTTCCTCAGCTTCTCCGCTACCCCAACCCCACCGATCCGCTCAACGGCGAGGCGGCCGCCTTGATGATCAGAGAGCCCAAGAGCTACGACGCCAAGGTCAAGGGTGCGTATCACGCCCTCCTGTTCTTGAGTTCCATAATTCTAACACCTCACGCAGAGTACGTGCAGAAATACGCGAGCAAGGACGCCGCCAACGAGGCCGGGCAAGAGAGCGAAGACGAAGACGACATGTCCTCCGTTGGTAGCTTTGGCGACGATGACGATGACGACCAACCCGCAGGTCGCATGGACGTTTGATCAGAGTCAGCGGTACTCATGTCACTGGAATCACGAACGGGTATACCCCCTGGGACACGGCGTCGGGTACTCACCGGAGTTGCATGGCGACATGCCTGTTTTAGGACCAGGTGCGGCATGCCAGCTGTCATTGTGGCCTTGTTTTTTGCTTTGCTTTGTCGTTTCAGGAACGAAACACTGGTTGGTTAGTCTTTTGAAGGCGTTTATGAACAAAGGGGAGTTTTCCGCCTCGAGCCAGCCGAGGGCTAGCGAGCTTCCAGCAGCACTTTTCGTGTTGGGCTGCCAGACTATCTTTTACATTTGCTTTTTGTTTCACGGTTTTGGGTCTGGTTTAGACATTCTCCTCACTTTTAGGTAGCCTCGATGAGACACAAGTCCACAGCAAATCGCGGTCCATGCAGGTGTTTGAAGCAAGCTTGTTGATGTTCTGTTCAAAGACAGAGCAACAATGGCCGTGATGGCCCCTAAATGCAATCCTGGGTATCATGATGCGCCTGATCCGCCGCCTCCCAAAGTCTACTCCGAATCCGAGCCATACGCCACTAATGCCGTTGATAATGACGGGCGAGGGGGTGCTCGCTTCTCCTCTTGGGCAGTCTCCTCCTGCCGTTTTCGCTTGACGCCCGGTATCCGCGCCGGACCTGCCAACTTGTGCTCCAGCTTAACGTCTAGCATGAACGGGTCCTTCACCAGGCGCGTGTTTCCCACGACCTCGGAGACGAAGCCTTCTCGCCTCTTTGCAGCTAGGACCTCTGCTTTTGGCGTGCCCGGGGGTAGCATAGGCTTCCCCGACGACCGCTTCTGATCCACCACAGGCTTCTTTCTCTCGTTGCTCGCTGGGAACAGGGGCTTCTTCAGAGCGGCGTCAGCAACCTCGGCACTACCGAAGTCGACCAGCGCCGCCCGCCGCGCATCTTCCTCGACGGCAGGGAGAAGCTCAAACCCCAGTCCCATTGTATCTTGCAGGATATCGTCAACGACAGCCTGAGCATCCCTCTCCTTACGCCCCACACGAAAGGCCTTCCGCAGCTCGCTATTCCTAGCGCCTGGATCGTCCCAGTGTCGTTTGGAGACATCCTCGAGTTCGTCGATACGGTCGGTCGCGACTCTGAGGGCCTCGCGGTCCTCAATAGTCCGTTCAAGGCTCGCAAATGCGTTGCTGCGGAGGGCCTCCCGCTCGGCATCGGAGAGGATGACCTCTTGGCCACGAGCGCGGGCAAGTCCCTCGTCACCCTCTGCGGTATCGCGACGGCGGGCACCGGAGACAACAACGTAGGCCGTGTTCTGGGGATCGGTTCGAATCTCGAGAGCGCCGCCGCAGTCGGCATGGCGCATGCGAAAGGACCAGATCGGAGTCGAGTGGTATGCGCCGGCGCGACGTTTCTCAGCGTTGAATCGGACGCCTTGGCCGATGAGGGTCGGGCGCGGACAGGAGAGGCACCAGATGGCGTAGGGCATCTCGAAGCGCACCATCTGCACGCCTGGCTTGGACAGGCTGCGGCCGGGCGGCGGGCGGGCGTGGAGCTTGTTCCCGGATGTGGTGCCCTCGAGGTCCGGGGGGACATAACGTCCCATGTTGAAGCCCTGCATGGCGGGCGATCGGGCGGGCGTGAGGCAGTCGGGAAGGGAAGTGGTTTCGGAGGAGGTTGTGTTGGAGAGTTGTTTAAGTTGAATGGAAAAGAAGCTTGGAGGTTATTACGTCAGGCACTTGTGCCCCTCGCCTTCTGTGGGCGCCTCTGAACAGTGCAGTCACAGCGGCCTTCCCCTGATCTCCACTGTGCCTTGAAAAGGGGTGTGCTTGTGAGTTGCATTTCGTCCATCAGATGCGATGTCGCATTTCAATTATCTCGGGGCCCCCTATATTCAAAGTAGGTAGGTATGATAGAAGTTGTGGGTGTTCAAGGATATCAAAAAAGGCAGGTCTCGTGCTTACAAGCTGAGGGCCTCTGTCTTCTGCTCCAGCTCCCCTACACCGTGAGAGCGGCATAGCTCCAGGCTTTCTCTGGCCCTCTCGATGCCTTTTTCGAGCTCTGCAAGAAAAGCCTCAGCCTCTTCCCTTGCCTTGATAGCCGCCTCAGGAGCCTCTGCTAGCCATTCCCGGACAGCCTTCACGCCCCGTTCTAACCCCTTCAGAGACAGGGTTTCCCGCTCAAACTTGTCGTCTAGATCCAGGCCCAGCTCCTTCCAGCCGCGTCTCTCTGGCAACGACCGGTCACCAACTTCAGCCTCGCAAGCCTCGATGGCGCGCTGGAGGAAGGCGTTGGTCTTGATTTTATATCGGAGAGCTTCGCTGAAGTTGCCAGTCTCTTCGGCATTCTTTTGCATCGACTCGGTGCGACGCGTCTCGTATAGAGCGTGCTCGCGGAGCACTTGTAGCTCCCGCGGCGGCAGCTCATCGGGCTTCAGGCACACGCCGCCGGGACACAGGCGCTCAGCCGTTTCCTTGGCCTCGGCAAGTTCAAGCTCCAGCTCTTGCCGGTCATGCACTTCGAGCCATAGTTCCCACCGGCCGAGCCACTCGTCGTCGGTGTTGTCAGACTCGAGAATGGCCTTGCGCGCCTTATCCAAACGGCCCGTCTCGGCATGACCAAGCCACATCTGGAATTTCTCGACCTGGCGCAGTGGTTCTTCGGCGTGATACATTGCCTTCCCGGCGGCGGCGGCGCGAATTTGGTCAACGCAAAAGGCGTCGCCGTCAAAGTCTGGGCCCGGCCAGCCGTGTTTGCGGTAGAGCAATATGGTGTCCTCCTCGTCAGAGCCCCACCCGCCTTCACCCGGGGTCTCGGTAAAGTCCTCGAACCAACGGGCCATGTCGCGCAGGACGTCTGGGGCAGGCCGGGCTGCCATCTTTTCGTAGTTGAAAACATCTCCGTCAAAAGCGTCGTCACTATCATCGGCAACATCGTCGTTGTAGTTGTGATCGGTGCTATCGCCGATATTCTCCTGGGAGAACATGCCAATGACATGCCGCTTGGCATCGTAGATGAGGACGGTCGAGTGGTTGCCCATCCGAGAAAGAGGGGTCATCCAGGGTCGCAGCATCTCCTTATCGTTCTCCATGAAGAACGGGTCCCGTGAGCCCTCGACGTCCATATACATGAAGTAGCCGCCCTGGAAGAAAAACCATTCGCCGGGATGGTAGACGTAGGGTACGATGCTGTACAGGTAGATGATGGAGGCGTCCAGTCCCATCTCCTTGCATTCAGGAAGAAGGCTCGTCATGTCGTGGGGGCCTTCCTTGATCCACGAGGACTCCAGGTGCGTCATGCGTGCCAGGGTACGATAGACATTGAGAAGACCGTCGGCCACCTCATGGAGTTTGGCCTTTTCGGCGGGCGTGAGACTTGACGTGATGGCTTCCATAGTGATGTTGCGGCGGGAGATGAATGGATGTAATGTGAGGAGAATGGACGATGGGCATGTCGGGACGAAGCCTTTTAAGCTACATTTTGTCGCCAGGCAGAAGCGTGGTCACCACCACCAACAACCAACGGCCAACATGGCCCCATCGTGAAGGTCCACAGCACAGGTTGGCGCCTGATTCGGGGGTTCCGGCCGGGGTGTGGTATTCGGTGCGAGTCTCGCCTTATACCCTGCTGGAACGTCGAGAGAGGGACATGCGATAGTTGTGAAGAGATGACGAAGCTGACATGTTGATGGAGAGTCGAGGTTTCTGGCTGTGAAGACGAGGGCATACAGGCCAAATTTCATTGGCGAAAGGGATGCCCGGCAATTAGGCCCGTTTGACAGGTCAATCGGCCAGCCACCAACGCTGTAAATGGCTGAAATGGTGGCTCACACATGGAGGCTGACGGAGCTTGATTACCGCCCAATTTACCCAATCGGAAAATGGGTACAGCGCCTCTGCGGGTGTTTTCTAAGGGGCTCAGCACCGGCAAGACGGGCTGGGCCGCGCACTGCACCTCGGAAGCTGAGACATCACCACCATCACACACCACCACCTGGAAAATGGCCCCCAAATCAGCAATGAGGCTGTACTCTACGTCAGGCTGCCTCGCTCCGCCCCGGGCGAAGACATGAGGACATGTCGACCCCTCTTCACGGCGTCCCGAGCCTCCTGCTTTTCTTCCTCTTTCTTCTCGACAGAAGCACCAACTGCAACCGACACAGCTTGCTGCCAACGCTGCATCGCCGACACCATCCACCATTGGCCATGGACCAGCTGCGAAAACTAGCCAGGACCTCGTTCGAACGGTCGGCCGGCGGATACAAGTCCAACGACGCTGGGACGCTACGACTATTCCAGCTTCCGCAGGCTGGGAACGGGACTGCGCCAACACCGCCTGAGCATACTGCCCTCACAGAGCCCAAGTTGCTCCAGCTGCTCGACGAGGGCGACGCACGCACCAGAGACCAAACCCAGGATACCAGTGCAACCGCTTCGTTGAGGCTCGTCGTGGTCCCTCGATCCAATGATGACGCCGTCGAAATGTCCCACGAGGCTTTTGGCAGCCTGATCGACCGCTTCAAGATGGACTCTATGGTTCTGCAACACATCGCCAGCAACAGCTACGGTTTCCACGCCCACGCCGATTCCCACACGTACTATGTCGGCACATACGTCTACTCGCTCGCCTGGTCCGCAAACCCAAAGACTCTACGCACAAACGCTGTGCTGCTCCTACGGACCGCGCCGATCCTTAAGAACGGCGACTTGATTCGCGACAGCTTCTTTCACATCCTATGCGAATTCGCCCCCCATCTCCATGCGCCACACTTCCTTCTCTTCGTCATATACGTCCACTTGAGCACCACCTCGCAGGTGGCTGTAGCCCTCAATGTTGAGAGCGTGCGTAAGGTCGAAACCCTCACCAAGCATGGCCCCGGTCGTGGTGCCGACTCAAAGGATGACACTTCTTCCACCCCAATGGTTGTCGACATCGACGAACTATCCAAAGCAGCGCAGGACATTGCTGTCACTCAGGTCCACTTGGCAAACCTTCAGAGACACGACCCCTACATCAAGGATATCGCTGCGTACCTACGGGAGTTGTCTCACCCGAAAGCCAGGCCCCAGGCCCCAGATGATAAGTCTGTTGAGCCTGCCAGACTTCCATGCCTCGACAAAGTACCTCCCCAGTTGAGAGGAAAGTGCAAGAGCAGCCTGGAATCACTGTCAGCCATGCTTCATCCGCTCGAGAAGATGACGTCCGACCTCGAACCCACAGTGAGGTTTCTCCAGACTCGGGCCAACTGCCAGTCCAGCGTGGTGAGTCCATTTCGTTGTCCAGCTGATTCCAGAAAGTCATCCCTAACACAAGGTAGATCTCCAGCTTGATGACCCACGAGGACGCGCGCCTGAACACTGAGCTCGCCCGCCTCAGCACCGAGCTAGGAGAGGCCTCCCGACGAGACAGCTCGGCCATGCGGTCCATCGCCATGATGACCATGATCTTCCTGCCTGCAACCTTTTTCGCCGCCCTCTTCTCCATGTCCTGCATTCCAGAATGGGCCAAGACCAACTTTTGGGCGTACTGGGCCTGCGCGTTGCCATCCACTTTCATCGTCTTCATCGTCTTCAAGTTCTACCATCGGGGCGTTGATAAGGCTAAGCAACACCAGGAGGAGCACAAAAAAGTGCAGAAGCCGACAGACAGGATGCCTTCGTTGACTTCTACGGAGATTGAGATGACAAGCATGAATGGCAAGGACATAAACGTTCCAGAGAGGGCTTTGCTTCGGTGAGTTTCGAGAAACATACACTTTCGGTGTCAAGGGTCGGTGTCAAGGGGGGACATGTGGTTTGGGTAGATATCGTTCAGATCAAGTGTTTCAAGCGGAATTTTGGCTTTCGGTGTTTCTTCTCCAACTCCAAAACGATGTCGAGATTGTGTGACGCAATGTAGGTCAACCTTCATGGCGTCCAGGGCCTCCATCTGCTGTACTGGGTTTCCGCCCTCGCTGCGTCATCCTCCGCTCTCCGTTCCATCACCAAGGTCCTACCTAATTCCCGCCTCCTCTCGGCAATCATATCCTGCTCTTGTTCCTCCTTGCTCTGGGGATGCTCCTCGCCCTGGGAACGCTCCTCGCTCTGCGGGCGCTCCACCTTGCTCTCCTCCTCGCTTTCCTCCTCACTGCTCTCCTCGCTCCAAGCCCGTTTCTTCTTGTTCTCCTCTCTCTCGCTCATGCTCTCCGGGTTCGTGTTGGTGTCTGTCTTGGCAAGTGTCGTCCGCCGCTCCTCGAGGCTATCGACGGTGCGCTTCAGGTTCAAGACGCGGGCACTCATCTGCCTGACCCTAGCCTCACGGGACTTCTTGAGGCCCTCGCGCGATCCGGTCGGGCAAGGCTCGAAGGGAAGCCGGTTGAGTCTGTGACAAGCGAGCTTGTAATCGCGTATGGCTTTTCTGTATGTGCTGATAATCCTGAGCTTGGATGCTTCGTAGATTTTGGCGGTCTCTGATCGATCTGGGAGTTCGTCCTCTAGTTGTACATTGACGGCGGTGGTAGGAGGGTCGAGGTCGAAGGAGGGGGGGCAGGAGATGTGCATCTCGTAGTCTTCGCTCTGTGAAATCCAGGTTGTTAGTGGCCAGAGCTGTGTGTGTACGAAAAGCAAACTCACGAATAGGCTCTGTACCCTGGGCATAAATCCGTGCCATTCATGCCATTGCTTCTTGTTGGCCCGAACTGGCGTCAAGAATAGGGAATCCCTTCCGCGGACTTGCCAATCTATCTTCATGGTGGCGTGTGTGCTCGGTATGGAGCTGCAAGAGCGATGCTTGGGGAGAGAAGGTATGACAGACAGTCTGGGGCTTGCGACCATATATTAAAGCAACGCAATTGTGGCTTCTTGTGGAAGGAAAGTTCCCATTCATTCTGCGGCAGCCTTGTAGGCGCCGCCATACAGCCACGGGCTGAATGAATTGAGTCTCAAATTATGCTGGGTCTCTGTCACTACGTACCTGCCCAAGGCAATGCATGCGTGGAACCAAAGCATCACAGAATGGATGACTGCCAATTGAACCATTGTTACATAATATTTTGTCGCTGTCCAAGTCCGGCAGTAGCTATCGAAACTGGTAAATCTCTTGAAGATGGAGTGTTGGATTCGGTTTAGGTGCCGGGTGTTACTGTTCGTTCCATCGTGGTGCTGCAAGATGGCGCCGATGGCGCCTAGCCACAGCCACTTTAGCGGGTGCAAGTGCCCCGTGACCTCTGGAAGAATTTGAAAGACAGCGCCTATGAAATGGCTAACATCACTGGGCCGTCAACCTCCATCCAACATCAGCACCACCACCACCGAGTCGATAATACCCCCAAACCCGACCGAAAACCCAATCACATCACAATTTCAATCCACACGCGCCATGACTCCCCATCCGACCCCGATGCCGCGAAGCCAGTCCCCAGGGGCATATGGCGAAACGCGGAGCGCGACACAAAGCTCCGAGCGCTCGATCTAGTCCACCCCCCTCGCCATCTGTCTTCTTCACCTCCATCCTCGACAAACACTCCTTATCTCATCCCGTCTACATCTCCATCAGCGACAGACATACAATCAATCGAATCACATCGGCTCCTTCTCGGCAGCAATGCTCGACACTTACCAGCTGAACCTGGCCGGCCTGGTGCTGGCCTGTGGCGTCCTCCTCGCCTGGCCAAGCTCGTCCCCCAAGACATCACGGAAGAGCCCTCGTAAGCCTGGCGCCAAGGCAAAGACTGCCGGCAAAGCATCCCAATGGGCCTTCTTCACTGTATACGCCCTCGTCATGGCCTCGGACTGGCTCCAGGTTTGCCTCCCTCCCTGCCCATTATGCCCCGACTAACATTCTCCCAGGGCCCCTTTCTCTACTCTCTCTACAAGACGGACCACGCCGTCCCCTCCCACATCATTCCCCGCCTCTTCACTACCGGCTTCCTCTCCGGCGCCCTCACGGCCCCTTTCATCGGCTCCCTCGCTGACCGCCATGGCCGCCGTTCCGCTTGCCTCGTCTTCTGCCTCGCCTCGGCCGCCTCATGTCTACTAACAGCCTTTGGCCCGTCCCTGCCGCTGCTCTTCCTCGGCCGCGCCCTCGGCGGCTTCGCCACGAGCCTCCTCTTCAGCGTCTTCGAGAGCTGGATGGTCACCGACTTTGGGAACCGTCGTCTCGCTGAAAAGGGCGGCGATCTCTCTCGCACTTTTGGCCTGATGAGCACAGTCAATAGTGTCGTCGCCATCGTTAGTGGTGTTGCGAGCGAATGGCTCGTTGGCGTTGCTGGGTCGGCCAAGGCCCCCTTTGCCGCCAGCGCTGCCATTGTAGCCATTGCATCTCTCTTCATCTCGACGCAATGGGTAAGTACTTTTGTTTCGCCGCTTATTACCCAACCTCTAATATGATACTCAGGACGAAAACTACGGATCGACAGGTCAGGCTGCCGCAGCTCCAGGGTCTTCGGCAAAGGACAACAAGACCGCCACCCCAAGCCTCTGGTCAACCCTCACCTCCAAGGGCGTTCTGGCTCTGGCCCTGGCCACAACCACCTTTGAAGGCTCCATGTATCTCTTCGTCGTTCTCTGGGCACCCTTGCTCCAGTCAGCCTCCGCCGCTCCCGAATCGTTGCCCTACGGTCTCATCTTCGCTGCCTTCATGTCCACGACACTACTCTCCTCCCTCCTGTACCCGCGCCTCTCTCGCGGTGCTGCCCCGAGCAATGTTCTTAGCGCCGTTCTCGCCCTCTCCGCCGCCATCTTCCTGGTCCTGTCCTCCTCATCTGGCCCCGGCGCCAGCGAGCAGCGTGTCTTCTGGCTCTTCTGCATCTTTGAAGCCGCCGTTGGCGCCTACTTCCCCGCCGCTGGCGTCCTCAAGGGCTCCGTTGTACCCGATGGTGTCAGAGCCCAAGTCTACGCTGCCCTGCGCGTGCCGCTCAACGCTTTTGTTGTACTGAGCCTGATCCTAATGGGCGAGGGCACGGCAGACGCTGCAGCGACAGTCTTTGGGCTGTGCGGCGCGCTACTGCTAGGCGGTGCCGGCGCCGTGTGGGTTGTCGGCTGATGGATGGCAAGGTATGAGCTGTGCAAGGTCGGAAGCGCCTGAGATGGTGTACACAGGCGGACGGCCAATATTATGCCAAGCGAAGCGGTTCACGAAAGGCAATCTCCCAAGCTGAGATGGTCTCGTCTTCCGTGTCGCGGTTCTCTGCTCGCGTCTCCCGGGCGGCAAACCATCACACCCGGCATATACCTCCCGCGCCTCCCGTGGCCCCTTCGCCTGGTGACGTCCATTTAGACCCCTCATCATGGTGAGACTAGATCTTGCGTCCTCCCGTCATACCGGCCCCGGGCGCATCTTACTCTCAGACCATCTCCAGATCGTCAGCACCGCCGGCATCTTGTCCGCCTGTGCCTGTCTTTCACTCCCATCGATGGCCACTCGTGCGACAGGACTCGGCCGTGTACACGGCCCCGACGCGTGTGACCTCGCTAGCTGGGTCTGTTGGGAAAAGGACACCCTAGAGGACACGCGTGCGAGGAAGGTCGGAACGCTATGCTAGTCACAAAATGGATGGATGCCTGTACAAAATATTACCAATATCTAAAAAAAAGTCTCGGCTCGTCTCGTCTCGTGCAATCAGCCCAGGAGTGGCCAACAAAATGGGAGCCGGCGAGCTATCAAATGGCCTCCTCCATAGATACATGCCCACGCCGTCTGTATGCGCCCCCCAAGAAGAAGAAGAGAAGAAGAAAAATTACCTCAGTAATGAGGAAGATGGGGGAAAGGGGAGGGCATTATTTCCAAAGTCTGAATTACCCCGAGACGGCTATCCCGTGGGATTGCTCATCTCGTACGTCGACCGCCTTGCCGAGACAAGTACGTCACATACAAACACTTTCTCAGCACGGCACGACAACCTCGACTTTCTTAATGACGAGTGTCTTTGGCGTTGCCGGCCGCGTCTGCGGCTCGCCGTATTCGGGCAGCTGCTCTTCCGTAACTGGCATGAGCACCTCGACGTCCTCGACCAGGATCTTGAGACTGGGCACCGAGCTGGGCGAAATGGTGCTTCCATCGGGCTAGGGAGATGTCAGCAGAGAACATGAATTGTGGAGTTCCAGACGTGAATTACCTTGCGGATGTTGACTTCCATATTGGACTGGATGAAGCCTGCAATATCCTCAGGCAGGGTCATGTTGGCAGCCACCTGTTGTAGAACCTGGTGAAGCGGGATCTCGTCGTAGCTCATGCCCTCTTGGGGCATACCGAGCAGCGCAAAGGTACCGGCGTGGTGCTTTTTGACGTAAATCTCGACAGCGGCCGGCAGGACTAGGTCGCCGCGCTCGACGCTGACGCTTGCGAAGTAGTTACGCTCGACAGGCCGCTCCTGACGTCTCCGGGGATCGCCTCTCCTAGCGGCGATGCGCGCGGCGATCTGTGGCGGGCCGTAGAGGCGATTGATAGTGCGTGCCACCTCTGTGCGCATCTGCGACGGCGACTGTACCCAGGGCTGCATGGGCTCGTAGGTGTAGCCCCAGTTGCGGATGTCGGCTACATCGGCGCTCGTCAGGGGTCGTCCGTTCGGGCCGTCAAAGGGCGCCACGGGCGAGCGCTCCGTCACGGTGGTGCCGGCGGGTGTGCCGAAGAGGCCTCGCGTTTGGTAGCTGAAGGTGACAGCACTCTGGGGGTTGATGGCCTGCCAGTAGGCGAGGGTGCGGTCGACATTGGCATGGTGCAGCATGCTGCCGGCGGCGGTCAGCGGGTTTTGCCCCAGGGGAGAGAGGACGGAGGGACACGGTCATGACGTACAAGAGGGGTTCAAAGGCGGCAGTGCTCAGGTAGTAAAAGTCCTGACCACAAGCGCCGTAGATGTGGATGGTGCCGTGGGGGCCTTCGATGCTGTTGCCGCCCATGGACATGCTGCTGATCTCGTTCCACGATCCGGCCCTGTTGATGGCATTGTACTGGTGACGATGAGCAAAGCGGTCTTGGTCCGACGATGGGCATTCTGCCATGCCTGCTGAGGAGAGACAGTACTTACGACATGGGTTCGGAGATCACGAGCTGTCAGGTCTCTGTTGGCTGTTGCCGGGTAGGTCTGGCCTCGCTCGATGCAGCGCTTGGTGGCATTGACACCGTTGAACGGGCCGAACTCGCCTCTCAGCGCGGACTGGGGGTACCTGTATCCAGCCAGGGGGTTCGTGACGGTAATCCGTATGCCGTCGGCCCTGTTGATGAGCACCGCGGGCGGAACGGTGGCCGGGGGTACTCGGGAGTCTGCAGCCCAGTCCCAGAAGGGAGCGCGAAGTCTGGCAGCGGCATTGACGTAGGTGTCCCTGACGGCCGTGGGATATCCACGCGCGATCCGTTCGGCGTGTTGCACGAGGACTTGCTGTGGGACGTGTCAGTCTATCATTGTCACGATGGAGGGGAGATAATTTAACGGACCTCGAAAAGGGAAAGGTAGGCACGGTGCCATGTGCCGAAGAGAATCTCCTGGAGCAAAGAGTAAGCATGCGTGAGAGTTCGGGGAGGGGACAAGAGGACGGACGTTGTGAGGACAGAAGCCGCCGCTGCCGCGCTGAGGACCACCGCCTGCCCATGCTGCGTAAGGCTGGCCGTGGATAGCTGAAGCACTGTCAATACGTGGTCTTCATGGTAGGTCTCGCCGAATCGGGGAGAGAAAACAACATACCGGCAATCTGGAAATACGAAGTAGGATCCCGCTCCGGGGCGTTCTGCATGGCAGTCAAAGCCTGAACGTAGAGGTCCCTACACGTCAGGTAAGTTTTGGTGTCCAGGCATCAGACAGGTCGCACACCTCAGAGACAGAGGGTAGTGTCTCACCATTGGGGGCCGGCTTCCTGATAGAGGTCGTTGATGTTCCTCCTTGCAGGTGTCTCGCCTGTTTGAGCATTGATACCGGACCTGGGGCCGACAACGGGGACGGGGTTTGGTGGTGCCTGGGCCGAGACGAGGAGAGGTGCGGACACCGCCATGGCGCAGAGCGCCGTAACAAACGAGGGGACGAGCATGGTCGAGGAGGAAAACGAACGGCACGGGGTGGGCTCTTTCTTGTCTCTGCTTGGGGAGGTGCTTCGAGAGAGGAACGGCAGGCCAGAATGGGGGTGGGAGACGGTCCATGGTTATATCCCCTCTCATGTGCCGCCCATGAGATCATCCGGGCCATGCGAGACAACCCTGCGATGGTCGGACGCCCTGGGGACATCAGACGGTAACCTCCCGACCCTCCCTCCCTTTTCTGGGTCCCTCTCGACAGTGTGGATAGGACTGCCTGCCTCATCCTGGCGAGGGCAGCAGCACCAGCAGCTAGTTACCAGCTATTGGTAAACATGGATGACAGGCATGGCCTTTCTACCCAGTTGCGGCGGCGGCGGTCACAGGCTTGTGCTCCGGCACCGAGGGGCCGGCATGGGGGAGAGAGAAGGCGACTACCGACCTCGCAGACGCATAAGCAGGCGGCGCAAGAGGCCGCATGGCGTTGCGCGACGTCCCGCCGTGGCAGCTCGGCCGATCCCAGCGCTCTGGGAGGCCACCCAGGGCTTGCAATGGGGCCCTGTTCACGAGCAATGGTTTGTTCATGAACGAAGAGGTATGACGGGGTCGTCCAGGTACAGAAAGGAGGGCTGCCCTGTGATGGCAGTGCGCAGCCAATGAGGCCGATGGCACAGCCGCGGGTTGCATCTGGGCGACCACCGCCACCACGGTGGTGCATGTTGCTCTTTCTCTCTGTGTGTGTGTGTGTCTGTCTGCCTCCAAGGGATCGGGACCAAGGGGGGTGGAGAGGAGAGGGGTGGGCAGCAATTATCTATTTCAGGGGTATCTGAGTCAACAAGGGAAAACCAGCCATCCACTTGGAAGGCGACGCCGACGTTCACCACGCTTCCAAAGGGGCTTGGCATAGAGAAGAGGGATCAAGTCCCGTCATGCCGAGGAGACAGCAGTCTGGCTTGACCCAGCGCCCAGGGCTTCCAAGTCCCCCGTCCTGTGTGTTTGTCGCACAGGCGGGCGCCAGGAAGAAGCTGTTGTCTCACCCCAAAAGACCGCTATCGTAGGCCCTCCATCCGTATCCATGCGGGTTGCCGCACGGGGCCAGGGGCAAACGGCGATTACACGACGCATCAGGTGAGAGGGCAATCCGCATTAGGAGAGCGTGCCTGTTCATCAAGGCGCTGCGTGCGCATGCGCAGCCAAGCGGTGAGGAAGTGATAGGCGAAATTCTATCCTTAGAATGACGACGATCTGCTGACGCTCGTTGCATGCATGTGGAGAGGAAGAGAACCCGAGAGGATCTTCAGCTGGGCGCCCGTGCGGCTTGTCGATGTCAATACTGCTACCACCACCGGTCAGCCAGGGGTACTACTAATCGCTAGGCGGCATACAATTGCCGAGGGAGGGATGGGGAAAGGGGGTGGGAGGGGGTGCGGGACGATCGTCGATGTTGTTCAGCTTTCTTTTGTGACGCTGCAGGGCAGAAAACATAGGTGGAAGGGGCAGGGGAACCGGACATTTGACACATGGCCGCGTGCGCCGGGGACACATAACAGCCCTGCCCAAGATCGTGCCGAGTTGTCCCCAGACAGGGGGGAGAGGGATGTTCGTCCGGTGGAGAGACAAATATTGCGATGGCAAAGCACACGCTGTTTGAAGGATGACGAACGGCTTGCTCGGTGGAAAAGCCCACGCGTCTATTGCCCCAATGGTCGTCGATCGGTATCTCCGGTCGCCCTCATCCAGACGGCGAGAGTGCGATAGTCATTGTCGGGAGAAGGGTAGGCCCCGTGCGTTCTCGCTCGCCTGATGTATTGCCTCCCAAGAAGATATCTCCCGTCCGCTGCAGGTAGCAATGATGGAACCAGTCGGCTTCTCTCCATCTCGCTACACACACTTTGGTCAGCACCGACAGTTCTTCTGTCCCACGCAAGCCTACAGAATGAGCCACGCCGATCACGGCCATGGCCAGGTCGTTTCTTGTTGTCAGTAGATGTCCTGCGTTGATGATCAGACGATTGGCGGTGAAGCTCCACGTCGCACGCGGTGTAATCAAAAACGCTTGGAGATCTCGTATCAAATTATCTTCCTTTCGTATCATGGGTATGGAAACATGAAAGGCATGCCTCGCGAACCTTGCAAGCTTTTTCTTTGCAGTCCATGCCGCCAGCTTCTGAAGGTTGCTGTCCCGCCTTGGCTCAAAATAGGCGAGACAAGAGGGTGGTGGCTGCGACGGGCTTGCCGTTTTGTGCGCCGTGGATGGATAGGAAATGGTGACGAAGATGTAGGGAAGAAGAAAACAGCTCCTTCCATGGGACGGCCCCGTGCAACGCCGAAAATTAAGATTCCGAACCCGAGAGACACCCCGTGCTGGGAGAAATGAAAGAAAGCTCCGAGGCGGAACGGAGGCTGGCCATCCGGGAGCTTCTCCGAGGCTTCCTTCGCCTCAGCCTTCCCTGGGCCATCACAGGCTCTTCTCGAGACGGACCAGCTCGCGGAAACCTTCTCCCCACTTGCGCTGCTGGTCAGCCGTCGGCCGGGGCAGCGGGCTCCTGGCGAAGCCGCCGTATCCTGACCAGGCCTCGAGACCAGCCTTGACGCCGATGACACCGCCCTGGATCGCTGTCCAGTCGCCCTGCGAGACGATCTCCTGGACCTTTTGGGCCTCGGCGACGCGTCGCTGCTTGTATAGCTCTATCGTCTTGATGCATGCCTTGGGCGCAATATTGGCAAGCCCTGCCAGGATGCCGTGCCCGCCAGCCACGAGAGACTGGATACAAAAGTCTGCCGACCCGGCAAGGACCAGGAACTCGGGACGTTCAGGGTCATACTTGTTGGACAGGGCACGGGTTTCGGCCGCCACGCGGTTCAGTTTGCCCGTGTTGCCACATGTGAGCTTGACGCCGACAATGTTGGGGTGCCGGGACAGCGTCACGATAATGTCAGACGACAAATCCAGGCCGCCTGCTGCGCCAGGGAAGTTGTAGATGATGATGGGAATCGGGGAGGCGTCGGCTACTTGTGTGAAGAAGGCCAGGATGGTCTCCGAAGCGGGTGCAAAGAGCGTGGCGTAGTAGGACGGTGGGAGCACCAACGCGTAGTCTCCGCCTGAGGCCCACGCCTCCTTGCAGTATTGGATCGTCTCACGTGTACTCTGGCTGCCGCAGCCAACAACGATGGGCATGTGGGCAAAGCCAGCACCGTCGAGAGCCTCGCGCGTGGTGGCGGTGACCAGCTGCCGCTCCGAGTGCGTGAGGTGAACGGCTTCACCATTGGAGCCCTGGGTGGCCAGAGCCGTGACACCCGCCTTAGCCAGTCGTACGGCATGGCGGGCGATGGTCTCCGTGTCCACCTCTTCCGTGTCCGGGTCAAAGAAGCACATGGTCGGCACATAGACGCCCGGCACCAGGGGCCGGACCACATGCGTGTCCGTCTCCATTGATGAGTCGACGTACGAGCTGCTCAGAGAATGTTGCGAGTCTGAAGGGTTGGCGCTGGCAAAGTCAAGAGCTTGCCGGCTGGGATAGGCGCTGAATCCAGCTGTGTAACTGCCAGCAGGAGAGGGGGCGTCGTTGTGCGGTGCCATGGTGCAGGTTGTCTTGCGTTGATGGTGGATGCAGAAAAAGTAGACAAGAAGGGTATCAAAGGGTGGTAGAGATGAAACGGGCTGGATGTCGTCAAGAATAAACAAATTTGACTGCGTAGTCGGAATTGACGAGCCTGTCCAGTGAGCCTAAGGTTGGGAATGCTGTTGCCTTTATAGCAACAGCTCCCGGACGTGGCCGGAGACCGAGGTGGAAGCCTCTTGCAGCAACGGCTGCCCTCAGTCTCGATGACAAGATTGTGAAGTGAAGGTCATGGGCCTCGCTCAACCACATGCAGCATGGCTTGCAACATGCTGGATTGCTGGGGTCCACTAATGACCAGCTATTGGGCCATGACAGTGAAAACCGCGGTCATCTCGAAGTTGAAGCTGGTAGGTCCGCGGAATGTACCGGTACTTCATGGGTACACCCAAAGGCTGCCCCGGAAGCCGGACACAGGTGTAGGGGAGCGAGGCCTGGCGCGGCGGAGCCCGTAGCACAGTGCGCTATAATCCGGCTGGGCCATGGCAGTGCGGCGGCGGTTCGGAGTGCGGCCGGTGGGTGTTGAAGGTAGCGAGCCCATGACCACAGGGTGGGCTTGCCAGGATGGTCCCAAGGTGCGGGATGGTGGCATGGCATGTTCTTGTTGGCGGCCCAGATTTGTGGGTTTCCTCGCGTGGGGGTTTCCGAAAGTCGTGAACGACGTTGCGGGGTGCGGGTGAGGTTCTGGGGCGAAATTTGGAGAAATCAGGCGGGATTTCCTCTGCCCAAAGGACAAAAACGCTGGGTTTCGTGTTTGTAGACGCCTCGGCCTCCGCAGTACTCTGATCGTATGGCGAATCCCGGCGGAGATGACCGTAAAAGAGCGCATGTAGGTAAGCTCGTGACACATATGGCATGACACGTCCTGCCCCTGGGGCTTCAGCCCAGCATGAATCCGCATTATCGTGTCCAGTAGCAGGGCCCATGGCCAAAACTGCATTCCAAGCCATGGACGCTTAATGAATTGGAGCTGCTTAATCGCGGAAAAGTAGCCAGGATGGACATGATCCGGAGGCAGCCGACAGATGTGAGTGACGTTTGCCGTGAGCGTCGGTCTCCCGGTTGATGGACCTGCTAAATTGGAACGCTTGCATCAACAGCGGATGGTGTGATTGGGGCAAGCGATAATTGTAAGTGTCGAGGTGCTGGGATTCCGCATGAGCAAGCGATCGATAGCGGAGGCCACGCTTGCTTGGCCTTTCTCTGTATGCTCGGTGCCCCGATTTGGGAAGAGGGAGGTGTCACTTGACCAGGGGGTTCGACGCCGCATATTCCGGCGGTGTGAGGCGTGGTTGAAGCGTAGAGGGTACTCGACGGGCATCGACCGGGTTACACAGCTTCTCAGGCGCAGACGATCGACAACCTGCGTGGTGATCATGCGAGGCGCTGCCCGACGACAACGACGACGTCTGCGAGGCTCATTGGAGTTGAGTTGCCGTCATGGTGGTGGCTGACCTGCCAGGAACCTGGCCAGGAGAGTGAATGATGACACGGGACTCGGGCCTATGTGTAAGCGTCAGCATGATTTCGAAGCCATCCCGGCACGTTCAAGGCCTCCTACACAGAGCTGAGACGGGACGCCATGTGGTGTGTGACGACACGACGGGATGGAGGAGGAGGGGGAGACATTGTGATGGTGGCGATCCTGGAGTCGTGCCACCCCGGCGGATTTGGAAGCTTAGGGCCAGTCGGCGACGTCAATGTTCGGGATCTGAGTGTATGCATCAGGCTCTTCGAGATATCTGCAAGTATCTTTGAAGCTGTGGGAGGTCGCCATATTTCGGGCTGGCCATGATGTCGTCGCTGGTGTTTTGGTGCTGGCGAGGTGAAGAATTCTGGGGCAGCCCACTGTTGGGAGGAAGGAACGCTAAAACCCCGCCTGGGGGCTCCTTCTCGGGCACGGCCTTTCCACCTCCATGCCCCAAGCACGAGTCGGGCCTCTTTCCCCATCTTCAACGACAAACAATCTTCTCCCTCACAAAACCATCCCAGGTCAACCACTTCCATCATCTATGCCGGAGAAAAATCCGGGCATGCACACATTAGCGAAGCACCCGAGCATCGCCCCAACGACACCCAATCCGGCGTGTCACCGCTCGCACTGTGAGTGTCCTCGACGCACCCCTAACACTTTGGGGCTGAAGACGCATCGTCTCGACCGGGGCGGTACTCCCAGGTATCGCTTCATCAACATCCCAAGGCTGCAATTCTATGCACGCGCTCGTAAGGACGTGTGCCTGGCTCAGCTTGCCCGAGCCGAGATAGGCATCCATGTCAACCCCATCACCTTGACCACGGCCCCTGCCAGGTTTCGCCGCAGTTCTTGGCCCCTCGAACTCTCTCTAGGTTCCATTCCGCATCCTCCTGCGGTCTCTTACCAACACGGTTAGAACTTCGCTTTCCGAGCTCTCGTGATTTCAGAAACCTCTCGCGAGCAGCAACGACGGCAAGCAACAAAGTACTACAGCGACGCGAGCTATCTCGAGAGCAACATGGCCAACCTCGCTGACTCGGCAGCATATCACCGACATGCAGCCCCTCGTGATCCCTCAACCCTCCCTCGCCTCCCGCATCCCCCGTGATCCTCGCCCAATGATTAGCTTCGTCTGCTGACATTTCTCTTAGCCTCGCCATACGATGTCCGCTACTGATGCACCATATATGGGCCTCCGTCATGCATACGTAACGCCTCCTGACACACACAAGTCGCGCCCATGATACCACATCCGCTCGTCTGGCTACGGCCTGGCCGTGTCTGGACGCCTCCACACACACACCAACGGCGACTGGGGCAGGAGACGTTTGGCAGGTTGGGGAAACCTGGAGATATCTCCTCCTTGGAGAACCACCCCGCGCCCGCCCAACTCGCCCCGCCCCCGCGCTCTTTGCCTCCTTCGACTGCCCTTTCGAGCCCATCCGAGGCAGAGGCAAAGTCAACATCACTGCCCTTTGGCATATCGCCATTTGGCCCAGATGAACTGAGCCCGAGAACCTGGCCACGACACCCCCTCCAGCAGGAGACCCCGCTTCCTCACGTCTGCGTATCGAGGCCCGCGTCGTCTCTCCCTGCACGTGCGCGCGTGACCTTTTGATCTGTGGGGATGCCCAACTCCTTACCCCGAACCAGGATATCTTGGATCTGGGGTCGTTCGCCCGGCCTGCGCGCCCAACCACGGACGGCTACGCATCATGCACAGCTCGGGGAAACACGTACCTCCAATCTGACGGCATGCCCTTGGTACTTTGCACCTTTTTGGGGTCAGGAGACCACAAACCTCGTCAGTGGTGGGGTGGAGCAGCTGGCCTGGAACCATGTGCCAGCGCTGCCACTCTTGCTCACCATGCAGCCTCTCGCCGAGTTGGGCACTGGCGGCATCATTTGATCCATCGAATGCTGGCATCATACCACCTTTTACCTGTATTATGCGTCCCCCGCAATCTCCCCGCATTCATACCGTCAGCCGCAATGGTCTTGTCAACGGCCTCACCGGTCGATGTTCTGGCCGAGTTGGAGGCTTCCGCTGCCAATGCGCCGATGCCGAAGTCTCGGCATCGGCTCAGTGAGCTGATCGGCCATCCCGACGACTTGTCATCTTCGGTGCCTCATCCGTCGTCCGCAACGGAAAAGACGCTGATCAGGAGGCACGGCTGGCTTCGGATATCCAACAGAGCCAGCATGTCCATCTTGGCATGTTGCCGACCCACCCGTTTGATGATGCCTGGGCAAGAATTGAACGTAGCAATGTCTAGTCGTCTTACATGGACACCAGAGAAGAACCTTTTGGTCATTTCAGAAAGACATACTGTCTTATTTTCAGGTGAATGATTGAAAGCAAAGACAACTGACATGTTGGCGTAGACGGTAACCCGGCTTCAGCTTCGATGCAACAACAGCAGAGAGGCCATAGCCGACTCTTGTGGTTCTTCAAGTGGTGCTTCATCAAGATAGCAACGGTTCCCAGATTATTTGCAACCACATCTCTCTTGACTCTTCTGCTTCTCCGCAGCCATCCCATCAGACTTCACCCAACTCGAACTAGGCAGAGCGACAACCCACGACCTGCCCACACCGAGACGGTCCAACCCCCACGCTCCTCCGCTTCTAACCACCTTGTCCGCGGCTGGGCATTGAATCCTGAATCCCAGACTCTCCAACCGCACCCCAAGCGGCCCACCTTCTCCGAGTGGCGGCGGCGGCAGCTCTGACGTGCCGTGCCTGTCCAGGGGACTCTAGTGCCAGGTCTTAGCAGTCCCAGAGCCAGGGACCTGGACTCCTGCAGCCGACTCGCGCGGCTCACGGGTCGTCCCGCGGTGGCGTAGACTTGTTGTACCTGGCGGGGACGACAGGGCTACGGGCACACTCGCCGATGCTCCAAGTACGGTTGTAGCAGGTACATCCGTAGTATGTAACGAGTACGTTAGTACCCTAGACCAGGACAGAGCATTTACTGGGTTGTCTTAAGTCTAGGCTGCTTAACCAAACGTACTTTAGATCATGTCAACCTCCATTTTCGAAATTCTGATTGAATCGTCGCTCCACTTGCCTCCCGAAGTGCCTAAACTCCGCAAGCAAAACCACCATATCCCCTATGCGACCCCTACCCTCACGCCTTTGACACCTTCCTGAACTTCACCTTGGCCGGCAACCCCTTGGCCGGGTGAGCAGTAATCTCTTTAGGCAAGTTCACCTGATACGCCTGTGAACCAAACACAACAGGGTCGTCCGGACCATACGTCGGGATGATCTCCAGGTCTCGCGAGGTCAGAGCCAGGATCATCCTCAGCTCCGTCAATGCCAGCTCCTGACCAATGCAACCGCGCAAGCCGAGCTCAAAGGGCCGGTAGGCATTCTTGCGGTGCGTTGAGGGCTCGTCACCCAGCCAGCGTTCGGGGCGCCATGTGTCAGGCTCATCCCAGAACTCGGCGCTGCGCTGGAGGGCCTTGCTGCAGCTGAAGAGCATGAAGCCGTTGGTGGGGAGGCAGCGCTCGCCGGTGTTGGGGTTGACGAGGAAGAAATCCGGTGCGCCCTCGCGTACGGAGCCGATGGGGGGGTAGAGGCGGAGTGTCTCTTTGATGACGGCACTTGTGTAGGTGAGCTGGTTTAGGAGGGTTGGTGTTTCGGTGATGAGGGCGGCGGCAGCGGCGGGATCCGGGCCGAACACGGCGTCATGCTCTGCGCGCACGCGCTCGAGGGATTCAGGGTTGTGGTGCAACATGTGCCAGGCGAAGCAGAGCGTTGTGGCTGTGGTGTCGTGACCGGCGAAGAGGAAGATCTTGAGCTGCTCGACAGTGACGTCGAGGAACTCTGGGTCGATGTACCCAGGCTTGAGTGTGCCGCCGGCCTCCTTGACATACGCACGGATGGCGAGGCTGTTGATCGTCTTTGGTCCCTCGGTGCGCTCGTTGTCCAGGAGCTGCTTCTCAATGAGTGGTCGGAGCTCGTTGCGCATAACGCGGTTGTAGTACCACATCAGGGGCCTGCGCATAGGGTTCAGAATGCGGGACCACATGGGAGGTGACCAGTCGGTGACGACCAGAGCAACAGCCTTCTTCAAGGCTTTGAAGAACTTGGAGTTGCCGCTCTGGATATCCAAGCTCACACCCAGCACAGCGCGACTAATGACATCGCAAGTAGCCAGCATCGCGCGGTCTTCGAGGGCAATGGTCTCGCCCGAGCGTGCAACGTCCTCAAGGTAAGACTTCAAGACGAGTGCCTCCTCGACAAAAGCAGGCACGAGAGCCATGACGTTTTGGGCCGAGAAGCCTGGGTTAAAGGCAGACCGCCACTTTTTCCAAAAGGCGCCCTCAGAGTTGACGAGATCCAGGAGTTTGGTCATGGGGTAGAATTCGTGCGCCATGAGGCTGTGCTTTGGTCGAGAAACGTCCTGGGTGAACTGGGCCATGACATCTGGGTGGTATGCGGCGAACATGGCCGGTGTGATGGGCCAGATGTCGATGTAAGCGAAGCCCTGCTTGGCGAGTTCGGGATATTCTCGTATGACGCAGAGGGGCATGGCCTGGCCAACAGTGTTGGAGGGGTATTTTTCCATGACTTTACCGACGGTAATGAGATGCCCGAATATGAATGAATGGCCTGGGAGTGTTTTCTAGATTGACCGGGTCAGATACGGCGGATAGACCAGACCGGAAATACTTACCACACCGGCTTCGGCCACGACGCGGCGGAAACGCCTGCGATGCGCGACCAGCGCATAGATGCCGCGGGCGAGGATCGCCACGGGCAGAATGACAAGCGCCCGCAGGACAAGTGATGACGGCATCAGTGAGAAGCCCATACTGAGGGAATTGAGACGTCGAGTCTTGAGGATTCAATCACAAGAACTTCCGTTTGAAGAGAAACTCGGGGCCTGCCATTTGTTTTATTCCACCGCCCCAGACGTTGATGATGCCATCCCTAGTCTAGCTTGTCAACCGGCCGGGAGTTGATTATCTTGTCAGCATTTAGCGTTGCGGTGATTGGAGCATTGGCGTTTTGATGATGACCGTTGTAACCGCAGATGGAGTCGTTCCGATGATGGTCGTACGGTCGGCCAGTCAGATTGCGGTTCCTGAGAGCGAACACGCCAATGACGGCACAAGTAGACTACCCCGACGCGTTGCCCCCTCCTTTGTCATCGGGACCCCTGAGCAGAGCGAGCCTGGGCAGGGGAAGAGACCGAAGAGCCCTATCGCCGAGAGCTGGGAGACGCGTTCCAAGGTCGGACGATCTATATGTAGGTCTTCATCTGCGCCTACTGGCAGGCGGTGAGTATTGTCGATCTGCCTCGAAGAACGATGCCCACTTTCACTCCGCACAGCCAGGCGTTGAAGGCTGTGCACAGTAGCATCAGGATGGAGATTGAGGTGCAGTGGCCGTTGATCGTCGTGCTGATGATCGCCATATTTCCCCACGCGACGAGGAGCATGGACTTCTATGCAGCATCCGGGCGCCATATCGCAAAGCCTAGCTTCCCAAGGCCTTGGGACGGACTTTGCACGCGAGTGGTCGTCGCACAACGCCAAGCACAGCAGCAGCATGTACTGCACGTCCTGCGCCGTGCCACTTGGTCTCTGATGACTTGGCAGGTGTCTAGGACGCACAAGCACGATCTCGCTTTGATTCCAGAAACTCGCTCGCTGCTGTGGAACGCGCCCAGAGTCGTGGTCTGGGGACCAACCCGGGGGGTGAGCCGGGGAGAATGAGTCGAAAGAGGATGAAGCCCAAGTCCTCTCAGGAGGCCAGGAACGTGGGGCGATGCCCGTTGAGAAAAGATATTTTGATATCCTCTCCATATCGATATCGGCCGAGGGACAACGCCACCTGGGGCAAGGGAAAAGGCTCTTCGTGGCTTTCAAATCCGGGATGCCCATGCGGCCGGTGCTGACTTGGAGTGGGCGCCGGACCTGGAGATCCGGTATGCTTAATTACCAAGCTGCAAATTGCGCATCTCGCATCCTAAATCTAGGAGCACAAGAATGGGGCGGTGGGCGAGAGAAGGCAACTCGGAGCAGCCGTGGGTGAGTGAGCAAAATGTCCTTTTGCCGGAAATCCGAGGCCAGCGAGTCCTCTCTCATCGCCAGGTCAGGGGTTCGACAGCGGAGTCCCGCCGGCCACCGACCGGAGGGGGTCTTTGGTGGGTGACGCGGTTTATAAACTTGACCCTGTGCAATCGGTTTCGCGGCAAGGCGACAGAAGGTTCCTCTGTCGGAGTTCTGTCGGAGCCGTAGACGGCACGGTTCCGAAAGACCGGGGGCGCCAGGGCGTCACTTCTGTGATCGTGCGCAAGGCAAGAGGCCTACCCTGCCGCGGGGGATGGAGCATCGTGTTCGGCAACGGCGACCACGGCGGGTGATCTAGGTCGCCCAGTCCCGTGAACGAAAGATGGGATAAATATAGCAGATAGAGGGCAACGCTACGACGGCGCCGGCCTAGCGCTGGTACGGGATGAGCAGGCGACCTCGTGGACGCTGGTACGAGTCGCCTTTCTGGGGGGGCACTTGTCAATGCAAGCTCTGGTGTTCGATGGTGTGGTCGATTCCAGGGTTGAACCCCCTGCTTGTCCGTCTCCCGGTGGCGTGTCTTCGGGCGGCGCCGGTGCTGCAAGCTGGGACCTGAACCCCCGTGGCGAACCGCTTGTGCCGCTGCAGTTCGGCGAGCGAGATGCTTCTGGGGCGCTTCCATGGCGACCCGACCACGACACCAGCCAGCCCACCCAACCCCTTGACCGACCAACCCCCGATCTAGCCTCCGGCGATCGAGGTCGCATGGCGTTGGACGCAGGGCGTAGCGCGGTACTGGCCGGCCACATTATTGATCGTCGTCGTCTGTGAAGCGAGCACGGTGGTGGTTTGTTTTGCAAGTATCAGGCGGTGCCGACGAGGGTGCAAGTGGCCATCCGAGGTTTTCTTGTTCGATCCAAAGTTGCAGTGGTCAACTTGAGACACGCGACGGGCCAAGACCCTAACATGGGCTGGCAGGATCCCCCTCGGTGACCGGGCGTTGGTCGCAGGTTGGCGAGGATGAGCAACGCGGGGAGGGCCCGGAGGGGGCAGGGCAGGCGGATGAGCACTCTCATTCGTCGACGTATCCTTCTGGTGGTGGCCGGAGCGCGAGATGCCGCTTTCCCGCCGCGGGCAAGGCCGCTCAAGACAGGCAGGCGGATGGTGCACAGCCACGGGGTACACGAGTCGTGAGTCGTCGAGCATGTTTGCATGTTTACGTACTGGTTGACATGTTCGACAAGAGGCCTGCAGGCGGCGTGGGAGGGTGAAGCCGGAGCATACCGTTCATGCTAAGAGTACGAACGCTGGGCGCCTGGCCGCATGCTTCGAGTCGTCGCCACATCGCAAGTGTAAGCGCTGTTCGTGATGCTGCAGGTCTTTCCTCGGGGAGGGCGCCTCGTGAGCCTGGAGCGTCGCCTCTGGAATGCTGCAGTTCGTCTGGCCAAATACAGCGCTGACGAGGTTCGTGACAGGAGAAGGCTGGGTAGTGGCGAAGTGTTTCAAACCGCTAGGAGGGAGCTGGAAAGTTTCGTCCATCTGATGACGCCTCTTGGAGTCCCACGCGAGGGAGGGAGAAAAGCAACATCGGAAACAGGATGGTGATGCGTTTCAAACGGCGAAATGTCGGCGGGAAGTACGAACGGCGATAGGTCCGGGCAAAGGGGCTCCAGGTTTGGACTTGAGAGAGCGTGTCTGACAGGCGCCAGGTCTGTTCGAGGCCGGTGAATTTTCGATTCGGTGTTTTGCGAGCATCAATGGTGACACGCGCTTCCAGGTCCCTCCTTCTTCCAGCAGCGCCCCTACCCTCTCCTGTCTTCGGTCAGTCAGTCGGTCGCTCCTGTCAGACACTGGCACACACCACAGAAAAAACAAAAGACCCCCCTCTCCGCCCGGCTGAGGCAAGTGTTCAGTCGTGCCGGGTAATCCCTGGTTTTGGCAGGGACACGCTTGGCTCGTTGGGGAAGGGATAGTCAGGGATCCCGCCTCTAGGCACCGGCCCTATTTCGAACCCCATCTCGGGTCCGAGTCACCTGAGCGACTGGAGGTAGGCAGCAAGCTAAAAGTGTTAGGGCAGGTGAGAGCTCTTGAACTCACTGGATTGGCAAGATTGGATTGCTTCTGAGGTGGGAGTCTGACACCTGTGGCCCTGTGGGTAGGCTATTCGGCATGTTGGACCCGGGTCTTGGTGATCTGCCGGGGGCCAAGATGCTGGGCATTTGCAAATTTCAGACTCATTTGTGTACCAGTACGAGGTGGTCCGCCAAAACATGCCAGCATGTTCTCGAAATACCCATCGGCTGGCTGTATGCCGAGGGGGCCCAGGATGTAAACACGAGGACATGAGACAGAGATCGGGCGGCGATGGAATGTCGTCGCAACACGGTGAGCCGAGGACTCACGGGGCTGGGGGCTGCAGTGCTGACTGGGGATCACTGAAGAGATGCCCGATCATGACAAAGGGGTGCTTGCTGCATCGTTCACTGCAGGACGTCAGTCATTCCCGCAGCGGCGGACATGCAAGCAGACAGGGGCAGGGGGTTTCTTGCACAACCAGCCTGGAGTGCCACCATTTCGAGACAGATACCACCCACCCACTGTACAGCACAGCAAAGAGGACCTGGTGTCTCGTGATGCGGACGCTCAATGCTACTGTGGTGGGCAGAGACGGCTGGGCGGTGCACAGCATTCGCACACGGAAAGAATGAGGGCGACTAAGCGTGATGGGGTGTCAAAAGAAAATGGTCCGAGACCCAAGGGGCAGTGCCATCGTCCATTCCCTTTTCTTCTTGACTCGACAACACAGCAGGTTGATTGGCCGAGATCAAACCCCCCCTCTTTACCTCTTTCCCCCTTGGGCACCAGTGACGTTGCCCCGTGGATTCCAGCTGATGCTTCTTTGCCGTGCCATTGGTGCGTATCCGTCTGTTCAGGGGTAAACAAGGCGGCCTGTGAGTTTGTTAGTGTTCATCTCGAAAAAAGGGTCTGTTCTCTTCTCCTGGTGGCATTTCGCACCCCCTCCACCACCAAAGTCCTGTCCCCTTCGTGATCCGACCCCCCCTCCCAACCCCTGTCATCGCCTTCATCCGTACGAGGTTGCTGGACCCTTGGCAACATCGTCGTATTCCTCCAAACCTGGCGGCTGGGCATTTTTGATCCACGGACGGGCCCCATGTCCCTGCCTTAGTCGCCCCCCTGCGTGGAGTCACTGACACCCCCCATTTGCGCCCCTTTCCCTGCCCCTTCCCCTTCGTTTTTGCGGAGCTCCCCTCCTTGGACCACCGGTGCCTTGCGGCCTGCGGTCTGTGGGCTTGGACTTGGGATGCCGGGACCAGGGGTCTAGCCGTCTCTGCCGCATCCCACCCACACTGAGGTGCCCGGGGGAGGGCGGTTGGTAGGGACGGTACGATTAGTCGTCGAGTAGTGTGTGTGGCTTTGGCATTGGCATTCATGGGACGGGGACCCGCGTGAATCCTCATAAAACCGCCCTCCATTTCCCACCATCCCTACTAGAGCCCCTTCCCTCTCCCTCCTCTCCTCTTCCACCTTCATCCTCAGAAGCCAAACCAACCTCTTCTTCGTTTTCCTTCTCCGCCTCCTCCTAGCAACCGTTGTCCCTCGTTCATACACGGTTCTTTCCTCGTTCGGCACATTCGCTACAGTACCGTACCTACCAGTTACTTTATATCACCCACAACACAACTTCCTAATAATCAACCACCCCCCCTCCGCCAAAATGTTCAACAAGTCTCTCATCCTGGCCCTGGCCGCCTCTACCCTGGTCACCGCCCAGACGCACACCGACTGCGATCCCCGCAAGAAGAGTGAGTACAGCCGCTATCACACGCGACGGGAAGGCGGAAGGACCTTCCAATGGACAGAAAACTGACATGACTCTCCCTACAGAGTGCCCTGACGCGCCTGCCCTCGGCAAGACCGTCAACATCGACTTCACCAAGTCCAAGGGCGAGGAGTACCTCCACACCCTTCCCGGCACCACCGTCGAGTACGACGGCGAGAAGGGCGCCATCTTCTCCATCGCCAACGAGAAGCAGGCCCCCACCAAGGCCTCCGATGACTACATCTTCTTCGGCGAGCTCAACTGCGAGGTCCAGGCCGCTGCCGGTCCCGGTATCGTCACCAGCATCGTCCTCCAGTCCGATGACCTCGACGAGATCGACTGGGAGTGGGTCGGCGGCGACAACAAGCAGGTTCAGTCCAACTACTTCAGCAAGGGCGACACCACCACCTACGACCGTGGCGCCTACCACGATGTCGCCAACCCCGTCGGCCAGTTCCACAAGTACGGCATCGTCTGGACCCAGGAGAAGATTGACTGGACCATCGACGGCGCCGTCGTCCGCACCCTGACCTACGCTGCCGCCGGCAACGGCGCCAAGTTCCCCCAGTCTCCCATGCAGATCAAGATGGGCACCTGGACCGCTGGCCGCTCCGACGCGCCCGAGGGCACCGTCACCTGGGCTGGCGGCAAGGCCGACTTCTCCAACGGCCCCGCCATCGGCTACTACAAGAACTGCCAGATCGTCGACTACATGGGCGGCAAGACCGGCGCCACCTCGTACTCCTACCCCGACGGCTACGACGGTCGCTACCAGTCCATCATCGTCAAGACCGACGGCTCCAAGTCTGATGAGGACGACTCGACCACCACCTCCAAGGCCCCCGCCTCCACCAAGACCTCCGCCGCCGCCTCCAGCACCGAGAAGGCCGAGTCCACCACCGTCGCCACCGTCACCAAGACCACTGATGCCGCCGAGTCCACCTCCACCGACGCCGAGTCCGACGACTCCGAGACCACCTCCGCTGCCGTCCGCCCCACCTCCTCCAGCGCCAACAGCGACAGCGAGGAGGCTGCCGCCACCAGCTCCGGCGCCGCCGCCGCTGCCTCGGAGGAGCCCGCCTCCGGCATGTCCGTCAAGACCAACATGGTCATTGGCGCCGCCGGCCTCGTTGCCGCTCTCTTCTTCAACTAAGAGGAGCGCGCGCACGCAACACGCAACACGCAACGCGCCGTAGACAAAACCGAGAGAGGCCGGGCGTTCTCGCCGGGGAGAGCTGATTGTACACAAACCCTACCCTTCCACCGTCCACTCCTTTACACGGGGGCCGGATCACGAAAGCCCCTTCCATCAGGGAGGGTGCCGACAGGGCCGCCTTCTTCAGAAAATACATTGGTTTTTTTAATGGATCACGCTCTACCGCCGATGGGAGAGGCAAGACATCAAGGGATGGAATCGGCCTCCCTGTCACCAACCAAACCGAACTCTTCCTCCTAGCCTCCGTCTGGGAAGGCCCCCAACCTCGGGATTTTTCTTTCAGTCCTTTACATGCACAAAGCGGCGTTTACAGGGAAAGCATCATCGTTAGGAAGGGGCCGCCTCCCCCTCCACTCTCCAATCTTGGAGTAGGGGTCCGCGACAGGATAGAGGATTTGTTTTTCTGTGATTTCTGACGAGCGTCGCGACACACGAGGGCCTGTGCCTCGGGTGGAGGAAGACTTGGTCGTTTGTTTTTGCTGCATGATACCTGGTTTAGACAGCCCTGGGCGAGGGCGAGACAAGCAGTCGAGAATTAAGAAGTTTACCTGATATTTGCCCTGCATTCATTGCCCAAGTGAAGTGTGTGTCTGCCTTGTGGAGCGAGTGTGCTGTGTTATTGCGGGGGCGTAATTTCCCCTCGGGCGAGTGTTTAATTTCCGAACGGCGCCACGACGCCGCGAGGGATGCGCCGCGCACCAACGGCGCCGCTCGATCCATCTTGCCCAGTTGACCTTGGAAGGGAGGAGGGGGATGCATCGCGATCCGGTGACGAAGCCTTGCCGGCAAGTCTGTGCCGGGGGATTGTTCGCCGTGGTTTCCGTATGTAGGTTGATGACCAGCTGCGAGTGGGTGACAGGACGCGAGTGGATGACCAGTATGCAAGTTGATGACACGGTCACGGTACATGCCGAGTTTGATCGGACGCGCGAGTGAGTTGGTCCATGTGCCAAGACGGGGGGAGAAGCAAGATGGAATTGACATGTCACAGACTGAGCAACATGTGTGCAAGCAGAGCATATTGCTGAGCTGGCTGTACGACAGATACAACGTCCAAGTTGAGCGGTCGAGTTGTATACTTACAGCATTCGGGCTACTGGTGCTGGCAGTCGGAACAAAGATCTGACTAGACATCGGCGGCCAAGGCTCGTTACCGGTACTCCTACCGGCACGGGTGACAGGCGCCGACATGCTGAGAACAGTGAACACATCAACTCGAAACTTATCCCGCCGCGTCCGGTCTCGACACGCCGCCTCCGTACGACTTTCACCACCGCCGCCCGAAGGCCATCGGCCCCGAATCGTCCTCCGCCTAGCTCTATTGGCTCACATCAGCCAGAGTGTTGGGGCAGGCATCGAGGAATAACCACTCACGACACCGCGGGGGCGGGCTTGGCCCGATCAGTATCGGGCATGCGGCGTGGTGCGACGCCAACATGGAGGGTGACGTCTTTCCCGGATTGCCCATTAACCCCGCTGATTCTCCGCTATCGACGGTATGCTAGGAAAAAAGGGCTGGGTTTAAGAATTTCTCGTGGGTGTGGGAGGAACCTAGCGCCGGCGCGGTGTTTGGCAGCTGCAGATGCACTTGCGGGCGGCGATAAGCCGCTAAGGCCGCCGTTGGCGAGAGTTCGGACGTATGGTGTATGACGACTTGTCGAAGGTTTGGTGATGGGAAGTATAAAGAGAGACGAGACGGCGCCGTCGTAGATGGTATTGGATCATCATCACGCTTCTGCATCTTCTTCTCTGCCTCTCTTCGACATCTCTACTACATTAACTCCGACACTACATCCACCATGCCTGACTACAAGTTCGAGGGCTGGGTCGGTCACGACGAGGACTCGGTGAATGGCAAAATGGTCTGGGAAGAGTTTGAGCCCAAGCCTTGGGAAGAGACGGATGTCGATATTCGGGTTACTCACAGCGGTATTTGCGGTTCGGACTTGCACATGCTGCGCTCTGGCTGGGTGAGTTCCTCGAAGTCCTCTGACACCATATGTTCCGACTAACACCACCAGGGCCCTGCGCCATACCCCATCTGCGTCGGTCACGAGATTGTCGGCATTGCCGGTAAGTCCAGCACAGCTCTCATAAAATCCCAGACACTGATTCTGTAGTCCGCGTTGGATCCAAGGCCGAAGGCGGCTTCAAGGTCGGCGACCGCGTCGGTGTCGGCGCGCAGTCAGACGCCTGCTTCAACCGCTTCGGCGAGTCAAAGGGCCATGTCCACTGCGACGCCTGCGAGCGCCGAATGCCGCAGTACTGCACCAACAGCATGATCACGACCTACGGCGCCTTCCACCACAACGGAGGCAAGGCCCAGGGCGGCCATGGCAGATATCACCGCTGCCCGTCCGCTCTCGTCGTGCCTATTCCTGACGCCCTGGCCTCGGCCGATGCTGCGCCCATGCTCTGCGGTGGTGTTACCGTCTACTCGCCCCTTCGCTTCCACGGTGCCGGGCCCGGCAAGACTGTCGGCGTGCTGGGTGTTGGCGGCCTGGGTCACTTTGCGGTGCTCTTTGCCCGCGCCCTCGGCGCGGATCGTGTTGTCGGAATCAGCCGCCGCGAGGACAAGCGGGCCGAGGTGCTCGAGATGGGCGCCGATGATTACATCGCGACAGGCGCCGATGAGACCTGGCCCAAGAAGCACGCTGGCTCCCTCGACATCATCATCTCAACAGTTTCCTCGTCCAACATTCCCCTGGCCGACTACCTGGGCCTTCTCCGCCTCGACGGCACATTCGTCCAAGTCGGAAACCCGGACGATGGCGCCCTCAGCCTCAACCCTGGCCCGCTGCTTATGCGGCGCGCCAAGATTGCCGGCTCGGGCATCGGCTCGCCTGATGAGATCAGGGAGATGTTGCAGCTGGCTGCCGACCAGGGGCTGAAGCCGTGGGTGCAGTAAGTGGACGCAACCCCCAAATACATCCTGAATGGCTTACTGACAATATTTGCTAGGGAGCGGCCCATGAGCGATGCGAACCAGGCGATTCTTGACGTCGAGGCAGGAAAGCCGCGGTACCGGTATGTGCTGGTCAACCCGGAGGAGGGGAAGTAGGCATAGTACTCTGGTCCGACGGGAAATGGCTTATAGATAAAAATGACATGAAATGCGACGTTTCACGACAACATATCGTACTCTGAGTGACGCCAACTTGCTGACAACTGATGGAATATCTCAACTTTTAATCCCATGTCGAACCACCCCTTCTACTTCGCACTTCTTTTCCCAAAAACGCTGGAAAGACATGGTGAGGGGACTGCCGCCTGCAAAGGGTCAAACACCCCTGAATGTCATGAAATTGACTATTTTGCAGCTGCTGCCTGATGAGGGCTTCGGTGAAGAGTCATAGAGCGCCAGCTTGAATAGGGCTTAAGCCAATGGCGTCAACCTGCAAAGTATGCTCTCCTGATGAAGCCAGTCAAGTAATCACAGGTCCTGACCAATCCCCCACTTGGACGTGCAACCCGTTCAAAAGTACCCTCAATTCCTTCAACTCCATCTTCACCTCCACACATCTTACTACATTCGAACCACCGCCACCTCAGTCAATTCGTCTTCAAACTACTCTGGTCCCCATTGCTCGCTGCAGTCCAATGCCCAGCATGCCAAGCAGCGACGTCGCAGCGTTCCACGCGCTACTCTCCCGCAACCCCTCCCCCCGCATCCTCGCCTTGTGCGGCGCCGGTCTCTCAGCCTCGTCCGGTCTCCCGACCTTCCGCGGCGCCGGGGGTCTCTGGCGCAACAAAGAGGCCGTAGCACTCGCCAATTTCGATGCTTTTACGCGCGATCCCGCTCAAGTCTGGCTCTTCTACGCGTACCGCCGGCATGCCGCCCTCACTGTCAAGCCCAATGCTGCTCATCGAGCCCTCGCTGCGCTGGCGGAGAAGCAGGAGCATTTTCTCTGCCTGACGCAGAACGTTGACAGTAAGAAATGGTCACAGGATGCGCCGTCTCAAACTACTCTGCTCACAAAAAGTTCAAGATCTCTCTCAGCGCGCAGGCCACCCGCTTGAGAAGCTTCGCACTCTTCACGGAAATCTCTTCACCATCAAGTGCAGCAATCGGAGGTGCGGCTATATCGAACACAACAACACCCTCGACCCCATCGTGTCAGCTCTCGCGCCTGCCTCCGAGACACCCCCTACAGACCCCTCCGTTTCCTTCCCCCTTCTCGACCCCTTCGTTCCCCTGCCTCCCATCGAGGCCTCGGAGCTGCCACGGTGCCCTTCGTGCAGCTCGCTCGCCCGCCCTGGCGTAGTTTGGTTCGGCGAGGCTCTCGACTTCAGCATGCTCGAGGAGATTGACAGCTGGATCGACCGGGAACCAGTGGACGTCATTCTTGTCATCGGCACCACGGCCCAGGTGTATCCTGCCGCTGGGTATGTCGACAAGGCCTCCCGGGCTGGCGCCAAGGTGTGCGTTGTCAACATTGAGGTGAACAAGAGAGGTCTCAGAAAGGATGATTTTGCATTTGAGGGAGACGCCGTGGAGATACTTCCAAGGCTGCTGGAGCCCCTTATCGGCAGGATGAGGAAGGATGGCACGTTCAAGATGTGAGATTTCATGAAAGTCGGAGCAGTCAGGTTATACTTGGGAGATTGGCGTATTGGTCTGGGGCAAGCAGCCAGACTTGGTGAGAGAAGAATCAGTTCCAAAGCACAATCATGATATCTTGGGCACAACCATGGTCAATGTCTTCTTCTTCTCGGGAACCATCAGTCCTTCTTATCTAACTATGAGCCTATTAAGAACTTAATCGTCACTAGCACACAAGCCCATCATGTATCTAGAAGAAAAAGCCGTGATCATGGACAAATTATGCCCTCGATGTCCTCGGCAGGTTATCACACTGGCAACGCAACAGGTCGGACGTGGCGAGAAAAGTCCCCTATTTACCCAACATCAAGGACGATACCATCACCAGCATGTTCATCCATGTTCACCTCCCGTCTCCTAACGAACTCCCCGTCCGCTCCGGGCCGGTGACCAAAGGCGTGCACGTGGCCATGTGGAGACGCCGGCCCCGCCCCGGAGCATGCGGCATCGTGAGCCGTCGTCGCTGCGGAGGCCGGGTTTCCCGACGCTGTGCCCAAAAAAGGCGATCACATGGCTCTCGCTAGCTCGGTTCGCACCGTGACTGGTTAGACGCGGCCCCGCATCAAAGTTTCCAAATGGCATGCGGCTCAGCGTCACTCACATGGGTTGTTGACGACCAAGCTGATGTTGATGTTGAGTCCAGGTAGTATGAGGACTGTAAATTATCTATCTGAAGTGAAGAACCCAATCCAAAAAACCCATATCTCCAATATCCATCTTCAAGACAGATCCATGGCGCCCCCTCTAACCGCCTCCCCGACCACGTGCTTCTTCAGGAACCGAACCGCATCGTCCATGCCGTCCGGATCATGGAACCAGTGACCTCCCTTGGGGTACGCCCTCCACTCTACCCGGGCGCCGAAACCCTCGAGGGTGTTTCTCATTGCCTGGCCATTAGCCACAGGCACGAGCGGGTCATCGACGCAGTGCTCCAGCAGGACCGGCGTGTTCTTGAGCACATGGTCATGCTGCGGTACGTCCCCCAGCGCCAGCACCTCCCGCATACCAGCCAGAGACCTGCCGGAGAACGGACACCGACAGGAGAAGCCCATAAAGGCGCCCAGTCTCCCACCTCCCTCCTCAGGCACGTCGAGGTTGATGAGCGTGTGCACAGAAGTAGCAGCACCCATGCTGATGCCAGCTAGCACAACCTTGTCCCATCGACCGCCGAGGCGAGCGGCTTCTTCTGCCAGGATATCTCGAACTAGGGGCACCATCTCTCGGAGACCCTCAACCTGGAGCTCCTCGCGATCCGCAAAGTCCTTGACGTTCCAGACGTCGAACCACTGGCGCACAATGCCCGACATGGCGGCACAAGACCGTAGCGGCGCCTGGGGAAAGACCCAGCGGAACGAGGGAAAGGCCTCGATGAGGCTGCGGTCGCTCGAATCGCGTGAGTAAGCCAGTGAGCTGGAGAACTGCGTCGCATTGTCGCCACGGCCGTGGAGGAAGACGACCGTATGGGAATGAGCGGTGACGGGCTCAACGACAATTGGCGAGAGATCCATGGCGGTGTGCGTTTCAGGTGCTTCGTTCTAGGAAGTGATGTCGACAAGATATCCCCCGCCAGGTTCGGGCAGCATCAAGTTGAATCCTGCCTGACCTGACTGTGAGTACTGTACAGGCTGCTGCCTTGTCGTTCACGTTACAGGGGTTGACAGGGGGTTCCATTCCGGTGAAAGGATGCGTCAGCGTCAGCGTCAAAAGTCGGTCCTCGGTGAGCCTGGCTCTGACCGAGACCCAGCCTCTCGTCCTCCAGCCACAGCCCCTGATCTGGCGTGACACAACATGAACCCTTTGCAAAGTTGCGACCGTGAGGATGAGGAAAGTGGCTGGTCCTCAGATGCAGCAGGTGCGCGAGCGGATTCGACGACCTAGGACCGGTGCTCACCGCTCGCGGCGGATTCCGCACTTGCAGGACTCCCACCGAGGCATTTTGTGTATTTTTTCGTAGGTAAGAGATATTCGGCCGGGGCCAGTCAGCGTTGGACCAATTCTCAACAGTCTCCTTTGACCCGAGCCGCTCCGTGCCGGTCCCTGTCCGAGGCAGCGCCCTTGGTTGCGATGCTCGTCAGCCTAGAACGGTATCATAGGCACGTGAGGCTCCTGAAGTCCCCTGACACTTTGGCCTCCGTCATCACCAGCGCACCGAGCAGACGTTGTTGTTCAGGCTGATGTGGGGATTGGATATGACACCCGGCTGATTGGCACGCGTGCATCGACGATATGGCCTGGATGGGTGTGAGCTCCCCACAAGTTGCATCGCGGACCCCACAACCCCACGTTCAGCCACGTTCTCACTGGCAGGGGGAGGGAGCGTGGCTAAGGTGTATCAACCAAGGACACTGACACTGACACTGGAGTGGTCGGTGTGTGTGTGCCGGCGTCGAGTTACGGGCCTACGAACCGGACGGACGACTGTCGCCCGAGCTTTCTGCGACGATCGCGCCGGGTGACGGATGGGATGGAAGGGGGAGGGAGGGGTCGTCGATCCGAGTCAGGGCACACTCACGGCATGATTCGGGCTTGTCACGGTCGGCGCAGGGATCGGCAGGCGGGAAATAGGAGAAGAGGGAAAAAAGCGCTGTCATGCGCGGGGTTTCTGATGTCCGTCCATCTGGGACGCGACCTTGATGCGCCGATTTCCACGTCGTTCACGTTGTTCATGACCGACACCGCTCACGGTCTCGTATGCGCAGGATGGACGTGAGCTGGGCATCGGGAGGAATCGGAACATGTCATCTGCGTGGTTTCTGTGCAGTGTTCGAACGCTGAGAACCGTGGGGTTCCCTGTCCGGGGCGTGCGCCATTTGGGCGGCGATAAGGTCTGAGGGGCTCGTTCTGGAGACACTGGAGTCGGCGATGAGTTCAGGGTCCTTCCTCCAAGGGAAGGCGGCCGAGGGAGCCGCGCCTAAGCATGTATGGAAGAAGCAGGCGGTCAAGTCCTGACAGCAGGTTGTCGACGTCGTCCTGGAAGAACGGCCGAAAATGACTCGGCGCCAGGTGAGCCATTACGTTACAGCTTCTTCACGACAAGGAGGCCTGGCAGTTTTGGATGGCTGCTGGGCGAAGTTGGAACCCGTGGCGGGCAATTGGCGGCCAAGCAGCCGTTTCCATTTGGTAATGGGAGCCACCCGGCCGCACCGTACAGAAAGCGCCGGAGGTACGCCCGGGATACATCGCGCCGACCCCCGAGGCGCAAAAATTCCGGCGTAAAGTCCCATCCCCACCGCCGACATTCGCATCATGGCGCAGGTAGCGTCGAGGTTCCCCCGCCCCGGACCTGACAATTGGGGGGGTAGTTCGTGCGCCCGCCCGCCCCTTTCTCCCCAATGATTGTCATGTCAATTATGTATTTCCGTCTCGTACAGCATCTGGCCAGTCCTCCAGTCCCGGCCTCTCGTGCCCTGATTGACGCTAGAAGCTGCGAGATAAGCGTGCGTCTCTGGCGCCGCCTGTGGTCCCATCTTTTCCACCTCGCGTTCCATCGACATGTGCCCTGGCCTGTCCTGCAAGCTTCAACATCATCACCGCCCTGACCACACACGACACCGACCTAACAAAAGGCTCGGCACCAAGACCAGGACCGGGCCCCGGAACGGTCGCGGAATGGCCCCCTGGAGCCTTGGAGGCGCACCCTCGGGTTCAACTTCGTTCGCCCCGACCTCGAGCTTCATGTCCACCCCCTCCGTTCGGTTCGTGCGATGACCTCGAACCTTGGAACTAAAAACAGGGCCCGGCCCCATCTCCTGCGTAAAACAACGCGCGCCATTCGAGGGGGAGAAAATAGCCAGGGCCCCCCGTTGCACATGTCAGCGAAACAGGAGCGAGCAAGACGTCACCGACATGGAGGGCATCGTCTCTCGCCGTCGCTGGGAGACTCAGACCGGCGGCCGGCGGCGGCAGCATGACATGCGTCCGCAACCATCCCTGGCCGTCCTCCCCCGCTAACAACGTGTCGCGCGTGTGCCCGCGAGCGGAGATGACAAGATACCTCGCGTCACAACCACGCTCTGTGTAGGTAATCCGCGAATAGGCCAAGGCTATTCGATGGAGACGGGCCGCGCAAGGCTGCCTGTCGTAGGTTCTTTGCAAGACACTTCCGCGCGCGCCCCCCGAACACTGAGGCGGCCGGACGGCCCAAGGAGGTGCTCGGAAATACATTTCATGACCAAGAAGAACCACCCCTGTCTCCATGACGACCCCTCCCTCCTTCCTGTGAACCGACATCGCATCGGCCGGCCGGCGGAGAGCGTCGCGTGCTGGCGTACCCCATTTTGATCTCGAGCCCCATTGCCAATCTGTGTGTACCTGTAATTTTTTGCCCACTGGCATGTCATTGCACAGGTGCCGGAGTAGGATGCTCCAGGACCCTTCGCCGCATTCTGCCGCCCGCCCAGCTTGCCAGCCCACTTGCCTCAAGACCGCCCCCCGGGTCTTTAGTGCTGAAGGAACCTGGAAGGAACTAAGGGCGTGTGGCTTGAAATCTCACACCCCCTTCTTTTCGTTCGGTCGTTCCTCCCTCGCGGCACTCGAGTCGTCCGTCCGTCGCAACTGCCACCCACAGACACACCGCAAACTGAGCCTGACCAGGCGGGTTGACCAGTCCCTTACGAGTGAGTCGGACCTTCCCACGGATGAACATCCACGTTGCCAGGGCAGGGCAACCACACAAGAAGGAGACTGGAAACGCGCAGGAAAGGACGGACGGGGTTGCGTCAGGTTTTAGTAGGCAAAAAGTGGTAAGGAGGCAGGAGTAGCCTTTTTGCTTAGCCGCTTCGCTCGACGCTCGAAAGCTCACCTCCATCAATCATACTTTGCCTTGTCGACGCCCCTCCTCCTCCTCTTCTCCCGGGGGCCCTTTATCCATTCTCCTTATCGGTCGACTTTCCCACCCCATCCCCATCCCCATCCACGCCTTCCCTGGAAATCCGTCCATCGTACCACATCCGGCCCTTTTTTTTCCCTCCTCCACCAACAACCCCTCGACCGTCGACCCTCGACCACACGTCTGGCAGTGTCGCCCTCGCCGCTCGCTCGTCCTGTCCATGTGCTGCTCCTAAGTTTCACGCCGTCGACTTCCAATGACACACAAGACGTTGGCTTATCTCATCCTCGCTTCCATCGTCACCTAAGCTCAGCCCAACCATCACTCATCTTCAAGTCGCGCACGAAACGAGCAACCTATCGCGCGACCCCCGACGTCTACTTGTACTTCCCGCCCTTGCACATCGACGCCCGCACGGCTGCGACTCCGTCCACTCCGGTCGCGGCACTTTATCAGCCAGCCTACCAGCATCTATCACTCTTCACATCACCTCATCTCGCCTGGCCCTGTCCTGTGCCTGTTCCAGGTCTCGAACAGATCCCACCCCTCCCTCGCTCAACGGCCCGCCCGCACTTTACCTGCATCTTCCCCGGATCTCGCCATCCCACCATCTCCCATTCGGCAAAACCGGGGGTGCGCGCGCTCTCTTATCTCTCCCCCTCGTCCACCGAAGAAACAGGGACCGCCGGCACCTCATACAGGTGACACCTCCGTCAACGCGGGCCGACTTGTTCTCCCAGCGTGCGTGAGTGCGTGCTACAGTGCAGTACTCTCCAGTACTGGACCGGACCTGGAACCTTGCAGCCAGCCAGGCCAGCCCCTTCTCGCGCTTCTTCAGTTCCCCACCACTCACAGCCTTATCTCCACGGGTCCGGCTCCGTTATCAGAGCATCTCGTTGGGTGGTTGTGTTACGGGATAGAAGCTCGCCGGCGAAACAACACACACTTCTCCCATCCCGGCTCTCTCTCTCTATCTCTCTGCCCTCACGTCCCATTCCGCTCCACGCCCCCCGGCCTCCGCCTTTTTTCTCCGGTCCCCCTTCAGCTGTTGCTGCTGCTGCTGAAACCCCCGCTCCGAGATTCCTCGTCTTTCGCCGCATTACATCATTCGGTGGTGTCTGCCGTTACCGGGGTCTTTTCTCTGAAGCATCCATCCCACTGTCCCACACACCACCCGTGTGTGTTCCCACTTTGGGCTCTGCATCCCATCTCATCTCATCACACACCTCTAGCATCGCTCGCCCGCTGCTGCTGCCACCCCCAGACAATCAACCTTCCTTCCCCCGGATTGGCCGTGTCTCCTCGGGTCGGAGCGGACGATAACCAAACACACCTGCAGCCCAGCCTAGTCTGACCTGCCACCAGGGGTCAAAGACCCGGCGGCGCGAGTAACAGCCAGGAAGCGCGGGTTATCTCTCCTATCTCCTGCGCTACCCATCGCCGAGCCTCCCACCACACCACTTATTATCCCTGATACACCTCGGACGCCCGCCCGCTCGCCCATCATGGCGAACCTAACCAGGACGGCTCCCATCGCCATTGCCCCCAAACCCGCTCCGAGACGCCAGGACTCATACCGTCAGGACAGCTTCACCACCACAGACTCGTTCCGCAACGGCAGTATGCCTGGCAGGGACTCTGCTGCGGCCTCGTACTCCGGCCGGGCCTCCAGTCCCTGCAACATCTGTCAACGCTTCCGCCTCCAGTGCACCCTCAGCGAGGCCGACGACGGCGACGACAGCTGTCTCCCCTGCCAGAACCGGGGTTCCGAGTGCTCCTTCGTAGCAAGTCCCCCCATAAGAAAACGAAAGCTCAACGGCCATCTCGCCAACGACGGGAAGAGAAGGTTAGTCCCGCCCCTACCACACCACACTCGCATGCCCGGCCGATTACCATGATGCCGGAACATATCTCTTTCCTCTCCACATCCACAACGACCTGCCCTGCCCTGCCCTGACTATCCTGGCTCGTCTCTCCTGCCCCTATCTCTCTGCCCTCCAGGTACCTGGATACCTGCTGCACTCTCCCGTGTCCCCCCTGCCCCTGTACTTGGGGGCCAAGTCGATAGCCCTGGCTTGTATCGGCTCTGCCGATCCGGAACCTGCTTGTTCGAGCTTCTCTTGGTTCTCTTGGCCCTGGCCCTGGCCCATGCCACTGAGTACTTGAGCGGCCGTCCAACCCAGCCCGGCAGTGCCCTCCTTGTGCCCCTCTGCCCCTCCGCCCCCTTGCTACCCGGGGATACGCCGTGCTTTCGTCAACGGTCACGTTGCCCACCATGCGCCTGATAGTCTCTAACATGTCATTGGTTCGATAGCTCCCCGGGTCGGTCTGATATCAGACGTAGACGCCCGCACGAACCCAGTCTCTCCAGCACGGCCGCAAGCAGCTCCCTCATCGAAGAAATGGCCAACGTCGGAGGTCCCATCCTGCTCAAGCGGACCCTCGGTCTGCAGAACGACCGCTTCAGCCAGTACATAGGGCCCACGACGGACTTTGAGCCCTCCCTGATCAACCTGTCTCCGTTCGATCCTCACGACGAGAGCCTTTTGGCTCGCGGCACCCTGCGCAAAGTCAGCGACGATGACATCTTCTTGATGCTCCCGGATGCCAACACGACGGGCTATGAGCACACCGTCGAGGACCTCGACGAGATCGAGGCCGTCGTCCAGCCACACGGCCGGAAACTGATCGACCTATACTTCCGCGTTGTTCACCCCGGCTTCCCCATCATCCAGAAAGCCGTGTTCATGGAAAAGTACGACCGGGGATACCGGGAATTTTCGCCACCCATCTTGGCGGCCGTCTACATCCTCGCCATCAACTGGTGGAACCACGATGAGGATCTGGCATCGCTGCCACGGCCCGATGTGCGAGCTCTCGAGCGCCTCGTGCGCACCACCCTGGCCGATGCCATGTACCGACCGAAACTTTCGACAGTCCAAGCCGGCCTTTTGTTGTCTCAGCGACCAGAGGGAGACCAGTGGGCACCGACGGCCCAGCTGGTAGCCATCGGGCATGAGCTTGGCCTGCATCTCGACTGCAGCCATTGGAAGATTCCGCCTTGGGAAAAGGGTCTCAGGAAGCGACTTGCCTGGGCCCTGTACATGCAGGACAAATGGGGCGCGCTTGTCCACGGACGCCCGTCTCACATTTTCTCTGCCAACTGGGCTGTGCAAGCGTTGACGGAAAACGACTTCCCCGACGTTGAGTGGGACGAGAATGATGCCGAGGAACAAGTCGAGATCGAACAGGGCCGGACGCTCTTCTGCCAGATGGTTCATCTTTCGCAGATTCTTGCCGAAATTCTCGAGACCTTTTACTCTCTGCAAGCGACGCAGAACGTCAACGCGGCCGGAGCTCAGGGCACTCACCTTGTCCTCTCGATGGCAAAGCCCATCCAGCTCAAGCTGAAGGAGTGGTATGCCGGCCTGCCTGGTGAAATCCGCATGGACAACTCGTTCACGACCCCCACGGCCCCTGTCAGCCGGCTGTCGAGCATCGGCTACCTCCACCTGGCGTACTTTGCGACGGAGATTACACTCCATCGCCGCATTATACGATCCATCGCTTCGCCGGCCTCGACTCTCGACCCCTACGTCGAGCACATCTGCCGCAGCGCGGCCAAAGCCCGGCTCATCTCGGCCATGGACTTTGTCAACCGCCTCAACCACTTCCACATCCGTTCTTTCTGGTATTTTGCTTCAAAGACCAACTTTGCCCTCATTGGAACCTTTGGATCTCTCCTCTGGGCCACGAGCCCTGGCAAGGAGGAGGCAGACTGGTACCGCCGGCGTCTCGGCGAGTACCGCTGGACGCTGTCGGTGAGCTCCAAGCCTGGCGAAGGCACTGGTCTGACCGAGTTCGCCATGGGCATGCTCGATATTTCCACGGGCCTCCTGAAGAAGCTTCCCGAGAAGCCCTCGATGAGCCGGTCCGGCAGCACGGTCGATGTTACAGGCAGCCTGGGCAGTTTTGGCAGCCGCCTTGGGCCGAGCGGGTTCTCGGCATTGGGATCGAGCCTTGGTGCCAGCGCGGCGCCGTCGGTAGGCACATTCAGCGGAATCCAGAGCGCCGACATTAGCCAGGCGCACAGCCCCCAGAGCCAGTATGAGGAGGGTGACAGCAGCGACGACGACATGTACGATTCGTTCCCGACGGCCGGCATGTCCCGGGGCGGTTGAGGCCGGCCGCGGATGGTCCTAGTCGGACATGGGCAGGCTTGCCATGGCATGAGCTATGATGGATGATGATATGAATTGGGCCATGGAGGCATACCCACCATTCCCATGATGTTTTTGTTCTCCTGCTTAGATCGCGATGCGGAATTGGGCAGATACCTACATTTGGCGCAGGGATTGATCTTTGGCCAAGACATAGAATGAGGAGCGTAATACATGCTGATTTCAATTCAATGGTGTTCATTGCTGGAATAATGTGACTCGAGGTGATTGCAGATCGCCACGTCCTGGTCTTTATTTATAGCTGGCCATTGACAGGGCCTGAAGGAACTGATGGTGTCATGCGAGGTGCTGATGGCGTGCTACTAGGTGCATCGACAATGTAAGCGCGCCAGAACCCATGGCATCTGTACACATTCTGATATTCCGCATCCTCCTCTCAGCATCGGTGGCCTGCAAGGGTCTGAGAACAGCCATGGCTTCAGTCATCTACCTCGTCCGCCACGCCGAGTCTGAGCATAACGTCTCGAAGGACTTTACACAACGAGATCCACCGCTCACTGCAACCGGCTTGGCTCAGGCAGCGACTTTGACAGAAAAGTTCCCTGACCCGGCCTCCATCGCCGTCGTGCTCACGTCTCCGCTCACGCGCACGCTGCAAACTACCACCACCGGCTTCCCTCAAGTCCTCGGCAAGGACGTACAGCTTATTATCGACCCGGACCTGCAAGAGCGCAGCGATCTTCCCTGTGATACTGGGTCTGGACCTGCTGAGCTGAGGAAGGCCTTTCCGGGCATTGATTTTGGGGAGTTGGAGGATGGATGGTTTGTGAAGGAGGGGTTGTATGCTGCAGATGATGGTGCGGTTGTTCAAAGGGCGCAGCAAGTCCGGGAGAGATTGAGGGGTATTGTTGCGAGACTCGAGAAGAGGGAGGACGGGAAGAGGAGGAATGTGGTTGTTGTCACTCATGGGGTGTTTATGAAATTCTTGTCCGAGGATCATGCGATTGACCTCCCCAAGGCGGGCTGGAAAGCCTTCAAGCTGGGTAGCAATGAGGATGGACGGGCTGCCCTTCTCCCCCAGGATGGAAGTTGAAACAGAGAAACTTCACTGCAAGTGCCTCTTCTTCAAGGCGCCTGACCGCGCCGGAGATTGATATTCGTTTCTCTCATGATGCCTACTATCAACGGGGAATCCCCAGTACGCCAAATAGCAAAACCCCTTCTTCGCCTCGCCTTGCCCTATCCGGATCTCACGGAGGAGCTATGAATGATGCCGCGTAAAATGTAACCAAGAACCCACTAACTCTTCTTTCACCGCAGGATGACGAGTTCATCATCATCGTCGTCGTCGTCCAGGACGACCATTCGCCGCCGCGTGGAGGTCGGGACCTCAGGCAGAGCATCGCCGAGACTCTCGCGGCCAGCCTCACGGATGCCCTTTTCTGTGACGAAGCGCGTCTTCTTCCGGACGGGTCGAGGGTCGGCTGAAAGGGACGAGGCGGCTGAGGATGAGGCAGTCTGCGGTGGCTGCCGCTGCGGAGGGGCATTCTCAACCTCGAGTTGGAACTTTTCGCCGTCTTTCATGCGCGACAGCTTGTCCTTGAGGCCGCCGCCCCAGCCAAATGCCGTGCTGGAGGACTTTGCGGTTGTGGTTGTAGTCGACGCCGTCGAGGAGAGGGCACTCTCGGCACGCTTGCGCTTGGCGGGACCGAGATGGACCTGGTGGCCTTTGGGCAGCGGTGCGAGGAGGCTGCGGGCGGCATCGCTGAGCTGGAGCTCCGGTTCACCCGAGCCGGCGCCCGAGTCGCCCTTGCCGTCAATAATAACAGGATTGCCATGGCCCTTGGCCATCTGGCGTAGATATTTGGCCCCGGCCCCAGAGCCTGTACTGCCGAGCCGCTCCATGATGCCCCTCTCGCGCTCCTCGGCGAGCAGGCGGCGCTTGAGGTTCTCCTGCTTCTCGCGCTGGTCTGTAAAAGCGGAGCTACCATCAATGAGGTCGGCGGAGCTCAGGGACTTGCTGGCGAACCAGCGACTGTGCGTCTCGCGGTCATAAGTCTTGTTCTTCTCATACTTTTCCTTGTCCTTGCCCCATAATATGCCGTACGAGTTGTTCTTGCGCTTGCCAGGGCCGAAGCGGTCGGAGGCGCTCATCTCGATGCGACCCTTGCGGGCCTTGTCGACGGCCTCGTTGGTGTGGTACTCGCAGAATTGAGAGCGCTTGGCGTTGACCCAAGAGCCGCATGATGTGCCATCCTTCTTGACGCTGATGCAGAAGCCGAGGTCGCGGGCGACGCCGACCTCGATGACGCGGTCGGCGTCCGAGTTGACGATGATACTGAAGCGACCCGTGGCCTCACGACCACGCGGCGGCGGCATGATGGACGGGTTGAGGATGGCCAGCACCGTACCCTCAGAGATCTTCCAGTAGCGCTCGAAGCCCGTGTCGAAGAGGAAGAGTTCAATCTCGAATTGCAGGTCGACGAGGGTGAGGACCATGTACTTGCCCCTCTCGTTGTTCTTCCCGTTCTTGTCGCCCTGGGCCTTGTGCATGCGCGGCTCCGAGCGCTTGCCGACGATGGCGAAGAAGACAATGTCCTGCTCGCACTCTGGCAGCTCAAAGTCGGGCGCCTTGACGTCGCGAAGTATTTCCTTCATGGTGAGAATCTTCTTGCCGGTGAGGTGGCGGGTCAGCACCGAGTGAGGCACGTTACGCTTCTTGAGGTGCAGACTCGAGTACGGCTCAAAGGCCGAGGCCTCTGCTTCGGGGACATCTTCAGGGGCCCTCTTCTTGGCGCGGCCTGTCTTGGGGGCGGCTTCTGTCGTGGACGTGCCCTCGATGATGTCTGCCCGTGAGAACTGCTCGACGGCCTCGGGCTGCTCTGCAACAGTGACAGCTTTGCTCTTGAAATCCTCCATCTGCGCCCGGGTGATGCCAAAAGACTGCGATCGCGCCTGTTGTATTCTGTCCCGCTTCTCTTTGAGCTCCTTTTCCTGGTCTCGCGACAGCGCCAGTCGCTCGTTGAAGGTGAGCGGCCTCGCCGCCGAGGCCGTCTCCGCCTCCTGGGGATTTGGCGTTCTTGATGTCTGGAGATAGCCGCTAAAGTTTTGCGCGGCACCACCCTGAGTCTGCGCATGTGGATCTTTTCTCAAACTAGGAGCACGCTTCAGCGACACGTCCCTTGCCGTGAGCCCCTTGTCGATGCCGAGCTGGACCCGTCTGGGCGATGTTTGTAGTGGCGGTTCCGGCCTGCTTCTTCTAACCGGCGAGGCCGGAATCACCACGGGACCACGAGTCGGTTGTGGAGGAGGTGCTGGCGATGGTGCTGAGGCCTCGCCATCTTTCTTCGTTTTGGCGCTCTGTAGTTTCTTCAATCGTAACCGAGCCTGGATCTCCTTGAGCTTGAGCTGCAATGTTTCCTCGTCTTCCTCTTCGTCGTCGTCGTCGTCCAATGCGTCGTCGAATGATGCAGGTTTTGATGCCACTGCGGACTTTTTCAGAGGGGACGGTGAGGGTGATGTTCGGTTGGCTATTTGTCGAAGGCGCTCGCGGCCGCCGGGTGTGCTGAGGAGGACATCGCGGGGTGATCGTGGCGGCCACTGGATCTCGTCAACCTGCCTGGCTGCAGTGCGTTAGTGACCATAACTAGAGGAATGGCAGATGCAGAGATCAACACTCACGAGGAGCCATTCGCGCGGCACGTCTGGGGGTATGTATTCCGTTCGAGGACGGCCGGGTGAAGCGAAGAGGATGTCAACACCCTGGGTGCAAATTTGGTGCAGCAGACCCGACCACAGGCATCCCCTCGTCGCATCGACCGGGATGCAGGCTTGGAGGCGCAGGGTCAGGTCAAAGGGCTTTCATTCGATGGCTGGCGAGTACAGGGCGAGAAGGGGAGCGTATTGAGGCGGTGCGATGTGGTTGTCGTCGAAGGGATGCGATGCGGTGGAAGCTGGGGAACGGAACGGGTCTGATTGGGACTTGGTAGGTCAGGTACAGAAGGCTATCCCCAAGATGAGATCCGACGATAAGACGACTCGGACTGTACTGGAGCTTGTCCAAAAAAAGGGCCAGGCCTGGGGAAAAGACGGGACGTTATGCAGGCAAAGCAATGCTGTGCCGAGAAAAGCGCCAGGCTCTGTTTCACATCACAAGCCGGCCAGGCACAAAACAACAGCAAGCAACAGGGTTCGTTCACTGGTCTGGTTGGCGACGATTTTGGCATGGGACGCGTCGGGTCCGTCCCCGCCCTGGCACTTTCAATTTAGCAGGCGCATCCCTCACGCGCCCAAGACGCGTCTGTTAGCGGCTTCCTGAGGTGCCGTTCCTTCTCTCTGGGGGAAGTACCTTGACTTTCATGACCAGACACCACGCCTACCTTGTACTGCCAGCAGACCAGACTCGAACACGGCTTCAATCGAATCGTCAAACGCTTTTCCAGAATAATTGCTGAGAAACCTTCTCAATTTCTTCACTTCCTTCACCAAAAACACAAAATGGCCAGGACGAGAACGGCTAAGGCCACGCCGGCACCCAAGGCAGAACAGACCGAGACACCAGAAGTCAAGTACACTTTGCCCGAGGAGACCACAGAACCTCCCAAGCTCTTCGTCCTCCCGACCTCGCTCTCCCAGGACGCCCTCATTGTCTCGCTGCCGAATCCGCGCTACGCCAAGCCCACCAGATACCTCGTCTGTCCCAAGAATGGCATCTTCGAGTTTACAAAGATCTCTGCTCCCAAGACCTCGCCGCGGAGCTTCCTCGTGGAGCCCGCGCCTGGTGAAAAGGCCCCGCCTGAAGCCGGCGCCGCGCGGTTCCATGCACACGTCACTGAAGGCGCCGACCTCTTCGTTGCCACGGCCATCGACCCCGTCTTCCTCATCCTCCCCGGCCTCTTTGGCCCCGTGACATCAAAGTCCGACGCCAAGCGCCTGTTCCTATCGAGCGACGACCACTTTGATGCCCTCTCCAGCACCTCGTCCGACCTCTCAGAGGTATTGCGCTGCGGAAATACAAGGGCTTCGTTCGAGGCCAGGATGGAAGCTGTGAGCGATACTGTCGACGCCGGAGACGAGAAGATGTACCGCCTGAGCGAGAAAAAGCTCACGCGGCTCATCCTGGCGAAGGCTGCAGCCATGGGTGCAACCAGTCTTCCCCCGAGCATGGAAGACAAGTTCGTCCTCAAGGCTCTCGAGGCGCCTCTCCTCGTCCAGCACAGCTCCGCCGTCGGAGCCCCTACTCCCGCCACTGAGTCTGTCGAGTCGCAAACTTCCACCGCCATCACTGACAGCACCACGTCCTTCGCTTCGGAGGCATCGACTGCCGCCACTTCGGCCAACGGCGAGGAGGGCGTGACATCGTCCATGAAGGCCACACCCGAAATCACGACCCTGCAGCGTACACGGGTGGCCTTTAGCTTCATCTGTGCAAGCTACATCCCGCCTAGTATCGCCACGCGGCTCCAAGAGCTCCTCCAGGACACCGAGACGGCCGGCGTCGACTTTGCGCCCCTCGACACCTACCTGAAGGACCTCGCCAAGGCCCGCGCCGAGGCAACCGCGTCTCGGTCTATGACCGACTACTCGCGCAAGCGCCAGGTGGATGATGAGGAAGAGGAGGCCCGCGCCGAGAAGAAGCGCAAGGTGGAAGCGGAGAAGAAGCGCAAAGCCAACGAGAGTCGCGGCGTCAAGAACCTGGCCAAGGTCAACACAACGGGCATGAAGAAGATGAGCGACTTTTTCAAGAAGAAGGTGTAACATCGGGAACCCGACGATGGAAAGGTCGGCCACCAAATGTATTCGGCATGATGGCCTCCTTATCAGGATGCGCCTGTTCCACCGCCTCCTCGACCTCGATATGTGCCACGAGTACTTCCGAGCGCGCCACGTCCGATTCTGCTTCCCGACGACGGCCCGGAGATACTGGATCCGCGGGTGTGTGAAGAAGCAGCTCCCCTGGTGCCCCTCGTACCTCGCGGCACACCTCGACCACGCACGCTTGGTGTTCTTCCGACGGTGGTCTGCCTCTGCCGCTGGTCCTCTTCCTCCTCCCGCTTCCGTCTCGCAGCCTCTCGTCTCCGCTCCTCCTCGGCTGCGCGGCGCTCGGCGGCTTGCTGCTTCTGGAGTGCCTCGGCCTCCATATCCATCACGTCCTGCGTGGCGCCCCGCCAGTGGGGGTTGAGGATGAGTCGCTGGTTGTGTTCGGTCTGGGAGAGGATTCGCGTCCACGTGTTGAGGAGGGTCGAGGCGTTGCCTACTGTGCCGGAGACGGTCTGGACACGCACTTGGGTCAGCTGCTGCGAGAGAAGGGATGGAGTCCCGGGAACGACGCACGCCCATGTTCGCCTTGGCCCTCTCGAGGGTGCTGATGACGCCCTCGATTGAGACGTTGATATTCCGCACGCTCTCCAGCTCCTTGCGTAGCGCTGCCTCCCTGTCGTACTCGCCATGGTGGGTGCCCGGTGTGCGCGGGTTCGGCGTCTTGGGTGTTCTCGGGGTTCTGGGTGTCCTTGGCCGGTCTGTCCGCTCGGCGTCTGGCGACGCCCAGATGTCTTCTGTCGTGGAGTCGTCGATCGGATCTGACATGACGGGCGGGGGTGGGCGAAGTGAAGCCCCAACACGTGTCTGTCTCTGGGCAACCTGGAGTGACGTCCGTTTGTTTGGGATGGCTCGGGCGGCAAGGCTGAGGAAGGCTTTGGATGAGCAAGTACCGGTGACAGGGGCGCGAAGTGGGCTGGTGAGGGGTCAATTGTTGCAAGGGGGGAAGAAGGAAGGAGCGCACGGGCCAAGGGCAGAGCTGACGCGAAAACAACGCGTCCAAAAGGTGAAGACGCGTCGCAGCTAGATCCCAATTTAAATGGCCAGCACCTTAATTATGGGTCCAACCACACCACAAACGGGTCATTTTGTGGAGGCTGGTGGAGGAGGCTGGTGGGCTCCCTGCTGCAAGCACTTTCTCCCCCCCCCAGCCACCTTGATTCTCCCTCGTCCCAGTGCTGTTGCTGTCTCCCGGGTCTGTGCGCGTTGCTGCCCTGCTGCTGGTGCCACCTCATCATCCCTTGCCCTTCCTGCTCCTGCACCTGCACCTCTATCCCCGTTCCAGTCCAAGTCCCGTCCAATGCATCCATCCATCCTCTTCTCCCTCAATCCACCGCCCCTCTGATGTCCCGGGAGTTCGACTTTTACTCACAACACCATCAAACCGTATCCACGACCCGACTCGAAAATCCGACACCACCAGCCCAATCTGGTCTCCGGTGCATCCTCATCGCAATCGCATAGTATCGATTAGGCCTTTCGAGTTGCTCTGCAATTCCTAGAGCATCCTTGTAGGACGACATACCCGTGCATCCCTCTTTCTCGAGGTCCCGGTGTGCGTGGTCGAAAAGGCGCTCTTCCCATTCGGAATACCGACCCGGCGCATTGACCGACCTGCCTGTCATTCATCAAGACAAGTGCCCAAAGACTTTGGTGGGGGACGACAATTCAATACCTGGATTTCCCATTCAACCAGGCCAAACTTTTCGTGCCTGCCTTGCGACCACCTACCGGCACAATGACCACCACCCCTAGAATGGCTCCTGCCTTTATCGCAACAACACCTCCGCCTCCTCCATCTTCCTCCATCCGAACCCCTCCAACCCCCAAACACGGTTTTAGCGACCACTGGGAGCCCTATTCTCCTCGCAAATCCGCGCGTATCGCTTCCCGCCAACCAACAACAACAACCACCACTTCTTCCACCGCCCACCGAACTCCCTCCCCTCAATCCTCCCGCCGCAACCGCACTCCTACACGCATCTCTACCAGAAAAACCAACGCGACCGGCGCTAGCATCATGTCGCCCACCCAGACTCCCCAGAAAAAGCGCTTCCCCGCGGCGGCGTCTTCGTCGTCGGCGGCAAACGCGTCTTCCTCCGTCCCCAGCCATCTCCCTACTGAGGGCACTATGAACGCCGCGCACGCTCTCGGACTTGACAAGAACGTCGACACCCGCACCACTTCGGTCAACAGGCGCTCCGGCATGCTGCCCACGCCGGTCAAGACGCCTAAGAAGGCGCCGACCGAGGCACAGGCCGCCAGCATCCGTGCCGTCGCCCGCAACCTCTTCTACGAGGGCGAGGCTTCCACGACCACTACTACTACTACCACCGTCACCAAGACGCCCCGCAAGCCCCGTGTGCCCAAGAGGTACAACGGCATCTCCATGGAGAGCTTCGTCGCCGAGGAGGTCGAGGACCCCATCAGCATCTACACCGACTCGCAGGACCGCGTCCCCGCCGTCGACAGCCGCGCAGAGAACCCCTTCTACAGCACCCGCGCCGCCACTACCAACGCTGCACCCGCCCAGCCCCCCCGCCGCCGCTCCAAGCGTGCCGCCGTCACCGTTCCTGGCGAGGGTTCGCTGCACATTGACGAGGCCCTCCAGAGGGAGGATGGCATGGTCTGCGTCTTGTAAGTTTTTTTGCTCCTCATTTGCAAACTTCCGAATCTGATGCTAACTACTACTAGCCGTGGCAAGAGGATCTTCCGCAAATTCGCCGTCAATGTCGACGATGAGGACGTGAACAGCGAGGAGGAGTCTCTCCGCATGCCCCTCACGCGGTCTTCCATCCAGCCCCGCCGCCTCTTCCAGAAGGCCCTGCCAGAGATCTCACCCGAGGATGAGGAGGCTGCGACCGACATTGACGAGGAGTACCTCGACGAGATGGAGTCCAAGGAGGAGGAAGAGGTCCCCCAGACGCCTATTGTCGACAAGTCGGAGCACGCAACCCCGAGCGCACCGCGCTTCCCTCCTGCTCCCACGCCTCCCGAGACCCGCCGATCAACGCGCTTCGGTGTCAAGGGCGAGGATGCCACGCCCTCCTCCAAGCCCAAGAGCGGCCGTCTCTTCGACAACTGGCCCATCACCAAGAGCCGAAGCTCCAGCTCCGAGCAGTCCCACAAGCGGGCCGCCGACGACACAGTGGCCGAGCCTTCCGCCAAGCGGAGCCGTGTCTAAAGAAGAGGATCGACACCGACGCCTCTTATCAACTTCTTCTCTTCACTTCTTCAGGCACATTTTTTCGGCACACTCCACACTACGGACTTCTAAAAAAGGCACTTGCGGACGGGAGCGAAACGAGATATACTCGTTATTTGCTGAGCAGCTGCTCATGACGACAGACGGGACGAACGCAGATGGACGGAAGACATGAGAAATGGATGGATGGGCACAGCGTCTGTATGCGGCCCAAGATGGGCACGCTTTGAGTGTGCGTGCCACGACAGTGTTTGCATGGTATCAGGTTTGGTCAAGGCCTCTTGTTTTGAGCCGGGCGTTGGGTCTAAGATTGCCTTTCGCGTCCTACCTCATGTGGCCTGGTACAGTGCAGCAAAGAAGCACGAGGCTGCAACGGAAAGGGACCCCAAGCGGTCAGGTTTTGTCATGGGTTTGTTTTTCTGTAGATAGTAATAGGACCAGATGGCTCCGAACCGAGTGTTTGTTTTTGGTGATCGCGTACCTAACGTTATGTCACGGGTTTGTCATGGCCAAGCCAGGCTCGCAACTGAAACCCGCCCTCACTTTCTCCGCCAGTGATGGAGAGAAGCTGGACCCGTCCCCTCTCGTAGTGCGTCCGTCGTGTGGACGTGACGTGGTGCGACCCGACCCGATGTCCACCGCACCTTCCGTCGGTCGTTGTTCCGAAGAGCGCAAGTTTGCCCCACTATTGCATCGCGGCATTGGGCTCCCACAGGCCGAGACTTTCTGGCCGTTGAGTGACCCCTCCATTTGGGTTTCACGGCTTCTCTCTCTCTGCCTCATCACCAGGACTGTGACTCCAAGCGATTGACTGTGCAACTGCATAGCTTCAGAGAACCTCAGAGCCCAGCTTGATCTACTTATCAGCCTCTCCTCCAGCATTGACCTGGTTGAACACCATCGAGCACCCCTCAACGTCACATTGACTACCCCTCCTTGACCACCACCACCATGCACATCCTCATCACCAACGACGACGGCCCTCCGTCTCCCCACTCGTCGCCATACGTTGCGACGCTCGTGTCGGAACTCAAAAAGGCTGGCCACACCGTCTCCGTGTGTCTGCCGCACACCCAGCGCTCGTGGATCGGCAAAGCCCACATCATCGGGCAGACCGTCAAGCCCGTGTATTACACCCCGTCGACCAAGCTGCACGGCGAAGACTCGGAGGGCACTACTCACCACCGGCCAACAACTTCGTCCGCCTCGGCACCTGGAACTTTCGACGCTGATGCCGAATGGGTCCTCGTCGATGGCACACCGGCGTCGTGCGTGCAAATCGGCCTGCACCACTTCTTCGCCGAGCGTGGCCCTGTTGACCTCGTCGTCAGCGGTCCAAACTACGGCCGCAACACGACCGCCGTCTTTGCCCTCAGCAGCGGTACCCTTGGCGGCGCTCTTGAGGCTGCGGTTTGCGGAAAGAAGGCCATTGCGCTGAGCTACGCCTTCTTCTCGCGCAACCACGACCCGGAGATCATCGAGGGTGCTTCACGCCACGGCGTCCGTGTCATTGAGCGTCTCTACGCCGACTGGCCCACCGATGGCAGTGTCGACCTCTACAGCGTCAACGTGCCGCTCGTCGAGGGCGTCGAGAGCCACAAGACGCTGTGGGCTGGCATGTTGCAGAACTACTGGCGTGAGGGTAGCTGCTTCCAGGAGGTCGAGGATGCGGCTGATGAGGAGACGGAGGAGGAGCGGATACGCGAGGGCGCTGGAGGCGAGGTTGTTGATGATGCTGCTGAGGGTGCTGCGCGTGAGGGCGAGACGGCGGCTGCTGGCACTCATCGCCCGAGGCACTTCAAGTGGGCGCCACGCTTCACCGATGTCTACAAGAGCGTCGAGGAGGCGCCGCCCGGCAATGACGGCTGGGTCGTCAAGGAGGGCCATACAAGGTTGGTGATTCTTTTTTTGAAGATTTTGTTCGATGGCTAACTTGTGTCCAGTGTGACCCCCCTGAAGGCCAACTTTTGGCACCCCGCCGCGCATCTGCACCAGAAAGAGCTGGAACTGTGAGTATAGCCCTACACCCTGCGATGTATCCCCGGGACGGCGGTCGGAGGCATGCGATGGCTTAGTAGACGAAACGGGCTTTCTCTCTCTCCTACTCTGTCTTGTTGTCACTCCGCCGGCCGGGCGGCCTGTATCTTATGATGACAGCGCTTGTCACTCAATAGACGAGTCTCTTACCATTCATGCGTAGTGCACCAACGCCGTCGACTACTGATGTCGCTTTGCCTTTGAGGCCTAAGCAGAGCGTCGAGGCGCCCAAGTTTCACGCCATCATTGACTATCAGGATGAGTACGTCCAGCCAATGCTGCTCGCCGCCATGAAGGACCTCTTCTCCGAGGGTTCCTGGAAAACACTCTCCGCTCAGCCGCCCTCTGACGGCGAGCCCCTTGCGCTCTCCAAGGTGCTGCCCGACCCCTCAGCGAAACTGTTGCAGATCACCCCCTACGAGATGATCGACTTTGAGTACGCCTCAGACCACACATCGTCGGTGTTCGTCAATAGCTACATGATTCGCAAGGCACTCATCCGGAAGCACTACCTTTCGGCGACCGTCGAGGGTTGGGTGGCCAAGCACCCAGAGTCGGCACTGAAGCGTGGCGTCAAGCGCAGCGAGCACTTTGAGGTCGATTATGCCGAGTTCCTGGACGATTCACTCGTCGAGGCATTCGACCTCCGTGAGAGCATGGACCGCAACGTCGATGTCGACGCCGAGGGAGCGGAAAAGGCGCCCGCTGACAGGGAATGGTGGATTCTCAAGCCTGGCATGAGCGATCGCGGGCAGGGTATCCGGCTGTTCAGCACCATGGACGAGCTGCAGGCTGTGTTTGACGAGTGGGAGGAAGAGCGCCCTGATAGCGACGATGAGGATGAAGAGGGTGATGATGGTGTTGAGACGGAGGGCAAAGGTGGCAACTACATCACGACGTCGCACCTCCGCCACTTTGTCGCGCAGCCATACATCCACCCGCCTCTTCTCCTCCCCGGCGACGACCGCAAGTTCCACCTGCGTACGTACGTGCTCGCCGTCGGCTGTCTCGAGGTGTACGTCTTCAGCGACATGCTTGCTCTCTTCGCAGCGAAGCCGTACCTCCCGCCCTGGGAGACAGACGACCTCGACGCACACCTGACCAACACATGCCTGCAAGTAGAGCCCGGCAGCAGCGGCAAGCCACCCGTGCGACGCTTCCGCGATCTGGGTCTTAAGAATGAAGCGGATATCACGAGACAGATCTGTGCGCTGACGGGAGATTTGTTCGAGGCGGCGGCGCGGGGGATGACGGTGCATTTCCAGCCGCAGCCAAATGCGTTCGAAGCGTATGGATTGGATTTCATGGTGGATGCCGAGGGGACGGTGTGGTTGTTGGAGGTGAATGCTTTCCCGGACTTTAAGCAGTCGGGTGAGGGGGAGAAGGGAGAGTTGAGGGGGGTGGTGGATGGGTTCTGGAGGGAGGCGTTGAGGGTCGCTGTTGGGGGGTTCTTTGGAGTCGAGGCACGGGAGGAGGGGAGGGGGGAGGGGAAGTTGGAGTTGGTGAGGGAAGTTGATCTTGGGAGGAGGTGATGTTGGGTTTGATGGAGTTTGGTTAGGAAAATGGGATATTGAATGCGTTGGATGAGGGTATCGTGATGTGATATGGTGAGGTTCAGTCTGTCGGTCTATCTGCTCGGCTCTGTTTGACGGTCTCCGAATCATAATCACTATGAGCCACCCAGACACGAGGGATTCTTTCCTCTTCAAAGGTCAGGATTCCGGCTTAGAGTCGAGTCAAGTGATAGCGTCGTATGATGCCACGACTGACCTCTTACTTTTACTCGACGGACCTTTTTACTCGACGGACCTTTTTACTCGACGGATCTCTTGCCTCGATGGAACACTTGCGTGGATAGATCTAACCTCGGTTGATCTACCGATAACAGAGTCGCCCGCCATACTACAAGTTCCGCTACAATGGGAAGAAGATAAGCAGACTGAGAAAATAGCCCAGACCGAAGCTGACAGTCCAAACCCACCGTATGTGCTCGAGCTGTTCGTATCCACAGCATGATGTCGTATTTCCAGCAGGACAGGCAATGTAAACAACCCAAGATGTTCATCCATATTTCCAATGGTATACCAGAACTTGTAAGCAGTTGCCCCACCTGCCAACAAGAGACAAGCTTTGGAAAAGCCAAGCGCGGAAATGGCAGCGCAGCACGCAAGAGTCAGTCGTTCTGGGCGGATGATAAGACGAAACACGCGAGGAGAAGAAACGGGGGCAAATGTGGCACGGACGGGCGTTTCGCTGGTTCAGCCAATAAAGCCCATTGTCACAGCGATGTCACCCCCAGATGAGGTGTTTTGCTGATCTTCCGTCCATCACACGGAGATGCCTCGAATTGATCACATCGCGCCAGATGAGTGTCAAGTAGGTGAATGCATGGGAGCCGAGGAACATGATGAAGAGCCACTCGATGTAGATGCCCTCGGTGCACCAATGGCGGCTGCGTTCCGGGCCCCTTTTGGGTTCTTCCGCGCTGCCCGCCCGGCGTTCTGTGCGTCGGGGCGCTAGCCACTTGTGGTATAGTGGAGCGATGCTCGAAATGCTTGACTTGCGTCTCTATTTTTCAGAGGGGCGCGCTCTTGTCTGGCGACATGGGATAGGGGCAAGGGGATACCTCCGCCTGGTCCAGCGAGTGCCGAGATTGGCCCAATACTGGCCCGACCGGGGTCTGCTGTTGCTCATCTCTTCGGTCTCGGACCAAGTCTGAGACGGGTACGAGGTCAGCTTGCCGGTGCTCATGGCGGCCTCTTCGCCTTCTGATGTTGCTTCCCTCGTGCTCAGTGTCGTACGGTCCATTTACCGCTGAATGAAGCTTGAATCGACACCTGTTAGTGCACTCCGTATTGCCTCGGGCTCCCGTCCCCCTTGCACCTTCCATCTCTCCCTGGGCCCGCCCCGGCGCCTCCAGGCTAGCTGGTTGGCGGACTTGCCCCCCGGACCCAGACCAGGGGCGCCTCCGCTGGGTCCTTCCTTGCCAGGGGCACGAGTCGGTGGCGCCTGCCGTTGTGGTCCGTCCTCTAGCCTGTGCCTAGCCTGGCCCCGTCGCTCCTGCCCCGAGTGCGACTCGACCCGCCCGGCGGGAGAGCACGACAAGACGGGAGGTGCAGAGGTCCCCGCCGTCCGCTGCACTGCCTCACTTGGCGCCCTCCGATTGTGGGCAAACTGCCAAACAGCTCGTCTTTTGGTCCCTTTGCTCGACTCTTGTACGATGTCACAATCGTCGAGAAAACTTCGATCTTCCTACCTATTCTTCGCCCCTCTTGGATCAGCTGTCGCTTCAGCCGTCCGTTCCATGTCTGTCCCTTCAGCACTACATACACCACCATCACCACCCGCGGTCCGAGTCGCCGCCGTGTAGTAAACCGGCCGACCAAATTCTACTCTTCAGTACCTTCTTCTCCGTCCGCCGTTGCAGGGTTTCTGTCTCTTTTTACCGCCCATGAGAGCTACGTTCGCATCGCGTTGAACGCTCCTGAACGACTCCCAGACGGGTATCCTTATAATCATTATTTCTTACCTATACCGGCATCACCCGACACCAACTCGACACCATGGAGCCCCAAAACGACCCAAAGGCCGCTGAGCCTTCTCCTCAGCGCAGACCCAGAGCGTATGCCTGCCTGTCTCCTCCTCCCCCGCGCCCGGCGCATCGCATCGAGTAGGCGCCCGTAATATCAACTAACACGTTCCGTACCAGTCCGACCATCACCATCGACACCACCGACGCTGGCACCGTTGTCGTTCCCGAGTCGACACCCGCCGCCGTCCCCAGTGTCCCGGCACCCGCCTCGCCAGCCCATGATGAGGCCTCCGTCAGCCCGACCACAACCGTCGACCCCATGACCGGTCTCTGGTCTTCCGGTAAGCCCGCGGGCAGTTCCAGGCCGCAGCTGAGGGCCGACACGAACTTCGACGGCGGCCGGGATAGCAGACCCCAAAGCCCCCACAACATCACGACTCCCCTTACTGCTAGGAACGAGCGCGCCTTCTTGTCCGTGCCGACTAACCTGCGGTCGAGGCAAAACTCCATCGACTCCGAGTCCTTTGTGTCGTCGCAGGGCGACACCGCCGTCATTGGGGGCGATGCCGAGAAGCAGCGCCGCCCTGTGTCTAACGACAAGATCATGAATAACAACGACGCCCTCAAACCCGACAAGGGAAAGGAGGCTGATTTTGAGGTTGCCGACAACCCATTTGCGTTCAGCCCCGGACAACTCGGAAAGCTCCTGAATCCCAAGAGTCTGGCAGCGTTTTACAGCTTGGGCGGGTTGGCCGGCATCGAAAAGGGTCTCCAGACGGATCGCAAAGCCGGCCTGAGCGTCGACGAGCTCCACGCCCCTGGACATGTCTCTTTCGAACAGGCCACCGGCCACGTCGTTCGCGATCACGGTGCTGACGACAAGAGCGAAGGCAAGGGCCCCACGATCGAGCACTCGGATGGCAGCCACCACCACCACGACAAGGGCGAGTTTTCTGACAGAAAACGGGTCTTCAGCGACAACCGACTGCCTGAGAAGAAGGGCAAGAGTCTGCTGCAGCTCATGTGGATCACGTACAACGACAAGGTCCTGATGCTTCTTACGGCGGCTGCCGTTGTATCTCTGGCCATTGGTATCTACCAGTCAGTCGGCCAGCCACACAAGGAGGGCGAACCCAAGGTAGAATGGGTTGAGGGTGTCGCCATCGTTGTGGCCATCGCAATCGTCGTCATTGTCGGATCTCTCAACGACTACTCCAAGGAACGCCAGTTTGTCAAGCTCAACCGAAAGAAGCAGGACCGTCTCGTCAAGGCCATACGCTCCGGCAAGACCATCGAGGTCTCTGTGTTCGATATCCTAGCCGGCGACGTTGTCCATCTCGAACCTGGCGACCTCGTGCCAGTGGACGGCATCCTGATCGAGGGTTTCAACGTCAAGTGCGACGAGTCGCAAGCTACTGGCGAGTCCGACATCATCAAGAAGCGCGCCGGTGACGACGTCTTCGCCGCCATCGAGAACCACGAGGATGTCAAGAAGCTCGACCCCTTCATTCTCTCGGGCGCTCGCGTCATGGAGGGTGTTGGCACCTACATGGTCACGTCGACGGGCATCTACTCGACCTATGGCCAAACACTCATGTCGCTGAACGAGGATCCCGAAGTCACGCCGCTACAGTCCAAACTCAACGTCATTGCCGAGTACATCGCCAAGCTGGGCGGTGCTGCCGGTCTGCTGCTCTTCATCGTCCTCTTCATCATGTTCCTCGTCAGACTGCCTAAGCAGGGTCCTGAAGTGACCCCTGCTCAAAAGGGACAGCAGTTCATCGATATTTTCATCATGGTCGTTACCATCATTGTCGTGGCCGTGCCAGAGGGTCTACCCCTAGCCGTCACCCTCGCCCTTGCGTTCGCGACGACCCGTATGATCAAGGACAACAACCTCGTCAGACACCTCAAGGCTTGCGAGGTCATGGGAAACGCAACAAACATTTGCTCCGACAAGACGGGCACTCTGACGCAGAACAAGATGCAGGTGGTTGCCGGAACCATTGGCACGACGCACCGATTTGGCGCCCAGCGCCCCGAGGAGTCATCGAGCGAGAGCGTTGACGGCGCCGAGGTCACAATCGTCGAATTCGCTAAGATGCTCAGCCCGGCCGCCAAGGAGACCATTGTCCAGTCCATCGCCTTCAACTCGACTGCCTTTGAAGGCGAAGTGGACGGGGTCAAGACGTTCATCGGCTCCAAGACGGAAACAGCCCTCCTCCTCATGGCCCAGGAACACCTCGGCATGGGCCCCATCAGCGAGGAGCGGGCCAGCGTTCAGACCCTCCAGCTGATCCCCTTCGACTCGGGTCGCAAGTGCATGGGTATCGTCGTCCAGCTCCCGCAAGGCGGTGCCCGCCTGTACGTCAAGGGTGCGTCGGAGATTGTCCTGGAAAAGTGCACTCACATCTGGGGCAACCCGGCGGCCGACGCGTCCGTGGTGCAAATGTCAACGGAGAACCATCGCACTATTGACGGCCTGATCAACACATACGCATCCAGATCGCTGCGCACCATCGGCATCGCCTACAAGGAGTTTGAGAGGTGGCCCCCCCGTGCCTCACGCCGCAACGACGGGGACAAGGAGGTCCAATTCGAGGACATTTTCCGCCACATGACCTTCATCGGCATGGTGGGAATCCAGGATCCACTGCGTGAGGGTGTGCCCGAGGCCGTCAAGCAGTGCCAGAAAGCAGGCGTGTGCGTCCGCATGGTCACGGGAGACAACAAGATCACGGCGCAGGCGATTGCCAAGGAATGCGGCATCCTACAACCCAACAGCATTGTCATGGAAGGCCCCGAGTTCCGCAACCTCTCCAAGCGTCAACAGGAGGAGGTTATCCCACGTCTCCACGTCCTCGCGCGGTCCAGTCCCGAAGACAAGAGGATCCTGGTGAAGCGCCTCAAGGACAAGGGAGAGGTTGTGGCCGTCACAGGCGATGGCACCAACGACGCGCCGGCGCTCAAGACAGCCGACGTCGGGTTCTCCATGGGTATTGCCGGCACAGAAGTGGCCAAGGAGGCGTCGGCCATTATCCTGATGGACGACAACTTTGCGTCGATTGTCAAGGCCCTTATGTGGGGCAGGGCGGTCAACGACGCGGTCAAGCGGTTCCTGCAATTCCAGCTGACAGTCAACATCACGGCGGTGCTCCTGACATTTGTCACGGCCATCTCTAGCAGCAGTGTGTTGACGGCCGTGCAGCTGCTTTGGGTCAACCTGATCATGGACACGCTGGCGGCGCTGGCCCTGGCGACGGATCCCCCGCAGAAGAGCGTTCTAGACCGACGACCGGAGCGGCGCAACGCGTCCATCATCTCAACGACCATGTGGAAGATGATCCTGGGCCAGTCTGTGTACCAGCTGGCCATCACCTTTATGCTCTTCTACGGCGGTACAAAAGTGCTCCCCATGGGCAACGAGATTCATGCCCCGGGTGCTTCCCAGCATGAGGTGGACGAGCGACTCAAGGATCAGATCCACACGCTCATCTTCAACACGTTTGTCTGGATGCAAATTTTCAACCAGTGGAACAACCGTCGGCTGGACAACCACTTCAACATTCTCGAGGGCATTACGCGCAACTACTTCTTCATGGGCATCAGTCTGATCATGATTGGCGGTCAGGTGCTGATCGTATTCGTGGGCGGCGTAGCGTTCCAGATCGCGAAGGATCACCAAACGCCGACGCAGTGGGCCATGGCGATTGTACTCGGATTCCTGTCGATCCCCGTGGGTATGATGATTCGCCTGATACCGGATGAACTGCTGGAGCGTCTGGTGCCCAACTTCTTCAAGCGTAGGGAGCAGGTGCCGGGAGTGACGGTGGACGACGAGGAGTTGGGTAGCTACCCGGAGCCGTTGACGGACGTGCGCGACGAGCTGGCGTTCCTGAAGCGGATGAAGGGTGGACGACTCAACAACCTCAAGTTTGCGGTGCAACACCCTCGGTCGACTTTCGCGTCGTACACGCGCAGCCCAACACACTCACGGCAGAACTCGTTCCGAGTGCCGGGGACGCCAACGCGAGAAAACAGCTTCAGCTCGATGCAGGCACCGGCGACACCCGAGTCAAGGCGACGATCACGCAGCAACCGCAGTCGGTCCAATTCTGCGCTGGGGGCACCGACAGTGATGGCGGGCCTCATCGCGGCAGGCGTGGCAGCCAACTGGTCGGCCCAGGACGCCAGCAGGGTGCCCGCAGAGGAGGAGGAGGAGGAGGACAGGCAGCCTACGGGCAGTAGCTGAGATTGACGGGCATCGGCGGTTATTGGCAACCGTTAAAGGCGTTATTAGCACGGGCTTTTGGGAAGGCTCAGCTTGGAAGCCCTTCTATGTATTTGTACGATACCAAACAAGTAATCATGCTGAGAATAAGCAGCAAAAAGTGTGATCAGCCCACGATGCTGCTATAGTGATCGGTAGAAAGACACAAATCAAATACTAGGTGCTGATTGCCAGATATATCGACGATTTTGGTACTTCCTATTGAATGGATATAGAGTGATGAAAGTCGCGACATGGCTGGCTCATGGCACCTGAAGATAGATTCGTGTATTTCTACCGGCCACTGTAAGTTAACAGGCAGGTCCCCATCACTCCGACCCAGCTCCATCAACACTAGTTGGTACACTTCAGTTCCAAGTGGGTATGGGTAAAGCAGTAGACACAGGGGCGACCGCTTTGAAAACCACGCGATCATGGTTGCTCGCCCAATCGTTATCGGACTCATAGTTGGACTCCTTGAAGAGTTGCTCGACGGCCGTTCCCGACAAGGTCTTCAACCAGCTCTCACAAGCCGCATGGAAGGAATCAATTGAAGCCCTCCACGACATGGTCGCAGTCCCCAACGGACTCCCCCGATGCTCGTCAGCGCCACATCGGCTCCGACCGACAACACACCGCGCACAAGGCTGAGGGTTGGGTCCGGCCGCTCAAGACTGCCTACCCACAGCGCGACAGAAGCAGGCAGAAGAAAGGGCCCTTCGTGCCGCAGTCCTACACGCCAACACAAGACCTCAGTCAATGGAGCCTCTCGACACCCTACCAGCCTGTCCTCGTTCAGTGCGGCATCGAGATATGGAACAAGTATTGCGGCCCGTTTACTGGCACTGTCGCAAGCGTTAACCGGTTGACCGGCTTGTTGACTGCAATGGTCCATCGACTGTAATGGACCGTCGACTGTATTGGTCTGTCGACTGTAGTGGCCGATTGACTATGATGGTCGATGAAATGTAGTAGTTAATCAAGTACCGGCCAATTGTACGTACATGCCTCTTAACGGCCATGTCAACCCAAGGTTTGGCTTACACTTGATAGCATTGTCGTGGGCTGCGCGAGTCCGCTGGACGGCATTTAGACTGAGTGATGTGTCGTGAGGTGTGGTGTGGTCGGGTGGAATGAGAAGTGGATAAGTGATGACGGGGAGACGCCGCCACTGGATATTCCAGCATGAGCCACGGTATAGCCCCAAACCGGACTTCCTCGTGCAAACTGCGGAAGGACAGGGGGCGGTGAGGGATGAATTTCTATCAATGGATGTGGTAGAAGGATGCAGGATCGATCCCCTCCCCCGTCCCGGACAGCCAGACAGCACTGTGCCGTCTGTGCATGTAGTGTCGAGGCGACATGGAGATGACCCTGGTCGTTCCATGGATCCAGCCGGCTTTTGGATCCGTGGCTGTGGTGGCCCTGGATTCTGCCGGGGGGAGTGCCAAGGACGCCAGCGAGAGTTTGATAAATCACCACTTGGGGGGGAGATGGAGGGGAGGGTGGCATGCGGCCATGACACCTTGACTGAGGGGTTTTTGGATAAGGGCGATTGATGAAGGGTGGTCGCTGGAGTTATTGGGTTGGGATGTCCCTTCAATTATATTACAGGAAAGGCATGGAGAGGTGACTCCATTGATCGGTTGTCTGACGATGATGGATGACTGAAGTGGTCGCCCCGCTGCAACTGCACCATGCACACACTTTGACAAGTGAGCATTGCATCTCACATCAGCGATGATGGCCAGACAGACAGACAGGAAAGGGACAGTGGTAGAAGGAGGAAGAATCAATCAGGTCCTCGGTGGCAGTGTAGCAGATTTGTCAAGTCGGCCGAGTCGAGCGTGTCACCCGTTTCTTGTTTGGACCAAGCCAAGCACCCAATTCGAGTCTCGGGCTGCTCAGTCATTCACTGTCTGTCAAAGTGCCGTACTTTCCGCCCTTCGCATCCGTGTCGCACTGCACGCATTCTTCGACCCTCCGCCTCGGGGAAACATGCCCTTTCATTTTCCTTCTCCCATACAACACACGACTTTACGTTTTCAAGTTTGTTGGGTCCTTTTTCTTCCCCTTTCCCCATTCTGCCACACCCCAAAGCCAGGCCATCGTCGCATAATCATTCGACCGTGCTGCTTGCTCTGTTCATAGCACGGCCTTTGAATTTGTCCGTTACCAGGACACAACCTGTTACTCGACAGTCGCGCTCTTGCCTTCCAGTCGAGTCGAGTCCCGCTGCACTGGTCTGTCTGCCCATTCACTTTTCCCCAGGAACGCACGCACCTTGCACCCATCACTCCCATCGCGCTGGTGGACCTCTCGTCTCGTCTCTTATCCTCCAACTCAACACCTTCCTTCCCTTCCCTTCCACCCGCGACTTCTCGCGTCTTGACCACAACAACCCTCCTTTTCAGTCAACGCTGAAAACTCGGGTCCATCGGAAAGAAACCCTGTCTTCGGGCCAAAAGGCCAAAAAGGTATTTGGCTTCAACCTGCACACGCGTCTCTCTTCCCATCGACCCATCCCCCGCGGGTGGCGATTAGATCCGATCCCTTGGTTCAACTGAGGCAAACGGCCAACGAACGAAACCCTCCGTCCTTCCATTCTCCAACAAACAAATTCTTCTTCCACCACCGCACCTTTGCACCACCACCACGCAACCCAACGCACCAGTGCCGCTACCACTGCAGTCGGTAATCTCCCCGAGAGTCGGCGAAACCCAGCACCGCCTTGGATTAATTCCGCGAAGGGGACAAGAAAGTGTCTTTTTCTGCCACCTCTTCTATCGATTCGCAATTCAGTTCAGCCCCAGGTCTGGACCCGGAGAGCAGCCTAGTCTCAGCCAGCCCACACACACAAACACGCACATACTTTCGAGGACTGCCTATTCTTCCTCGTCCTCCCATCCTTCGATCATTCATCTCCTCTCCCGCTTGCTAAGCCCGACTGGAGCTTGGTGACCCCCGATCGGTCTCGTTGTCCGTTTTCAACCAACAAGACCGATACCCAGCGTCTGCCTTTCCACCCGCTCCTCGCAGGCTTCATTCACATGGTTGACGACACCAACTCGGGTCAACCAGTCGAATCGTGGTAAGTCATCGCAAACCCCCCGATAAGCCCATCCATCCATCCATTCTTTCATTCATCCATCTATCTTTCCATTTCACTCTGTTCATCACATCCATCTTCCTTTGCCTCATCTCTCGTCGCCACAGCCAACCCAACCCGTCACATCGCCGCGTCACTCAACTGCCCTCTCTGGTACCCTACCCTGCCCTCCCCCCCGCTGTCCTTCCTTGTCTCACTTGGCCCAACGTGTCACACACTTTGCGCTTTCTGTCCGCCTCATCTCCCCAATGTCCCCCATGGTCATGTCCGTCCGTCCCATCTGCTGGTCGCCCGGAATGCCTCCTCGCGCCCTTCTTTCTAAACAACCCCCCGCCAGCGCCTCGAGCCGAGCCTAAATCCAAGCACACCCTCATTTCTCCCTCTCACCCGACCCGGCTCTTTGCAAACTTTATCCCCACCCACACTTTTCATTCCATCTTTATCGACGAGAGATTCACACAACAATACTAACCTCCCTCATAGTCTCACAACTCAGTCCATCAACCTCTACCAAGGACAACCAGCTCTGGTTCTGGCGCCATCATCGCCGTCATGACGGGCAGGACAATTACCCTGGCACAGCGCCGCGCCGCGGCAGCCAAGCCCCCAGACCCGGCACCCGCTCCTCCCGCCAAGCAGAAGCCGCAAAAGGCGCAGAAGGCAGAGAAGGCCCAGAAATCGCAGGAACCTAAGAAACCCAGGAAGCCCTACACCCGCAGGGCTCAAAAGCCAGAGACCCAAAAGCCAAAGACAACAGCAAAGACAACCGCAAAGTCCCTGGCCGCGGTGTCGACCGTCGAGGTCGGCGAAGAGACTGATGTCGACGCTACCGATTCAGATGCGTCCGAGATGGACGGCAGACATGCTCGTGGTCTGCAGGAGCTCGACCAGCGTGTCAGCGACGTAAGGGAGTCTTGCTGGACTAGCGAGTCGCTCTTTGAAGACGTCATTGAGGGCGTCGAGGACGCAAAGTTTGATCCCTCAGGTATGCTGTCTCTCTTCCACTTCCACCTTCAATTTTCCTAACCAGCTGTCCAGACCCCGAGGCCTGCAAGCCCGACGAGGCCTTCATGCTGCGCCAGCTCCTCCGCAACGTCGGCCCAACCGAGTTCTGCAGACGCACCATCGACTCTGGCCGCTACTCCGTCAAACGTCTCCTCTCCGCCTTTGGCGTCAAAGCTCCCGCCTTCCTCGAAGGCGCCGGCGACGACGCCTACATGAGCCTGCTCGCCCTCGCCTTCAGTCGCGAACTCTCCAAGCGCGCCAAGCTCAATGCCTACAACACCCTCGAGGACGCCATCACCCTCATCCGCCGCAGCCAGAACATCATGGTCATCACCGGCGCCGGCATCTCCACCTCCCTCGGCGTCCCCGACTTCCGTTCCAAGAACACCGGTCTCTACGCCCAGCTCGAGAAGATGGGCCTCGCCATCAACGACCCCCAGGAAGTCTTTGATATTTCCGTCTTCCGCGATGATCCTACAATCTTCTTCTCCGTCGCAAAGGAGATCCTTGTTAAGACCAAGCAGTTCTCCCCGACGCACCACTTCATCGCGCAGCTCGATCGCATGGGAAAGCTTCTCACAAACTACACCCAGAACATTGACAACATCGAGGCTCTCGCCGGTATCGACCCCGCTCGCACCATCCAGTGTCACGGCTCCTTCGCCACCGCCACCTGTCTCGTCTGCGCTTACAAGTGTCCCGGAGACGACATTGCCGCAGATATCCACGCAGGCCACATCCCAAAGTGCCCTCGCTGCATCGAGAAGCTCGCCGCAGCCCGCGCCGTCCCTGCTCCCCGGGGCAAGCGAAAGCGCTCCGCCGGCGTAGGCAGCACTGCCTCTTCTTCCTCAGCCGCCTCCCGCAAACGCGCCGCCGCCAACCGCCGCCGTACAGCCGGTCTCGACTTCTCCGACGACGAAGATGAGGACGACAATTCAGATTTTGACATTCCCCAGCCAGGCATCATGAAGCCCGACATCACCTTCTTCGGCGAAGACCTCCCCGACGCCTTTGGCCGCCGTCTCGCTACTCACGACCGCGACCGCGTCGACCTCGTCCTCGTCATCGGCACCTCTCTCAAAGTCACCCCCGTCTCCGAGATTGTCTCCTGGCTGCCCTCCCACGTGCCCCAGATCTGCATCTCCCTCGACCCTATCCAGCACATGAACTTTGACATCGACCTCCTCGGCGAATGCGATATTGTCGTTGCAGAACTCGCCCGCCGCGTCGGTTTCCCCCTCACTCACGACATGATCCCCGCCAACCAGGCCGTCTCCGTCGCTACAGAGGAGGGTTTCCTCCACCGCCATCGCTTCACACAGACGCACCCGGCCAAGTCAGCCAAGCAGGCTGAGCCTACTCTCATCCTTAAGGGACCCAAGAAGTGAGGTCTTCTTGCCTGTCTTCTGACTACTACTATTGTCCTGCGTTTCCCCGCCAAAAGCACCAACCGACAACGACTCGGCCAACCCTTTCTCTCTCCTGCGAGACTTTCTAGATACCACGACGCCTGTGCAGACTTCATGTGTTCTGCCAGGCGACTTTTCCCGTTGTTCCCCTAACCCTTTTTTGTCCCTCAATGTCAACCAGAACGTTGAACACTTGCTTCTGTATGCGAGAAATGAAGAGCAGCGAATGACCAAAGAGATGGTAGATGAAGTAAATAAATGCCACGTTTAAACAAAATGTCGTTTCGTCAATGATGTGTGATGCTTGGAATTTGCCGTGACCTGCACCTTCTCCTCTATTATGACTCTCGCTGCGACGCCATTCTATATAAGACTCTGGTATTTATCCAATCCCGACCCCGGCGCCTGCTTCTGCGCCTGCTGCTGCTGCTGCTGCTGCTGTTGCTGGGCGGCCATGCCCATACCCATGCCGCCCATCATGCTGTTCATGCTCGACCCTGACCCTGACCCTTGGCCAAGCGATAACCCGGCTAGCGAGTTCATGCTTCCTGTCCCTTGCTGCTGCTGCTGCCCCATCATACCCATACCCATGCCCGTGCCCATGCCCATGCCCGTTCCGCCGGCCTGCCGGTTCATCATGCCCATACCCATCCCCGTGCCAGACGGCGCCCGTCCCGGTGACGGTAAGCTGAAGCCAGAGGGAGAAGTGGGACCGGATCCTGGCGGCGGAGCAAGCGAGAAGGAACCTTGCGATGGGGCTGCGGCGGGCCTTTGCGCAGCGAGGGCGGCCATGCCTCCTGATGCAGAGGATGACGCCCACGGGTTTGGAGCTGCGGCGCTTGAGGATGAGGTAGACCAGTTCATGGACGGTGGCTGCGGTGCTGCAGCCTGGGCCTTTGGTTGCAGAGGTTGCGAGTACTGCGTCGTCGTGGGTGTCATGGCTTGGAAGCTGCCAAGGTCGGGTGTGACTGTGCGGAAGGTCGGCTGCTGCTGCGAGGCTGACCGGACACCTCCTGGAACTGGGAATTGGGATGTCGCGGGACTGTTCTGCGCCGGTGTAGGGTTGGGCGATGACCACGCAAATGTCGCCGCCTTGGGGGTTTGGGACCTAGAGCTCGTCGACGACCTCGAGATTGGGCCGCCGACGGTGGCCGGAGCCGGCGCATCCCACGATGAGAGGGCATCTCCTCCACCCACCACGGCCGACGTGGACGTCCGCCCCTTGACGAGCGACTCAAAATCGTTCTCCGAAGCACCGTTGGAAGCGTCAAACACCGTGCCCGACACGCCGCCGAAGGCCATAAAGTCCTCCGTTGTCGCCGGCGCGGTGCCGTTGCCCGTCTGGCTGAGCTCCTGCAATTTGCGGGTTTGTTCGTCCTCGACGCGGCGGGAGAGCGACTTGACGAGGTCCATGAAGGCCTGGAACTGCTTGAGGTTGAGCAGCGGGCCGAGGCTCATACTCCACAGAATGGGGAGGATCTCCATGGCGACAAAGTCGGCATCAGCAGCATCGCCGACAACACGCAGCACGCTGTGGGCGGCCATCATGACGGCGGGCTCCTTTGTCTTGATGGACTTGATCAGTGGCACGATCTTCTCCTGCATGGTGTACTTGTCGAGCATGCTGGACGAGGAGCCACGGCGGCGAGTGTCGGTGGCGGCAAAGTCGCCGAGACCATCAGCCTGTTCGCTGCTGCCATTGGTGCCGCCACAGAGAACGACAAAGGCCTGGCAGCCGCGAACCTTGATAGCTAGGCTGCTCGTCTTGCTGAACACGGCTGCGATGACCGGGAATAGCTCGTTCTTGATGGTGCTAAAGTCTAGCACGGGCAGGACAGCGGGAAGGCCACGCAGGGCGGCATCGACGACAGCGGGCGTCGCCGACTCGATAGCAGCCATGATGATGGGGAGGATATCTGCAGGGTGTTAGTGGACAAGAAGCGGGGACGAGAAGCCATGGGCACCCAAGACTCACCATCGGTAAACTCTTTGCCACCGCAGTTGTTTGAGATGAGCGACATGTTCTCAAGGACAACCATGAGACCGGCGTCCTTGGCTGGGTCCCGCTGCTGCTCCTGCTGGGGCTGTTGCTTGCTGGGAGCGGCGGGGGCGGTGACGAAGATGTCCTTGAGGCTCATGCGAACCTTGTCGCTAAAGACACGTTTGGCCGAGGGTAGCAGTTCAATGATTTTGAAAACGTTTTGCAAAATCAGAGCAATGAGGTCCCTGTCTTTCAACTCGTCCAGCAGCGCGGGAAGAATCTTCTTCTCCATGACGGACTTTGGGAAGGACGGCAGGACCTTGTTGAGGCCGCGCATGAACTGAGCCTTCTCGTTGGGTGTCTTGGCGGGGAAGGCATCGAGAAAGCGGATGGTGGAAACGAGGATATTGTCAAAGTACTCGCTGTTCTGGAACTCGGAGGCGGTCATGCGCTGGGCGGGACGGCGGGTGATAAGGCGCGGCAGGACGTGAGCGGAGAGGTCTCGCGGCAGAGGGCGAGAGGACATGAAGCTGTTGGAGGAGCTGGGGATGGTCGAGGAAGAGGCGAAGAGGCGCTTGTAGGTTGAAACGCTGCCATGCGACTCGAGCGGCGAGCGGTGCGGTGAGTTATAGAGGGCGATACACAGCAGGCCGAGGGAGAACATGTCGGCGGAGGCTGTGAGGTTGTTGTCGAGCACAAAGTCGGGCGAGGTATAGTCGAGGCTCAGCTGGACGAAGCGCGGCAGCCGCGGGTCGGGGCTGAGGATCTCGGAGAGGCTGACGGGTTGGAAAGATGTAGGCTTGGTCGAGCCCTCGGGTGGACTACAGAAAGCGAGGCCGCTGAGCTTCCAGTCGGACTTTGCGTTGATAAGAACAGCATCGGGTGTCAGGTTGGCGTGGACGAGGCCAGCATTGTCGTGCAGGAACTCGAGGGCCTTGCTGACCTGCAGCAGGCCCTTTTGGATCTCGAGCTCATCGATTTCGAGTTCGCGACGGCGGCGCACGCCGTCCGAGTCTTCAGTGACGAAGCGACTGGCGCGGCCGCCAACACCTCCAGCACGCTCCTGGTCATCCTTGTCTTGTAGTAGGCTGGAGAGTGAGGCAGTGACGGCTTCTGTAACAAACTGCAGACCGCCGCCGCGCGTGTCCTCAACTGGCTCGACAAGCTCTAGAATGCTCGGGTGTCGCAGACGGGCGAGGCTCGAGGCCTCCTTGCGCAGGCGCTCGACGACTTCATCAGCAGCACGCTTGAGAGCTGATGCGCTGGCGCGGCCGAGACTCTGAGCTCCACCACTGGCATCGAGGGATTTCTTGTCAAAGACGAAGACGCTGTAGGCCTTGCCGGTGGACTTTTTCTTGCAGTCAAAGATCTTCCAGGCGCCAGCTGTCGAGGTATGGGTTGGGGAGACGGTGTAGTTTGACGAGATATTTGACGACGAGGAGATGGATTTGAAGGCCGAGGAAAACATTGTCGGAGGAGTCTCACGGAGGGAGGGATAGGGGTCGCGGGGACTCGATCGTCATGACGGAGGGGAGACCGATATGGGTGTCGTCGTCGGCGGTGATGTCGCTGGCTTTCGATATCGAGCGCTGGGCTCCGGATGCGGTCGGTGCTCTCTTTTGTCTGTCTGGAGGCGATTCGGGGATGTGTCGCTGGTAGATTTCGGATAGAGGGATGGGACGATCAATGCCAATGCGATGTAATGCGATGGCAACCCAATGTCGTGACCACTGTGTGCAGTGCAGTGCAGTGGTCTGGTATGTTTGGTGGGGTCAAGGTGGTGATGCTGCAGCTTGGAGGTGAAAGGCCCAACGACACATTTCAGCCGCGTACAACTCGAGCTCCTGCTGACGCTGCATCTTTCGCCAAGTCCAGCGAGTCCCAGTCCACATTCGAGGTCCAGCCTGAACCCAGCGCAGCGCATGGCGGCCCGCACCCAGTCAAAACGTGGACTTCCGCTTTAGGCCTTCAAGTTCACCCTGGACGGCGCCCCACTCCAGCTCCCCCGAGCTCGCTGCGGCGCCTGAGTGTTCCAGTCCAGGGGCGCTGGCGGTCCCAAGTTTTAGGGGTGCAACAGGCCCCGTCCCAGGCCCCGTCCTCGGGCCCCAGGGGTTCTGACGAAAGGGCCGCGGGTGATTGGCCGTCCTTAAGAACGGTACATCCTGAAGGACTTGGAGATTGCTTGATAGTATCGGCCGGAAACACCACAATATGCCATCATGACTATGGGCAAAAGAAAGAAGATATCCAAAATACTAACAGACTTCTCAAAAAGCTTCAGGCTCGAAATACAATGACCCCTCGTGCGAAACGGTGACTCCTAAGCCGGGCCCTCGGGTACCCTCCGAGTCATCCTTGGTGGGGCGCAATGTCCCGCGGCGGACGCGATGGAAATCAACGGCTCAAGAACTCCGATCATGCTCCGATCATCAATCGCACCGACTTCCCTCTCTCTCTCTCTCTCCGCCTCTGACTCTCGCGCCCTTGCTCCCACACATCGGTCCAGCACATAAAGACCAGCTTCGCATCCTCTTCTACCCAATTGCTTGATCAATCAAGTCATCTATCACGCCAGTTGTCCTCTTCCCACCTCAATTGCACCTGTATTTGCACCACTGTCTCGCGCACAAGAAAAAAAGTTCCCACCACACACATCATCACACACCGTCGCCATGATGCGGCAACTTCTTCCCCGCGCCTGCGCTGGCGCCCTCAGGTTATCCCAGAGGTCCGCTCCCCGCGTCCAGGCTACATGGCACACCGCTGCCACCGCTGTGTCTGCCACGCGCCACTACAGCATCAAGCCCGAGGCCGCGTCGTCCTCGAAGCAGCTCGGCCTCGACGCCTCCAAGCTCACCATTGAGACCACAAAGAACCCTGGCGCCCTGGAGAAGCCGGAAGACCTCGTCTTCGGCCGCAAGTTCACAGGTACCACCCCCTTCTTGTCTTACTCCTCCCCGACCTCCTCAACTGACCTCCCACTCCCCCAGACCACATGCTCTCCATCGAGTGGAATCAGGACGAGGGCTGGCTGGCACCCAAGATTGTGCCCTACCAGAACCTCTCTCTCGACCCCGCCACCTGCGTCTTCCACTACGCCTTTGAGTGCTTCGAGGGCATGAAGGCCTACAAGGACAAGGAAGGCAGCATCCGCCTCTTCCGCCCCGACAAGAACATGGCCCGCCTCAACAAGTCGGCCGCTCGTATCGCCTTGCCCACCTTTGAGCCCACGGCCCTGATCGAGCTCATCTCCAAGCTCGTTAAGGTCGACGAGCGCTTCATCCCCAACGAGCGCGGCTACTCGCTCTACCTCCGCCCGACCATGATCGGCACCCAGAAGACCCTCGGCGTCGGTCCCCCCGGCTCGGCCCTGCTCTACGTCATTGCCTCGCCCGTCGGCCCCTACTACCCTACCGGCTTCAAGGCCGTCTCGCTCGAGGCCACCGACTACGCTGTGCGCGCCTGGCCCGGCGGTGTTGGTGACAAGAAGCTCGGTGCCAACTACGCCCCTTGCATCCTGCCTCAGCTCGAGGCCGCCAGCCGCGGTCACCAGCAGAACCTCTGGCTCTTCGGCGAGGAGCAGTACGTCACAGAGGTCGGCACCATGAACATGTTTGCCGCCATCCGTGACAAGAAGACTGGCCAGAAGGAGCTCGTCACCGCTCCTCTTGACGGCACCATCCTCGAGGGCGTCACCCGCGACTCCGTCCTTGCTCTCGCCCGCGAGCGCCTTGTGCCCGAGGGCTGGCTCGTCTCGGAGCGCAAGTACACCATGGGCGAGCTCGACGAGGCCGCCACCGAGGGTCGTCTCATCGAGGCTTTCGGTGCCGGCACCGCTGCCATCGTCAGCCCCATCCGCTCCATTGCCTGGAAGGGCAAGACCGTCAACTGCGGCCTGACCGAGGCCCAGGAGTCTGGCGAGATTGCCCTGCTCATGAAGGGTTGGATGGAGGCCAGGCAGTACGGTGATGAGAACCACGAGTGGAGCCACGTGTGCGCGTAGACGAAAAGAAGCACGAGCGGTCATGTAGAGAGAGACGGGCGTTTTTGTTCAAAGTCATCCATGGCATCTTTTTGCGTGTACGGTGTAGATTGTCGGCTGCAGCAGACAGGGGAGACGGACGGATTTCTTAGATCATAGGCAGCGTCATGAATTTATCGCTCTCCGGCTGGGACTATCATGTCTCATGCACGCACGTACTTGACAAACACCCTCACACGATGTGCACAGAACGGCAGTGGTTAAGGGGCCACTTCGGCCCATGCTTGCAAGTCTACCCCGTCCGGACCGTGAAGAGCTCGTCTTGTAGTAAAAGAAAAAGGGCAAAAACAAATCAGGCGTCATGTACAATTTCCGGGGTCCGGCCGCGAGGGCCCCTGCCCTGCCCTTCACTCCCTCGTCCCGTCCCCTCCATGGTTTGCCCCTCCTCTAATGGTTTGGGTTGATGGCGTCCCTGGTCCGCTTTACTCCTTGTTCTCAGGGAACGGGTCGGGGATGATGCCCTCCTTCTCTAACCGCCTCCTGGCCTCCTCGAGGGCCCACGTGTCGAGCCTACAGGTGGCATTCATGTTAGCATTTGTCCAAATACCGCATGACATATGGTCCCCCAAGGTATGCCTCTTGCCAGCACAAATATCTCATCCCCCGCTTCCTAGACAAACTTACGAAGTATCGGGCTTGAATGCCAGAACAACGCCGCCGGCGACGAGGCCGCCGCAGAACAGGGTGTAGAAGGGAACCTCCCAGCCCTCGCGCTCGTACTTCTCGCCGGGCTTGACGCCGAACAGCCAGCCGGTGGGCTGGTCAAAGTCGGAACCACCGCCCTGGCGGCGGGGGGTGACGGAGAAGCTCCTCGCAGCGGTCTGGGGCTTGAGGGCGCGGGTGGCGGCGCGGGCGACGGCCGCGCTCGGTCGGATTGCCGGCATAGTGGGCGGTCGGTCGAGATGTGGCGGGCGAGGTGGTTGTGGTCAATTGACTTTGGCGTCGGGCGTGCGATTGCTGACGAGCCCCTCGAGTTGTGCCAGACGGAGAGGGGTGGCTTGGTGGTTTGCGTTGGGGGGTGGTGGGTTAGAGCGGAGATGGGTCGTCGTCGACGGGAAGGCGAGCTTGGATTGATGAGAATGCATGGCGGTTTGCCGGTCGGAGTCACTTCGGGCCCGGTAAGGTATCACGTGACCGGATTTCGCGGCGGTTGATGGACGTTGTTTCGGTTAGTCAGCAGACGGAGGGCAGGGTGACTTCGGGTCTTGGGAGAAGTTGGCCAAGACAAGCTCTGGCACATTGGCGGCCTGATCTTGGATTTTCTGTTGCATAATGGATGGGTTTTCTTGTTTTGTTGATAAGGATTTATTTTTGCTGCTTTGACAGCACATACCCCGAGGTTGAGCGCTTCGCCATGCATGGTTCACCCAAAGTCGACCATCACCGAACCCTCACCAACAGCGACAACTGAGCGCCGGAACCGTCACAGGGCTCATCATGCACCGCCCACGTCAAATCAGTATCCTCTCATCATCGTTATCATACCAATAAAGTCTTTGGGCTCTTACACATACCATTTCTCAAGGACATCATGGACCGCCTCGGCCACTCAGTCTCGCGCCGTCCCACGACGGCCCTCTCAAATGTCAACACCGTTGTCGATGAGACAGAGGGCGGCTCAGTCCCGATGACCAACATTGGAGCATCTCAGAACCAAACTCGCACAGGATGGTCAACCGCCGACGACCCCAACCTCACCACCGGCCTTCATCGCCGCGAGACAGCCTTCCACCGATGGACCCGGCGGCATGCTGCAAAGGCCGGCGAGTCCGATAGCCAGAGCCACTACCGCGACTCATATCTCCATGTAGAACCAGGCCCAGATGCTGACCTTCAGCGGCGACGGCGTTCTTCGGTCGACATGAACTTGGTGGCCGAGCTGTTGGAACACGATCAGCTTGACACAAAGACACATGGCGTTTCTGAGCTTCGCGACGGCTGGTTCGACGCTGTGTTCCTTAAATCGAGACCCATCGACCTCGATAAGCTCATGCGTCACGCAGAGTCTACCCTCCCTGCTGCCTTTGACAAGTCGTCGCCTCTCTCCGTCCGCCACTTTTTCCCCAAGCAGCGTCAGCAACTGCAGGCCGTCTTTTGGCGTATCACCACCACCCGTGCCGGAATCAGGCTGCTCAAGTCTTTTCTGGGCTTCTTCATTGCTGTAAAGACCCCCAAGAAGCCTTGATAAGTTCTATGGTGAAGGAGTGCTAACCCCGTGCTAGTACGTTCTCTGTCTTGTGCCCGATGTCGCCAACTGGCTTGGCCGGTACCGCTACATGATGCCCGTATCAGCCATCATCAACCACACCGGCCGTCCACTCGGCGCCCAGCTCGACGGAACTGTATGGACCATCCTCGGCACAATCTCCGGCCTAGGCTGGGGAGCCCTGGGCCTGCTGCTGTCATCGTCGACTCTAGCCGCCCGCCTGGGCTACGGCGGCATCTTGGCTGTATTCTTCCTTATCTTCATGGCCACTATCGCTTTTCTCCGATCCTACTTTACCCGATTCTACCAGTTCTCAATGTGTGCTGGTATTGCAATGTGCTACACCCTCCTCGCCGAGGTGAGCCCTGATCAGATCTACTGGCTCAAGTTCTGGTCTTACGGCGTGCCCTGGGTTCTGGGTCAGGCCATCTGTCTCGTCGTAAACCTTATGTTCGTGGACGCTGGCGCGAGGCCCCTAGCTGAGACCTTTCATCGGTCGTTTGGACACATGCAGGTATGTGATGAGACCTCGGAAGGGCGGTGATATGAAAAGCTGACATCTGTAGGATGCCCTCGAGCTGCCACGCCCGCGAAATCAACAACTTCGGCGATTACTATCTCGAGCATCCGTAGACGTAGGCTCAGCATACCGAGACCTTCGCCTCGACTTGTCCATTACACGATTCGATGCTGCCGACGTCCGTATCCTCCGAAACCAGATGCAAAGCGTTATTCGCTCGCTGCTACTCCTCAAGACCGAGACCCGACTGTTTGAACCATGGCATGAGCCTGTAGACATTCCCGTCGTGGTGACGGATGACCAGATAGGGGGCATTGCCGAAGGGACACACACCGGCAGCAACGTCAATGACTGGCTGCGACTCGTCTCAGAGAAGATTGCCGCCCCGACTCAGGGCATGCTATCGGCCATGAAGAGCGCTCTGGCCTGTTGCGACGCCGCTCTCATGAACATATCCGGATTCCGCTCGTCTCTTGGCCCAGGTCCCGAGGTACCTTCAGACGTCCATCACGCGAGAGAAGCTCTTCGTGGCGCCGTATTCCACTACGAAAAGGCCGAAGAAGAGCTTCGACGCTCGGACAAGCTACCCTTCACCTCACTCAGTGTACAAGAGGTCGCCAAACTCCTCGTTTTCTCCCAGCTCATCCGTCTCGCAGCCACGGAAATCGAAGATCTCGCGAGCCAGGTCGTAGCCATGCAACGCACCTCGCGGGGTCTCAAGCTCGCTCTACCATCCTACCCCATTCGCAAGGCCATCAACAGCGTCAACGCTCAAGTACGGCGCGACAGGGGTGGCCAGACGGCTGGTATCTACAAAGAGACATTCCGCGACATATCACACCTCATGGACCAGCTGCGGTCACGTGAAGGCGGGCCCATTGCCAGAGGCTACGACTTTACCCAGTCGCGCCCGGGGACGCCGACTGACGAGACGGTCCCGACAGGGGATCTTGATGACGGCAAGACTGCCCCGAAGCGTAATAGGATTGGCTTCCATGTCTGGCGCGTCCTTCATCGTCTACAGGGCTTCGAGTCAAAATACGCCGTCAAGGTGTGTCTTCTGACGGCGCTTTTGGCAATCCCTGGCTGGCTCGAGCAGAGTCGTGGCTGGTGGAACGAGACTGAAGCTTGGTGGACTGTCGTCATGGCATGGCTAATGGTGCACCCGCGGTGAGTTTGCCACCTTTAGAGCCACTGGCTTGAACAGCAACTAACGATTGCAACAGAATCGGCGGAAACATGCAGGATCTCGTGGTCAGAGGTTTCTGTGTCGTCCTGGGTGCCGTCTGGGCTGGCTTTGCTTATGTTGCTCGCGACGGCAACCCCTTTGTCATGGCCACTTTCGCCCTTGTCTTTATGATACCCATGATGTATCGCTTTACGCAGAGTTCCCATCCTGTTAGTATTGAAACTTCAATGCTCCCAAGGTTGCCCCTGGCTGATGTTTCCAGCGCTCCGGTATCGCTGGGTGCATCTCCTTCACAGTCATCTCGCTGGCACTCAGCAACGGCGTTGGCTCACAATCACCTGCCATCATGACTCTCGCTCACGGCATCGCCTTCCTCGTTGGTACCGTCAGTGCAGTCGTCATCAACTGGTTCCTCTGGCCCTTCGTCTCGCGTCACGAACTTCGCAAGGCCATGTCGGCCATGATTTTCTTTATGAGCATTGTCTATCGAGGTACGTCCCCGCTCTCCCTCCAGCCCCCCCTCCCCCATACTAACGACTCCCAGCTGTTGTTGCCAAGTATGTCTACTATGAAGAGGAACGTCAGCCAACACCTGAAGACGTCGAGCGCTCCGAGATGATCGAAGGCCGTCTACGCGAAGGCTTTGTTCGCATCCGACAGCTCCTCATCATGACGCGCCATGAACTCCGTCTCCGCGGGCCGTTCAACCCCCTACCCTACTCAGCCCTCGCCAACGCCTGCGAGCGCTTCTTTGAGCATCTCATCGCCGTCCGTCAAGCTGCTCTCAAATACGACGCCGCCTTCGTCCGCAGCAACGAAGCTGCCGCGGAGAAGCTGCTCCCATACCGCCGTGATGCTGTCGCCTCTATCCTCTGCAACCTCTACCTCCTCGCCGGCGCTCTCAAGGCCGACCGCAAGGTACCCGTAAGTATTTACCGCTTCACCTTGTTTCTGACTCCATACTCATTAGACTCTAGCGTTACCTTCCGAGCGCTGCTGCCTCGCGCAAGCGCCTTCTCGATAAGATGACAGAAGTCGAGGATGAGCTGGCCGCGTCGGGCTATTACGACCACGACAGAAACCCGGGTCTCGCTCCTGATGGTGAGGACAAGTGGTCACAGGTCTATAGCTACGCCTTTAGCGAGAGCCTGACCGGCTGTGTCGCGCAGTTGGAAGAGCTGGAGCGGTACACCAAGCTTGTTGTTGGCGAGCAGGGGTAAGAATTTGCCAGATGCCCTTTTCCGAGCAAGAGCTGACTCCTTTCGAGATTTGACGACGAATTCAAGGACTCGGACGACTCGGACGATGAGGTCTGATGTTACAGCGAGACGGTCGGGTGTACCATTGTGTATAAGAAGACAATGCCTAAAGTTCAAACCTGGGAAACAACAGTACAGGCAATGTACCTGGCAGTAATACCCCAACACCAATGAACACCGTATTGCCGAGTCCACCCTCCAAACACCATACTCCATCCAGATATGCAGCCAATGTTCCGATACCCTTAATAACCCCCATTCATCATGTCGTTCAGAATGTCCCTGATAACGGGCCGGTTCTTCGTCAAGATCCGCTCGCCAGCCATGGCCCGCCGCGGCTGGTGGTTCTCCTTCCCAATCACCGAACGGGGGCTCTTGAGGCCGCCGCCGGTAGTCCCCTTCTTGGGGCTCTTCATTCCCATTGATCTTGCCTTCAGCGGTGACCGCGCGCTCGCCGTGACTTGCGTCCCAGCCTCATCAAACATGTGGCTCTCCAACGCGTCGCCGGGAAGATTGTATGTCCACTCCCGCTCCTCCATGAGTCCCACAAAGCGGGAGAGCATCTCGTCCTTGCCTGCTCCCTTGAGCGTCTCTCGACTGCCAACGACGAGCAGCTTCGTCTTGGCTCGCGTGAATGCGACGTTGATGCGCCGCCAGTCCTTCAACAAATCGCCAATCGCGCATCCCTCGTTCGACCGGACCAGAGATAGCACGACGACTTCCTTGTCGCGGCCCTGGAAGCGGTCGGCGGTATGCATCTCGACGCCAGAGATTCCTCGCAGGTTGTACTTGAGCAGCGACAGCTGCGATCGGTAGTGCGTCATGACGCCAATCTCGTTCTCCGGGACGCCAATAGCGATCAGAGACTCAACCAGCTGGGCAACAATCTGGGCCTCGCGGGGATTGACGATGCGGTTGCCCTTGGCCTCCTCCCTGGCGCGGGGCTGCAAAGTGTCTGTGTTGATGAAGCGCACCCTGGCCTCGGGCTCTAGCAGGTCTCGAAGCCAGCAGGAACCCAGAGTGGCCGATTTGCAGAAGGACCGCGGCGTACCCGGGAGCATAATCGATGCCGAGTCGAAATGCTTGCTTTTAAGCGCCGACATGTCGACCCCTTCCAGCTTGGTGTGACGCAGCTGCTCGGTGCCACACCGAAGCCGCCCCTTGTAGATCAGAGTGTTGCTGAGGGTCATGATGTCCTCGCACATGCGATACTGATGTTCCAGGTTGACGACAGAGTCCGGGTGGGTGTCGGAGAGGAGCTTGAACAGGCTGACGTCCAAGCCGCCTTCCCGAGCTTCCTCGTTCTGAACCAGCGGCGGCAGCTGGTTGTGGTCGCCCACCAGGATGAACGTCTTGGCCATTCGAATGGGGCCGAGGCAGATGGGCAGAGTGATTTGCGAGGCTTCGTCAACGATGCAGTAGTCAAAGGTACGCTCGTTGAAGATGGGGTGGCCAATGCCGAGACAGGTCGTCGCAACAATGGGAGTTCCGTGCCAGGCGTCCTTGATCTCATCAAATGAATGCATTGGCTGGCCAGCAAGCTTGACGAACTCCTGCACTTCAGGGTGGATCTTGGCACGGGCGCCGAGACGCAGAATCGGGATCGAGTCGTTCTTGAGCTTCAACAAGATGTTGTCAACAGCTGTATGTGTGTATGACGTGAGAAGAACGCTCTTGCCCTGAGAGGTCAGGGCACGGATGATGTGGGCAATGGTGGTCGTCTTTCCAGTGCCGGGCATGCCGAGAACGAGGGCGTAATCCTGAGCGCTCATGACTTTTTGGATGGCTTTTTGCTGGTCCACGTTGAGCATGTCTCGGTCGGCGATCTCGTACTGCGTCGGCTCCGCCTTGAACCTCGGGGCAACGAGGTCGACAACCAGGCGGCGGATCTCGCGGGCGCCGAAGACGTCGTTGGCCATGATCTGCACCACGTTGTTCCGCACAGTTGCCATGCCGTTGCTGAACTCGTCCTTGTCCAGTCGGTATCGCATCGGCTCCTGGTTGTCGTTGTTGTTCTGAGTATGTCTCGTCTCCCGAGCCCCTGGGCCTTCCACCTCCATGATGCCCGCAAACACCTGGTTCGTCTCCTCGTCAAAGCCGGGCTGTCTGACGCGGGCGTTGTGCAGGCGACGGTCGACCGCGACGCTGATTCTGGCCTTGCGCACCGAGGTGACGTACCCCAGAGCCAGGGCAAAGTGACCGCGCTCATCAGAAATAACGATGGGCTCGCCAACGGCGATCTGGGACTCCATGAACGAGAAGCCTGGAGCAGGGTCTCGCTTGATGAAGCTGTAGCGGAATCGGTTGATGTTGGGGCCGTCAAGCTCCTCCGACCAGGAGCCTTCCTCAATGATCACGTCTGCAAAAGCCCTGCCCAGCTTCTCTCGGTCTTTACTGACCATCGTCCAGAGCTCTCTTCTGAGTTTTTGACTCTCTTTCTCTTCTTTCGTGAGCAGGTTCTCCCACTTGATGAAGAAGTCGCGGTGGATTGGCGTCAAGTGTCCCACAACCTCGTCAAACTTGGCATCCATGCCGCTGGATACGCCGTCACCATCGTCGGCAAGGCGGTGATAAATGAAGCATGATGACTTGGCATAACATTTGTTGCACATGTGCTTGGCTTTCTTCATCGGGGGAAGCTGCACGCTCCGCTCTCTGATGTAGCAAGCGAGCTGGTTGCGCTGCATGATCATGTGTCGAAGTTCGTGTCGGATGGCTGGGATGCGGGTAGTCTGCGAGGACTCCATGTAGTAGAGGATGCCGTAGACAATGTTGATGTCATAGCGATCGGAAAGGAGAAGGTTGTAGAGGGCCGTCTGGGCCATATGACTGCTGTTCGCGTTCTTCCCCGTCTTGACTTCGAAAGGGACGGTCAGGACTCTGTTGTCTTTGCCATCCTTCATGGTGACTTGTACAGTGGCGTCAATGTTGCCCTTGAGGCCGTACATGGGAGACCAGACATGCTCCTCGACATCGAGCAGTTTGCTGACACACATATTGGCCTTTTTGCCATTTCGATCCTGGACCACCGCGTTGGTGCTCGGTTGGGAAGCAACGAAAGCTTCGGCCCAGCCGCTGAGCTCTGGCATCTTGGACTGAAGGTGCTCCTTGGCGATGTAGGGGCCGACTTTGATCTTATACAAGTCTTCCACATGCTTGTCCAAGATCTTATCAATAACGGTGCTGAGGTACGGAACATCCCACTGGTTTTCAAGCAGGGCGGCCTGGAAGATTTCGTGGAGAATAGTGCCGTAGACCAGGGGAGCGGTTGCTTCGCTTGTGGCCTTGACACGGTCCTGGAGAACGGCCCGGCGCATGCAAGTAAAGGAGTCGGCGACAACAGTGGCGGATATTAGCTGGTCAGGGTGGAGGATTAGCATGTGGTGATCGTCGTCAATGATGCAGCGCCCGTCTGGGCTAAAGTCTCCAACGATGTGGACGTATGCTTTCGGGTGTGCTGTGGTTTCGAACCAGTCACCACGGAGATGAACGGTCCTCGTCTGCTGACTCTTCTCGACTTGAACAAGTAGGATCTGCGTCGTGTCAGCAAGTCCGCGGCACCGTGGTCCGCGGCTGAATGCTTACCTTTTCCAATGCCTGCTGGCCTCTGTGGTTGGTGTATTCATTCTCTAGAACGTTTGTCACCAGATATCGTTGAATAGTCCTGGGCTTCTGGCTCGCCTACCACTCCTTTAGCATCCGAATCCTACTCCTGGTGACCTCGCACGTACATGAGCGGGCGGCAGATGTTGACTGGAGGGGTTGGCCGATTGTGTGGCCGCAAACTCGGCCGCGTCAAAATCGAAATCGTTGCCAAAGTCGTCCTCGAAATCATCGCCGAACTCGTCGAACACTACCGCCTTGGTAGGCGCCACTGCTGCAGTCGGGGCGGGCTTTGGTAGTCCTGCGGCGCTCTCCAGGTTGTCGAGCATGCTAGCTGCCGCTTCCAAGATGTTGTTATCGTCCAGGTCATCAAACTCATCCACTTCTTCCAAGACAGGGGCCGGTTTCTCAGTTTTTGGAGGAGCGTTGGATGAGACGGAAGGCTGAGCAGTTGTTACGGTAGCCTCAAGCTGCATGAAGGTGTCGTCGTCCAGGAGGCCGTCATCGCCATAGTCAGATTCCGAGTCGGTGAGGTTCAAGGCGGTGTCCGCCTTGACAGTGGTATTTGGCGCGGGCAGAGGCGTTGTGTCAGGGTTCGGGCTGCCTTGGACTGGGGGCAGAGGTGAGTTTGTTCTGTAGCGAACCTCGCCCCGCCTCTTGGAGGGAGACGGGGAGGGGGAGAGCTGAGGTTGCGAGGGTTCATGGTCCATCTCCACGGCGTTGGGTGATTGTCGGCTTTCCACGGTGTTCAGCAGGGCAGAGACGAGAGAAGATTTGCAGGTGTTCTCTTGGTGACCCGCCGACTTTGACGTGACAGTCGACTCGGACTTGTCGAGCCTCCGCCTCTTGGGCCAGCTGAGACCTGAGCTCATTGTCCGCCGAAGGCTGCGTCCATTGGCGATTCCGTCTTTTGGGCGGGGTGAAGAGGAGATCATGAACTTGGACAGCCCTGCACTGGTCGTGCTCAGGGGGGTGTTCGCCTTGCTTCCCATAGAGAGGCGGTCCCAGAGCTGCAGGGTCGGGTCAGCGTGAGGAGAATTCAAGGCTTCCGTCAGCCTCTTGCGGTCAATCGCTGGTGGCGCCGGGGTCCTCAGAGTGTCATGGGCTGGCGAGGATATCGGAGAGGAGCTGCGAGCACGTTTCCTCCCTTTCCTCGGCACCATAATGGAGGAAATGTTGTGTGGCCTTTTTGTGTTGTCCCATCCAACCTTCTCCTCCGGCGAAAAGTCGGCAGCCTCATCCTCCATGTGGCCGGGCTGCCTGTTGAGGAGATCCCTCAGGCTGACACGGCCTGGCGGCGTGATTTCAGATTCCAGCCCTAGCTTCGTGGGTGTTGCGGATTTGTCGGGGTTCCCGGGGCATTGCTTTTGCTGCGCTTCCTCGGCTCCATGTTCTTCGATGGATTGGAATTGGAACTGGTTCAACTTGTTCTTCGTCTTCTCGGACACTGGCGCGAGAGGTCGTGTTGTGGTTGTCGGCTGTGGAAACCCAGAGCTCCTCGAGCGTTGCCACTGTGCCCGCCGGTTCTGCATATGACACCTAGGTTAAAATTGGACCAGGAAGCGCGTGATGCCAAAAGTCAACGTACATTTGTGTAGCCATAGTGGTCCGAAGAGGCCTTCTGGAGAGGCATGTTGGCGGGGGTTTCGGGTGTCTTTGACAGGCAGTGGATGGCCAAGCAGTCCAGAAATCAAGAATTAGGCATGTGATTGATCGTTTCAACCAGAAAGTGACTGTCTGGTGTCGGATTGTTCAAAGGAGGCTCCCCAAGAATGGTGTTGGTGACTCGAACACCGATGTTGAAGTGCAAGGTCATTGCACCAGTGTGATAGACAGAAGGCGAGACGCGGCTGGACGCGTTAATGGACGTGCCCCACACAACATCCGTTTTGATGCATCTTCTGGCTTTTTGCATTTCCTGCATTTTGGAGCCACCCCGATTGTTGCACTCATCCGATAGACCTATCTTTGACGCCAATTGATGATCGTCGAGTCGCGCCGAAGACGTCACCAAGTCAGACCACCGTTGACACCTCCAACGCTTGCCAACAAGCACAATAACTCGCATCGAGCCTGCAAGCTCACCAAACCCCAAACAAACCGCCCCTACAGCTTCCCGAAACATTCAGAGCCTGTGTGCGCTCGGCAATGGCTACCGACGGCTTCGACTCGGGCGGGGTCGATATCCCCGGGGATACCGTCGTCATTCCACCATTCAAGTCCTGGCCATGGTGGTCCGGCGACGTATTATGGCTTCCAATAATGCGCCGACTCATGGAGGAAAAGGGTCGTACGAGAACTCAACACCTCATCAACATGTGTCCCCGACCGGTGACACAAAGCGAAGCGAACGCCCTGGCAGAGCTGATTGGGGCCGACATGGCACGGAACGGCCTTGTAAAGCTCTCAGTAATGGCTGCTGGAGCAGTTTTGGCGCTGAGGTCTGGGTTTCGACTCCCATTTCAAAAACTGAACCCGGCAAAGTACAACGAACGCGCGTTTCCATCGCTAGGCAGGCCCTGGGTGGTAGGCACCCCGGCCAAGTACTTGTGGCTTGCAACTCGTGCCACGGCGTACTCCTTTGTTCTCATGTTCCCTGCCTCCCTGGCGCAGGCCTTTTACGGAACGATGGCGGCGACCAAGTTCATGAGGGACGACCCTCGTTTGGCCAACTTAAGGCTCACCGTCATCAACAAGACAATGGATGGAGATCTGTCTCGTGACACCGCAGCTTTGGCAAAAGCAGCCCAGAAGATGAGCAGCGACGAGATACGCAAACAAAACGAGGCCGCGCAAGAGAAATATGAGCGCATGAAGCAACAGTGTCAAGATGGCGAAGGCCAATTTGCAAAGCTTCGCCCCGAAGAGCGCACCCACTTCCTCGAGATGCTTGAGAAGAGGTTCGAGGCGGCACAGAAAGTCACCAGGAGCGTATTGGAAGCCAGGGAGAACCCAGCAATGGTGGAGAAACAGCGCTTGGATTACCAGACACTGAGCGATACGGACGCGTCTGGATCAGCACCGAGCACTACCAACACGTTGGGCCTGCCGCGCAAGTCACCCAGCCCAAGCCGACCGGCACCAGAGGAGACCACCCAGGGCTGGGGAGACTCGAGTGCATTCACCAGCGACCGCGGCGAAGACCTGGACGATGCCTCGCCTGTGGCCTATGGCTCAAGACAGAGGGACTCAAGACAGAGGGACACGGGTGCGACAGGCTCGGCCTGGGACAGGGTGCGCCGACAGGCAGATCTGGGAAAATCTCCGGCAGACAACGACGTCGACGACAGCTGGGGAACTACAAGCGAGCAGAAGGCGGATTCCAAGTCGAAGCGCAAAGCTCAGCAGGAGTTCGACGAGCTTGTGGATCGGGAGCGACGTGTGTAGGGACTCGGGGGTCGTGTAGGAAGTATGTATATCTGTATCAAAATCAACATATGCCAGCGGGCGAGCCATCAACTGTCCGGCATCGGTCACCGTTCCTGTGTCAGCTTCTGTGGTCTGGGCCTTGTCTGACACCAGTGGACATCTTGTGACCGAGTCACGGGACGGTCGAGCGACCTCGAGTCGTGCTTCTGGAAGCAATGGCATGTGAAGGAGAAGGCCTAGCATGACGTAAGGCACAGAATGTCGAAACAGTTGCTCGGGCGTTCGAGTTGACCGCCCCCGCGAAATCCCCCAACTTCAGAGAGTGGCCCGTGACCCCACGACTCAGGCGGCACCTTTTCCCCAACTTCCGGCGCGGCGTGGCAGGCTGGCTGCTGGCATGTGAAAGACGCTACCGAGCGGACCCTCCCCCCCATCCCGGAAACGGCACCATGTCCTTTTGGGACGATGCCTCGGTCGACCCAAGTGTCGCGCGTGGAAACCCGCCCGCGGTCCCCAGCCTGAGCAACGAACATCGAGCTTCGCCGTCCGCCGCATCCAGCTGACATCAGCATTCCGCGTGTCCTTTCCTCCCGTTGCCATCGCCTTTTACTTCCCGAGGTCCATCATCAGAGCCGCTCTGCTTTCTTCTTTAACCCATTTTCCCCTGCCACATCTTCCCCCGCGATACCCTTCCCACGAACCATCTATCCTCCTTCACTCTATACCCTCCTCCCCCGCCTACCTTCCCCAGACACATACCACCGCCACAATGGGTGCCATCGACAGGTTGACACAGCTGTCCGGCCAGTTCGCCGGCAGCAGCGGCAAGGACAAGATCCTGCAGAAGAACCCCGACGACGCAAGACACCCCTTCTCTCCCCTGGCCTCCATGATGGATCACTGACGATTGTGCTCCTCCAGATCGTCGTCACCGCTGCGCTCCGCACCCCCTTCACAAAAGGCGGCAAGGGTGGCTTCAAGGACACCCACGCCGCCGACCTGATGGCTGGCGCCCTCAAGGCCGTCATCGAGCGCTCGGGCATCGACCCCTCCCTCGTTGAGGACATCGCCGTCGGCACCGTCCTGGCCCCCGGCGGCGGCGCCACCGAGATGCGCGCTGCTGCCCTCGTCGCAGGCTTCCCCACAACCACCGCCGTCCGCACGCTGAACCGCCAGTGCTCCTCGGGCCTGCAGGCCTGCGTCGACGTGGCCAACCAGATCAAGGCTGGCATGATCGAGGTCGGTATCGGCGCTGGCGTCGAGAGCATGAGCATCAACTACGGGTGAGTAGTCCGCTTCTGACGTTCCGCACTCCCAGTATACTCGTGCTGACACTTCTGCCCAACAGCCCCGGCGCCGTTTCGGAATTCTCCGAAGCCTTCGAGGAGTTCAAAGAGGCCGCCAACTGCAAGGTCCCCATGGGTGTCCTGTCCGAAGACATGGCCCGCGACCTGGGCGTCGCCCGCGCCAAGCAGGACGCCTTCGCCGCCTCTTCCTACATCAAGGCCGCAAAGGCCCAGGCCGAGGGTCTCTTCGACGCCGAGATCGCCCCTCTCACCGTTAGCTTCTCCGACCCCAAGTCAGGCGAGACCAAGCAGATCACCGTCTCCAAGGACGACGGCATCCGCCCCGGTGTCACCGCCGAGTCGCTCGCCAAGATCAAGCCCGCCTTCGCCAAGGACGGCAGCATCCACGCCGGCAACGCCTCGCAGGTCTCCGACGGCGCCGCCGCCGTCCTGCTCATGAAGCGCAGCACCGCCGAGCGTCTTGGCCAGACCATCCTGGGCAAGTACGTCGCCGCCTCCATTGTCGGCATCCCTCCTCTGCTCATGGGCCAGGGCCCCTGGAAGGCCATCCCCCGCGCCAACGCCCTGGCCGGTATCAACACCGAGGACGTCGATATCTACGAGATCAACGAGGCCTTCGCCTCGCAGTGCCTGTGGTCCGCCGAGCAGCTCAAGATTCCCTTTGAGAAGATCAACCCCAAGGGCGGCGCCATCGCCTTCGGTCACCCCCTGGGATGCACCGGCGCCAGACAGGTCTCTACCCTGCTGTACGAGCTCAAGAGGACCGGCAAGAAGATTGGCAACACCTCCATGTGCATCGGCACTGGTATGGGCATGAGCGCTGTCTGGGTTGCCGAGTAAAGTAGATGATGACAGAAAAGGACCCGCGCAGGAAAGCGAGCGGCTAGCATGTGTACCATATATCGCATCAATATCATGACATGAACCATTTACAAGCCTTACTCTACTGCCTGTGAGGCCAATCTATCAAATGCAGCTTGGCTAGTCATCACAGTAGAGTTGAGTCTAGAACAAAATCACGTTGCTATTTCTGTCAGAAAAACAATGCTCAGCATGCAAATTCAGGCCGCTACCCAATGCTACCTAACTCCTGCCTCCTCTTTGCTCTAAAAAATACTCTCAGCTCAGGTCAAAGCCGGCTCCCGACTCAATGGCCTGCACGAGCTTCCGCCTCAATGTGGCCTCATCCGTGTACCTCGGGAGCTTCAACAAGTTGACGCAGGTACTCGTGCTTGGGAGGCGCTCCTCGTCCGTCCCACCGTCCCTGATACTGAATCGCGGGTTGAGTTGCGAGAAACCCAAGAGCGGTGCCCTCGGCGTCGAGGTGACATACTTGAGCAACAGGCGTCGCTGCTCTTCGGTGAAACTGTGGACAACCTTCCAGAAGAGATCGACGGTGGGGTGGTCCTCGTTTGTGTTTCCCGGGTCGTACAGCCCAGAGTAGATCGTGTGCCTCCGTAGGTCGTCAATGTCGATCTCGGACGAATCACCGCCTACCAGACGCTGGAGCTCGTTCTGATTGAACATGGAGAGCCAGGACGGAGCGATCATGGCGCGGAGTCCGCGTAGGAAAGCAGCCGTCTGTTGAGCAGGCTGCGCAACCAGGCGGTGTCGTGCCACGTATGAAATGTACAGCAGGCGGTTGTCGTTGGTCACTGGCACGTTCGCACCGTTCGGCACCAAGTCTCGGCTGATTGTTCGGAGCGGCTCATCAGCATAGCTGATCTGGTCCTCAATGGTGAAGTCCAGACCCATGTCGGCGACGTTTCCGTTGTAGTTCTTGAGCTTGAGCATTCCCTGGTACAGCTCTTCGTCCAGATCACGGAGATCATTGAGGTTGCCGCGGTAGCTGTTCTCGCTGGTTTGGCCTGATATCCACTTGAGGAGGAAAAATCCGGCAAAACTAATGTCGACCAAAATCCCCTCGTACAGACACTTGCCCACGATTCGACCGAGGAACTCGTATCGACGCAGCGTATCTTGGATCTGATCGTGCACCTCCGCTGGTGAGCACTTTTGTTGCTGCATCTGATCCCTCACCTGATCGAGGAAAAGCGGGTTGGGGAAGATGAGGCCTTGCGAGTTGGAGGCGAAATAGAGCCCCTCGGTGCTAGAGAAGGCAGCGTCGATAGCGCTGGTCAGGAATTCCTTGGTGACGCCGCCACCGTCAATTCCAGCTTCGACCTCTCCGAATCTGTCGACAAACTGAATCTGGATCGGCTCCTTCAGGCCCTCCCCCAGGTCGTAGAACTGTTCATAAGCGTCATTGAACTCGCTGCCTCTGGTGACCGTCGCCCGATGCTTGGAGTAACGGGAGGTACTAGCTGTCAACGGATTGTGTAGCATTGACATTTGCCATGTATCCGCATCCAGGCCCGCTCGTCGCTTCATCTTGTCGACGTCGATGAATTTGCGGAAAATCTCCACTCGTGTGGCAAAGGGAATAGCGAAGGGCATGTGCTTGAGCACCTCGAGCTTCGGTCCTATCACTGAAAGCATACGATTTCTCTGTGCCTTCCTCTGCTTCGCCCGAAGTCTTTCAATCTGGGCGTGGCGTGACAGTCGCTGCCCTGCCAAAGTCGTACTGATTCCACCCATAATGACATCGCCATCAGCATCGCTACTGTCGTCGTCGCTGTCATCCGAAGCAATCTCGTTCTGCTGACGCTGCTGTTCTACAACAACAGCATCGACAAAGCGGTTCATTTCGAACTTGGAAGTCATCAACCAATGGCTGGCAGGGAGGAACGGGCGCCGAGAATCCCTCTCGTACAGCATGTGGAGGACAGTTGTGACAACACCCTGCAGTCTGCCCAGGTCAGGCTTCGTCGAGGGGTCCGTCTCCTTGGTATCAATGGGGACTTTCTCTTCAGATCCGTGGCTGAAGTACGAGTCCAGTGTGCCGTGGGCCATCCCCTCGGTACTTGCCCTGAGGCTCTCCACAATTCCTGGGCCATCGTAAAGAAGCGTGAAGGCGAGGTTCTTGAGGAATGTAGTGAGGCTTTGGACGGCTTCAAAAGACAGTCCGCAGGATCGGATGCGGGATGGCTGAGTCTGGCTGGTAATCAGGCTGGGATGGATGCAGCTGAAGAAATCGTCATCATCGCTAAGCCTCAAAATGAAGGTGTAGAGCTCGAGGAAGAGTAGAATGATCCTCCAGTCACGACGTTCGGCCTTGGCGTTGTCGGCAAGATCCATTCCATCGGTGCTCGAAAGATAGGTGCGGACAAGTCCCGTAATGAAGGAGGAAGAGGACTCGTCGGCAACTCGGCTGTAAATCTTTGTCCGTCGAACGCTGTTCCAGAGGTACTTGACCACCGGCACTGTGCCCTTGGACACAGAGGATACATCGCCAAGAAAGAGTCGCATCCTGATATCGTCACCGCGGCTTGGGAAGCATCTCAACAGAACGATGATGTATCCAGCCAAGAGGCTGGCGCCATCAGTGTTGCCAGAAGTCCGGGACAGCTCCTCCAGAAGGGATGAAATGCCATCTCGATCCACCAGAGATGTGATGGCCTTGGCAACAGCTTCGGGTAACGGCTGGATGACCACTTTGCTGTCTTCAACGTCTTCATCCTCCTTATCGGCTTGTGAAGCTCCGCCAAGATCGACAGACGTCCTCAGACTGATGATTCCAGCAAGCTGCTCCAATTGAATTTGCAGAGCCTGGAGGTAAGTGCTTTGGCCTGTTGGACGGTTCCGCATGGTTTGGTGGAGGTGGATGAAATAGGCCAGACGCCACAGCTGATTATCTGTTGCCGCATGGGGGCCTGGTTCTTGGTAAAGAGAGATGATGGCAGCGCCAAGCTTCTCCATATCAAGGCCGTGAGACAGCAGGTGCTGTCCGTCCAGTTGCAGCTGCGGCGTGGTCAGGTATCTCGAGGCGAAGCTTCTATACACGGGCAGCACTTGTGTCTGAAGTGGCGAAGTGGTGGCTTGCTGGATGGCCTCACGCGTCTGTTTGTCGTCGGGCGGTGAGACTGATAGGCGGGCCAGCATAGCATAGTATCGGTCCAGCGTTTGTGCGAGAGACTGGGGAGCCGAAGTCGCTATCTTCGCAAGCAGGGCGAGGTAACGGTGTTCCGGTGCCTCTTGTTCCAGTACGTCCACCAGCACTGTAGCCAGACGGCCGACCTTGTAGCTATTCCGGGAGTCGCTGATGAGATCGTCGAGTCCCACCTGATCAAGGTCGTCCACGATCCTGCTAACCCTTTGACAGTCGGCGGCGTTGCCAGAGCGGAACGCGGCTACGAGCAGAGGGAGGGCGGCGTCAACCCTGGCGCGGGGATTGGACGGGCCACTTGGGCCGTATGCCTCGTCAAAAGCTTGCCGTCTGACATCTCGCAAGTCCTTCCTCGTCTTGTAGCTCCTCCAAGTTCTCTGTATTCGGCGGCATGCGTTGAGCCTGTCGCGTTCCTGCTGTCGCTTCTGGCGCTCGACCTGGGCGTGGGAGACTGTTTGTGTTGTGCCGGTGGGTGCCCAGGCTGAGGCAAACGGGTTTCTGTTCTGCTGGCCGCTGAGATTGACATTCCTCGCTCTCCGAGAATTCCCACTGAAGGTGGCGTGCATCGTCGTGGCAGCCCAAGACGGCTCGGGGGTGTTGTCGGACTGACTCGTTAGAGGCACGAGATGCTCAGATCCGTCGAAGGTCCGAGGTCGGGTGTTGGGAGGGTTCAAGTCGGACGGGACATCTAGAAGCTTCTCAGAATAAAGAGGGAGCCGCCAGATAGGCAGTCGACCGGATACAAAGGTGTGTTATAAAGCTGGAGGCGAAACGTTTGGCGGGATGGCGGGGCAATCGATGAGGTAAGTGCACCGTTCGAGGACACTCAGATGCGTCGGGAACCTGAGGGCGAGCTTGGCCAGGCTGTCACGGCTCCACTACCCTGTCGGCAGTGCCAGCGAAGTACCTTTTAAGTTGTCAAGCTGCAATGTCCCCGGGAAATGCGGTCGAGGTACTTGCGGTGACGGCTTAGTAATGTACTCTCCTACACTTCCGGAGGCGTGTGGAAGCTTCGCGCGTTGCGCAACTGCGCAAGGTACAGGCTCGGGCCAAATGCACCGATAAGCAGCTCCTTGGGCAAGGGTCTTCCGTCCGATAAGCACCTGCCCCGTTGGGATTCTTGTGGGCTCCCAAACTCGCGTCAGGAGGTGCCCCTGGAGCCTCCAGGTGAAGGCCCTACACCGAGACGATCGGAATATTATTACACAGCCGTGAGACGTCACTGTACCTGGCAAAAGGAAGGAAGTGCTGTGGCTGTCACTCGGTGGATTTCGTATTCTCGCCACACTCCGCAATGCTGGGAGTGAAGAACACCGAGCGTGAGACACCCTGACCTCTCCCCTGGCCCTGGCCCCTGGCCCCCTCCATTCCAATATTGAACCACCATCGTGGTGTCCATTTAAGCTAGCTAGAACAGTGAATCTGTTCTTGAAGGAAGTCGGCATTCGGGAAGGCAAGCTCGAACTTCCATGGCCTCCCTGGGCAAAACATGAAAGGTGGCTGCGAGCCATTGCCAGACGTAAAATTGAGCTTGAGCAATACTCCAAGGAACTTGTAGTGGTGTACCGGTCGGCTAGTGCCTGGGGCCAAGGGTAAAGCGCCTAACAGAAACATGTGCACCGAGCTCAGAAACAAGATGGGACTGATTGCAGGCTCAGGCCACACCAGTGACAGGGTACTTTCCTCACGTGGGTGGTCGGGTTTCCCCACCCGTGCCTCCCCCCCCCCCCTCTCCAAAAAAACGGCGTCTCGTTTGGCAGTTTGTGGAAGGAAGGTACCCCGGCCACGGAAAGCGCGCGAGGTGCAACCCAGAAAAAAATCGGCCAGCATAAATGTCCACCAGGCGAAATCTCTTTCCCTCCTCTCTCCCCCCATCAACATCACAAAAGCCCTTATCACCAAACCCTCCCCCAAAACACGCGTGAGCCCCAGACAAGAAGTACGACCTTCGTACTTGTTTTCTGTTCTCGCTCGTTTCGTTACGAAAAAAGAACAAAAAAACTTGAAAACAACCGTCTTCTAAAACCCACCCACCATCACCCCAACCAAGCCGTCCATATCGCCAGTCCGCACCAGGCACCCCTTACTTCAGGAACTCCTTTGTGTCGATTCAATCGCCACATCACCCTCCTCCTACATCACCGCCTGGCCACCCGACTACTCGATCTTTCCGATCCAGTACTCACACCGTCCAAACACAAGGACCGTCATTTGTTCTCTTTCACTAGGTACGCGATCGACTCTCCCCCGTCACCGCCCGTCACCGCCTCGACAATCACCACCTTCATTTCGCAGAGCCTTGCTGACCCGTTTGGCCATCGCAGAACGAACGAATCCCAACCGCCGCGATGTCTGCCCCCGCGAACACCAGCGCTGTCGACCAGCTCAGCAGCGACCTTGCCAACACCAGCCTCAACGGCGGTGACAAGGCCGCCCCTGCCATCAACACCAATGTTGAGGCTCCCGCCCAGGGCGAGGACGCCGATGCTGGCCCTACCCCCAGCTCTGCCGCTCCCCACCCCCAGGCTTCGGCCTCGCTCTACGTCGGTGAGCTCGACACCTCCGTCACCGAGGCCATGCTCTTCGAGCTGTTCTCCCACATTGGCCCGGTCGCCTCGATCCGTGTCTGCCGTGACGCCGTCACCCGCCGCTCGCTCGGCTACGCCTACGTCAACTACAACACCACCGTTGACGGCGAGAAGGCTCTCGAGGAGCTCAACTACACCCTGATCAACGGCCGCCCCTGCCGTATCATGTGGTCCCAGCGCGACCCCGCCCTCCGCAAGACCGGCCAGGGCAACGTCTTCATCAAGAACCTCGACGTCGCCATCGACAACAAGGCTCTTCACGACACCTTTGCCGCCTTCGGCAACATCCTCAGCTGCAAGGTTGCCCAGGACGAGAACGGCAACTCCAAGGGCTACGGTTTCGTGCACTACGAGACCGACGAGGCTGCCGCTCAGGCTGTCAAGCATGTCAACGGCATGCTTCTCAACGAGAAGAAGGTCTACGTCGGCCCCCACATCCCCAAGAAGGACCGCCAGAGCAAGTTCGAGGAGATGAAGGCCAACTTCACCAACGTCTACGTCAAGAACATCCACCCCGACGTCACCGACGACGAGTTCCGCGACCTCTTCGCCGCCTTTGGCGACGTCACCTCCTCTTCGCTCGCCCGCGACCAGGAGAACAAGAGCCGCGGCTTCGGCTTCGTCAACTTCACCACCCACGAGGCTGCCTACAAGGCCGTTGATGACCTCAACGGCAAGGACTTCCGTGGACAGGACCTGTACGTTGGCCGAGCCCAGAAGAAGCACGAGCGTGAGGAGGAGCTCCGCAAGTCCTACGAGGCTGCTCGCCAGGAGAAGGCCAACAAGTACCAGGGTGTCAACCTGTACATCAAGAACCTCGGTGACGAGGTCGACGACGAGAGGCTCAGGACCCTCTTCTCCGAGTTCGGCCCCATCACCTCCGCCAAGGTCATGCGCGAGACCCTCTCCGACTCTGAGGAGAAGGAGGACGACGAGACCAAGGAGCAGCCCGCCGAGGAGGCTGAGAAGACCGAGAAGGTCGAGGAGGCTGCCAAGTCTGAGGACAAGGAGGACTCCGACAAGGCCGAGAAGAAGTCGGACAAGACGGGCCGCAAGCTCGGCAAGTCCAAGGGCTTCGGCTTCGTCTGCTTCAGCAACCCCGAGGACGCCACCAAGGCTGTCGCTGAGATGAACCAGCGCATGGTCGACAACAAGCCCCTCTACGTCGCCCTCGCCCAGCGCAAGGATGTCCGCAAGAACCAGCTCGAGGCCAGCATCCAGGCGCGTAACCACGCCCGCATGCAGGCTTCTGCTGCCCAGGCCGGCATGCCCAACCAGTTCATGCAGCCCCCCGTCTACTTCCCCGGCCAGCAGGCTGGCTTCATCCCCGGCGGCGGCCGTGGTGGCATGCCCTTCCCCCAGAACATGGGCATGCCCAACGTCCAGGGCGGACGTCCCGGCCAGTACCCCGCCGGCTACCCCCAGCAGGGCGGACGCGGCATGCCCCAGCAGCTTCCCCCAAACATGTACGGCATGCCCGGACAGTTCCCTCCTGGCGCTCCCTTCCAGGGCAACAACCCTCAGTTCATCGCCGCCATGCAGCAGGCTCAGCAGGCTGCCATGGGTGGTGGACGCGGCGGCCAGGGCCGTGGCCCCATGCAGGGCATGCCTAACATGGGCATCCAGGGCGGCCCCGGCATGCCTGGCTACCCTCCCAACGCCAACCGCCAGCCCGGCCAGGGCGGCCGCGGCGCTCCCCGCAACGGCCAGGCCGCCAACAACTTCCCGGCCCAGCCCCCCGCGCCCGCTGCCGGTCAGACCCCCCCTGCCCAGGGCGGCGTCAGCCAGATCCAGCAGCAGCTCAACAGCGCCACCGACCCCCGCCAGCAGAAGCAGATTCTCGGAGAGCTCATCTTCCCCAAGATCGCTGCCCAGCAGCCCGAGCTTGCCGGCAAGATCACCGGCATGCTGCTCGAGATGGACAACGCTGAGCTTATCACTCTGTAAGTTGATCACAACCCCTTCCAACAGAACGTGTTTGCTAACCTATACCCACAGCATTGAGGATGACGCCGCCATGAAGGCCAAGGTCGACGAGGCCCTCGGTGTCTACGAGGAGTACGTCAAGTCTCAGGGTGACGAGGACAAGCAGGAGACCAAGGCTTAGGCGAGCCGCATGGTCTCCAAGGTGGCCCGCATGGTCACCAAGGTGGTCGCCTGAGCGGCCGCCTCGTTTCTTTTGTCAACATACCCCTGCTTTTCCCCATTGATGAACGGGACCGGAAAAGTTATCATGCATTTGGCGGCAAGAGTTGTTGTGTCTCCGAAGCCGCGGCCAAGTCTTCACATGAGGGCAGGGCGGACTTCGAGGGACCACGCATGTGCTATTGACGGAACATGTTGCTATCTTTTCGGGGAGAGGACGGATTGGGCTTCGGATGGCTGACCCCTTTGAGGGCCACGACGGGGCTTGCATCTGTCACGAGGGATCTCACGACTCTTCACTCTTCCCATTTTCGGTTTGGCTCCAGGCAGGCGTTACGGTATGGACCCGTTGCAGACACGGTCTCGCGGGCAGGGAATGGCACCGATACCCCCAACACTAGGTTGTCGTCATTCAGGCAGAGCTCGGGGACTGCCCGCGAAGGGAGTTGGTCGGCTCATTCTAATGATTATGTTCATGATTAAGCTGTCACTAAGATTTCGGGATTGCTGTGATGTTTGCATTGTGAGGTTCCTCGGTCATTCAAATCCTGAATTGTAGAAAGATATATGGCTTTCTGATGCGTAAATGGTCGTCGGTCTATCTAGAGCTTGGCAGCAGGCTTGATGAGGGCGAGCCTCTCCTTGAGCGAGTCCTCGGCTTCCTTCTCTATCCGCTCGACGAGGACCTTGACGGTGGGAATGTCGTGGATCAGGCCGATGACTTGGCCAGCCGTCCAGACCTGGAGGGGATTGTTAGTATGAGAGCAGGACGCGGGGGGGGGAAAGGAAAGCTTACACCAAAGTTGGGGTCGCCGTTGATAAAGACCTGCTTGCCACGCTGACCGCTGACGAGAGGGGCCATGTCGGTGAACTGGCCGTCTGTGTTGGCGGCCTCGACCTTGAGAGCCTCGTCGACGACGGAGTTCTTGTAGAGACGGGTGGTGTTCCGCCACTTGCGCAGGACAAGAGCGGTGTCGGTCTCCTGGGCGCGGACAATCTCCTCCTTGATCTTCTGGTGGATGGGTGCCTCGACGGTGCACATGAAGCGGGTGCCCATGTTGATGCCGGATGCGCCGAGACACAGAGCGGCGGCGAGACCCTGACCATCTGCGAAGCCGCCCGAGGCAATGTATGGAACGCCGCCAAGGGCCTGGCGGGCGCGGGAGAGGAGGATGAAGTTTGTAATGTCCGACTCGCCGACGTGACCGGCGCACTCGAAGCCGTCGATGGAGAGGAAGTCGACGCCGAGCTTGACAGCGGAGAGGGCGTGGCGGATGGATGTGCACTTGTGGAGGACGGTGACGCCGGCGGCCTTGAGCTGCTTGATGACGGGGCCGGGGGAGTTGCCGGCCGTCTCGACAATGGTGACGCCCTCCTCGATGATGGCGCGGGCGTAGGCGGCGTAGTCGGGGGGCACGAGGGCGGGGAGGAGGGTGAGGTTTACGGCAAAGGGGTTGGGTGTGAGGGTGCGACAGCGGCGGATCTCTGCGCGCAGGGCGTCGGGGGTCGGGAAGATGAGGGCTGTGATGATGCCGAGGGCGCCGGCGTTGGAGACTGCGCTGGCGAGATCGGCGGTTCCGACGTGTTGCATGCCGCCTTGGACGATAGGGACTGCGGGCAAGGGGTCAGCGGAGGCGGGAGAGAGAGAAGGGGAGGTGGTTTGCTTGCCTTTGATGCCCAGTTTCCTGGTCAGCTCCGTCTCGAGAGGCATGCTGGGCGAAGAAGTCTGGTCGCTAGTCGAGGGAGGAGGAGGGGTAGAGCGCAAATAGTGAATCGTCTATTTCGATCCGTGGGGAAAACCAAGTCTATCGTGCGGAAATGGCAACAATGTTGTATGAAGTTGAAGATGAAGTTGAACGAGTCGCGGACTGGCGCTGGTTGTTCTGACGCAGTGCGACGAGTCGAGTCGCCGGGCACATGCCGAGGTACCTCGGGCCAGCCCCACCTGCGATCGCGTTTACCCCGTCCGGGGTCGAGCTGCGCATTGCTCACATGCCGGGGCTGTTTTTCGTGGACGGCTTGTTTCCCCAACTTTTTGACCCGCGGTCATTGGTATTGGGTGCCATTGAACCAGGTGAGGATTTTGTTTGGGTGGGTGTTGCGGAATGTATTCCTACCGGCAAATGGTCGATCAGTCGCATGGTATTTTTGGCCATGGTTCGTTTGATGGTGGGCGGAATGTTCCCGTCCTCTTCCTTACGTCTGCCGCTGACTTGGTACGGGAGATGTCAGCATGCTGGCTCGATGCAACATTCGGACAAATGGCCAAGAAGGACATTGACAAGTCGAAGCCATCGTTGCCGTTGACTTGAAGTCTCCTTCATCAAGGTATTCGAACCCCTCGCGATGGAACCCACGCCGCATCTTGCACCGGTAGACGCAGATCCACGAACTTGAAGAAGACTCGCAATCCGAAAAACTCTCTCTTCGAAGAACGCTTTCGTCGTGCGATGCTGATGGACCCCTGAGTCTCTGACTTCTGACATCGAGATGTTTTCGTTGGTTGGAAGCTGAGGACTCCCAAAGCGGCTAGGCTCCGACGGCAGACTCGACAGAAGTTGCTGTCGGAGGCTAACCCCAGCAAAGTCAACACACCCCGCAGCCCAACGTCACTGGGGATGACATCCACAGCGTGCCCACGGAGAATTGTCCGAGTCCTACGGCGGGCCTGTATAGAAGAGACCCCTACCATACCGGTCCTGTCCTCCATAGACTCCAATTCTAATTCTCCATTCAACTTCAGACCTGACTCAGAATCATCCTCCAAAGCCATCAAGTCCACCTCAGCTTTTTGAACATGTCTTCTGCCAAATCTAACAAGCTGGGAGTGGGAATCATTGGTGCTGGTGCAAGTCGAACCCCTCTCTCATCGCCTCCCCTCAACTGACACCTCGCAGGAAGTCTTCCAAGTCTGCCATGGCCCGGTCCTCTTCCTCCTCTCCCACCTCTACACCATCGAGTCAATCTATGACATCTCACAAACGAACACGGAGCACTGCAAAACGAAATTCTCCATCCCACACGCTGGGAAGTCACCGCAGGATGTCATCGACAACCCCGCCGTCGACGTTGTCTTCATCCTGACCTCGGACGACAGCCATGCGCCCATCGCCATCGCCACCCTGCAAGCCAACAAGCACGTCTTCATCGAAAAGCCAGTCACCCTCTCTCTGCCCTCCATCGACGCCGTCATCGCCGCTGAGAAGGCTTCGGCCGGTCGAGCCTTTGTTGGCTACATGCGCCGATACGCCCCGAGCTACCTGCAGGCCTTCAAGCGCGAGATCGCCACCATCCCCCGCATCCTCTATGCCCGCGTGCGCGACTTCAGCGGGCCCAATGCCCAGTTCGTCAACCAGAGCGGGACCTTCCAGGTCAAGGGGACCGATTTCCCTCCGGAGGCCAACGAGGAGCGTAACGCCCGCCTGGCCGCCCTGTATGCCGAGGCCTACCCGGGTCAGGAGGTTACCCCTGAGAAGGAACTGATGTGCCGCTTCCTCGGCAGCCTGGGTTCCCATGACTTGTCGCTAATGCGCGAGACCCTCGGTGTCCCTGAGCGTGTCATTGGCGTATCGGCCAACAACCTCTTCTACAGCGCCATTCTGGCCTACAAAAACAGCGATGGCTCGGACTACTCGGTCACCTATGAGAGCGGCATCGACAGTGTGCCCGTGTTTGACGCTCACCTGAGTGTCTACGGTCAGGAGAAGCGTGTCACCATCAAGGTAAGTTGCCCCGGCGCTACCGTGTTTGGAATCTAACAGCTTGCAGTATGACAGCCCATACGTTAAGGGGCTCCCGATCACTGTTCAGGTTGAGGAGCTCAACGAGCACGGCGAGGTGCAAAGGCGGGAGGTGCTCTCGTCGTATGAGGACGCCTACACGGCCGAGCTGCAGGAGCTCCATGAGTGCTTGAGGAGCGGCAAGCAGATCAAGACGACGTTGGAGGATGCCAGACAGGACATGGCGCTGTACGACCAGATGTACAAGGTGGCATTTTGAACCAGCTGCCTTGAGTTTCAAGCATGCCAATGAAATCTAGCCCTGGATTTGGGTCGTTTGAAATGGCACCTCGTTCACACGGGCTGCAAACTCAGACCACCCTGGCTATTGGTGATGGGAGACCCTGCTGGCTGGACTTTCTTTCAAGCGGACTCTCGATAGTCCGAGCTTGAGGTAGGTACCTTGAAAACCGAGTAAAAGGAGTTTCTCCGGTGAAAACTTGATCATCAGCGTCTGGACAGGTGAAGACAGCCCCAATACAGTGGGGTCAGTGGCTCACGTCAGCGGGTTGACTGGCGGTATTAGCACGGATGACCGCTGTAGAATTTCTCGGCACCTCCCCCAACTCTTGAAGTTCCTTGGAGTTCAAGTTGAACGAGACGCATCACCACGACATTCAGGGCCCAAGAAGTGTCGCCACCCAAAATGCAGACTATCATGTCATTTGAATACCCCCAGCGCAAGAGACGCAAGACTCTGCGGGCTTGTCAGAGGTGCAAGGACTGGAAGGTGCGATACCCCGTGAGCGTTCTCGAGCACCATCTGACCTCCTGCAGAAACGATGCGACGTGGACGATTCGCGGCAGCGGTGTAAGCGATGCGAAGAAGACGATCTTCCCTGCTCGTTGCAAGATAGACATACTGCAGCCCCTCTCGAGGCCCCAGAGGCCCCAAATCAGTCTTTTCTCGATATTGATGGCCAGTTGCCCAGGCCAAGTCCGATGCCGTTCGACTCTCTCGAAGCTGGTGACGACAGGGCCGCCAGCAGCGTCTCACATCCCATGGTCTCGACCACACCCTCAACAACAAGCACCAGCAGTCTCATTGCACCGTCACAACCAGCGAGAACAGCCCTAAGCGTGAATAGCGATCACCGATATGCCACCATGCTGAGCCTTCGTCAACCTCAGGCTTTGGCATCAAACCCTCGCCACAAGACCTCCAAGCTCATCTCCGGCACAAACCCCCTCTCCGCTCTCCTCGGCAAGGACCTCAAACACAAGATAGTCACCAACAGCTGCTCTTTCCGTACTCCAGATCCCGGCAACGGGTCCCGTCCTGCCGTACCCCGGCGCGGAGGATCCGTCCACTCCTACGATTGGCAGCAATACTACCGCGCCTGGGGCACATCAGAGGCTCGTCTGCAGTATCTATGCGCTCTGGATTGCTTCACTCTCCCCGAGCCAGCACAATGTTCTCAGCTTCTTGAGATCTACTTCACACACATCCACCCCGTGCTGCCGATCCTGGACCGGAAAGACCTCCTGGCCCGATACTACGGCAGTGGTGAACCGCCGTCTCTCGTGCTCCTCCACGCCATCTGCCTTGCTGCGTATCGGTATCTTCCCCTTGGCCAACATATTGAAGATGGTGTCTCCGAGATTCGCACTCACTGCGACCATCTCCACACAAAGCTGCACGCCCTCGTCGAGTCAGAGGTCAAGTTCGACAGAATAGCTGTCGTTCAGGCCAGCCTTCTGGCCAGCCTGCACTGGGAAGGCCGCGAGGGCCTCAATTCCGCCATCGACAACTTGAGCATTGCTGTCCGACTGTGCCAGGAGCTCGGCTTTCACCGGAAGCAGCAGGACCTCCTAGCTTCTGAAAGCGTCGAGGATGACGGATTCCACCGCCGACTGTGGTGGTGTACCTACGCGCTAGATCGTCTCAACGCCGCGCAGGAAGGCACGCCATTCCTTATTAACGAGCTGGATTGCGATGTCAAACCGCTCACAGAGGAGGATCTTGGAGGAGAGGATGAGTTGACCCGCCAGGCGACCAACATCAACCTGTCTCTGGCGCACATCATCGAAGATGCCGTCCGCGGTCTGTATGCAACAGGGGAAGACCACACAACTCTTTTCACCTCGAGAGGTGTGAGGCAGAGACAGGCTTTGAGGTTGCGTCTTGAGCAGGTTGCTACTCGCATCAGCGCTCAGCTCATGTCTGGCAAGGATCTCACAGCCTGCGGCTTGGAGAAAAGCCCGCCGGATACAGCCGCCCTCTGTGGCGCCTTGCTCCTGACACAGTATGTTCTGATGAAGAAGCTAGAAGGCCGTACTGACAAACGTCAGTGTTGATGCCGTGAGAATCTTGGTCCATCGGCCTTTCATCCTCCACCAAGAACCTGCAGGCTCAAATCTCTACATGTACGCTTCCCGCGATGCATGCCGCAGCCACTCCCTTGACATCCTCCATCGGCTGGAGTATCTCCTCAGCAAAGACCTCCTCCGCTTCTCTTGGCCCTTCACCGTGTATGCAGTGGTAAACGCCCTTCTCATCTTCTGGTACGACATCTCCTCACCGCCGTCCACGCACCCCTCGGCACTTTCCGAAGCGCGCCAGTCCTTCACATCCGTGACTGCCCTCTTGCGCGCCATGGGATCGACCTGGTGGGCAGCGGCCGCAAAACACAAACTCGCTCAGGCTCTTGCCCACGCTGCCGGAGCCCTGCCGGGACAGGGACAAGACCAGCGGCAGGAACCAACCGTTAGTCGACACACCGAGCCTTTGACCCCGGCTTCGGGGCACGCTGGCCAGCCCGACGATGGTACGGGCGACTGGTTGGACCACAGTGCCTTCGAGGACTGTGCTTCCGCCGACTTTTGGGGGTCTATCGGGCTAGATTTCGATGTCGATGTTGCGAGCAACATCTTCAGCATTGGCCAATTCGAAGATCAAGGCCTGTAGAGAGCATAGGGCCGCCAACACGTGCCGCTTCGGCGCACGTTCCATCTACTCGATGTGTGGAAGAGAAGTGCCCCTGAAGTGCCGCTCAGGCGTTGGATCGGAGAAGGGAGGCCGACATTCATGAATCTTGCAACATCTGAGACTAGATTGGCCCAGGGGGGGTGCGTAGCTGAAGGCCCAACTCCTCAACGACTCGCGACGTCATGGTTCTAAAAGTGCTCCATCACGATGCTCTTCTGAGACTAAGATTGATGAATCGCGATCCATCTGTCTTGCATTGGGCCCCTTTCTTGGCGAAATGGACCGACGGGCGAGAATCTCCGGGCTTCACAAATTGGTGCCAATTTTCTGGGGCAGATGACGGACTATCTCCAGTCGCTGGGGATATGTCCATTTTTGACCCGCATATCATGAAGTCACAGACTGATAGGGTCTATGCTCATGATGTAACTCATGACATCAAACTGATGCTCCTGAAAACTTCTGCGGACAATGAGTCCAATATAAAGAATGTTAATATCTCTTCTCAAGGTATTATGATCTGGTCATACCTACAAAACTCAACACTGCAATCGTCCCAAGTCCCTCAAAACCACCTCATTTTCAACTCACAGATAACACTCACATCATTCACCATGTCGGCATCGTCAGACGAACTCAAGAAGATCATCCAGCAGGCCGAGGCCGACCTCAACACCTACCAGGCCAAGACCGGCGAAGCCCGTGAACAGTACGACGACCCGGCAGGCGTCAGGTCCCTGACTGGAAACAAATTTCCCGGTGCCGAGGTCAAGTACCAAGGCGATGATTTGAGCACAAACGCCAGCTACAACAAGCGCATTCCTCCCAGTGAGGGAGGCGATCTTGACGACCGGGGACGGTATGTATTCCCGTGTAGTTTGACGCAAGAGGCTGTCTAACTTCAGGTGTAGGCAAGCAAAGGGAGGTCAGTACGATCACAATGAAGGACGTGGGGATCCGCAGTCGCTGGCCGAGGCCAAGTGGAGAGAGAACCCGGGTCAAAATGATGGAGATGTTGTCAACACGACGCTTGGGGGCAGGGTAGGCCAGTAGAAAGGGAACTCTTGAAGACAAGGTGGTGTTGATGACTATGATGGCAGCTGATTATCTGCGTCGGGGCAGATATACACTGAGTATTTGAATATCAATAGAGCTACTGCAAGTCAAGACATCATTCATGCAATGCTGTGTTTGGATGCTCCCAACTCATCGATTGTTGGTTGACCGAGCAGATGCCGATTGTTGCGGGTCACACTTTTCTAAGGCTCGCTGCGGGGTGAGTTGGAGAAGTTCCTGGAAACAACTGCATCTCTAAACCAACAACTTCAACGACCTGGTACATTTTGAGAGACGAAGGATGGCGATGTGCCGGGCTTGTCGCCGGCCGAGTCGGCATGCCGCAGCGGACTCGGTCGGGATCTAGCCCCTTTAGTCCAGTCCCGATTTCGAAGCCGACACGCCGACATGCCGCCGCCGGCTGCTCCTCCACCAGACGACCCACGACATCAGAGATCGAAGGCCGCAGAAAGAAGAGAAGTTGAGAGAAGCTCCTTTTGTTCTTTTTCTTCTTCATTCCACCCAAAAAAACATCTTCATCGTCTCACCCCAAACCTCCAAAATGGCCACCGAAACCTACCGCGTGGGCGTCATCGGCTACGGCCTCTCAGCCAAGGTCTTCCAGATCCCTTACATCCTCGGCAGCCCCCGTTTCCGGCTCCAGGCCATCGTCCAGAGGTCCGGTGACGAGGCTGCTAAGGACCATCCCGAGGCCACCGTCCACCGGTCCGCCACTGACCTCTTCGCTGACCCCAACGTCGATGTTGTCGTGGTGTCCACGCCCCCTCAGAGCCATTATGAGTTCGTCTCAGCGGCCCTGACCGCAGGCAAGCACGGTGAGTGTGACTACCAACCACTGACTCCTCAACATCTGCCCTGACATGCGCCAGTCGTCGTCGAAAAGCCCTTCTGCCCTTCGAGCGCAGAGTGCGACGAGCTCATTGCCCTGGCCAAGAATCAGGGTAAGCAACTCGCTGTCTTCCAGAACCGCCGCTGGGACGTCGACTTTGTCACTCTCCGCCACCTCTTGTCCGAAGAACGGCTCGGCCGCGTCGTGGAATTTGCCACCCACTATGACCGCTATGATTCCTCAGTCCCATCGCCCGATGCCGTCGATACTCCCGGCTCAGGCGTCATCTTCGACCTTGGTACGCATCTGTTCGACCAGGTCCTCCAGCTGTATGGATCCCCGGAGAAGGTTACCGGCTTCTTGAGCCACCAGCGGCCTGGTTCCAGCGCGCAAGGCCCTGCAGATGCCTGCACTGTCCTGCTGCACTACGCCGGCGGTCTTCTGGTGACAGTCAAGGCCAGCCCGTTGAGCGCGGACGAGGCACAGTTGCGCTTCTGGGTCAGGGGCGAGAAGGGGAGCTTCAAGAAGTATCACATTGATCCTCAGGAGCCTCAGCTTGTGGGGGGAATGAAGACAACGGACGAGGGCTTCGGGTACGAGTCTGCCGATAAGTCGGGTATGTACCACACTTCGCACTCCGGGATGTTCTTGCTGACTGGATGTGCCTAGGACTCCTCACGACCTACGAGAACGGTGTCGCCGTCACTACGGCTGTGCCAAACCAGACACCACCTACGTATGCCGAGTTCTACAACCTTCTTGGACTGGCGCTGGATGGAAAAGGCCGGTTGCCAGTGACCGCAGAGGAGGCCAGAGACGTCATCAAGCTGGTCGAGCTGTCGAAGGAGAGCTCCAGGGCTCAGGCGACTCTCACGGTGGCGTCGGGGGATTTCCTCGGCTAAGCAATTAGTAAAAATACCCAAAGAATATAGCTAGTTGCCTTTTGATTTGCGTGGTGCAGGGAGTCTTTGTGAGTTGGTTGGGTTAGAGGTGCTGGCGCGGTGACCGCAATTCATGTGTGCCAACCGTGCTAATTCGAGAGACACCAAGAAGTTTCAAACAGTTGCCCATATACATTTGGAAAGGTCGAAAAGTCGACTCCAGGCGTTTAGTTGCTGCGCCGCAATGGGAGTCCTCCAGGCCAAAAGTTAAGGACTTGGTAGTGGCCCTGTGGTTCAGAGTCCTACGCCAGGTCAGCTTCGTGAACGTGATAAATCTTCCCACTCATCCACCTTCGCCCGCATGTCGATACAAAAATCACCCCATGCACAAGACCGGCATGTTTGCATCATTTGACATCTCCAAGATTCTCACAAAAGCCCGTCGTCTCGTCCCCTTCCTCCCGCCGCAACCCATCTCACCTCACGGGGCTCTAACGCAAGATACATGTCTCATCTACAGCCGACTGCCCCCCGAGTTACGCCTGGTGATATGGGAGTCGTACATTGGCGCACACGCCGTCCATATCTACCGACGTGGTACCTCAAAGAAACTCTGCGCCAAGGAGTGCTCGGGATGGGACACAGACGACCGCGGCCCCCATCACAACCGGTGTGGATCGGCGAATGTCCAGTGCAACCATATCACGCTGCTGTTGACGTGCAAGAGGATGTGCGGCTCGCTGTCATCACCGTCCTTGCCCACCTGCTGACCATTCCGGCAGGTACTTTGATTTCATACACATCCTTTACGAGCACACCGCCTTTGACTTCTCACATGGCCCGGCAACAGCCGGGGTCATGCTCAAGCGGCTTCCGGCGACTCACCTTGCTCTCATCACGCAGGTTCATATCAAATGGCTCGCGCGCAGCCCCCTGGACCTGGATTTGAGAAGACCCGGAAGAGACGAGAAGATCTGGATCGATCTGTGGGAAGCCTTGGCTGCCATGAAGCGGCTGAAGTGGCTGAGGGTTGAACTGATGCCTGTCGTGCCCATGGACGGCCCCGTATGGGTAAAGCGCGAGCACACCATGTGTAGTGTCCTGAGGAAAGTGACAAGTCCTGAATTCTTCGAGCTTGTTCTTCCATGGCCTGCAGGTGCCGATGCGCGGGAGGAGACGCTGCCGTGTTCCATCGTTCGCAAGGTTCCCGCATACGGCCATTTGTTTCTGGTGTAAACACAGGGCTCCGGGGATTGATGGAAGGGTATCAGGTAGAAACATTGATGAAGGCAAGTGCTCAACTCTTGGTCTGCAAGGGCTGGCGTTTGACGGCGGTTACCTCGCGATACCCTTGTTTCCATGTGTCTCAACCCCTGAGAGGTCCCTGCAGCGTCGCTGCGTCGGCAGACTGTCCTGCCCCTAATCGCCGGGTCTGGGGCGTTGGGACAGGGGCCACACGGCCTTGCTGTATGGTTTGCGGGGGAACACGGTAATGGGTTGAGCTAGGCGCAACTAGCAAGGGCCGTTGACCTCCACGCGATCCAGGCTGTAGGCGGTGAGAGGGAAGCCGGGATGCTTCCGACAAGTCGGGGGTTAGGGCGAAGCTTGACAAGGGCAGTCCGTGCCTCTCAGTGCCTATCAAGGTTGATGCCGTGTACGGCACCGGCAGTTCAAAGGCGGGACCTTTCCCGGGTCCGAGATTTTCATATCAGACGCAGGTCCAACTGTTGCGTGAGATGTGCGGTAGAGGTTCGTTGAAGCATGTTGGAAACCTGTTTGATGTTAAGATTAGATTCCCTCCAAGTCAACATGAAATGACACCTACCCGCTGCTGGTGGCTTCAACGTACAATCTTGTCCCTGCTCGATGTATTCGGTGTACGCCCGCCTCAACAAACCCGTTGATGTTACTGACTTTCAAGATGATGCCGAGTTTAGCGCGACTCGGGGCCCAGCCTCCGGAACTGCCGTAGCCGCGAACGGGGCTGGATTGGATGACCGGGGCCTACGGGGAGTGCCGTCCGACAGCCCAGCACGTTTCAGGGCTCCAATCTCTCCTCGTGGAGGGACAGCAACAGCTAGCCTGGGAGCCCTGTGGTGTGATGCCACGAGTGCCGGTGGTGGGAATAGTGCCCCCCGACTGGACGGGATCATGACGAACTCGCTCCCGAGTGTCGCAGCGGAAGCTAGTGGTAGTCCACTGCGTGCCGTCACGGTAGCAGCGAGTCGTTCAAGAGGGAGGATGTTGAAGCTGGCGGCGGTGTGAGCGGGCGGGAAAGACGGATGGCGCGGAACTGAGGAAAAGGCGCCCATGGTGCCCGCCCAAACCGAGAGCCCCCTAGAGGCAAGAGCCAGGGACCGGCCCTACCTTCCCCGACTTCCTTTCTCAGGGCACACACTATCATCACATCACACATTGCAACTGCATCAGGGCTGCTCCTTCCCACTTCCAATCCCAGCCCGGAAGTGGTTGGTTGGTGGCAGGCAGGAGCTCTCCGGAGCATGACGGAAGCTGCAGGCAGGCAGCCTTGAGCTTCCTTCTTTCTTTTTCCTCCGAAATGAGAAGCGGCTCCGTCACACCTTTACATCCACAGTTTGCGAGTAATCACAAAATCATGACAGGCATGGCTACCCCTCCCTATTAACCGCAACCACCATCTCTTCGTGATAAGCACCTTCGATCAAATCGAGCAGCAACACCACCATCATCCACTCAAGAGAGGGCCCCCTCCTGTCCAGTGCTCGGCCAAGGACCCCTGCCCACCTCCTCGCTAAACTCGACATCCGCCCAAGCGCGGGACCCGGGGAAGCACCTCTGAAATTCCGACCGACCGCCAGGACGAGTGAACGGACGACGAGACCCTGCCAGACCCTGCCAGACCCATGGGATCCATGCGCCGCGGCGACACCCACCCACCCACAGCTTGAACCGAACGGCATCCACCCTCGGGCCCGGAAGAGGGGCCGGGAGCCGGGTTGGAAGGCCCAGATCCCCTAGCCGTCCATCCAGCCCCTCCCGTCAGAAACAGAGGCTCGAGTTGGGTCGGAGAACTGACGAGAACAGAAAACGGAACCAGTCTGGCCTGGGTGGATGGAGTCTTGGAGCCTTGGAGTACCAGCCCGGGCGATCGCCTCGACGCAGGCCGGCCGCAGGAATCGTCACTCAACCCGGGCTGAAATCGGGCCCAAGACCGTCCGGCGGCCACAAACACGACAGCGCTACGATGCGATGCGATGCAACACAGCAGGCCTCTCCCGCAGGTCACGCCCGACGTGCCTGCAGGTCGTCCTCCACGCCTGATGAACCGGCCACGCTGCGACTACCTACTATGACGACCTCTGTCTACCTCCTGCGCATACAGTACATCCTCATCCTCAGCAGCCCTGCCTGACGCCCAAGACATGCCGTCACAGCCTCACCACATGCTGCCGTCGTTGTTCGCGTGGCAATGCCCGTCACGTCAAGTCTGCAAGCAACGCGCGTGGCCTGCCTGCTGGGCGCCCTGGCGGTGCCCGATGGACCCCTCCTCACTCTCATCTCACTCCGACGTGGCTCGCTCGATGCCGCAATTGACACTTCCGCCTTGCCAGACCTGCATGCCGCGACGGCCCTGCCCGTCCAGCTCTAGCTTCTCTGGCTCCTTTTGGGGCTGGACATGCTGCAACCGCAATCAATAGTGGAGGCCGTCATGCTGCCATTGAAACCTCGATGAAGCCCAAACCACTGTACGAGCCTTCACCGGTACTGACTTGTCACTCTGCCATGTCATCGCATCACATCATCAACCAGCTCTGGTGGATGGGTGGGTGCCTCCCGACGACATCACTCGCATGGACCTGGAGATCGATCTGTCTTCTCTTGTCTCCCCCGACTCCCCGACCATCCAGCATGTCACCCTCTCCCGCTGGAGCCGTACTTGGTACCTGGGCCCGCCTGTTGCCTGCCACGACCTCGCAAGATGCACATCACCTCGGCCTCCCGCCCCTGGCCGACTTTCATCAGGGGTGTCCGGCCGGTAGCACCGTTCGTTCAAGATGGTTTTCTCGTCGCAGTCATCACCCGTCAACGGTTGGCTCAAACCTCGGTAACGACCCGCACCTGGCTTTCTTTTCTCAGCCGACAGGGCTCTGCCCCCCTAAAATCGAGCGGTGGATTAGGGGGCAGCCACTATGCAGTCTATGCTCACCCACTGAGACCTGTATCTCAAGGACCAACTTTCTGGAGCACCGCAACCACCACCACCAAGAGGGCTGGCTGACCTCCACGAACCTGAAAGTCGGTTACTGGTCAGGTCCATCTACCTCGAGGGCAACGGGGCGTCGTGCGCTCTGCACAGATGCCATGGCTTGCTGCTGCCAACTGAACCATCTTTCCTCCACAACCCACAGCCCCTCAGGCGCCCCCTGTGGTTCTCGCTGCACGGGTACATTATCACACCCCCCTTGCCCGGTCGAGGATGCTGGCCCCTTGCCGCCCTCCTTCCAATCACCACTGTTTCCTTTGGGATGGTTCGGCAGTACCACACCATCCTCACTGGGAAGCAGAGACTTTTTGGCAGTCTAACCCCGGATCGCCCGCATCGTATGTGCATGTACAAGCCGTCTCCTCCATGGTCTCATTGGGCTGGCTTGCTCCCGCCAGATGGTCGGCCCTGCTGCACGTAGCTCGCTTCTTCTTGCTTGTAGCACTTGGTTGACTTGGCAGCGCGGCGTCCACACCCTCGCTGTGTGTACTGGGCCGCCAGGTCCTGCCGTCCACAGCCAGCCTGCATACGAGAGTGCGTCCAACGCCGCCTTGCTCTCGCGCCGCCTCGGATTCTTCAGGTCCCAGCGAGCGATGACGATCCCTGCAACCCAACCCGCGAAGCACAGACTGACGCACAGGGACGCCCAGCTTTCCCCTTCCCCGATACGCCGGCAGGTCGCTGTGCCTGGTCGGTCGTGCTCATCAAAAGAGTACCTGCCACCACACGTGTTCTGCTTCCGGTAAGGAGCTTAGCTCACCCCCTGTCGGGGCGCGGGGGGGAGAAACGCGTTTGTCCGTCCCCTTTTCCCAGCAGCCAGCCCAGCTGACACACAATCTTCTCATGGGTCTGGAAGGCCAGTCTGGAAAAAAGCAACGACCAGCCTGCAACTGCAAAGTGACGCTGCTAAGGTCCAAGGCGGTCAACTTTGAGCTCATATCCCATCCGCCCACACGTTTCCTCCCTTCCTCCGTCCGTCTCCGCCGCACGCACCATGCGCGCACGCACATGGGACAGTGACGGCAGCAGAGGGCTACCGTGCCGTACCACACCCCTCTGGCACCCCCCGCCGGCGGCGGGCAAGGCCATCTCCTGGTAGGAATGGACAAAGTCTCCCCCAAACCTTGCTACCCTGGCTTGCCCTGTTCGTGGCCGCCAGCGCCAGCAGGGGTGAGGTCTTAGTAGGACGGTTAGAAAAAGGAAACACCGGGGTGAGCGCCGCATCTTCGCAATACCAAGCCGACCAGCTCCTTACTTGTTCTGCGGCGGCGGTGTGATCTGGATTCCCACCGATTTCATACTTATGTGCCTGCCCGCCCTGCCCCCCCGGCATGCAAGGTGCCGTCGGCTTCGATACCTACCTCCTCCCGTACCTACTACACAAACACGGTCGTCTCTTTGGGCTCCGATTTCTCTCCTCCTCTCTCTCGCTCCCGACGCCCTATCTTCCCCCTCAGGCGCTGCCACGACAGTCCCGTCATCTCGAAGCACGCACCCCACCCTCCATCATTGCCGCCCAGCTTGTCTCACAGACTGCCAGATCGAGGTATAAGAGGAGGCAAGCCCACACCTCCAAGACCACCCTGGTTGAGACAAGGCCCTCTGCCACCAACTTCGAACAACGGCATCCCTCGATCTTCCTCTTCTGTCACTCGATCTAAAGACGGGCCCGAGCCTCTCTTGAACCAGAACCACTCGATCACCTCCCAACCGCCTACCTCGTCAACATGGCCTCCCTCTCGTACAGTCCTCAAGTGTCTACATGGCAGGAGCGCCTCGAAGGTAAGATACTCTGCCATTGATGGGCCAGAATCGTCAAGCTAAGCACCAATTGCCGGCAGATGCGTGTCGAGAGGCCCAAATTATGCCTCCGGTCTTTCAGATCGTGTCTGACCGCCGAGGTAAGGATAGAAGACCTCCAAATTGCTCAGGAGGTTGCGACATGCCAGCTAATAGCTTCTCTAGGCGGTCGCACGGCCTGGTCTAGCCGTGTCACGGTTCATGGACGCACACTCTCGGCACGGTTCTGGTACGACGGCAAGAACCTCAACAACGCAAAGGAAGACGCCGCCGAGATGGCCCTCAACTTCCTGAGCGGGTCGACCCCCAGCTCGCCCTCCAACAGCAGGGGGAGCTGGTGAGCGCCATGGCCGGCCAAAGCGACTTGTCAATATGGCGTCCCAGCTGGGACGACCATTTACTTTCAGCCACTTCTTGTCTTGTCCCATTCGAACGAACAACGTCAAAATCACTGTACGATACTACACGGAGTTGGGAATGGAGCACAACAGTCTCTGCCAGGTGGCGATAGACAAGGGCAACAACGGGAACTGGCGCAATGGGTTGGGAAACAGGGGAGTTATGGGAAGTCGAAGGAATGATGCAGGGTCGGAGAGGGCCGGATTTGTGGTTCTACGATGTTACGATGGTCCCGGGGCCTGTCCTTGACCTCAATCCGAAGCATTGGGAGCTTTGGGGACGAGGTTGGGATGGGCCATTTGGACGACACACTTTGATGACTTACACAGGGACAGAACCAGAAAGGGCAATCCTCAGGACCAGGGCGACCGGTCCGCCCTCACAAGCCAGTCTCCTACATTGACTTTTCTTCTTGATTTATCCACGATCAGATGACCGCAAAAGGCGTTTCCAGGGACATTGCGCAAGAGAAACAAAACAGGGATCCATGGGCGGGCGATCGTGAAGGGGCTGGTCGGCGCAAGCTTTCGGTGCTGTTAGTGACGGCATTGGCGGCTGCTGGCATGCGCACGAGTCCCCCCGTGCCGCCTCCGACCCTCGGCGTTGGGCATGGTTTCTTTTTGCTCTGGCTGGCCAGGCTTTCGTTTTTTTGGTGAGATGCTACCACATGATACGAAATGCCCGAAATGCGGAGCGGCATTAGACGAACTCTCGATCGCAGGGAGGCGTCTGAGACAAGGCCGGGGGGTGGGTTGGCGGTGGTGAGATGATGTCTTTATCCATCCCACACACCGAGGGACGGATCCCATGACACATCTATCTTCGGAGCGGACCGCGGGGCTGCTGTGATGTGCTGGGGCAGACTTGAAGGAGGGAGGGAGGGGGTGTTGCCGGCGGCGCAAATTGCGAGCAGTCCCCCGCGGCATCCCCAGAGGTAGTGGACAAGTGTGCACGTCTTTGGAGGGGGATTACCCAGTGACGCCCGACAGCTGGTTCGAGTCCCGCGCATCAATCGCAGACCGGTCGTCCAACTTGGAAGGTCCCCGGCGTTTTGGCAGGGGGTTTCAGCACCCTCAGCGTGACGGGGGGTCGCCCGGAGGGGGGGCCTCGATTGGCATGGTTCCAGAAAGCGATGCGAGCTGGTTCGGTCGGCCGGTCAGATCAGGTGCCACGGTGTGACATGACTGGGGGGCTGAAGAGCTGGGGATGAAATGCCCGTGGGGTGACTGGAGAACAATTCGATCACTTCGTCAATGGGCGCCGCCGCATCGAACTGGGCTGCATCGTCCATGGAGGAGGGTGTGGTATTGTCTTATGTGGTCGGTCTGCCCACACACAGTCTGGCGTTTGCCTGGGCCGACGTGCATGAAGACTGCGTCACCCTTCTGAAGAGGTGGTCAAGGAGACAAGAAGCCAGACGGTGGCTTTCCTACTTCGATGCGACATCTCCTTTGACGTCCTTGACCGCCGACCCTTGAATTGGGGGGCGTTCTCGGCTTGGGGAGCGTGCCGGCCTTGGGCAGACTATCGATTGGCAAGGGCCTGGCTTGATGGTGCGGGATGAAGACGAGCTATGGACGTGGGCGTGGGAGGCAGTGGGGGTTTGACGAACAAGGACGGCGCGGCTTTGTGTCGAGAAAACAAGCGAGGTGTTTGCCAACGCCAGAATGTTGGGGGTCCCGTCATTTGAAGCTTCGATCATCTATCCCGGGTGCGGCAATCGTCGAGGAATTACAGTGGCTTCTTGCAGGGGTTTGGTTTGCTCAGTGAGCCGTCCCGTTTGGTGTCCACTGTAGTATCCGCTGGCTCGGTCGAGGATTTGGGGATAGCTTGGGAGGTGGTGGGGTTTCAGGGAAAGACATGAGGAAATCGAACGACTGATGTTGCCATGGCTCAGGCCCGACCCTTGTGGCAGAGAATAGAAATAGAGGGATGGGATATTAGAGAAGCCAGCCTTGCCGTCTGGCAGGTGTCTGGCTGGCCAGTGATGTGTCATGGTGGTTTGTGCTTTTCAGCGGCAACGGTTTACTGGCAGTTGAAAAGTTTAGAGTGGCCCGGCATGGTTGAGCCACAGACAGCTTGCACAGCCACATCCGGGTCGACTTCGGGCCATGCAACCGCGCCATGGGACGTGCCCGCGCCTCATGATAATTTTCGCCCGTGGTGAAGCTGTCGACTGTCGCGCGATCTCCAATCCATCCTCGACGACCTTTGCCTGCCAATTGACCATTACCGTCGGGCATCCAACTTAGTCCGACAACATGTCTCTACGACCAGGCATCCGAGTTGCCTGCAGGAACCTGGCACTGCGGTCCAGGCCAGCCCTGCCGCGCCAGGAGGCCATCTCCTGGAGCCTTTCCACCAGACGATACGCCGACGATTCGGCACCGAAGACGCCCAGCTCTACCTCGTCGATCCCCCCCAGAAAGCAGCAGACTACCAAGGCCGAGCCTGCCACGGAACAGAACGCCGTGAGTCTGCCATATTCTCGCAGAGGGGGTTATCTGCTGACACGTTGTCACAGCAAAAGGCCCTCGAGGACATTGTTGCCGAATCCAACACCGAGGACGTTATCGACCAGCTCGAAGCCGCTCTGGCGAAGCTCCCCAAGATCAACGGCGTCGTCCAAGAGGAATATGTACGAGAACCCCCAACTCCGAGAACACACGAGGCTGGACTGACATGGGAGGACAACAGGATGCGCTAGCCGAAGAAGCCGCCGCCGATGAGTCCGACATCACACCCGAGGAGGCTCTCAGCAGCCTGGAAAAGGCAGCCCTGCCGGACAAGTCCAGCAAGGCCCTGAAGGGCGGGCTGACGCCGGAGCAGGAAGACCACCTGTACCGCGAGGGCGCCATTCCCTCGGTGGTTTCCAACGGCGACGCACAGCGTGACCTGGAGGTCATTGCCAACGGCGGAATCCTCCTGGACCCGTCGGAGGTGGATCAGAACCGTGATCTGGCGCCGCGAAACTCATACGGGCCAGGCCTGAAGTGGGCGCCGCCCACGCTGCCGCTGGGCCCCAATAGCAAGGTCCGCGAGCGGTACCACCCGGTGCTGGACCAGGTCACCAACCTGCTCATGCGCCACGGCAAGAAGAGCGTCGCGCAGCGCAACATGGCCATGATCCTCAACATCCTCCGCACCTCGCCGGCTCCCATCCTCAGCCAGAAGAACAAGCTGCTGGCAGGCCACCCGCCAGCGTCCCACCTGCCGCTCAACCCGCTGCTGTACCTCACGCTCGTCATCGACAGCGTGTCGCCGCTGGTGCGCGTCATCTACGTCAAGGGCGGTGCGGGTGGTGGTCGCGCCCTGGAAGTGCCTGGCCCGCTGAGCGTGCGCCAGCGCCGACGGACGGCCTTTTCGTGGATCCTCGACGTGATCAACAAGAAGCGCTCGACGGGCAGCGGCAGGACGCAGCTCGCCCACCGCATCGCCAGCGAGATTATTTCTGTTGCTGAGGGCCGCTCGTCCGTCTGGGAGAAGCGCCTGGCGGTGCACAAGCTGGCCACGGCGTCCCGTGCCAACATTACCGCTGCCAAGCAGAAGAAGAGGATGGGCGGCGCACGCGGCTGATGACCGGCCGACGACGGGTGGGCTGTGCGACGGCGGAGACGGAGACGGGAAGTGTCTGTACTATATGTTGTATATCAAACTTGTAGAAAAGCCGGCCCGCGTGGGTCGGGCGAATCCGAGTCTTTGAGAAGGATTGTTGCACTGGAAGCCTGCCAATATCGGCACTACTTGCTAGCAAGGTGATGGTGCTACCCGACAGGTCATGTGCCCGTTGTTGTTCGGTCGCTGGCGGCTGAGTCCGGGGCTGTCGCTTGTGTGGGAGATCCACTACCTTAACTTTGCCCGGTTGTTGGTGTGGCGTGACTCAGAAGTAACTTCATGGACTGGAAAGTCATGAGCAATGACTCGGCTCGTGATGCTGGACGTTGTACCGGAAGTACACCGAGGGAGAGCTTCATTCTCTCCTGCCCTCGGGCAATGTCCATAAGGTAGACTATAGGTACCTTAGATTCCCTTCCCATGCTTCACCTGCCACTCCATTCTCGTGCACTTTCCACTTTCCCCTCCCCTCCCTCGGGCGGTCAGTCCCCTTGTCGGGCGCTCTTCGTCGACGTCAGATGAGCCGATTGGCTAGACCCCACCCCGACTCGCCGTGACTTGTCCCGTCACCTCCACTCGCGGTCGATCAGTCGTGCTGTCCCCCGGAGGCCTGAGCTCTAGCCCGTGCTCTAGCCCCGTTTAGTCCTCGCCCGTACTCTGCTCTGGCTCTGGCTCCTGCTGCGCCGCCTCTGTCTGTGTCCATCCTTCTGTCAGCTCCCGCCCGCAAACCCCCCTCCATCATCCAACCTACCTTCAACCAACCTCTCTTCAATCCGTGCGCCTTTCCTCGTGGTCGACCCGCGCCCACGTTTCAACCGCCGACGACAAACACAAACGCGCAACACCAATACCGATTTAGATCTTGGCGAACAAGTCATGGCCTAGACAATCGAAAGGCCCCCCCTCGACTCGTCTCCCCGGTTTCTCACCCCGCGCACGATGCCGTATATGCACACCAAGCCGAACCATTTGCGCCAAATCCCAGAGATCTTTCCTCGCTAGGACATCGGAATATACACTCAGTAGCCGGACGACTTGTCACGACCACTCGTATCGACATTCCGAATATCACATACAGACGACGACTACCGACAATTCTACTCTACCACGACATATCCACACCCCGCAAACACCATATTCTCCCGACCGACCAGCTAGCGCCGCCTTCGGCACAGCTTCCTCATCATGTCGCGTAACCAACCCATGAGCATGGAGGCCATGCTGGACCAGGAACGCCGAGACGTGCTCGCCCTGCTGGAGGGCCACGCACCCGCAAGACAGTTCAACTCCTCGCCTACCGATGTGCGGTCCTCCTCGCCATACAACACGCCGAGGTCGCCTGTACGCAGTATGCTGGACGTTGGCGATGATTCTGCTAGCATCAACAGCGCCAACAGCAAGAAAAGCCCGCCGCGCACACATGCCCTTCCCGTGCGCAGCATGCTCGACATTGACAGCCCACCTCCGCCCCCGCAGGCTCCTCGCCGGAGCATGCTGGACATTGACACGCCAAAGATGGCCCAGGTGCCCAGCGGACCCAACTCGCCCGTCGAATCGCGCTCCTCGATTCAGTCCGCCGGCAAGCATCACCCTAGGTCCTTCTCGGACACAAACTCAAACCCCAACTTTGGCCCGCGTGCCTCTGTAGGAGACCGCCTTGACCCTACCTCCGGATATCAGTTTGGAGACATTCTTACAAACAACATTGGAAGCTCAATGCCCAAGCGGAACACCCAAGCCGGCAAGGTTGGCTCGCACAGCTCGGGCCCTGGCGTCATGGGAGAGGTGATGCGCGGCAACGACCTCTCCAGCATCGTACTCCCTGGCGACAGGTCTCACCGCCACGGCTCCTTCTCCGGCCCCACGGGACGTAGGAGCTCCAGCAAGGGTCCCACTAGCAAGTCCAAGTCGCCACACGGACGTGGCTTCCGCTCGCCCTCGCCCAATGTCACAGGACAACTCCAGAGGATTCCTGGCACAGCAATGCTTGACGATGGCCGGGTTGTGGATATCACAAACGCCTACCGCAAGCTGTCGGATGCCAACATGGCCTTTGCCGGCGGGCGTCTGGGTGAGCTCGCCACGCGGAAACGCTCGAGCGCATCCGAGGGCGCGAGCGGCGGACGCCTGGCCAAAAACTACTTCAGCCCCGACGGTGAAGATCTTGGCGACAGCAGCGACGACGATGGCGGCGAGGAGTCGTCATCGGACGAGAACACTAGAGGACGCAAGATGGTGCCGCGGGGGCAAGAACGTAAGGGATCCCAGGCCTCGGACACTGCCACCAAGCCGGACCGGCAGTCGCTCAGCTTGCTGGCGGCGGCCGAGGAGGAGCGGATCGAGGTGTCTTCCAAGCAAAAGCAGCCGGGCTACCGGTCGCTGTTCGACGAGCCCGAAATAACGGTTACGGGCCCGGGCGGCGAGAAGGCCAAGCACAGCAAGTCCGGTGTGCACCCTAGCACGGCGTTTGATATCAGCCCGAGCTCGGGGCCCGCGTCCATGATGGACTCTGACGAGGAGGAGGACTTGTCGGACATCAAGCGGGCGCAGAAGCTGGAGTTCTCAGCTACGCCGATCTTGTCGACGCCCGACTCGCACCGCGCCATCCGTATAGTGTACCGCGGCGACTACACCGAGCTGCGCCAAAAGGCAGAGGACGAGGGACGGCGGCTACGCAAGTACCTTGTGGCGACGGATCTGAGCGAGGAGTCAAGCCATGCCCTCGAGTGGACAATCGGCACGGTACTGCGCGACGGCGACACACTGTTGGCCATCTACTGCGTGGATGAGGAGACTGGCATCTACGCGAGCGACGACGTAGTGCCGGACGATCTCAAGGCACACAGAGAACAGGCGGCAGCCATCAATGCCGTGGCCAACGGCAAGGACACGCCGACAACACAGACGGCCTCGACGCCCATGTTCCCGCACCTGTCGCGGGCGTCGGCGCTCGGGTTCGGGTCTAGAAGCTCGTCGCCGGCGCCGTCAAACCGCAACAACAACAAAGACCGTGCCGAGGAGGAGCGGAACCGGGCGGTGGACGAGATCACGGAGCGGGTGAACAAGCTGCTGCGGAAGACGAAGCTGCAGGTGCGGGTGATTGTCGAGGTGTTGCACTGCAAGAACCCGAAGCACCTGATCACCGAGATCATCGACCTCGTCAGCCCGACGCTCGTCATCCTGGGCAGTCGCGGCCGCAGCGCTCTCAAGGGGTGAGTCTTTTTTGGTGTTGATATTGCACGAGCCAAAGCTAACATTGACACAGCGTCATTCTCGGATCCTTCTCCAATTACCTCGTCACTAAGAGCTCCGTGCCGGTCATGGTTGCGCGCAAGAGGCTGCGCAAGCACAGCAAGTACAAGAAGGGGCCAATGGGGCAGGTGAACAATCTGATGACCACGGGCGCGCGCAGTCTGGCCAATGCTAAGATTGACTGATGGAGGACCAGCGTGGGGGGTCATGTCATGGAGTCACGGTGTGAGTCGTGGTGTGGTGGTGGCAGCGGTGTTTTTGCCTTTCTTCGATAACAGCGGACATACCTGATGGAATGAGTGTGAGGGGAGTTCAGTCCAAGGATGAATCAAAATCAAGGACTTTTCTATGAGTTAAGAGCTGAGGGGTCTTTATCGCGCGGTGGTGTCGTGTCGTGGATGTGTTGATAAAGTGGTTGCATATGCGCGAGATGTGAACTGGCCTATCAGGGGAGAAGGGTGTTGTTTGGTGGTTTGTCTCCTGTTGGATGAGTCGTGGGCGATGATTGGTCGAGAAAGGTTGAAACAGGGAGGACCCCGCGATTTGCCACTGACTGGCCTATAGCGAGCGCTGTAGCCAGGAGGCGTCCCGCGCCGCACCGCGTGTCTTTGGCGTGCCCCTCGCTGCAGCGTCCGCTAAGAGCACCAAAATATGGCGGGGTCATCGAATGGGAGAGCTCCCGCAACACGCTGTGTTTGTTGACACTGACAGAGATGACCGAACTGACGCGAGCACTTTAGCTCATGTGACCTTCTTCTGCGACAGGGAGAAGCAAACACTGGGTTCCATTCCCCTTGCGCATCATGCCCGATGGGGGAAAGCTGGCGTGGGCCGCGGGAACAGGCCTCCCCCCTCGAGTGACGATACGGTTCATTGGGCGTTGATGGGGATGTCGAGGGAGCTCCGTGGTGGTGGTTGATTGGGCGACGGGGTCGCTGGACTGGCCGGCCCCAGTGTGCCGGGGTGGAAGGAGCGAGCGACCTTCGAAACGTGAAATGGTCCCCCAACCTCTCGATTTCCATGACACGGAATTTCAACACTCTTCTGGATCGTCTGCATTCCAGTCGTATACCCGTTCTTTGTTCGCATCAGGCAATTACCAGGGACAGTTACTTATTGTTTCGATACTGTATCTCCCGTCTTTTGCTTGGCCGACGTTCATTCGAGGCACGTCACCGAGTTGAGTCGAGTCGACTACACACCACCACTTTGCACTGAGGATTCAACACCCCTCCTCCCCGCCACAAACACAACATCTTTTTTAGATTATCCTCTACTCATACGCCAGAGACTCGCTTTGCTGGTTCATCGGACGACTCTCTACTCCCACCCACCGCCGCCCCTCCCCCTTCTCCTCCCCAGCCCTCACCCGGGAGGCGGCTCTCATCTCATGTTCCCCTCTCTCGTCACCGTCAACAACAACGTCTCCCTCTTGACAATCAACATCTCGCCGAGTGCCTTTATCGCCGCATTCACTCTCTTCCTCGTCTTTGCTCTTGTCTACCTCATCATCACCCCCTGGAGCTTCGCCACCTGGATCCCCGGCATTGGCTCCCTCTTCCGGCGCAACCGCCGCGCACCACCGTCGAGGGAGACGTTGCGCCGCGCCCCATCGTCGCCCACCTCCCACCATTACTACTACAAGGACCTGCCACCCCTCCCTCCCCTCGAATCTTCCAGGGGCAGCAGCCGAAGACTCCTGCTGACCGACGCCAACACCAACACCGATCTGACCCTCGTCCGCCACGATGAGCACCAGCACGTTCGATCCTCTCGATCCTCTCGACGCATCGCTCCGCGACTTCGAGCAGCCGATGACACCCCCCGGCATGAACCCGACGACCTTCGGCTATCCAAGCCACCGCTCTGGCTTTCGCTCCGACGACACGGAGAGCGACCTGGCGGATCCCGTCGACTCGCCCGGTGGCTACAGTCCTCCGGCCTGGCGCCGCCTGGGAAACGGGAGCCGAGACAGCGGCTTCTGGCGCAGGAGTGAGGATCGGCTCCTGGGTGGACGGTTTCCCCTTGCTGCTGCTATGGAATCTAGAGAATCGAGTCCCGAGGCCGACGATGTCGGTATGGGCGAGGACGTCCTGCGTAGGGCTATGCGAACTAGGCTGCCGACTGGCAGTATGAGTCCCGATAAGAGGCGGTCGCCCAGTCCCGGCCCGGCTGTTAAGGATGGCGACACTACGGTCAAGCTGGAGGATGTGCCCTGGGGATCCAAGACGGATGCCCCAGAGGAATCGGAAAACTGTGAGTGTGCTTTCGTGAGACGGGCCCTCCAGCAGCTGACCCTTTTCCTACCCAGATATACGCTTCCAGCTACGCGCCGACGTACAGCAAAAGACAGAACCACTTGAGGCCGCCATACGGTTCCTGAGAACACGATGGCAAGGTGTCACGAAATCCTGGTCCTCCATCATTCTCTCCGTGCTCGCCGCACTTTTCTCGATATCCTTTCTGCGCAACCTCTCGCAGCCCAGCCCTCCCAGAGCCATGCCAGATCTCGTCAAGGTCGCCGGCATTGCGCGCTCATTTGAGCCGCTCATCTATTTCTCAGAAAACGGCGCCTCGCAGGTCAGCGACCTACAAGCCACGGGCGTGGCTGTGTGGGACCTCGGCGAGAGCGTGCGCACTAGTAATATGACGTCCGCGCCCATCATTGTGCGCGAGCTCGACGATCTGAGCGATAGCCTCAAGACTTTGGCAATCGAACTGACAAAGTTCTTCGCCAACGTTGACGGCGACATTGATGGTATTCTCCTCGTCATGGAGTGGGCGCACCGCGAGCTGTCGACGGTACGTACCCAGCCGCCGCGGCCGTTGTCAGCAGCTTTCGACAACGTACACGAGATGCTCTCACAGGCCGGCATCCTCGAGACGGCCGATGGCCTCCCGACGCGGCTCGGCGCCCTGTCAGTTTACGTGCTGGGCCCTTCACACCCGCAACGCACGCGGCAGGCGCTCCAGCGGACTTTCCACGAGTTCCTGGCGGTGCTTGAAGAGGCCATTAACAACGAGCTGCAGCACTCGCTTGCGCTCTTTGCGCTCTTCGAGGCCATTGACCGGCAGTTCCTCAACCTTGCGCGCAGCGTGGTGCGCGAGGCAAGCGCGCAGGACGAGAGACACGCGGACCTGCTCTCGTCGCTGTGGACACGTATCCTGGGGCCCGACGCCGGCGAGGTGGCAAAGTACGAGCGGAACCGACAGCTTCTGCGTGACGTCCGCGAGCGTACCGTCCGCAACAAGGGTGTGCTTGTCGAACACAACGGCCGCCTACTCAGCCTCAAGGCCAACCTCGAGAACGTGCGGCGCAAGCTCGTCAGCCCGCTTGTTCGCAGCGCCAATTCAAGCTCCCTTACCCTCGAGGAGCAGGTCGATGGCCTGCGCGGTGTGCATTCATATCTCGATGGGGTGCGGAGTCGTCAGAAGGGCAAGATGATGGAGTTGATGTATGGGAGCGGGGGTGCAGCTCGGCGCCAGACTATCGAGAGGGAGGCCTACTGAGGGGAAAGGGAAGTGGGAAAGACTGTTGGATGGCGTTTGCAAGGCTGGTAGACTGGCGTTTGTATGGTTGTTTGGGTGGTACTGGAGGTTGCTTTAGGGGTGTGTCAAGAATGATGGAATAGGGCTGTACTTGGATGGTGCCAGACAAGCACCGAGGATGGGCATGATTGAAACGGAACGCATCAGTAGCATTAGGAATAGGACATGATTGTATGATTACCATAGGCAAGTCGTCTAGTGTTGGTCTCGGTTCGGTCGTTAGTGAAAAGGGGGTGAACTCAGGGGTAAGCGGAGAGGCGATGGGTGCACGACCCTGGCTGAGTCATCACATCTGCCCGCTGACGACGTGACTCCGAGATTTTGAGGCCAAACAGAAATTCAACTTGATCCAGATTGCCACCGATTCTCTGGCTCACCTGCAAACAAGGTGGCTCTTCACTTTGATCTGACGACTCATAAGCAAGCTACTGTATACCCCTGTTGTTCACGAGTCCTCAATGGCAGCTTTAAAAGCAACTTCTCAGCGCCCCGATTCCTCTTCTTCGTAAATCAAACTTCATCAACACCAACACTCATGGAAACTCAGCAATACCACACATCTCTCCTTCCACAACACCTACCATGACATCTTTCATCGATCTCCCCGACGATATCATCATCGAAATCATCACTCATCTCAACACAGCCCGCGACGTCGCCCACCTAGCAAGGACATGCCAACGTCTTCACCTCCTCGGCCGCACCGGCGGCGGCTGGCGAGCCTTTGTGCGCTCTCGGTTCCCGTCAATATCGCCCGGTAACGACGGCAGTAGCACGATTCACTGGGACGCGCTGGCGCGGAAACTGGCGGACGGTGAAGCAGCCTGGGATAAACGCTCCTTCCGCCCCGTGGCACTCCTGGCATCGAAGAACAAAAAGGACAACTTCTTCACAGGCAGTCCGACATTTACGCACCCTTACTCACCAGCTGTTGACGCGGCGCTTTCTTTTGGCGGGACTTATGAGGTCGTTGCCTGGGGCGCGGGCGAGACGGTCGTGGGACGGTTCAAACCCGTTGGCTCCAAGGGGGACCGAGGCGAGGGACATGCCTGGTTCCGCTTTGACGGTGCGAGGGCCGGACATAAGCCCGTCACAGGCGATGTGACGGCTATGAAGATTGTCGAACCTGCTGGGAAGCTGGGCATGCTCGTGGGCAGGGCGTCGGGCAATCTCCAGCTCCTGTCGGCTGCTAGCGGCAACGCAGGACAAGTTGTCGCCTCATATGCCCTACCACCACCACCGGACGGTAGCAAAGCCGCGTCGTGGATGTCAGTGGGCTATATTGACGTTCTGGAGGGACAAGAGACGCTGGTGGCGGGAAACAGGTCGACCGTCTGCGCGTTTCCCATGGGCACTGACGATACTATGGGGCCGGTGCAGCCGCTGGGCTCGCATTTGTTCCTCGACCCGAATAACCGCCCGCGCTTCATCCACGCAGCGCGCTCACTTGGTGGAGGCGAATCCATCGCCTGTGCTCTTGGATGGGATAGCAGGCCGTTGCGTTGGCTGACGGTGACTTCTACGGGTTTCGTGCCTCGCGAAATTCCTGGCGATCCGATGCTTGAAATTCCTCTGGCGGACAAGGCGTCAACAACAATCCGCGCACTTGAGTGCGTAGGGTCGTCATTCGGTCCTTCACGAGCTGGTAAGGACATGCTCCTGACGGCATGGGACGACGGCACAGTCCGCCTTTTCGACCCTCGCGCGCCAACTTTGAACAGCGCCGTGTACCGCGACGCTTTCCAGCCTCATGAGCCTGCTTCGTCTCTGCTCAGCTGGGGTACCAACCGCTTCATCACTGGAAGCAACAACATGGCGCTCGTCAAAATCTTCGACTACCGCTGGCCCAAGGGCGGTCTCGACGAGTATCGCGTCTCAGATGCCGCGCCTTGTTCCGGCCAGGTTCCTATACCGTCACCACAAGGCGAACCAGTTGATCGCGCCAGCAAACAGTCCCTCGTCGGTCTTGCGCCTTGCTGCGATCATATCAAAGGCACGCGGTGCATTTTCCACACTGCTTCACGCACGCACGCCTACCGACCCAACGCATGTCTCCTCCTCCAGCCCTTCCCGCAACCAGAGCAGCAGCGCTATCGCGTCCCAGCGCAGTCATCGCGCGTTCTCTGCATGGCAAAGTCTTCAGACATATCGTCGTCATTTTACATCGGTCTCTCCGGTGCGGTGGCGGAGATGCGCATCGGCTGTAGCGGCGGAGGCGTGACGCCCTGGGAGGCCGTGGCTGCGATGAAGCGAGGCGCTCGCACACAGGAGGTTGGGTACTGCATCCTGGAAACGGGACGTGGTCGCGTCGAGGTGACGGATGGACAGCCGGGTATGGGTATCAATTCGTATATGCCGCCGCTGGTGAGCATGCGGCCTGAGGATGAGGAGTTGCCGACGCCGACGGAGGGGGAGGGAGCGAGAAGGCATAGATGGGATAAACGGTTCTGGCGGGATGAGCATTTTGATTGATTTCATTTTATCAAAGGGGAGCATATAGCGAGGCGTTGGGCGTTTATTAGAAATAGAGGCAATACAGGCGTTGTTCTCCGGCGTGTTGGCCGATGAAGTGTGTCGGCTCGGGACGGTGTCCCGGGAAAAGGAGGGGTCGACCTCCGCATCAACGCCCGCTCCTTATCGCAACCGACATCACCCAACATTGGTCTTCTCAAGCCGACTATGGAATAGGTATCATCTTGAGACAGCAGAATTCTCAATTTTCAATACCGGGGACCTTCCTGGCTGCTCCCATGGGCCTTGTTCTCGCATCAGCCCTCGCTGGGCTGACGCTCCTCCTCATATACCGGCTCATCGTGGTCCCGGCCTGGACATCTCCCCTCGCCCATCTCCCGGCAGCACACTGGTCATGTCACATCTCCCCTCTTTGGATTCTCGCTGCTCGCAGGGACCGTCGCGAGAATACTGCTCTTCTCACAGCCCACCGCCGCCTCGGCCCCGTCGTTCGAGTCGGCCCAGCAGACGTCAGCCTCGATGGCGTCGAAGCCTTGCGCATTGTGTATCAGGGAGGGTTCGAGAAGGACTCCTGGTACAGCATCTTCGCCAACTATGGGTAAGCAGGAAAATATCCCTGGAGATATCTAGTGATACTGACCTCACCAGCGCAGATAACATGTTCTCAGCCCTCGCCTCCAAAGCACACGCATCCCGTAAACGTGCCGTCTCTCACGTCTATTCAAAATCCTCCATCCAAACCTCCCGCGCCGCCCGCGCCCAGACATCCTCAGTCCTCCACACCCGCCTCCTACCCCTCCTCCTCTCCACCCCCGACCACGATGTCTTTCCCCTCTTCCTCTCCGCCGCCATGGACCTCATCGCAGCCTTCATCTTCGGCCGCGCCGGCGGCACAGACTTTCTCGGCGACGACACGGCAAAGCGAGACCGCTGGCTGGAGCTGTATCTCGCCCGCGCAGAGCATGGCTTCTTCCCTCAAGAGCTGCCGCGCCTCACAGCCTTTTGTCGCCGCTGGATGCGCGCACCATATCCTCGGTGGGTAGATGAGGCTAATGAGGGGCTTGCAGAGTGGAATTGGAAGTTATGTCAAGCGGCGAAACTGAGAGGAAAGGCGGAGAACGATGCTGATGAGAGCATTGTTTTTGATGCCATCAACGCTTCGATGGACAAGGGGGAGCAGGTCGGCGAAACACCCCGTCAGGACCGTGATCAGGCTATCGCTTCAGAGATCATGGATCATCTCTTGGCTGGGCAGGAGACGGCTGGCATCGCTCTGACATATGCGGCATGGCACCTCTCCCGCTCCCCGGCGCTACAGGCCGAACTCCGCACTGAGCTTCTCAGCCTCGATACGCGGCTCCTACTCTCGCCCTCAGGACAGCCCCTTCCTGATCCAAAGGCTCTTGATGCCTTGCCCCTCCTTCACGCCGTCGTCACCGAGACGTTGCGCCTGCACGCCCCCATCCCAGGTCCCGAACCGCGTCGCACACCCAAAAAGGGATGCCGCATCGCTGGACACCATATTCCGGGCGGTGTTCGTGTTGCCTCGCTTGCGCATACACTGCACCGTGACGAAAGGGTGTTCCCTGACGCCGAGGCGTGGCAGCCCTCACGCTGGTTAGCAAGTGAGAAAGAAGAAGACGGTATCCGTCGAGAGATGCTGCGTCACTTTTGGGCGTTTGGCAGCGGTGGGCGCATGTGTGTTGGGTCTAATTTCGCCATGAATGGTAAGTTGATAAATCCTGAGCTCAGGTGTTGGAGACTGATGACTGCAGAAATGAAGTACATACTTGCGGCCATTTACACCAATTTCCGCACCTCTGTAGTTGATGACGTTGGGATTGAGCAGGCCGATGCGTATACGGCACGACCAAGGGGCGAGCGTTTGGTCCTTCGGTTCGAGCGGGTTGAAGTCGATAGTTGACCAACTCATGTCGATGCGAAACCGTTAGTAGATCTGCGTGTTCAGTCTGTCACTTCACTCAGGGCCAACCGGCGAAAGCAAAACATCCATGGATATCATGACTAGTGTAAAATCTCGAAGCGCAAGTTGCCATACGTGCGTGGTCGTCATCATGCCTCCCTCGCCTCCCTGAAGAAAGTTTTGTACCTCCCAGTCCTCCTGCGCTGCTTCGTCCTTTACACAATTCCCATGCCGCGGGGTGGGCGTCCTTCCGGGACGTCCCCGCCGGCGGCAGAAATAACACAAGCGGCGCCTTCTGTCGGACGTCGCGTGGCCGAAGCCGTTGAGAGCCTGTGGCGGCGGCTGATGGCGCGCCCAGCCAGCTCCCCCTCTTTTGCAACTGCGTACCTGTTGTGGTATCACCGCTTAGACGATCATCTGGGCGACGCCCTGACCGCCGAGAGTCTTGGAGCCAACAAAGTCCTGGCCCTTGACGGCGGCGAGGGTGTAGCAGATGGCAGTCAACAGCAGGAAGACGGCAGCGGCGATGAGGGAGCTGCGGCCGCCGAGGATGCTGAGGAACTGGATGACGGACATGATGGCGTAGGCGGCGGCGCGCAGCCAGTTGGTGGAGATCTTGCGCACAAAGGTATCGAACTTCTCACTGGTCGGGCAGATGCGCAGCAGGAGGGGCACCTCGATGAAGAGGATGACGAAGGCGGAGGCGCTGGACGGGAGATGTCAGTGGGGGGAGGGGGACGCGGGGGGGAGGGGAAGTGCTCACATAGCCAGGGCGCAGAAGATGATGAGCAGCACGGCAAAGGAGAAGATTGTGGCGATACCGGTTGCCAAGCAGATGATCATGGACAGGATGCCAAGCCTGGGGAGAAGTTAGCATGGGGTCTGTAGGTTCTGTTTCTTTCTGTGATGCGAGTCGATTGATGGGAAGTCGGTAGAAGGGATTGCTATGGCTGGCGGTGGTACGGGCGATGTGGTGTCGTCGGAGGGTCGTTGCCAAGGGCGAGGGAAGAAAGAGTGCGTGTCGGATGGAGCTTCGTTTCTTACCATTGTCCGTAGATGCCTGGGAGGGGAGTCGGGTCAGCAATTGAAGAAGACGAGGGCGCAGATGCCTGAGGATTGGGATCGCATACTAAAGTTACGGGTCTGGAACTCCTCCTTGAGCGTCATGATGGCGGCAGTTGGGGGATTGTGGTAGTCGAGGTTGAGGTCGAGGGTGACGTGGGCAGTTTGAGCTTCGGGCTCGGCGACGGAGAGCTCGGTTCAGCGCGCGGGGAGAAGAGCAGGATAGGCCGGTGCGTAAGAGGTCGTTTCGCGGGCGAGTTAGTGATCTGCGACGATGTGGACGATGCGCAATGGTGATGCTCGTGGTGATGGTATTGGGGTTTGGAGGTTGTCTGGCCAGAGTTGCGTTGCAAATGGAAGTGTGAGATGATGGAGATCAGACTGCACCGGGCCAACGAATGACAAAGGATTCCTGCGGGCCAGTGTCTTGCTGGGCGAGGCTGGGCGCTGGCAAGGGCAGCTGCCTCACTGTATTTGGCCCGAGACCTGGGGTCCCTCCGCTGTCCGAGCTGCACAGCACTGCCCGGAGGAAGGAAGCGCCACGGAATGGGCCCACTTTTGGCGCACCGTCGTTGCTGGGGCACAGCCTCCCGCCCGCCCGTTCAGATGACGCGGCTGCCCAGATGCTGACAGGTGGTTGGCGAAGGCGGCGACTTGGGGGACCTGAGGTGACTTTTGAGGTGACCTGACTTGAAACGCAGCCGCGACACGATTCGCTCGAGCTTCTGCACGGGGACTCGGTGACAGGAAACGGTGCTTCTTTTTTCGTCGTTTGAACTGGAATTTGGATTGGACCCTGAGGAGTGATTTCCTTGACTCGGGGTGCTGGTTAAAGGCCTGTTGCCACTCGACATTTCGCCGACTTTTATGTAGCTGCGAGGTATCTAGGGTCCAGGCAGCTGTTTATTCCGTACTGTCCGGCGGCTCACGAGTACGCGTCCTCGTAATGCGGGAAGCCACAACCCCGCGACATCCTCCCACCGGAACCCACCTCTGGTCGTGACGTCCTCTCCCTCGTCATCCCGCTGCGCCGTTTCGCCACGATAAAAAGCAGGTGCCTGGATCTCAGGCACCCAAAAAGTAAGTTCTATCCGCTGCTGCCTCGCTCAAACGGGGTTGAAGATGCGCCGGGCGGGCATGGTGTGCTCCGACTCCGGTCCCAGGAGCACCGGAGCGGGCACCATCGGACATTTCGGACATGGTCGTATCCTTACTCGGATGCAGCATTCATCGATCAGGCGGGCTTCATTGACGTCAAGTTCTAGCCGCCTGGCTCTGGCTGTCGTCTACTCCGCCTCCTCATGGAACCGCCCTTCTCTTCGGCTTCATCCCGAGACACCAAAGTCATTCCTCACCCACGGTGCCGTCACACCAGGTACCGCAGGAAGACCGCCCAGGCACTTGCTACAATGGCCACCAGCAGCCCAAACGTCACCGTGGTGAACCACTTGCTTACCGTCCGCCTCGTCAACGGGTCCGCATCACGGTCCACGATCTCGGCCTCCCGCTCCTCGCGCCGCTTTCGCGTCATCGTCATGCCCTTACCAAGGAACTTGTAATCAATGAGGATGTACGACACTCCAAGCACGAAAGCCCACGCCTTGATACCGATGGCCACAAGGAGCACCCGGTTGTAGCCCTGGCCCTCGGTTCCGTCCTGCAGTACGCCAAACACCACGTCCATCTGTCATCTGTCAGCAAGATTCACAGTTCCTCCCCAAGGCAACTTACAATGGTCGAACCTGAATTGTTAAAGGCCCGCCACACACCAAAGGCCGTGCCGATCTTGGCCTGGTCCGCTACGAGTAGTGGGATGCAAATCTGCAGCGGCATCGAGTTGATGACCCCCGCGAGGCTCGAGAAGACCAGCGCCACCGTCGGATGCGCATTCGTGAAGCCCAGGATGGCGCACGCCGTGATCCAGAGCACCGGTGCTGCCGCGACGTAGTGGAACCTGTGTCCGTACCGGTCTACTGCCATACCCAGCACCGGGCTCAACAAAATCGGCAGGATACGTTGTGCCGTTGACAGGTAGCCCGCCACGTCCTCCTCGTACCCCTTCATGTAAATGATATCGGCCGAGCTCGTGCTGAACCCGCCAGCCGCGCCGCTCTGCAGCAGCTGCGTCGCCGGGAGCATCAGATATGCCCAAGGGAGCTGGAACAGCACGTTCCACGAGAATCGTCGCTTGTTGTCGGATCCTGAAGCAGCAGCCGCTGCAATGGCACGACCTGGCGTCAACCGGAATCGTTCAGGCACTGCTAGCCGCTCAAAGCACACGTAGGCCACGTTGACGAGCAGCGACAGTCCGCAAAAGAAGACGGGGATCCAGAACGTCCACCCGTACCAACCGGTGCCGTCACGGATCGGAATGGCCACCATGCCTGATACAAGGCTGATAGTGTTGGCTACAGCGCTCTCTAGGCCAAAAGCAAAGGCGAGACCACCCGCGCCGAACCAGTGGTAGAAGAACTAGACATTCGTCAGACTTGTTGTGAAACGCCAAAAGAAGGGAGCTCACCTTTTGCGTCGCCGAGTCCAGCACCGCAATACCAAAGCCCATGAGCACATGGCCGCCCACGAGCACCCGCCACAGTCCGACTTGCACGCCGGCTGCAGCCACGATCGACCCCACGAGGATGGCCGATGTGCAGCACAGCGTCACCACATTAGGGCCCCACCAGTCGAGGATAAGGCCGCCGAGAATAGGGAGCACCGTGTTGACAAAGGCGTCGGCGCTGCTGAGGACACCGAACTGGGTGTTGGTGATTCCAAGCTCATTGCGCAGCGTGTTCTTGAGAGGGCCCAGTGCTGAACCTGTCCAGGTGTGACCGATGGGCAGGGTGATGACGCAGAGCAGGGCGATCCATTTGTAGGACCATGGGATAACCGCGGCGGGGGAGTGTTCGGCGTCCGGGGAGTCGTCCTGGGAGGTGACCTCGTAAGAGGGGGCCTTCTTCTCGGCTTTCTCCCCGTCGATGTTCTTGGGAAGGGCCTCCATGGTGGTCAGAGGATCAGGAAAGGACAAGATGTGATGATGCTGGCTGAATGTCGAAAGCCATGGAAGACATGAGGCATACCCGGCAGCTTTATACCTCACGGGCGGACCGACAGAAATCTCGCTCACATATTCCTCCTCGGGACTCGCCCCTTACGGCTTGATTATCAGATTGATTAGCTTCAAGGACGCCGCTTCGGCGAGGACCCCCATCTAATCTGATGGATCTCGAAGCTTGGCATCGCTCGCCGGGACCACTCGGTCGACTTAAGCTTCGTCGGTTTTATGGACCTGGCGCCGAAGCGAGGCCTGTCCTCCGTTGCTAGCGGTGTGGCAGTGTTGAGAGCGGGCCATCGAGGTTTGGTAGCTATACGGGCACTTTCTCAGAGACTCTCGAGTCCTGAGCACGCACGAAGGGGCAGACATATTGTTCCAGGGTTGATATAGCAAATCTTCCCCCGACTAACATACGAGTGCCTAGATCACATTGAACTCATTTTGATCTGTCCACGGCTTTCAAGCTGGGTTTCTTCTGGAGATAATCATATTCAAATGTTATCGCCAAACACGCCCGGCCCTGACGGGATCACCACGGCGATTCCACCGCTGGACAAAAACTAGCATTCGGCGTCCCACCCACGCCCCCTTTCTGCCGCCGTCACTGGCTCACCACGCCCAAAATCACGGCGATTCCTCCGCGAGCCCACCACCAGCTTCAATGCCAAGAACCCAACACCCCCTGGCGAGAAAAGCCAAGTCCGACTACCGAAGCCCGGTCACAGCAAATTGCCCCCCTCGACAACACCACGACCCTCCCCTAAGCCTGATGCACGCCCGCCGCCGCCTCCCTGCGCGCCCGCAGCTCACCAGCCATGACAGAGGCATGGTCCATGCGCTCGACGGGATACTTCTTGAACAACCGCGAGAAGCCGTACGCGCACACGCACAGCAAGCCGAGCCAGCTCGTCGTCGTCGCAAAGCCGGGCACGTAGCGCGGGGCGTGCTCCTTGGGCCACAGCCATGTCGCGTAGATGCTCGAGGCGTTGCCAATGGCGTTGATGAGCGCGATGGCGATGGCTCGCTTTGCGGCTGGTTGAGGGATCACGTCCGAGACCCACGTCTTGACCAGCGGCGAGCAGCCGTAGATGGTGCCAAAGGCGAAGATGGTGAGGACGTATTGCACCATGCGCGACTGGATGGTGGTGACGCAGATGAAGAGCACGCACCCGAGCCCGGAGAGGCCGCAGATGAATTGCCATTTGGCGCGATAGCGGTCGGCGAGCCAGCAGCATGCCACGACGTAGACGAGGGCTGCCATGTACGCGGGGATGGTGTGGTCTGGCAATCACTGTTAGTCGGTGGTTGGAAGTGTCCAAGATGTGTACTTACACTGCCCCTGGGGTCCCGTCCAACCAAAGCTATTGACAAGAGTGGGGATAAAGTACTGCATCGTCTGCGATCCCGTCACCAGGACAAATAGCAGGCACTGCGCCCACACACGCCAGTCGCGTACGGTCATCTTGAAGGCCGTCCAGTGAGGGATGTGCTCGACACCGCTGCCTTGAGTCAGGCCGATGCCGTCGACGGCGAGACGGTTGCAGGCGAGGATGCTCTCCTCCTCGCTGAGGAAGCGCTTGCTGGTGGAGGGGTAATCGGGCATGAAGAAGAAGATAACAGCAGCGGCTACAACAGACGCTAAGCCCTCGAGGATCTGGATTTGTTAGTCGGATGCTCTTCGAGTAGGGGACAAGCTTGGGGACTTACGAATAGCCATCGCCAGCCTGGAAGTCCCGCGATGCCCTCCATGTGCTCGGTGATAAGGCCGGCAAGGAGACCCGAGACTGCTCCGGCGATGGGTACGGAGGTGTACAGGAAGGCGAAGCGTGTGGCTAGCTCGTACTTCCTATACCATGAAGAGAGGAAGAAGGCACAGCCAGGGGCAAAGCCGGCCTGTAGACGGTCAGTGTCTGTCAGGGAGATGAAGCAGAGACGGGCCACTCACCTCGGCGAATCCTAGAAGGAATCGCATGCCGGCCAGTTGGTGCCAATTCTGAGTCGCGCCCATGAGCGCAGCAAAGGTGCCCCAAACAAGACCCAGGCCGGGGAGGAAGACGCTTGGCCGGACGCGGGTGAGGATCATGTTTGCCTGGAGTTGTTAGATGGTGGTTTTAGAGAGATGAATGGGGAGCGTACCGGGACTTCAAACACCAAGTAACTGATGAAGAAGACGAGGACAATGATGGAGTATTGCGACGATGTCAGGCCAAAATCGCGCTCAAGGCCGCCCGTCTTAGCGTTTCTATGGAAGTGTTAGCTGATTGTGTCAAATAGACAGCAGTTGAAGTGCTAGCCTCACCCAATGTTGGCTCGGTCGAGGAAGCCAAGTAAGTAAAGCGTCCATGTGCAAGGCAGGATGCGCCAGTCGAGCTTGCGCCTCAGTCGCTTCTCCTCGTCCGTACCATCGACCCATGTCGCAGCAAAGGCAAGCGCCTCAGCTTCATGCGCAGCGTCTGGCTTGATATTCTCATTCCCGTCGTTCGTATGCACCGAGGGGGACGAAGGGGCTCGCTCGACGCGCTGTTCAGCCGCCTGAATATTCTTCTCTGAAGTGGAGGGCATGATGAAGATAGGTCAAGAGATGGATGATGGCGATGAGGTCTGATTGTTGGATGGCCGCAGACCTCGATTGGTTATATACTCAAGCTCATGGCGTAAACTTCAGCGTCTTTGGTTCGGTATCAAGACGGAGGAAACATGGATGGCTGTCGAGGTGACCAAAGACCTGGGCTAGTGGGAGAAACCCCACGGGGGAGGATCATGTGGAGGAGGGACGGCAGTGGTGTTGGCTGGTCCGCTGGAATCGCCGTGGAGGGTGCGGCAGAACGGCGACCCGATCGCGGCGCTGGGAATGGGCGGCGGCTGCACCGTTGATTGGAGATGTGGTTGAAGAGGCGGGTATGCGGTGGAATCACCGTTGAATCTGGGGTTGAAGCGCGGGGTCCCCAGATCTGCACCGAGAGGCGGCCAAAGTTCCGTGGTGCACCGTTCTAGACAGGAGGTCACGGTGAAATCTCCAAGCCCGTGAGGGGGCCGTGGCCGTGTGACACCCACGGCGATTTCGCCGCGACCCCTTAGCTCGCCCCGGCGATAACACGGTTCTTCGCCTTCGACGACGCGAATCGGTTTATGCACTCCTCACTTCATCACTTTGCGTTCTCCGTCTGGTCAGCAGGAGCCCGGTATAAGACTGCTCCTCAGATACCAGTCTCAACCTGTCCACCAGCATCAATCACCCCTGATCACTTCACCAACCATCTTCTAAACAGCCCCCACCAACACATCGCACAATGGTTGCCGCAATCGACCCTCCTGTCCAGGTCGTTGGCCCTCGTAGGCCACGCATTGCCGTGACAATGGGAGACCCCTCGGGCATTGGCCCCGAGCTCGCCGCAAAGCTACTCAGCAACCCCGCCAACCGGGAACGCGCCGATATCATCCTACTCGCCGACGAGTCAGAACTCCAGAGCGCCATCCGCGACGCCGGTGACGTTCACGTCGAGGCGTCCTCCGCTCTCGCAGGCCCCCGCAACATCCAGGTGCTCGACGACGACACAGCAGCCGACTATAGCTGCGTGCGTGGCGAGGTGTCCAAGGACAGTGGCGCAAGGGCAATCCACCAGCTCAGGCGGGCACTTGACCTGGCACAAGCTGGCGAGGTCGATGCCATTGTCTTCACTCCACTCAACAAGAGCTCTCTCAAGCTGGCGGGTATGAAGGAGGAGGACGAGCTGCGCTGGTTCGCCAACCAGCTCGGCTTCCACGGTACGACGAGCGAAATCAACATTGCCGGTGACTTGTGGACAGGGCGTGTCACGAGCCACATTGGCATCGGAGAGGTCGCAGAGCGTGTGACAATGGAGACGACACTCCGGGCCATCGAGCTCCTGCACCGACTGCGATGGGAATCCGGCATCGACGCCCCTCGTCTGGGAGTCTGCGCTCTCAACCCCCACAACGGCGAGAACGGCGCCTTTGGACGTCATGAAATCGATCACATCCGGCCAGCTGTCGCCATGGCGCGCGAGCGGGGGATTGACGCACAGGGCCCATTCCCGTGCGACACCATCTTCCTTGCACGAAAGCGCTTTGACGGCATCGTGACCATGTATCACGACCAGGGCCAGATCGCCATGAAGCTGCTTTCGTTCGAGGGTGGTGTGACGGTCCAGGGAGGACTACCGATCCCCGTGGCGACGCCGGCGCATGGTACTGCGTTTGACATTGCCGGGTTGAATCAGGCGGCGGTGGCGAGCACGCAGAACGCTTTTGATATTGCGGCTACCATGGCGGAGAGGAGGATCGCGGGGGGCGCGGCAGGGAGGGAGATGGTTGTTGGTATTAAGAGCGTCGGGCTTCCCAAGGCGAGTGTTGTCGAAGTTCACTCGCGGTGTTGTTAGGTAGATGGAGAGAGGGAGTGGAAGGGAGAGATTGATGGGTGCGAGAAATGATAGGAGGGCAGATTGTGCACTGTGCTTCTTCGGGCTACGGTAGCCCTGGCATTACGTGTCTTACGGGGGGCATCAAGGAAGACGGTTCGGAGTATACACTGCGACGAAAACTTCAAGTCAAGTTCAATTTCAACTCTCATGATCTCCTCCGGAAAATGAACAACACCACCCCAAGCCGTGACCACCACGACCATCAAGAAACTCTTCATCGTCCGGGCCTACGACCACGTGTGAGTGGAGACCGGACTATTCCCCGGGATTCGCGCTCCAGCACAGCACGCCAGCGATGCAGCTCCCCACCTAAATAGACCCCTCGCCCGCGCCAGGCCTTGGGCAACCGTCGGCCATCCTCGCCTCCTTCACCTCCACCCATCCATACGGTCACCACCCGATGTAGTCCTTCCGCGCCCGTGCTGCCGCCGAAATGCACAGCAACAAGAGACAAAAGCTCAGTCACACCGACCATGCCCCTAACAGCTCCAAGCCGCAGCTCACCCGAGCATGTATGTTGTGCCCTGCCCCATGCTCCGATCGACCACCCCTAACATCTCCAGGCGCCGAGTGCAAGAAGCTCAAGATCAAATGCTTCATGCAGCCAGGCCAGACATCCTGTAACAAATGTCTGAAAAATGGCATCAACTGCGTCCCACACAACTTTGCCCAAAAGTTCATGGACGAGGATGCAGAGTACGACCCCCGTCCCCCTGTCCCCCTGTCCAAGGCCTCTTCTAACCCCCCTCCCAGCTGGAAGCAACGCACCGATGCCAACGTGCAAAAGATGAGGAGCGCCATCGAGCAGCTCCTCAAGCACAACAATCTCCCCAGTCTAGATAGTCTTGACTGCGCTCCTCTGCAACCCCAGCCCACACCGGGCACCGACCAGCATCCCGCTCAGAACCCCTCGCCCCTGACTACGGATCACTCCCACTCCTCCCTCGACCCCGCCCATGGCTTCCTCGCCGAAGGCCCCTCTTCCGCCGCTGATGGCCCAGGCGCTCATGAGGACGACTCAGACCTCGTACCCCTACCCATGAACAACCTTTACAACCTCGCCGACCCCACAAAGTCTAGCCTCATCCGCATCGACTCATCCTCCGTCAATGGCCCGGACCTCATCAGCCAGGGCCTCTTATCCCTCGCCGACGCAGAGGCCCTCTTCGACTACTATCGCGATCACATCAACCCACTCCTGTGGGATGGCATGCTCTGCTCTCACGCCACCCTGCGCGACGCTCGCCGCTCGTCACCCCTCCTCGTCGCTGTCGTCCTTACCGTTGCCGCTCTGCACATTCCTGACCGCGAGCGTCAGCTTCACGCCACCTACGGTGCCTTTGTCGCTCTCATGCGTGGATCCTGTCTCTTGCGCTGCCAGAACCTTGACATCATCCGCGCTCTCTGCATCGGCGCCTTTTACCTAACCAGCCTCAGCTGGGCCCTCAGTAGTCGCGCCATCCGCCTCGCCACAGAGTTGAATCTGCACAAATCATCACTGCAATTCACTCGGGGCCCATCCCTAGGCAGCCCTCGCGAGCGCGTTCGCCTGTGGTATGTGCTCTATGTCTGCGACCACCAGTTCGCTTTGGCCTACGGCCGCCCGCCCCTCATGCACGAGGACGCCGCCATCCGCAATGCCGAGCGCCTGCTTGATCCTGGTCAAGCCGTGCCGACCCGCGGCGATCGCGGCCTTGTCACACAGGTCCGACTCTTCCGTATTTTGGCCAGCGGCTACTTTACCCACGGCTGCGACCCGGACCTCGAGCTGCGCGCTCAAGACTTTGAGAAGCTGCAGTCCTTCAACATCTCAGTCGACCAGTGGCGCCTTGAGAACCAAGCTGGCATCGTCGATGTCGTCGACGGCAGTGGCGGTGCTCTGCTTCCCAAGGGAAACACCATGTACTACCATCTCGCCCGCTTTCAGCTTAATTCAGTCGCCCTTCGCGGCATCTCCGCCCGCGATGCCTCCGGTCTCAGCATGAACTGGGATCGCCAGGAGGCCGCCAACAATGCCATCATCTCCGCCATGAGCACCGCCCGCCTCATCATCGATGACCCGCCCCTTCAGCGCGCCCTCGTCGGCCTTCCTATTTTTGCCCACGCTATGATTGCCGTCTGCGCCTCTTTCTTGCTCAAGATGGCCGTCGTGTTCGGCGAGCCAGCCGCTGGGAGTGGAACAGACGACCGCACGCTGCGTCTTCCTCGCGATCTGGCCCAATTCGGCCTCAACTTCCACACTAAGATGGCCATCACAAATGTCCAAACCCTTGTCGGCGTTCTTGGCCGCGTCGCAGATAATGCAAGCCAGGGACACGTCGCACGACAGGTCGTCACGGGCCTGCGCGAGCTGCTCCAGCGTTTCTCGCCTGGCCAAGAGGTCGACAGCTTCATCTACGCGCAGCCAGGAGCTGGCGGGGATGTTCTTCTACCGGCTGCTGGGACTGAGGGGCGCCTGCAGCGGGATGATGTCGTCGGTTTTGGCCAGCCTCCAGCTTGTTTACCGGGGGACGGCCAGATGGCCGATGGCTTGGTCCAGACCCAGGATCCATTCGATATGGCTGGCGACCTAGATTGGCGGTTCGATGAGGGGTTCCTCTGGGGCATTGACACCATGAACTTCTCCTCCCAGTGGCAGTGAGGCTCGATCCTCGGTATTCTCAGGCGTATCGGCGGCGTTCATGTCCATCATCACATTCCAAACGCGACTTGGATCCCATCATTATCCCATCTAATTACTTTCCCAATTTAGAATGCCCCTGACGTCGAACAATCTCGAAGTCAAATCAAGACCCTGTCCTAAAAAACGTCAGACACCTCGGGTGCAGCAATCCCACAGAACATGACCTCAGACGCCCAACCATTTGTGTCCTTAGGTTGAACTTGTTATCCTGCCGGATTTGGGATCCTCGTCCTCCTTGTCCTGCTTCGTCAATGGCCCGGTAGATCACAAGCGCAGACGTCGTTCTTGAATGGCTTGGTGTCTACGGTGTCCACGCACACTCGTGTCGGTTTGAACCGTGGGCTCCGCGGAACTTCAAGAAACTTGCACGCTCCCTGAGCGGCCGAAGCTGTCGAACTTCTTTGTCGGTTTCAACCCGCCATCAGGACCTCTGCCTTTGTCTCGCTGGGCTTCTTCTTTTCATCAAGTCGTTACGTGTGCTTTCCTCGTCGTCCCGAGGCCCATCTCTCTGGCGCCGAGCTAGCCAATAGACCGCAAACCAGACACCAAGGGTCACACACAAGAGAGGTATGCATATGGCTAGGAAGAGCTTCACCCCGGCCATTCTAACCTTCCAGTCACCCATGTCTGAGCCAAAGCCAAACTCGCCGTCCTGTCCGAACGTGAGTATGCCGCTGCTAAATATGGTCTGCGCGATGTCCACGTCAGGAGATATCACACAGTGCTTGTCTGCTAGGCGTCGACTTACGGCCACAAAGGTCCCTGGAAGGAAAATAAGTGTGAATATTGTGATGATGTGCATTGATACCGTTTTGTCATTCATGGAATCCGCCGACCTCAGCGTTGACTGGGCATACATGTCGGCTGTGAACATGGTGTGTGCCTGCAGTATGTGGTTGAACTGCTCATCTGTGAGTGATTGGTGGGCATCTACCACGGATATGAACTCACCGCATCACCCTCATGCTCCATTTGGTCGTGAATTGTCCGCAATCTAGACCGGAAGCTTTCTAGACTTCCCAGAATGACATGAAGCTGGCCTTCAAAGTCGTCGACGTATTCCTGACACCCACTGATATGCTCTTCATTCAGATACTGAGTGAAAGTCCTTGACCTCACCAGATTATGGTATCTTGTTGCGATGCTCTCAATAACCCTGGCGTTGTTCTCGATTCGGGACATCATGTCCTGGATCTCGACTGCGTAAGACCTGAGGGTTTGCAGCTTCTTAAAGGCAAGGTCTGCAAAATGCATGATGTCCCTTTCCATGGCTTGGGGGGGCTCCGGTAGCCTGCCTAGCCTCTCGGATGTGTTGCGAAATAGTCCTGATGATTTGAACGCTGCGAACTTGGAGACTCTCCTCGAAAGGCTCTGGATCAGACTGAAATCTGCTTCAATCCTTGGTTCCCGAGAGAAATTGTCTGTTGTGGGATACCCCGAAGTCGACGACACATGAAGAGCCATAGGCGTTTGTTGAAGGCTGATCTTCGCCAGGACCGTCGTATCGCGGCGCTTGGATTCCATGTCCTCTGCATATTCAGCCCAGCCCTCGGCGCACCACTGTAGAATCAGTAGATGGTATTCGAGGGTCTCTCCGAACGAGTGACTGGTTGATTTGGGAGCTTTGGGGTTCATCAATGGTAATGCGCTTTCTAAAGCCTTCGTCAACCGTGTCTTGATGGTAAAGTCGCCTTTCAAGAAAACCCAGGTTGACCTGGCCTCCTGAACGTCGAACGAATGATAGACACCGACTTGCCGAAAACTCCAAGATCCGGTCTCGTATTCTTCGATGCCCAAAACATTGAAGCAGTGTTGCAAGCGGATGCCAGATCGGTTGAGTGGTTTCAGTGCGAGTTGCCTGAAGGACGGCTTCAAGTGATCTTCAATCCTGAAGGTGGTCAGGGCGTAGGGTGTCTCTCTTCTCTGGAACTTCAAGAGTATTTCCACAAAGGAAGCCATGACTTGGTGATTGGTAAGAATGAGGTCCATCTCATGTTGAGAGCAACCAAGAGGGCTGCGCGACCATTTGGATGTAATGTGTCTTATAGGAGGGATCTTGTAAGTGCGCTGCCGCAGGAATGGGGTGAGAAGACCAACATGAATCTGTGATGGGGCGCTGACTGTTTTGCGTTCAGGTGCGCCTGGAGATCGACTAGACCTTGTATAGATCTTTGATAATGCCGGAGGACGCCTGAGAAGCTTGGTCAGGTCTCAAATGTCTCGCATGCATCTGCTGAAAGTACATTCACACACCGTCTTCGTCAGTATCCAAATCGCTGAAATAAACCAAGTTCTTCCCTGTCCACTGAAAGATGCGCGATGCATTCTGATTGAGCACGTTTGTGTAGAGATCGAGAGCGTGCGGGAATTCGGTGCTCGGGTTGAGGCACTTCGGATACTTGAAGCTTTGGAGCTCATGGGGTGCCCCACCAGTCTGAGACTTGTGGCATGAAGAACTGGTCTGGGTCGGTGTCATGAAAGAACCCATGGTCGAGATCTGTAGCCTCTTGGAGCGTGGTACCCCTGGTAGATCAGATTGTTCAACTTCCAGGTACACAGGAGGAACACTAGAGAAAGACAACGGCTGTTAAGCGTGAATCACGAGTGCGATGGGGTCATTCATTTATTCGAGAACCTACGTAATGTATACCTAACAAGGTCCTCCCGCGTAGCAAGTATGGTTACTGTGCTCTGGAGCCTGCTTGTTCTGTAACCCGGCAGGCTGGGCTCTGGTGCGGCAGAATGGCTTAGAGGGTGTGCTGGGGGAAATTTCCAAATCAGCTGAGTTCAGGAAGAAGTGCGCACAACAATAGATAAGTATTTGAAACAGTTGGAAAGCGAAGGTCGTCCTGATCTGACCAGGCTTTGCCCAGAGGCTTGGACATGTCGTGTTCGAGGGCAGCCAATAGCGGCGGACAGACTGGCCGCTGCGGCGGCAAATTACAGGGCACTGCAGGCCCCTCTCAGGGGCAGTGCCCAGTCCGTCCCGTCGGGCTGTGGTATCGAGGTCGCATAAGAGGCTTGGCATGTGCCATGCACCCTATAAGTACAGTATCTTGCCCGTCGTGGCGACCGCACCTTGCAAATCGTGGCAGTATCCTGCCTTGATGGATGCATGTCATCAGCACATTGGTCAGCTGGTGCCATTTTCGGTGTGATGATTCGACAAGGCAGAATGATACCTAGCCCCTTGTGGTAGCCATTCCCGGCCCAAATCACAGTGAGGGTGCCTGTGCTGCTCACATGCAGGTGACATGCCTCGCCCCTCGAGTCCGGAGCACTGCTCCGTTAGGGGCCTCCGAGCCTCACAGCCAATTGTTCAGCTCCATGAGAAGAGGGGCGTCGACGTGGCTACAGCCGGTTCACAGCCTGATCAGGCTGTTTCGCTTTCATGTTGGAACAGGTCAAACGAGCACAGGCTTGCGCTGTCCAAGTTGTGAGCCTGTGTCTAGTGATTAATGCTGTTCGAGAGGCTTGATGCACATGCCCCCCCCCCCCCCCCCCCCCTCCTCCTCCCTATTCCGGTCTTCCTACAAGTTGACAGTGTGCCTCGATAGCTGTAAGATATAGTAGCCGATTGATAAAATATTACGTCTCAATGGTGGAGGTGCCCTGGCTGAAAGATCGCGACATTTGAGGGGATTGTGGGGAGTGGAGGCTGCCCACCCATTTGTTTGTTGGATGGGCCACAGATTTCTCAAGCTGCTGTAAGTAATCGATAAAGCTGCAAATCTGGATCTTATGGCGTTGATTGATCAGTGTCGGATGTGCGGATTGCTCCACGCCAAGCCATCGCCTACCGCGGACGAGGCTGCCGCACCTGACCCGGGTGATTGACATGCTAGATCAGAAGCATTAATCAAAAAAGCAAAAGCTTCCTTCCGGAACGGGGAATTGAACCCCGAGCCTGTCGGCGCTCTTCATGAGAGCGACAAATGTTGACCATTACACCATTCCGGATTGATGTGTTGTCGCCTGGAAGGGACACTACACCACGGATTGCTGGGCCGTCTTGGTGATCATCACCATCGGATTCAAGCTCCCCTTGAGCTTCTCATCACTGGCCTTGGAGAGTTTCAAAGGGGAAATTTGCCTGCTTCCCGAAGTTCTCAGTTGGAATCGCGATGGTCGACTCTAGTAGTCTCTGTGAGGTTTTCATGGGAGAGCGGGCCTGTCATGCCGGGGCAGGAAGACATCAAATAGCGTTCCTCGTCGATTTGGTGGCAAAGTCGCACAATTATACGTTCAAACATCGTTTGAGACTCTCCTAGCAGGATGTATCGACCAAGACAGTCCAGACATACCCAACGTCAGTGTATCTCAAGTGATATCCAGACTCGCGTCGGCCATCACTGGTCTCCCTTAGCATGAGACGCTGTAACGTCTTCAAGGGCACTATGACGAGACCAACACTGGCGCTGGGCCAGACACATTGGAGTCGAGAAAGAAGAGACAACCTGGAACTTTCAACTCTTCGGATCGGTCGCCATGGCCATCTTCCCCAATCTGTCCGACCTGGGCATCAAGAACTGATTCACGCCCCTTCTTCTCGGTCTCTCTCATCCCGCCTAGACTTAAGAGGACAAACAACTAGGTTTAAACTGTTCACCAGACTCTTTCTTCTACACCTGACTTGGTCGGGGCACATCAAGATGAGAGCGACTCATTGCTAGAATAGCAGATACTCAACTGTGCTTCTCATTCCCTATACAGCCTCAAATCTCAATCCAAATACTCGACCCCAGACGCTCAAGCACACCAGCGGGCGCAGTTGTCCTGGTTGTGCTGCTGGCAGCTGATCATGCAGCCAATCTTTGCAGCACCCTTGGCCGAGCCACACCCAAAGTTGCAAGCGAAGTTATGCATGTTGACGCACTCAAAGTAGCCTCCTCCAAAACAGTTCCGTCGGGCGGCGAGCTCCGGGTCTTCGGCGGCACGGTCCACGATCTCAGGGGCTGGGGTTGTGGTATCGGCTGGCGTGGGCAATGCGGTGACGGTTGCCGCGAGGGCGAGGATAGCGCTCAGCTGTTGGAAAATCAGTACGAGGGTTCGTATATGTTTCTTGGAGACAGCAACGTACGAGAGAAGTAGGGAGCATGTTTGCGAGAGAATATGATGTAGGTGTGATTGCGACGTAGATTTGCTGGGGATGATGGAAGAGGACTGTGAGAACTGGATCTTGGTCGATGGAAACGGTTCATTTGTAGATCTCAAAGGCACAGCAACTTCTATTTGCCTTCAGCCTCCCAGATGTTTCTCTCTGACTGCGATGTGATACGTGGAAAAAGAGGGGTATCTCATGAGACCCCCCTATTAGACTTGTGTCCGGCATGATGATGCCTGACGATGGAGTCTTGGCTGCTCCAAGGAACTTCCTCTTGTTTATCCTTCACGATGTCTCATAGGCTGTTTGCATCTCATGCAACGATGATTTCCATCTTCTTGCAGCCAAACCTTGTTCAAGATGTGGAGTCTGAGGCTATCTCGGCCACTCCCCTGGGAAAGAAGCGGCCTTGGCAGCACTGCAACTGTGCAAGTTGTGGCGAGGACCACCCTTCAGGCCACTCTTCTCGTCGGTTGCTTTGGCCAAGACGGGTACGACTATACGAGTATGCGAGCGGGCAGAGTGCTCAGATCCATGCTGTGTGATCCTTCACGCAGAATTTGCAGAAGGCAAGTCATGAGGTCGATGGAGCTGGGTGGCAAAGCTGTACAATGTACGCTGTCAGACTTAACTGTAGAGGAAGGTCAACTCTGTGAGATTCTCTGACATGACGGCACGCTGGTCGAGGAAGCCGTTGATCCCCAGAACGTTTCTCAGATCCAACTGCTCACCCCAGGAGCTTCCCATGGAAGTGAGTATTGGCGGAAGAGGACATCTTCGGCAAACTCCCATGGCCTCGCACTCACGTTCTAATGCCTATTTGAAGAGCTGACTGGGCCAGCATTGATATCACACTCAGCCCACACATGACTCGGCGGAACTCCCCGATCCCATACTGTGCGTGTCCTGTCCCACTCGACCGCGCTATTTAGGGCTCGTTCTCCATCCATAACCTGCGCGGAGCCTTGCACATCGTCTCTGCGATCAACCGGACAAGAGACATCCTCTCCTTGGCAGACACGGCCAGAACCAGCACACCCCCCCGGAAGCGATTCGGCTCCGACCCACACCAGATCGGCCTCCCGACACTCCGGCACCGGTCCAGGTCCCCCGCTCGCTGCCCCTCACTTTTCTGTCCCACCAACCGGCTCGGACCCCTCATTCCACGTCTTGGCCATCGGTAAGATGCCTCTCACAGTCCTCAGCGACGAGCAGGTCGCAGGCCTGCTCGAGAACCTCACACTCGACGAGTATGATGCCTTGAAGACGACCATCGCGAGAGCGCTTCACAGCTATTCGAACAATGCCTCGACCTACGATGATGGCCACCAGCCCGAACGAGTTGCCATGAAGAACCATGAGACGGGCGCAACAACCCTCTTCATGCCCTCCTGCAGCCCTATCGCCATGGGCTGCAAAGGTAAGGCCCCTTCTCCATATACCCACCAGCTTTCCTCTGACACCTCCCAGTCGTGACCCTCAGCGCCGGCACAGACACCAAGCCCCCTATCCAGCCCACAGGAGCCGTCACCCTACTTTCCCCCCTCGGCCAACCCACCGGCTTCATCCACGCCCGGAACCTGACCGCCTTCCGCACCGCCCTCGCCTCCTCGTGCCTCCTCTCCAAGCGCGCCTCAGTCAAGACCATCACGGCCTTTGGCTCCGGCCTACAGACCTACTGGCACGTGCGCCTCGCCCTCCTCTCCCGCGGCAGCAGCATCAAGCACGTCAACATCATTGCGCGATCCTTTTCCGAGAACGCCAGGACGATCCTCCGGCGCTTCCACGCTGTGCCAGCTGCTGCCAAGGCACGCGAGGGCTGGGCTGCCACGACCTTCGGCGTGTTGACGCCTGGCTATGGGGAGTATGCCCGCCTTGCGCGCGAGCAAGTCGCCGATGCCGATGTTGTCTTTTGCTGCGTGCCGTCGCGCGAGCCCCTTTTCGAAGCGGACCTGTTGACGAGTCACGAGGGCAGGCGCAAGGGCCGCCTTGTCGTGGCCGTTGGAGGTGCTGCTCCTGGAACGCGCGAGCTGCCGAGGGAGCTGTTGCTACAAGCCGTCAAGCGGGAGGGCTCGCATCTGCATTTCCACAAGCATGCGCCGGATGGTGGTGCTGTGGTAGTTGATACCATCGAGGGGGTGCTGAAGGATTCAGGCGAGATCGTCGAAGCTGGGCTGAAGCCGAGCCAGCTTGTCGAGTAAGTAGCTGCTTCCGAGGTCTGGCTTCTGTGCTAACTTTGCTGTAGGCTTGGAGAGCTTGTGGAGCTTCATCGGCAGTCGGAGGGTGACGAGTCCAAGAAGGATAAGAAGCTTGCCACTTGGCTCAGCGAGGGAACCGTCATCTACAAGAGTGTCGGGCTTGGCTTGATGGATCTCGCTGTTGGGTCACACCTCATCGAGCTCGCGGCGTCCAAGGGTGTTGGTACGGTGATCCCGGCGTTTTAGATATGCCGTCGGTCTGGTGATCCAGTGCATAGAGCTGCGTCTTTCGTCAATGTAGCCCAGGTATCCTTCAACCTCCTGCCAACATCCACTTGGAATGAGACAGCTTGCTCATCTGCCATGACCCAACAGAAGGGGAATGCTGTGATGAAGGCAGCCAGATCATCGCAAGTCAAGACCAGCGTTGTGATTCCCGTCGGCTGGAAGGTCAACCTCCACCTCATCCCATGAGAAGCTACTCACAACGCCATCCGATGTGTGCGCCGTCGCGTCAGGGGCCGACGCATCCCAAGAGCACGCCACACCGCCGAGAGCACCCGGTCCTGCCGCGAGTCGCGGCGGCATTCGGAACACGACATCCCGGCCCTTGTCTTGACTCTGTTTCCCCAGACATCAAACGATGCCCGTCGCGGTGCAGCTTCACGAGGGATTCCCGGCCATGCGACCCTGCCGGCCGTCAGCAGACACGACGCCAGCTGTCCATGAATCGAATAGGAGCCGCGTCTTTGAAGGCGCCAACGCACGAGAACCCCCCGTGATCACCACTAGTCTGGGATTTCTGGCCCCAAGCCTCCCCCTATTCCCAGGTACCCGGCCCGTTGGACGAGGTACCCCTGGGTCGTCGAGGTACCGGAGCGATGAGGGGGAGATGTTTCCCCGCGTCTCCTAGGTTCCGCACGGTGCAGGGCCGCGGCACCAAGTCTGTGTTCTGGACGAGGCCACAGAGGGGGGTGAATGACGAGGAAACGCATGCAGTGTTCCGCGCATGTGCCTCGTGGTCGTCTGAACTGGGCTTTTCCAACGTCATTGCATCGGGTCATCGGTTTCTGGCGCGATGGGTGATGAATCAAAGTTGGCTGGATCTGCTAAGGTCAAGTTTGCCCGAGATGGAAGGAAGTAAAGCTCCGGGGAAATCAAATCAGGAATTTGCTAGGAAGTTGACAAGTGGCTTCGAGGGTGTTGGTGCAGTGGATGAATGAGATTCGATGTGTGGCGGAAAGAGGCTTGGCCACGAGCCTCGATGCCCACGATCCAGCCTCCTAAGAGCAGAGCAATTGGTGGCACCACGTGAGATCTACTCTGTCAATTCATTTATTCCATGGCTGAATGCCGGGAAGTTACTGAGTACACTGCTCGTACTGCGGGTAATTACACTCCAACCGGCGTCTGACATCGATAGCAGGGCAAGACACTTGGAGGCAAGGCATCCTCGCTTGAACCTACGCCCGAGGTAAGTTGTGGCTGAAGGACGTCGAGACTTGCGCTTGCTTGTCTTCTCAACGTGCTCGGGCAGGCTGAGGTCTCATCTCAGCAATGGCGTATTGTTGGGTTGGCTGTGAGATGTGACAAGAGAGGGTCACTGGGTGGTCAGCGGTGGTCTGATGGCGACAGCTATTCGGATGCATGATCAAAGAGAACTGGAACCTCCTGCGCCGTTGTTACTCTGGCCATGGGGGTTGATGGAAACATGCTCGCAGTGTTCCTTGGCCGACGAAATGCGGGGTTGACGCCCAGATGCCGTGATTCTGGGCGCTGCCAGTGCGATCCAAAAATCTCTGAGCCGCATCACCACTCTGTGATGAGTCGCGAGCACGCAATTGATGGATGAGGCTCCTCCCCCTCGAAAATCGTGACACATTCCCGTCGACCCCACGAGAAGATCTGCTGGCGTCTTCGGGGCCCGGAACCTGAAGACGATGGCCTGGTGGGATGATCGAGTGGAGAGGAGGGAGTCACAGCCGTTTAGTGATTTTTTAGCATGGAGAATCGCCGATTTCCGTTACTGGACCCCAGCCCCATTCGGGTGGCAAGTCCCCTGCCAGGGCCGGGCCCTGGAGGCGATCAAAGATGACGATGTGGCCCTCTGTGAATTGGAGAATGTGACGGCATCGCCGCGGAGACGGAAGAGACGGCCTTGAGTGTCGGTGCTTCGGTCCGGAAGAAGCTGTCTCGAAGCAAGATCTTTGCGATCCTGGCTGACCTGGGGAGGCAATCGACACGACAGAGCTTGCTGGAAGCTCCCAGCTCCAGCTCCATCCACCGTGGCCTCAGCTTCAACTCCAGCACCAGCTGTCATCGGCTCACGGCCAAGGTCCGGGGAAGTGGCGCAGGTCCTGCAGCAGCAGTCGAAGGATGAGTGACTGAATGACGGCCCCACCGAAGGAGCTAGCAGTGCGAATGACCCCAAGACGACCCCTTTCGGCCTGCCACGTCTTTGAAGAAAATCTCGTCAGTTGCAGGCTTGCAGGAAACACGGCTTGCACGGGCAGGGAGTGCCAGACTGATTTGACCCAGACCTTGCAGGGCCTCAGACTCACGTGGGTTGAGATCGGGCGCGGTCTGGCCAATGTTCGAGATGTGTCGTGTCTGGTTCGGTTCAGGCTGGTGTGTGTCTCTGCTATTTTCAGGCCGTCGTCCGGACGGGCGCCCGCCGACCTGCCGGTTGCTGGACCGTGCTGTCTGGAGCGGTGTGATAGCGCTCACAGGTGCTGCGGTAGCCTGTAGGGGAACTTGGGGGGCCTGCGACAGGGACAAAATTCTGCAGCTCTCGTGGTTACAGAGGTCCAGACGGGGGACCCGGTCAGGGAGGCCTGCCGATCCGTCACTGGCTGGAAAGCGGGCTGGGCGAGACGTGCAGGCCCCGCGTGGTCTGGCCTCTGGGTGGGGCGCACCAACTGTTTACAGTGTACCAGCAGGTTCCTCCCCGCCAAAAGGTACCTGAAGCGGCAGGTATTTTGGGACGGGAAGCAGACAGTGAGACTTGGGCACTGTGGGTGCTGCCCGTTGCGCAGGGCCGGGGTGGAGGCCGCTGGAGGGGGGCTCCACGCTGGCGTCAGGCCGGGGCAGGCTGTGTTACGGGCCGGCGCAACTGTGTTCTGCACGGCAGGAGCTCCCAACAGAACAATGACTTGATGGAGGGAGGGAAGAAGGTGGTGGTTGGGAAGCAGATGAGCTCTCAAGATCGGCCGAGTTTGGGGACCAAGGCCTCATAAAGGTGAGAGCAATGGATGAGGAAGGTTCCCAGGACTCGACCCTCGGGTTGCTCCTTCCCAGGGCTTCCCAGGGCTGACCGCTGACAGAACAAAGGAAGCAGCGACAGAACATGTCGGTGGGGCAATTACGTGCTCTTGCTGGGCCAAGCGCTGCACAACAAGCAAATGGCGGGGCCTCTTTACGGGATGACCTCGTTGCCCCCTTCCCAAGCGGCAGCCACGGGTCCAGATGCGGCCCCAAGCAGATCATTCGGACAGTGCGTGATGTGATGATCGCGCACTTTGCTTCCCTCCCCGCGGTCGTCTCAGGGGCAGCTCGGACAGGCACACACCTAGAAATGTCCAGGTACTCCGGGTACTTCAGGTACTCCGGGCGCCCCAGGTACCTGACGCCCGCAAGGACGCCGTCCGGATCCCTGTCTGACCATTGGGGACCCGGCGCCGCTGACTGGCCGACCAAGGGGGTTGCCGGCCTGGTGACGAAGTCGAACGGCCAGGTGCTTGTTGCTTGGTGCTGCTCTGGTTGCTGGTTTTTGCTGCTGGTTTCGTCGGCAGACCTTATAAGATGTTTGGAATGTCGTTGGTCGTCTCGGGACGATCTCTCTTCCCTGGTGACTTTTCATCTTTCCCCCTCCAAAAACCACACCGTCCAATGCTATCAGAAGGGACCCCTCCAACCCTCAGAATCACATAACTTGAACCTCCCTGCGAGCACCCCACGAAAGCCGCAACAAGCCGTCTCGCCCTCTTACTCTCTACTTGTATCTCTCTCACCAACACCAAAGCAGTTCGCTTTCCGCATCTTATCTGCTTGCATCATTGCGCGCGTCGTCCTGTAAGTTTCTTCACCGCATTTTCCGTTCCTCGCAATTGCAACACAACACCTGTTTTGGCCCTTGCCTCGAGATATGGAGGGGCTGCTGGCTGGCGGCTGCTTGCTTCAATCTGCCCCTCCAACCGGCCCGCTGTCCGGCTGGCTGCCGGTTCCGCCTCGACTCTGCAGCGACAAGACACGCATGTTCGACGAACGCCTTTTTGCCTTGGACCCTTGAGAGACACCCGGCAGGAATGCACTCCATTCCCGGGACTGAGAGGGTGCCATGGGGCGCATCGCATGGCTCCCACCGCCCGTTTAGCCGGTCGTCTTATCGAGGCGGTGTCCAGGCAAACCCGGGCGCTGGCACACGCGCCCCTGACATCCTGCAGCCACAGGCCTTCCCCTTCAACCATCCGCCCTCCCTTATCTCGGGGGTCGTGCAGATCAGGATTGAGCTCGAATCGGCTCCGGGGAAGCTCCTGGCGGTACAGATTGCCTGCCGTGGTTGAAGGGCCAGACTGGTCGCACACTATGCCAGTGTCAGCCAGCCAGCCTACGTCTTATCTTTCCTCGTGTCGTGGCGGTGTTATCTCGCGTCCGTTCCCGTCTGGGTCCGTTCCTGATCGAGCTTGGCTGAGGCCCGACAGACACGACACGCACGACACGAGGACGAGAGAGGGAGCGGTAGAGGCTGTGCTAAAACCTGCTCGTCTTGCCAGTCCAACGGCCGGCCACTTCTGACTCACTTGTTCTTTATTTCTGATGCGTTTACTTGGTCAATGCTGAAGCTGACCGCCCTTCCCTGATACAGAACAACGACCCCCCGAAACAATAAGACGCCGATCTGTACTTCGCCTGCTTCCACCACTCTATTCTTTTTCTCTCCAACACAATCGGCACATAATCCACCAGACATAACATGTCCGCTGCCGCCACAATGTCGCAACCTCCGTCAATTCCTCCCAGACCCAGTCGGAGTACCGACAAGCCGAATCCGGCCGACTCCCAACCCAGGGTTCCTCCCCGTCCCGTCAAGCGTTTCGACCGCTCCATCTCCCCCAACCCCAGCCGCTTCGCGCAGTCGCCTCTCAACGAGCCGACTTTCCCCAAGAGCCCCAGGTCCAGCCAATTCGGCGCCAACATCACAGCCGAGGATCCCATTCACCGCCCCGGCAGCGTGAACCTGCCTTCGCTCGGCGAGGAGGGTCACGAATATGCCAACATCCACGACGCCTACGTCGCCAAGGCCGCGTCACCCCCCTCAAGTCCTGAGCAGACCCGCCTCGTCGCCGAGGACCTCAAGCTTCACGCTCCCAAGCCTTCGGTCCCTGCTCAGACCTCCAAGCAGCGTGTCCAGGCCGTCACCCGCACCGACTCGGACAAGGCTGCCTCGTATGGCATTGGCCGCCCCAGCAGCGAGGAGCTGCCGGATCGCAGCGCCATCCGCAAGAAGCGGTCCAGCATCACCGCCATGTCAGAAACTGACAGCGTCATCATCGACGACGAGGAGCACGGCATCCCCGAGATTGGCCAGCGTGTCCCCATGAACCCGCATCTCGGCGACGTGCAGGCCCCCTCGCCCGCCCCCCAGAACCTCGGACCCGACAGTGCCTCGAGGTCGCAGACCCCTCGCCACCACAGCCGCAAGCACAGCGCCCGTGGCTTCGCCGAGCTGCCCCCTGGCAGCTATGGCCTCCACGGCCACGGCACCCCCCAGCCCACCGACAAGCTCGAGAAGGCCTGGTACCAGAAGCACCCCGATTCGTGGAAGAAGGAGTCGGCCGTGTCGCTCCACGACCGCCAGAACGACTTTGCCATGAGCAGCACCGAGCTCAACAAGATCGTCCGGGACACCCGCGAGGCAGGCCTGGTTGCTTCCGCCACGCATGCTGGCACCCCCAGCGAGGAGGTCGGATACCAGGCCTCTGATGAGTACACTCAGCGTATCTCGTCTCGCCCCGGCTCTACCCAGCCTCGCTCGCCCGAGCTCAGCCGCGCCTCGCCTGCTGTGGTGGGCTCGTCCGCTGTCCAGGACGACGATCACGTTATTCACATTGACCCCTCGCACAACCGCAGCAGGAGCTTCCAGACCAACGCCAGCACCGAGAACCTCGGCACCGAGGACGAATACTCGGCCCCGATTCTCGCTGAAGACGAGGTGGCCAAGGACCCCGGCCACTGGAACCTGCAGCCCGCCGTCGAGCCCGCTGCCGAGCGCCGCAGCAGCTTCCTCGATGGCGACCGCAGCCGCCCCAGTAGCCGCCCTGGCAGCATCTACAACTCCAACCTCGCCTCGACGCCCCTTGAGGACGTCGAGGAGTACGAGCCCCTCTTCCCCGAGGAGGAGGAGCAAAAGAAGAAGGCCGAGGCTGAGGGCAGCACCTGGAAGCCCCGCCACAAGTTCCCCAGCAAGGACATTTGGGAAGATGCCCCTGACAGCGTCAACGCCACGGCCGAGGTGTCCAGCCCCGACCTGGGTGAGGACCTGCCCAAGTCCAAGCCCGTCGAGGACCGCCCCGAGACCCCCGCTCAGGCCTTTGCCCGTCTCCAGGAGGAGCTCGCTGAGAAGGAGTCTCGCGAGTCGGAGAACTTTGCCCGCAGCGGCCCCGCATTCGTGCCCCTCCAGCAGGTCAGGTCCCACGAGGAACGCCCCCGCCACCAGAACCGCTTCCCCAGCCGTGACATCTGGGAGGACACGCCAGAAAGTCTGATGCACGAGACCACTGTCGGCTCCGAACAGGACGAGGAGGACGAGGAGACTTCCTCGTCGCGCCCTCAGGTCCCGTCGAGGCCCCAGAAGAAACTGTCGGTTGATAAGCCTGCCATCCCCGAGAGGCCCAAGCCCAGGCAGGCGTCGAGTGACGACGGTCTGCGCAGCAAGCCGGCCGTCGCCGACAAGCCCAAGCCCCAGATCCCGGCTCGTCCCACCAAGACTCTGCCGTCGGGCGCGGACTCGAAGGAGCAGGATGCGTTGCCTCGTCAGAAGCCTGCTGTGCCCGCAAGGCCAGCTGGTAGCAAGATCCAGGCGCTGCAGGCTGGCTTCATGTCAGATCTTAACAAGCGACTCCAGCTGGGGCCGCAAGCACCTAAGAAGGAGGAGTCCCCGGCGGCTGACGCCATCGAGGAGAAGGAGCAGAAACCCCTGGCCGATGCTAGGAAGGGTCGTGCCCGGGGTCCTCAGCGCAGGGCGCCCGCCGCCAGGAGTCCGGCGCCGGTCAAGGAGCTCAAGTCGGGTGCGCCCGTGCTGAGCTTCTCGCCGTTGCGGACGTGCTGGAGTATCGACGACAGCGGTGTGCTGGAGATTGATAACGGCGACAAGCCCGCGCCCAAGGAGGAGACCAAGGAGGTCGTGCCTGAGGTCGAGGCGGAGCCCGAGACGGCAACTGAGGAGAAGGCGGAGCCGACGGTAGCACAACCCCAGGCCGAGCCGGAACCCGCAGAAGCCGCACAGCTCGAGACGGCCCCCTCGATACCAGTCGAGGCGGAGCCCCGTCAAGAGGCGCCCGCCGAAGAGGTGAAGACCCTTGCGAGCAACCTCGCGGGAGAGCCTATCCTTGAGGCCAAGCTGGATGACAGTAAGGACGGGGTGGAACCTGTCAGTGTCGAGGCGACGGGCGGAGAGAAGGCTTAGGAGTTGCGAGAGGAGTAGCGATTTTCTTTCTTCACAGCGTGGCTTTCCACGAGACGGACGCGGCATTGGACCGGTGCACCGAAAACACAGACACACACAGAGAACATTCAGGCTAGAATGACGGCAGCTTGCGCTTGTTAGGTAGTTGACAGCAATTACATATTGGTTGAGCGTATGTACAGAGTTCACGATGTTTTCCTATAGTGATTCCACGTGAGAATGACTGACTTGGCGGTGACGTTCGCGGCAAGAGTCGGTTGTCAATTGGTGGCATCTCATTGGCCCAGACCGGGGCGTTCAAGCTCGGCTTCTTCCTGGTCGGCTTCTTCCTTTCTGCTCAGGCGGGCCCAAGCATCTGATCGCGCCTCGGGAAGAGCGTCCGAAATGGATTGAGCCGTGACTCTGCAACCTGAGCCACGGCACTCCCGGTTTCTCTCGGCTATTGTGCTGGCCCCCCAAACGTGAAGGGAGCATCTCTGACGTATGAGATTGGCGAGGATTGATTGAATCTCTATTGTGCCCCGCCTAGCCTCGTGCCTTTCTTCATCCATCCTCGCACCCACCCCTGCTCGTTCACTTGCTGCTGCGTTCGGCCTGCCAAACCCTTGAGCCGACGAAATCCACCCACCTCGTCCTTCGGCGAAACGTCCAGCTCCCCGCCCCGAGGTTGTTGTACTTGAAGAACCGTGGGACAAGACGAGACGGCCACGATCATTTTCTTTTTGCTTCTCAATTCGAATAGCTGAAGCTGTGGCGATATCCTTGGGACACCCTCGACGTGCACACTTTCCAAACGAGAGCTTGGCGGGAGCTCTGCATCCGGTGCTCGGCCAAAAATCCTCGTTCTCGATCTGGTCATCGAACTGACCCACCCACCTCGAAGCCTTCATCCTCCCTCGAAATCTATTTTCCTTTCTGCACACACATCACAATGTCTTCAACACCGTTCGCTCGCGGCCTGCAGAGAGGCACGCGCTCCGTGGCGAGGTGGCGACCTGCTCGCGCCGTGCGACCATGCCTGGCGACGGCGACGAGACCGACGACAGGACTCGCCCTCCCGCGGTGCGCTGTCACTGTCTCCATGCCGCTGAGGACCTTTGCGACGACGCGGGCAATGCGCTCTGCTGAGGAAGAGGAGGATTCGTTTGACCCGGCTAGCATTGAGCGTGAGGCGGACGAGGTCGACGTCTGCATCATTGGCGGCGGTAGGTTCTCCCATGTTCGGTAGAAGCAGACTCTCGCTGACGTTCCCTCTCCAGGTCCCGCCGGTCTCAGCGCCGCTATTCGCCTCAAGCAGCTCGCCAACGAAGCGGGCAACGAAGACTTCCGCGTCCTCCTCCTCGAAAAGGCCGGCGAGATTGGCGCGCACATCCTCTCGGGCGCCGTGATCCAGCCGACGTCCATCAACGAGCTCATCCCCGACTGGCTCGACGAGAACAACCCTTCGCGCTTCGAGCACGCCACCCCCGCCGGCGACGACCGCATGCGCTTCCTGACCAAAAACCGCGCCATCTGGCTGCCGACGCCCCCACCGATGCATAACCACGGCAACTACATCGTGTCCCTCAACCAGTTCACAAAGTGGCTCGGCGAGCGGGCTGAGGAGCTCGGTGTCGAGGTGTACCCCGGCTTTGCCGCCAGCGAGGTGCTCTACAATGCCGACGGCAGCGTCAAGGGCGTGGCCACCAACGACGTGGGCATCGGTCGCGACGGCAAGCCCCGCGATACCTTTGAGCGCGGCATGGAGTTCCACGCCCGCGTCACCCTCTTCGGCGAAGGTTGCCACGGCAGTCTGACGAAGAAGGTCATCAAGAAGTTCGACCTGCGTCGCGATTGCCAGCCGCAGACGTACGCCCTCGGTCTAAAGGAGGTGTGGGAGATCCCGCCTGAGAAGTTCCAGAGCGGCCAGATTACGCACTCGCTCGGCTACCCGCTCGACAAGGACACGTACAGCGGTGGATGGATGTACCACTTTGGCGACAACCTTGTCAGCATTGGCTTGGTCGTCGCTCTGGACTACAAAAACCCGTGGTTGTCGCCGTATGGCGAGTTCCAAAAGTACAAGCAGCACCCGCTGTTCCGCGATGTGCTCGAGGGCGGCAAGTGCCTGTCGTACGGCGCGCGCGTGCTCAGCGAGGGTGGTTTCCAGTCGATTCCCAAGTGCGCGTTCCCAGGTGGTGCGCTCATTGGCGACTCGGCGGGCTTCGTCAACCTGCCCAAGGTCAAGGGCACGCACAACGCGATGAAGTCGGGCATGCTCGCGGCCGAGGCGGCATACGAGGCCCTGGGTGCGGGTTCCGCCGACGGCGAGGCTGGCACCGTCTTCCTGTACGGCTACGAAGACGCGCTGCGGGCATCACCGATCTGGAAGGAGCTCAAGGAGGTGCGCAACTACCGGCCATCGTTCCACACGCCGCTGGGCCTCTACGGTGGTGTGGCCTACTGCGGTCTCGAGGCGTACGTGACCAAGGGCCGTGTGCCGTGGACATTCAGCCACCCGTCGCCCGACCACGCGGCGACAAAGGCGGCCGACGCGTGTCCCAAGATTACATACGACAAGCCTGATGGCAAGGTGTCGTTTGACATTCTCACGAGCGTCAGCCGCACCGGCACCAACCACGAGGAAGACCAGCCGGTGCATCTGCAGGTCGAGGACTGGGACAAGCACACGGCCGAGACGTGGCCCAAGTTCCAGGGCGTGGAGAACCGGTTCTGCCCGGCTGGCGTGTACGAGTATGTCGAGGACGCGACCAAGGAGCATGGTGTGCGGTTCCAGATTAACGCGCAAAAGTGAGTGGTCCGAAGGGAAGTTGTTCTGTTGAAATAAGCTGACTGGTGGTTCTAGCTGCATCCACTGCAAGACGTGCGATATCAAGGCGCCGAACCAGGATATCAACTGGCAGGTGCCGCAGGGCGGCGAGGGTCCCAAGTACTACATGACCTAGACTGGAGATGTAGGAGGAGTTGCACTTGTAGATGATATCGGGCTGAAAGAAAAAACCGGCACGGCGGCGTTGGGAGTGGACGGGTACGAATGTACGTCCCCTGTCTGAGTTCAAGTTTGTTTCATGTTTCAAGTTCAAGAGAGAGGCTTGTAGACACACACGGCCCTAGAATGAATGGTTATTTTGAAGCAGAGGGTGTGCCAGTGACGTCGGAAGGAACTTCCCAAGGCTCCTGCCTCGTCAGCTTTGCTGTGCCAGTTCGTGACATCGGCGGTGGCGCGAAGCCACGAGGCTTGACCTGACGAAAAAATTCATCAGCCACTGGCACAGCACCTCAATTTACACACATCACTCACAAGAACGCTTCCCATGATGAAAACACCATCAGGGAAATACACCGCCCTCTTCCTCCGCCGCACGCCATCTCGAGGCTGGATTGCCAATGCCCGCCTGCAGCCCGCCGTTATCGGGCCAGTCGGGGTCGCAGCGGACGGCGTGGGGGCGAACCTTCCGCTGGTCTACTCACACGCCGATCTTCCTTTCCGGCACCTCGTTCCGAACAAAAAGGACATTTTCCCTCCCGTCGAAACGTCCTCCTACTGATGATATTTTGCCTAGCACTTCTTGTCCCTCCACAAACACTGTGAAGGCCGCGTAATGCAACACCGCTCGCGCATCGCCACAAGTCCACACCTACGCCCGCGCCTCCACGGCTTCATGTCCACGGCCCTCGCGCCCGGTGTTTAGGCTTCATCCCCTCTGCCCCCCAACAACTGGGGCCCCCTCCGCCTACGAATGAGTAGCCCCGGATCCACGCATATCTCTGGCGAGCCCGAGGCCCCAGATGATCATCATGGACGTTCCTCTCTTACAACTTCAGTCCCCGTCCCTGTGACAGGCGACGTAGACGACGACATGATCGGACCTTCCGCTCTAGTAGGTGCCGTCCGGCGCTTGCGCCGTGACTCGGGATCGACCTTTTCATCGACTGCTTCCGATGATGCGGATTCGGAAGTCACGCCGCCGCATTCCGATGCCGTTGAGAAGCCTAGGACGACCGCAACATGGGCAGATCTCCCCCGGAAAGACCAGCTTCTCGTCATCACCATTGCCCGCTTCAGCGAACCTCTCTTCCAGACCTCGCTCCAGGCGTACATGTTTTACCAACTACGCTGGTTCGACCCTTCGCTCTCCGATGCCGCCATCTCCGCCCAAGCTGGCATCTTGCACGCCTCCTTCACAGCCGCCCAGTTCCTCACGGCTCTCCTCTGGGGCCGTCTGGCCGACTCGCCCCGCGTAGGCCGTAAGACGGTCATCCTCATCGGCCTCGGAGGCACCTGTGTCTCGAGCATCGGCTTTGCCTTTTCCAGAACCTTCACCCAGGCCCTCTGCTTCCGCCTACTCGGTGGCATCACGAACGGCAATGTCGGCGTCATGCGTACCATGATCAGCGAGATTATTCGCGAGAAGAGATTCCAGTCCCGCGCCTTCCTCCTGCTGCCCATGACCTTCAACGTTGGCGTCATCGTCGGGCCTGTGCTGGGCGGTTTGCTAAGCGATCCTGCCGGTAGCTATCCAAACCTCTTTGGGAATGTCGAGTTTTTCAAACAGTACCCCTACGCGGCGGCGAATCTCGTCAACGCCGTCTTTCTCTTTTTGGCTGTCCTGGCCATCTGGTTTGGTCTGGAGGAGGTGAGCTGGTCTTTAACCTCCAATATCAGAATAACCCCTCTGACACGTCACAGACTCTTGATAGCCTCCGTGATAGGGGCCCAGACCTTGGATTCCGCGTAGGCAGCGCCATCGCCCGCTTTGCCCGCGTCATGTACTCCCGTCTCCGGGGCACGAACCACACCCGTGGCTATCACGCCCTCGACGGTGACCACAGCGATCAGCACTCGTTAAGCGACACGGCCGACTCTGCCGTCGGTTTGAGTGACTATTCACCCCGGGCGAGCTCTGAGGGCAGCCGCAAACCACACCGAGGGCCGCGCTACACACAGCGCCTCCCCTTCCGCCGTATCATGACTCCAAATGTCATCTTCACCTTCATCTCGCACTTCCTCCTGGCCTTCCACCTCGGCACTTTCAACTCGCTCTGGTTCATCTTTCTCTCAACACCCGTGTACAACCCCGCCACAGCTCCCCCGGAGCACGAGCCTAGACTGCCATTCCACTTCACCGGCGGCCTCGGCCTACCGCCACCTCTTGTTGGTACCGCAATGGCCATCATAGGCGTCATCGGCATCACCCTCCAAATCTTCTTATACCCGCGCATATCCGCCCGCCTCGGCACCGCCGCCTCGTTCCGCCTATTCCTTGTCTGCTTCCCAATCGTCTACCTCCTCGTGCCCTTCCTCTCGGTCGTGCCTTCGTCAGAATCAGCACCACCACCCGGGCCCAAAGGAGGACCTCTCATTTGGGCAGCCATCACTGGCGTGCTCTTCCTTCAAGTTGCCGGCCGCACCTTTGCCCTCCCAGGGCAGACCATCCTCGTCAATAACTGCACCCCGCACCCCAGCGTGTTGGGCACCATCCACGGCCTCGGTCAGAGTGTCAGCTCCGCCGCGAGAACCATTGGACCCATGCTGGGTGGCTGGTTGTATGGTATTGGTCTCACGCGTGGGGTTGTCGGCGGTGTTTGGTGGGGACTTTCCTGCGTTGCCGTGGTGGCGCTCTTTGCAAGCTGGTTTGTCCGAGAGGGTAACGGCCATGAGATTTGGCTAGATGGAGATGATGAGGAGGAGCTGGAACAGGAGCCGTTGGACGAGGAGGGAAGCCGTGATAGGCCCTTACGGGCATGATTTATGAACGATAGATACCCCATCATGGATGATAGATTCGCATCAGTAGACTAGATTGAAAAGAATATGCCAGTAGAACATGAAACTTCCCTGCTGAATTCCTTTCAACGCCCTGCGCCAGTTCTATGTATAGTTTTTACTTTATTATTGCCTCCCCCAGACGACATCACACCATGTCTCTCGGCGCCTGTGCCGGCCCCAAATCCGTCGTCGTCACGGCACTCCTCTCCTTCGGCCGCCCGCCCATATCGCCCATGGGAATCTGTTGCCCCTGAGGATACAAGTTGCGGGACTGGTAAGCCGGCGGGTTCGCATACGACGGCGCCTCAAACCCAGCCCCAGGGGCCGCACCACCAGCCTGTCGCCAGGGCTCAGCATGATGCGCCGCCATGCCATGACCATCTTGGAAAGGTCCGGTGCCATCATTTTTGCTATCACCTTTGACCTTGCGGATCCAGCGCTTTCCAAAGATGAGAACCAATGCAAGGCCCGCGACGGCAATGACGAGGCCGGTGAGGATGTAGTTGTAGAATCCGTTGAGAGCGAAGCGGAAGCCTAGGAATGCATTGACAATGCCCATGAGCATGATGACCCTGCCGAGCCAGCGGTGCGGTACGGCCAGTTTGGTGGGCTGCTTGGTCTGCTTCCACTGTCTGTGGTGGAGGAAGCCGAGGACGAATTGGGCGAGGAGGAAGATCATGATCACGATGCCGAGGATCTGGTGCGGGCTGCGGAACAAGCGGGACTGTAGTGGTCAGCGTCTCGGTCAAACTGTAATGTTCTCTGGCACTTACACGCTGGAAGTTTGGGCTCGTAGCCATGCCCAGACCAGCACCGACGAGGAAGAGAAGCAGAGCCAGGACCTGGTTCATCGCATGCAGTCTCGCCCAGTGGCCGAGCTGGATCATCAGAGCTCCTGCCGGCAACATGCCGACAAAGACGACAACCATGGACACAGCGTGGAAAGTCGACTTCCACTCGCGGCGGTAGTTGCCTGCGGCGCCTGCCGTTGCGCCCTCGGTCCTCGAACGGCTCGTCAGAATTGGGGCGCCGGTTGAGTTCCCCGTGCGTGCAAGATCGATACGGAGGCTGCCATACTCGCGATGCATCGGCAACCAGGCGTCAGGCTGATCAGACCGTAAAGCCTCACGAGGACCAAGAGCGTAAATCGCATCGAAAGCGGCGCTGGACGGATCAAGGACTCCGCCTGACCAGCTACGGCATCCTTCAGTGCAGCGCGCCGAAAGGGTCATGTGAGTGTTATCGAGCCCAGTGCCGTTAAGAGTCTCGATGCGCAGGCCGGGAAGGTACGCGGGCTCGAAAGTGCCAGTGGCGAGACGAGGGGAGAATGTAACATTTTCGCTCAAGGCGTCTTCGTAGATCATGAGGATTAGGGAGTTGGCCATGGATGAGGAGCCGAGGCCGACGGCGCCCCAGGCGCGAGAGCGGTGGACGCGGAGGGTGAAGTAGATGGTTTCATCTTCGTCGGCGGGGGCGATGATGCCGAAGGAGAGTTGGCCGTCGACGGCGACGAAGGTTGACTGGGTTTGGTTCACTTGGGCCAAGGCTGTGGTGAAGAGGGCTGGACGTGTCAGTGTCTTGACCAAGGTTTGAGGGCAGTGGAGGATGTACCTGCGGCAGCGGCGGCGAGTGCCGCGCCGAATCTGGAGAAGAGCATGCCGTCGGGCGGTGGGAAGATGTGAGAAAGAAAATTGAAAGTAGCTGTGAAGTTGTTGAAGTGATGGAACTGTGCAGTTGTGAAGATGATGCAGAGTAGAAAAAACTTGATATTCGTGAAACGTCTTCTCGTCAAGATGTCGTCTCCAGGCCAAGAAAGTAAAGCTTCCAGCGCTGTACACTTCTTCGATGAACCACCACTCCAGCCTTACATCCGTAGGAACATCACCTTTATGAGTCTCCAGCTCTCCAAGCTCCCCACCACGTCCAAGCAGGCCGCGCCACCACATCGTCCATTTTTAGCAGGCTCGCAGCGCACGAGAAGAACGAAGTCACCAGCGACCAATGAGGCGGCGCCGGCCTCGAACTCCCAAGCCCGGACAACCAAGGATGATGGGCCGCCAGATCGGCGTCTCGCGGGGAGGCTCTGCCTTTTGCGCTGGGCGGCTGCGACGCGCAAGCTGATGTGTATGCCGTGTCGGGGTGGTGATGCCGGGCGCTTCGAGGGGCATGGATCTGGCTTGGGGGTGAGGTCAACGCCGCCCTTGCGGCGTGTGATTGGTCGACCCCTGCTGAGCGTCCCTGGCCGGGGCGCTTCCGGGACCAGTGCATCGACATGTAGATGTCTGACAGGCTGGCTGTTCTATTGGCTTTCTGATGGTCTTGGATTGATGTTGGTCGATTCTAAAAGAGCGAAAATGACATTTGCAAAATTGGCATGCAGATGGTGGGATTCAAAGTACTCTAAGTGTGGCCTCTCTACTTGATCTCCAAAACCTTCTGTCAAGGGAACAGGGGTTCAATGAGTGCGCACTCGCACCGACTCCGGTGATGCCTTCGAATAAAACACAGAAATTGACGTTACAACAACTTCATCACATTGAGCACATCAAATGATGGGAACACATTCAGCGGTCAACGGACGGCTATATTTTGTAGGTATAGTTGTAGATCAGGTAAGGACTGGCTGAGCCATTTTCGACTCTAAATCAGACGCAAAGGCCATTGACAATCTGGGGCCGCGCATCACTCATCCGTGGCAGTAGCTTAGAACAGCTTGTGCTCAAGGGTCATGTCGTTCTCAGGCTCGAGGCCGACACAGGCACGGAAGATGTTGGTCAGAGCAGCGCGCTGCTTGGCGAGGGCGTTGATGACGGGGGTGCCGGGGGGCGTCAGAGGGGCCTTGAGCATGTAGCTGAGGACGGACAGAACGCTGTGGAAGCCGCGGAAGTCGGCAGCGGCAGCGTCTTCACCGGAGGAGGTGGCCTTCCACTGGATACGAGTCATCATCTCGGCGACGAGGACGAGGTCGATGATGAGGGGCGAAGCCAGGAGGGAGTCCTCGCAGACGTTGAAGAGGCTGAGAATCCGTTAGATTGAGATCATGGGGAAGAGAGGGGAAAACTCACGAAATGGTCTGGTGACCGCCCATGAAGATCTCGGCGTAGTACTCGTCGAGGGCGCGCTTGTTGTCGCCGACGGCGGGCATGTACTTGATGACGACGCAGTGATCCGGGTGCTCGCCCTCCTTGTAGAGGACCGAGTTGGCCTCGACCATGTCGTCGACAACGTTGGACTTGGAAATCTCCTTGGAGCGGAACTGCTTCTGGGAGCTGAGGTTCTTGCCGTCGTTGTTGCCGAGGTGGTTGTAGGAGGCGATGGAGGTGAGCTTGATGCCGGCGTTGATGAGGAAGTCAACGAGGGCCGACTTCATCTTGGTCTGGCCCGACTTGAAGTCGTCGCCACCGACGAAGGCGCCGAGACGCTCGGCGAGCTCGACGGCACCGGGGACAAAGGTGTTCTGAGGCGAGCCGTTGATGAAGGGGGCACCCTCGAGAGCGCATGCGACAGCGAAGACAGTCGAGGGCGAGACCTCTTCGTGGCCGTCCTCGATGGCCTTGAGCAGGTTGTCGGCGGTGTCGTTGACGCCGGGGATGATATCGGCGTAGCGCTCCGTGTTGGCGGTCCACTGGACGATGACCTTGTCGAGGTTGTTGTCAGCCTTGAAGTCGCGAATGTCCTTGCGGATCTGCTCGAGGTGAGCGTTGCAGGCCTTGGTGCCGGGCAGGACATTGTCGGCGCGGTCCTCCTGGTTGGCGGCGATGAAGTCGGGGTAGTAGATGCTGGGCAGGGGCACCATCTGGGACATCTCCTTTGCGAGCTGCTGCTTGAGGGTGGGCTCGAGGACCTGGGCGCGGTCCATGGCTTCGGCGAGGTTCAGGCCGGAAATGTCCCAGCCGCCAATGACGAGGTCATTGGGGTGGACCATGGGGAGGATGTCGTGGAAGGGAATGTTGACATCCTTGCGGGTGGCAGCATCGGTACCGAGCTTGAGGGTCGAGCCCATGAGGAGGGAGCCGTAGTAGTTGGCTTCACGGGGGCCCTCGCGGGTCTGCCAGGAGAGACCGCGGCGGTTGGCGATGATGCCGGCGGTGACGGTAGTGCCGTTGTTGCCGCCGAGGCCGACAAGCATCATGCCGACGCGGGGGACCTTGCGCTCGGTCTTGAACTCGTAGAGGGTCTCGCGCGGGGTGGCGACGTACTTGCCATCGGCGTTCTTGGTCACCTCGGTGGTGCGGTAGGTGTACTTTGACCTGATCTCGGTGTCGGTGTAGTTGACATTGGGCGAGTCGACGGTGAAGAGGTCGGTCTTGGTAGTGGGGGTGGGGGTGTTGTTGATGGTGGTCGGTCCATCTCCGTGGATGGAGCCCGTCTCAGCGTGGGGAGCCATGATGACTTGAGTATGTGGCTCGGAGGTTGAAGCTGGGAGAGGGGGTGTTGTTCAGGTATTCAGGCGGTAGGGTGGTGGTTGCTTGTCTGGCGGTTGACCTTTAGAGATCCTGAATTGAGTCCGCTGAGCTACCGGGAGAGGCAGAGCAACGGCCTCCAGCGAACGGATGATGGACCCTGGATGGTGTCAGTTGACGGCTGTGGGTATCATGGGCCAGAAAGGAGAGGGCTCACGAGTTGAGGAGGTTGGAAAACGTCTTGACGACGGGGTGATCGCGACTCGAGAGCGCGATCGAACGGTGCAAAGGTTTGGTGAGAGGGTGGTGGTGGGGTGGTGGTGTAAGGTGAGCTGTGCTCAGAAGAGGAGGAAGAAGGGTGAAGTGGTGGGTTGGTTGGGTTGAAGGTTGTGAGAGTTGACAGTGGTCTGATGCTGAAGTTGTTGGTACGTGGGTGACGAGAGGAGAGGGAAGAAAGCAGCAGAGGACGGAAAGGCCGGCGTCCCGATGATTAAATAAGTCGGGCGGCTCGGGGGCTTGGAGTTGGCACAGCACTTCTGCAGGATCCCGGGTTGTGGTCGTCGATTCGGCGCTAGACGGGACAACGGCCTCTCGACAATCACCTCACGAGCCAAGCCCAGCCGAAGCCCGGACGACGCCTCTCCTGCATAGGCGGGGCATCCTGGGTGAGGGAAGAGAGGGGCGGTGAGCGCGAGCCGAGCCAGGCACAGGACAGGACAGGAAGCTCGGGGGTGGGGGTGTTGCTGCTGTGCGAGGTGCGAGGTGTTTGCTGGGACCTTGACCACTGGGCGTTGTTAGCGGTTAGGACAGCATGGAAATGGCGTGAGGGATAATACCGCGATGCATGGAGGAGCGACATGACATGGGGCATGGATTTAATTCATTCCATGTCGGCCTCGGGTGGCGGTCGTGGACGCGTGCTATTAGTTGAAAAGGTGCGGATGCCGCGGATGTGCTGGACATAGATGGATCCGCCCAGGCTTGTCGTTTGGATCATTGGTTTCGAGTTGTTCATCTTTTCGGTTGATTTGTTCTGACTGGAAGAAAGTTGAGATCCTTCACTCAGGCTATTTGCTTCTCTTCCAAAAGTCGGGAAGGTGCAATGCAGGTGCAGACCTGGAGCTCGTGATTGCCCCTCCCCCTCACTGACCCCTCCTGCTCTCCAGTGTCCCCGGGCTCACAGCGCTTCGGCTGCCTGGAGGCCCTGGCGTCTTATCGCTATCGGGCCCCTGTGCAGGGGTCCTGACACGCTAACGCCGCCACCGCACATTGTCGTTGGCTGCCTGCACCGAGCTTGCTGTCGGATCTGTCGGACGGAATCGACGGGAGAATTGGAGGCCACCTCTTCAATCGAGCTCCCTCTATTATCCCGCACACATCTATTGAAGCAGGTCACCAGCAGCACACCATCATCTTCTTATCTACCGCAAGCCCGATCTCTACTGCATCCCGCATGGAGGAAGTGGTCTCGTGGACGTTTCCTCACCCTCCTCCCTGGACCCGAGCTGCCATCATACTGGAGACAGGACCCGAGCCGCTGTTTTTCTCTCGTAACATGCCCCTCATCAGGTGGGTTTGCCTCTCTTGGCCGGCATGTGCAGTGCAGCATTGGCGGGGCGCCGTTGCTGCATGGCGCTGCGTCCTTTCTGCAGTGCACAATGTGTTGGCCGAGGGGTACCGCTTATCTCACGCATCTCCGTCGGCATAGCGGCTCGAGGGTCCTGTCCTGGTTGGAGTTTGAGGGTTTGTTTGTATGATGTGCTGTTGGCTGACCATATTGGGTAGTCATACTGTCTATCTTCCCGGAGAATCTTTTCCTTCGACTTGCGGATGGAAGTTGACATGGCTTGAATACCAAAGAACTCCCTGAGGCGCTTCTGCCATGACACATTACTCCCGACTCCTCGCGGTTCGCCTGACCCGGAAGTCCTCCTCGTGGACCACACACTTCGACCAGGCCCTCACGCATACCGAGCGCACGGTGGCGGAGGCTGGGGTATGCCATACGCTTGTTGGCAAGGCACATATCCCAACTCCCCGCCGTTGTAGTATTGCTGCTGCTGCTGCTGCTGCTGCTGCTGCTGCCCTAGGACTCTTCTCCGATTCGGGCGTCTGACAGTAGTCGACTTGCTCCTGAGACAGGCTGGCCAGCAGAAGCACAAGGCCACGGCCACGAGGACTATCAGCACGCTCATCGCACCGAAGATGATCGCGATCTGGGTTCCTCCTGCGTCGCGAGCGAAGAGCGGTTCCTCATAAACATATTGACGGGGCAGCAGTAGCACCTGCGCGTCTCCTTGTGAGTCGGATGCATGTGTTGTGTCGGTGTCCCATGTGGGACGTCCCACTGGACCGCCGTCCGGCATGATCCCTTTGACCACGAGAGCCGGAACGACCAAGGACGTGGTATCTTGACCCAGCTTCGGAGCATCGAGGGTACACATGAGGCTGCCAGTCTCTCGAAGACGGTTCAGGGTCGCGTCATAGCGATAGCCCCTTGATGTGGACGGTCAGCTACTTTCTCCTCTCAAGTCACTGGGGTTACTCACGCCGCACAGCAGACCAGGACGCGATACACAGCGTCGCTGATGCTCTTCTGATATCCTGCCACCTCGATGTAGCCGGTCGGGCATGATGGGGCCTCGGAGTCGTCGTGGTCCATGGCGGCAGCGGGACGCGGGTTTCGCAGCGTCGCTGGCTGTGTCGATGCTGTCCTAGGGGGAATTTGACGCGAGCCCGCCTCTTCCCTTTCAAGAGTCAGGCAGAAGCCCAGTCAGGCTCATCAGCTGCTTGTTGGCTCCAAGGCTGTTCATGGCTGTTGGCTGTTGGTTCTGGCCTGCCCAGCCGGTTAAATGCGTACGAGGAACGCATCGGGCGAAAGAAGCCAGGGGCCTGTCAGCCGTGTCCCGACCCTACGAGTCCTCAAAGGCGAGGAACATACTGAAGCTATCCCCAGATCCCACGTCGGTGGATTCAGTACGGCACGGTCTGGGGCCGTGGAGTCGAGGCCGGCTGGGGGCGGATCCGGTACGGAAGCCCCCGCCAAAGTTCCTGGAGGCAGGATGCACGGCATCGGCATCGGGAGGTCTCAACGCAGTGACGTGCCGCTGCCCCGTGAAATGTTTCGCCCATCTGCCCACATGTGACAAGCACTGGATAGCCACGATGTAACCGACGTTCAGGATCCAGGTGGCCGTTCGGGGGGTCCGGTAAATGGGGATCATCGCAGACTGACTGGAATGCAGGTCATCCCGGGGGTATCACGGCCAAGCAGATCATGAGACAACGGAACGGGCAGCAGGGAAGCAGATCGAGGGACCGCTAGCCCGAGTTGATGTTGGTTGTGTTTACTCGTATCCCGTGCACAGTGGTATTAGAAGAGGACCGGCTGTTGACGGCCTTCGGCATCAGCGAGTACGACCTCGCTTTACGAGGGAAGCTGCGAGATCTTCGAGGCGGCGGCCGAATCGGGACAGTTGCTCATTTGCCCTGTTTCCTAGTTGGTCGTCGGGGGGGCCACCTGGCCGAATAGGGGTCTTGGAGTGGTGGCGGTGGTATTGTTTTGTTTCCGTGGGAACGGGGCACAATGATATGACAACAGTAAGTATTGATATCTCCCGAGAGAGGGTGTTATCGGTGCAACCAAGACAAGGTGGGAGAGGCTCTGCTTTGTGGTTCTCGAAATGAGCGAGTCCTACCATGACTTGGGATGGGACGGGCATTGGCTGGGCGTGAAGAGTGGTCGAGGGCGACGAGGCACGGGGGATGATGCTCGATTGGATCGCGGGACGGGAGGGCGGCAAATGGCAAATGAGGGTGTCGAGTGTTCATGATAAACTGCCTGGATGGTGCTAGTGGTGGTCAGCTGCGAGAGCTGAGAGGGGTGAGAAGCGCTTGTTGAAGCCATAGTTTTGCACGAACGGGAGGCACGCATCGACAACCTTATCTCGAAGGTTGTGTCAAGAATGAGGATCATCTTGCTGAGACATTGTAGCGCGGTGGACGACAGGGGCATAACGGCCAAAGGACGGGGGGCACAACGGCAGAGGACAGGGGGAAGATGGATAGCGGCTTCAGGGGCTTGCTACTAGTGGTGTTCTAGCGGTTTGTCTCGGTCGGCTGGGACTCGGAGGGGGGATTGGGAGCCGAGCAGAGGTAACACTGGCAGGTGTAGCAGCAGCTGTCAGCAGGGTGAGTTGTGACCTGGAGTGTCGGTGTAAGCCTCACCTAAGGTGAGGAGGTTGCATCGGATGGTGAGGAACGCGGCATGAGCAGCGGACATACGGCCGCATACCCAACACAAGCAAGCATCACGATGACATGCCTGGGTTCTCTTGCAGTCTGTATGAGTAGTGGATAACATGCATCATGCACGAGAGAGACGACAAGAGGAGGGCAGTTGACACCTAGACAGACGGTACCTTGCTGGCCCGTGAGCACCTTGCCAGTAGGTCGGTTTAGCGAAGTGAGGCGTCCGTGGGACAAGGCCTCGCCCTCGGCCATCGATGGGACTGGAGAATGGGGGCGCCGGACTTTGATTCCAATCAACATGATGAATTGGGGGGCGCGGGCGTGATTATCGAGCGCCCCCTTCCCCCCCATCTGCTGGGGGTTGATCATTTGACGCCATCATCAGTGGGGAGGGGGAGGGGGAGGGCCGAGGACGCCGGACTTCTGCAGGTACCCGAGCGGCGGTGGTTTGAGTTGGCTGGTTGGTTGGCCAGAAGAAATATGAGATTTCTCGAAGCCGGTTCGTGCATCGCCGTTGGCTGCTGCACATCACGGACAGGACAAGAAAGGTGTCCCGATGGGGAAGGGCAGAGATGGGACGAAAACAAAACCGGTTCTCGCGTGGACCGGAACGGCCGAGCTGATTTCTGCAGGTGTCCTATCGGGGCCTATCTCGGGCTGTCTGCCACGTTTCTCGGGTTCATGACTGCTGGCCGATGGTCGCTATCATGGGTCGGGCACAGGCATCCATCGAGGATAGGCCGGTCATGTTAATGCATCTGGATAGAGACAGTAATACTTTATTTCAGTTATTTAGGGACATGTTCTACAGGCAGCCGTCGCCGTTAAACAACCAAGGCGGTATGCATATTTTGGCGGACTTGAGAAGCGCGCTGCTAGTCAAACGGCCACCCCACCACCCTATTCCCTCTGGATCTCTCGTGAAACTGGGCCCCCTCGTGAGGGACAGTTGCTGTATCCACGGGCGAACATTGGGATGGAGGGGAGCCCCTTGGAGAGACGTGGAGTGGCAAGGGGGGGTCGGTATCGGGGTCCAAGATGGAAGAAGCGCCGCTGCGGGATTGCACCAGAGCCAGTGAGAGAGCTTGCTGGAGAGAGCCGCGTTCCGGTCTCTGCTCTTCGATGGCCAAGTGACTTGCTGGACAGAGAAGAAAAGACCCGCCCGGCTGTCGATGGGACCGAGCGGGTTCCTTGTTCATTACAATCTGATTATACCTCGTGGATTCGATACGAGGGTTTTCAGGTGTCTCTCAGGTCGTGCTGTTGGACCAGACATGATGATATCGAGTCTCCCTCGAACTTGGATCATACATGTACAACTCCTTCGGTATATGTTGCACTCGCGGAGCTTCTGCACCGTCCTCCTCCCATCGAGATGGTTGCCCCTCAGCTTGCGCCTCGTGCAGCCGTGTGCTCCTTGAGGCCGGCTGCATTTGTGCGAACCACACCAATATTCCATGGCAGGCGGGGAATCAGGGGTCGAAGCCCAGGCCAAGGACCCTCAGTCATCCGTGCACCCCTGAGCACCCCTGACAATCGACCAGGGTAGGCCCCTGTCCATGTCCTGCCCTACCCCTGACCAGTCTTCCTCACCGTAGATTGTCTGGTCTGCACAGCACAAGACAGATGGAAGGTGAATGACAAGAAAGAGAGAGAGAGAGAGGAGGAGAGAAACTGAGGCGAGGCCAGGCCAGGCGATGAAGGGGGGCAAAGACAAGGAATGATGGTCGAGGGTAAACATCCCATCCCATCTCGCCCATCCCTACTCCCTGTTCCGATGGCCTCTCCTCCGCAATCCGAGACACGACCTGCGACAATCGACTCTGCAAGTCATTCTTCCTCTGACGTTTTCGCCCGTTTCCACTGCTGTGCTGGACGTAATAGCCGCTGCTGTGCTGCCCACTGCCCACTCACTGCACTGTAGTGCACCGGCCGCCCGCGTTTATTCCTGTCCGTCCCATCCCACACCAATACCACCACCACCTCACGGACACACACACACTCTCGTGAGCAACCTTGCTTCCAACAAGAACACCTTTACCAGCGGTTCTGGAAACCCGCGCCCTCCGGACCGAAACATCTGAGCGTCGGATGCCTGTCACGCCTGGCGCTCGTGGCACATCACACACGACCTGTCCCTGATCTGCTTCCTGACAGGTTTTCTGCCCTACCCTCGGAGTCCCAACTCGGAGTCCCTCACAGTCGAAAGTCGTGACGCATGACCGGCCACGTCCGTCCCCCGAGCACCCAGATCGATCTCTGGGCAGACATCCCGACAATTGCAGACGCACACACAGACATCGTCTACCAAACCTAAACCTGCTCCCTTACACACCGACCGACGAGAAGGACAACACACCTCGCATCGAATACGACAAAGAAGGACCTCGCTTACGGGAAAGGAAGACTGGACTGAACAGGCGACTTCACCAAGAACGAAGAAGCAGTAGGGTCGACTGGAACGCAACCTTTTACAACACCAACTGAACCATCATCGACGACTGCAGCATCTCGAAGACAATTCGCATCGCGCCCCCGAGGAGGCTTCCTCCGTCACATTACACAACACACGCACACCTCGCACCACCCGCCGCCATGGCGGTCCCGCGGGAATCGGCATTCATGCCGACAATCAAGTGCTCATCATGCGGGAATCAAGTCGAGATTTCAATGATGGGCGAGCATCTGTGCAACGGGCCTGCAGAAGAAGAGCGTATGCAACCTTGCCTCCCCTACGACGGGATTCCCGATGGAAATGGACAACTAACATGCGCAGCTCTCCCACCAATGCCACCAGCAAACTCGTTCAGGTCATACGATGAACCACCGCGGCAGGATAACTTTAACAAATTCGGTCGCATGGCACCTCCGTCAGTCGACACTGGCATCGCAAGCAAGTCTTTCCCCAACTTCCCTTTGCTCCCTCCCCCTTACTAGCACCTACCCTCGGCCCTCGTCGGTCAAAGGACACCCAACCCCTGGAATTGCGCCGAACCCCCCGCTAACCTTCTGTCCAGATCGCCCGTTCCTGGGCCGCGATCAGATGACGCCCATGAGCACCTCGACGGCGTCCCTCAGCGTCTCACCAAAGACGCCCGGCGCAGGGAGGTCTGACGACTACTTCCAGCCGCGCATCGCCTCGGACTACGGCAACGCGCCGTCACAAAACCCAAGACGCCCCGGTGGCTACGGCGGCTTTGACGAGCCCGACGCCTACAGCTCCGAGTCGGGCTACATGAGTCCCCAGCAGAAGCAGGGGCAGCAACAACAAAACCAAAACCAGAACAACAGCCTCCTCTCGCGCATGAATTCCATCGCCCCCGGCCCGTTTGAGATGAACCGCAAGGGAAGCGTCGCCTCTGCCGCATCCTCCAAGAACCAGTTTGCGCCGCAATCGAGAAAACCCTCGAGCCAGTTCGATCTCCAAGAGCCTCTGGCGACCGTCAACCTCAGCACATCCCCCGAATACGAGGACGCGCCCATCATGCTCAGCCTCTCGCCAACAACGTACCAACCTCCCAACATGTCCTACGGGCCTTCGATGCCCGCGACGCCCGCTACACCCTCGACCCAGGACGGATTCGCTTTCCTCGCCACAAACCACCAGGATATCGCGCCGCCCACGATTCCCAGGAAGAATGGCTACGGCGGCTTTGGCGACCGCGAACGTGATGTCCCGCCGCAGCAGATGGCGAGGAGCAACACTCTCGATGTTCGCCCCCCGAACCGCTCAGGCACCTTCCCCCGCCCCAGCGAGCGCAACGACTCACCCATGAGAACCCCCTCGGCCCCCGGCGCACGCTCAGATCGTCTGCGCCAAATCGCCGATGAGGATGTCTCCAGCGGTCACGGCAGACAACCCTCCTCCGGACCCGACAGGACGCGCCAGCCGCCGCCACGGACCAGCCTTCTGCGACCTTCGACATCAGGTCGCGAGACCCCGCGCATCAACCTTGCCCAGGAGTTTGGCGTCGGCAACCCGTACCACTCGCCTTCCGACTCGGCATCTTCCGGATACTCGACTTTCAGCCGTCAAGGCGACACCAGCTCGCAGAGCAGCTCCTCGACAAGCCCCGTCAAGGCAAAGGCCGGTGGCAGCACCAGCAGCAGACGCCAGCCCTCGGACACATCCAACTTTGACAATGTCATGCAGGATCTCGAGACGTCCATGGATGGCATGGGCAGGCCCTCCAATGGATCGCCGCCTCGACAGCAGCGCCAGCAACAACAACAACAACAGAACCCCTTCTCTAATCGCCCACCTCCACCAGACCGCGCCCGTTCTCCCCTCGCCAGACAGGACCGCTCCCCGCCACGTACGGACTACAACACCTCTCCCCGCCGGCAACCCTCCTCCGCCGATCGCAACGGATCAGCTCCTCCCTCCAAAGGTCCATGCAAATCCTGCGGCATCCCCATCCAAGGCAAGAGCGTCTCCTCCGCCGACGGCCGCCTCACAGGCCGCTACCACAAGGCCTGCTTCGTCTGCGCAACCTGCCGCGAGCCCTTCTCGTCCGCTGAATTCTACGTCCTCGGCGACCGTCCCTACTGCGAGCAGCACTACCACAAGCTCAACGGCAGTCTGTGCGGCAGCTGCGGCCGCGGTATCGAGGGCCAGTATCTCGAAGACGAGGACTCGATCAAGCACCACGTTGGCTGTTTCCGGTGCGGCGACTGCGGCATGTCCCTGTCGAATGGGTACTTTGACGTGGGTGGAAAGTCGTACTGCGAGCGTGATGCGTGGAGGCGCGTGCAGCAGCCGTGGATGTCGGGCGGTCCTGGGGGTCCGGGTGGCCCTCCTCAGGGTGGCAACGGTGAGCCGCCGCGCAACATGGGTCGCTCGCCTGGCCCTGGCCCGATGGGACCTCCTCCCGGCAGAGGACGGGGACCTGGTGGTCCTGGACCTCGCGGTCCCGGTATGGGAGGTCCTCGCATGGCAGTCGGTCTGCCGCGGGGCCAGCGTCTCCCGCCGGGTGCCAGCCTTGGACCTATGCCGACGATGAACAAGCGCATGACGAGGCTGGGCATGATGGGCCCCTCGTAGGTCTAGGACACGCATCTTGCCACGGGCGACACACGGCGACTCTTGATTTGGACACACCACACACATCTCACAGCGACTACTCATCATTCATCATCAACATCATCATCACCATCCCTTTCACGAGCATGAACCATGCGCCAGCGGCCCGCCGACCTGGTAGCACCTCCCGGCGTTTTTATCATTCCCCTGCGATCCCCCCCTTCCCCCTTTGCTTCTTTCGCTTCTGCTTCATTTCTGGAACCCCCCTCATTTCTATACCCCCGTCCTGGCGGACATTTTTCAATGCCTTTTCGTGTATACCCATTCATTCGCGGGGCGGTTTGGTGTCTATTGTAAGACAAATTGGGGGAGGTTGGAATATTATGTCCTTGTAGTCTACTAGATGGCAGCGACGGGAGTCGTGGCCGTCTTTTGTGTGTGGAGAGCTAGCTGTATGGCGGCTCTGGGAGATGGACTCTGAATAAGACCATTTCCGCTTGCTATGGTTTTTGGGGAATTATTGCCGTGATGGTTGTGTAGCAAGACGTTGATGGTGGTACTCGAACGTTCAAGAGGTCTCTTGTGTGATGCGCCTCGCTTCGAGAAGGGTCTGGTATTTGGCTGGCAGCACAGGGCATGACTTGGTATGCCGCACCGCCGAAGCTAAGACTCATCATTGCAAGACTCTGATGGCCTCGGGGGTCCATCCCAGGGGCTGACGTGCCTGAGAAACTTCCACCAGGTTCGCAGGGGATCAGATCTCTTCTCGACACGTGCCAAGCACACGAAGTGCCAAGTGATGAAAAGGGGTCGAGGGAGATTGGTCTGCATGATTGGCCAATTATTTCTTGGGGGTTCACTTAGGGGTTCACGACACAAGAAGCAGTGCCCAATCCTCTTGAACAGCGCCGGTCAGGAATGTTGTTCTCGGTTGCGGCTCCGCGTCCACGCGAGATGTGAACACCCACCCCGCGCGAGGTCTCACTTGTTCGCCTTGAGGGGCCCGAGGCCGATCAACAGTGATGGGGCAGGAGGGCACTCGGAGGGGCAGCGCGTTTCGCATCACCCCTTGGCGAGCGGGTGCTGGGACAGACAGCTTTGAGGCTCAGGCAGCAAAGAAGATTATAGAAACCAAATGGAAGCAGACGAGCTGTCGAGCTTACGACTAGAACACCTCGAATCTTCAAATGGTAGAAACGATGATGGGCTTGAAAACCTACCTCGTGCTCATGGGAGGAAGATCCGGGGAAAGGAGAGATGCAATTGTTTCTCATGACTCTTGCAGCCGCCACCATGGGATTCTGCTTTGCCGCTAAACACCCAGCTAGCCAAATCAAATACCACCATCATGCTGGAGTCGGGACGTGCTGCTTGCGGCCACAGGAAACAAAACGCCAGCACGGCCATCCCATCACGACTCTTTCAAGTTCGGGACTTTGAATTGAACCCCTCCACGAAAGAGACGTGCCGTGCCGGTGGACTTCCATTGCTTTTGAAAATGACACCGGCCCCCTACCAAGTACCAGTGCCTGCCAGTCATCCATCCACGTCTGCAGTCACTCGCTAAACCCCCACTTGGCGTCTGCAGGCCCGGCTTCAGGGGCCGAGTCTGGCCCTTGGCACCCCCAGGGCTGTCCTAGCAGTAGACCCCCCTGCTGTTCTCCTTTCAATTGGCGGCCCCGAGCACTCCCAGAATCGCACCTGCCCGGACACGACTTGGCGACCTTCCACTGCACTGCACCAGCGCGGCCACCACCTCCTGAGTCCCACCCCCGAAAGTTCCATTGCCACCAGGCCCAGACCCCCGATCGCATCTCTCGCCGCTCCATCCGACTCGACTCCGACTCCTGCAGCCCCTACTTTCCGCGTCCCCTTTTTCCTTGGCCCTTCAATCTGCCGTCCCTTTGGCCTGTTCCGAAGATTCTCGCGACCGACGTGCGCGACACAGATACGATACGCCGTCTCGACGACCTGCACTCCTTCTCCTGGCAAAATCAGCGCCCGCCTACGCCCTTGTATCGTTTCGCCGCGTCTTCTGCGTCTCCCCCGACTTCATCTCGCGGCCATAATTGTCCGACCCGACCGAATCATTCACTTCTTGCCTCGTCGACTCGACTCTTATCGCCATCCAAGTTGACGAAATCGCTCTCGCTGCGTGCAGACCACCCGTCATCTCAAACCCGACAAGCCCCCCCCGACGCCTCCATCACATCCCCGAAACATGTCCCTCTTCTAGACAAGCGACATTCCACAGCTGTAACCTGCCGCACCGCCCTCTGTCGTCGCCACCCGAGGCTTCGACAAGCTCACAGACCCCTGCCCCTCCCGCGACGGCCTCGCAATGGTTCTCTTCGACCACCTGAGGCCGCAGGCCGCCCGTGGCCTCTTTGGCCCGCGCCCGCGCCCCAAGGTCATCCTTTTCGCGATCTTCTCCATGTTCTGCATCTACCTCCTCGCCTCGCCATCCTCCTCCAGCAGCTACCAGGTCGTTCCCTGGAAGCAGGCCCCTGGGTCAGCGGACGGCGGCCCGCCCGAGAAGGTGCTGACAGAGGGGGAAAAGAAGAAGCTGTATGAAGAGAACGAGCAGCGTCTCCGGGACCAATTCGCCGCCGAGTACGAGGCCGCAAAGAGGTGAGTTTTTCGCCGTCGTCGCCCGCATCTCCCATCGTGGCCCTGATGCTGACCCTCTCCTTCACAGCTTCGAGGGCAACGATGCCATCTACGGCAACACCCTCTCCACGATGGTCAGCAGAGACCTGCGCTCCGACGAACACGCCGCGGCGCTCAAGGAGGTCCACAAGAAGCCCCGCGCCTTCTCGGCCGAATCGCCATACACCTACAACCCCTATCCCGCCTACCACAGCAGCGACTGGCGCAAATCCCACAGGGGCAGCTACGTCGCCTGCCAGGGCGCCAACGGCAACCTCATCGAGGACATCCAGGTCTTCAAGGGCCACCCTCACGACTTCCCCGCTGAGAGCTTCGGCAGCTTCGAGGTCCTCAACATGGACGGCAACCTCTGCTTCGAGCGCGAGTCCCGTCTCGGCCAGTACGGCCTGAGCATGGTCAAGAAGGGCGGCCGCCCTATCAACTGGGACTCGGTCGATTGGGGCAACCTCCAGAACAAGTGCCTTGAGCTGAACAAGGGCCGTTACGACCTTGAGGGAAACGAGAACCCCTACATCAGCACCATCTACCCCGAACTGTTCCCGCCTGCGGGGCCCGACCGCATGATTCGCGCCCGTCAGGCCGCCGATGCCGATTCTGAGGCTGCCAGCGAAGCTGCTGCCCCCAGCGAGGAGCAGGACTCGGAGCCGGCACCGCCACCGCCCTCCCCAAAGGGAAACAGGACAACCACCGCCAACAAGGGCGTCCTCGAGTACGAGCCGCGCACCGCCATCCTGCTCCGCTCCTACACCGGCAAGAGCTACTCGGACAACGACAGACAGGTCATGCGCTCCCTGGTGACGGAGCTCGCCCTCCGCACCGGTGGCCAGTACCAGGTCTTCCTGCTCCTGCACGTTCGTGAGACGAGTGTGGATATCGTCAACAGCAAGGAAGCCTACAACGCAGTCCTCGAAGAGAACGTGCCGCTCGAGTTCCACGGAATAACGGTCCTCTGGAACGACCAGTCCGTTTGGGACATGTACAAGGAAATGACCGACGACCAGGAACGCAGTGTGCACTCGGCGCAGTGGCTGTCGGTGCAAAAGTTCAGCCAGGACCACCCATGGTTCGATTACGTTTGGAACTGGGAGATGGACGCCCGCTTCACTGGCCACCACTACGATTTGCTCGAGAAGCTGGGTGCTTTCGCCAAGAAGCAGCCCCGCCGTGGACTCTGGGAGCGCAGCGAGCGCTACTACATCCCCTCCTTCCACGGCGACTACAACACCGACTTCCGCGAGGACGTCGACCACAGGACGCGGGGCCACCAGGTCTGGGGCGCGCCTAAGTTGCCCTTCATCACGCCCGTCGGACCCAAGCCTCCCGTTAGCAAACCCGAGCTTGACAACTACGAATGGGGCGTCGGCGAGGAAGCCGATCTCATCACCCTTGGACCCATCTTCGACCCGGTCAACAGCTCGTGGGTTATAGCAAACCACGTCTGGGGTTACAGCGACGAGAATCACGACAAGGAACTGCTGCCCCGCCGCACCACCATTGTGACCCAGTCACGCGTCTCCAAGCGCCTCCTGGACATGATGCACGTCGAGAACCTTCGTGGCAACCACGTCGCGTCCGAGATGACGCCGCAAACCGTGGCGCTCCTCCACAGCTTCAAGGCCGTCTTCGCGCCGCACCCCGTATGGTTCGACCGGCCCTGGAACGGCACCTTCCTCAACGAGTGGTTCAACCCAGGACCCCGAGGCTCCAGCGGCGGACCCGGCAGCCCCATGGGCTGGGGTCGCGAGAGACGGTACCAGGGCTCCACCTGGTATTACCGCACCGAGCCGCCCCCGCGCATGTACAACAACTGGCTAGGCTACGAGGACACGGGCTACGGCGGCAGATCCTGGGAGTCGAAGCACGGCAGGCCGTGTCTGCCGCCCATGATGATCCATCCCATCAAGGACGTGCACCCGACGGACCCCGGGTTCAAGAGTGGTTACGACCTGTTCTACGGCTAAGCTTGCGCGAACAACAAAGTGTGCGGCGGCGTGGGCATGTATACCATGGGGCGGGGAGTTTGTGTGCCCGCATCGGCACCAGGCGCGGCGTTATGACTCTTTTATTGTTTTTGGACTCTGGTGAAGCAGGAAAGAAGCACCTGTAGGCACAGCTTCACGTACATAGAGGGCCAGGGGAGAAAGACAGCGGTCGATGTGGCCCCTCGTGGCCAGCAACGGGCCGCGACAGGTGCTTGTGTGGTTATATAATGTACTTCTTCAATACTAATGTTGCATCATGACAAGCTGGTGCGTTTGTCTCAGGGCATGTCTACGCGGGATGTACTAATACAGATCCATCTTCTCGACGTTCTCGAGGTGGATGAGGCCATTCGGTGGCTGTGGGGGGTTGTCAGTCAGGTTCGGGCGGTATGGCGGAAGGACTTACAGGGACGAACTGGCGAAGCTGGACGCCAGCTTCACGGAAAACGGCGGCCGTCTCGACGTCCATGCTATAGCCCTGGGCGTAGACGACCTCTTGGATGCCAACCTGGCAGATCTTGATGCTGCAGGTCAGGCAGGGGCAGGTATCGCAGTAGAGAACAGCACCGTCACGAATACGCTCGCGGCCAGCTTCGAGCAGGGCATTCTCTTCAGCGTGGATGCATAGACAAGTGGCAAGAGCGGCACCAGAACCCTCGCCTCCCTCGTTACAGCGAGGACAGCCTCCGGACGAGCAATTGCGCATGCCGCGAGGTGTGCCGTTGTAGCCGGTGCTGAGAACGCGTTTCTGTGCGCCAGAGACGAGGACGGCGCCGACACGGCGCTTCATGCAGTTTGAGCGGAGCGAGGCGAGGGTGGCGAGGTGCATGAAGTAGGCATCCCAAGAGGGCCGCAGGCGGACGGGGCTGGGGAGGTCGAGCTTGGCAAGGGTAGCGTAGAGATGGGGAAGGGAGGGAGATGTGTTGAGAAGGCGGACGGTGGCGCGGGAGATGAGGGGCTGGAGGCCGCGACGGGGGTGGTAGAGGCGGGCGTCTGAGTGGGTGACGAAGGCTTCGAGATCGGGGAGGTCAGGGAGGGAGAGGCCGGTGTGGTCCTCGCGAAGGGTCTGGAAGCGGCGCCAGCGAAGGGTCAGGGGTGCGTCAACGCTGATGAGGAGGAAGAAGGGGCGGCGGGAGAGGAGGTCGAGGACGGATTCATCGGGGACTTCCGTCAGGACCCAGCGATCTTGCCAGCGGGGAGTGACGTAGTCGAGGAGGGCTTGGGCGGAGGAGAATGTGCGCTCGGGGGGTGCTGAGCTTGTTGAGGGAGTTTCCTGGGTGTCTGGTGATTCGAGGTAGATGTGTTTGAAGCCGTGGTGGTCGACGAGATATTGAGCCACTGTCTTCTTGCCGGCGCAGATGCCTGGGAGGCGTCAGTGAGTGGAGGAGGGGGGTTGGCAGGGGTTTTTTCTAACCTCCGCAGATGCCAATCAGCATGGTGAGATGGGGTTTGGGGTGTAAAATTGAGTTGTGGCTGGGGGCTATCACGAGATGTGAGTGTGGTGTTTTGCTGGATGAATTTGAGGTGGCATTTGGGTGGTTGACCGGCTAACACTGGCACAGGGAGGGCGGCGCCCCTGGCGCTAGTGGTCTCGGACGCGTCGACGCGTAAAGTGGTGGGGTGGAAGGGCGATTTGCCGGACTTCACCCGGACTCGCCCACAAAGATGGAATGTCTTGTACCTCTACCGGGGAGCTGGCGGATGGGCTGCCAGGGCAGCTCCTTCGCCTACAGAAATTTCAGATTCTATCCTTTTCTGAGGAGCAAGCTTGAAAAACACCGTATCAAAGCACATGAGACATTACAGATGATTACTCACATCAGAAGAAGCAAGACATCATGCAGCTCCTGGTGCCCAATGTCTCCGGTACATCTAAGCCCGATCAGGGTCCATTCAGTGTGCTGTGCCGCTGGCTGCCCTGCCTGGTGTGGCCCCACGCCCCGGCCTGATGACACAACCCCGTGCCTCCCCTCCCCCACCACGGATTCCACGGCTGTTGTCATCGGTGCGCACCTCAAGCCCAGCTCCCAGCTCCCCCAATCTTCCTTTATGCTTCCCATGTCCCAGAACGCCTCCTGAAAAAACTACCATTTCTGCCTGATCACACCTGTGACTGATGACTTTGCGCACAAAACCCCAGCCCCCGTCGCGCGGCTGACCTTCTTTCTCGTCATCCATCCTCGGACCCCGCGGTCGCGCGATAATCTATTGCTAGGCCCGCCGATTGCGCTCCCCGCACCGCACCTCTTCTTCGTCCAACTGCTCCACGACACGACCCCTTTCCCTCGTTTCCAAACTGTACAACCTTTTACGATCAGAGGCCGTCCGACAACATGGCCCTTCAGTATGCTCCCTTCTCCTCGGAGATTGAGCTGCCCTTCTACTCGGCCCTGTTCGCGCGCAAGCTGGACCATGACAAGCTCGATGACTCGGTGCGCAAGGTGACGGGACAGTACATCCATCTGCCCGTAGACTCTGGCCAGAGTTGCAAGATGCAGATTCTTGGTGATGCCCTCACACGAGACGAGTAAGCCTTGCCCCTGCTCGCGCCGGCGAGCCCCGTGGGCGCATCGCATACTGACAAAGCGCAGAGCAGAGAGAGACCACATTCGCGCCGAGGGATCGATCAAGAACGTCAACACAATCGAAGACTTTAGAAACACAGACAAGCCCGCCATGCTGCAGCTTGCTGCCCGACAGGTATGCCAGTCCTGTCCTGCCCCCTCTGTACACCCGCTGACGACTTAGATCTGGGATGCCATCAACGACGGCTCCATCTACGAAGTACCCTCCCTCCTCTCCTCCTTTGCGATGCTCTCCTACGCCGACCTCAAGAAATACACCTTTACCTACTGGTTCGCCTTTCCCGCCCTACACTCCGAGCCGCAGTGGAAGAAGTCAGGGCCCGTCACGCGCCTCAAGCCCAAGGAGAGCATCGTGCTGGTCGACCGAGTCAACACATGGACCGCCCACCGTGTCAGCAGCCGCCAGAACGGATTCTTCTTGGCCAAGAAGGTGCGGAATCCGGACCTGTCCAACTACAGCAAGGATGAGAACGACGAGCTGCACGATCTCAACGACGCATTTGGATACATCTGGGAGGTCGGCAAGCTGGCCGACTTTGAGAGCGGCTTCTTCAACGATGTCGCTGAGGAGGATCGTTTCGTTGCCTTTGTCGACCCGTCGACATATGCCGAGGGTCCCGGCTGGCCTTTGCGCAACCTGCTGGTGCTGATCAAGCAGCGCTTCCGCATGAGCAAGGTCAACATCCTCTGTTACCGCGAGATCAGGGCCAACAGGCACGCGGCGAGAAGCATCATCCTGCCCCTCGAGACGGATTCCTCCGAGCCCCTTGACCCTTCTGCCATGCCCCGCGTCACGGGCTGGGAGAGGGCCACCGACAGCAAGCTCCGCGCCCGGGTGGTCAACCTGTCCGAGTATATGGACTCGACAGCGCTGGCCGACCAGGCGGTGGACCTAAATCTCAAGTTGATGAAGTGGCGCATCTCGCCAACCCTCGACCTCGACGTGTTTAAGAACACAAAGTGCCTTCTTCTGGGAGCGGGAACACTCGGCAGCTCCGTGTCTCGGTTCCTGCTGGGCTGGGGCGTGCGCAAAATCACATTTGTCGACTATGGCAAGGTGTCATACTCGAATCCGGCACGCCAGTCGCTCTTCACACACAGAGATTGTGAAGGCGGCGGCAGCCCCAAGGCACCCACGGCAGCAGCAGCGCTCCGCAACATTTGGCCGAGCATAGAAAGCGAGGGCCACGTCCTGGCAGTTCCCATGCTGGGCCACCCCTTTACGGACGAGGCTAAGACGCGGGCCGACTTTTTCGAACTGAGCCGCCTCATCGACGAGCATGATGCCATCTTCCTTCTCATGGACAGTCGCGAGGCGCGCTGGCTGCCGACGGTCATGGGCAAGGCAGCTGACAAGATTGTCATGAATGCGGCTCTGGGCTTCGATAGCTACGTGGCCATGCGACATGGCGCTGAGCCGAAGAACGCGGCGCCCGAGGACATGGAGCGCGAGACGCTGGGCTGCTACTTTTGCAGCGATGTCGTAGCGCCTGCCGACGTAAGTTTTCTGCACCCATCCTCGAAAATGACTCGCTAACGATGAGTAGTCTCAGAAGAATCTCACAATGGACCAGCAATGCACTGTGACTCGGTCGAGCGTCGCGGGCAAGGCATCAGCAGACGTGGTCGAAATGTTCGCCAGCCTGCTGCAGCACCCGCTCAAGCACCATGCGCCAGCACCACAGCCGACACCGGGCAACATTCCCGCGCGCGATCCCCCCGACCACCCCCTGGGCCTCGTGCCGCACCAGATCAGGGCGTACCTCAGCACCTGGGAGACCAACGTGATCCGTGGCGGTTCCTACGCGGCGTGTAGCGCGTGCAGCCCCGTGATCCTGGACACGTACCGACGCGACGGGTGGGACTTTGTGCGCAAGGCTCTCCTGGAGAAGGACTACGTTGCCGAGCTGTCAGGCCTTGCCGAGGTGCAGCGGCAGGCGGAGCTGATGGCAGCGCAAGTCGACTGGGAGGAGGAGGAAGAGGACGCCGAGGAAGGTGATGGCGAGCTTCTGTGAAGTTATAAAACAGATGCACAAACGATAAAAGGGGATATGGACATGGGCCTGGACATGGATGCCAGATGACTGGATTTTTGCTTTGGGAACGCACGGAGTTGGGGACTTTTACGATTTCTGAAAAGGGTTGATTGTTTGATTTGCTGGCCGGATATGGCCTCACTGTTGGGCCAGGTACACAGGTATACAGGGACAAGAATATCCACGATGTTCATGCAACTAGATGTATGAGAACTTGAAAGGATGCTGGTCACGGTCTCTTCTTGACTGAGGGCGGCTGGATCACCTGGGACAACGTGTTGACAGCTGGACTTGGCGGATGACCCGGGTACCGTCATCCGCCCGTCGGATCCCGCGGGGGAACGGTGCTGATGTGGCGGCCACGGCGCTGTAACCGCTCCCCGCAAGGTGGAGGCTGGTGTCTTCCATCCCCAGCCTTCGGTGCTCACATGCTGGCGTCAGGGGCCCAGTCTGTACCAAGATCCCCCGGACCGCCCATCTCAGGACACCCTCTTCAGCTGCATCATCTAGTTCATCTCCCTTCCCTAGACAATTCACAGTGTTTTACGTACAGAACACCCCTACTTCCAATCCGTTACTCAACCTCGGCGTCAGGAACAGACGCGGTTGACCTAATACCGATCTTCAGGGACGGTCGGTTTTTAGTCAACGAGCCCACCTTGTCTGACGAGTCGCCTCGACGATACGAGATTGGACCCCCGATCCGATCCACCACCGAAACTTGGGACCGGAGCCAAGGCCAAGGGAAGAAGAACGTGTCTGTCTCGGGTCACGTGGCCCGTCCGGACCCGGGGTCAAAGGGGGAGCAGCCACCCGACACTCCTACATCAACCCGGTCATCGGCTCTCCATTCCAGGGCGTTTGTATATCATCAACCTCGGGGTCATTTTTCATTTCTTACTTTTTGTTGCATTCAGACGTTGTGTGCGCGACGTACTTCATTCACGCTCTCCCGCGAGTCGGGACATTTCACTCTCTCACCTCACCCCATCATGGCTGTTCTGGGCTCCATCTTCCGGCGGCTGTTCACAGCGCCGCCCATGTCCACCGACGGTTTCCACGGCGTCGTTGTACCGCTGGAAGAGGCGCATCTGCACAGCCACTCGCGGCGCGTCGGGCGCACTGAATTCGAAGAGCGACCAACGCCAGATGGCGATGACGAGGACCCGATGAAGGATGCGGAGGAGAGTATGGGCATGTTGGAGATGAGCGCGGCAGAGTACACCATCGAAGGCTTGCGGAAAGAGATGCGACGAGGGAGGGGGGAGTCGAGCGATTATGAGCGTGAGTTTTGTGAGAGGCCAGGTGTAGTAAGATGGATGCTGACAATGGTGGCAGTTCGGTCCAAACTCGTCAACAAGGCGATTCAGGATATCGGCATGGGACTATATAACTGGCAATTATTCGCATTATGCGGCTTTGGCTGGTTCGCAGACAAGTAAGTTCCCCAGACGACAGCATATCAGAACACTGCTGACCTCACTCATAGCCTCTGGATGCAAGTGAGTAAAACACCAACCCCCCATCACGACCCCTACTAACGTCCCAGGGCGTCTCCCTCACCCTCCCCTCTCTAACAGCCGACTTTGGCGTCCCCGAGAAAACAGTCCGCTACACTACCAGCGCCCTCTTCCTAGGTCTCTGCTTCGGCAGCTTCGTCTGGGGTGTTGGGTCCGATGTCCTCGGTCGCCGGCTCGCTTTCAACTACACCCTCGCCATCACCAGCGTCTTTGGCATCGCCGTCTCCTTCGCCCCGACATGGGGCTGGACATGTTTCTTCTTCGCTGCTCTCGGTTTCGGCGTCGGCGGAAATCTTCCTGTGGACGGCGCCCTGTTCCTCGAATTCCTGCCTGATGCGTCCAGCGCCTTGCTGACGCTCTTGTCCGTGTGGTGGCCTGTTGGCCAGTTCGTGTCGTCCGTTATTGCATGGTACACAATCTCGAACTGGCCCGCCAACGAGGGCTGGCGCCTCTTCGTCCTAGCCATCGGCCTCATCACACTCCTCATGTTTGTGATTAGGTGCTTCGTCTTCCGCCTCCTCGAGTCGCCAAAGTTCCTCCTCTCCAAGGGTCGCCAGGCCGAGGCTGTCGCAGTCGTTCATGCTATTGCCCACCGTAACGGCGCAAAGACCTGGCTCACCCAGGCCGTCATGGACGCCGTTGTCGACGGCAACACCGACGGGAACCGAGACGATGACGACGACATGCCTCCGGCTCCTCGTCACGCCGCCCCGGCATCAGGCTCCAGCGTCCTCCGCGAGAAACTCCGCGCCTTTTCCGGCGCTCGCATCCGCCCTCTCTTCCAGAACAAGACGCTCGGCACCGCCACGGCCCTCATCTGGTTCTGCTGGGCCACCATCGGCATGGGCTACCCGCTCTTCAACGCCTTCCTCCCACAATACTTTGCCCGTATTCACAACCCCTCAGGCTCTGGCGGCGAGGAAGAAGGGGGCGCCATCTCCCAAGAGACATACCGCAACTACGCCATCACTTCAGTCATGGGTATTCCCGGCGCGTTGCTGGCGGCATATCTCGTCGACCACCAGTCGCCCTGGCTCGGCCGCCGCGGTACCCTGGCCATTTCGACGTTCGTTTCGGCTATTTTCCTCTTCCTCTTCGTCACCCTCGGCACTACACCCAACTGGCAGCTCTTCTTCTCCTGCGTCGAGGCCTTTACCCAGAACATCATGTATGGTGTTCTTTACGCATTTACACCCGAGATCTTCCCCGCACCTGTACGCGGTGCCGGCACCGGCGTTGCCAGCTTCTTAAACCGCGTCACTGGTCTTGCAGCTCCTGTCATCGCTGCCAACGTCCCCGGCGATGGCACCACTGCGCCTGTCTATCTATCGGCCGTGTTGATCCTGGCTGCCTTTGTGGGCATGTGCCTGATTCCCATCGAGACGAGGGGGCGGCAGCGGCTGTAGAGTGTCTTACATTTGGGTCATTGGAAATCTGGCATGATATCTGGAGTTTTGGGTGGGAAGCTACAAGCCAACAAGGCATGTACAATCACATTTGCATTTAGACATCATTCAAACACATGGAATATGTTTTCATTCCTCGTACACCAAAATCTACACACTACAGACGAGTGCCACAGTGCAGACGGTCTATCTGGGATATCATGATGCTCATCACCTCGTCTCTGAAGGTCTACTTTGTCCCCCGTGCGCCAGGTGGCGCGTCAGCTCTCCGTCGGTTGAGGGAAGTGCCGACAGCGTCCTTGACCATGGGGTCGCCGCGGATGGTGTTCTGAACCAGCCAGTCCTTGACCTTTCCACGCATCCTGCTCTTGGCCTGAGGGTCGCCTACAAATGGAACGAGCTCGAGGTTGAGCAGCTTGTCAGCGTCCCTGTGTAGCTCGGCCGCGAGGTTATCGAGTTGCGCGAGGCTGCGGTCGAGCTCAGCCCCCTCGTCCTCCTCTGATCCTCCCTTTTGGGGCTGCAGGTATGAGTCAAAGACAGGGCCGAGCTGGTTGAAGGCGATGTAGAGGGTGATGCAGGCCTTGCGCAGCAAGAGGATGACCTGGAAGGGCAGGTAGGGTGCCCGGCCGAGTGTAGCGAGGAGAGCGTTCGTCAAGGCCAAGGGCACAGGGAGGCGCGGGCGGGTGACGAGGTGGCACTCGAAGAGGCCGAGGGCGATGAGAATGACCCAGCGCCAGTAGCGGCCCCAGTTCAGGTAGCCAAGCCAGGAGAGGCCGTAGAGGGCGATGGCGGCAATGGCATAATGGGGGACGAGGGACTGGAAGACGCCACGGGAGAGGTAGTCGCGGACCGTGACGACGCGTTGCCAGCGCGTGACTTCTGGACCGAAGCGGTCGTAGGCGAAGCGACGCGCCGGGTCGAGGAGTGTCTCTGAGGCGAGCTTGAGGGCGATGAAGCGGTCGGCTGCCCCATCCTGGGCGTCTCCTCGCGTCTTGTCGGGGTGGTTGAGGGCGCCTAGGCGGCGGAAGCGCGACTTGATCTCGCGATCTTCAGCGGTGAGGGAGGAGAGGCCAAGGTCGGAGTAAAAGGTTCCCTGTCGGACGAGGTCGTGGTGGGCTTCGTAAAGGGTGTAGGCTAGGTAGGCTGTGATGACGAGGACGAGGATCTTGCGTCGGTGGGAGGCGAAGCGGTGGGAGCCTGGTTGGGGGCGCGGGTCGCCGGCGCGGATTGTGATGGAGTAGTAGATGGTCTGTATCCAGCCTGTGGCCAGCTGGGGGAAAGGGTCAGTGGTGAAGGGAGATGTTGGAAGGGGAGAGGAAGCGCCTTACGTTGGGGAGGAATGACCACCCCAGGAGGGAGAGGAAGCCTGATGACATTATCGGGGAGTTCGCAAAGGCCTTTGGCTTGACATCTCCCGTCGGCTGTGTGACGCGATCTGACTTGAGGCAGATGTGTTGGCTGGGAGAATTGTGGAAGCTGGATGGTGGTGGTGATGGAGTTGGAGATGGAATTTGGTGGTGGAGAGCTCCAGCTGGCTTCAACGGCCACGGGTCACGTCACAGGCACATTTGCAGCCAAGCGCCGTCCAAGTCCAGGTGGCCCCTCGGGCGGATCCCTGCAAGCCGCGGCACAGGCCCCACGTTCCGCCTGTACCTAATTCTCCCTCACAGTTCTGGTCTCACCTCCATTCAACTTTCACCATCCACCCTGCTTCCACCACAATTCCTTTGTCCACCATCGGCTTTTTGCATCTTCTCCACAGACGATATGGCATCGAAACAGAAGTATCGTCGCAGCATTGATCGACTTGATGCCAGACCTCTCTCAACACAGCGGCGGCTGTCCGCCCTCAACGATCATGTTCATCACGACAGCTTCATCCGGCGAGGGCACATATAAGTCCCTCGCCCTGCTCGCAAGACGACCATTATACCCAAGACCCATATCATCATGTACGACACGATGTACACCATCATCTCCATCCTCATCGAGGCCGTTATCGGCATCCTTCGAGGCTTTACCCCCATGCCCCTCGCGGCTATTATCTACGGCATCATCTGCTCCTGGGTCTCCCGACTTCCCCTCTGGCTCGCCGGCAGACACGCCGCGGAATGGGATTTCTTCACAGACATGGCGCCCTCTGCAGCCAAGGTAATACTTCGCAACTCTCCCTGGGTAGGTCCTCTTCTTGACCCCTTCATCTTCCCCGTCCTGCAGCCGCAGCCCGGCGCCTCCGAGGTTCGCGTCGTTTTCCAGACCACTGTCATCGTCTGTCTGCTGTTCAACGCAGACCTATCCATGAACGATCAACTGGGCCGTTCTCGTCTCGTAAAGGCCGTCGTCAAAGCTCTGAGGGCCTGGCACATACTGGCGCCGGGCCCAGAGGTGGTGCCTCTGCGGCAGGGGCGGCCCCGTGGCATTCGTTTCCTTGCTCCTGACGTCGTTCTTCTACGTGCGATTGATTACATGGAGACTTGGCACGACGGATGTTTTGACGATACGTACCATGCGCTGGCTGTGGGTATGTATGCTTCGGTGGACACTCGCTGGCCGCATCAGGTTTGGGATCTCGTCGTGCTGTCTCCCTACCTGCAGGAGCGCCGGGCCGTCGATGAGTCGACACTGGGCCGTCTCGGTGTGCCCGTGATCTGTGTTGTGGCCGGCTTGGTCGCTCCAGAGTCGCCCTGGTATGCGGCGTCCATCCTGTTTTTTGGCAAGTTTGCCTTGAGCAGGACCTTTCGCCCATTTTTTGGGGTGCTGCCAATCCCTACCCTTGCGTAGACTTGCCTCTCATTCCTGGCCAGGGTACACGCTCTCTTGACCTGGCTGAGTCGTAGAGTTGTCTTGTAGACCGTGATATCGACAGCCTCGCGATGCACGCTCACAGCCACCACCACTCAAAAGGTAGGAAAACAAATAACACATTCTCTCCTCAACTTACTGTTCTTAACGAATGTGATCCCTGTGATGCTTCCCCAAATGTCTAGCGTAAACCCTGTCGAGCTGCCTCGGGGTGTCTTTCACGTGTCTCCAGAGGAGCATGCAATAGCCTCTGTTAGTGCTGCCACTCAAGATACCACCCTCTGCTATCAGATCCCATCTAAAACAGCTCCTCGGTCCCCCGGTCACCGGCCCCTCACCGGAACGGGCCGAAGTCTGTCTTCACTTGCACCTCACCTCACCTCAACTTCAACTTCAACTACACTCCCTCACAACACCACTTCCCTCCACCACCACAACCGTCACCACCACCACAACAGCCACAATGCCTCCCGTCAAGATCGTGCTCGACGGGCAGACGCTCGAAATCCCCGCGCTGCCGCTCACCCGCTTCTCCTTCGCACCCTTTGGCGATGTGATCCAGAACCCTCACCCGACCATCGCCCCCTCGCCCTCCCTCCCACGCACCCTCTCCCTCAACGCCGTGGCCGCCAATCAGGGCACCGCCATCAAGTACCAGCACCCCTCGACCCCTCGCGACCTCTACGCCCAAGCTCCCAGCGGTACTCCCGCCAGCGCCGTCGTCAACATGTTCGTCTGCGCCGCCCGTCCCCTCGAGCAGGCCACCCCCGCCGCGCCCCCTCCCATCTCGACCCTCCTCCCCTACGGACCCAACCACCGCGGCGGCGGCGGCCTTTTTGAAGTCTCCATTCTTGAGCGTCATCCTTTCACCACCCAGACTTTTGTACCCATGGGTGCCTCCCACGGGGCCGCTTACCTGGTCATCGTCGCCCCGAGCCTGCCGCCTTCGTCCAAAGATGAGGCACTGCCCGCCCCTGCTGAGGAGGAAGGTGCTCAGGGCAAGTCGAGGCTTCCGGGCAGGGGTCTGCCGGACCTGCGCCGCTTGCAGGCGTATGTGGCCTCGGGGGATCAGGCTGTGACGTACGGTGCTGGCACATGGCATGCTCCCATGGTTGCCCTGGGCCACCCGGGCACCGCTATTGAGTTTGTCGTGACGCAGTTTGCCAATGGGGTAGGCATTGAGGACTGCCAGGAGGTTGTCTTTGGAGGTGAGGGCGAGAGCCGCATCATTGTGCAGGTCCCGGAGCGGCCGATGCTTCCAGACCGTGCCGCCCTATCGCGGCTGTAAGTGTTCAATGGATCAATGGGATTTCTCGTGCTGTTCCAGTCAATCCTTCACAGGTGATGTGCATCCACTGTTGTGACCAAGCAGGATGTTGGAGTGCCGACTGTACTCTTAGCTCCCCAAGCCTCGCCTCTCGTCGGAGCCAGAGAAGCATTGAACTCTCTCTTGCTCTGTTTTTGCCAGCCCCCTTCCCGGGCTCATCAAGCTCGAGGACTGTTCAAGCTCAAGTTCTGTTGATCCTCGTAGTCGGTTCATCCTCGAAATGAACGCGACAGATGGCAAGAGCTGCACTTGGATTCAAAGCAGATCTCCCAGCATCCTGACAAACAACTTACTCGGCCGTCTTATTTTTCCACGTTCTGCCCGTCCAAGGTCATATCCCTAGCCTCGTACTGACAAGTTGCAACCGCCCAAGTACAAAGCATCACATGTCCTACTCAAATTGAAATTTAGGCAATTTCTCTTTGATGCAACCTGCAACAACCTTGGCAACGACCTTGCAACCATTTCGAGGCAATTGCAATCCATTTAGCACGAGAATCATCCTTCGCCCAGCACATTTCCATACAGCCAGCATCAAGCTCCTACCTCCCTGACAACTACACAATCACCACTACACAGATTCTCACCAACATCAACTTCCTCAACAATCGTGATCCCTCTGTCCGAGCGGTAGCCGCCGAGCCCCTTGATAGCCAGAAGAAATGGAACGTCCGCCGTATCCGAGGGTATCGATCGGGTAGATCCCCAAGACTCGTCCCGTCTCCAGCTTGAAGTTGAATGGAACATGGGCGAAGAAGACGCTGTGTTCACATTGGAGCCAGAGTGCAACATTCAACAAGACTGCCCACCCATCTACTGGGCATATATGAAGTCTGTCAGGCTTGACCGTGTCGCTCTTTTCGGTCCTGAGCAGTACATTCTCGAGGTGACCGCACAACGTCAAGCTTGTCGCGAGAGTTGACCGGATAGAGGGGAGGCAGGGAAAGTATCGCTCCTCTGGCCTCTGTCCCTTCCTTAGAATCTGGAGCAGAATTCCGTCCGCGTCTTTCGTGATGCTCTTCCCTATTCCCTTCCTCCTTCTTTCGTGAGAAAACTGTCTGTCCTGAAATAAACCTGGTCCTCCTAGTTCAGACTCCTGCTTCGTGATACTCAATGTTTCAACTGTGTCACCATTACACATCACCTGTAAGACAATACGTCAACTCACCGCGGCCACCACCAGTATCACAGCCACAACCCAGACAACCCACCTCTCGCCAGTCTCGCCAATCTCACGCATGAAGCCATCATCATATCACATCACAGCATATTCAGAAAGCGACAGCAACCCCAGTCTCATTGTGTGTAAAACAAGCAAACTGGTGCTGCCGAAACACACCTCCCCATAAACAATACTCAAACAAAACGAAACAATCCCAAACCCAGCAAACCCAACAAACAAACCCGAAACCTCCCAAACAAAAAACAAATCCTTCATCACCGCCCCCCTTGGGCCTCCCCCCCTCACTCCAGGTCCATCATCGGGCCGCCCCTCCACTCCTCATACTCTTGGCTGCCCAGCACTTTGTCCACCTGGGCGCTCGAGATGAAGGAGCAGAGGGCTCCCCTCCTCACCGCTCCGGCCGCTGGCGTCTTGGCCGCCGTTGGCAGGGTGGCCACCCCCGCCGCCGGCTTCTCCCCGACCGCCTCGAGCCAGGCTCGGAGGACGGCCGTGCCTCCTTGGCCCTTGAAAATGGGCCGGGCCGAAGCCCTCTCCTCGTCGTCGTCCTCCTCCTCCTCGGAGCCCGAGGGCGGCGCGGCGTCGTCAGTGCCGGCCAGCGGCAGGAAACGGTCCCCCGGGTTCAGGGGAGATACCACCATCCCCTCACCCCCAGGTTCGCCGTTCCTGCGCGCCTCCGAGTTGGCAGTGCCGAAGAGGAGCTGCCTCGCCCAGCTCTTGTGGCCCCGCCCGTCGAGGACGATGCGGCCCTTCTCCTCCTCCATTGGCGCACGAACCCGGTGGCGGAGGCGCCCCTCAAGCACCTCCACCTCCATCGTGTGCGCCGTCACGAAGTGGTAGACGCGCACGGCGCGGGACTGCCCCTGCCGAACCACGCGCCCCTCTGCCTGGCGCACGTACATGAAGTAGTTGCGCGTGTCGGTGTGCAGAGGGGCTGCGAAGAGGACGTGGTTGGCCTCGGTCAGGTTTGTCCCGGCCGACTCCGAGGACATGAGGGATTGAAGGAGGACCGCCGACCCCCTTGCCGCCTTGAACTTGCGGATCGCCGCCGCGTCCTTGTCGCTGCCCGTTGTCTGAAAAACGGCAACGTCGGCAGCCGCGAGGGCGCCCGCCAGCTCCTTCTTGACGACGTCGTCGCTGGTGAAGACGAGCGCCTTTTCGCCGGCGGGCACCACCTCCTGCTCGATCACCTCGACGATTTTGGTCGTCTTGGCGCTGCAGCCGTCAAAGTTGATGCGGCGGGACGGCTCCTTCTCGACGAGACGCCCGCACCGGATGAGCGCCCCGTCGTTGACCGAGTTGCAGTCGGTCGCCGGGCACTCCCAGCCCTGGGCCTGGCCGTCGCAGTGGAAGTCGGCGGCGCAGTTGGGGCAAAGGACGTGGCCGCAGGTGACGAAGATCTCGAGCTCGTCGTCCTCGCCGGTGCCGTCGCAGACGTCGCAGAGGCCGGAGGAGGGGTCCTTGGCCGAGAGGTCGGCGAGGCGTGTCAGCAGGCTGAGGCTTCGGGACACGGCGACAAACTTGGCGATGCCGACGTTGACGGTCTGGAGGAGCATCTGCCGTTGGGTGACGGCCTGGTCGATGGTCGCGGAGCGCTCCTTGTAGGCGAGCTCCTTGTGCGGGCGGAACGGGTAGAGCTTGCTGCCGTATTGGAAGTCGCTGGACTTGAGCTTGTCTTGGAAGAATTTTGTCGGCGACGAGTCGATCAGACCACACTTTGCAGCGACGTCTTCGGGGTTGGCACGGCGATGGGCTGCAATGACGGCGATGATGCCTGCGACGGTGGCAGTCGAGAGCGTGCTCCGCTGAGGGAGGTTCTGGCGCCATTTCTCTGCTTGGTCCTTGACGCGGTCGTATTCATCGGCGGGCATTTCGTCGAAATCTGTCTTCTTGAGGAGGTACCAGTCGGCGGGAGAGTGCTCGGAGGCGGTAATCTGCCATTGTGTAGGGTCGGTCCAGTTCTCCTTCTTGCTGAGCATGCTGGGGTCGGATTTCTAGATCGGCGCCAGTGCTGCGAGGAGGTCGTCTCGGATCTTGGTGCTGCCCACAGTCTTGGGGTCTTTGGCGAAGAGGCGCTCGATCAGTGCGTTGAAGTGGCCGGTGTAGTCATCGTTCTTTTCCACTTGCTTCTCGTACCAAACCTTGCCGAACTTCTTGGGGACGTGTGGCTTTCTCCATGTGAGGGACTCTTTGGCGCGAACGGTACAGTACATGAGAGCATCAAAGTGGCTCTTGAGGCGCTTCTTGTGGTCGTCGAGCTCTTGTGTCTTGAGGTCGATCAGGTGGGCGAGGAAATCCTTGGCTTCGGGCTCGTGGCCGAGCGTGTCAACCAGTCCGCCGTTGAAGGTCTTGGAGAAGAGAGAGAGGTTGCTCGATGCCTGGATGAGGAGAGTCTGGACAGCCTTCTTCCAGCTCACGCGGAGGTGCTCCCGGACTTGGCTTGCCTTCTTGACGCTGTCTTTGCCGTATGCAGACTTGAGCATGGCTGTGATGAGGTTGGACATGTCCTCGGAGAGGTCACCATCGTCAATGTCCCACTTGGCGTCGTAGAGGGCCTGTTGGAGGAGTGCGTAGACGAGTGTGGTGGTCGGATCCATGTTGACGACAACGATCTCTTCCTTGACTTCAATGTGGCTCGTGTTGGTCTCGCGACGCTGAAGCTTGTGAATGAGGAACTTGAGGGCCTGCTCGTGGCGTTCGAGGGCAAAGTTGGTGGACATGGGCTCTCCGTAGCTGCGGAACTTCTCGGCTTGAGTGTAGGCATCCATGACAGGACCTTCGGTGACGAGAGGGAAGTAGTCGGGAACAAGAGGCTCGGTGCGTGCGACGTGGATGTTGAGGAGGCTTCCGATGCTGCAGACTTGCTTGAGGTTGCCGAGAGGAGGTGTACCGGAGAGGATCCATTTGGCGTTGGCAATGACATTGGTGAAGAAGGTAGAGATGGCCGTGTTCTCGTAGGAAAACTCGTCGAGGACAACACGGGCAAAGGAGTATAGCTGGAGGAGCTTGCCAGCAGCAATGACGTTGCGGGGTGTGTTGGGGAGCTTCGTCGTGGTTCTTCTCGCGGCTCTCTTGGCGGTACGCTTGGGAGCATCAGATTCGGACTCAGACTCATCTTCGTCTTCGTCTTCAGACTCATCGCTGACGGTGGGAACGGGCTTCTTGTGGTAGCGCTGGTGGGACTCTGGCTCGGATTCGGCCTCGTCCTCAGTCTCTTCTGTGACGTGCATGGGAGCAATAGGTGCAGGGCCGCGGCCGGTCTCTGGATCAGAAGCATCCTCATCGTCATCGGTAGCATCCATGGGGACATCTTGGTCGGCGTCGTCTTCGGGCTCGGCCATGTAGGTGTCATCTCCGGGCTCGCCCATGAAGGTGTCGTCATCCTCGTCATCTGAACCAAAGACAGCGGCCATGGACGGGAGAGCGCGGCCCTGGTTGCGAGAGCTTCGGCGCGGCTGGACGGTGGCGTTGGTGTTTAATGTCTCGGCGGCGACGGCGACAGCCTTGCCAGCGGTGGTAGCCTTGAGGTGGGTAGAAGTCTCGGTGACGGTGGTGGTAGCCTTTGCGGTGGTGGTAGTATTCATTGGCTTGGGTCTTCCAGTCGAGGCGGGGGTTGTTCCCTTCGCAATCCTGAGCTTTCGTGCTTTGCCACCTCGGGAGGTGGCAGTGGCAGGTCCAGGACCAGCAGCAGACGAAGCGGAAGTGTTCTTCTTGATAATGATCCTCTTGGTGGTAGTCGTCTTGGTGACAGTCGGCTGGGTGGTGACTTCCTCCTCAGTGTCCATCTCGGTGTTCTTGTCAGCGGCAGCCTTCTCAGCAGCCGCTTGGTCCTTCCTGGCCTTCTTGGCACCAGCGCGCGTAGACTCTGGAACAGAGCGAGCTGTAATGTCAGCAAGCGTCTTCTCGTCACCTTGGAAGTATGAAGTGACCATCTGGTCAATGTCGGCGTGGGGATTCTTGGTGTGAGCTTCGTGCATGGCGCCGAGGCGGTCGAGTGAGCGGCGGTACAGATCGTTGAATGCCCTGTCGGTCAGCTTGTCGTGCGCAACCTTAGGAGGGCCGCCAGTCATCCTGGTGAAGTCGCGGAGGTAGGATGGCTTGCAGAGAATGTTGGAGTTGAGGATGATGATGTCGGCCGCTTCAAGCTCGGCCTTGTCAATCTCGCTCTCCTTGCTGATGGTGAGGACGTTCCACGATCTTCCGAGGAACTTGTGGGCTTCGGACTTCCACTGCTTGACGATCTGGGGCGGGCAGAGGATGAGAGTACCCTTCAGGTGAATGTGTCGTTGGCCGGTCCAGCTGATGCGTTCGTCGATCGAGAGCTGACGCATAGTGCCTTCGGACTTTCTGTCAATGAGAGCGAGTGTGACAATGGTCTTGCCGAAGCCAACGTCGTGGCCGAGAACACCACCACGGGCGCGGTTGGCAGTCTTGGCAAAGGCAACGATGCGCATATCGCTGGAGGAAATGTTGTGCTCGACAATCTCTTGCTCCATGAACTTCTCGCCGACGTTCTCCTTGGAGAGCATCCACTCGAGCGTTCGCTGCTGGGCAGGGTAGAGAGTGTGGCCGGTCTTGGCAAAGGAGCGCGGCTTGCTGCCAAAGGCGTCCTTCTCCAGCTTGGGTCGCTTCATGTGGAAGACATTGGTGAAAGGCCGGAGGGTCTTGAGGCATGCGGGCTTGACGCGGACGTCCACGCGGACCCCCAGCCTGGACTCGTGGGTAGCCTGGCGGCGAATGCCTCGCTCGAAACCGTCATGGGGCAGGGCCATCCATGCCTGGTGAGCAAGCGCGGTGGGGTTGAAGGAGATGCGGAAGTCGAGGACATGCTCATGATCCGCAATGTCGAGGCGGACGTCAATCTCGATGGGAAGAGGACGAGAGGCGTACTTCTCCTTGGACGCCATGATCGAGTCGGGGTCGTTGAAAGTGTTGGCGCCCTTGTGTCCCTTGGGAAGAGGTATCCAGCGGTGATAAGCCTGAGGAAGCTGAGAGTCCTTGTCGAGAGCTTGGAAGTTGGACACATCGGCGACGTCAACGTACCACTCGTCGGTGGTAGGAGATCGGGTGATCAGGTGAAGGGCATGCTTGACAAGGGCCAGAGCGTTCATCTGGTAGGTTTCAGGAACCCTGATCCAAGACCTGTTGGTGTCTTTCCTGGGGTTTGCTGCGCGGAACGGGGGGTTGCGGCAATCCCAGATGTACTTGAAGACTGGATCGTCGTATCGAAGATCTTCAACTTGGAGGTTAAAGTGCAGGAGACCGACAGGCCTCTGTTGCACATCGGGGAAGTGGCGGTACAAGTCGCCAACGGGAGCAACCCACTCGTTCTCTGGATGCCATTCCACAGCCATGCCCATCTCAGGCTTGTTGAGGCGAACCCAGCAGCCATCAACCACACACTCCACAGAGACTGCTTTGTCGCCTTCTTGGGGCATCTCAAAGTCCTTGGGAAAGGTGCAGATGATCTGGCGGTGTGTAGAAGAGCACTGTTTGGCGATGGTGGTGGCAATGATCCAGCGACCCTCCTCGGGACGCGTGGGATGAGAATCGAGGTAGAGGAACGCCTTGCGGTTTCCGGAAGGGGTGTGCAGGCTGTAGAGGAGTCCAAGGGGAGTGGAACATTCGCTGCTGAAGGCGTAGCCACCCTCGATGAAGCTGAGATCGTAGAAGCCGCTCTTCCACCAGTTGGCGATGTCAATCTCCATGTGCCCGTTGCCGGGAGCGAGGTCGAGTGTGATCTTCGAGGTTCCGGGCATATGCAGCTGGAACTCGTGGGGTTGAGGAATGATGGAGCGATTGCGTGTGCTGTAATTGATCTCGCAACGAGCCATGGGCTGGAGCCGGCTGACAACACCCAAGACGTTTTCCTCTTCGTCTTCATTTTCGAAGACGCTGACGACGAGGTCCTCGCGGGAGAAGATGAGCCAGGTAAGCCTGTGAGCGCCAATAACTAGGCGGATGGTGCTCCGGTTGGACCTGAAGTTGATGGTGACCTCGTCTTCGAGAGAGATATCGTCCATGTAGTGGAGATCGGAGAATGCACCGCACACGAACTGGGCGACCCTATCCAAGTATCGCTCTTGACTGCCATCTTGGAAACGGAATTTGTTGGCCACAAGGGACGCGTTGACCCATCTTTCGGCGTCCGCGACTCTCATGCCGTGCAGCAGTAGCCTGCCAGGGAGAAGACCGCGAAGAATCATGGGAACATGTTCTGCGGGAATGGTGGCGTGGACAGTGTGGTCGTACAAGACGTGCTTGGGGTTGCCAGCACAACTCTCGCAGCGAACCTCGTCGCAGACGGAACAGACCTTGAGGTTGATGCCGGGGTTTTGTTTGCGGTAGCCCCTGCAGATGCAGTAGCGACGGATGAGAGGATGAAGACGTCGGAGGATGTCGAGGATCTTGGGATCGAACTTGGAGGTCGAGAAGGTCGTGTCCTTGTCCTCGATGATGTCGCTCGTGATCGTCCTGGGCCTGTTGCGCTTGCTCAGGGTCATCGAGAACAGCCTGTCCTGGAGGGGCACCTCTCCGCTGATGGGCTGGAGACCAAGTTCCTCAAGTGCATCGTTGCTGCGGACGGCCTTTTGCTCGGAAATGAGGGCCATGAGAAGGGCGGTGCCGACGACGGTGGTGGTCATGGCGTTGCCGGCGAGGTCGTGAAGCTGGTTCTGGGTCTCGACGGAGGTGCTGACGCGGTCCATGGGAACACCCTGGAGGCCGAGGGCCTCAGTGCCGCTGATGAAGCGTCCGTCTCCGAGGATGAAGTTCTGGCCATCGGGAAGGATGCAGTTGACGGCGCCGTACTTGGGCTTGGTGCGATAGACGTTCTGGCTGACGTCGGCAGTGGCGACCTTGTGGGTGAGGTCGAACTTCTTGTTGAGAGCGCGGAGATGCATGATGTCGAGCAGGTCCATGATGCGGGTGCCGCTGGCGATGAGAGCGCTGTCCCAGGCTCCCTCGCGGAAGGTCTGGTTGCCCCTGGCATCTCGCATGGTGTAAGGGTTTGAGTCACCGAGGCCCTCTGCGGTGCGAGCCTTGGCGTGCTCGTAAGAGCACATTCGGGCTTCGGCGTCGCGGGTTATGTTCTCGGCGACCTGGCGCTCCCTGAGAGAGCGAACAGCGAGTACCTTTGGATCGCTGATGTCAAGGAGGTAGGCCTCCAGGTTGAGGGTCTCCTTGAACCATTTGCGGTCCATAAGACCACTCCATGAATCAAGGATCTTCTGAGAAGACTTGCCGTAACGGCGGTGGTCGACGGCGAAGAGGTAACCGCGCTGGCGAGTCTGGGGCACCAGGAAGTTCTTGCTATTTACCATAACAAAGCCAGCCTGGTAGCCGACGAGGGGGAGCCAATGCTTGGAGAACTGGGTCCAGGGGGCACCGACGACGTTCTCGAGGATGACCATCTTGGGGCGCTTGTAGAAGAGGTAGGTCAGGACAGACACAAAGGTGGTCGTGGACTCTCCAGTCTTGTCATCCATCATGGCCTCGCGGAGGCGAGCGATGATGTCCTTGATCTTAACATCGTCGCGAGGGCCTTTGGGATCCATGGCAGCGGACTTGTCGCTGCGAGACTGGAAGACCTTCTCGAGCTCTGAGTCCTGAAGGATCTTGGCGCGCTGGTTGTTCTGGCCCGAAAAGTCGACGCAGGAGGTGCCAGCGACGAGAATGTCCGGGGCCTCAGGGATGGGAGCGAGAGTGCCGTGGGCGGTGGTACTAGATTGCCAGTGTCAGTCGTGGTGCTTGTTGAGGGGGGACTTGGGGCTCACGCTTGAGTTTTGTCGGGATCGGAAACCTCGACGACGTCGCGGAAGATCTCTCCGACGGGCTTGGAGTTGGTCTCAATGAAACCTTGCTTGATTGCCTCAATCTCAACGCTGAAGGCGTGGATGATGTGGAAGAGAGTATCGTTGCCATCCGCGAGGGCAGCATCTTGGAACTCGCGGAGGGCGAGAATGGGAGCATCTGTACCGGAGCACATGGTGCCGATGGTGAGGGTGACGCCACCGTTGTCGGAGAGCTCCTTCAGACCCAACTCCATGGCACGGAGATGGATCGCAGTGAAGGCATCGCGAGGCTTGTCGATGGGGACCTTCGGATCGATGCAGTCCTTGTTTGGGTCAGGCCTACCTTGGCGGGTCGATCGACCAGGGTTGTCGTCGTCAGACTCCATGATGCGGGTTGGGGAATGAAAGTAGCTGATGCAAAGCAAATAGATGCTTCAGAAGGGAAGAGGATGATGCAGCAGTGATGATAGAATCGTGTTGCAACGAGGTGGTGGGCTCACAGAGGTTCCAAGGTGGTGGAAGCACGAAGGATGGTGGTGAGGATGAAGGGTGAGAGGGAGGGAACGAGGATTTGGGGGGAATCGGATTTTTCAATGGGTTTTCGTTTTTGTTTTGCCAGAGATCGTGGGCCCTATGCTGCGGCTCCGCGTGGTTGGTCGATTCCTCGTGGCATCAGTCTGGCAAGGCTCTCGGGGGGTTGAGTGAGGCCTTTCGGGGCTTGAAGTCGATCTTTCGGGGCTCGAGGCCGGCCGTTAGGGGTCGGACCGGGCCGAGAGTGGGGTCACGGAGCCGGAGGACGGAGCCGAGGGGCGGTCTGTGTGTCTGGTTTTAGGGCCAGGGCCCAAGGCAGCGAGGCCAGAGTGCAATGAGGGGTGTGGCAGGTCCCTCAAGGCCTTCTGGGGGTAGCAGGAGCCAGGTAAGACCTTTGTGGTGGCCTGATACGTGATGCGGCTTCGAAAGGACGACTAGATGGGTGCATGGTGATGATGGAGGGTGTGCCAAGGGGTTTTGCTACGTCTGGGAGGTCTTGCTGGAGAGGATAGATCATGCGACTGTGAGATGGCTTGCTCGAGGGACAGGCAGTGAAAGCAGGGCATGAGATGGCTGGAGGTGATCTCCATAGACAGTGACAGGAAGCTCGAAGGGACATGGAAGATGGGCCCTTGAAGATGAAGCGTGACATTGGCATGATGAAATTTATATCTATCATCTAGCTGTTGGCTTGTTTGGCATGCGGTAGCATGAGCATTGGAGAGTTCAAAGAGCCATGCGGGTAGATGCGGTCTCCTCTTCGTCCTGGCTTTGCTCAAGCCAAGCGAAAGTAGCAAGAAGAAGGAAGAGGAGACAAAGCTGTACGGGACGGTACATGGGGAAACAAGTTGAACGTGTGGCACTCCAGGAAAGGAAACACTTTGAAATTGAACACAAGCAAGGCCAGTCTGGTGCTTCTGGCCATCGTGAGGGAGATGGGAGAAGACGAACGAGGGGGAATGTGTGAAGATGGATGCATACCTATTTACATCTCTCGGCCTCCTCATGAAAAGCAAATGAGAAAGCAGGGGCAGATTGTTGGTTGATGATAAAACATGTTCAAATGACAATGAGCCGAATACTACTGTGGCCCATAGTATCAGGTGAATGCTCATGGACGTCCATAGCGCCGCGAGATTGTTTCCCGAGAAGGACAGGGCTAAAATGACCCATCCATAGCTGCGAAATGAAAGGTATTTTTGGCACCAAAAGGCACGTCAAGACACGAGCCGCATCGACTGGAGATGAGAGGTTACGCAAGTCAGGTAGACATGTCGTCCACTCTGCCTCTCGGTGATTGGACAAGAGGCAGATGAGGTGGTGGCTTAGAAGCGCTCGGACCACATGCCGAAGTCGGTGATGGAGCCCTTCCTGCGGAGTCTGGAGTCTGGAGGCATCTCGGTCTTGGCATCATCCTAGCAAAGAGGACCACCGCCTGTTTACCGCCGGTTTAGCTCGGACCGGGCCTGGAACACGACACGAAGGGCGTAGAGACGAAACGGGGCCCACGAGCAAAACGAGTCAAGTTGCAGGGGAAACACTGCATATTACCAAGCACTCTCAAGTCGGAGTTCTTATATATACCCTCGATCGAAGAACGTCGGTGAAGAAAACGTAAGAACAGATCCAAGGAACCTCCTGAGATCAAGAGCTTCAAGAATCAAAACGCCGAAATGGGTTCCCAACTCGAATCAACAGACGCCAAAAACAAGCTGGAGGACCTCTCCGGCATCGTCATCAAGCCAGGCGAGAACCCTTACCAGGCCTTCATCAACGCTTGCAACGACGACTCGGTGAGTGACCCCTCCCCCGCCTCACATTATCTCATCTACCCTTACTGACTCCGTCACAGGCCGAGATTCAGACTCTCTACTCCGCTCACAGGACCAAGAGAAATGGCCAGCAAAAGGAAAAGTTCCTCGCCGCAGACTACAAGGAACTCGTCATCGACCCCTTCCTTCTGCGGCTGGAGCGTCCCGAGATTGAGCCTGGCTTCAAGGACCCAAGAAACTGCCTCGTCTTCTGGGCTCGTCCCCCAGACCACATCATCCAGCTCTCCGCTCACATCCAGGCACTTCTCAAGAAGGTCGCGCCTTGTAAGAACCCCTCCTTCCCCTCTTGGCTACATCCGACTGACACATCCAGCAATCTGGCTCATGCCCCAGCACCGCATGCACATGACCGCCCTCGAGGTCACCCACTCCAAGACCCCCGAGGAGATTGACGCCCTCGTCGCCCGCACCCGCGCCGCCATCCCTTATATCTCCAGCTTCACCTACTCCCACCGCTCCCGCCTCGTCAAGCCCATGATCTCCTACGATCTGTCCGCTTTTGCCGTCTCCTTCGTCCCCGCCGCCGGCGAGCCCGAGACCTCCCCGCCCGCCACCCTGCCGCTCAAGGAAGACGGCATCGTCAGCGGCGACGCCTACACCTACCATCACCTGCGTCGCGACGTCTTTGACCTGACAAAGTCGACCGGCATTGAGGTCGCCTCGCGCTACCAGGTGCCCAGCGCACACATCACCCTGGGTCGCTACCTTGGCGAGGAGGACCACCAGACTCCTGAGCAGAGACGCGCTTGGGTTGATGCCATTGACGAAGTCAACGCATGGCTGGAGAAGGAGGTCTGGGATGTCAAGGACGGTGCCTTTTGCGGCGAATGGGTGGTCGGCCAGGAGAGGGGAATCGATGCTCGTGCCGGCGCGCTGTGGTACGGCGGAGGCAGGACCATCAACCTCGGCGAGGGATTCTAGATACAACCAGGATAGAGGTAGACACAGCCTTGGCCTTGTCCTGCTCCATGGTGCATCTCCATTAGTGACGTGTACGATTGACTCATCTCTGGCATATTTCCCATCACTTGAACGACCTCACAACACCGCGTCATGGCTGATGGTTGAACGACCGACAACTCAGGGCATGGTATTCGCTATGTCCCGCCTCGTCCGGATCACAGGCAGATCGCCTCCCCGGATCCAAAGCCTACACGCAGCATCATCTCGTCCCCCCGCGCACCGCAAAGAAACAGCGCGCGATCCCTTTCCCACCAAACTCCGCGTCTCGGGCATAAAAAAGGAACATCCTGCGCGCGCGTGTGCCTTGTGTTTGTGTGTTGGTTGGTTGTTTTTTTCTTTTCCTGTCTTCGTCGTCGTGGTAATACCGGAGGGGGGCCTCTTTTATTTTGTAGTCCCTATCAGGTGATGATGCGCGTGAAACCTTCTCCTATGACTGGGAGACCTCTTCGCCAAAGATTCCAACCCCGGATGATCCGATGCCCGTGCCGTAAAGTCGAAAGCAGCCATGAAATTGGTCGGCCATAACCGCAACGCAATCAGAACACAAGAGCAGCACCCTTCGTCTTCTTGTCACCACTGTGGAAGTTGTCAGCATTGAGGGGACTGAGAGAGAAGAAGGCGCGGGGGTCGCGTACCCCAGCTCGAAGTGCTTGCAGCGCTTCAGGGCGAGCTGCAGCTTGGTCTTGCACTTGACGCACTCCAGTCGCAGGACGACCTTCTTGGTGGTCTTGGCCTTCTTGTGGAAGACAGGCTTGCTGTGTCTCTAGTCAGCGATATGTCCCGGGTTCCCATGTCCGTCCACTCTCTCTCTCTCTCTCGTCTTCTTTCCGTCGTCACGTCGGCCGGTGTCGCCTTCGAGAGGCGCGAGATATCGGAGGATGGTGCGTTTCGGGTTCGGAAGAGGGGGGCTCGTGGAGGCACGTACGTCTGACCACCGTAACCGGACTGCTTTCGGTCGTAACGGCGCTTACCCTGCGCGAACAGGGAGGCCTATAATATCGTCTTAGCATTGTTGTTTGCCGAGCGCAACCGCAGTCTCGAGGCCATTGCAGACGCTCGCCCGCGCTTGCCACCACCGGGAGCCAAAACGTACCTTGCCCGCCTTGTACTGGGTAACCTTGTGCTGGGTGTGCTTCTTGCACTCCTTACCCTTGCAGTAGGTCATACGGGTCTTGGGAATGTTCACTGTGAAGAAAAAGCCCCGTCAGCGTGCCTTCTTCTCCCGTCGTGACGGCATCTCGGCGTCCTGATATCCGCAATTGTCGTTCCTCCTCTTGACCCGCATCTTTCGACCAAATCGCATCGCCTCTCGTCGTTTTTCGTGTCGTCGATGCGGTCCTGGTGTAGCCTGTGCGAGGGAACGGGTGTACGTACCCATCTTGACGGCTGGTTGGGTGTCGTTGGCCGGAGTTTGTCGTGATGATGAATTGTTAGGCGGGGATAGGAAAATTCGCTTTTGGCTGGAAAATGAGTGTCGCTTGTGGGCTGCTCTAGGGTTGCCGCTAGGATGATGCAGGCCGTGACTGTCATTGGTGGAGAGGTCGCTCTGGTGGGGTACTGGTCTGTATCTCCACGTGACTGCGATAAGCTTCCACCCTTGGGAGGCCAGGGCTCGGTCTGCCTCGGTCAGCCACCTCTTCACCGGTCAACGTTCCTTGAACCCGCCGGTTCCGGAATCTCGGAGGTGACGCATCTTGTTGCGGTTCGAGAATGCCAGAAGGCTCGTTGGCATGCACGGCAGTAAATGTCTCGCCGTGTTCGACATTGATCGATCGAGGGGTGCACTGAATCAACGTGCTACAGCTTCCCACGGAAACCGACTCAGCAACCGCTTCGCTCTCGCTGGATGCGACAGGACATTCGTTCAACTCCGTCTCGGAGAAATTGAGCTATAGCTTCCAATAAGGTCGCCAGTTGAGAGGCTGCACACCTAGTCTCACGCATGTAGTGCGGGTGAGAATGAGCCTCAGCCCAGGGCCGGGCTGTGGCGGGGCTTGACCACTGTGGTGGCGGCCGCGTGCACTGCAGGTGCTGCAGCCGTCCCAAAATAGGCCGCTGCCAACGACATCACAGCGGTGGCCCCGAGACCTGGCACACGCCTCGGGGTCCGAGGATGTCACCGGGATGCCACGACGGAGCCGTCCGATGATGAGATGAAACTGCGCACGAGTCTTGGACGTCCCGGGGCCGTCCATGATGGAAGCCTCCCGTCACAGTGATGAATGATGGACAGCCCCGTCCAGGCCCCCCGCGACCGTGTCGGCGGCATAATGCCCTGAAAGCTTGCGCGGTCCAGACGCCGCCAAGAGCTGGGACGATCACGACGACACAGGTCTCGGATGAGAGGGAGCACGGGCACTCGAGGCTGGGCATCCCAATGTCGCGGGATGGAAGCGCGGGAGGAAAGCAGGCAGCAAGCCGATGGATCCATGGCGGCATGAAAATGTGACAAAACGATGTACGTTGTTGCGTGGGCTGGCCGAGAGCGTCGTGGTGGTGCGTGAAAATTGTTTGTGTTCCTCCCATGTGCGGCAGATTTGCCCGCTTCCTCATGCCCTCCCGCGTCAGCCGGCTGGTTGGCCGCAAATAGGCCGAAGGATCGCCACAGAGCCCATCTGTCGAGCCCACAGCGTCGTACGGTGGCGTCGATCATGGAAGGGAGAGGAAGCAAGGCAGCCGATATGGCATGGTGCGTTTCTCAAGAGCCGCACGAGACGGGAGAGAAAGTTTCCATCTGGGTCGGGAAGCAAGTATAGTATCAGAACATCACAGGGTCAGATGGAGACGGAGACATGTTTGTTACTAGCGAGAGCGAGGAAATAACATATGAGATGGAGATGGGCAGTGGACTCGACGAGCTGCGCCTCGACTCCCTCGAGTGTCGGGCCGTCGATCGCATGGGCGATCTTGTCAAAGTCCTCCGTTCCTGCAACGGCCGACGTCGAGCCCGAAGAAAAAAAGGCGGGCTTCGAATTTGAGGCGACGATCGAGTGCGACCTTGCCGTCATTCTGGCTTGAAACGATGGAGCAGCGCAACGTTGACGGTTTCACCATGACACTGGAGTCGGTCGGTCCCTGCAGCGCGGCGCCACCGTGGCACCGTGACCGGCACCGGGCACAGCACTGGCACGCTGTCGAATTTGACGGACCCGTCCAGAGAAGCCCACAGGGCTCATGGAACATGGAAGGACGGCCCCTCCACCTCTGACAACTGGTCCCCTCAAATAAATTTCCTCTGGGCGATCACTGATCAGAGAGTCAATCTTGAAATCCGGGATGGATGTGCTAGCCGTGGAGGTGAGGCGGGCACGGAATATGCCGCGCGGAGGCCGGTCGACTGCCGTGCCGGGGCATCATTTCACTGCCGGCAGTGTGTGTTGATCGCACCTACAAAAAATGAGGACAGGACATCAAGACCCGCCGATGCCGGCCGTCACGGGTTTGCCCTGCGGCATCCTTGTAGTGACGGGACCGCGTCGGCGTCGCAGCTGGCGCTCAGTGCGGATCAGCCCACGGCGAGCGCGAGGCTCAGCCTGAACGGCTGAGAGCTGGACCGCTGGTTGTTGCATACAGTATTGTTGACAAGCCTCGGACAGGTCAATTAAACTCCGACTCGGCGAGCGGGAAGCCGGTCGATGCTGTCACGAATGTATTCGAAGCCTGCCACTGTCCAGGCAACCAAACCACCTAACAAAGAACTTTAACCAAGTGCGAAAAAGCCGGCAGGCCTGAGCCTCTCTTGACACGACCGGCTTTAACTTGAATCGGCCGTGTTTGACGCGAGAGCGGCCGCGAGAGCCCGGGCTGGCGGGCAACAGCCACGAGGTCGTAGTAAGCGTCCGTTGCCGGTTCAACTTGGTAGAGGAACAAGCGTGTTGTGTATTTTTGTCGTGATCTCACCGGGCTGACCAAAAACACCCCCTCCATTTCGTTACTGGTGGTATCAGCTTTCGGACGCAGCACACTCAGCTCTCTCGTCTTACTGATCTTCCACCAACAGCCCCGATCTCACTGCACCTTTCAGCCATCCATCGGTCTATCCACCGAGGCAACGGAAACTGACTCGCTGTGGCAACAAGCCGTATCGGCAGGAGAGGATTACCCGCCTGGGTTAGTCGCCAGGTTCGTATGCTGGGGAAAGACGAACGAGGTCTGAGAGAGCACAAGCACCCGGTTCGCGGGGGCGCACACGCTCTCTCTCTCGAACGGACTCGGGAGGATATCCCCCAACAAGCCGGCACGGCACTAAAATGCACGGGGAACCCGCCGTGGATTTTTTTTTGGGGGGGGGGGGGGGGGGGGGGGGGGGGCGGGGGGCCGGCTTGGCTTCATCGTGGTCCCCAGGGCCCTGGGAATCCTTCTCCCGGGCTTCCCTGGGCCCTGACCCGACGTGGCCTTGCTTGCGGCGGGCCAAGCAAACGGTTCACGTGCGTATCGACATCTTGGGCCGGAGATATGGCCCCCTCGTACCGGTCGCAGCAGAACAGCCTGATCAGGGTCGTCGGCGCGGCGGTCGTGTGTCATCCCATCACACATCACATCCGGCTTCGACATGACATGCCTTGCCTCCCCCCTCGCCCGTCCTCGTAATCGAACGCGCGGAAGCTCGCAACACGGGGCTGCGTCGATCGTGATGGGGGACCCTCTTGGTTCATTTCCGCAACCCGCGCAGAGCAGGTCGCGTCATTGGTCGTAGATTGTCAAGATTGCGAAAAGGGGGCCCAAGTCACGCATTGAGCGATTGGAACCAGGTCTTGGAATAGCACCCCCCACTCTGACCGCCCGCTACGAGGTCTGCCGAGGCCAGGATGGAAATGTCCTCTTCTTGGACTGGGCTGGGCGCCTTCTTCAATCTTGAAGCGAAATGTGTGAGGCCGTTTTCCCTGGCGGCGGCGGCGGTGGTGGAAGCGGTGGTGACGAGACCTGTACGAGCCCATACGATACAGGTACAACGGCGGCGGCAGGGAGGGCAGCTGTGGCTCGTATGTGTCCGCTGTCAGTCAGCGACAATGGCCCGGGGTGGCAGTTGAACGTGGCAAGTGGGAATACTTGGTACGCAAACGGGAACGGGATCGGGAACTCGAGGGGAAGAATATGCGAGCATGATGCTGTGTCACGCCACGGTCCATCCCAGGACAGTGCAGCTTGGAGTCGTCTGCTTTACAGTGAGTGAGTGCTGTGCCGCCATGGGCGCTCTTCTGTTAGATCCAATTCTGTATCCGTTGAACAGTCAGCCGTATGAGCCTCTACAACCCCGATGGCGATGCTCGATGCGATGGCGATCCGGCAACGCTACTGCCAGGAACAGCCTGTTCTCATTTGCCTGCTGATTGCTGCCATGCCAAAATGTCATTGGCATGACAGACTCGAGTCGTGATCAAGTGGTTGTATGGAAATGGACAGGGCACGCTCAGAACACGACACGAGCGCTTTGCCCCTGGTGCCGCCGCCGTTTGTCACGCGAGATTGAAGTCTGGCAGCTCCGACTCGACTCGACCGTCCCAGCCAACGGGGCCAGCCCGTGTTCAGCAGAGAGCACCGATTGTCAGGGGCACCGTCCGAGGGGCCGAAAGGGGCGGGCTGAAGTGACGGGCGGGCCACTCAGGTGGCGGCTATACCTACCACTGCGACCGAGCACGTAATCCGACCGCTGCCCACTGGGCCGCCGCCGGACAGGGTTGGGTTGGTCTTTCCCTGCACTTGGTCCCTTTTCCCCCTTTCTGCCCCTTGCCCCTTCCCTTCTTTCCTAGCGGCTTGTCCCTGATTTCCACCCGCCGCTTGCGCGAGCGCCCACAGTGGAGTTCCTTCCCTGAAGCGATAGAACTGCCGTCTTGCAAGTTGATCTCAGTCAGTGCTGCTGCAACGGGCTCGTTGTCCGGGCAGGTGCAATACTAAAAATGGGAGGAATACGGTACGGGAGGGCCGGGCATGGTTTAGCGCGGTACCTCGTGTGCCTGCCTTCAGACTTTTCTCCTGGTGCCTGTCTGCCACGCCAATGCCACCACACGCTCGCGGCGAAGCTAAGGTACCGAGTCCGTAGAGGACAGAGGGAGGAAGGAACCCCCTCCATTTCGAAGTGTTCCCCTTTTTTGCTTTCGGCCTCTAGTCATCCCAACAGGGCGGACCCGCCTTCCAAAAGCATTGACAGATGCTATTTGTCGTGGCCGCTCCGCCCACCCCGGCTGCCTCCAGCGACCTGTCCAGTTCCGTTGCAGGCATCCGTTCTGTGATTCCACAGTCCTGACGGAATCCCCACAGCCCCAGTCCAGCAAGCGCAATCAATCCCTGCCCGGCCTCCTGGCTACCAAAACCCGCAGATCCCCAGGGGTCCAGCCAAGCCCAAGCCTCTCTCACTCTCTCCGTTCTGTCTGCATTGATATCAAGGGCCGCCCGTCTTTTTTCCCCTTCGTCCTCTCCGACCCCCCCGGCTAGCCTCTCCCAAGTCTCTCCCCCCCTATTCTCTAGTCCCAGACGCTTACCCGTCGTCGTCTGGTCTGGTCTCTCATCTCGCTGCCAATTTTTCCTCGAGCGCCTGCCCCCCCTACTAGTGGCGTGCTGCAGCCAGTAACCCTCCCATCGCGCCCACTCGACGTCCAAGCCCGCCCACACCACACACCCCCGGGCCCCAGTCGCCGCCTCCGCCGCCATCCAGCCAGGCCACCCAGTCCCGTCCCGTCCACCTCAGGTCCCCCAGCACAAACCCAACTCGGACACAACACCCCTATCCATCGGTGCTCTTCACCACCGACACAACCAGGCTCTGCTCTTTGCATTGCACGCACGCAGGCCGAACTTCCGACTACTCATCCACGCTCGTTTTGCACAATTCGCCCGCTGCTGCTTTCTTACTCTTCTTCTTGTCTCGACAATTCGCCTGGGCGTCCGTGTTCAACAACAAAACCCCCCCCTCTCCTCTCGCTCTCGCGCCGCTTGTCCGACCCGACCGCTGAGCTCGAAAAATCCTCGACGCCTCCCCCGTCTCGACGATTTCCTCCACGTCAACAACGCGAATCGCCTCGGCGCGCCCGACAATCCTCCGAGGGGCACAGTGAGAGATTAGATCCGCTCACGACGCGACCGGACGAATAATCCAGTCGTTGGCCATCGTGGGATTCGGCACCGGCTCTTGCGCACCTGGCCCTCAAAAGCCTCCCGCCATTGTCTGCCCTGCCTCATGATGGAGCGAGTCTCTTCGTTCCTCAGTGCCCGCTCTTCCCGATCAAACTCCGGCACCCAGTCCCCTCTGCACGAAAAATCAGACTCCCTCCTCCTCCCGTTACCCCAAGCCTACTCGAAGTCAAAGGCAAAGCTCAGAATGAGGACTCTCCTCGGCAACTCCCTCTACAGGAGGTTGGCGCTTTGGGCCATCGCCATCTTCATGATCACCTCCGTGCTGATCCTGAAGTCTGGTGTGCGCTCCATGGATAACCGTGGATCGCAAAATGTGGACGTAAGTGACGATGATCCGCCCCCAGGATCCCCAGCAGAACATAGTCCTGAAGAGGACAAGCAGCCTAGCAGCCTTCCCTCGTGGATCGTCTACGAGCAGTAAGTCAATTCCCAAGTCCCCTCAAACACGATCATCCATTGACACATTCAGCTTGAACGGCTACTTCAACGGCCTCAAGTCCCTCGTTCCTCTCAAGAACCACACCCCCGAGTGGCCCATCCCCAACTACCAGGGTCCCATCCGCTCTGTCGCCATCACCAGCGACACCGTGCCCAAGCCCAAGATCTACCGTCCCCAGCCCGACTACAAGTCGGAAGAGTATCTCTCAAAGTTCCACCCCGTCGAGGACTGTTTCCTTGACGAGCACAACACCCCCGCTCCCGATATCTACGCCTTTGATGGTCTCCCGCAGCACCAGCCCAACCCTGCCATCGGCAGCTACGATCTCCTCGGCCTCCGCCAGGACATCTGCTTCGATCGCTTCAGCCGCTACGGTCCCTACGGTCTCGGCTACGGCCGCGAGGAAGGCGGCACTGGTGAGGGTATTGACACCGACATGACCGGTGCCAGCCACGTCTGGGAGAAGACCGGCAGGATCAACTACAACAGCGTCGACTGGGGTGATGCCCAGGAGCGCTGCAACACCCGCAACGCTCGCAGGTTCATCCAGGAGACCGACGAGGATGGTGTCCCCATTCGCACCGATGACGACAAGAAGGGCCTCACCAAGATTGAGCGCAAGGCTGTCCTCGTCCGCACCTACGTCGGCTTCCGCTGGACCCAGCACGTCATCCTGAACTTCCGCGCCATGATCTCCGAGCTGAACCTCAAGTCCGGCGGCGAGTACACTGTCCACTTCCTGGTGCACGTCAAGGACCTCGAGGCGCCCATCTGGGCCGATCCTCGCGTTGTCCAGGACATCCTCGACGCCAACGTCCCTGCCGAGTTCCACTCCATCTGCAGCCTGTGGTCCGAGGCCCAGATGCGCCTCTACTACCCCGGCCCCTTCACCGCGCCGTTCGAGAACCCTTCCAAGCAGGACATCCACGGCGTCTACCGCTCCGCCCATTTCCCCATGCAGGTCTTCGCCCTTCAGCACCCCGAGTACTCCCACTTCTGGAACTGGGAGCTCGATATGAGGTGGACCGGTTCCTACTACGAGCTCTTCGACCGTACCGGCGAGTGGGCCAAGGCACAGAGCCGCACCCTCCTCTGGGAGCGCTCGGCCAAGTACTACATTCCTCCTCTGCACGGATCTTTCGACAACTTCTCTCGTCTCGTCGAGAAGGAGCTCGAGGCTTCCGGCCGCCAGCCTGTCATGGGCCCCGCCCTGTTCCCTGGGCGCCAGCCTCTCTTCTCCGAGACCACCGGTCGCGACAACCTCCCCAAGTCGTGCGGCAAGGACAAGGACCCTAAGCTCTGCGGTGTTGGCGAGGAGGCCGATATCATCACCCTCAACCCCCTCTTTGACGCCAACGAGTCCGGCTGGGTCTTCTCCCAGGATGTGACTGGCTACAACACCCAGCTCCAGCTGCCGCCCCGCCGCTGCGCCATTGTCACCGCCTCGCGTCTCTCCCGCCGCCTGATCATGGCCATGCACGAGGAGACGTGGCGTCACCACCACAGCATGTTCTCCGAGATGTTCCCACCGGCCATGGCTCTGCACCACGGCCTGAAGGCCGCGTACGCTCCCCACCCCGTTTTCCTTGACCGCGGTTGGGACTACAAGCACATTGAGGCTGCGTTCAACGGTGGCCGTGACGGCACTTCGGGTGGCCCCGGCAGCCCCTTCGACATGAAGAACGAGCACAACCACAAGGGCACAACATGGTACTTCAACTCGGAGTTCGCTGGCCTTCTGTGGCGTCGCTGGCTCGGCTACCCTCAGATGGACGGCCGCGGCGACAACGGCGGCCGTGCCGGTCAGGGCACCATGCGCGGTGGCAAGGCGGAGGAGGAGTCTGATCTCAGCTCCGGCCGCCTGTGCCTTCGCAGCATGCTGGTGCACCCGATTAAATTCGAAAACCCCGCCGAGAGGGCCTGAAAATTCTGGAGCCTCTTCACGACGACTTGAAACGCCAACTTCTTCTTCGCGGAGACGCCACATTCCATCCCGCATCCACCAACGACGCCGATGACCATGAGAGACTGCGGGGACTGTACATACGCCTCTCTTCAACGCATTGATATACCTTATAAACCTTTTCTTCCCCAGGGCGGTGCGGTGTGACCCGGACCCAGACGCCGGAACCCGACCAGCACCCTTTTTCTCACTCTTGGCATCACACACGCCAGAGACGAGACGGGGCATCCCCGTCGATATTATTACCACTACTTCTTTTTTTGGAGCCCCCAGGGGAGAAATAAGCCACGAATGCGCCTCGTGTCTCAGTCAAGTAGTGCGCAATCCTGGCAAGGCATAACGGGGAAAAGAGCGGTTGATCCCTCCCCGTTTCCCTCTCTCGCCTCCCACTTCCACAAGGGGGCGGGCGTCGTTGTTGGAGGAAAGGAAGTTTATCATTTTTGTCGAGGAGAGGCATGCTCTCGCGCGAGGCATGTCTACGGACCGGAGCAGATCTGCATTTGCATGAGCGACGAAAAACCCGCCGCCACTACCACTACCAACAAACACCACGACTCCCTTTCCAGCCTCGCGGCTTCGGGTAGCAGCACCCCTCTGAGCAGGGGCGGATCCGACTCTACTTCTCCCATTTTCCTTTCCGACCTCTACCACTGTACTCGTCCTTCTGCTTTCCCGCGCTGGCTTGTTTCCGTGTTCTAGACGGAAGCTGGAACGTCTGGTCATTATTTCTCCCCTCTCCTTCACTTTCTCTCTCTACGCATCTCGATTCGGGGCGTTTTGTCGGGGCTGGAGGTTTAGGCGGGCAGGGAGGAAATCCAACACGGGCGCGCAGTGTTGTGTGTTCTTTTCTTTTTCTTTTTCCTTTCTTGCATTTTGCCCGTCTTCTCGGTCGCGCTGCGTATGGAATTTTGTTTGGCATAATCTGCCCAGTTTGAGCGGAAGAAACCCCATAGAGAATTCGGGCGGGAAACGGGGATGGCACGGATGGATGGACGGGAGGATGAATACGTGTTGTGAGAGTAGGCGAAACACCAGGTAGATGACTGGAATCTACTTTTAGACGTTACCTTGCTCCCATGCGTGACATCAGCGTACGGCTATAAAGTCTCTGACGGGACACCTGATCATGTCCTCAGGTTCCTTGAGCGCGTCGACAATGCAACTAGAGAATGAACAGGCTCTCTTGATGTGTTTTATTTTATTTATTGTTTCTGTTTATTCATTTCGAAGTCGAGCAAAGCGGGAGGAGGTCTCTGGTCGCCACCTTCGCTGTATCCTCAGAGGAAAATGGCTTGGAAAAATCAAAAGTCGAGAAGTAGATGCTTGCTATAATCCGGGGTCCGCGAGGGGCAAAAGGATATGAAGGAAGTAGTACCTGAAAGCAACGCAACGCGCAAGCACGACGACATCAGCTCCCCGTAAACGCCTTCGCCTTCTACGTGCCCTGCAGCATCTAGCCCACGCTTTCCTCTCAGTTACCCCTCCGACCACCGGTGCTCATGAGCGTGATCTTCTGCTTCTTCTTCTTCCCCTTGCCGCCGCCACCACCACTGGGCGCTGTGCTAGGACCAGCAGCGCTCGCTGGTGAGCTGGCGCTGGGCTCGATGCCAAATGCCTCGAGCTGGAAGGCTAGCTCTGCAGGGCCGAGATATTCTTCCTCCCTCAGCCAGCCGTCATCGCCTGAAGAGGCATTGTGGCGGATGGGGCCGAGCTCGGGAGACCCGTTGATAGCGGGGGTTCCCCAGACGGTGCGTTGGGTGGAGGGGCTCGTTGATATGGAGGCGAGCTGGGAGAAGCCAGTACGCGGGTCGGGCGGGGTGGTACCAGCGGCGGCCTGGGCAGATAGGGGGAGGAAGTCGTCGGAGTTGAGGGCGGGAACATAATCGTCCTCGATTGGGCCATATCTTGGCCGTCCGGTCGAAGAACGCATGGCCAGAGCGTCGAGGCGCTCGGCCTGGGTTCTCTCGCGGTCCTCCTGGGCGGCCTTGTCGCGATTCCGCTTCCGCCGTCGCTCAATCTCGTCGGCGAACTTATCCAGGATCTCAGCTGGAACGATATCGGTCCAGTCGCACTCGAGGAAGCTGATGACGCAGCCATAGGGCAGGTGACCTAGGTATTTGGCCCTCTTGCGCTGAACGTCGTCGAGGACATGGCCGGTAGAAATGTGCTCGACCCGTGGGAGGAGGGTGGAGGGGAAGTTTGAAAAGTCGCCGTACTTTGTCTTGAGGATGCGGATATCCAGGGCAGACAAGTAGAGATGTGGCTGGGATGCGTAGAAGAAGAAGTCGGGCTGGGGGGCCTTACCCTTACCCAGGCCTCCGGTGGGAACCACCACGGCATTCACCAAGCCTTGTGCTTTCTCCTTTGCGGCGTTGACGGCTTTGATGGCCTTTTGGGTCCACTCGTCATCCTCGTGGTAGAGGAGTTGGTCCTCGGTCTCCTGCCTCTGCAGGGCTTGTATCTCCTCGTCAAACTGCTGCTCCATGTACTCGGGCGTGCCCTTCATGATCCTGGCGTAGTCCAGCACGTTGGCGTCGGAGTGCAAGGGGATATCGTTTCCAAAGTCCACTGCATCCGCGCCTCCCTCCCGAGGCAGGGCGAGCGTCGACTTTGCGGACCGCGCCATCAAGCGCAGAACGACGTCGTCGCCCACCCTAGGCAGGGGGCTTTCCTGGCCAGCATAGAAGCGGACGGGCCGTGTCTCCTGCAGATAGACGCTATCCTCGCAGATGGGACATTTCTTCCAGCGGGGGCCGCGATTTCCCCGGCTGTCATCCTCGCTGACCGCACTCATAAAGCGGATCAGGCAGGGGAGACAGAAGATGTGCCCGCACTTGGCCATTCGCGGGGCAACGGGTTCGGAGAGACAGATCGGGCAGCTGGTAGCCTGTGACTCGGTCGAGGCAAGCACCTGCAGCACGTCGTTCCACTTAACATGATCGTCTGCATCGGCGGCCTGCGCGGTGTATGTGCCTTCGGGAGACACGACGAATCGATAGTTGGCATGGACGTATCGGGCCTTGTCGGTGGCGTGATGGCCTGAGCCAGGACCCCAAGTTGGATTCCTCCTATAGCTTCTAGCATATGAGTGATGGGCGTCCTGGTAGTTCCTGGAGGGGGTGCTGTAGTTCAGCAGGTGTGTAATGGAGGTCTGGCCGCGGCGGCTCGAGGCATTTCGAAGGGCTCTTAGCTCGGCCATGGTGTCATCGTCATCCGGCGCCGAGTTGTGGCGGGACAGACTGGTACCGGGTCGCCGCTGGGTCTTGTGTTGTTTCCTAGCAGCCTGGCCTTTCCGCGGGGTCGGAGTGGAATGGGTCGGGGCAGCTTGACCGGGTCGACGTGCGGACTCGAAGCTTGCGGTGACAGCGTTGGGTGGTTGGATCGCGGGGGCGTGGGTGGTCGACGGGGGTAGGGACTTGCCAAGTCCCAGGTTCGAAGGGGCCGAGTTCATTGTAACCGGTCAAAGAAGGGGAGGGATCGAGTCGACGTCTCGAACAACACAAAGCCTGGAGGGTCAGGGTTGTGTGGTTTTGTTCCTGCAGATCGAGACGTGGACGTGTTGTAGAGGAGGATGGTGTCGGAGTCGGGGTATGTTCGGCGAGGCGAGTCGAGGAGGATGGATTCGGGAACGACACTGGACGAGGAGGAAGTTCGGTATGTTGTAGGAAAGAAACGTCGATGATGGGTTAGGAAACAGAGTAGAGTAGATGATGCGGGGGTCCCAACGTCGGACCCCGTGAGGTGATGGAATGGAAGGGGGGGAGGTGGAGGAGGAGGAGGAGCAGAGGTAGACGACGTGATCGAAAGAGGCAAGCACGGCAAGTCAAGGCAAGACGAGTCACTGCACCAGCACCGGTGGCGGGGCAAATGGTAGAAGCCGTGTCGAGCATGCAGCAGAGGGAAAGCTCGGCACAGGGCGAACCCGCTGGGGAAAGGGGATGGAGCGCATGCTCGACGCTGACTGGCTGTGTCCCTGTCCCGACACACCGTGACCCAAAACCCACGCCGTCACGCCGCAAAGTACCGTTACGGGTCCCGCCACTGCATCACGTCAGCATCGAAGTGGCATGTCACAACCATCAACCCAGCGGCCTCTAGGAAATTATGAAACCTTTAGACTATCTAAGGGGACACCAGAAGAACCACTGATCTCATGGGAATCTAAACTTGTACATCCGCAAGGAGAATTCGCCTCTTCAGGAACGACCCCACCTAAGATTTGTTCAGGGACACAACGGAACTCGGACTCGGAGTGCTTAGTCATCCACTTCCCCGCCATCGTGTGGTCTTCCAGCGATGTTGACGTTCAACTGCCTTGTCGTCAATTCAGTGCCAGCAGTCATATATTCTAGTCTCCAATACGTCTTATGATACTCTCTATGGATTAAATATATCCCGTGGCCGTTTGAAGCTTCAGAGTGTCGCCTCCATGCCGTTGAAAGCGCACCTGTGACGCAACCACATCGACCCCTCCCTGCCCCTCAACTCCTTATCGTGAACCACTTCCTCCAAGTCTCACCACCACCACCACCTCACCATCACCATCACCACCACCCCGACCTCACAATGGAAGGCCACCCACCCCCAGAGCTCATCATATCCCCTCCCCTCCTCAACTCCGCCAACCCCTGGGCCACCACCCTCGAACACCTCCAAGCCCTCCACGACTCTCCCCACACCGGCGCCGTCACAACCCGCACCAGCCTCCTAAAAGGCTTCCCCCACGACGACGCCATCCATCAATACCGCTTCTTCTCTCCCTCCACCTCTGTTCCCTCCCCCGAGGACGATCCCGCCGCATCCTCCGGCTCCCTCAACAACCTAGGCTACTCGCCTATCCCCCTCTCCGGCTATCTCAACTTCATCAAGACCATCCACGATGCCCTCCCCTCTACGCCTCGACACACTCCCAAGCCATTCATCATATCCGTCACCGGCTCTCCCAACGATGTTCTCGGCTGTTACCAACTCATCGTCGCCGCCCAGCGCAACCTCCCCTCCACCCCTCTCGCCATGGAAATCAACCTCTCATGCCCCAACATCCCCAACGCCCCTCCGCCTGCCTACTCAGCCTCAGGCCTAACCTCTTACCTCTCCCTCCTTCCCAGTCCGCCCGCCATCCCCGTCGGCCTCAAGACGCCCCCCTTCACTACCGCCCCTCAGTTTGACACCCTTATCAAGGCCCTTCGCGACAGCTCCACTGTCACCACACGCACTTCCCTCCTCCGCGCTCCCTGCAGGATCAGCTTCTTGACTGCTACAAACACCCTGGGTTCTTGTCTCGTGTTGGCCCCGGCCGGGGATGGCGCCGCTTTCGAGAACGCCCTTCCCGGCCTCTCGGGTCTTGGTGGCATGGCTGGAGCGCCCCTTCACCCCCTCGCCCTGGGCAACGTCCAGACCCTGTCCTCCATGGTGGCAGAGCACCCCGAGCTTAGCCATATCAAAGTCATTGGCGTTGGCGGTGTGGGAGACGCGGACGGCTTCAGGCGCATGAAGAAGGTCGGCGCGTCCGCTGTAGGCGTTGGCACGGCTCTCGGAGCACAGGGCGTGGCAGTGTTTGAAACCATATCAGAGGCCTTCAAGGACAAGCCGTAGTCAGACATGTCACAAATGATCCATCACATTCAGAGCAACGTTGTAGCCAGCCATATAGACCTGTACTAGAGGTATATACATGCATAACTTCGAAAAAAGACTAACCGACATGATGCGAGTTGCAAAAAAGCATACACCAACCCAACCAGCCTGCCTGCCTGCCTGCCTGCCTGCCTGCCTGCCAGGGCGAGCATCCAGATTAAGGAAACAAAGCCATGATGCCAAGCCCTCCCGAGCCCATCTCCCGGGCCAGACATCGGAGTCCTGCCCGCCCGGTCTCATCCAGGCGGGCTTCCTCGTCGTTGATGCCCTTTCTTGTTCTACCCCTTTGCTCATCTCTTTTCTCCTCGGCATCGTGCGGAAAGCAGAAAATCAGGGGGGAATCATAAAACGACACGAATGATCATTGCCGTGGCAACATGATCCGACACTGTACCAAAGAAACCGAGGTGCAAGCTATTCCACTCGTCCGCCGCGCCACACTCCGCAGGGGATTAGGCGGCGTCCGTCGCGACGGGGCGAGCTTTCGTCCACTCCAAGCTTAATCCTTGTGGGAGACCTTGCTCTTGATCTTGCCGAAGAAGGCGCTGAGGCGGTTCTTCTTCTTCTTCTCGGCGCTCGCGCCGGTGCCGGTGCTGGGCGTCGCGGCAGCGGGCTTGGACGACTCGGCCTTGGCGGGCGTTGCGGGCTCGGAGGCCTTGGTCTCGGTGGCAGTGGAGCCGTTGGTCTCCTTCTTCGGCTCCTCCGTCTTTGTCTCCTCCGTCTTGGTGGACTCGGCGGTCTGGGTAGCAACGGCGGCAGTAGCGTCAACGGGGGCCTCGACGAGAGGCTTGTCGGCAGGCTCGGGGGAGGTGACGGCGGTGACGGCAGTGGTGGAGGGGGCCTCGGTGGCGGTGGTCTCGGCAGGCTTCTGGATATCGGCAGCGGTGGCCTCGGTCTTGGGAGCCGAGGTGACGGCGGTGGTAGGCTTGGCCTCGTTGACGGCGGCCTTGAGGCTGCTCTTGACGTCCTCGGTCTTGGTGGACTCGCCGCTGACAGCGGGGACGGCCTTGACCTCCTTCAGGAGCTCAGCCTCGACCTCCTTCTTCTCCTCGACGGCGACAGGGTTGGCAGCAGCCTCGGGGGCCTTGCCGGCCTCAACGAGAGACTCCTTGACAGGCTCGGGCACGTTGGAGGCAGTCTCCTCGGCGACCTTCTCCTGGGTGTGGGTCTTGAGGGTGTCCTGCACGGAGACGGGGAGCTGCTCCTTGACAGGCTCGGGCAGCTGGGCGGCAGCCTCAGTAGCGGCGTTGGAAGCCTCAGTGACGGCAGGCTCAGCCTTGGTGAAGATGGCGTCCTTGGCGGCGGTGGCGGCAGCAAGGGCGATGCCACCGGCAGTGATGGCGGCGGCGGCGATGCCGGCAGTCTCAGACTTCTGGGTGCCGAAACCGGCAGTGCCCTCGGAGGTGGAGGGGGCCTCGGGGACCTTCTCCTTGAGCTCCTCCTCGACGGCGGCCTTCTCGGCAACCTCGGCAGGCTGGGCGCTGGCCTCGGGGGAGACATCAGCCTTCTCCTGGCTCTCCTTGACGACCTCGGGGACCTCGACGGTCTTGGTCTCAAGGGGCACCTCGGCGGCGAGGGCGGCGGTGGTAGACTCGGGGCCGACGCTGTTGATGGTAGCGGGGGCAATGGCGGCGGCGGTCACGGGCAGGCTCGACTCGGGGATGGTCTCGCTGGTGAGTTCGGGCAGCTTGGAGTTCTCGTCGGTCAGACCGGGGAGGCGATCGCTCTTCTCGTACGACTCCTTGTCCAGGGTGACGCCGGCGTTGATGTCGCCGGCCTTGGCCGAGGGAGGAATGGGCTCGCCAGGAGCGAGGACGATGGAAGGCTCCGTCACGTCGGTGGCGGGGAGGGGGTTGATGCCGACGGGCTTGTCGAGCTCATCGGCGGGGGTGGCGGGGAAGAAGCCGGGGCCGCCGGTAGGGGTGGCATCGTTGAGCTCCTCCTTCTTCTCGAGGGGAACGTCCTTGGCCAGGGCGGCCGTGGTGGCATCGGGGGAGATGTTGCTCATGACTGCGGTTGCGGGGGTGGTGTCCTGCTTGGTGATCTGCTCAGGGGTGAGGAAGTTGTTCTGGTTTCCCTCGTGATCGAGCTCTTGCGGCGCAGTGTGATCGATGATCCAGTTGTTGTCGACGACGAACTGGCGGGAGTTGACGGGTCAGCGAATTGGTCTGTAGGATTGGTCCTGGAGCAAGCCGAGAATTTGGGGGAGAGGGGGAAAAGAAGGGGTATGTATGGTAATCTAAGACAAAACGTGTGCAGAGACTGAGGGGACGGTCAAGGGAAACTTCAGCCTGGCTGGCCGGCCAGCCAGGTATGACGCGGGTGACGCGGCGGGCCCTGTTTTCAGGCCAGGGCGAACTGGGGGGGCGGTGAGAGCTGGGCTGGGATGAAGATGGTCTCGTGTCGTGAAGGAAGCCTTGTCGTTACAGGGGGGTCACCGTTCGCACCCCACAATATTACCTAGCCCAGTGGTGGTGGGTGGTGTTGGTGTGGTTGCGGTGCGATGCGGTGCGGGCAGCAACGCCAGCGGCGTGCAGTGAGCTTGGACCCGGACGACCCTGTCCATCCCCATCCATGCTCATTCATTGCCCCTGGCCCTGGCCCTGGCCATCCATCGAAAAGCCTTGGGCCCCTCAATCTTGCGTGCCATTCCGTGGAGACTCGTGGTGTCTCTCGGCGCTAAAAAGCGAGGCGGCCGGCCAGTCGCTTCCCAAAAGGGTGCCTTTTTGGGCGTTGCGTCATACGGGCCCCGGAATGGCCGGTGAGACGAAAGCGGCCGGCTCTCACCAAAACCCTCCAAGAAACGTGCCCACTCGGGTCAGACGAGCCATTGGCGGCGCAGAATGCGAGGAGAAGGGAAGAAAATGCGACACGGCCGAGGGTCCACGGCGGCCGCATCGAGCCGCAGCCAGGGCGGACGACTCTTGCGCAACAATGGCGGGCGGCGCGACGCGGCTTTGCCGCGTGCGCCGCTTCGGGAGGGATCCAGTGCTGCGTGTGTGAAAAGAGACGGGTGCGCGAAGGGGAGGCCCGCGGGGTCCGGATGCGGCCGGTCGCAACGCAACAACACTGACAGCCACTCGGGCAGCGTTGCCCCGTGCGATTGTCCCGCGAGGCTAGAGAGACGGAAGTGAAGAAGGAGAGATGGTGAGAGATGCGGTGCTGAGGATGATGGTGATTCGAGATGGGCAATTGGCCCCAGGTGTTGGAACAAACGGCGATGGTTATTTGATAGGTATGAGCTCCGTTCGAATGCACCCACCTTGTAGTAGATCTTTTTCGTCGCGTCGGGCAGGAGGACGGTCTTCTCAAACTTGTCGCCGACCTTCTCGAGCTTCTCGGACTTTGTCCACTGGTCGAAGGTGCCGGTAACGTAGACCTCTTCGGCGGCGTGAGCCCTGTGATGGAGAAAGAGGAGACAGTCAGCGCCATGTGTCTCCGAATTGATTTGCTCTTTTCTTTTGCAAGGCCTAGGGCGGCGCAGCCGCTCCCGTTCTCCAAGGTTCGGCCGGGCGCACGCTGGCAAACGCAGGGAAGGCGAGACCGTCGCTGCGACGCTGCGCGACGCGGAAGCCACGCGCGGGGGAAAGAGGAGGAAGAGGCGTCGACCATCTCCTTTCCCCCTTCCTCACTGCGCATTCCTGGGACATGAGGCTTCTCCAGGCTTTCCCGGTGAAACGGCCAGATGGAGAGGGCTTGACTTGAGGCATGGAGGGCGGGGTGTGTCGAGACATACCACGTGAACTTGAAAGTGCCGGGCATCGTTGCGGCGGGTTGATTAAATTAATAGGTAGAGTGGTAGGTCGGTAGGAATGCGAAAGTGCGACGGCTCGAAAAGTGTCGTCCAGAGAATGCGGGCGGAAAGGAGAGCTGGAGCTGCGAGTTGATTTGCCTTGGGGAGGGGTCGCGGTCAGTTTTTTTCTTGTTGGGAAGGTGAGATGGATAAAAGGGTAGTAGTAGGTGGGAGGGCAGGAAGAAGATGTTGGTTGGCAGGTACGGTTGGTGGTGTGGTGTGGTAGGTGTGACAATGGGAGAGGCGGGTGGGATATTTGGGGGGGCGGCGGCCGGCGGATAGGCGGGATAGATTGGCCTGCGCGTATCAATTGCGGCGGCCACGGGAAGCACTAGCTAGCCACTGCCACGGTGCGGACTGACTGATGCAGGTGCAGCTCAATGAGGTGAGGAAGCAGCCGCGTCCAGAACATCTATCCCCAAGGCAGGTGCTGCCTGGGCAGGGGAGCCGAGCCGGAGCTGCGCTGCTCGATGACGACAGCTCCTGTTCCTCACTCTCAGTGCAGCAAGCAGCAGCACCAGCCAGCCATGTTTTAGACCGAGCCCGGCCTATCAGAGACGCGTCGCGCCATGACAGCTCGCCTGGGAGCCAAGACGCTTTTGGACCAGTCACAGGCGACTCTCTCACCTGAAGCAAAAAGGGGGGGGCGATGCGCTGTGATGCGATGAGTTTGCGACGAACGGGTTTGGTTTTGCGACGATGAGGAACACGAGGGGTGTGTGGTGTTTTTTTCGCAATGGTGAATTGAGCTTGTCAACCACCAGGTCCACCACCATACGAAGTGGGCGATGACCAGGGCTCCCTCCCTCTTCCTGGACCTGTCCCCTTCCACTCGGGCCGGAGGCAAACTCACAGACCTGGCTGGCCGATAGCGCAATGGAACCAGCCAGCCAACCCCCTGGACTACCTGGACTACCAGGACTACCACCCCAGCACGATGCAATCTCACAAACCCGTGCCATTGGGCGGAAAGCTCATCAAATTCGTTCGTGGGCGGACCATCAGATCCCACGTCCGCCCGTACCCCTTCCCCCCGGCCCTCAGCTCGCCTGCTCGCCCGAGCTCAGATTTGTGCTGTCCGTGTGTGCTGGCTGTCCTTGTCCCTGATCACATCACGATGCTCGGCGGGCCGACGCTAAGCAGCTTACGGTTCCGCTTGAAAGAAAGAGGGGCCGCTATCTAATTTCGACCATCCCGAGCTTCGCTTCTCAGCTTTCATATCTCATCTATTTTACTTTCGACCTCCTTCTCTGGGCTTCCCTGCCCATCGCTGGGGCACGCAAAGATCATGTCATCCTATCCAGCAAAGAAGAAGGAAGCCACGCAATGCCACGGCACATGCACAACACCAACCTGGACCAGCCTGAAAAGGTCCTGCTGCAGCTCCTAGAACCCTGGCCGCATTGCATCACTCTGAACCCACCCGGCAGCTTCAGGCGGAAATCAAGGTCTGGCCTGCCGCTCCGCTCCGTCCGAGTCTTGGCCAGACCAAAAAATATCTCCAGACACACGTGAAGCTTCACCGAGGCGCCTGACTTCGACATAGCTTAGGGTTACGGAGGTACATAGGACCAAGGTGCAGGTGAATCTAGGCGTCTCGAATTCCACTTGCTATATCCATCTTGAAAAGGAAACATCGTCTCAGTACTATTAAAACTCTAAGGAAACCCCTTCGTCGTGTATCCCCATATCCCACCACCCTCCAGTCATTACTCGTAATCATACAAAACACAAGGCTGTAGATACGCCCCATGCCAAATGTGCCCGTCCAACCGGGCCGCTGCAACATATGCTCGCTCGACACCTGTCCACGCTATCCGCGCGGATATGCACCCTATGCTCCGTGTACCTGAACTCCGGCTGGAGACCGACAAAAGAGAGACAGACCGAGAGAAAAGAAAGAAGATGCCTCCTCCCGCTCCTCCTCAGAACCACTTCCAGTTGACGCCCTCCTCCAGCTTCCGCAGCACCCGCACAGCATCGACGTACAGCCGGTTGCGCTCGAATACGTCAGACTCAAGCCATCGCCGCGCGAGGCCCACCACCAGCATTGTGTCCTCCTTCGACCTGCACTCCATCAAGTGCTCAGGCTGTGTCGCCGCCATCGTCTGCAGCCACGCCAAAGCCCCTGTCTCGCTTTGCACGTCTGATGGGAACGACGAGGCTGGGGAAACTGAACCCGCCGCCTGTGCTCGGTGTCCAAACGCCCAGCAGATGAGCGCGCAGACATACATGCTCCAGTAGTCCGACATGTCGTCCCGCCAACTGCGCTGGGGCCGAGGATCCCAGTCCATTGCACCCCCGTCGGTATCATCGCTGTCGTCCGCTCCGTAGTCGCTGCGTCCCACCGTGTTGCCCTGCGAGGTAAAGGCATGCAGGGCTCGACAGGCGTAGCCAACAGCCGCCGCAGCCTTGGGAGAGTTGCTCCACAGCCGAAGGCGCTTCTTCTGTTCAGTGAACGAGCTCTCCTGGAGGAGCTTGTGACTGAACACCCAGCTCTCACCAGACACCGCAAGAAGGTCGTGGAGGGGTGTGTGGTGCAGCGCCAGGTATGTGTTTGCAACGGGGCAGTTGGGAAAGAGCTCCTCGATGCGATGGATGCTGCCCTCGAAGGACTGGTAATCAGGCTCCGCCATGACCTGGGTTGGTGTTGTCTGAGACTGGAGCTCCAAGTACTCGCGAGCCAGGATGACAGATTTATCAAACGTCGAGTATTGGTCAATGTCCTGCGAGTTGAGAGAGTTCATATCCAGCATGTGCATGAAAGTCGGCGTTGGGTTGGGGTGGGTTTCCGCCAGAGCAGCCCATGCGTCTGCGTTGGGCGCCTCCCAAAGTCCGTCCCATGGCGTTGACAGGGGAATGAGCAAGATGTCGTCGGCAGTCGGGCCCAGGTTGCGGACCCGGTGCTGCTCCTGGTACACCGAGGCATGGACGTCGAGAACAAAGCAAGCAGCGAGAAGTCGTCGCTGTGCCTCCTGGCCCAGCCACATCTGCCATCGGCGTTGGTTGGGTCCTCGGCCGGGGATGGCGGCACCCAGAACACTGGGATCAAGGACCTGCAAGGTATTGATCAGCTGAGGCTCAGCAGAAGCTATGATGGGAGTGACTTACCCTTGTGTAGACACTGCGGAACTCCCTCGAGGGTCGGATCGCAGCCTTGCGGCCCCGGAACCGGGCAAACACCTCGCAGAGCAGAATCGCCTGCATGACAGACATGTTCATCTGGAGGGACTGGGGATCGTCAGCTGGGACCCATGACCGCTGGTAGCAGGGGCACTCACTTTGGTGGCTTGCTGCCAAGCATAGTCATGCAACTGTTGACCCCTGATGCGATGCTCCTTGCCACGGATGTGCTGCGTGGCAACGGCCGCCATTGCGTAGTGCAGAGCATCGTATGGCCCCGGCGCGTCATCGAATGACCTTCGGTGCACGATGGGAAAGCGGTCATGAACCTCTCTCCAGTACACCTCGATGTACTCGGGGATGGCCCTGGTGACGCTCACGGGCAGCGTTGACAAGGAGCTCTGCATCAGGGCTGGAGACGGCAAGAGGCCGGCCGCCACATCCTTCTGACGGCCCATGCAGGCCATCGAGCCCATCAGCCGGTCCGAGGAAAGAGCTGTCGACGGGGAGACTAGAAGATCTGAGCCTTGAGCCAACGTCGTGGCCGTAGGTGGGGTCGTGCTACGAACAGTGGTGGCGAAGCGTTGGTGTTGGGGGTGAAGGTCTAGCAGCGTGTTCTCATCGGGAAACCCGGGGAGGCCACTGTATGCCGACGCAAACACCGACGCTGCAGCCATGGGAGGAGAAGTTGTGTAAGGAAAGAAGACGTTGGTCGAGAGAGTGTCGAGGTTCTGGTACGGGGACATCATGTTGCTGGGCTGCCACTCGACGCTGGATGATCGCTGCGAGTTGGGCCAGAGGCTTCGGGAGTTCTCGCTGGGGGTCGAGTAAGGGCTGTCGGTGGCGGAGGAGGGCCAGTGGTCCTGCTGGAAGGACAGTTCGGGCGGAATGTCAAGGCCTTGGGCCTGCATGCCGGAGAGGTCTTTCGTCTGAAGCATCAGAGGGGAGTAGGCGGGAGTGGTGCGCGGCTGGCTGAAGTCGGGGCCCGAGAAGGTAGGTGCCGTCAGAGATGGCGGCGTCTCGTAGCCGTTCGAGCCCACTCCCTGGATGTTGAAGGGTGTACGGGACGTCTCGTTCGACAGCGAGTAGCCATTGTTATATCCCGAACCCCCCGTGGATGCAGGGCGGTAGCCTTCAGAGGCACCTCCCATCTGCGGCGAGACCGACTTGTTAATGCTGGCTGGGCTCCCCATTGACTGGAAGACTGCGCTCGGGATATTGGGTGTCAGGGACATGCCCGGCGTCGACGAGGGCGTGGCGTATCCTTGGCCGGTTACGGTTTGTCGGGAGGGGCCTTCGACGGAGCCGGTTGAGGTGCGTCGACTGCCGGCGTAGTCGGACTTGGCCTTGTCACCCTCCAGTTCGCTGTTGTAGAATTTAGGACCCAGAGATTCAAAGACCCGAAGACGGAAAATGGAAGACATACTGCCTCTGCTGGTGGCGTTCAAGCAGATCCTTGCGGTGGAAGGCGCGGTCACAGCCTGGGAGTAGGCAAGGGTATTTCGGGTTCTCGTGGCTCAATTGGTGACGCCTTGAACGGTCCATGTTAGTGACAGCTCCGAGTAGGGATCTCGACCCGGTCCTCTTACCTTAGGTGCTCAGCCCTGGTGAACGTCTAAACCTCATGTCAGCTAAGGAATTCTCCATCATCCACTTCGAAAAAGGCTCACCTTGGCGGGCCGGCACTGATCGCACGTGTGAACTGGGACGCCCTTCTTTGCCCGGCTTACACGGCCGGTGATGGGCGTGAGCTTGACGGGCGGCTCTGCGCTGGCGGACGAGCTGCTAAAGGGCCGCATCATGGTGTTAGAGTTGTATTGTCCTGGCGAGCCGTGGCGGCCGTGGCTGTGGCCGTAGCCGTAGGAGTGATCCATCGAATCAACGCTGGTATTGCTGGGTCGGCGGCTTGCCAGGGCGTGTGAAGTCGAGGTTGAAGAGTGTCCGGATGGTGAAGGTCGCGAAGTCTGCGCAGGCGAGCTGGTCCTCCCTAGATCCTGATGTTCTTCCGAGCGAGTGACCTGGTTCCCTTCACTGATATAGCGAGCGTGTCTCGAAGTGGTGGTCGAGGCTGTCGTGGATGGCGGCGGGCAACCGTCTGCGGAAGTGGGATCTGTGTACCTTGGGCTGGTCTTTGGATCTTCGTCCACATTCATGATATCCTGGAGGGAAGACATGGTAGGTATATAAACCACGGGAGGGCGGGAAGGATGTAAAGATCTGATGTAGGATGATGGATGGAGTGGCCAAGGGCCGGGAGATGGGGTGCAAAGGCCAAACTTGGAATACTTGCACAGCCCCGGCTGAAAGGTTCCCTTGCACGAGAGAAGATGGGTAGAGGGTTCAAACGAAGATGCTCATGAGATGGACCCCGGTGAAGGGTGGCCGTGATGTTTGCGAGAAAGGTTGGGTTGGGGCCGTTTCAAGGGGTGTGGATAAGGAGGCAGGGGGGGCAAGGGGGGTTCGGGCTCCTTGGGGGTGGGAAGGGGGTGGGAGTGTGAGGTCTGCGCCGGGGGCTCAGGGTTGGGGTTGGTATGCAGGAGCAGGCTCCGGACAGGTCCCCATTTGTGATGAAGCAGAGCACACTTGCGTCACCGGAGCAGTGAAGGACGGTCGAGGACGGACAGGAAAAGAAAGAGACGAAAAAAGCAGATGGTTGCGGGATGGATGGCTTAGGGGTCCCGCGCTTGTTGTAAGGCGAAGCCCCTGTCAGCCGTGACATGGGTGCTGGGGCCCCTGGAAAAGCCGCCATGCGCCTACCGGCTCCTTCGCCAAGCGACGGCGAGCACACGAGCTGGGTTCTCTCTTCTGCGTCGAGGTGATTGGCGAGAGACCGCGATCGCTCTCTCGGGGACTGCCTAGCCGGCCGGGGTTTGAGTTGGACTCGGAGGAGGTCGCCTTGCTTACGCCTGCCTCCCTCCGGCTCCCTCTCACTGCAGCCAGCGGGCAGTCCGACGGCCCCTGAGCCTGACCATCATGGAGAAGTGAAGACCTCGCCGTTCACTTTTGCTGGTCATAGGCAGAGTGAGGCAGCACAGGTGCACGCGCAATCTGCAGGTACTGTGCACCCTCGATGATCGAGGGACAAGCCAGCCTTGCCTTGTCGCCATATTTAGAGCGCGCCCACACTCGAGAGCCGCGCTAGCGAGGGCACGCGGCGGAATAGACGCATGGCGAACATTGAGCTGGGACGACGTCTGCGCGGAAACGGCGTGCCTCGAGGGAGGCTTGGAGGGGGGGATCCTTGGATGGAGTGTGGGCGGGCCTGGGACGTTTCCCATCCGTGGCCAGCGAGCTGGTAGCAAAAGTGGGCAGTGAGTGACGCTTTTGGCGACCAAACGCTCCTAAAGGGGCAAGCCCATGGTCAGACGGGGGGCGCAGCAGCATCTCGTTCGACCGTTGGGCGCACAACCTCGCCGAATTCCCCATGTGTGCCCCGCGCCACAAGGTCACCCATCTGCTTGGCTGGGCCTGTCCTGTGGGCGCTGAGTGGGCGGACGGCGCGCTTGTTGCTGTTCCCCCGACGGGATCGGGGACGGTGCTGTGCTGCGATCAAAGAGGGCCGAGTTTCCGTGCCGTAGTCGCGGGAGCATCCGCCCTTGGTCAGCGCCAGGAGAGTGAGACTCAACGGTTGAGTCTACGCTGGAGTCAGGGCGAGGTATAGAGACAGGACTCGGAGAACCAAAGCATCCTAGGCTCGACCTGTTGCGCTGGCCTGCCAACCTTTCCCCCCCTCGACAGATGGACCCGTCATCGGCAACCCTCATCACGCGCTAGCCCGGGCGAAAGACCAAAGTAGAGAGGAGAGGCTATCTCTGCCTGCCTGAGAAGAGGAGAAGGCGACCGCACATGTGGCGTTGGAGTGAGCCAAAGAGACGCGGAGAACAGCTGGCCCGGTGGTCAGGGCCGCCGTTCTCGAGCAGAACGGCCCGCAGAGGGGCCGCCAGTCAAACCAGGGGGGGGCCTGCAAGTCATCAGACGATGTTGCCAGGTCGGAGTGTGTGATTGGCCGCGCTGACGAAGTCTCGAGATGAGAGGCTATTTTTATCCCAGCCCTGTGCCCGCTTGTTCGCGTTGCTGGGAGAGCTCGGAGCTTTGACCTGGCCTGTATCGGGTGCTTCGTTGCTCCGAATGGACCTCGAGGTTGCATGCATAGGGCGGAACTTGGAAGCGATGAGAGGCGTGATCTGTGATCCATAGTTGTCGTTCCAGCAGATGCTACTGCGTCGAAACCCGTGTCAGTTCTGGCAGGTTGGGGTCCATGGGGCCGGTTTGACGTGAGGACGGTGACTCGACGATCTTCAGTCCCGCGCTAGACGTCTGCTGCCCTACTGTAGGGAGGTAGTATCGATAATTCCAATCCCTGCGCTGATGGAGCGGTGCACGGTTGGGGCGGCGTCGAGCTGAAAACACTGATAGTGTGGAGGTCGCATTTGGGTCACCAAATGCAACACGAGCAGGCCAGCGACGAAAGCCCATTTTCGCTACCATTCAAGTCGCGTCGTTTTGGCCGTGTGACCGGATAAGCACTTTGGTCTTGTTGCCAGGGCACCTCGTCCAACGCCAACAGGTTCTTCGGCTTTGAGGTGGCATTTCGGTGACGGTCTTAGGCAGCTAGGTGGTCTGGCATTTCTCCTTGCTGGAGGGACAGCATTGACTGTGAAGTATTAGCGGAGACTCCATCAGCGGATTGCAATGGCAACGCAGATGCATTGGTGGAAAGAGCGTACAACCAGCTTGAGGACCGGGCTACAGCCTGACAATGCGACAGATGCAAAAGAACCGTGACTGAGGTGGGAACGAGGGGAAGCAGCTGGCACAGCCACGAAAGCGACATGGATGTTTGTGCAGGGCTGCCAGCAAAACAGCGGAGTCGAGAGGTGAATGTCTGGTTGTCGCAAGGCCGGCGCCTGCCTTCCCGCATTGGCGACCTGCCAGTGGTGTTTCCCAGTTCCCCCACGCTGGGAAGGCACGGTAGAGGTGGTGGAGGTGCTATTTTTACCACCTGCCTCGCAGCACGCTCGCTGCGACCCCAGTGTCCAAGAATGCAATATCCTCACAACCTGGCACTGAGCAGGTAGGCAAATATCAATCGCCGATTAGACGTCCAATTCAGATGAGAATAACCGGACCAAGACTGTTCAGCTGCTGGGTATTATTGATTTCTCATGTTCCTAACATCGCACCTGCGTGGTCGACCAAGGAAGGAGCACTCCGGGCGGCTGCCCGCTAAAGTCGACCCAGTCACGTGCACCTACCACGCTGTAAATGACCTCCCTGTGATGACCGACGTCCACTGAAACAGCCCGCTAACATGAACACCCCAACCTAAACCCGACTCTTGAACTTCCAGCATCAACATCTTCATGACTCCTGGGCGACTCGCTTGGGGCCAAAACCCCTCGTGTCATGTTTCTTTCCCCTGCGTACGCATCTGGAGATCGTGGGGACGTCCTGTTCCTGGAGTCCGCTACAGCGTTCGCTTCAGGCCACATGCACCGCTACTTCGGCAACGCACTTACTGCAAGTCGCTGACTGTTGCAGGCCACGTTCCTGGCACTCAATTGAACCCTCCATCGGCGGATCCCCGCCGTTCCGAAGAACACCATGTGCCTGCATACACACACACACACACACACACATTGCTTCGCAGAGCGCAGCAGTGCGGTTTGAGTGGTCGATGCACCTCGATTGTGGTGTTCTGCACTCGTGGCAGACCAAGACTCCGGCTTCCGGACAGACCACACCTTTCAAAATTAGGTCCTGATACCTATTCTTGGGGCCATATCGAACGCATGGTGCTGCCGTACCTGCATCCCCAAGCCTCTACTACTCATCCTACCACCTTGTCAGGCTACCTTTGTGCCAGCATTAGGATGGATGATTTCGAGGGCTGAAGTGGTCATCGAGAGAGACAAGATATGCACCCCTCAAACACCCCCTTCTTTGGGCCCCATCCACGGCGCCACTTGGGGGTGTTCCAGAAGCCCGCATCGGCTCCTAGGGAAGCCGTCGCGATGATGCGAGGTGGTGTCGTTGCCGACTGATGCGTGTTGTTCAAGGCGCCTACTACGCGGCTGAATCGACCTGTCATCCGTTGTCAGTCGTCTGAAGGTTTGAAAGTCGCGCCTCGGCGTCCCAACTGACGTCCATCAACGCCATCTGCCCCCCTCTCGGTCGTTCCATTGCATGTCTTGGCGGGGGCAGCTCGGTACACTCCCTCGTCTTTCTCTGGTCCGTCTGCCGGTTATTCGGCCGGAGGGTTGCCGCATCGAGCAGCGCGAGCACCGCACCGCATATCGAGTAAGTCTCGTCACAGCACATCACGCACATCACGCACGCAACAGTTGAACCCCCCAGAGGCTCCGGATATCGGCACCCCCTCCCGGCTCCCGTCGTCACTCACAGCCTCGATGCGATCGCAGCACAGGGCAAGTCATGTCTCGGCTCCCCAGACTCAGCCCCCGTGAACCCATCTCGGCGGCTAGATATCGACCTTTTTTTTCCCACTGAGCCTCCGAGCAGCCGGGCCTCCGCCCACCTCCCTCGCCTCGCCTTGTGGGACTGCAACGCGGTAAATTCTTCCTCCTCCCAATGACAGCCCTCCGTCGACTCTGTGAGCATGCTGCCTGCGGAGAGACCTCGAGCCGGCACAGGCGCTGACGCGCGTTTGAGAGGGACGACGCGCCAAATTTAGCGCTCCATGAACCACCCCGCCGATCACCCTCCGCTGCCTCACTTTGACAATGGAAGCTACTGCACTGCATGCTGGCTGACTCGACGCATTCCCAGACGTTGATGACTGAGATACCCCCAGACAAAGACGATGCTGCAACAGCCTCTGTATCCGCTCTGCTAGATTTGGCCCCTTCGTGTTCGGAGGAGGCCTGGCCTCCTCGGTCATGATGTCGGTGAGGGCTGCCCTCACGGACTGGCCGCTTCCGATCGCGCATCGGACCCCAAGGCCTGGCTGGTATGGGCTTCGACCCCAAGAAGCTGTTCCATTACCTAGAAAGTGGACGTGAAACATGTCCAGGGTGCCCAAGACGGCACGTCGTGGTGGTCACTCTAAGCGCCGAGCGCCCCATGGCCAAGAGACCCCCTGGCCGGGGATCGCAGATCACGAAGTCGAGTTGGGTCACAATGTCGACCAGGTGGGACAATCTGCTCCACGCTCACCAGCCGTTGGTGATTCTGCTGCAGAACTTTTCTGCCCACAGCCATCGGCAAGGCCTCATGGTCAGCGGGCCCTGGGGCCATTTCGACAGCGGAACCACCCGGTGGCTGTGAGTGCCCAAAGATCACCAGCCACGCCTAAAATGCGGCCCTCGATAACCGGAGAATCACCATATGCCTAGCTAGAACACCTAGAGCTTGGAGCTATGACATGAGTGTCGCAATTGGAGCGGGCCGTGATACCCTAAAGGAGGATGTAGTACGAGCAGCAAGGCATTTCACCATGTCCAATGTCACCACACGACTCGGCCTTGCCAACGGAGGTCGCTCCGGGGGCCATCCTGGCCACAGGAAAGGCAGAACCTGAAGCCAAGCCCAACACCAAGGCGTTCCAGAAGGACGCAGCTAGCCTGGTACGTGCATCAGACGACATCCTGGTGAAGCCCGGACCCCGTCACACACAAGATCTCTCGCCTCCTGCACAAGGGCGTCAGGCGAGCTGTAGTTTCATGCCAAGTGAAGCAACTAGACCTTCACTCCCCAAGACTAGGTCCAGTCCCAGGGCTGAACATGTCATCGTTGACCCATCAACGTAAGAAGAATGGCCCCAGCATCGTCTCCTGAAGTCAAGACATGAAGCAGCCCCTCGATGTCCAGCGCATCACGCAGGTACGGAGACGTACCTGCGTCAAGACGAAGCTGACTAGCCCCCGTGGCGAGGAAGCAAGAAAGAAATCCTTGACCTATCGTGGCAAACTGCCCATCGTGAGGGGGGCAGCAGTCGGCTGCCGGCCCATCCTTCGGCAGCCAAACGGGAGGAAGGGGGGGCAGGTGAAATGCCTTCTCGTTGGTTTCCTGTCGTCTTTCAGCCGTTGGGGCCGTTTCGACGAGCATGAAACACGAAACGCCATCAAGGGGAAGAGGTTTGCACCCCCTCCCTCGCTGTCGTCGTTCATCCCGAGAATCCTTCATCCAGGGCTGCATGTGATGTCTTGCCAGCTTCAGTGACAAGTGGCCTGCCTGTCTACCATCTCGCCCCGCGCAGAGTACCCCACGTGTCTGTGTCTCGTGCACGTCTATGGGGTGCGTGGTGATTTTTTGGGGGCCATCAGCTCGGTTCTGGGGCTGATCCAAGGGCAGACGAGCCTTAGGCCTGCCGGCAGCCGAGCATTACGAAGAGAGACTCTTCGTCGTCATGGGGGAAACAGACGTCAGTCTGGAGGAAGTGTCACAGTAAGGACTTGAATTTCGTTGCCTTTCTTCAAGCTTTTGCCCTGACAAACCAGCCAGCCCAAAGACCGACCTATGCTGCCACACGCATCACATCCTCTCCCGACTCTGTGTCCCATGTCCCGTAAAACTTTGACGCCTAAACTCCTTCGTTTTCTAACAAGCCATGTCCGCGAGCTACAGCTATACACGACAATTCCTGCGTGTAGGAATTTGCTGGAACATGCGACTTCCTCCGACCCGACCCCATGACCCCGAGTCTTCCGTTTTTTCCTTCGTGGGCCAACCTCGTCCGAGTCCTAATGCTTCTCCCACACTGGATGGCTTTTGCTGAAACGATCAAAGTAACATTCTAGAATTCCTCCACTTGCTGAGTTGTGCATGTGGCACGTATTATTGTTGGGTCGTGACGATGGCGGGAGTAGCGTTGGATGCACCGGTGGGGGCGCCGCTAGGGCTCTTTGGGTCGCTCTCTTCCGAGTCGTCCTCGCCGTCGCTGTTTCGGCGGCTGGGGCTGTCCTGGACATTCCTCTTGTTCTTGACCATCTGGAGAAAGTGTCAGCCGGGTGTCAAACGCAAGAAGAAACGGGTGTGGCGGGCTTACCCAAGAACGGACACCGCCAACAAGACCCAGGGCGTAACCGGTGATAAAGTCGTTCGACTGGCCTCCCGCCGGGGAACCGCCGGGGGTGGTCGGGGGCAGCTCGATGCTGAGGCGGCCTCTTGAGGGGATGCCGTCGCCGTTCTGCTGGAGGTAGGCGGTCCGGGCGGAGGGCGCGGGACTCTGGGGCCGCGAGGCGGGCCAGTACTGGCGCAGCTCGCGGCTGAGCTCCTGGCCGGTAGTGGACCAGTTGTTGCGGATGTTATCGCGCAGGTCTTGCACGTGGCGCTTGAGGTCGATCTCGTTCTTCTTGAGCCAGCTGACGTTGAGCTCCTGGCGGGACGCGCCGCGCTTGAACTGTCGGGAGATGTACTTTTCGTAGTCACGGACGATCCTGTAGGTGGAAACTGTCAGCAAAGTGTGTCTGGTGAATTGTATGGCGATACTCACTTGGTGATGATGCCGGTGGTGCTGACGCCCTCAGTGCGCTGAGTGACGAGGAACTTTCCTTGCTCCTTGATGGGGCCGTAAATGTCGTCTCCCTCGTCGGCGCCGTAGGGAAGATCGTCGTGGGCGACGTAGTCGATCTGGTGCTTCTCGAGGAACTCGGGGGTCACGATCCAGGGGCAGTTGTCAATGACCTCATCAACCCACTTGCAGTGCCTGACAGTCTCGGCACGTTCAGCACCGGAGAGCACAGTCAGGCCCTTGCGCGCATGAGTCTCCTCGTCGCCGGTGACACCGACAAGCAGGTAGATGTTGGGGAATGCCTTCTTGGCCTGTTCGAGCTGGCGCATGTGTCTGCGGGGGGAGGAGGTTAGTGACTTGTTGCAGGTGCGGTGCTCGTGTGCTGTGCTTACCCCAGGTGGAAGAGATCGAAAACACCGTCGGCGTAGACGCGAATAGGGCGGCCGACGGGAGGGTCATTTGTCCTGTAGCCGACGGGGTGGATGAGCTTGCCAAAGGGCGGCGGTGCCATGGACTCTTGCTTGGCCTTTTCAGTCTCCTCCTCATCGTCGGCCTGGGCGGTGGCCTTGCGGTTCTTGCGGCCGACACGCTCGGCAATGTCGATGCTGGCCTCTGTGGTGTCGCTGGGCTCGCCGGGGTCGACCGAGTGCTCGGCAGCGGCGGCGGGGTCCGCGTTGGCGTTGCGCTCCGAGTTGGCACGCAGCCTCTTGGACGGGTGACCAACGGCGGCCGGGTCTGCCTTGCGGCCGATCCTACCCGACTCGGGCGCGGTGCTGTCGCCCTCCTCACCGGAGGCGTCGCGTGACGGGGCCTGGAGGCCGTTGTCAATCATGTCACCGGTGCCGGGCATTGTAGCAGCGGCGCGCTTGCGTTTGCCAGCGGCAGACGAGCCGGAGGGCGAGGACATGGTTGTCTGAGAGGTATTTGTAGGTGTATAGATAGGAGAACCCGGTCGGAAGGGGGGTCGTTGTCTGCTCGATGGCGTAGGTTGATTGTGTTGTGCCCAGAAAGTGCGACGGGGGGGTAAAGTCGGGACGCGGCTGGCTACGATTGGATTTCGGAGCTCATGTGCGTGGGAGGCGGCTATGGTTGGCTAGAGTTCGGGGGGTCGGTCGGTGCCTTGGTTGTTGTGGATGATGATGAAAGAGATGGGAAGAGCAAAAAGCTTGATTGGACTTGGGCCGGACCGAGGAGCTGCAGCAAAAGATGCGGGCGGGTGGCCAAAATGTGTGGGTGATGGCGTTTGATGAAGCACAGGTAAGGTGTCTGGGTCTGGGTCTGGGTCTGGGGGAGGCGGGCGTGTCCGGACGATCAGGACCGGGAACTGGAAGCTGGCATGGACATGTGAAGCTAGGGTGTCGGTAGGAGGAGTAGCAGGACGCCGTTGGGCATTAGGGGGTAAAGTAGCAGGGAAATAGGGGAAGACCAGAAGAGGTAGGAGAGCAGAGGAGAGGCCTTCAGGATAATACGAGCTGCGGAGATGTACGGGGTCTGGATCTACGCCAAAACACCCGAAGCTTCGTGCTAACAGCTCCGGGACGAGACGACCTGAGGCAAGACGAGACGGCAGCTGCGACTGGACAATACTGGCAAGTTCACGTTGACTCGAGCACACGACACGCTGTCTACAGTGGCACGATTATTTTACAGTGACACTTCAACTTGGCATACCGACGCGGTACACGTGCCGATTGTGCGACTTCATTTCTCGAGGGCAAAAAAATTAGGAGAATGCCTGTCTTACGCGACACGACGCGGTGACAGACACGAGACAGGACACCAGGTACTCCAGTGTCCTCGGAGAGACGGACACCTAGGAGTTTAGGACACCCCGAATAATCCGATCCGGCCAACCGGCCAGCCGTGGGCCCCCCTTTTGAAAGACCCAGGCATTTCCCAACAGTTTAAAGCACATCGCGTGTCTTGACCCCTTGGCAGTGGATTCCTGAGATTGCGACGAGCAGGGGCATGGGGCGTGGCGTCATTCGCCAAGATTGCCATCCAGTCTTTGCCCGTGGGGTTGTGTCCTGGCCCGTGCACGTCATCGTGAGGGCCGGCCGGCATCAGGGCTGAGCCGGCTGAGCTGTGGCTGATGTCACAATCCTCCAAGGTGGCTGTGGTGGCTATGTTGGTTCAGCCACATCATGCTGTAGAGGCAACCTGGAAGAGGCGGCCTCATTCCAACGGCACTGACGGTCATCCAACGTTCATGTCGATATGGACTACACAGAAGCAGATCTCTGCCATTAGCGTATCATTTTCGGTTTTCTTTTCCTCAGTTATCAGTCGCCAGGTTCTTTACTTAGTGATGACGGTGTTCTCGGCCCTTCTGTCCCCCAACCTGACAGCAACAAAGAGGCAAACACCAACAGCTCACAAAGTCAACATTGTTCCTTACGAAAGCCAGGACATCACGCTCGGGCGTCTATGATGTTGGTCATGTGCTTTCTCCCTTTAATTGACATGCTGACCGGTTGAACGAGCTGTGACCAGTCGATTGACTTTCTTGCAACTGATCGACTAAGTAGGGTTTATGTTCTTGATGTTCCAAACTAGAATTTATTTCGACACACCTCACTTCCACCGACCACTTCGCAATAGATATAGCCTTTTCATATTAATTTAGACTTGCTTCAAACAGCTCACAGTCACAATGGAAGACCGTAGCCCTTCGGTGGCCAGCGCTCGATCCAGCGTCCTGGCCATCAAGGTGCTGGTCACGACACTGAGCACGCATGGATAGTGTACCTTCCTGTATCTAGGTATCAAAGGAACCCCCCAACAAGGTCCGAACTCGGTTGCCCAAAGATGCAGGAGCACCGTCTCGCGCCTCTTGGCCATCCGGGTTGGCCCGCCGTTTGCCAAAACAGAATATATCCCCTCCCTCAGAACTCGAACTTGAACCGTTGCCATTACCAACCTCTCAACCCCCAGTCCATACTCACCATGTCGGAGGAAACCTTCCCAATCATCCACGACGTTATCGTCATCGGCGCCGGCCCTTGCGGTCTCGGCATCGCTTCTCGTCTATGCGAGCCATCCCCTTCGGCCATCTTCACCGAAGACGAGCACCAGCGCTACCACTGGATCAAGAAGCACGGCAGGAAGATGGCCCTCAAGAACAGACGATCAGGCAAGGTCAAGCAAAGCAAGTCGGTGTGCCATCACAGGTTCAGCACCCTCGTGCTTGATGCCACTGGCAACGAGTGGATGAATCGCTGGAAGACCCTCTTCGCCGCCTTTGACATCCATCACCTCCGCAGCCCCATGTTCTGGCATGTCGACCCCAGTGATCGAGACGCCATGTTGGCCATGGCTCACAATGAGGGTCGTGAGAAGGACCTGTTTGAGCTGAAGAACTGTGTCGGAAAGGAGGTCAGCAAGCATCTGAGGAGAGCCCGAGCCAAGTGCCGGAACCCACTGTAAGTCCCCTGAGCCTCGAACATCTGCTAGTACTGACACCTTACAGCCACCATGCTGTTGTGGATGTCGACGAGCGGGACCGTCACGACTACTTCACCCCTCCCACCGACCTCTTCCTGCAACACTGCAAATCCATTGCGGACCGCTACGGCCTTTGCGGAGACATTGTCCGAAAGGAAACCCTCGAGGACGTGGAGTACCGTGAGATCCCCCAGATCTCTCCTGACGACAAGATCTTTACCCTTCGCACCAACACCGGCGTCCACTATGCCCGCACAGTCGTTCTGGCAGTCGGTCCCGGAAACAAGCCTCGCCTACCCCAAGTCCCTGGTATCATGCCCGACGCCCCCCACGTCTGCCACAGCATGCACATCAAGGAGTTCCCGGTCTCAATTGTCCAGGAACGCATCAAAGCCCGCAAGACGACAAACGTCCTCATCATCGGTGGCGGCCTGACGTCCGCTCAACTCTCCGACCTCGCCATCCGCAAGGGAGTCACAAAGGTCTGGCACCTCATGCGGGGACCCTGCAAGGTCAAGCTCTTCGACGTCGACCTGTCCTGGATGGGCAAGTTCCGCAACGTCGAGCAAGCCTACTTCCACGGCGCAGACACAGATGCCGACCGTCTCCAGCATATCCTCAAGGCCCGTGATGGTGGCAGCGTCACGCCTACATACCATAAGATTCTGAAGCGTCACGTCGCCAACGGAAAGGTCGATCTCAGGCTGTTCACATCCCTGACCGGCGCCGAGTTTGACGCGGACAAGGGCATGTGGTCTGTCAAGACGGAGCCGGCCATCGACGACCTCCCGGCCTTTGACTACATCTACTTTGCCACGGGCATCCAGAGCGACTTCTTCGCGCTTCCATACCTGCAGACTATGCTCCGCGAGTATCCCATCGAGGGCCATGGTGGTCTTCCTTGCATTGATGAGGACCTCAAGTGGAGCGACGATGTGCCATTCTTCGTTGCTGGTCGCTTCGCTGGTCTCCGTCTTGGACCGGCGGCTGGCAACCTAGGCGGTGCCAGAGCCGGGGCGGAGCGTATCGCCTGGGGTATCGAGGATGTTCTCCCGCGGAGGGACGAAAAGGGGGAGAAACTGGATGACGACGAGGCCGAGGATGAGCATCTGCAATATGTCACGGGAAGGGGCAACAGGTTCCGCAGTCTCTGCCTCGAGGACAAGGAGGAGTAGATCACGCGTACCGGGTCATCAGATTCGTCAAGACACAGAACAGTAGATGAATCAAATGGTATCGCTCAATGTATACTGTAAGGCCATGCACGGCCCGGAGTAATATGTGTGTGAAGAAGAATAAACACTCGTAACACGTCAAATGACTTTGGGGGTGATGCATCATCCATCTCTCTCGTGATGATAGGTGGTTGCGCTTAGCAGGTCTCGGTGAACCCCGTGGCAGTGCAGGAGGTGCCGTCAGGGCCGCTGCTGATCTTCTTGGGCTCCTTGCCGGTGTTGTTGCCCTCGTAGAGATCGCAGCTCTTGCCCTGAGCCTGGCAAGTGTCGACAATGGAGCAAGTGTCGCCGAGGTTGGAGTTGATGCCGCAAAGAACACCACCGTTAACGGCCTGGGAGCCGGCGATGACGATGTGACGGGATCCGGCGTTGTTCTTGCAGTTTCCGCAGCTGCGGACGAGCTTTCCGTAGTTCTCGGCGTAGAAGTCGGTGATCTCCACGGTGCCGAGACCGTTGAACTGAACGATCTTGTCGTCTGCCTCAAATGCACCTCCTCCGATTATTTTGCTGGTACCGCCGGTCTGCTTGAGGGTGATGGCGTCCTCGCAGACGTCCTTGAACCAGACGTTGGTCAGGGTGCAGGTACCGCGGCAGTGGACACCCTCGGCCTGGTTGCCGCCAATGATGACGTTGGAGAGGCTGGCGCCGTCCTCGAGTATGAACATGGCGTCCTTCTCGCCGGTCTCGCTCTGGTCCTGGCAGACCTTGGTGGAGCGGTCGTAGAGCTTCATGCCACCGTCGAGGGAGTCGGTGACGAGGATGGCCTCAGCCGAGAGCTCCTCGCCCTGGGAGGCGGGGAGGGAGGTCTGGAGGCCGGTGCTGCCGCCGGAGGAGGGAGGGGCGGCAGTGGGGGCAGCGGGAGCGGCAGAGGTGGCGGCAGGCTCCTCAACGGGCTCCTCCTCCTCGACAGGCTCCTCGACGGGTGTCTCGGTCTCGACGGGCTCGGGGGTGGTGGGCTCCTCAACAGGCTCCTCCTCCTCGACGGGCTCCTCAACGGGGGTCTCGGACTCGACAGGCTCGGGAGTGGTGGTCTCCTCCTCTTCCTCCTCCTCCTCCTCGGGGACGGTGGGCTCGGGGGTGGTGGGCTCATCGTCGGAGCTGGCAGCGCCGGGGACGCACTGAGAGTACCACTCGTTGAACTTGGTGCAAGACGAGCCCGAGGCGCAAGTGGTTTCACCGGACCAGCCGGATCTGTCATGGCAAATGATTAGTGTAAGTCTTCATGATAGGGGGTGTTTCTTGAACTCACCCGCCACACTGTCCGTAGACAGAGGCCTGGGCGTTGGCAACAGCGCCCAGCGCCGCGATGGAGAGAATGATGGCAGACTTCATTTTGACTTGATGAAAACGAATGTAATTCTTGAAAAGAAGAAAGGGATAACGAACGAAAAAAAGAGTGAATGAGAGAGAACGACTGGAGAGCAGAGACCAGAAGAAGCATGGCTGCGGCAAAAAGATGGCAGGCTTCTTATATCATGATCCCTCAAATCGCCACCGCCAGCCTGCTCGTACCTGTCCCACTACACTAATCATGCACAGGCCTCGGGCGTCACGGTGAGCGGGCAAAGTAAGCCGTATCGAGGGCGGAGGATGCGCCGGGGGCCGGGGACCGGGGAGACAGAACAGATCCCCTGCCTCTGTCTGCAGGAACGCAGCTAGCCGCACTGCAGTTGCGGTCACCTTTCCTTGGCCTTGGGGCGTTGGCGTTGGCGTTGGCCAAGTCAAATTAAAGGGGGACTATCGATCCCCTCCTGCTTTGCTTATTGCGGGTTTGTGCTGGGCGTGGGCGTTGGCGCCGGAGAAGGACCATCCATCGGACATGGTCCCGGAGCCGACAGTGGCTCCACGCCTTGGTCTTGGCCGTGGAAGGAGAAGGGCTGGAGGTCCACAAGGTTCTCCATGGTCACTCATCACTATCAGTTGATGACTTCCGCGGACTTGGTGCCTGGGATAGAGTTCGTGCGAGGGGAGTGTGTATCAGGGATGGATATAAGCAAGCCACTGGGCTCTTGGCGGCTGGTGAGATGACCTCCATGCGCTTGTAGTCCTCAAGCCTCGTAACTTGTCTGAAGATTGTCTTCGATTGCATCCCGCCTGTCATCCCAACACGAAAGTGTCAAAGGACGGACGGGCGTTGGAAGAGTGAGTGGCCAGTGCTCGGTCAGGGCGGGCGGGACAACCCCCTGCATCTGCGCGACCCTCATCTATCTCCGACGGGTACCGCTCGTGGCACCGGAATCCACAAAAGCTTGACCGGGATGAACAAGCTCAATCAAGAACAAGCTCATCCGAGCAACGCTTGATTCCTGAAACACGGCGCCTGGTTGCGGGGCGAATGACTGCAGAGCAGACTTGTCCAAGACTGCTGACCAGGTTCCTCGGGGTTTCTCCATGTGCTGTCGTCGAATGTCTCTCCAAGGTGCTTGTGAGTCAACTGAGAAAGCCACGGGCGAAGACAGCTGAGGCAAAGCAAAGCACAGCATTTATCTTGACGAAAAATAGGGGGAATACTGTAAACATTAGCCCCTGTTCCCCGGTCATTCGAGGTCCACTCAGCATGTCAAGATGCGTCAAGACGGGGCCTCAGGGCCTGGCAGCGATCGGGTCGGCGTCGCATTTTTGCACTGCCACGCTCGTTTGGCGCTTTACCTGGTTCTGCGGTGCGGCCAACCAGCGATCTGAATCGTTCCCGCAGCCTCTTGCCCGTTTGCGTCCTCGTCGACAGGGGCAGGGCCTTTTTGGGCGCCTCAATCAGGACATGTCGTCCGACGTTTATTGAGCTGTGGGGGGCACGTTCCTCGAGGGGAGGAGAAGGGCTGGCAAATCTCTGAGGATGGACCGGGGCTGGAAGGCAAGGCGCGAGCGCGAGACGAACTCATCCTCGGAGCGCGGAACTCTGGCTCAGGGGTTGCCTGGTTGAGGATCAGGAGGCATCGGTGGTTGAAGCGGGGAGAGATCGCGGGTGTGCTCGAGTGGAAGCTGTCGGTCGTCAGTTCCCAGATGCGGTATGCCGGCGCTAATGGTGTCGTGTCGACAGTCAGGATATTTTTGAACAGGATGCGTTCCTGTACATCTGATGTCCAATGCGAGTCGAGCTTGGCTGCTCCATCAGCCGCCAGACCTGAGACGTTCATCTTGCCTGAGGGCGTCCCATCTGCCTAATGGACCACCTGCGTTGCTTGGAGTGGTAGACTGTCAACCCCGATTGCGAATGGTGAAGATGAAGACAAGGCAGAGTTGGCGTCAAAGGTAAGAAGATTCGAGAGGAGACGACGTCGACGAAGTTGTATCCATGGTAGAAGCCACGTTGTGTCACTGAGACATGCGGTCCACTAGCGGAGATGGAGGAGGCTGTCGGCTGAGGTGAGACTAGAATCACACCGAGGCTGCCCGTCTTCTTATAGAGCACACCAAGCACGGTCGTCAACAGCGAGGTTGCGCAATTGATGCAGCAAGGCAAGGCACGACTCACAACTTCAGATTGAAAGTCGCGACATTTCACCACCCAAAAAGCTCATCCAGGCTCGCGTCTCTGATTGGCCAATTGATTTGATAATGCTCCAGCCGTGGGTCCATAACCGAACGTTATCGACAAACCACCCAATTATTAAGCAAGCATCCGAGCATCCGCCGCGACTCCCGACCACGACCCTGCCCGTGTGTCATGAGATCCCTCGCCATGAGTACCCCCGCGACTCTTCGTCCTTCTCATCTTCATCCTCTAGAAGATGTCATGATACTTGAGCGGCAACACAATCAGCATATTTACTCATCATGGCCGCCCTCAACACCGCAGGACCGCAGCGCGCGTCCGTAACCGAGGCCCATGTCGACAACGACGCAGACGAGACGACGGCCCTGCTGGGCGCTGCCGATGACCAGAACCCCGACAATGGCGCAACCAACGGCCGCAAGAGATCATCAAGCTCAGCATCTGATCGTCCCAGAGTCTCCCTCGGGAGGTTCAAGACCTTTGCCGTCATCCTAAGCACCTGGGCCCTCATCTTCCTCCAGGGTATGCCCCTTGCTTACCCCCTAAACTCTCAACACACCCCATCTGACACCCCATAGCCTCCAACATGTCCGGCGTGACGACGACACAGAGTGCCATTGCAGATGATCTGGAAGAGTACGAGAAAGCCATGTGGTTCAGCACCGCCTACCTCATGTCTACCTCGGCTCTGTCACCCCTCGTTGGCCGTCTGGCCACAATCTTCTCCCCACGCGTCTTGGCCCTCCCCATCGGTCTCTTCTTCGCCGCCGGAGGAATCACCACTGCTATGGCCCGCACTTTCGGCGTCTTCATTCTCGGAAGGGTCCTGACAGGTGTTGCTGGCGCTGGCATCATGACACTCGCCGTCATCCTGGTGCTGGAGCTGACCGGCAAGAAGACGCGTGGAGTCTTCATCGGTCTGGTCAACTGCGGTTTCACCATTGGTCTGTCCACCGGTGCCGTGGTGTATGGTGCACTGCTCCCCGTCATTGGCTGGGTATGGACCCCTTATTCTTTCTCTCATCGTGCGTCTGATGCTAATTGATTTCCAGAGGTTACTCTTTGGTGTCCAGGCCCCTGTCGCTCTCGCAGCGAGTCTGGGTGTCTTCTTCAGCTTGCCGAGTGGTTTCGGTGTATCTTCCGAGTCCAAGGACAGAAACACCCGCGAGAAGCTCGCACGCATCGACTACGCTGGTGCTTTGATGCTTGTAAGTCGTCCGTCTCACTTCCCTTAGGCAGAAGCTGACACAACCCAGACAACCTCCATCGTCCTCTTCCTATTCGGCCTCTCAGGTGATGTGAAATGGGTCCCCATTATCCTCTCTCTGGTCGCCTTGTTTGTCTTTGCGACCATTGAGGTGTTTGTGGCCTCGGACCCCATCATCCCCCTTTCCGTCCTTCGGTCTAGGAGCATTCTCTTGTCCTGTGTCACCCAGCTGGGTTTCATGAGCGCCAGATGGACAATTCTGTTCTACTCTCCAGTGTATGTTGGCGTAGTCTGGGGCTACGCGCCTGCGCTGGCAGGGTCCATTCTTATCCCAACCAACATCGGCTTCGGGTCAGGCGGGCTCATCGTGGGGTGGCTGCATGTGCGCCGCAATGGCGCCTTCTGGCTCCCTTCCATCATCGGCCTGGCCATCTTCGGAGTGACCATGTTGGGTCTGTCATTGGTCGCGACGGCTTCAACACCCAAGTGGCTGTTCATCCTCGCCGTCTTCCTCAACGGTTTGGCTACTGGTGCTTCACTAAACTACACTCTGGCCCACCTTCTCCACCTGAGCCGGCCTTCGGAACACTTCATCACAACAAGCCTCATGGGAACGTTCCGCGGTTTTGGTGGCAGCTTCGGCACGGCCATTGGTGGCGGCATCTTCTACCGAATGCTCCGCCAGGAACTGACGGAGGGCTTCTCGGGTCTCAAGCACGGTCTCACCCCTGAGAGGAGGGACCTTATCACAAGACTCATCGGCAGTCCTGCGGCCGTCCACCGCGGAGGTCTCAGCCAGGCCGAACAGGCCATTGCCGTTGAGGGGTACGCGAGCGCCTCGCGGGGCACATGGCAGGCTGCTGCCGCACTAGCCGTGCTCGTCGTCATCCTGCAGGCAGCGACGGGGTGGGCCGGTCCTCAGGACAAGATCGAGGATGAGGAGGCCGAGGTCAGGGCCAACCTCCTTGAGAATGAGGGGGTTGTCGAGGCGTGAGCCTGAGGGCACGCCATTGTCGTTGTTTGAACACGGACTGCATCCATCAGGGGGGCATATTTGTCGGAGGGATTACTGGACCGGCGTCTTGCATCATATCATCCGGGGCATACACAGTTATAGCTGATAATCATTGGACATTTCATCCATCGTGAGCCGTGGTGCCTCAAGCGGCGAGGCCACTGTCGTCATCTGCAACGGTTGGAGTAACAGATCCCGGGACGAAATCATCCGTCCACTCTGTGATGTTCCCGCGATCTCTTGGTGTGATGCAATCTGCGGCCGCAGTGCCGTGTGCCATATCTCCCTTGCTGGCGTGGTATATTTCCGGGCGTCTTGACATGTGGGAGGTGTCTATCCGTAACGGTGGCTGCTGGCATGACGCCCGTCAGAACAGGGCATGCCCACGGAGCCTCGCGTCTTGCCCCCCGGGCGGCTGTCATCCGCGATGAACCAAAGATGTTGCAATTTGTCCGTGTCGGCAATCGGATGGATAGAGTGCCTGGCCCTACCTCGAGGAAAGCACACGGGGGTGTATGGTTTGGCTGGCGCCTCGATTTCGGCGTCCGTTTCAGACTGATGATGGCCCCACGGAGTTATTCTCTTTGTTCTAGAACACGGAGCAGATGCGGCTGCACGGACGAGACGTCATTTGATGCAGCTCCGCGGCCGTCGAGTGTTTATCCGCGAATGCCGCCGGATAGATGCCGTGTTCTTGGGTGTTAGGGCGTTCAGCCCCCTTCCTAGGCCGGCATATCGCAATCTTGCACCAATGACGCCGGGCACATGGCGACGGCAGACGGGAGAGGCGTCTTGGATGTTGGAGGTCGATAAGACAATGGTCCGTTGCTTCTTCAGTCCTTCTAGGGCCAAGGCATGGAGCGGGATTTGCCGTATTGTTAGTTGTGTAACGGTCACAGCAACCCCGGACCCCTGTGAGCTTGGAAGCTTGACATCACGGATAAGCCCGTCGGCTCTCCACCGAGACCCGCCCGGTTTCCGTGGGTTGAGATACAGGAGGATCTAGTTCTCTGCGAGAGACTGCTTTGGGAGGAAGGAATGGAGGTACCGCTCTCTGGACTTGGCAGGAGGTCAGGCATTGGACTCGAGCGGTGAGCGCCGCACAGGTGCAATTCCCGACACGGTGGAGAGAGAGAAAGGATTTTCCGTCGAGTATGAAATGTCTGCGATGCTGATTATCAAAGCAAGAACGACATACGAAAGAGTTTGACTATGGAAACCGGGTATTTCGAGATGTATCCATGTCTTTATCACGTAAATCATGGAGTTGAGCGGGTACTTGCCCGCCTGAGAACGCAGATCTCACTTGCTTCCTGACAAATGCTGCAGTGAAAAAGAGAAAGATGCTGTCATTTGCCCTACCTAGTCGACGAGTCGCGGCATCTCAGCTCATGTTTGTCGTCTTTCACGTGCAGCGGACAGGAGAGTGGAGGCCGGGCCGGGCCTGTCCAAGGGTCCCCGGGGGCGAAGCCGGAACCTCGGCCGCGAATCCGCAGCAGGTGAGGCATGCATCTTGGCATAGACGTGGGGAGCCGCGGCAGGATCATGCCATTGCTCAAGGGAGGAAGCAAGTGTTTGTCTGCAGGAGGTTGTCTCGACTTGTTCTGGGCATTCGAGTCGAGGACGGGGCCCAGATGGCGATCCTCGGTTGGGCCAATGAGAAATGTGCCGAAGAGACGGGGTCCGTCCATGTTTGGGTCAGATGCTGAGGCTCTGGAGGCGCATTGGAAGAGGAGCAGGGTCGTATGTTGGGCTGGGCTGTGGGACCCGATGCTGAATAATGAGCAGGCGACGGACGGACTCCAGGTTTGAGGGCAATAAGGCTGGGGGTTTGACTAAACTCTGCTGGGGTTGAGGGACGTGATTTGGTAACTATTTGGAGATGTAAACGACTGGAGGGTTTTGAGTTGGTTTCTCTTAGGTCAAGGTTTGAGGCTGAGTTGTAAGCAGGTCCACGGAGGTCCATCAGAAAAGCTTGATGCTGGAGCCGCGGATGACATACCAACAAGGCCTAAGGATTGAATTAGTGGATTGCGGTGTGCTGGTGATCAGTCTGCCTCCAGGCCGAGCCGGGATATCTGGAAAAAGGAATTGATAGTATCACGAAGGGGCAGAGGTCTTAGCGTGTTGTTCAGAGGAAGGTCCTAGTCCTCCAACAGACAACTTCTCTTGCTCGACCGATGAGCCGGTCTGTCGCTTTCACTTGCCTATCGTGCCCAGTGCACCATCCAATTTACATAATCAGACCGAGGACCGGCTTCAACTGAATTCCCGTGCCGCTTCCCCGGAGTCACCGCCGGAGAAGTTCGGTGTGGAGGAGGAGAGAAAGGGAAAGGACGACGGAGAGTGACACGCAGGAAGGGCGAAAGTGGACAGCTAACACAACCTCATTGGTGGAGAATAAAGCACCGCGGACCCCCTTGAGAGACGGCAAAACTTTACGGCGAAGGGGGGCGAGGGGGGAACCCCGGTCTTCTGCGCCCCCCCGTTCGCCCCCCGGCCCGTCTAGCGTGGCCTTCGTGGGATAGACCGTCCAATGTTCAAGTCCATTCAGGCTCAGTTCTCGACTTCCAGGGGGGTTTGAAAGCTGCCCGCATTTCTTCGAATTCCGTCCCGCTGCACCCCATATCGTATGGGGGAACCTAAGCCACAAACTCAACTCACCCCCCATCTTCCGTCTGTCTTTCTGCTTCCTTTAGGCTGTCCGCCACCTCGCAGATTAAGCATACTTTGCCTACATGGTGGTGTATACGATAAAGGTGGTGTTGATGGGCGCTGGGTGGTGGGTGGCGGCGGTCGTGCAGCGTGCTTCCGGGTAATTCGCTGTGAAGGATGCGACGCTGCTGCATCTTCCGAGGCTTCATCTGTCGCGGCGCTGTTTTTCTTTTGGCGATCATCTCGCGGGGAAGCCGACCACGTAGGGCTCGGCTGACTGGGGGGGTTTACTTGGATTTTTCCACGGACATACGAAGAACGGGCTCTGGGTTCATAGGACTGCCCTGGGTAATAGTTCCAGAGATACCGCTCGGCATCACGGCATCTTGGACGCGTTGCGCAATGCTACTTTTTTTTTTGGCCCTCGCACCCGGGGGAAATCACCGCGAAGGACACTCACTGAAAAGGCCCGGCGGGCGGTGGAAAGTTAGCGTGGGCGGGCATGGGGAATTCCCCAGGAACGACCGGACGGAGGAATACTAGCCTCAGTACCAGCGGCCTCATCGGCGACACGCACCTGCCCAAGGCCTGTGCTGTTAGCGGGGGTGGTACTGCTAGCGGCGGGTCCCCCGGTGTTCTCTCCACGTCCACCACTCCACGGGCTCCCTGCTGCACACGCCTCGCTTCGCCGGCTACTTCCCCCCCCCAAATTAACACCCCCCTCACGTCCCTCCCTCTCCATCATTCCCCCGGCCAGACCAGACCCTGCCGGCAGGCTGCGGCAGCTCCAACGCCAAGCTCATGGGCTAAACCTTTCCGAACGTCTGGTCGTCCATCCGCTGGATCCCTTCTCCTGTGGTGGAACAATTCCTACCCTCGAGCCACCCGTAACCTCTTTCCCGTCCCTCCACCAACGACACCTCACTTCCCCCCTTCGACCTCACCTCGACCACGACCACGACCACGACCTCGAATTCAACACTCTCTTCCTCTCCTCTGAACCCCCGAAAGGCCTAGACGGTCCCCTATCCTCGCACCCCCCAGCCGCCTACCCGAGATAACGGGAAGCCCTGGCACCACCCCCAAAAGGCCCAGCCGAGATTCGCCATCCATCACTCCGTCCCGTCCACCTCCACCACCGTACCTCCACGGACCACGGCACATCTACTACAGTCACCTCCTTCAAGACGACCTAGCCAGAGAGACCTCCCCTGGCTGCCCGTCGACAGTAGATATCCACAGCCCGCGCCCCCCGGCAGGTGCTTGCTTGCGACTCGGACCTCGCCCGTCATCCACCTCCTCGAGCATATTGCCCGTTTGAGCTCCGTCCGTCAACCCCCTCCCGTGCCCCGGCGCACCCTCGACTCGACCTCTCTTCCTTCAAGAACCTCCTCGAGCATCGTTTGCCTCGCCCAGATACTCGCCGCGACAGCTTGGGAGCCCGCGCGCGAATGGGTCGCAACAACCGCTGTCATCCACAACACCCAAATCTCGATCCCACCGACGATCGTGGTCACGCCTGGGGTGGCCCCCCTTCGTCCATCCTCCCGCTGCCTGTACCTTCCTCGGATCACCAGCCGTGCCCTGTGCATACCAGTAAACGGAAGAGTACCTCGAATTGGTGGAAATAAGCTTGGCTCTCAGGAACCTGTCTCCGTCTGGTCTCGTTTCCAGACACAGACGCACGACCCTACCGTTTCCACCTTGAAGCCCGTTTAACTTTCCCTACGCCCTCCCACCCCCCTCCTCTCGCCTTATCAAACCTCATCCCATACCTACTACCACTCCCTCTTCATCCTCTTCACCTACGACAACCCCCCCGCCTGCCCCCCGCCCTGGACACCTAGCCGCTTCGAGCCCTCCGCGGGATACTCGAACCGCCTCCTCCCTCGGCTTGCGACATATCACCTGTCCTCTCACATCATCCGGCCTCCTCCCTCTCGACCACCACCCGGCGGCACGATCTCCCGGACAAATATCACCCTCACCTAGGCATGGGACTTGGGCTTGGAACCTTCACCAACCAGCACTCTCGACACCAAATACTCCAGCAGCTGTCATCATCACCGTCGTCACCCTGATCGAGGAGCAGGGACGGGCGACGCTCACCGTACCCCCTCAGGGCCCGCAACTCCTCACCACCAACCCACAGGCATAGATAGCCTCCACCTCTTTCCAGACGCATACACCAAGATGGCAACAGTCCATCAGCTCTCGGCAGGGCCGACGCCCGCCCGGCCAAGGAGCACAAACGGCTCACGAGACGTCGACATGGACGCCGCCCCGAGCCCATCACCCGCTCCTCCCAACAAGGGCAACTCCTTTGGCAGCGGTCCCCAGCGAGGCGACACGCGAAACGTCGTCATCGTCTTCAACGAGGGCCAGGAGAAGATCGTCTCCGTCTTCGCCGACGTTCTCGGCAAGCCGTTCGAGGTCCGCGCCGGCTTCCAGAACGTCACGGACGCTGATCAGGGCATCGTCGTGGGCATCGCCGTCGGCAATGCCAAAAACGACATTGCCGCGCGCAACAAGGGCCTCGTCGTAGCCATCCATGCTCACTGCGTCAACATAGGTATGCCCCCGGACACGTACCTCTCGACCGAGTGCGACTACGAGTTCCTCTACACCGAGGCCCCCTTCTTCCGTCGCGACCTCTCCCGCTTCATCTCCTTCACCCTCGGCCAGATCAACCACCACGAGACACTCATGTCCAAGCCGCGCACGTACTTCATCTCCACCACCTTCCCCGACGTCAGCACGGCTCTGCCCAACCTCGACATCCTCACCGTCGGCGCAGATGCCGTCGAGATTCGTGTCGACTTGCTCAAAGAGCCCCTCGGCGATGGTACCTACTCGGCCATCCCCAGCCTCAGCTACATCGGCCAGCAGGTCATGCTCCTGCGCCAGCGCACAGAGCTGCCCATCATCTTCACCACCCGCTGTACCCGTGAGAACGGCCGCTTCCCCATGGAGAACCCCGACATCTACTACGAGTACCTCTACCGCGCCATCCAGTGGGGCGTCGAGTACATCGACGTCGAGCTCTGGCTGCCCGAGGACATTCGTCGCCGCCTCTACGAACGCCGCGGCAACAGCAGAATCATGTCCGCCTTCCACGACTTCTCGGGCACCTTCCGCTGGCCCTCGGCACATGCTCAGCAGGTCTATGTCGAGTCAGCAAAGTACGCCGACATCATCAAGATGATCACAATCATCAACGACCACAACGAGAACTTTGAGCTCGAGTACTTCCGCTCAAAGATGCGCGCAGAGTACCCCGACTCACCTCCCTTCTCCGGCGTCAACATGGGTGAGACGGGTCAGTTCTCCCGCACCCTCAACCGCGTCTTCACACCCATCACCCACCCCCTCCTGCCCATCGTCGCAGCCCCCGGCCAGATGAGCGCCTCCGAGATCAACGCCGCCCTCGCCCTGCTCGGCCAGCTGCCTAAGAAGAACATCTACGGCATCACAAGCCCCTCGTTCCGCCACTGCATCCCACAGGCCCCCTTTTACGAAAAGTGCTTCAACGAGCTCGGCCTCCCCCATAACTTTGTCGTCGTCGAGCGGCAGCCACACAACGTTGCCAGCATGGAGGCCTGGTGCAATCAGCGGAATTTCGGCGGCGCCTACCTCAGTCCTCCCGTGTCGTGGAGCAGCTTGCTCAAGCACAGCCCCTTCTTTGCGTCTCTCAACGGCGGCAAGGGACCCGAGCTCACAGAAGCTGCCCGCGTCATTGGCACAATCGACACCATCATCGTCCGCTCCAACTCCTCCTCTGCCACGTCCTCTGCACCGCCCTCCATCCCCTCGAGCCCCCGCCACCACGACTCCCTCGGCATGGGCATGCACAGCCTGTCGGCCCTGCCGCCCAATACCTCCCTCGTCTTCGACAATGCTTGCTGGAGAGGCATCCTGAGCGCCCTGACCCGCGACCTGGCGCCATCGGCCTACGAGGGCCGTGCCGCCGTCGTGCTAGCCTCAGCAAGCGACGACGCGGCCTCTGTCCTCTTCGCCCTCCGCGCCCTGCGCATCGCAAAGGTCTACACAGTCGGCTTCCGAACCCCCTCGGCCCTGGCAAAGGACGGCCCCGCGATAGAACCCTTCAACAGCCTCGAGAGCCTACAGCGCGCCCGCATGGTCGGCGACGACGCTGCGCCCTTTGTCGTCGTGTCCGCCCTCGGACCGGAGAAGAGCAACATTGTCGGCATGCTGGTGCGGGTGTTTGGCGCCACCGGCCGCTCCGGTGCCAACAACACGAAAAAGGTCTTCCTCGACCTCGCCGACGCCGTTGGCGCGAGAAAGGGTGGCGACCCGAGCATCATTGCCGAGCAGACGGGCTTCTCGGCCTACGGCTCGGCAGACACGTCGGCCTTCACGACGGTCGAGACATTGCGTCTGCTCGTTGGCCAGAACGTGCCGTATAGCTTCGTCAGGCTGGCGAGCGGTCGGAGTTTGTTCTGAGAAGGGGAAGAGAGAGTGACGACGTGCTTCTCGTAACAGAATGTTGCGAGCTGCCAGCCTCCCCGCACCTCTTCTCTATGTCGACGATCGCCCCCCATCACAGGGGGACGAGGACCGAGTCCGAAAAGAGCACCGCCTCCATATCCGACGAACCCCCTCTTACTTATCCGTGCGACCTCCCCCTCAACCTACCTCTGACGAAAGAGCGCCTGCCGAGAGCTGCCCCCGCGGGCGCTAGCATTCTGAATGTCACCGCTCGCTCCTGCGCGCATCCGAAACAGGGAGGTCGCATGCCCAGAACTTCACCCGCAGCCCAGGCGTGGGGCCCAGCATCGTGAACCCCCGTGACGAGCTTCTTCCTGCTCCTCGGCGGCAGCGCGACCGACGGAGACGTCGGGAACAAGCCCCAGCCCAACGTTGCCCAGCCTCCATTCTCGTACTCTCTCACTGGCGCTTGTACATAGCAGCTCCGCATACATGGCGTTTTCTGGTGGCTCTGGGCACTTTCGGCCTCGAAACTCGGCGGGGGAAAGGTAGTTGTCCCCCCTTTCTTTTTCACTGTCGGGGACCACATTTTTGTCGACTTCTCTTTGTCACTTATCTGATCATTTCGCCCGCGGAGTTGCGGGCGAGAATGCTTTTTTTTTTTCCTCCGTCCTAGAGCGAGGATTCTCACTTTTTGGGAAAGCTCAGGAAGCTCTGCGGAGAGTGATGGCAGGGGTGCGACTGGTGTAGATAGCGCCGAGGTTGCACTGGAGGCGGCACCTCACGGCACAAGAAACACACACACTTTACAAAAACTCGCTCTGATATGTCCCTGACGGGCGAGATGGTGGTGCGTACATTCAGATATAGGGCATGGGTTCGCGGTATAGGTCGTGCCCGGATGTGGCCGGCGCAGAGCGATCCTCCGCCCCTGGTTTCGGAACCACGCGCCGTAGAGGGCGTCGACAGTCCTTCATTAAGCGAAAGATGGTCCAGATTTGAGGAGTGTCTGGGAGAGGAAACCATGGAACTGGCAATCTAGGGAAGCCAAATAAGCCACTTGACAGAGTCGGGACAGGAGCGGGCGGTTTCTGTACTAGTCGGTGCGGCATGCAGACCCCAATCGCGGGGGTTGCGGACCTTTCCTTTTCTCCTCAGTCGGCAGATGCCAGATGGGCAGAAGATGAAGGGCTGGGGGCGGTCTGCTCCAGCCTCCAGGCACCACCGGGGAGTCGGGAGGTTCGAGAGAGACGTCTGACGACTCGGGGGCGAATTGGACCAGGGTTGGCATATTGAGGGCCCCATAGTCATTTGAGGGTGGCTTGACTGCGGACAGTGGCAATGATGCAGGCCTGGCTGGCCAGCGCCAGACTTGATGGAACTGAATGAACCCCCCCTGAGGTGCTGCCAAAAGGCCGTGTGACAGACACCAAGAGAAAAACGTGTTCCAGCTGCATGCAGGTTGATGAAGTTATAGTGATCCAGGAAGCGCAGTGCCCCGGATCTGGATGCCACCCGCGGGGGGAGACTCGAATAGGGCGACGGGAAACCCGCGGGAGGGGTCCGGGGCACAACGTGGTCGCCCGCCGCGAGAGTTTGGGCGGTGGGCAGAACTTGCAGTAGTATGATGTGACTTGAAAGGGGTCGCCTGAATTTGGATATTGGGATGCGCCCCGGAGTGCCGCGGCTAGGGTCAAGGGAGTGACCGACGGGAGAGGCCACTCAGGATAGGCCGTCCAGGGGCGGCGCGCTGTGCAAGGACCAAGGTTGTGATTCGGCAGGTCGGGGACGATGGAACCGACGTCGTGAAACACCTGGCTGGCTGGCAGCCTGGCACCTTCGGCCTCCGCTTGACCCGACCCATGCTGCGGGAGAAGCTAGAGCTTGCCCAGTGCCGGAGTCACCCATCAAGGCTCGACGTCCGCCAAGACTCGTGTCACGCATCGCCTGCCGCGAGGGCGGGTGGCTTGCCGGGATCGAGGACAGCGGTGCCGAGCAATTACTTGCTCGCTTCCAATTTGGGACGCTGACTTGGTTCGCTGGCTTAGAGCGCCGTCGCCTTTGCCGTTGGAACCGACCGTTGTCAGTCATCGATCCGGTGGGCAAACTGCGTCAGCTTCAGTTCCCTTGCCATGTCGCTTTTGCTCTCACAGAAATGTCCGGGCTCGAGGTCGAGGTCGCGCTCGCATTGGATGGCCGGCCCAACGGGGGTTTTGGTCGAACAACGCAACTTCTCCGCAGTGATCGGCGAGTCATCCCCGCCCACAGGCCACAGCCGACCGCTCCCCGCAAACCTGACTCGATAGGGATTTGGGGGCGCCAGGGTCCAGGTACAGCACGATCGGCACACGCACGAGTACGAGTAGGGGGGTGAGTCGGGCCACGCGCTCGCACGCGCGGGTGCATGTTGCAGACCGCAGGCTGGGGGAGGATCGGAGGGGGGGAAGGACGGGGTGGCTTGGTTTCTTTTCCGAAGAGGATGTCGGAAAATGAGGTCGGTCAGCCTTTGGGAGGTGGTATGTGACGATGATTCAGTGGTTGCGAGCGATCAGCCTGTCCGCTTGCTGCATGGAGCGGTGAAAGGGAGGGATGCAACTTGGGGCGACGGTTGATGCGACATGGGACGAGTGGCCGAGGACAGCAGCAACTGCGGTGGGACTGAGGTGTGCCCAGCACTTGCCTGGAGATCAGGGTCGTGCCTGCCCGGGGCCCCAGACTGTCCTCCAGATTTTTGCTCCCCGCTGCTGCTTGGATAGGCGCTGCCCAGCTCCATTGTTTTTCATGGAAGGTGCCTGCCTAGGGCGCCGATTTGGGCAAGAACCAATATCGATCCCGGGCAAGTCGGCCAACTCAATACTCGTACAAGCACCATCCATTTTGTCCCAGCTGAAATGCGTCGTCTCCTCAATCAGCGCTGACCAGGTTGTCCACGCTGTGCGTGCGGTCTGCAGGGTTCCAGATTCTGGCTGCGCAAAAGGGCCTCGCCCGGTCCATCCCCCCTCCTCTCGACTCTGCAGCGTCGACGACTTCGCCTCCTGACTCTTCTCCCAACGCAGACACAAATACTACCTACCGGTTACAGAGACACCAGAAAAATCGACGAGTCGACAGGATATCCGCACTCGCTTCCGCCGCCGCCGACGACATGCATCCTCCGCATCTCCTACTGACGTGTGATCAACAAATAATTACCTTGGCCAGGGCCGCCAGTCTCGGACACCATGCGGCTTATACACTAAACCGTGGACGGCCCCTGGCCCGGCGCCCAAACCCCCTTGTCATTTTCGGGGTGCGAACACCGAGGCGCCCCGAGACCATGCATCCCTCTTACGGGAGGTGTGGCCTACCCCAGCTCCGAACCGATCCCCCCTCCCTGCTTCTGCTTTGGGGTTCGTGAAGGAGGGGGTTTGATTCGAGCCTCTTGATCCTCGTCGTCGTCTGGAGCCGCGATTCATGGCCCAAACCCGCCCATCGACCGGTTCTACCCCAGGCTTCTAGGAAACCGTTCAGATGATGCGACCTCATCGAGCTCCACACCTCCAACGCTTCTTCCACGACCTCAGTGTTGGTCATCGTCATCTTGATTCTGATCGCCAAAGCGAGTCCCCCGGCGGAGGCACCTCGGCGGTCGGCCCAGCATTGGGTTGGCCCGATATCCATGAGCGCCACGTCCGAGGCAAGCCAAGACAAAAGTGCCGGCTCTTGGAAAATCTCTTGAGCCACGAGCCACATGGACGACTCGAAGGGAATCCTCGCCGCCTATGCAGACCATGGTCTCCCTGCCGGAAAAGTCCCTCATCGACAACGGCAACGCCCGCGACGCTACGCCCTGCCAGCCCAGGTGACCAGGCGATGCTCTGTTAAGCACCCGCCGACGCGATGCAATGGTTGGGTCGAGTCACTGTGGATTCTGCCAAGCGGCCGATGAACAGCTGGTCTCGTCCGAAACCCGGAGGACGGGAGGGGGCCCTTCTGCATGCGCCTTTGCCAACAGCAACAACATCTGCCCTCGATGTGCATGCGCTAGGTTTTTTTCTGAATTCCCCTTTCCCGAGCGTCAAGGGGGTTCATTGGCTGGCTGGCTGTTCCTGTGTCTGCCGACGCCGAAGGAGGACAGCCGTGCTCCAGCCTGCCTGTGGCTTGTCGGCCGACGCGTGTCATCCGAGGCCATCAAATTAAAACGGCTGCCGGACCAGAACAAGCAAATGACAAGTCGAAGCAGCAGCATCAAGTCTCGTCAATATCCACGGGACACCAAACCAACTCTTGCCTTTATTTACCCTTCCGCCCGGCTTGTCGCTTGCCAACAGTCCCCATCGTCTCGCCCTCGTACGTGGCCTCGAACGTCCCCACGGCCGGCCCTTGATAGCCTCGGCTGCAGTGAAGGAAAGAAAGAGGGCCCCAGTGGACTGGAGTCACTGGACTGGCTGGCTGGACACGGAGAGCCGGCGAGACTGTGCCCCTGTCCCCTGCTCGCCCGCGAGAGAAAAACACACATCTGGAGACCCCCTAATTTCTCCCCGTGCTGTTGCCCGAGTGCCCCAGCCTGCTGCTCCACGTTCCCCAACTTCCCTCCTCGGCCAGCCCCCCTTACCCCCTGTCCGCCTAGGACACGAGAGGGGGAGAGGAGCGTTGGCCCCCCCCTGGCGCCGGCCTTCCCCTCCTTCACTCTCACTCTCCTCCACTCTCCCACATTGGCGCCTCTGCAGACTGCACCTGGATGTGAGAAAACCCCCCCTTCTTCGAAGCGCTCTAGCTTCATCTTGGGTCGGCAGCCCGTCTCGTCTAGTGTGCTACCCCGGCCGGCCGTGCCCCCGGCTCATCACGGGCGTTTTCCTCTTCATCCTGCCTCACCCTCGAGTCGTTCCATGCCGCGAGCCTCCTTCCCTTCGCCTCTTACCCCGGATCAAGCGCCACACCGTGACTGTCTCGAAAAGCCGCGTCTTCTTCCTCCTGCGACCTGACGATTCACGCCCTCCACGAACACAGTCCCAGCTATATCCTTGCTTCACGGTCCAGGTATACCATACCGACATCGCCTCCACACTTGTCAGGTCAACAGGCTTTCTGGGGAGCTCCTAGTCCTTTCCCCATCGTCCTTAGGGCCCTTGACTTGGCTTAGTCCTCTGTCGCTGGCCTTGCAGTGAAGAACCCACGGTTCCTCTCGACCGCTGCTTTGCCTCCAACCTTGGACAACTTCCCTCTCGAACTGCTCCTCGAAGCACTCGGCCCATCCTCGTCACCCACGATCGCTTCTCGTCGGCAAGCCCAACATCTCTTGTCCGACAAACATAGACAGCGCCCGACCACAGCTCCGCCCACGACTGCACCGCATGCATTCCGTCTCTACTCACTAAACAAACGTGCTCAGCGCAAGCTTGGAGCGAGCCGTCCTGCCTGCTTATGCTGCTTGCATAGTCGGACCTGGTGACGTTCACTTGCGCCTGGCTTGACTGTGTGGTGCTTGGGTGGACAGCTCCGGCGTGAGATATGAACGGGATACAGTCGGCAGGTCCCCAGTCTGGCGGCATGGCGCGTCCCCAGGTCGGCATCGAGCGGTTGCCCACCCGACGGATGAGCAACGAACCCCGAGAGTCCATGAACTGCAAGTCATGCCGGAAGCGCAAGGTATGACGGCGCAACACCCTCTTAGATGCCTTGGGAACCTCCTAGGCCTGCCGTCAAACAGCCCAGATGCTCACAATTCCTACAGATCAAGTGCAACCGCCTGAGGCCAGCCTGCGAGGCTTGCCAGGTGTTCCAGTGCCCATGCATCTATGGTAGGTTGTCTCCCGACTTTCTGGTCTGGTTGCCAGTAAAGAAGCGCCTGCTGACCTCTCCTGTCCAGACGCTGTACCAAAAAAGCGCGGACCCAAGACCGACGTACTCGAGGCTTTATTGAAGAGGGTCGATGGTCTCGAGGCCAAGTTGAAGGAGAAGAATGCCGGAGAACAAACACCTGCAGAACAACAGGCACCAAGTTTGATCGCAGAAGATGCCTCCTCATCCTCAGCGCCCGAGCCTTCGGAAGATAACGAGCCCAGCTCCAAACGACTCGCCCTCGACCTTTCCATGAAGCAAGAGTCTGCCGTCTTCTCCCCTGGTCCGCTCAGGTAGGTTTCGTCAACGACCCTCCTCCTACTCCTGTACTGACTGGCTTGCAGCGAACCGTCTCCTCCAACCATTCAACCCGAAACCCTCATCGACACGTATTTTGCGAGATTCCACGCAAAACCCTTCCACATCCTGGATGAGTCGTCGGTGCGGCAGCGCCTACAACTAAACCAACTGCCAGGCTACCTCGTTCAATCGATTTGCGCCGTGGCAGCAAGGTACTATCTTCGCTCCGTCCAAAGCATCCCAAACCTAACAATGTCCAGACATGTGCCCCATCCTGGTGGCTACCCAGCTGCCGTGAGGCTGAGCGAAGACTATGCGGCCCGCTCCAGGACTGAACTGGACACGGACGAGCCATCAGTTGATGCCCTTCAGGCGCTGCTGCTCCTCGTGATCGCCTTCACTGCCGCAGGAAAGGGCAAGAAGGCGTATATGCTGATGAGTAAGACTTCCCTTCGCACTACGCAGTCATGGAAGAACTTGACTGACAAACCATGCAGCCAACGCCGTCGGCATGGCCATGGCCCTGGAGACACATCGTGAGATGGACGCCAACGCACGTGTGACCCCCATAGAGCGGGAGATGCGTCGAAGACTATTCTGGACATGCTATCTTCTCGATCGATTCATGGCCTGCGGATCCAAGAGGCCGTCTCTGGTTGGCGACAAGATGATCATCCTCCGGCTGCCATGCTGGGCTCCCAACCCAAGCAGCCTCCCAGTGGAGGGTGACTTTTTCCAAGCCGCGTCAAACCTACACTACGTCCAAGGTAGCGGTAAGAAGTCACAGGGTAGCACCGGCATGCTTATCGACATCAGCCGCATCCTCGGCATCACCAACAGGTACCTGGCAGCGGGCGGCGTCAAGGGTGACTCGCACTTCCCGTGGCACTCGCTCTCCAACCTGTCAAAGATACGCCAGGACCTGGACATCTGGGCATCTGGCACTGAGGATGTTTTCTCCAGCCTGGACACCCTCTTTGGCCAAGCCGACTCGACAATCCTCGTGCTCAGCAAGCTCATTTATCACCTCATTCACTGCCTCATCTACAGGCCATTCCTCCCCATCGACCTTTCCGAGCTTGCGGGGACGGGACAGCATCAATCATGGCAGATCGAGGCTACCAACATGTGCTTCCTGCACGCAAATGCGATCGCCGAGCTTGTCGAGCTGGGCAAACAGACGGGGACCATTGAGTGGCCGGCGTTCGTGGCCTACTGCATCTGCACAGCCGGCACGGTCCATGTCCACGGAGCACACTACAACAAGGACAACAACGGAGAGATGAATGTGTTCAGCTCCTCGGCCGACTTCCTGTCCCGCGAGATGCAGCAGCTCAGCGAACTGAGGTACACCTGGTCAAGCATTCAACACCAAAGGGAGACACTCCAGAACATCTACAATGCGCACACGGAGCTGGTCAAGAACCTGGCGACGAACCCGATGCGCTACTCGCCGGCCTTCCATCTCGAGGACTTCTTTGATCGTTACTCCACTGTGACTGGACAAAACGGCCAGCCCTACAACTTTGACGCAGCCAACCTGAACCTTTCGGATGTGGTCGTTGATTTCACCGCAGACGCGTACGTGGGACACGACCTATACGCGCCCCGAACGAGCAGCAGCAACGAGGGAGAGCGGCCGAACTTGTTGAAAAGGAAGAGCACGAGCATGCCAAGCCGTAAGCGCTCCGAGGTCAAGACCAACATGGCCATCGCAGGTAGCATGGCTGCGCCGCCGACGCCCAGCCGACCTCATCAGTCGTTCCAACAAGCCCCCAACATGTCGAACCAGCAGCCAACATCGATCTTGTCAGCACCCAACCCTCCCATGGGCCCCACGGGCGAGATGGGCGACTCGCACCATCAGATGGCAACCGGGCTGGGCGGTCCGTTTGGCGACGTATCCGGAAACGGCACAGGGAGCTTTGGGCTGCATCAGCAGCTTCACCGGCAGAGCCAGCAGCCGGGCCAGGGTGTGCCATCTCTGGCGGGCACACCATTCTCCCCACAGTTCAGCTTCCACACACCCGGTGGACCAGGCGAGGGAGGACCCTACGACCCCATGTTTGGCGGGCTGCCGACCAATGCCTTCAGCAGCCCAGCGGCCTGGCACGGCGAGGACGGCAACTTGAACAAGCTGGCGGCCGTTCCGGCGGCTGCCGCAGCCGCGGCGGGCAACACAACGGCGCCCAGCCCTGGTGCTAAGAGCACCAACGGCAGCACGGGCACAGGGCCCGGCGACGAGAAGGACCCGTTCCTGAGCCTGCTGGAGCAGTTGGCCGAGAACGAGGGCCAGTTCGCTAGGGGGCCCGGAGAGTTTGACTTTTTCTTCGGTGGCGGAGGCATCCCCAACGGTCAGTAGGGGGAAAGTCTGTCACATACGAGGAGCTACGGGCAGAATACGACGGAGGGAACGAAAGAGGATTCTTAATGGGTACAAGTCGTGGAGCGGTACGGTTTATGGTCACGCGGCTCTGGTTTGCGATACCCTGACATGTATATATGTATGGCTTGGGGGTAAATATGGGACAAGGCCTGGCATATAGGGTGGATGGAGTCTAGCGTTATTGATATTGTTTCCAACCATTTTCGAAGCGGAGAGTGAGTACAAGATGGGGAACATTCTAGAGATGCGACGGGCATGCGCCAGAAGCAGGAGAAGATTGCAAATACTGTCTTGGATCAGGGCGGCGTTGCCGCAAGCGTCGTGATGGGTCGAGGCCAAAATAGACAAGCTTTTCAGCTTTATTTGGTGTCTCACTTGTGAAGGACCCCATTTTAAGCACAGAGTGACAGACAGACAGCGGGTGCAGTTGCCAAGAGCCAAGGATGGAAGGATGCAGACGGAAGAGTCACGTGCAGGCAAGTGTCACACGACCTGATGGATGTGCTCGGTGGTGCTGGGGAAGGAGCGACCTGGTGATGATGTCATCAAGCGTCGCATCTGTTAGCCCGATGGAGCGACGAGTGTCACCGTCGCATTTGGTCGCTCAGCTCGACGTCCAGTCAGTCATCCGAACTCACTCTATTTGAGAGCTACGGTTTCTCTTATCACCGACGCCAACAAAGTGCCCGAGGATAGACGCCGGGCACGCCAACACGCCCCAGCTTTGCCCCCGGATTGCCCGCGGGAAAGTGTGCCGCCGGCGCTCTTTTTAGGCAGTAAGTGGCGCCTCAAGTACGGTACATGTCTTGCAACGCCCACGCGCGGCCATACAACCGCATTCCTGGGGCGATTCCCTCTTTGCCGGAACAAACAAGGTTCGGCCCCATTTGCGGCTACCAGAATGGCTTGCTAAGTTTGCTGCCATCGGTCGATATCCCAGGCCAGGGGGCAGTTCAGCAACAAAGGCCGATTGCGAGGTCCAACATCGAGTCAACATCCCCGGGTGCGCGAAACCGAGGACACTGGTCAACAACGATGATCACACGCGCCGATCCAGGACCGCCCCCACGACGCGAAGAGGAGATGCTGCCGCCCACAACGCCAAGTGGCATGTCGTGGCAACCGTCGTGGCGACGCGGGGGGGCTCGCTTGGCGATAGTTGGGACACCACCAGTAACGTTGCGACCACGGCGCCGGGACACTATGACGGGGGAAGCATCGGGTTGTGCGACTTGATGAGCGAGTCTATTTCATCGTCGCTCCAAGGAAAACAAGACCATCCATCCACCATCCATCCCAGGGCGAAAGGGAGGGGACGACAAGGGGCATCAGGGCATCTGCGGCACTGTGCATGGTGGGCTCATATTGGCCCGCCTGGAGACGGCGCCAACAGTCCCCGTACGACCATTTTTTTTCTTCAGATGAAGATCGCCAAGGATCAACCAGTGCGGCTGTTAGGGACATCGCCTGTCCACACGCAGAGCGGCTAACACGACCGTCAGTGTCTTTGGCTTGGCAGACGTCCTCTCCCCGGAAGACACTGCCGGGGGCACAATCTTCGGGGAGTTGGTTGGACCATCGCCCGAGCCCCCCGTCAGTTCAGCCCTTCCAAGGTTGAGGGCAATGAACAATGGCAATCGGACGGTCACCGGGGTACCTCGAGGAATGACGGACCACACAATGGGAAGAGACACTCATTTTGTGACGGCATCAAAGGACCCTCGGACAACTTGTGCAACGCGACAGAAGTGGACTCGGAGAATCAGCCACCTGCCAAAAAGTCCCTCGCTGGTCCACCGTTCGTGCCCCAACACAGGACACCAAGCATTGTGGTACAGTGTGTGGCCACTGGGCAGAGAGGGATCCGGGGTAGCTCGCTTGGGAACAAGCTCCGTCAGCGCCGTTGATTCGTCTTGGCCATCACCTCTGGCCTGGCGCTCATGTCATCACCACCCCCCTCCAAGTTCCAGGCCGCACCGGTCTGTCGTTAGCGTCGCCGCCCTCTGCTCCGGCGTGTTGCTGTTTTTTTCTTCCCGCCCGCCTGGGCCAGTGTCCGGTGCAGATGCTAACGCCTAAAAGCAAGCCCGCCCGCGGGACACACCACACCACTTTGATAGGGGAAAGCCGACACCCCGTCCTTGATGCTAACGAAAGAGAAGCGAGGCGGGTGCGCGCTTCAATCCATTTGCCTTTCGAGTTTGCCGACCGATGGGTGGACTGGAGGCGGCGGCGGATATCTCCTCCCCCCCGCCCTGGCTCTCTCCCTCGTCCACTCGCGCTCAACAACACAGACATCAAGCTCCGCGAGCGGATCCCCTCCCATATAGGCTCTGCTCGTCACAGACGGGGATATGCCGACAAGAAATCACCAAGACTGGAGCCAACTCTCATTACACAGTTCCCAGTTCCCCATCGTTCTGGTAGCTCGACACGAGGCGGGCGCCACTTTCTGTCTCTTTAAGGTCAGGGATTGACAAGGTTAGGGGACCGGAAAGGAAAACCTGACCAGGTCGGAACGGGACATTTTCTGGCCAGGGCTCCCTCAGACCCGGCATACCAATACAGCACTGCCAGTGCCAGCGCCCACGCCCGACCAGCGGCGACCACTCAGGCTGCCGGGCCACCCGCGATCCGCCTTTTTGCCCTGTCACCCAGCCCGCTTTACTTTGCATTTTTCGACGACTTTCGATTCGCAATTCCGCCCGCCCACTCTTTAACCCATCCATCCCTCTTCGCCGACGGACACTCACTCGCCTTGCCCGGACCCAGACAGACAGACGGCTGTCTCCCTTCACAGTCCACGTACCAGCACATCCTCTGGCGGAGCGTGGCGCGGACAAGAGAAAGTGATCACGCGCATCATCTTTCTGCAGCAAGGCGGATTCGGCCGCCATCCGTCACACCCCACACGAACCTTCACACACTCTGCAGCACAGCAGCTTCACAGCCGGGCGCGCACCCTGCACAGCAGCAATTGGAAAGGGAAAGACGGCACGGCACGGTTTGGCGCTCAACTCAACCACCAGAAACGCCTCTGAAAACGCCATCCTCATCGCTCAGCCCATTTCTTGCGCCTTTTGCTTCTTCCTGGACCGCCAAGACCCGAGCGCATTGACACAGCCGTTGCCTGTCGTTGAAGTGACGGCATTTCCGGTTCTCAACTCTCTTCGTCAAAGCTGGCCAGGTCGAACACAACCTGGCCTGGACAGACTCACACCCTGGCCATATTCCATGCGTGATACGAGGAAGCCATGGCAACAACCTCTTATCCATATTACTAGTCCACACACGACTCGGCCAGCAGCTGCGCACATGCACGCCGACAGAGGCAGTTCAACACACTCCTCACCCAAGCCATGTCATCGATAGACGATGCCAATGGCCACGTTCCGGACCGGGGGCCGGCAGTCTTTGCCGTGACCCTCGCGACGCTCGTGCTAGCGAGCGTCTTTGTGTTCGCCAGGCTGTTTTGCCGCTACTTCATCGTCAAGAACCTCACCTGGGATGACAAGATTATGGTCTTGGCCTGGCTTTTTACGTTTGGCCTATGCTTCACAATCTGCTTTGGCACCACACAGGGCCTGGGCATGTACGACGACGACATTCCACTCCACAACGAGAACGCACTTCGCCGGTGCGAATATGTCTTTTCCATCCTCTACGTCGGTTCCCCCTAGCCTTGCTTCTTGTGGCGCATTCTAACATTCTCATAGAACCCGGCCCTCATGGCGATGAAAACTAGTATCCTGGTCTTTTACCTGCGTCTGTCCAAAAACACGCAAAAAGTCCTTCGATACGCCTCTTGGGTGACCCTGGTCATCGTCAACCTTTCCGGCGCTGTCCTGACCCTCATCAACATCTTCCAATGCCGACCGGTGAGCGCCGCCTGGCAGCCATTAGAGGCCAATGGAAGCTGCGTTCCGCTTCTCATCGAGTTCATCTGCACCGCGCCCATCAACATCATCACCAACCTCGTCATCGTTGCACTACCCATCCCCGTACTCACGGGCATGAGGCTACCGCCGCGGCAGAAGTACATCCTTGTCTTCACATTTTCCCTCGGCATCTTCGTCACCGTTGTCGACGTCGTGCGCATCTACTACCTTCAGCAGGCCGTCTCCTCGATCCCCAGCGGCGTCCAAACCGATGCCAAGTTTGGCGGCACACCCAACTTTGCCTGGAACTCGTCATTATCCTTCATGTGGAGCGCCGTCGAGGTCAATGTGGGCATGATTTGTGCGTGCATTCCGACACTCAAGCCTCTCATCATCAAAATTCTGCCCGCCATGATCATCGACCCCAATGGCACGAGGCACAGCATGTCCAGCGCAAAGGACGACTCTCTCGATACCCCCTCCCGGAACCGCAACGGCAGCGACGGTATTGTCTCGCCGGCAACCCCCGATTTCCCGACGAATATTCAGCAGCCGGCACCGGTCCACCGAAACAGCGAAGACGACGACGATGAAGTTGGAGGAGGCGGTGGAGGCCTTACGGCCATGGAGTTCCTCACCACGCCAGGCACAGCCGCGGCTGGCAACGGCGCTGACGGCGCGCCACTGCAAGGGGTCCGGACGGCGCATACCGTCTCAACAATGGGCACCTCTGGCACGACAGCGCGCGAAAACACGCTCTACTTTGGCTTCGTCAACATGAAGAGGCCCAAGAGCATGCTCAAGTGCAACGGAGCGGACTCGTTCCGGTACTGTCTCATCGTGACGGTGCTGTTCCTGCTCTGGGGAATTTCGTACGGTCTGCTGAACACGTTGAACAACGTGGTAGCCGCCGTCTCGGGCATGTCGACGCCCGAGACACTGGGACTGACCAGCGCGTACTTTGGCGGCGGTTACTTCTTCGGGCCGCTGCTGGTGGGCGAGTGGATTCTCCGACGCGACGAGCACCACCGGGTACAGCGCAAGAAGGACAGCGATGCGTTCCGGAGCGTTGGAGGCTTCAAGGCGACCTTCATCGTGGGCCTCTGCTTCTACGGCGTGGGCACCATCATCTTCTGGCCGTCGGCGGTTATGAAGTCGTGGGGCGGATTCCTGCTCAGCAACTTTGTTGTCGGCTTCGGTCTGTCTATCCTCGAGACAGGTGCCAACGCCTTCATGATCCTCTGCGGACCACCGCAGTATGGCGAGACGCGGTTGTGTCTGGCACAGGCGGTACAGGGAGTGGGCGCCGTGCTCAGCGCGACGCTAGCGCAAAAAGTCTTCTTCACCGAAATTGCCCTCGACGGATACACGAGCTCCCTGACGCTTCTCAACGTGCAGTGGACGTATCTAGCCATCACGCTCTTCTGCGTGGCGCTGGCGCTCTTCTTCTACTACATGCCGCTGCCCGAGGTTGGCGACTCGGAGCTGGAGGAGGCGGCACAACGGCTACCAGTCGACACGAAGAAGCGGACGAGCTTCTTTGGGCTACAGCTGCGGACCGTGTCGCTGATTCTTGCGGTCATGGCTCAATGGACCTACGTGGCGTGCCAGGAGTCCAACTCGATCTTCTTCCGGCAGCTGCTCATCTCGATCCTCCCATATCACGACAATACGGGCACCGATGCGGCCAACGGCCAAACAAACCCGGGCGATGATTCAAACCGGCCGCCGGGCCTTGCGGTGCATATTCCCGACTACGGGCTCGTCGCGATGACGGCCTTTGCGATATCACGCTTCCTGGTTGCCTATCTCACATACCTGTCTGTCAAGCGGCCGCGTTTCCCGAGGCCACGGACTCTGCTTGGTATCAGCGTCATACTGTCATTCGTCTTTGCGCTCCTGGTGGTAGTCATCCGACCGAGCAACCCGAATCTCGTGGCGATACCGGTGATTCTGTTCTACTTTGCCGAGGGTCCTTGCTGGCCACTCATCTTCGCCATCGGCCTGCGTGGCCAGGGGCGACGAACGAAGCGGGCAGCGGCATTCATCACCATGGGTGGATCAGGTGCTGCCTTTTTCCCGTTTGTGCTGTGGGCGATTGTGCGGCACGGTGGCACGGTGCAGCTCGCCTTTACGGTCATCGTTGCGCTGTGCGTGCTGACATTTGCGTACCCTCTCTTCCTCGAGGTGTCGCGTGACGCACGCAAGATGACAGACCCGCGGCATCGCATCGTACTCAGCGGTGGGAGCCGGGTGGCCTCACGGTCCGGGGCCAGCGGGCCTTCAGCGGGTGGCGCACTCGACATGATGGCGCTGGAGCGGGAGATGGAAGAACAGAACCGTGCGGCGCGGCGGTCGACGGCCGAGAGCGTCCGGCAAAAGGGCGTGCGGTTCGCCGACGTCCTGGGCGCGACCCTGAAGCTCAAGCGGAGCAACGGGGAACGCACGACGTCGACCGTCACACCACCACGCGTGGAACACTCGGAGGGAAGCGAAGCCGAAGGCGACGGGGACGAATCGCCGGCCGAGATGCTGCAGAGGAGAGCGGGAACGGCTCCCCTGTAATGAGGAACGGGGACCGGAGCATGCAACTGACACCGCCGGAAAAGAGCGGTTTGTGAGCGAGCGTTTGCGATTTTTTTATCGTCTTGGATACGACATCTTGTTGGATCGGGCTGTGTGGGCGGTATAAAACGGCTGAGGCCGCGGGGGGAACTAAGTGGCGCTGGGGTGGCATATGGGATTTGGAGGTCTACTATTTATACCTATACCCTGCAGAGCGGTCGAACAATAATTAGAAGACTTTTTGAGTTCATCTGGAGAGGTTGTGAGGACGGTTGAGGTGAGATGTCTATCCAGGCAAGAGGTCCATCGAGGCCATAGGCAGGCGGAAGAGGGGGGACATGCACCTACCCTGTCTAACTCCAGCTTCTATCCACATGGCCGCTTATGCGGATGGCAGCGGCCGTCGAAGCCTAGATTCGACACACACCGGGAAGGAAGAACGCAAGGAACCCGAGAGATAGGCATCTCGTACATCACGGCGAAGGAAAACATATCTCCTCATGGCCACCTGACATTGATGCGGACAAAGGACGGCGGTCAGGGGCCGAGACGGGTGGCTTGAGCCGGCGGCAGGGGGCTGAGGCTCCCGGACGCGCTGTGGCTCAGCTTTACAGGTACCGTACCTGCCCCAGCGTCTCCAAACCTCAAGTGGGATGTCAACTTACAATTTCAAGTCGGCATGGTCACCACCGACGGGACACCACTCCCACCATCAGCACCTCATCTCTCCGACCAATTCACTCGTTAGCCGCTGAATGCACCATCGGCATTTTCGATCGGCCAAATACCTCTCCTGCCATCCGACAGCCGACATCTCCCAATGTCGCCCGCAGACAGTCGACGATAGTTTTCTCCTTTCCGACCACTACCACCACCCGACGTTGAGCAAGGCCGGCCTGGCCGGCAGCGACTGTGACGCCGCGACTGCCCGACATGGCGCTCCAGATCTCCGCCTTCCGAATGCCTAGCCGCGCCATCAAGCGGCTAATCCTCTACACCTTTGCGCTCGTCGTCTTCGCTCTCCTATCCGTCAGCGGCTTCTTCTTCCGTGACGATATCAAGACACGTACACACCTCTATCTTTCCGGCGAGGCAGCAGACTACTTCAAGACACCCTTTGACGCGGCCGCGCCCACCGACTACCATGCCATCGACTTCCTCATCCACGAAGCCCGAGCCAACCAGACCCGGCTGCTGCAGAAACGCAGCCAGACCGCGCGCATCGCTGCCAGCAGATATCGCGAGCGCAGGGGCAGACACCCACCACCGGGCTTCGAGGCCTGGTTCCGAAATGCCCTGGCTACTGACTCGGTCATTGTCGAGGACTTTTACGATCGGATATACCACGATCTGACACCGTTTTGGGCCGTCGAGCCGAAGAAGCTGCAGGACCAGGCCAGCCGTCGCGAGCATGTCATTCGCATCCGCGCCGGCGCCATGATCACCCCGGGCGGCGTCAAGCCCGAGGGAAGAGCCGGCACGCCGCTCTGGTGGGAACTCATTGGCGAGATCGCCGCCCATCTGCCCGACATGGACATACCCTTCAACACAATGGATGAGCCACGCGTGCTGGTGCCGTGGGAGGATATTGATCGAATGGTCCGCGAGGAGGCCAAATCGAGATCCAAGCCAAGAAAGGCCGACGTCGTCACACAGTACAACAGTCTACCTGCTGTTGACGAGGGCATGGGCCATCTTGAAGTTAAGTGGCTCGGCGAGAGCAAGCCAACTTCAGGCTTCTGGGATATTGTTCGGGCAGGATGCAGCCCCGACTCTCCCTCGCACGGCGTCAAGGCCGAGACGTCAGACTTTTCCACACCTCCAACGCTGCCGTATACATGGCAATCGCCAGCGGCCTATGGAGGCTATGTGCGCAATGCATCGGGTGCCCTAGACCCTTGCATACAGCCGCACCTCCGCATGCTGCACAGCGACTTTATCGAGCCGCGCTCTGTGAACACCACGCGGGATCTTATTCCCATGTTCAGTGCTGGAAAGTTGGCCGTGAACAACGACATTCTCCTTCCGAGTCCGGCCTATCTTGGCGATCGCGAGCATGTCAACCGCATCGCTCAGCTGCTTGGCCGCGCTTGGAAGGCCAAGGAGGATGCTCTCGTCTTTACAGGCATTGGCTCTGGCGGTCGTGGTCCCGAAAGCCCCTGGCAACACTTTCACCGCCAGCGCCTCGTTGACAGTAAGCTACCTTTTACCGATCTGGGTTACATAATACTGACTCTGTGAAGTGCTGAACAGTACTGTCGTCGACGACATTGAGCACCGCCGTCGCGACCGCGGGGCCACCTTTGACTTTCCCCCGCTCAACATCTACAACAGCGAGCGTCGCCGCGATAGCAAGCTCGGCGCCTTTCTCTCGCGCTTCGCCCGCGCCCGTTTCACCCTCTTCTCCTGCGGCGACGCTGCCACGTTGACAGGCTCGCCCTGCGACAACATCGCGCCATACGTCCCGCCCCCCCCCGAGAACCCCTTCGCCGGGCCTGGCGCAGTCTCAGGCGCCCCTGCAGGCTACGGCCTGACCCTGGCTCACTACAACGCCAAGTTCCTCCCCATCGTCGACCGCGAGCGTGGCGAGGGCGGCGTATCAGCACGATTCCGCGCCACACTTCTCAGCACCAGCGTACCTCTGAAAGCGACAGTATACGCCGAGTGGCATGACGACCGCCTCGTTCCCTGGCTGCACTACGTGCCGCTGGACAACTCGTTCCGCGACCTCTACGCCGTGCTGGACTTTTTCACAGATGGCGATGCTGAGCGTGATCACCGCCGCGAGGGATATCTCGGCAAGATTGGCTTGGGTCGCACGCGGCGTGGTGACAAGGCGGCGCGCTGGATTGCGGAGAGCGGTAGAGCGTGGGCAGCACGGGTGCTGCGTCGTGATGATATGCGGCTGTATGTGTGGCGGTTGCTGCTTGAATGGGCCAGGGTGTGTGACGAGAATAGGGCACGGTTGGGTTATGTCGAGGATCTGGCATGAGAGAAGTAATGATACCTATTTATTTTTGGGCTACACCGAGTTGTATGATATATTTTGGATTAGACCAGCTGGCAGCCATGGTTGGTAGCCATGGTTGGTAGGCCTACAGAGGCCGGATGACAGCCACAAGCGTGGCTCGAATGAAGCTACATGCTTTCATCTTGATGTTATCTGTTGCTATGCGTGGACAAGTATATGAGTCCCCGGCTTCGGCGTCATGGTGGCTGGCGGGCATGTTCTCTGCCGTGACAGCTCTGGACTCACGCTTCCTGTGTCGGCTGATCTGGATATCAAGTCCAACCAAGCAGCTCTTTCCCGAGAGTCCAGCCACAGGGTCCGAACCCCAAGACTTCGATGAGCAACACCGTGTGCCAGGGGTTGGGAACATGGGCCATGATCCAGTCTTGCCGCAACACGGCGGGTCTGGCCCTTGACACCAACTGCCAAAACCACAAAAATACATACAACACCGGGGATTCGCTGGTCGTCACCGACCCAACTACTAATCCAGCGCTCACTAGTTTAACTATGGGAGAGCGGACGGGATCCCGTGTTCTCTAGTGGCTATGGTCGTATGTGCTGGGAGCAGGGGTGTGGCTGGATCAAGAGCCTGGAAACACAGAGCGAGGTGGTCCAAGGCGTATGATGGACAAGCTTGAGCTTTACGGCATGAACTATAATTCTGGAAAATACCAATTACAGAACACGAAGGTCATCTTTCTAAAAAAAAAAAAAAAAAAAAAATTGGGCAGTTGCCCGCAAAGTGCACTCTTATCTGGTGCAGGTGGAGGAGGCTTTGATTGCTACGTTTAGGCAAGTTGGCACTGGCTTTCAGGAATGACGGAGACATCTAAGTACACTTTTGATTAATACTCTTGAATTACTCGTTTTAACTTCCTAAATGAACTTCCCCCTTTGTTTGGACACGAACACCTTGAAGATGTGTGAGGCCAGCCGCTGTACCTAATTTGATGATCGTAGCGTCAGTCATGCAGAAGATTGTCTCCTCGCCCGTTTCTGATGAAGCGTCTATGCTTCTCTGGTTCGTCTACTTAAGCCGAAAGAGGTAAGATTCCCATGTTCGAGACCCGAGGCAAGGCTTCAAGATGCTGACCCATCATCAGGCGAATGGTTGTGACTGGATTGTCCGACGGTATGGCGTCAAATACCTTGATGCGACAACCACCGAGGACTATGACCTGGAAGCATTCTCTGGCTCGTCTGGTCAGCGCCCCAGAAAGCTCAGCCTCCAAGATCTTAGCCTGATCAGTAGCCAGCTTGTACCGTGTGTAGGAAGTATTGTCGCGGTATATAAGCCGGTTCCTATTAAGTAAGCGTTCCCTCTTGGTCTTCGGCTTTTTGTTATAGTCGAATTCGTGTCGCCGGGCAAGCTTGGGATCTTAAGCTCGGTTGAGCACGGTGGCCGCTCCTCGGCCAGAGGTCCTGGCATAGGCATGAAGCCATGCACTCAAGGTGCTTGGCTTCTGACAGCATTTTAGAAGGAGAAGAGAATAGAGAAGAGAGAGAGAGAGGGGGGGGGGGGGGGGGGGGGGGGGGGGCTATTCGGATGAAAACTGGTCATCACTCGCTCTGCCTACCATGTACCTTGGTAGTAACAAACATACCAAGATACCTTATTCGCCTCACTACCTTGTCCGGTATTTCACCAGCTCTGGCATGCGTCGTGACATCGCCGCTGCTGTGCTCGCTATGCCTGGCTGTGCAATTACGGCCCACATTGTGACTTGGTCCTCGTACTGTTATGGTTCAGAAGGAATGTCTTGGAGCTATTGGTACTTACTGCTGAATCTGATTGTCCCGAGTTCCGTCAGTCTATCCCGTTCAGAAGTCACTCCCAGAAAGGCCTCAGCCAGTGCTGCAGAAACTCGGTTGGGTGCATACCAACTTGGCCCTCTTCATCGCCGTCATCTTCGAGTGTAGGCGTCCCCCATAGAACTTCATTGTTGGTCGCTGTTTTCTCATGCCATGCGCGGGAGCGGCGCAGTCTCCGCGTCTGACCCGGCGCTATGAAGCTAGCCAAAGCCTCCTTCTCCATGAGCTGAACATCTCGACAACTCGGCAAATGCTTTGCCACAGGCTTCGGGTAGAAGCGGCCGTTGTCGAAGAAGATCCAAGCTCTCTGCCTGTAGACTTTGAACTGCGTCTTGACGGCTTTTGGCACCCAATAACAGACTTTATCCTGGTAGAATCTGCCATGAAGGATGTCATGCCACTCGTAGTCAGCCCCGGTGACGGGCCAGGCTTCGTCGTCGGACTCGATTGAGGTGGCCGGTTGGGCAGCCAGCGCATCACCGCATTCGCAACCTGGTTCCCACTCCTCCCGGTCCATTTCCCTAAGGAAACCATTCGGGACGTCGCAGTGTCACATGCTACGGCAAGCGTTGTCTGTTGATTTGATGATTTTCGAAAGATTCCTCAGCCATGGTCCATTGATTGCCCCGAGTTTTGCATCGGCCAGCAAGTTGGTGACGAGGTCCATGCCGTAGGAGGCTAGAAAGGACGCTGTGATTCCATATGTGCTGTGCTCAAGACCCAGATCTTGAGCATAAGCTGAGGGACTAAAGCAAATATTATCCGGAAATACCAGCCCTGATCCGTAGCGACGGGCGATCTTCGTGATTGGCTGACACGGCAGCCATGCAGAACTCTCCCGGGCGAAAAGTGCCCCGTAGAGAGAGCAGAGATACTCATGAACGCAACGAAGCTCCTCAACCTCCCAACGACTCCACTCTTGAGGCCTATACTCACAAAGTATATCCCACTTCATCTTTTGTCAAGAAGATCGGGTCGCTTTTTACTCGATCTTCCCGGCAAGGGCCCGCAGCGCGGACGGTACATCTGACTGGTGAGTTCATGACGCAGGAATGCTTGCATGATCCGAGTACGCTCGGATGCAGTCAGATCTCGGATGTTGAAGGCGTGGGCATCAGAGCCTTCGAGATAGCTCTCAGGCAGGTTGTGATATGCTCTGGGAGGATACTCATTGACAGCCTTTCCAAGGTAGTCCTCGACCAAGTCGACAACACGCAGCCATATAATGGCAAGACGGTTCACAGTGTCCTCGTCTTCTGTGATGAAGGGGTTCATGAATTCTTTCTGGCCCCATGTAGCTAGGTGGTGTTCGATGATCAGACGGCAATCAAGGGGCTTTCTCTGTTGGCGTGGAAAGTGGAGGATGGCAAGAAAATCCTGTAAAAGATCGCTAGAGAGGTCCTCCTCCGCTAGAGGGATAAGTCTTTCCTGGATATGTGTCGGAAGCCGATTCATAGGAAGAGAGGCACGGATGGCGTGTGACATACGACTTGATGTTGCCATGTTGCCACTATTGGTCCAGGCGGATAACTTTTGGTAAGTTGTAGAAAGATTGAGAGGAAGTGATGACGGTTGGCCGGGGTTGCAGATTGCTGTGTTGGTGAGGTCCAAGTTCATGAGGGGAAGAGTAAAATCTGCAAAGGCAAAAGCCGGGGCTGCGAGCTTGGTTCTTATAGACCAGGCACACGAAATGGCTGCAAACATACTTTGAGGTGCCGTGGCAGAATCAAGATGATCTCCTGCGCCATCTCAAGGCAACCGCAAGCCATTATCAGCCACTCAGTTGGTGTAATCAGGCTGCCTAGCAGTCAGGGCGCGGTGGTGAGGATTGTAAAACGCATGCGGCTGATGGAGTTCAGGCCAAGCCAGGGCGGCGTTTATGGAAGATGCTAGGTGTCTTTACTGACAGGAGCGTAATAAAGGACAGGGCGTCGGTCGAGTAACATTCTGCGGCGGCAGCAGCGGTGGTAGTGGTGAGTGAGGTGCGGTGAGGCGCCGTTAAGCCTTTTCGAGAGAGAAGTGTATCTCTGTGCCGGAAGTTTATGAGGGCGCTATGCCTTGAGACCTTTGCAAAAAATGAATCGACGAGGAAGATGCTCAGGCACGGCGCTTGACGAACCTAAAGTCTTCGACGTCAACATCCCCCCCGTCCTCATCCTTAGTGCCATCTGCCCCCAACAGGCAGCCAGTCCATTCCCCCCCGCTGACATAATCACATCTCAAGCTCGGCCCCAATCAACCAATCAGCGCCCAAGCATTGCAATTAGCGAAGAGGCGAAAACCACCGCTCCAACATCAACGTCAACCATCTCGACCGCCCGCCCCCAGTCCCGACGAGCCGCCCGTCAATTGCCCGCCAACTCCCCTCACGATAAGCCCGAGAGCGCCGTGACGAACGACCGTTCCGACAAATCTCCCGTCTTCCTGCCTACGTCCGGCGAGTCCGACGAACAGAAAACAAACCACAGAAACAATGCTTCACACCCTGCGGCCAGCGGCCTCCATGGCCCTGCGAGGTACGTTCCCCGAGGCATTGGCTACCAGGACGACATTGCCATGGCTTCCTCGCGATCCTTGTCGCTAATTGAGCCTTTGCACCCGCAGCACGGCCCGCGTCGTCCCTCGTCCGCTTCGCCCCCCGGGCCGCCGCCGCCGCCTCCCTCACCACCTCGTCGCGCAAGAGCAACGCCAGCGCCGTCACCCAGCACGGCGGCGCCCTCCTCCCCCGGAAGGAGGTCGCTCTCCCCAGCCAGGAGGGCACAAAGGGTGTCCTCCAATACGCCCTGTACGAGCCGCCATCCCCTCTCCGAAACGACACTCCCTGCTAACGTTTAATGCCCTCCAGCACCACCCTCGATATCATCACAAACTGGGCCCGCCAGTCCTCCCTCTGGCCCATGACCTTCGGTCTCGCCTGCTGCGCCGTCGAGATGATGCACCTCTCCACCCCGCGTTACGATCAGGATCGTCTCGGAATCATTTTCCGTGCCTCCCCTCGCCAGTCGGACGTCATGATCGTCGCCGGCACCCTGACCAACAAGATGGCCCCCGCCCTCCGCCAGGTCTACGATCAGATGCCCGAGCCCCGCTGGGTCATCTCCATGGGCTCCTGCGCCAACGGCGGCGGCTACTACCACTACAGCTACGCCGTCGTCCGCGGCTGCGACCGCGTCGTCCCCGTCGATGTCTACGTCCCCGGCTGCCCTCCCACTAGCGAGGCCCTCATGTACGGCATCTTCCAGCTGCAGCGCAAGATGAGGAATACCAAGATCACCAGGATGTGGTACCGCAAGTAGACGTATCGCACGTCGAGCCGGCGGTTGGACACGAACGTCTGGCCGCCGACGCAGGAGGGAGAGATGGGCGCCGGGAGAGACCGGGTGGCCGGGGTTGAGGGAAAAGGCAAGACGACATGTTTACGTTCGATGCCTTTGCGGTCACGGCGGCTCTCAGGCCCCCGGGGACCGGCAGCCAAATTCCATTTGTTTGACGCCTCGGCAATGTTCGGGCGGGGCTGTACATATCAGGAGGAGGGATTCGTCAAGAATGACTTTAGAGAGAGGAGAGAGAGATCGTGTCGTTGTACAACAAGGAGCATCATACGCTGTTCTCAAAAGCTCTATCGTTCCAAGTTCCAAAGTGATTATGAGCATATCGAGTGTATTCTCTGAACAACTCCCTATATTCCCTACAGAGCGCACCGGTTCTCCAACCACGCCTGCCCTCGCCTCTTGACATTTGAACCTCCACCTATAGACGACTAAAAGAGGGAACAGGCGCTTCTGTAAATACAGGACCCCACACACCCTCTCAACCTTCGCGCGCGCCCCAACGATACGAGTCGTGTCGAAAAGTAAAGGGCCTCCACCTCCCGAAACAATGCTACATGAGATGAGGTAGATAAAAGAGAGGACTTGCTGAGAGGCCGTGATAGAGAGAAAAAGAGGAGACTGGGAAAGAAGAAACACCCTGGCCCTTCGACGCGCACAAGTACAAAATGGGGCCCGCCTGCTGGGCGGATGATTGCCTCTGGATGAGACCGCCGGGGCAATCGCGCACACGGAACGCCAATCTTTTATTCCTGGCCGAAGCCCATGGTCTCCTCCACGGCAATCGTGAGCTTGCCCTGCAGCGCCTCGAGACTCTTGTAAGGAGGAAGATCCAAACGGTTGAAGCTGTGAGGAACGTGTTAGTGACTGTTAGAGAAGGAAGTTGCATCATGGGCACATACCAAGTGTGAGCCTTGGGCAGGTTTGCTTGCTCGCCGGCCTTTTCAATCGTGAAGCGTCTGGGGCCGTCGCTACCCTGCAGATCCTTGAATCCGTTGACGGGGATACGCGACGTTCCTGTAGCAAATTGGAGCAGGCGTGACTTTTGCTCGCCATCCCACGAGCGGATGGTCTGCCAGAAGAACTGGATAACCTCGTCCGACTCGGTGTAGCCGCGGTAGTCGGTGTGCTTCTTCCAGTCGTCGACGTCAATCTCAGCGATACCGCCAATGAGCAGCTCAAGCTCGCGCTCGTCAAAGACGTTGATCAGGTCCTGCGGGATGAGCTCGTGGAAGCCGGTCTTGAAGGCCTCGAATTGCTCCGAGATGCGCTTCTCAATCCTCCACTTGACCATGAGGTCCACGTACTCCTTCTTGTTCTCGTTGGTCACCTCGATATCACGGCCGCCGGGGATGAGGTCCTCAACGTTGATAACGCCGAACCTCTCATCCTCGGTGGAGAAGGTCTGCTCGAGGATGCCGCCCGAGATGTCGTTGTCCAGCATCCACTGGAGGGAGCGGTGGAAGTCGGCATCCACACCCTCCATATCGGCGAGAACCACGGACTTGCCGAGGATCATCTTGTAGAGCGCACCGATGAAGAAGGCGTCCAGGAAGCGACGGTGGAAGATGGCCAGACCCACAACCCTTCCGATGAACTTGAAGTAGTTGAGATGCTCAGGGTTGATGCCAGAGTGGGGGTTGATCTGGAGGGTGTAGTTGTCGTGCGCCGAGTACTCGAACAGGCAGTAGAAGGGGTTGAACATCTCGTGGGAGAGGAGGAAGAAGAACTCGCGAGACAGACCACCGTAATCCAGACCGTCCTCGCCGTCGAACTTGATCATCAGGCGCTTCTTCAGGTCCGTGGCAGATTGCCGCGAGATCTCCGCGAACGAGTCCTCGAAGATGTGAGAGCGCCGCACCTTGATGTGACACTGGCCGCTGAGGATGCGCATCGCCGGCTGCGACCGGAAGTAGATGAGCTTCCGCCTAAAGTCACGCTTGTACTGCGGCACGTTCTGGTCCAGAGACGAGGGAAGGCGGGGGTCATCCCAGGTCGTTGTCTTGGTGTTGTGATCGACAAAGTAGACTCTGGCCGTGTTTGTGAGCCGCATCTCCCACCCACTAGGGAGAGGACCCAGCTGGGACACGGGCTGCTGCTGGATGGTGCCGTTCGTGTTGTTCTGGCCGCCGTACATGCGGATGTACTGCTGCCGGCGTGGGTCGACCCATGTCGTAGTCCTGGTGTTGTGGTCAACAAAGTAAGGTCGGCCTTCGGGCGTAAACCTCTGTTCCCAGCCTGGGGGCAACTCCCCGGTGCCGGGGCTGGTGGCTCCAGTGTGCATCATGGTGGCATTGTTCGCTTGGGCAGCCGCCTGTGCCTGGGCAGCTTCCCGCGATGGCGAGCTGGCTCCGGTGCGATCCTCGGGAAGTGTGCGGTTCTGGTGACGTTGGCGCTCAGCCTGGGTCGTGGCCTGCTGTTGTTCCACATTGGTGCCCGCCGCCGTCGGCCTGTTCCAACTTGTAGTCCTCGTGTTATGATCGACGTAGTATGTGCGGCCGAGGTTGTCCTCCCGCCTCTCCCAGCCGGCTGGTAGTCGGCCCTGGGCATCTTCAAAGGGACTGAGCTGGCTGGTCGGCCGAGGGGCGCCGCTGCCGTTGGTTCCTGCCGTGGGCGTCGCATTGGCGATACTCGCCGGCCTGTGGGGAATGTTGACAGAAGAGCCAGGGGCCAGGCTGCCGTTTGTGCTGCCCAGGGCCGAACCGGGCCTTGGGTCTCCTGGCGGGGCCGAGAGAGCAGATGCGCTTGAGGGAGCGCTGGCGCCGAGGTTCGGTCGTGCGCCGGGAGGAGCCTGCCCGCGGGCGGGCGTTGAGAGGTTGGTAGAGAGGTTGACGATGAGCTTGCCGTGGACAACCAGGTTGTCTGATGACTTTTTGAGGTCTCGCGTGAGCATGGTATCTGTTGAGGGGGCGCGTGTCAGCCTGGTCAGTGTTTCAACGGAGGGAGGGTGGCGGTACCATCGGCGTCGGGGGCCAGCTCGATGACATCGCCAATGCGGATGTTGATGACACCGAGGAAGCCCTGATCCTTTTTCTTGAACTTCTTCTGGTCAAAGACCTGCACCGCCAGGATGGTGTCCTCGTTGACATTACTGTAGCGGGGGAGGTCAGCGATGGGCTTGGAGGTGCCAACACAAGGGGTGTGGAGGGGCGTACAGATCAAAGCTCTCGTTCCAGTAGGGGTTCAGCGTCCGCTTCTGGGCAGCGGTCGTCTTGGTCTGGTCACCGTTGACGGTGATGACCGCGAAGGGATCCGGGAAACCTTGAATCACCAATCAGTCTGGAGGCCACGAGGGAAGAGGTCGGGGATCGTGACGTACGGAAGACATCGCGCTTGTAGAGGCCATCGGCGGCGATGACTGGGAAGGGTCAGTGGGTGATGATTGCAGCAAAGGGCGCGGAGCGGGGCCCGCGGGAAGGGCACGAACTTGTTACTCGGAGGTTGGGTCTCCTGCAATTAGGGATCACCGGTCAGTCCAATCCTTCGCTTCGCGGACGACGGGTGGCGGCCGTCGATGACAAAAACTCGAGGGACTTACTGTGAAGACCCGGCATCGCTGCGAGGTGCGGCCATGGTCGCAATGAAACTTCGACGAACGACAGGCGCGACGAGATCGTCGTCACCTGAGGGAGGAGGGAGAGATTGACTCTTTGGGCGTTGTTGTTCGAGATTGGGAGGGGCCCGGAACGGCACGGGGGGCGATGTCGAAGGGAAAGTCGAAGGCGGGGAGAGAGAGCAGACGAGAAGACGGCGTTGGGCGACGAGTACACAGACTGTCACGCACGCTCCCGTCGTATCGGGGTGAAGTTAGGGGTGGTGTAGGTCGGTTGATGACAAGGCGCGATATGGGCAGAGTTGAGGCTGTGCCGTGCAGACGACCAGAGACAGCCTCCCCGCTTCGCGGCACCACCAGGTGGAAAGTGGGCTTTTTGGGGGGGGGGGGTGTCTGCACTGTTCTGGTGCCGTCTGAGGGGGGAAACGGGACGGCGGTCGGCGGGAGGTGACGCGGACAACCTCGAGCCAAGAACGAATTGCACTCGCTGCCGGGCAGGTCCGGGGGAGGCAGTGCAGTGCAGTGAAGCGCTGCTGATCCAGGGGTGCTTCTCAAGGGGCGATGTTCCCGCTGCCTTGGGCTGATGCGGTGGGATGCAGCAAATGCAGAGGAGGTCCGTCGGGGAGCGAGGAGCAAATGTTGATGTTGATGATGGACAGGTGTCGAGGGGAAGGTACCGACTGCCCTGGGAAGACGGACGCCCAGGCACTGGGCTGGCCTGCCTGGGTTCCACTGGTTCGGGCCGTTACCGTAAGGTACCTGTGGAGCCTGTCCAGGTACGCCTGGTCCGTCTCGGTGCCTCCGATGAATGGGCTGTGGCTGGATGGACCTCAGGGATCTTTGGTAAGCCAACTTGTACAGTAAAGTACCTTTCTGCCACTGTTTTACGCCCGACAGCTCAGAACGACACAGCAGTCCACTGGCGCCCGCTCCCATCCTGAGGCGATGGTTGGCCTCCGATCCCTCCCCCCCCCCTTCCGGCGGACAAACCGCTCTACTGCGAGGGGAGGGGCATTTCACTGAAGCCTAAAATCGTACCGCATCCTTCCAGTACGATATGCAAGCCGTTGGTCCAGATGGACGATACACGGACATCGTCTTCGCGCCCAGCCCTGCATGAGGAAGCAAAGCGTACATTTCCGGTTTTTTTGAGGCCCCCTCCCCCATGCCATCCATCCATCATCCATTGATTGATGAAGCCGCCCCGCGGTTCGCACAGCCGCATCCACCAGGTGCAGCGGCGGGCGGCAAACCCGTCGAACGTGGAGTCAAGTCAGGTCTGCTTTCTCATCGCCCCCCGTCGGTTTCGTTTCGGCGTTGCGTGCTTCCCGCCACCATGGACACGGTCCAGACGGCATGACTCCCATGTTGGCAAGCAACTTATAAATCCTCACTAATACCCAGATGGACGACAACGACGCTGCGCCCCCATATGCTCGCCCCTTTGGGCACTCTTCTCGAAACCTCTGCCACCATCGCCCGTACATCGTTTCGTTGGCCGGCCCGGCGCACGCTCATGAGCAAGCATGAATAACATTGACTCTTGCGAGCGACCCCCTGCATCGGGCCCCCGGAAATCTCTGTTCAGTCTGTCCAGCAGAGGGAGGGAAGGGCCATGCGCGTAGCATCATCCCATCTGTCAGCGTTTCGACCGGGCCTCGATCTCTGGTGCGGAAACGCCCTCCCGCATCAAGTCCTTGTCAACATCTGTGTGGGTGTGTCAGTGCCTGGCCAGAAGAGACGCAAGACACGCGCCTGTATCCCTGCCTCTATCCAGTGAGCGTGGACGGCGCCCCTCTTCGAAAACAACGGCCGGAACGAACAAACTCGGGGGAACCGGCTCGACTCGTGTCGGTCCAATCTCGAATTCTCGCCGACATTGGATGGAATATGCTTCCTTGTTGATGTGCTTCTCCTTCTTCTCTCCCGTCTCCCTTTGTTGTTCTCCACGTCACTGAGGGATGAGCACCGACGGCGGTCATATCGCAGTGTTTGACTTGGCTGCGATGGATAACTGTCCCGGGCCCTTGCCTTCAAGGACAAGGTGTGCCGGTTTCCGAGATGCAGTGCTCGCCATCGGCCCCTCTGTTGCCCGATCGGCCTTATCCTGCTGTGACTGCGGCATCATCGCCGCACGCATGTCCAACCAGTGCTTGTTGCCATGAATAGACATCTTGGCCAACTGCACTCGTGGTCCGCCACCTCTAAGCGCTTTCGCCACTTAATATGGGCTGCGACATCGGACATTCGGAGTCGGTCCTCGCCAAACAAAGCAGGTCACTTGCGGCTCAAAGATCTTGTCCAATGATTGAATTGCACCAGCGTCTGCAAGGAGACAACCGCCGTTGGGCAAGGAGACAACCGCCGTTGGGCAAGGGTCGAGATATATCTCCCTTGCGCAAGTCTCGAAAACCCCAGCCCGGGTACCCGTTGGCTACTTACTGCCCATGTCCATGAGACGAGAGAAAATAGCAAGAAAAAGTCCACAACGCCTAAAACGCATCGAGCTCTGTCGCGCTCGTCCACCCGGTAAAATGGGTTCCTATGATACAGTCGAAATCTCGGCTTTCCTCCATCCTTGGACTGCGTTGGCCGCATCAAGCGACGGGGACCACGCAGTCTGCCGGCGCGCACGAGAGGGCCGTCATCGCACATCTAGTACGGGGTGAATCCCCGGCCACCGCCGCCGCGACCGCGGTAGCCTCCCCGGTATCCTCCCCGGGGGAAGCTACCACGGCCTCGGCCTCCACGGAAACCGCCCCGGCCCCGGCCACGGGTCATGCCGGGGATGTTGGTCCGCTTAGGCGTGACCTTGATGTTGCGTCCCTTGAACAGGCTCTCGTTCAGCACCAGGGCCTGGGCGACAAGGCTGGGCTCGGTGAACTCGACGTAGGCGTATCTAGAGCAGGAATGCCGTCAGTCGCTGTATTTGTGATAGACAAGTAGGTAAGAGACTTACCCCTTGGGCTGTCCGGTGAACTTGTCGAGGAGAATGGTGACACGGTTAATGGAGCCGCAGCTCTGGAAGTGAGCCTGAATCTCCTCGGGCGATGCAGAGTAGTCGACGTTGCCAACAAAGATGCTGCGGCTATCAACATCTTCCTTGGTGTCGGACAGATCCTGACTCTGCTGGTCGAGGGTGGCCTGCATCTCCCGCAGCTTGGCCGCCTCCTCTTCCATCTCGGCGACGCGAGCCTTCATGGCCGAAATCTCTTCCTGTTTCCCCAGTCGCACGTCAGTCACGATGCCTCCTCTTCAGCTTGCATTCGGCGCTGCAAGGATATGCCCACCTCATCGTGACCCTCTTCTTCCGCGTTGCCGCCCTCGCCCGCAGTGGGCTCGGCGACTTCGACATCAGGGTCCACGACGACCTTGACGTCCTCCTCCGGCTTGACAGTGTTCAGGTCGCTCATCTTGCTGGTGTTGTCGTGCAGTCGGGGTTTCGTCCGGGACTTTGCGAGGCGGTTGCGTTCTGCGAGTTTGTGTTAGCAGGATGTTGGGCGGGTTTCAATAGCAACTACTCGAGGGCATTGAGGCCCCGGAAAACAGGGCTGCCTGACGAGGCTGGCGGGCGCCGCCTGGGAAGCAAGGGTGCTCCAGGCAGAACAATGAATCGCCGAGGGCTTTGAAAGAACTTACAAAATATACCAGCTACGCCAGTCGTATAAAGAACAAAGGGGGACGAAGGGATGAGGTACTGGAGCTTTGTTGGCGGGACGCAAGAAGACCGCGAACCGCGATTTAGATCCTGCCCAGTTTGGCGATGGGAATTTGTGGCGCAGCTGTATCCTTGGCTGCCGGCCTGTGGCTAGTGTCCATGGCCATCGAAGCTTCAACAGTAAGCCCAGATGCAGCAACTCAACCAATTGAGTCACGGACAATTCAGTGGTCAAGAGTCTCCTATAGCCTGGCTAATTCGACATTCTGAATTGACATGGAAGTTTTGGTGCAGGCTTGAGCATTGAGGCGAGCCACCTCGCAAAAATGGCTGAGAAGAGCAGCTTCTCAGAAATCAGGGCTGCGCCAGGAGATGGCTTCCTACCGTGTCTGTCAATCCTTATTTGCCCGACGAATGAAAGCGACGTTGCAATGCCGCAAATCAGTCTATGCGTGGCCATCGGGTTGGGTTGCGCATCTTGATCGGCAAATGGTGCCGGCCGAGCCTCGTGGGTGACGCGACGTCATCCTCTTATCGTCACCACACACTGAAGCTCCTTCAAAGCAGACATCAAACCTCACATGCTGCATCACCGAGAAAACCAAACTCAAATTCGGACTGCTGGCGATTATAATGCCAGCCAATACCGACTCAGAACCACTCCTTGGCCAAGATGGAAACCGCAATCGGACTGAGAGTACAAAGTGGCTCCCAACAGTGAACCGCAAAAACCTCCAACATCTGCTCTCGTCCAGAAAGACACACTATCTCATTCTAGGTCTCGTTGCGCTGGACGTATCAGCCCTACTAGGAAACATATTTCTGGAACTCGTCGCATGCGGCAAAACCAACGAGCCACCGGCATGGAACACCTCCCTGAGGGAAGCCCTAACAGCAGCCGGCCTGGTGTTTAGCAGCCTCTTCTTGATCGAATTGGCCTTGTGCATCCTAGCCTTTGGCACCGGGTTCGTCTTCCCCTTCCCGGTTTTCCCCAACGGTACTAACGACAGACCAGATACTTTGCCGATTGGTTTCACTGCGTTGACGCAGCTGTCATCGTCGCTAGCTTTGTGATTGACCTACTTTCGCACGGTATCGTGGAGGACATTGCATCCCTGGTCATCATATTCCGACTATTCCGCCTTGTCAAGCTCGTCGAAGAGATGAGCCTAGGCGCATCAGTTCGCATGGAAAGCATGGAAGAGGAGCTGGAAAGGCTGCAAGATGAGAATTCTGAACTCAAGGCCAGGCTGCGTCGTCGGGGGGAAGAGGTTGTGTGACGGGCGGCGGGGGAGAGGGTTCTGTGCGGCTCGCCACCCCGTCCGTGCTCGTATTCCAGCCTTCGAGGAAGCCGATACATGTGTCACATTGTTCGGAGACGGTGAAGTCTGTCTCAGTCTTGGTACTTACGGCGATGGAAGCCGTTGGTTCGCCCTCATACTCTGTCGAGCTAATTCTCCTCCCGTCCACTCAGCCCATCGAGAGATGTTCGTCTGGTGGCAGTGGGTGGTCCAGGCCCGGAACGAGCTCTGCCAAGCTAAGCTGGCCAAGCTCCAGGGGTTCACGGCTTCGCTAGCCGATGCATGATCCAATCACGGCGACCAGGAGAACCCCCTGGCCCCGTAGAAATTAACCTTCATATCACGCCGAGGTCTGATCAACTCCAACGTGCCCTCCATCAAGTTCTGCAGCCGATTGTTATGCTCAGGCGGTACTTTCACTTCCATAGCCCCGGTCCCTGTTCAACTACTACCTAAACCCCCGGGATACCTTGCTTCTTGCTGCTTAATATCCCGCCCGGGCCGCTGTGGACAATGCCTGGAAACTGATCTCCGGAGCAGCAAGTGCCAGCAAACTTGCCTGCCATCGTGATTCGTTTGGCTCCTCCTTCGGGTCGCCTCACACGGCAGAAGACAAACGCCCCAAATCCATCCGAGTTCAGTGTAACCTGCGCGAGCCCTGCATGGGCCCGCTGGTCACGGTGTGGCTGCGAATAGACTCTCGTCTCGCTGCCCATGGAGACACATTCCAGACGGACCTGTACCACGTCCGCCCTGCCTCGACCTCATACATCGCCCGGACGTTTACACACACATTCCGGATAGTCACATGCTGCGGGCCTATTTCTGGTCTCGCAACCACGCTGTAGCCACCGATCTCCCGCTCCCTTCCCGACGCTTCGAGTCTGCCCATCGTCTGCAGGGCCCCTCGCGGTGGGGTGACAACTGCCAGGTTGGCTTGGGTCCGTGGTCCGGGCCCCCGGCGGCGCTCGCCTTTTGGTCCACCGAACCATTGAGTTACCCCCTCCCGGTGCGCCACTGTTTACGATATTGATGTAGTATGTCGTCCGTGCTGGCGAGCGTTGGACCCCCCCTTGTCCGGCTTTCGGTCGAAAGGTCGATTAAAATTGCCAACACCCGGCCTCCTCTCCCGTTCCGAGCTACTTCTACCTCCCGAGTCGCGACTTTGCTCCTCTCTTGTCACTACACCTCTACCATTCGTCTCTATAATCTTCAGTTGTAGTCAACTGCCACTCGTTAAACCACCACAACATCCGCTCCGGATACTCTTCAAACACTCGCTACATCTAATTCTCTTCGATAATATCACCCGCCATCTTAATCTTTCCCGGCCACTTCTGTCACCACCGCGATCACACCACTTGTCCGGCTCAACAGTCTAATTCAACCTCCAACCATCACCAAACACCTCTTCACCCACATCCGTCACCATGAAGTTCACTCTGCCCCTCGCCCTCTTCGCCGCTGTGCTCGTCACGGCCCAGGACCCCGACTGCGAGGCCAACTACATCGTCGAGACCTGCCTGAGCTCTGAGAACAAGAAGGTACGTCCCCCATAATCTGGCAGCCCTATCATACTCCCTCTTGTGGGCCCTCGTTGGTTCTTCTGCTTGAACAATCCGCTGACACGTCTCGTGCAGCTTGAGGACTGCGCTGTCAGCGAGTACGACTGTCTGTGCCGCGCCAGCGAGGCCGTCGCCACCTGCTACAACAACTGCCCCAAGGACCCTCGCGCCGAGATCGCCCGCTCCCAGATCAGCATTCACGTAAGTACATAGGATGTTCCTGAATAAAGATATCACCGCTAACAAACCTCCAGTGCGCCAACGCGTCCATCTTCGGAGCCGCTGCCAAGGCCACCCAGACTGCTGCCGCCGCTGCCTCGAACACCAACAACGCTGCCGCTGAGACGACGGCTGTCTCTTCTGCCACCAGCACCGAGGAAGACGAGAGCGCTTCTTCGACCGACTCCGCCGCCGAGTCCACCAGCTCGCCCAACAGCGCCGTTGGCCAGCTCGCTCGCAACACCGCCGGTGTCCTGCTGGTTGTTGCTGGTGCCGTTGCAGCCATTCTGTAATCACCTGGCTGGAATGCACCCGCCGAGCCAGCGCCCACTCAAAAAGAGACCTGCCAGTCCAGGAAGTTGGACGTGCTACCTAATCACGTCGTTTGAACCACTGGATTTCCTCTAGCCACTTAATGCCATCACGTATCTTGACATTGTGTTTCCCCATCTTGTCGTCTGCTGCGCAGCATAAATGATATGATCAGCAACCAAGACGGCCAGTATCACGATGCGGTGAAGGAAACAGCGTGTCGTTCCAGTTGTTTTAAAACATTCCGGCCATCTGCCAAACCATGTCACTGTCTCAGACATTTGTCTGGCTTACGATAACTTCACCGTAATTACCATGAGACATGTAGCTCACAAGAATGATACAACACGTCACCATGGTACCTCAGCTTCATTGACACTCACCTGTAGTTCTTGTCATCAAAATGTCTTCGCACTATGGTAAGGATAGTCATGGTATCTCCCGCAAGGCCAACATTGCCTTGTTGAGTGGTCATTCATCTTGCTTTTCATAAGCCACTATGTATGGTACAACAAGCGCTCGCAGGCAGTTGCCACGGTGCCATGCCGCCTGAAGGGTGCCATGCCCCCCCAAGACGCACATGCAGCGTGACCAGAGATGTACAGGATGCCCTAGAGCAAAGGTCTAGAAAAGCAAATGAAAAAAAGACGGAAAACACGGTCGCTTCCTGCCCAACCCCCCTGACGCCGTGTGATATCTCTAAAACCCAAGACCCAGACCAGCCGGCCCCAATAGACCGCGCTCGCATAGCTCTCTCACCACCCCGAATCTTTTTGGGCAAGCAAGCGAAATGAAGAGTTGAGGGGTAAAACTGTTGCAATAAAAAGAGTAGTGTTGTTGGTAGTGTAAAAAAAGTGCCTTGTCGCTCGTGAAAGGAAGAATCCAAGAGCTGGCGATCAAGGTGGGTGTTTTTGTGTTGAGTAGACACCTAGAGCTTCTGAGCTCTCTTGCCGTTGTTGACGGGGTTGATGAAGGTGACGTGGCTGGGCTCCTCCTTCTTGAGGCCGAGACCAGAGTCGACACCGCTCGAGGTGCGGTGGTGGCGCATCGAGCGAGGCTCGTGATCTTCCTCAATGTTGATTTCGGCAACGTCCGAAACTGACCCGGCTTCGATGGCATCGCTGCCATCACTAACCGAGCAAGCATCGTCCGAGTCATCGTACTCGCCGTCGTCGCTAACGAGCGAGGGGGCATTGTTGCTGACAAGAGTACTTGGACTCATGTCGGCGTCCAAATCCATCGCATCGTGGTGCAGGCGTCTGACTGTACGGTCTTCGTCCTTGTCCGAGACGCTAACGGGAGGCGAGGCGAAGCCCATATGAGGAGACCTGCCCTTGCTGCTCGCTGGCCTCGCGACCGTAGCCAGGGGTGCGGGAGAGCTGATGGCCCTGGCAGGCATGCGCATCACGACTGGTGCCCGAGTAGCAGATGTGCCATCGACAGCGGGGCCGTCCATGTCGTCCGAATCCTCGCTGGGTGAGAGCATCTCGTCGAGAGCAACCTTCTGCTTGGCATCCCTAACCAAGTCGGCAAGGTTGCCGTCAAACTTGCGCTTCTGCATGAGGCGAGACAAGAAGGGAGTGGACGCATCACCAGAGAAGCTGGTCTTGTCGACAGTTCCGGTTGCACCAGAGGATGCGGCCGTCGCGGATGGAATAGAGCTCACGCCAGGAAGCTTGCCCTGATGATACAGCTCGAGGGAAGCGGCAATCCTGGACTGAAGGGCGGAGTAGGCTTGCTGCTCAGTGAGCTGAGCGTTGGCCAGAGGATGCACGAGCCCAGATGGACGGGGGACAGGGGCTGCTGCGACAACCTTTTCCTTCTCTTCGGGCACGGCAGTGGGCGCAGTAGCAGAATCGCCGGTATTGATGGCGTGACCGCAGTGCACGGCAGCCTCCTCGTGGCTCTTGAAGTCACGCCTGTGAGCAATACGGCAGTGGTTGATGAAGCCCTGTGTGCTGGAGAAATTCTCCCTGTGGCAGTCGATGCAGACAAGCTTGACGGTCTGGCCGTCTGAGCGCTTGAGGACGCACGGGCCAGCCTTGTCCTTGGGCTGGGCATAGCCGCTCGACAGGGAATGCAGCTTGGAGCCGACGCCGCGCGCCGGACGGCTCTTGCCTGAGAGGCTGGCGAAATCGACGATGCTGTTCCTTGTCGTGCGTCCCTCTGCGCTGGCCCTGCCTCGTCCATTGTCCGCGACGGGGTGCCACTCGGGCTCGATGCCGTCGAACTTGGGGTCCGGAATGAGCCACTTGGCATAGTGACGAGCGTACGGACCTTCGACGACGCCAAAGGGCGCTGCCCATTGCGGAACTGCCTGGCCGAGAGCACCCCGGACCGCGGGGCCCTTGCCGCTGCTGATTTCCAGCATTTGCGAGGGCGTGGGGCAGGTGACGGGGTAGGGGATGAGGTGACACCTCCGGAGCTGCTCCAGGGCCACCTGGCACTTGGCAAGCTCTTGGTTGATGAGCCTCAGCTCATCGTGCTTGAGCAGAATCTCAAGACCAAACTGGTACCGGATGGCGTCCCGCGCCTCGTCAAGGCCAGCCGCCACGGGCGTGGCCGTTGGGGACGGCTCGACTTCCATCTCAAGAGATGACGCCGGCATCACAGGCTGCAGCTCAGGCGACAGCTCGAGCTTTGCCTTTTTGGCAGGGGAAGACCTATTTGTCGCTTCATCAGTGCTAGATGTTGCGTCGCCCAGGCTGTCTCGTCTCCGTTTTGGTGGTCGCACGGGTGTGTACGGTGGTGAGATGAACGTGTTGTTGGACAAGAGTGGCTGGTGAAATGAGGCGGAGGCTTGCATGGAGTGACCGTCCAGGTTCAGGCTGTCGTTTCCCCTCTCGGAACCCCAAAAGCGAAACGAGGTCAGCATGCTCCAGCGGGTGGCGACGGGGGCGAGTCAAGGCGATGCGAGCGCAAGCCTTGATCGATGAGCAGTGACGACTCGGGGGGTGGTCGAGTCGATGAGGCCTAAAACGAGCTTCGACGAGGGTCGATGCGAGAGTGAAAAAGGGGGACTCCGGGTGACCGTGTCCGCGACGGGGGTGTGTTGTTGATGAGTGAGACCGGGCTGAAGAAGGAGGAGGGGCGACGGGTTGGTGAGGTGAGTGAGGTGCTTCGCGCGACACACGCAAGCTGACGTAACAGTGGGCCGCCCTGCAGGACGGGGGTGGAGTTTCGGATTGTTTGATTTGGCTCCAGCTGGGCCGAAGACGAAAAGGGGGCGGCGAAGGGAGGGAAGGCGCAAGCTTGCGCGAGGCAGGCAAGGCAGGGAACAGGCAAAGACGGGTGATGTGGCCTGAGCGTTCAGGGTCGGGTCGGTCCCCTTTCACTTTCTCAAACCCAACGGAAACCGGGATGGGACGCGACGACGAGGGAGGCGGCGGTGCGGCGCAAAGACAGGTAAACAGACAGACAGGGAGAGCTGCCTGGCGGTGGGTTGAGCTGTCGGGCGGATGCTCCGGTTGTCGGGTGGCGAGTCGCGCGACGAAAAGTCGAGAGTTGACAGGAGGGCGATGCCGAGCGCTAGTGAAAGCCTCGACTTTTGCGATGAAGTTGGTGGAAAAAAGGAGTGCGCGAAGGTAGTTTGCGTTGTTGGCAAAGTGAGTGAGAGGAAAAGTAGGAAAGGGGGGAGAAATGAGAGGTCCGGCAAGATTGATCTTCTCCAGAGGCGGGCGTTCGTGTCGAAATGTTTGGGGGGGTGTGGTGTTGGGCGACGGATGGAAGGTGCAGGAGATTGGGGCGGAGGAGGGGGGGAGAGAAAGGGGGGACTTGAATGGAATGGGAGGGAATGATTCACAACGCGGGCGAGGCTTGGACGACTGCGCGGACAGTTTAGGGGGTGTGGACACCTGGGAAGCTTCCAGTTGGAGGGTACACTGATGGCGTAGGCAGGCAGGCCCCAGCCAGATGAGGCCCGGGAGCCACTGATGTCCCACGCCGTCGGGGGGGCTGAGTGGGTCCTTCGCTCTGGCTTCCTGGCAACTTCCAACATGGATAGCGAATTCAGATGCAATCAGATGTGAGGGCAAGAACACCCACCTACCGTGAAGGCTGCAGGGGTGGTTCGTGGTGTGTGGTCCTTGGCATCGAGCTTTTGGCCCTGTCCGGTACCTAGGATCTGGAGGCAGCTAGCCACGCTGCATGGTATCATGCAAGTCGCTGTCCGGCCAGCAGGGAGGGGAGGCCGGGAGTGGGTGGGTGGGTTGGCATCGTGGTTGGCTGCTTCCTTTTTTTGGGTCGCCATTTGAGAGGCAGGGGGGGTATCCACGACCGGCTGCCGTCTGCCAGGCTACGACATGGAACATCGTTTCTTTCCCAAATAGAATGCGACCCAGCACTGAACAGAGAGGCGCGAGACCCACGCACGCAAAAAGAACAAACAACACTGAACAACTGTCCCCCGAGCCCATCCCGGTGCATGCCTTGCCATTTGTCGTTCCGGCTCGCCTCGCAAATCGGATCCCCATGTCTTATATCACAACGCCCCCTTGATCCATGTCCCTTGCCCCCTGCTCCCCAGTCGTATCGCTTCGGCTCTCTGTCAGCATGTCGGCGGGGACCCGTGGACGTCGGCCCCTCGATGGCGCCCGCGACTGGCCGCGGCTTCCGGGGAGCTTTCCCCAGGGTCCACAGGCCCTTGTCATAGCTTCCCGGGCTAAAACCACTCCAGCCAGCCCGACAATGCGATTGCGCCTGTCGACCCCTCCATCACGGGTGGCCAGTATGACTCGGAAGCTGCTTGCATCTAAACGACCAAGGTCGAGGATTCGTCGCTAGACGTCCCCGTCCATTTTTGTTTCACGCTTGGCTGCCAAGCCAAAGCGAACAAACCTGACCAGCGCCCCAATACCGACCGGTACACGACTCGTTCTATCTGCTCGTTTCTACGATGTCCTCGACTTGGGGTGATGGCCGGACGTTTGAACCCGGATGCCCACGCCTGTGCGACCAAACTCAAATATTACCTCATTGAGACATCGAGGCCTATGAGATGTTCTACTTTCAGCCTCCACCAGGCGCCAGTGCCGCGGCCTCTCGATCGCGAGGGGTAAATGGGCATTCTCCGGTACTTTTTGTCCATGGAGTCGTGGCCGGTGTTTCCCTGCCTGCAAACGAGGGGATCCCCGGCCCCTTTTCTGCACCAAAAATACTCGGGAGCTATGGCCTCCCCTGCCGCCTGAGCCGCGTGGTGGCTGTCGGCAATCAACCATCTGCTGTAATTCGGCTGGGCACCGGGGTAACAGCCTGCCACCTTACTTGACATTCCTTACCCAACCCTTAGCAATGATGTCTGGCTTTGCTGATCAGAACACATTCGAAGCATTCCACGAGGCGTAAGCTAAATACGCCCAGTCTTACGTGTGCGATGAGACCCAGAGCTACCCCGCTGGTCTCTGGTCGTCGGAGAGTTGACAGGTGGCGTGACTTTGCGCCGACGAACATGCCAAATGCTAGGGAACTTTCTTTCCCCTTGCATTCTAGTGCCGAACGGAACCCATCGCCAAATTCGGAACTTGGCGGCGGCGACATCAGGGCTGAGTTTTGGAGATAACATAAGGCATCACCGAAGACGGCACTAGGATGGAGTGTCAAAGGGCACATGTTCGCGATGCGGAGACGAATGGCTTGAAGGGTTCGAACTTGTGAGTTGGGCTTCTCAGCCTTGCGATTCGCGGTCATGGGCCGACTGCACTCTGTCGTCACCGTCGTTGCCAAGAGGCTGCAATACAAGCCCTCATCTGAGACTCGTACAGATCCCTTTATAGCGTCTTCTATTTTCTCACAAACACAGTCCGTTCATTTTTGGGTGATCTGTACCTGGTTCGTTCATACTAGTCGTTGCCCGGTGGTAAAATCTCCTGAGGAGTTTGGCCAACAACACGACAGCTTGCCGTGGCGTTGACTCTGTGGCAATCCACCTCAAAGCACACACTGACCGTCATAATCACCACAAGCTCATTGGTTATTATTGTCAGATTGACACATTAGGCACAGTCTGTAGGTCTCCATTGAGAAGAAATGAGAGGAGATGATGTTCAGCCCCCGTAGCTCGGTGGACTCAACGGCTCAGCACCCATCCAGCGAGGCTGAGCACAGGTGCAAGCCAAAGGGACAACAATGGCTTGAAAGAGCTGAGATTCCAGAAACGCACCCCAACAGTCCCTCCCGAGAGTAGTAGAGTCCACAAAATCGCCACTTCATATGGTCGTCTCGGCCCTGAAGTTGTGCTCCAGTGGTAGTTCAAGATCCCTTTGAAACGGTCAGTCTTGCACAAGTCATCAGCGGCGTGGAGTATACTAACCAGCGATCAGGAACGAAGCATTCATGTAGTCCCAGCCGACTATGGCACTCTCGTGTCCAGCCACATGGTCGGGGAGATGCTTGATGGTCCGCAAAGCTGGGTTGAGATGCTCGATTCCGTATTTGATATGACCCGGTACAGATAGTGCGTTAAGGAAGGCCGAGGCCAGGAATAGCGTTTTGCCTGCGAATTGGGCCTGAGACATTGTTGCTGATGGCTATGAAGCTGTAGTGGCGAGTGAGTCCTATCGATCTTTTGAAGATGAGTAGTAACGCCTTTTATAACGACTGACAGGATGTCGGAATCTGTTGCCAGCGCATTAAACTCCGATTTATCAGCGTACATCACCTACAACGATGCACGGCGAAAACCGGGAGCAAAGGGGGTGGTTTTCAATGGGGACACATGACCTGGAAAAGGCCTCGGAGGGAATGATGGCCCGTCGGGCTGATCATGATTGGAAAGGGAACGAGTTCACAGTCTCTCGGGACTCCCGGCATGAGCACCTACATTGGTTCTTCGGTCAGGTTAGCAAGTATGGTCGAGTTCCCGAAAACACCGAAGGTAGGCCCTGTTCAAGTCTACTCGCTGGTCTTGGCGGAGAAATACCTGGAGGAGGTAAACCTTCACGGAGAAATTCAGACAAGCAGGCGCCAAAGCACCTTAAAACTGGCCCATCATTCAATACATGATGCGTGTGTATTCCCATGGGGAATTGACAGTGTCGGTTGATATCAAGGCTTCTCCTCCGCCACGAGGCGCGCCGGATGTGTGAATGTCATTATATGATGAACTGGCTAGTTTGTGAGAGGCATTGACAGGCCAAGCGTACCAATCCTATCGACACAGAAGCTCTCAGTGTTGTCCCAATACTTAGAGACATGCAGATCCGCGCAACTCTGGTGAACCATGCAGCAGAAGGATATCGAGAACTTTCAATCACACTGACCTGCTGTGATCCAGGCACTACGAGAGTGTTGGGTTCAGTGGGCGGGCAGCTCTATATCGAAGAATCCTTTCCCAGTAGAAAGACTAGTCTAAAACCGTCTCGGAGATTTCCGATCAATCGAAAACCCCGGGTGATGTGGTCATATACCTGATATTCCAGGCTGTTTGGAACTTTGGGACGCGGATTCTCCCGGCACGCAGGCTCAACCTCGTCCCTCTGACTCCCGCCCGGCCGTTACCGATCACACACCCGCCGCAAGCCGCCGTTACCACCTGTCAGCCAAGCTGACTAAGTTTCGACCAATGTCCAACAAGCCCAGGACACTGGAATTTCTTCGCTGACACCCACCCCAAGCTATCAGACATTCGCGGCGCTGACCCCGACACGCTCCGTCTGCCGGATCATCAATGGCGCAGACGCACGTCTCTACGGGTACCACGACGGCGGCACCAGACAAGCGCAGAATGTCGCAATCGCAAGAGCCCGCACTGCCCAGGAAACGGAGAAGAACGGAGGAGGACCCCTCCAAGACCGCCGACAAGCCCTCGAAGAACCCGGCAACTACCGAGACACCGTCAATGGCGTCCCTCTCGAGTGTGCAGGAGGCTGTCCTGGAAGACCTCAAACCCAAGTACGACGTCCTGCCAGCATTCACCATATCTGCCACCAAGGTCGCGAAGCGAAACGTCCGAATCCTCGAACACCTGCGCAAGGACAATGGCGATCCCCGGCCCCGCGTGGTCTACCTCCATGCCAGGCCCTCGGACGCAAATAAGATGATCACCATCGTCGAGCAGGTCAAAAGGGAGCTTGCGAAGCAAGGCAAGACCGGAGGAGGTGGTCAATGGTTCCAGTACAACATGCTGTACGAGCTACCGCCAAGCCTCGGCGCAAAGAAGGCGGGCTCTTCAACAGCCACGAAGGATGCAGAAGACAAGCTGGAGCCAGCCAGCGACGACGATGATGATTTCGAGCGGATGGAGAGTAGGCATCGTTTGGACAAGGCCGTGGACGCTGAGCCTGTGCAGAAGGCGCAGATGTCTCTTGGCATTTTCCTCGCGCAAGTACCGATCTCGGAGCTCAAGGGACGGGTCGACGTCACAACACAGTCCAACGCGGTGGAAGTCGCGGCATGACGAAGATGACCATGGTTGGAGACCTGGAGGAGGGCATATTTCAAGCGGCGTTTACGAGACCTGGACAGGCTCACGGCATGATACCCTTCATTATGGAATGAATTCGCTAGAGGTCTTTTTTTCTCAATCGCTGCCCGTGGTCTTATCTATGATGGAAATGACTACCGCATATCGTTCCGCAAAAACACCAGTACCCAATTCGCATGGTGTGCCGGCCCTTGACCGCTCACAGATCCACCTTGAATGTACAATAGATCGCGCAGGGGAATTTCGTCTTCAGGAACCCGATCTTAGTCCGCGTCCATCTCCTACACGTCGCAGCGTGTTACAGAGAGCACGGCGCCAACATTGTAGCCCGCAATGGTCTGTGAATGATCTAGTGGGCGCCGTGCTTCTCCTTTCCGGCGTAGGTAATTCGGAGGATAAAGTTGACGATAACGGCCAGCAGCAGGATGATAGCCAGGAACGTGGGTCCAAAGCGGTCATCGAAGCCCGCCTGGCCACGGACACGGATCGACTTTGCACGCCAATGATATGTGACCAACGCGTAGATCATGGTGAGCATGGCGACGCCGGTGAAGAGGAAGGCGCTGATGAAGGCGGGGCGGTCGCCAAAGTTCAGCATGCCGATGGCGAGGGCGCCGAGGATAACGGTGAAGTTGAGCCATGAGAGGAAGGTGCGCTCGTTGGCGAAGAAAACCTTGGGCTCGACGCGGGTCGGGAGGGCAATACGCTTGCCTGGAGAGAGGGGGAGGTTAGCAAAAGTCGATCTGTTGGGGGATGGGTCCCATTGGGCAGGAAGTCTTCGGTTGCTGTCGTACCTGGGGCAGTCTGGAGAAGAGGCTGGCTAGACATGATGGCGGTGATCGGCGTTCGACGGCTTCGGTGGGTAAGGTTCTGTGTTCGCGGTGTTGTTCCGAATGACCTCGATCGTGGTCTTGGCTGAATGGCGAGCGCCGAGATTTCGCGGGAAGCGGAGCTGATTTAAAGATTGAGGGGTAGGAAAAGTAGAGGCGTATACTGTTGAGAGCTTCAATTGGACCGGACAGAGACTTCAATGGTGCGCAAGCCCTGATTCACGGCAACTTGAGAGAAAAACGTCGTGAGGTCGTGGTCCACGAGCAGAGGCATCACCCGAAGCTGCACTGCCAAGCTAACGCTGTCCCGCACCGCCGAACATCCCTGTCGTCGAAGCCGCCTCCTTGCAGCGGGAAAGCAGACGCGCACGTGCGGTTGGGCCTGCTTGTGGTTGGCTGGTTGCCCAAGGAACGGGGAGATTACCTAACACGCCAGAAGGAGTAGCTTATCGAGTCCTATCAGTCATGTGATTGAGCACCTGACGTCCAGTTGCTCCGGTCGCGGTTGCCCCTCGTGTTGTCGGATTGATGCGACGCGGAGGCACCCAAACAAGCACCGGGCGGTTTATTAATTTCCATGTGAGGCTGCCACAACCACGCCAGGAGTCTCACCACTTTATCCCCTACACAACAACCCCGACCGCAACACCTCCTTCCACCTGACTTTTCGACGTCCTCCTCCGACTTTCATCATCTCTACGACTCTTCCACACGATCTAATCTCCCCAAACCGCAACAATGTCTTCCCCGGCTGGACCTACTCCTGTTCGTGACGCTACCCCTTGACACTCCGCATTCTACCTCGCAGGCGCTGACCCAATCCTCGCAGCCTATCCCCTTCACCCGCCTCAAGCAGATCGCTACCGACGTAAGTCGCATTCGACAATCCGTTTGTAATATTCAATCTGACAATTTCACCAGGCCTGCCAGAGCGCTATTGGTTCTGCGGACTTCTACGATCACGCGAAGACGGCGGAATGGAACTCGACAATCATTGTTCGTTGAGCCCTACTCTTTAGGCAGTCGCATGGTCTAACAATATCTTGCAGTCTTCGGTCCTTAAGGCGGTCATTTCCGAGTCGACTCCCCAGGGCGCGTCGGCCCCTGGCTTCAAGTTCGCCTGCAACAGCACCATCGTGCAGCACCTGGTCCCCACGGCCTCCCTGAACAAGTCTAAGGGTAGCGAGGCCGGCGCAGAGGAGCCGCACATCTCTACCTCGACCGAGACAGCCACCGCCACTGATGGCAAGCCCCACGTCGGCCGTCGCGGCATGCACTCCTCGACCGGCGCCTACTGGGACGAGAAGAAGGACGGCATGTGGTCCTACAAGTACGACGGTGGCGAGGGCAAGGGCCTTGACGTTGTCGTCATGCTCATCTGGATCGCCATTTGAGGTAATCACAGAGACTTCCACCACCTCTTCATGCATCACACGGCCGGCTGCTGCCTGAGCTTTGCGGTCAAATGATCACCATGAGTTACGGAAGAACGACAGCTGCGCAAAAAGCAAGTGCACGATGCGCTTATATGACCAAGAGACGCTGGCCTCAGATGTCCATTGGCTACACTCGGAAGATACCCAGATTTTTGACGGACAGGAGCGACGACGAGGAGGCCTTGTCGCGAGCATGGCTCCACGAGCACGCCGGACGAGTGTTTTTGTCATCTCGTTCTGTTGGCGCAAATGGATTTGGCATCACAAGCGGAAGGAGATTACGAGGTCTACGACTTGTTGTACTCTATTTGGAGCTGGGAGTTGGCCGTCGCATGTAATGAACACCAAGCCTTGTTTTCCCCAAGCGCGCGTGCAGTACCACCACCAGGCTACCTTTTCGAGGACCGCAACTCGTGATTTTGTTCAAGGGAGGCCAAATTACTGCCTTGAACTGCATGTCGTGCACGCATGCCGGCGCGAGCGAAGCTTGGGGCTTGCCAGGGTCTCCCTAGACTGCGTCTTTTATGCGCCTTGCTCGCCACCATGACCCAAGCTGCGAACTCCAAAACCACCGCCGGTCATGCTGTGCTCCCTTCCTTCGGCGTGGATGCTTTGCCTCGCAGGGAAGTCGAATTTTGTACCGGTGTCTTTCAGCTGGGCCATTTTCGCGCCGTCGCGAGTCCCAGCCAGCGGTCTGATGTCGGAGATGCTGTCACCAAAGCCCCGCTGCGCATTGATTCCGTAATGAGAGATTTGCTACCGCATACATCCCTGGCTGTAGAGGGCCCCTAGAAGTCAAGCGACGTCACTGTGGGGGGAGCCATTATCCGCTCTTTGATTTTGGATCGTGGCTTGTCGGGTGGGTTGGGCCGCGGTGGCCACGCGGGGTGCATATGACTTTGGGTTGATATGACATGGCATATGTACACAGAGGAAAGATGCTAGCCATAGACGCGCATGCAAGGCATCGACAAGCTGCGCCGTTCACTGCTTATGGTTGTGTCGGATGTCCGAGGGTTCTCACGGCGACAAGAGCTAAAGCCGAAGGCTACTTTGCAACGGCAAGGCATCGTTTGTATATCAACACATGTCCGATGCGACCATCCGTTTGTCTTGGGGCAAGGCAAACGGTGTCTCGCTGCGGCCGAAGCGCCGGGCCAGTCGGGATGGCGGAGTTGTCTCGGAGGGTGTGCGGGCATGCCGAAGCGCCAAAAAAGTCCCCTCACCGAGAACGATGGTCGCTGGAGCTAAGCAATGTCAGGCTGTCGGGGCCGGATGAAGATCAGGGTCCTTCTGACGCGGAGGGCCAGAGCCGACGAATACGACGCTGGTTGACCGAGAGTGCTGCAGAGGGCATCGTGTTCGGCTTGGCAGCGCCCAGATGATATCGACCGTTACTTCGGTCTGGGGTTAATCTCGAGATTGAAAGTGACGTCCTGCAGGTATGATGCGAGTGAAATGTGGTGTGGCACAGCCTCGACGTGGTTCAGTGAAGTTGGGGCCGCGAATTGCCGAGGACGAAAGGAGAGGGTGTGATTGTTTTGAGAGCTTCGTGTATCGCTTTCCGTCGGGGAGCATCTATCATGATCGAGAGAGGTGCGGAATCGTGGGTTGTGTGTCTGCTGTTGATCAGATCATGCGAAGCGTTATCAACGGAGCGCAGGAGTGAGCACATGCCTTGCATCATTGCCAGTGGCTGTACTGCTTGAGATGCGGCTCGGCGAGTGTGTCGAGGATGCTACTGATATGATGCAAGCCTAGAGGAACAACTGGATTATCAGAACAAAGTGGCCGCACTGCATATCAGTTATCATGTCAGAGCTCTATCCATGTTGTCTTGCTTAATGCAGAGAGGGCATGTTCCTGAAATACGTCAATCACAGTTTCAAGAATCTTACGATGCGTGGCCTGCAATGTCATGATCGTATCAGATGGTGATGACTGGGGGATATGGCGTGCAAGATAGGTATCACAGCCCGACTCTTTCTCGAGACTTCCACTCCTGGAAGCCAAATGATACAATGGCCTAGACTTCCGGCTTCTCGTTATCGAGAAATCAGATCAGATCTCCCTCGGGCTGTTCTGACCGGTTGTGATAGTGTCCAGTCAAACGCGTCACCAACGACGACACACCCCTGCTCCTTCAGTCGGTTGCAGTCGCACTCACACCCACAGCACAGCACAGTAGATACGACCAATCCTTCGAGGAACAGGTCGCAACCCTCTTCTGATATCAGCCAGATTCGGCAGAATTCGCCCCTCCTTCCCCATCTCGCATGACGATCCGGAGACCAATTGACGTCGTGTCCCCTCATATTGCACATGTGGAAGCGAACTCTACTGGTCGTGTGTACCTAATGGTTGGACCGGGTCTGTCAGTGCCATCCGTGGGTCGCCAAGCGGCTTGGACAACTCCGCGAATCTCCAGGACGCTGACAAGTAGAGTGAAAGTGAGACTCCAAGACCCCTGGCTGGGCTTCCCCAGTGTTTGTCGTGGAGCATTCAACGCAACCGGCATGATTGGCGCCTCCGGTGCATCATCGCGGCCCACATGTTGAAGAGGAAGAGGACCCTTTGGTCGTCAAAGTGGACGAGTTGAAGGATCTCCTGTGCTGCTGGGTGATCTGATTCGGCGCGCCCGCAGAGTCCCGACGTCAGGTCACCAAGGGTCTGGCAGTCAGCCCACCGGTGATCAGCGGTGCGAGATCGACGGACCCCTCAAGCGCGCGAGAGAGATGGGAGGGAGAGATGTCGGGCGGAGCGAACGAGTCACGGGGTTCCGTATGTCGGGTCGGACATGTCATCACACAGCCCGTCCAGCCCGTGAACTCTGCTCATCTTTCTCCGTGTCAGCGAGAGGTTCTGGTCTGTTCTGTACCTCGCGCTAGAATGGGCGCGGGCTGCCTTAATTCCCAGCTCTTGGAACTGCCACAAACGGCTGCCCGACACCCATCTTTGGCTTGGCCTAGAACCATCAGTAAAAGGGCCCGACCACACCACCAGGAAATCACAACACCGAGGACGAACCAGGCCCAGCCCATGTTGGGCTTGGCTCAGGGGCCCCACACGCTACGAGTCGAGACGGCGCCGGAGAGTGCCTCGTTTTTCGTTTTTTGTCTCTCGGGCGTTGTTGTTGTGTTGATTTCCGTCGAGTCAAGTCGAGTCGAGTCGGCAGGCACGAGACGAGGCCCCGGGAATAGATCTCCGCCACAGCGGGTGGGCGGACGTCGGGCGGCCAGCCCAGGCCCCGCCACTGCACTGTGGCCCCCCAAATTGAATCTCCCGTCCTCTGTCATCCCGCCTTCCAACTCCCACTACGGCCAACTCCCACCGCCAACTTCCACTGCACTACCACCGACACCGACAACGACGGCTCCGGCATCTCGTTTCTCCTTCTGACGCGTGCCGTCACACCACCCACCTTGTTTCCATTTTTACTAAATCTCTTTTTTCCTTGTTCTTCGCCTCCCCCTCCCGCCTTCTCCCGCTCCCCCGGCGATCACCTCCACGCCGGACGGGGCCTTGCCCGCTTGCTTCCACTTCCGTTGTTGCTTGTCACTCGAACCCTGCCCGCCGACCGCCGACCGCCACCCACACCTCCCGCGACCCCTGTCAACTCGTGCCGAACTCGAACTTGCATACCACACCGTGACCTACCGCCCTCATATATTGCCCGACCCTCGCCCTCCCCGCGACGACCACCCACTTCACCACCCTCCTCTCTTCCCCAGCTCTGTCCTACCCACCCTTCGCCCTCACACAGCCACCCCATGAGCTTGCTAGTGAGGTCTACTCAGATCGACACACACACAGAACAACACATAACACGAACAACCACCGCCCTCGGCCAGCGTGACCACCCTTCCCCCGCGCAGACCCCCAGACGAAACACAACCAACAATATCGTGACTCGAGTCTTGCCTCCGAGTCGCCTCAACACCTCGCTTTAAGAATTGAGAACCCGTCTCGACCCCTGCACCCAGCAGTTTACTTCCCCCGAACCGCCGGCAACATGGTCGAAATCCTCTCCTCCTCCTACGCCTACAACGGCGTCACCACCATCCCCGAAGACTCCCCCGTCAACGATGTCTCCCGCGTCGCAGCCGCGGCCGTCGCCGCTCGCGTCCTCATGGGCGCGAACCTCGAGAACAGGCAAATGTCCCGCGAGGAACACTCCGCCATGATGCAAGAGCTGGGCAAGAAGCGTGCCGGCTGGCGCACTCCCCGTCGCGGCTGGTCCTCCACAGAGTCGCCCGCTGGAGAGCCTGCCGCGCCTTACCCAACGCCTGCCATCAGCTCGCCCATGGCCGACAATGCCCACCACGGACAGCTCGTCGAGAGACTTGCCCCGCGCGGTGCCTCGTCTCTGGCATCTCAGCACCAGGCTGCCAGGAGGCCCGCAGATGCTTCCCAGCAGCAGCCCCCTGCCGACCAGGACGGCGCCCGTCCCAGGCCGCCGCTGCCTCCCCCTCGCCGCTCGTACTCCGTCATGGACTACGAGCCGCCCTCGGCCACCCACCGTCCCTCGGCCCGCATGGCCATCGAAGATCTCCCCTCCGAGCTGCACTACGCCATCTTCGATTTCCTCGACCCCATCGACAGCACCTGCCTCGGCCTCACCAACAGCCACTTCTACACTATCCATCGCCGTATGCATGGCTCTGTGCCCCTCTCCTCCCGCCGCTCTGGTCCCAACGATCTCGAGTGGGCGTGGCGCGGCGCCGGGCCTCTAGTCCATCCCACACCGGCGCCTGCGCCCGCCCCTGTGGCGGCAGAGGGCACCGATACCACGGACGCAGCGGCCGTCCTCGCCCAGCAGCGCGCCGCGCTGCCCAACGCGCAGGCCCTCGAGAGGCTCCGCGTCAAGGGCCAGGTCTACTGCCGAAAGTGCGGCGTCTCGCGCTGTGAGCTGCACCGTCACCTTCGGGAGTGGATGGCCTCGTCCGGCAAGAACCTCGAGTACTGCTCCGTCAGTTGCCGGTACGGGCCCCAGGCCCCCGAAGGCGCCAAGGAGTTCTGCCACCTCCGGAGCCCCAAGAAGCCTCACCGGTGCGGTCGGCACGCTTCCAAGGCCGGTTCGGGCACTCAGACACCGGGCAACCTCGAGCCCCAGCAGCGGGCTTGAAGACGAGGTGACTGAGGAAGGAATTATCTTTGGAAACGATTGCTACTTTTTGTTTATGAGCGAGGAGTTCTTGGATGGGTTCGAAACAATGTAGAAAAGACATGCATGGCGAGTGTCTGGTCTTTCTGTCCGACGCACAAGGCATTATCAGAATACGATACGGCGGGCATCAGGGCCCTAGGCGGCCCTAGGGAGGATTGCATAGCACACGCATATGCTGGCGATAATGATTGAATGAATTTCTACACCAACAAGTGCCTCCTCACAAGTGATCAATACTTGGCCGTCAGATCTATCGTATCGCCCATCGGATCGGCCAAGGGCAAGCTAGCGATGGCGCAAACTGTCGACCTCCTCAGGTCACATCGGCCGCCTCTAGACGACAGTAAACCCAGATCATGGAGGGACAAGTCCTCAAGCTCAATGTGTGACGCGCAGCGCCCGAGAAGCCACAAGCCGTCGAGGCACACAACCCAGCATTGCACGACACGTGGGATGGGCGGACAAACAGTGTACAGCATACAGAGTATCCAATCATTTCGAGATTCTTATGGTTCAATGCATGGTCTCGACGCCTTCCGTCAAGATCCAGCCAGATATATACCCTGAGCCATCCTGTTGTACGCTGTTCCCTCGCCAACCAATCCGTGGCAAAGACCCGTAATAGAATCCAAAGTGCCGCCCTGGGCTTGTGTATCAACAAAAAAAGCCCGTGTCTAGATATGTGCCCTGGGTACCATGTGCGCCTATGCCAGAAAAACACCCGTACCTGCCCCAATGGCCTCGATGGCCAGGTCCGTAGACCCCAAACGCCGGTTTATCCAATTGATGCCGTTTGTACAAAAGAGAGAAATAAACAAAAATGAAAGACAGTGCTCGAGCAATCAGTTAAGCTTCAGCCTGTCGAGCTTGTCGGGCACCTTCCACCTGGGTGCCGGGCAGTCACCCTTTGCCTTGATCCAGGCGTTGATGTGGTCGAGGTGCCAGCCCGAGTGCCAGACGTCTTCGGGCTTGTCCTGGACATTGCCCTCGACCTCGCGGCGCGGGGCACCAAGTCGGAAGCTCCGTCCGGTGCAGCAGACACCGTTGTGGTAGCGGTACTGGAAGCACCGCCTGTCGAGGGGATTCTGCTTGGACTTGGAGTACTTGAGGACCTTTTTCGTCGGGGCCCTCTTTTCGTTCTGCTTGGTGATGCCAGCCTCCTCGTCGTCATCGGCTTCGGCATCGACGTAACCCTCGTATTCGCACACCTGGGCGCAATGGGCGAGGGACTTGTGCGCGTCGCGCTCGACGCCGTTGAGGCCTTCGTTCTTGACGCGCTTCAGCAGCTTCGGATCGAGACGGGCGCGGACGGCGGGGTCGGGATTCGCGTAGCAGACATCGTCGGCCATGTTGTCCCAGTGAGTGCGCGACTCGACAAGCTTGTTAGCGACAAAGGCATGGTAGAGGTCCTTTAGTAGCAGGTTTCCCTAGTAACTGGTTAGCTGATGGGGGGTGACAGCCATGGTTTCTCAACACTGACTTTGCTCTTGCGGGTTTGCTCCAGCTGCCAGATGGCGCTGACCTCCTCGGGCTCGACGTGGTGCATGGTGAGAGATGGCTCGCACCAATGGGTCGGGCCGTAGGGGAAGGTGGTGGGCTTCTCGCCGTTGAACATGGGGTGAGCGTTCTGAACCCTGAGCTTGTTGCGCTCGAGAACAGCCTTTGCAATCATCTGGTCGCCGCAGCAGTGAGTCCTTGACCTGGCGTCAAAGACTTCGGCAATGCTAGTGTAGCCTTCGACGAGATCCCGCACGAGGCGACCAGAGAGTACGTAGCCGCTGCCGCCATGGGCAAAGGGGATGCCGCCCAGCATGGCGGCGCTACCGACGTAGAGCGGCTCCTCGAGGGGGTTCTTGACGGGAGACCTGGTGCGGAGCCATTGGACAAGGTTGGGCCAGACGATGTACGTGTCGGCCTCGGCGAAGAGGTAGTAGGACTGGTTGGGGCGCATCTCCCAGGTTCGCTCGAGAATGTGCATAAACTTGTACTTGTCGAGAGCCCAGGCGGCGGTAGCGGACTGGCCACGGTAGGTGTTGAGGCACGACTTTTGCGTCACTGGGCACTGCTGCTGAGTGCGGTAGAGGTCAAACTCTGGGTTGTCTGCCTTTGTCTTTTCGCTGACGGTGTCGAGTGCATTGTGGATGTGCCACTGGCCGATCTGCTGCTCCCGGTCGGAGAAGAGGAGGAAGTCTGGTAGGCACTGCAGCGAGGTGAGAAGCTGTGTGGGCAGCTTGTCGAAAACCTCAGTGGCGCCCGTCTTGAGGACGAGCAGGATGCCGTCGGTCTTTTCGGGGAAGTGTGCGCAGGGATTCCGGCCGAAATCATACTCCTTCTCGACATGGTCCTCGGTGCCGGCCTGGAAGAGGGTGTTGTTGTGGGCGCGGTTGGCTTGGTAGAGCGAGTGGATGCCCTCTGACAGGACGCTCTGCAAGTGGGAGGTATGCTCCCGTAGCTGTGCTTGGTTGTAGAGGGTGTAGACTGCTAACAAGGTGACGCCGGCGAGGATCAGAGGTCGCAGCACGGAACGTCGATAATACGGATTCGAGAGCATCATGGGTGCCCGTACCGGAGAATGGTGTTTTGCTGGCAGACCGATCATCCTGGGGGTGAGAGGACGAGGAGAATGGCGGAAGACGCCGGCGAGGTTGCGTTGTGGTGGTGGGGGAGGTCGACCTGCAGATGCAGAGAACGGGGGGCACCTTGGGAGGATGATTGGCCGGGTCAGACAGAGGCGGCGGGCAGGCTGGGTAGAACGGAAGAAAGAGCCTCTGGTAATCCGTGCCGAGCGGCGGGGGGGCTATCTGAAGTATAAACGAGCTAGGTGATTTTTTTTTTTAGCTGGTAGCGACTCGACTCGCTCCGGGGGTTTGGTCGCGAGTTCAGCAAGTTGTTTGAGTCTCCGGGCCGAACGGGTGGGCTGGGCCGCGAATCAGTGGGTTGGTTTTGACTTGACGTCTCCCCCGGCGCGATGACGGGGTCGAGGCGCGGAGCAAGCAGCAAAACAAGTTGCGAGAGCCTCCTGGGCAAGCAAAGTTGGACTGGGACGCGACAACGTGGGAGGCTAGGCGGCGGCTTGCAAGTGGGAGGAGACGTGGACTTGGGTGGTGGGTGACTGTGGATCTGATGCGAGGTGCTGCAGGTGTGCACGCGGCCAAGCTGGGTCGAGATCGAGGGGAATCGGACGAGCCCCAGGTGTGGGCGACGCGGCCTGGCTTCAGTTTGATGGGGGGTTGGCTTTGGGAGGAGGGGAAGACGACAGGGAAGTCCTCGATAAGACGGTGTGTGTACAATTAATGGGAGACGGAAAGAAGAAACAGGACGAGAACAGATGACAGGCGATAGGAAGTGGAGAGAGAAGACGGACGGAAGGAGAAGGCATCAGCATGCAAATCAGGGGAAGAGAAGGGGACCGAACATTGGAGATGGAGATGGAGAGAGATCTACAGCAGGTGAATGAAGAGCTGCGTTTTGCGAGTCGTCGGCAGTTTCCATCCAAGGCCACTGCTCCACCAACTGGGCAGGTCTGATAGAGGTCATGGCGTTTCTCTTTCCTGGTGCATATTTCACCCGCCGTATCCGTCTATCAAACAATGGCCAAATGCTTGTACCTGTAACCGCTTCCCCTCTCCCATAGACCAGGGCCATGATTCACCGCAGACCAGCCTCGAACACCTCACTGACCAGACCGTTGAACACGACCACTGCCACGCCCACTGAGACCATCCCTTCAGGCACTCGTCGTTCTCCCGTCAGGGGCCCCCCTGTCATTGACCCACTCCTCTAGCCCAATCCCGCCGATCTTGCTCGTTCCCAAGCTTTTCTGACGTAGGCCCCCGACAGGGGTCGAACCATCTGCACCTGGACTTTCGACTGCCACTGCCAATTGAACCTCACTAGCAAAGCAGCCGCATGTTCCGAGTCGCGGCCGACGCAACCTCCAGCCTGAGCCCAGCCCCCCTCTTTGCGACGCCTCTGCCACCGATCAGTCGTTTCAAACACCGACTCGTTTTCGTTACGGCGACAGACGAAGTGAAGTGCCGCCCCTCCCGTCACATCGGTTGTCGGGGCAGAAGGGGCCCCGGGGGCTGTGCTACTGTGACCTTTCCCCCTGGCCTGGCCTGTTGCCGCACAGAGGGCGGGACGGGACAGCCACCGCCCTTTGTGATCTCCCAGCACCCATCAATACGACAGACAATCCCATGTTGCGGGCGGGATCAAAAAGGGCCCAATCTCTCGCCTCGTACCGCCCACGCCCACCGAGGCCCCCTCAATCTGCCATCCCTTCCCCTCAAGTTGTGCTTTGGGAGAATATGGCGTGTTCCCAGCTTGCATCACCCTTGGCCCCGTCATCGCAGAATCATGGCACCTTCAAGTCGTCGTCTCCCCAGAACCCAAATGCCGCTCTGCCCGCTGGTCGCCAACTCCGGGTTACGTGTTCGCATGATTGGCCCCAGGGCCGGTGGAGAAGCATCTGTCGGGACGCGCGTGCTCGCTCGGGTTGCGACAGGGATGACATGCCCTGTTATGCCCCCCCCCCCCCTTTAGCGCGCTCTTCCCACATCTACAGGGGCAGCTTGCTTGCTTCTCGACGGTTTGGAAGTTCCAGTCCTTTGCCCAGACCTCCAGTCCCAGGCCAAGTCTTGGCTTGCATGGCACGACACCGAGCCCCTTGACCGGGAAGTCGAGTCTGAACGAGATCTGTCCGAGGCTCACGTCCAGAATATCATCATCGCTCTTCTCTGGCACCCAATGCCTGGTTCATCGCGAACATCACCAGAAATTCTCTCGCTCTCGTCCCTTTTCAGTTACAAGCACAACTTGATAAAAACCTATTTGTAGCAGCGGCCCCGCCCTCGTATAGCCTGGGGCCAAGTCTCATCACCCATCAATCACTCATCATCCTACTTAGGCCCGTGCCATCACCGACGGCTCTGTCCGGCCGGCGCGGAGACGGGCACTGAAGACACGCCGACTCGCCCAAAACCCCTGAGCCAGAGTACGACCCCACGAGGCCGCGCCGCGTTCTCGAAGCACCAATGGCGACCGGCTCAGGGGGAACAGAGGCAACAGCAAAAGTAAGCTCTTTTGGCACTCTTGGCGTCCCGTCGTTGCCGCCGCCCAGATCGACGGCTCGCGTGGGTTTGTCTCCCTCCATCTGAAGCACCCGTTGCCGAACCTTAAGAGGCGGGCTCGTAGCCTACGTTATTGCTACCGCACCATGCGGAAATACGGGTCGAGACAAGAGGTCGACCGCTACAGTCAATCGACCGCTATAATCAGCGTAAGTCACTAGACAGAAGTTACCTACTACAGTAACATCAGAAACAACGGAGTAGAAAGATCCATATTTTCGCAGGCTGCGGTAGCAAAACCTGGGCTGCGCGAGCCCGCCTCAACCTTAAAAAGGGCTCGTGAAACCAGCGTCTTCCGGACAGGGCGGGTGGAGGGGATGCACCGGCAGTCGCACGGCATGAGCTCCAAGGGTCCAGAACATCCAGAGCAATATATTCTCTTCTGCTGCCGTTACAGACCACCTCGGTACCCCCATGAAACCCCTAACAGCGAACGCCAAGCTTGTCGCAGAGCCGTCCCAAATGCCCTACAACCCGCGCTCGTCCCCGGATGAACCCGAGCAGGACCTCCAGCACGAGTCGTGTATCTGACTCTGAACATCTCCTTCCCATCATATTGCACATCAAATGGCGTCGCAATCGAAAACTTCAAGTTTGTCAGCGGCCAGAGGTTCCGCCGACTCCTATCCAATGTAAACAACCGCCCATGAAATCTCGCAACCCTGATAAAAGCAACCATCGTCAACTCGTGGAAAAAAAGAACATCCAAAACCGGGGCATCACTTTCAAACCCTGCCGCCTCTCCCAGAGCTTCTTTCCGCGCACCAGCACCAGCACCCAAATCATGAAGCCTGAGCAAGGTATCAACCGAGATGGCACGTGACGACGCCCTGAACGCCCCAAACGCCGCTCTCGAGTGACGAGAATCAGAAGAAGCAGGAAACGATGCGCAGCGAGCTACGAATCGCGTCTTTCGGAATAAGGAAATACTGCCACCACTGGCCACGCGTCGGCGAGACCAAGCGAGCAGTCACAGGCATGGCTATCGCCTGTTGCCAGCACTGATGGCTCCTACTTCCTCAGCACGGCATCATACAGACTGGCGAGGCCGGTGATGGCCGCGCCCGTCAGGATGCCCTTCCACTCGCCGTAGATGGCCTGGTTGATGCGCTGGATGCTCGCCGGGTTGATCAGACCGTTAAAGGTCGCTCCCTGGCCGTAGACGATGAAAGAGATGAGGGCCTTGACAATGCTGAAGACCAGGGGATCAATGTTGTAGTCCACGTGGGAGGCCCTCGTACGACGCGTCGTAGTGTGGCTAGCAGCGCTCAGGTTGTAGAAGTAGCCGAACAGGGACGGGACGAGCACAGAGGTGGCCACCCAGGTCAGGACGGGGGACCAGAAGTACGATGTCAGGACCAGGAACATGTCCGGGACGTACACCGGGTACGCGTCGGTGTGCAGAGCGGCGATGGCGGGCAGGGTGAACGCGTAGCGGCCGGGCAGGACCTCGGGCCGCAGGGAGTACAGCTCGAATGCGAAGACGGTGAAGATGATGGACGTCACCGTCGACAGAGATTCGCGCACCGCATGCGTGCGCTCGGTGATGCCTGAGTCCTGGTAGATCTCGCTGACGCGCTCCCTAACTGCGACAGTGTGGCGGTCCACGACCTCGGCGACCTCGGCGGGCGAGGCTGGCAGCGAGATGCGGCTGGCGAGGGACAGGTTGCGCGCGGGGGTGCGCGCGACAAGGGCGGTCGACGAGGCGTTCTCCTCGCGCTCGGAGCTGGGGCACGACGCGTCAGTTTGGCCTAGAAGGCGCGTCGCTGGTCGGTGATGGGACTTACTTTGCTTCCATGGCGTCCAGCTCTTCCAGGGCGTACCTTGTGGCACGACGCGTGGCAGACTTGAGGTCGATCTTGGGCATGTCCCTCTTGGTCGGGGACCCGGCGGCCCTGGCGCGGCTGTTATAGTAGGGGGCGACCTTGGGCTCGTTGGCAAGCTTGTCGGCATTCGCGCTGAGGAAGCTATCCAGGGAGACCTCGAGGTCGACCTTTTTGTGGCCCTCGTAACTGTTGAGGGCGAGGCAAGTCAGCATCGTGTCTTTGTGGAGAATGGTGGAGGGTCGCGCCGCGGGGTCCGTGACGAACATGTCGCGTCGGCGACTAGCTGGTGATGCGCCGGATCGATCCGAGGCGCATCGCGAAGGGAGAGGGAATATTCGCGTCGCATTTAGGAACAAACGCGCGATTGCGCATCGTCTGGAGTGGGAATAACACGTACTCTTGCAGGCCAACGAGCTCGGCAATCTCGATGAGGTCCGACTTGCGCTGTCGTTGCAGCCACGCGTTGGTGGTGGACATGGTGATGATGAGTGATGGGTAGCGGGAAGTGCTGTATTGAAAGGATCGCGTTCGTTCCGCGACCAAGCCTTTGCAAAGGACAATGTCGAGTTGTCAGTGGTGATGTGGTGTTATGGTATGGCGTGTAGCGACGCGATGGCGATGTTGTTCTCGAGGCCTAGGCTGATCTGAGCTGGGGTTCAGGGTTTCGTGGAGGTCGGTGGGTGGGTGTCGAGTGGCCAAGGCGTTCGAGGGCTTATTGTTTACCTGTCCAAGGTCCTTGCTTGCCGGGCTTATGTTTGTATTGGATCCAGCATGCGGCGAGGGGGTCGTCTTTGTTTTGGTCGCAATCGAGCCCTCCGCGTTGGGCAAGAGCAAGGGACGGACCCGCTAGAAGCTCTGGTCGAGATCTCTGGTTGGCTGGGTCTGGGGGGAACGCAGTGGGAGATGAGCGCACTATCCCCCGCCTTGGCCAGAGCTTCCAGTCCAGTCCCGTCACGTTCCGCTGCCGCTCCTCCACCCCCGCCGCTTCCGTCCAGCGCGCTCCACGTCGTGGGTCGCGCCTACCACAGGGATTGATCAGACAACGCACCCGACATCTCAACCAGGCAACGCTGCACTCTTCTTCATAGTACTCGCACACGATATTCAATGTGATTTGGAGCTACTTTGAGGTTATTCCAGCTTCCGATGGCATCCCTGGCCAACGTTCTCTCATCTGCAAGCACGGAAATCTCGAACCAGAAGCCATCTATTACCATGGATCATACCTCTTGGAAGCCACGCAACATGTCGGATACAAACAGAATAACCCAAGCACTCAAGTTCAACACAAGCTCAACCACCCATTCGAAAGAGGAAATACTGCAGACTCTCATCTGACGACGCGGACATGGCAGAAAATGGGCTCAAAGCACGGCCAGGGCAAAGCCCAGCAGCAACACAGGCAGACCCAGAGGCCCCAGCTTGGCAACTCCCGCCGTCACAGTCGGCAGAGGCGGGCGAGTCGGGACCGATGTGGTGTTGGTTGATGGCTTCGTCTGGTTCAGGTTGCAGCCCGACAGACCAAGCGACGAGTTGACAGATACCTGGAACACGCCCTCGGTCGTCGATCCCACAGCGGTGACCGACAGCAGAAGCGTCTCGGATCCAGAGGCCTCGTACGTCAGCTCGGCCGGCTCGGTCGCAGTGCTGCTGTTCTTGCCAATCTCGCTGCCGCCGCTCTTGGAGAGAGCAACGTCCAGATCCTGCTGGGACAGAGACTCGACGGTAAAGACGAGCTTCTCGCCCTGGCTTGCAGCATAGGAGAACGAGACGGCGTCGGTACCGGAAATCTTGGCGACTGTGATGCCGCTCAGCAGCGGCTGCTCCTTGCTCGCGTTGGAGTCACCGGCTGTGAGACCGTTGCTGAGCAGCAGGTAGAGCCAGGGCTGGATGCTCTCAGCCTCTTGGAAGGTCGAGTACGTGCCTCCGGTCTGGAGAATCGCCTCCTTCACCTCAAGAGCGTTGGAAGTCGAGGGCGGCTTGAGGTATCCGAAGCTCACACGGATTCCAAGCGAGCCTGCCTTCTTAATCTGCTCAAGGAGCAGCGTGGGGTCCCCGTCCTCTCCATCAGTCAGGACTATGATGCCGGAGCGGTCCTTGGTGTCGCCGTGGCCGGGCGTGGTGAGCTCCTCGATGGCCTTGGAGATACCATCGCCGGCCGACGTCCCGCCGCTGCTATCGATCTGGTCAAACGCGCTGTCGGCGCCGGAAGGGTCGCCCAAGGGGTACACAACCGTGCCCACGTAGTCGAAGCTGTTGCGCCATGGTCAGCTGATGCTTTCCTAACACTGATCCGGGCTCAGGACTCACTCGATGACGGTCACTAGGTCAGCCGATGCGCCGCCCGAAGCAGCAGAAGAGGGGACAAGCTGCGCGTTGAGCGCTTTGCCGGCAATTATCCTCAAATTGCCTGGGTCATTGTCGAGCATGGAACCAGACGAGTCGAGCACGACCGCTACCTTGCGTCCGCCATTGCTGGTAGGGATGTCGATCTTGCAAGTGTCGTCTTGACGACGGTACAGGAAACCAGACCGCGCCTGAACTGTAGAGATGGCAGCAGTCAAGGCTGCAGCCAGAACGAGTGATGCCTTCATGCTGGGAGTAGGGTCTTGAAGTTGATGCTTGGAAGGATCAAGGTACGAGAAAAGAGTGGCGTAAAGCGACTGACGAAGACAGGCTCTGAGATGAATATGATCTATTCTGTGACCCACGAGAAAGCTCTCCCTTCAACGGGGGTACACTGCAGCTTTTGTACTCCCCAAGATATATCCAGACCATCGCTCTGACCCCTGGCTCGCGATGCCTCTCCCAACCATGGCGGTCTGATGTGCCTCCCCTTAGGCAGAATCAACCACCAACCTCCTTTGACCAGTACCTGACCAGTACCGGGAAACTCCCTATTATTAGAGACTGCAGCCGCTTCGAAGCCCGAAAGCCTTGGAACTGAGAGCCTCCAGGCACACGCATCGTCGATTGGATGCACAGCCTCGACTGGTGTCGGACTTTGGTGTACGGCTGACTTGCCCCGACGCTACGAGCCTCACTTGCTCGTGACCGACTCCCGACGCCTTGCAGGCTCAGGGCCGCAACGGTCATCATTGGTCAAGGCAGCAACGGCAGCTTCCGATGTGGCTTTTCGTCCATGTTTCAAGCCTTTTCGCAATGTTCGGTCTTTGGTCCATCAGCCCTAGCACTCTGTGATACAACACGGCGAGCAACTTCATTTACGATATTTTCTTTATTGGTGCGTCAAAACGCCTTGTTTCCAACGCCTCTACACAATACCAATGATGAGAATAGAAACCCTCCTATCATGTGCGGTCCTTGATCTCAATGTCTCACTCCAGATCGTCATCCACGAAATGCACAAACCTCTCTTCGCCTCTAGGCACCACCCTGATCGGGATTAACTCGCCAGGTGGGAGCTTCAGCGTGAGGAGCGAAGATACTTCGGCCATGGTCTCCTTGAAGCGAGCCTGGGCCTTCTTGTACAGTACCCTGCGCTCTTCCATGTTCATCTTGGCCACCTCCTCGTCCGTCGCCCATTCGTCAACGGCGAGCTCGATGCTGTACTTCTGGAAAACCACAGCCACCGCCGCCATGACCTCTGCCTGCGCGATGCGACGTCCGATGCAGCTGCGCGGCCCGTCACCAAAGGGGAGGTAAGCCCCCGGCGGCGGCCTAAACATGCGGTCACTCGTATCGGCGAAGCGGAAGCTGTCGTTTTCCTCCTCGATACCCTCTTGCTGCTCCGCCTTTTTCGCCCCCTCACCCTCGGCGGAGCGGTACCACCTCTCTGGGAGGTAGTCGTCCATGTCGTCCGGTTTGTCTGTGACACGGCTCGGCCGAGTCGGCCACGCGTTGGGGTTGCGGTGCACCGAGACGGGCACGATGAGGACGTGGGCGTTGGGTGGCAGCACCACTGGGCTGCCCTTGATGGTGAGAAGACCGTCCTTTTCGGGGTTGACGTACTTGGGAAGCTCGCCGATGCCTGGAACCACACGCAGGGTCTCGTTCATTGCGGCGCCGACCATGGAGGCGCTCATGGGTTGGATGATGTCGTTGTACTGCCACGTCCTGGGGTCCGAGTCGCGTCCAAAGACAGCGTCGATATCCCGCTGCACAAGGCGCTGTGCTGTCGGCGTCGCAGCTAGGTGTGCCAGGGAAAAGTGCGTCGCGTTCGCCGTCGTCTCATGGCCGGCCGTGAACATGACAAAGGTATTGCCCTCAATCTCCGAGTGGCTCAGCTGCGGCATTTTGGCCGTCTTCTCCGTCTGAGGGCCGTACTTCGTCTTGACGAGATGGCCGACAAAGTCCATTCCAAGCTCGCCCTTTTCTCCCTGAGCGTCCTCGATCTTGATCTTGATGAGCTCGTCGATGTACCGATCGTAGTTGTCCCGAGCCTCGGCCGCGTACCTCGTAGCGTCTGACGGCCAGGCTCGGAGCAGCCATCTGGGGGCGATCATCTGCCAGAAAATGGTCCCGATGTTTCCAACCATGGCATCCGCGAAGCTCATCGTGTAGCCTTCTGAGATTCCCAGGCCGGAGAACTTGGCAAGCCGAGGGTCGGTATCATCTGGGAGGCTCTCACCCGGCCAGAGCATACGAAGATCGAACCCGACATAGCCAATGACATGCAGCGCAAAAGTCGAGGTATCCTGGTTGAGGGTGTAGATGGTCTCAGTGTTGGGCTTGCCATCCTCTCGCGTCGTCCACATGCGGGTCATGCTCTGCGCCTGTCTGACAGCCTCGACAAAGACCTTGCCGACGTTCCTCTCCGTAAAGGACGGCGCCGTGACCTTTCGATGGCGCTTCCACGTAGCACCCTCGGCGCTGATGACGTTCTCGCCGTACTGGCGGAGGATCTCGTAGACATGGTGGATCTTTGGGAACTTTTCCCGCTGCTGGCTCACCTGGTGGATGACCTCTGCGCTGTCGGTGAGGACGAACACCTCAAAGGGGGAGACGAGAATGAAAGTCTCGCCGATGGCGGCAAACGGCTTGTGGTGGTTTCTCCATGACCAGTCGGAAAGAAGGATGCTGTCAAATGTCAGCTGGGTGCTCTAGCTGGTTTCTCGCAGGGGTTACGGACTCAATCCACTGCTCCCACCATGCCTTGGGCAGTCGCCTGATAAGAGGCTCCCAAAGCCCTGCAGTCACCTTCCACTTGACGGCGAGAGGTGAGAAGGCTGATGGGGGGAAGAGGTCAGCTTTCCCTGCAAGCACAGGAGGATTCTCGGTACCCACGAGAGAGAATGTACGGCAAGCCCGTCCCCTTCGCGGCTTGGATGTTCCTGTAAAAGCTCCATGCCGCGTGTAAGGCGAAGTAGACGCAGTACAGGCAAATGCCGCCAACGAGGAGGAGTATGGAGTGCATGTCTTCTGAGCAGGGGTCTCGCCAGTTCTGCTGGATTCTTTGGTGGCGGATGAAGAACTTACAACACCACCAACCTGTCTGGGTCAAGGGCAGGCCGGCTCATTCTTTTAAAAGAGACACCTCTCTTTAAATCTGGATGAAGAACCTAATCCGGCGCCTGTCCTTGGCGGATGGACTTGCGAACCGCGCGAGGTCCAGGGGCCGCGGACGCCCAACATGCGATACGCCTTGAATGTGTCTGCAGGGACGAAGGAAATAGCCCATAGGTGGCACGAGCTGCCATTCATCGGTCCAACCCGACGTATTGTTCGCGCCCTTGCGTTGGTCTGGGGTAAGCGAGTGCGTCAGGACCACGTGTTTGATGCCGTTGGCGCCCGTTCTTGGTGTGCATCATGTCTACGGGTTGTTCCCTGACCCCGATATCGCGTGGCATTCCTTCCTGGGGTAATTTGGGGGTTTCGACTGACAAGTGACGAGATATCTATTTCTCAAATCAGTCATTCTACAGATTGGCTCAGAGCGTGCAATCTTGGTGCGATGGAAAATCGGAGTGCTCTCGAAGCGATCTGCGCCTTTGCCAAGATGGGCCCAGGGGTAGACAATCGGTACGCCATCACATTGTTCTGCCATGTACCACAACGCCACGCGCTGCCCACCAGAACAAAGCAGTCTGGCCATTCCGATAGCGAAATGCAACGGTAATTCAGACGGCTTCTCTAATCGGCCTCATCATTTGCTCGTGTGAAACTCGTCTTATTCAACATCGTGCTGTAACCCTAGACTCTGATCATTTGGACAGCACCTCGAACGTCCCACTGACGCCGTCAAACTCGGTTATCTGGCCCGTGACGGACTTGGAGTCACCATAATAGTGCAGGCGGTAGACACCAGGTCCCGTAGTGTCGCCTTCGGTCTCCCAGGTGATTTCGACCTCGCTGTGACCCAGAATCTCATTCGTCCGTTTCCAGGAGAAGATGAGGTCCCAGTCACTGTCGTCCCTGATAGTTTCCCAGTTCTCCACGCCATCATGAAGTACCATTTTCTCAACGGATGCATACGTTCGTTCGAGGCGAAGGTTGTTTCGGGGGTTGGCGCCGACAAAGGTAGCCTTGACTGTTTCGCCTTGCAGGTAAATCGCACCTGCATCCTTCTGGACGTCGCCAAATTTGCGGAAAAGCGGTGCGCCATCCCAAACCACGCCGGGGATGAAGTTGAGCGAGCGATTGCTGTTGTCTGGAGGGAATGGCCCCGGGGGAGGAAGTTCGCTGGCAGAGGTCGATAGAAAGGAGAGATGGGCGACGGTGCGATTGATGTACGCCGACAAGGTCCAAGGGCCGTACAGCGTTGAGGCGCCTTCATATCGCTGAATGCTGTTGAAGAGTTAGAATCAATGCCAGCTTCAGATGCCTCATCACATACCTGTATTCCTCCTCAGTTGTGATGTAGTGCGTGTAACTGTTGGCGGGCCCTCCCAGAACCACAATGGGGTCGTGGCCCGATCTCTCGTTCTTCAACATCGATTTGGCGGCATTGTGGACGGCACGCTTCCAGCGACGACCTGCCATTGTGGTTGCCTCTCCCGGGCTCACGATGATGAGCAGCTGGCCAACTCTGAACGCCTGGATGTCGACAACATTTGGTGTCCACATGTACGGCTTGGTGACCTCTCCAACATCGAGGAGGATTGGTTTTGGAGACTGGCAGGAGGTTTGGGCTTCGTTGGGCTTCTTGAGAAATCCGGAAACCACTTTCCATACCGGCGAGGTGTTTGACGAGTTGGAGTTGTGCTGCGTAAAATCAAAGACACCAGGGCCGTCCGACGTTCCAGCGGCAAAGGAGTACCCAAGTGCGGCAGGGCACGTTTTGACCTCTGTGCCGTTGGGCAGTTCGAAGTGAAAGTCGGACATGTCGTGGAAGACGTGGAATGCTTTGACAGCATCTCCCCGGATACTCTGCATACGATCGTCCACTGCCATACGATCAAATAGTGCTCTCGACGCTTCAAACTGCCGTCTCCCAATCTCGTAGCAGGACTTTGCGCCGTTGTCTTTCTCTCGGAAAAAGGGGCCTCGAGCATGGCAGTGATGGCTTCGGCCGTCGCTGCAGGTGCTATTCTTGAAGCTGCACTGCTCGCCGGAGCCATCCTCGCACCAGGCGCCAAGGACATTCGGGCTTACGTCTCCCATGTTCGCCTGGGAGAAGCCGGCAACGAAGCCATCGGCGACATCAGGGTGGCCCTGAACGCTTTTTTCGAAGAGATGCGCCGCAACTCCTTTGTTGTCACCAGAAATAAGAGTGTTGTTGCCCAGCATGGAAGTACCATGTGTCGGAAACCAGGTCAAGACCCCAATATCCTTGTTGTCCGAGGCTCGCTGGAACCGCAGAAGTGTGAGATCCTTTTCGACGGAGCCATCATCTTCGATGCTGACGTTGTATCGGGAGCGTTCCTGCTCGGGGTTCGCCAAGTATGCAAATAGGCTGCGATTGATGTTGGCCCCCTGGACCTTGGTAGAGGCAACACTCAACCGTCCGGGCTGGAGACTTTCATGAGCCCGTTGGATGGCAAGAATCGTGCCATCTACGATGGCCTGATAGCTCTGCTGGCTGAATCCCCTGCTGGTGATTTGCGGGAGGAGATAGTTGAGCCACGCTCCAGGTCCGGAGTGCGAGTGTGTACCGGTGATGGCGACGTTGTGTTGCCCGTACACGGCATAGGGCTCGCCAGATTCGGCCAACCCGTTGACGATCCCATACCGGACCGCTGTGTCGCCTGACTGTGTGTCCAAAACAACGTAGACGAATCGATCAGAGGGCTTGTTGACATTGCCGATGATGAAAGCTCTTGCGTAGAGCCTCTGCCGCAGACCCGTTCCTTTTTGGTTCGGGTCTGCATAGCCCATCATGTTGATCTCAACCACAGGGCCGGTGATATCTCCCTTCCCTACACCGATCACGTACAGGTCATCTGAAGCATCAGATGTCCGAGACTGCCAGGAGGTGGGGATGGACAAGTCTGGAATTTGCCAGAGAATCCCCACAAAGATGAACAAGAAGATGGCTGCAACGCTAGCTTGGAGGGTCGAGGAAGATGCTGAACGAGCCTCGGCACGTCTCCTACGAGCTTCGGTGCGCCTCCTGCGACTATCGTGATCGCTGGTCGGGAGAACCAAGTGGTGATGGTGATGTATAATTAAAGGTGTGATCTCTTCAGGATTCGTGCCGGGGTACGGCGGCGGAGGGTCGAGATCGTCATGGCCGGCGCTCGCTGGCATCTCGGCATCTGGGGAAGGCATCGCCAGTGCCTATTGACGAAGCAGTAGGTGATGGTATTTGATGGAATATGTTAGGAGAAAATGTAATGGGGAAAGAGCTCTGCTAAGTTTGATCAATAGTGTTTGGGTTTCTGCCTAGTGTCACGCCTCGAACCGTTGGGTACGTCACCTGCACCTCAAACGGATCGGGACGTCCGGGCACGTGAGACATCGAGGCTTGCACCCAGCGCACAGGCAGCCCAAAGCTGCAGCAAACGTAGAAGTTGTAATTTTCTTTCGATGGGTGCCAATTATTGTAAGGTAGGTACTGGTAGGAGTGTCGTCCATGATGCATCGTCGCCATGATGCATCGTCGTACATGAAGCATCGTCGTACATGAAGCATCGTCGTGACTGCCGATCTGTGTGAAGGGTGTGGTAGTGGCCGCTTCGGTGGAAGGTGCGACCAAGTTTCTGGGCGAGGTACCTCCTGCCTTGACGGAAGTCGCTGCAAGCCAAATTTTTCAATGGCCCCAAATCATAAAGACTTGCACCATCTCGGTATTTTCAAGATCGAGCGCATGACACCCTCGATGCAGAGAAGCTCACGATGAATTGGACCGAGGGAACCCTACAACGCCACTCACGCAACGGACCGAGCCGGATCAAGCAGAAGAAGTCACTCGCGAGAACCAGACAGAAGCTTCGCCATGGCTCGCAAGCACGATACTCGCCCATTACATTTGGCAAGCCAGATTCGGCAACACGGAGTCATTCCTCCACGAACCGCTCACACCTCCACCAATGGTCCCCGACGTTCATGGGCCAGGAACCCGAACCAGAAGGAGGCATAGGAGGCGTTGAGGAGATCACATCCTCGGGGCGACGGAAGCTACAGATGACTCCTCGGAAGACCCGATTGCTAAGCCCCCTCGCCGCACGCAGCCCGGCATATTCGAGCTCAGCAAGAAGAAACCCTCCGGAGCATCCGAGCAGCCAAGACCGCAGACTGCGAGACTTGGAACGGAAACGCAGGGATCTGTTGGGCCAAGGAGACTGGGTTGGCACCAACATCCAGAAACCACTTCTCATCAACTTTCCAGCTCAAGCCTCGTCGACTACCGGAGGCAAATGGGGCTTCGGACAGCGGGCGACACCTGGACTTGGGGGCACTACGCATCACCAAAACCAGAAGATCGTACACAGCCGACCATGGCTCGCGGAGATGCCGGCAAAGTTACAACAGAGCCAGGCCCGAAGCATCAAGCTTCGAATTGGCAGCCAGGCATCGCAGATCACCACTCCGAGGAAGGGAGGACAATTCAGCCAGATGCAGTCCCAGACCGGTCTTTCCTCATTGTATAACCCCTTTTCGTCACCAAGATCATCGGGACGATTTGATCTTCAGCCTCCCTCTTCAACCTTTGTGCGCTACCTCCGGCAAAAGATGGACACCGATGCAAATCGAACAAGTGAGATGGACGATTCGGCATGCCTGAACAGGGGTACATCCGATCTCGAGTCGACACTCCGAAGCTTGAAGTCTCATCAGCCCATGGCATATATCGAAGCCTCCCCCGCAACACTCCATGAACCGATTCCCGTCAGGATGGCCCATCTTGATCGTTTCGGCCAGTCACTGTCTCCAACCTTGGCGGAAGATGCTCAAGTCTCCAACACCCGCCATACGAGCGTGGTACAGGATTCGAGTCGGTATTCCGAATCGATAGGGAACTCACCAGTGGGCGAACAAGTCATTGAAATGGCGCAGCAAAACACCCCTGTCCAGGGACCTAGACTCGATGACCCTCCCATGACCGATTCCTCGCACTCGGAAACCCAGTCTTTGCGGTTTCTGTCCAAGTTTCACCCACCAGTCACAGACATACCCCTTCAGCAGGCTCCGATTTCTACACTGCAAGACCTGCCAGACCCAATGAAAGAGTCGCGATACTTCCAGGCCACGCCTGATGAAGTCAAAGAGTTGGAAAAGCAACTGCTCTCGATGGAAGAACCAGAGATATCGCTGTCAGCAACCACGAGAGCCTCCCCCGAATCTCGTGGACTGTGTAGCACCATCGTGGAAGATCCTGCAGTCGGTTGTTCGATTGCTTGCAAGCATATCGCCGGACCTACTGGTCTGTGGGAGCTTCCAGCGCCAGACCAACAGGATCACCGAAATGATCCCAAGCACAGCGTCGACACAGATACCATCTCCTCGCAACAGAGTCACACATCGACAACGCCATTGGAAGACGCAGTCGAGCCCATTGACAAGGCGGACGAAGCATGGCTGGCTTTTCTCGAATTCGATGATGATAAGGAACTCCAGCAGTCTGACGACGATCGTTCTTCGCTCACCCCCGTTCCCGAGATTCAAACTAGGGCTGATGCCGACAAAGCTCCAGGAAACGAATCACCCTCCACATATTTCACGGCCGAAGACTTCATGACTGTGACAACTTGCGGTTCGTCTCAACCACCAAGTCCGAGACTGCAGTTGTCCGTGCCATCTGTCAGCCACCAACAGGAGCTGGCCTCGCCCCATACACTGTTCACAGTGGCCCCAAGTGATACAGTTCTCGGTCCCGAAGCTCTCCCGACGATCTACGAGTCATCGCCCCCTCCTGAAGCAGAAGCTGACACTCGAACGGAGGGCTCATTCTCCCCTCGACATGTAGACAGATTCACCTACCAGGACAACATGTCGATGCTGGTAGAGGCACCAGTGTCAGAATTCTCCCACGATCAATCTGGCATGGAGACAGCACAAGCATCCACGTTCGCCCAGCCCAGGCCTTTCGTCGGTCGGTTTGCAAAGACACCGGTTCCCCAGGTTCTGCCCCTCGTGCAAGTAACGCATGCGCCACCACGAAGGGGCAGGCCGAAACGCAAGGCCAGGGATGGACGGGTCAGCATCAGGGGTATTCAGAACTACTATGACGACCCTATTGACGGGTGAGCGAGGCCAATGCCAGATGGTGGCGAAGCAGACATAGTTGGGCCAGGTCACTCAAGAGAAGCATGTTGAGCCGAGATGTGACCAGAAAAAGAAATTGGTATTTGTAGCCCCAGGCCTGATGCGTTTCTTCTATGCGAGATAGATGTTCCAAAGGGACCATGCCCTGTCATAATTCGTTGATCCAACCCCTGACAATAAGGAAACCCGCGTGAAACCACCACGGGAAGAGAGATAACAATGCCCACACGACCCTCTTCCCCCTCTTCCCTCTCTCCAACCCCTTGTTTGCTCTCCACATGGCCAGGCCCAGCCGCCAATCGTGGAAGCCCCCGTCTATTTCCTATACCAAATGCTGAAGGGATGGGAGAGTAGTGTACACGACTGGCACGAGACGCGCTCAGCCTTAGTGGCGGTGGTGGGGGAGACCGCGCTTCATCCTCCTGCGGTCAAAGTAGCTCTCGAGCTTGTGGTGCTTTCCCTTCTTGCGGGGCTCCTCGGCCGGAGGAGGAGGAGGGGGCGCCTCAGCGGTTTGCGTCTCCTCGGCAACGGCCATAGGCGCGGAGACGGTCTCTGTGACGAATTGGGTGGCGGCTGCTTGGGGCGGGCAGAAGGAGACGGTCTCGGTGACTGTCACGGGGGCGGGCGGGGGCTGGCAGACCTCGCAGGCGCTCTGGTTGCCGTTGCCGCTGTTGCCCTGGTTTCCGTTGTTACCGCTGTTGCCGTTGTTGCCCTGGTTTCCTCCGTTGTTGGCGTGGGTTGGCTGCGCCGCGGGGACCGTCATGGTGATGACGCCAACCTGCTGGCCAATGGTCACAGTGACAACGCTGGTGTGCATCTGAGGAGGCTGCTGGGGCTGCTGGGGCTGGGCCTCAACCGCCTGCGTGGGAACAGGGTGCTGGAGGGTGAGGGTGGCGGTGGAGACGAGGGGAACGCCGGGCTGGGCGGGGTTGTCGATAGTGACGGTGACAATGGACGTGACATGCTGAGGAGGCGCCTGCTGGACGGGAGGCTCCTGAACGGCAGGGGGTGCCGAAGGAGCGGGAGCAGCGGGGGGAGCAGGAGTGGCAGTGACAGTGATGATGTGAACGCCGGAAGAGCCAATGGTGGCAACGGCATCGGAGGCCAGGGTCGTGGTGGCGATGACCTGACCGCCGCCCTCGACGATGTGAGAGGTGACGGCAGGCGCATCAGTCTGGGCAGCGTTGGGAGGCAGGATGACAGTCTGAGTGATGGTGGTGGGAACAGCAACGGTGACGGTGGCAGTGGCGGCGGCGCCCTGGCAGGCAATGAACTGCGACTGGCACTGGGTGAGCTGGATGCCGGGACCAACGATGGTCTGGCACTGGTTGAGCTGGATGTTGCAAGCAGCCAGACACGCCTGCTGGAACTGAGGGAAGGTCTGTCCGCCGACGATGAAGCCGCCCTGGCCGACCTGGGCGGCGGGCGCGGGCTGGACAGCGGGGCAGATGGCACCGAGAGCGGACTGGAACACGAAGAAAGTAATCTGCTGGACGATGATGACCGTGGGTTGCTGGATGATCTGGGTGGAGACGACCTGGACAGTTTCGGTGGCAGGGGGTGCGGTGACTGTGACGGGGACCTGGTTGGTGACAACGCTCGTGACTGTGATGTTGTTGCCCAGGTCCTGGGTGACGGTTGAGACCTGGAGAACGGTGGAGACCTGGACCTCGGTGACCGCCTGGGTGATGGTGGCGTTGGCGAAGGGGGGAATGAGGTTCCTATCGGCGGAGAGGGTCTCGAGAGCAGAGGAGGCAGTGATGGTGGCGTTGAGAGCGAGGGATGAGGATGCCGTCTCGGCAATGGCGGTGACGGTTGTGTTCAGGGCCAGAGCGGACGAGGCCGTCTCGGCAACGGCGGAGGATGCCTCAGTGACCGTTTGGTTCAGGGCGAGGGCCGAGGAGACGGACTCGACAATGGCGGAAGAGGACTCGACGATGGCGGAGGACGTCTCGGTAACGCCAGCAAGGGCGGTGTCGATGACCGAGGATGTAGCCTGGTCAACAACGGCTGTGGTGTTGACGGCCCTGTTGGCGTCCTCGATGGCGGACGAGGTCTCAAGGGCAAGGGCGGATGAGGCCGACTCGAGCAGCGAGGAGGACACAGCCAGATCTGTGGGAACCGAGGCGGAAGACTCGAAAAGTGAAGAGGACGCGGCCAGGTCTGTGGGAAGCTCGCTGACAATAGCGGAAGAGGAGATGATGGCCTCGATGGCGGATGAGAGCTCAGCAATGGCGGAGGAGGACTCCTGCGCGGTGGTGACGGGGGGCTCGAGGACGGCCTCGGCGGGGGTGGTGACAACCACGCTGGAGGGGTCTGAGGACGTGACGTTCTCGAAGATGGGCGAAGGGGCTACTGCCTGGGCGGAGACCCATTGGGCGAGGGCAAGGCCCAGGACGGCTGTCTTGGTATCAAAGATCATGTTGATGATGGATCAAGGAGAGGGAGTGTGTGTGTTTGGAAAAAAAGGCCTATCAAAGGGACCGGATCGAAAAGAAGCGCTCGCCGAAGGAGCGGTTGGAGGTGGCCTGGGCACCGAAGAAGAGAATGGATAAGTATATCAAGTGAAAGTGGAGGAAAAGGAGAGGTGGGGGGAGGGTGAGGAAACGGGAAAGGACCGTGATGGAGCACGCTTCGTGGTGTCAAGAGAGCGATGATGCTGCGAGAGAGAGTTCTTTCTGATGAGAAGGAAGCCGGACAGCCGGGCATCTATATACCAAAAGACACGCCGGGGGCGCCAAGAGCCGGGCGTGGGCTCGTCTCATGCTTTGTGGTCTGGCCTAGGGCATATTCTCCGGATGGCGTGTGGACAGCCCGTGGGTTTGGCCGAGCGGGCACAGCAGTGGGCACTGGCGCTCACGGTTTGGACGGCATCATGAGACGCAGGCAGGGCCTGGGTGGGTGACGTCTGGGTCGGTCTAGCGAGGCTGAGCCTCTTTCTCGAGGAGGTTTCTCTGGGCATAGGCCGTGCGTCTTGGAGGGGGTAGCCCTCCTCCGATGTGCGACTGGGATACCGGCAGTAGGGCATGGTGGTCTCATGTTTTGGTTGTTCAGATGAAGCCCTGCGCCACGGTATAGAGCCAGGGCCGGGGGGTGTGAGAGAGGGGAGGGGGGGGAAGGAGCGGATGTGATCGTCTCTGCATCTTCGGGTGATTTGTCGCTTTGAGGGACATCAGACCGCCTGGGCGAACGCTCTTTGCTGTGTAGATGGGACGAGACGAGGCTGCGGAGGTATGTACGTTCTGGGATGTGTTAGTCGATGCGGTGTAACGGGGAGCAAAATGGAAGGCTGGTGAGGCGCTTCGGGGGGAGATGCAGATGCAGTGTAGATGCAGTGCAAGTTGCCCCCTCCACGATGCCCATCTGTCGTATTCCTTCCTTCTCATCCTCGCCCTCACCCTCGCTTGCCCTCGGCACCAATTGCTCCTCGTCGGACATCGACCTGCAAAAGGAACCACCTCAATGGGGAGGTCAAGTTTCGAGTGCCGCAAACTAAGCAAGGATCTCTTCAGAGCACGTCCTGTCACAGGGGCCAATCGCAACCCTTCCTGCGCCCGCCGTCCATGCTGCCAAACGAACAGAACAGAGGTGGAGAAGGAAAAAGCCAAGACCCAAACAGGCGGTTTGCGGCATGTTTTCTCGAGGGGAGCATGGATGCACAGAGGTCGAGGTTGCAGTGGGCGTTGTTGGTGCAGGTGCCAAAAAGTTGGGAGGGGTGGAGGGCAAGGGGTTGTGGTCGTGGTTGTCGCGTGGGTGGAGTCGAGGATGAAGCACGATTGTCGCAGGGTTCAACGACGGGTCCCTGCCATGCTGACATAATTCGTTTTGGAAACCCCCTTGCCCCCTTTTCACCCCCTTCTCACGGCCCAAGCGATTTTCGACGACCACCTGTCCACCTCGACTGGCTCGACATCCCTTTCCCACGGCTTCCCCGAGCCCCCATCCATGAAGAACCATGTCTGAGCTAGAGTGCTAAGCTCTACCCGCCGCACCATCTTCTGCCCTACCCTCCCCATCCCCACCCACCTTCGTTGCCGCCTCCGACATCAGATGCCTCTCGGCCTCTCCAGCTCCCGAGCCCCTGGTGGACGTGACGACGCGACGCGACAGCGACGCCTTCATCCTGTCTTTCTCCTCCCAGCATCTCGCCTGGTCTAGCGATGCCCGAGAAGAATATCCCGATCAACGCCGCAACACCGCCATCATGACGTCCGTCCACCTGCTAAAACCTATCCTAACGCTGCCCGTCGATCGCCTCGTCACTAGAACAATCATAATATATTGCCCGCCCCCCCTTTTCCCCATTCATTCATCCATAACTGCTACCAGACCCTGCTCATAACCTTGAATTAAAGATGCTCTGGCCCCTTGCTGCCAAGCCGGCGATCCCTTCTCTCCTCCTTCCATCACCACCACCCCCTCCCTCTCTTTCCTCCCTGGCACATGCCCCCTTATCCACCTCACCTCGTGTGTCCTATCCACCCCTTACAGCAAACTCTCGCGCGGCTGGCCCCTGTCCCTCTCCCCCTCCGGGGCAGGCATCCGCGGGCGAGGCTGAGCGGCTCGCCTGAGACGGACACCGTCGCATGTGGTCGTGACACACGGACCAAGGAAGGGGGGCAGGAGGAGAGAAGCCTGTGATCCTCGCACCCCGAGCTTGTGACTGGTGCTTCGGTTCCGCGGCTGATTGGCGACGACCATGTCCGGACGAAAACTCTCCCCCTCGGCCGTGCCAAGGCGGGATGAACCCGTCCCAAAGTCGATCATCGCACGCCCTGCATGTGTCAGACACTCGCTTCCTCTGCTCGCTTGACCCCGCCCGTGGGCATGCAGCTGTATAGTGTCTGTCCGGCTGTCACCCGACGTTGCTCGGCTCCCCAATATACGGTTGTCGGCTGGCCTCAACATCGTCTTCATCTGCCCATCTGTCGGACGAATACATCGGCAGAGTACCGACCTCGAGAAACCAAACGGTCACCGACTCGTGTTTGACCTCGTCCTAGACCGTGCTGCACTCTTTTGCCAATGAGCTATGTCATGTTCGTTGAGATTGTCACTTTGAAGAATGGGGCCGTATGTACATGTTTCGCCCGCATCCCCCTCTCTCCCTCCAATGTCTCTCCGTGCTACCACCGCCTGGCCGTGCATCGCCTGCGGGGCAGCCTCGTTAAAATATCAACGCCATCATCGCCCCGCCATGCCATGTTCACTATATCATGCCATGCCATGCCCTTGCCCTTGCCATGCCGCCCGGCTCGCCCCGGGGAAACAGAGAGAACCATGATGCAATCGTAAAAAGCTCGCCCCGTCTCCTAGCCTTTCTCGTTCTCGTTCCTCCCCGCCCGCCCAGGCACCGGCGCCACATATCCAGGCTGGCTCATCAACCAACCCGGTCTTGCATACAAATGAAAATAGAAAGTAGAGTGAGGCCTCGGGTTCCGATAGGCCACGACCTGTTTCGGCTCCATGGAACCTCTCAGGTCGATTTAGTGTTTGCGTTGCAGGGCGGGCGCCCAGCCAGTCTCGCCCCTGTCCGCCTGTCTCGTCCGAATGAACCTAGGAGCCGTGGTTCCAGTTTCTCTCTAGGCTCTTCCCCGATCGAGACATGGGCGAAGATCCTTCGGGCGAGTCACTCCGGGCAAAGGGCTTCATGATGCCTGACAGAATGTTTCGTGACCTGCCCCCGCCGTTATGACGCTTGAGAGTGCCGCCGCTGCCTGGCGTAGATACCTCCGGCTGACCTGAAGCATGCCTCATCGACGTCGATGGCTCCCTGCCCCTCCGATGCTCGCGGCTCCTCCGGGATGACACGGCCGACTCGGGTCCAAAGTCGCTGCCTGCGGATCCAGGGGGCTGAAGGTTGCTGCTCTCAAGTTGTGGCGAAGTGTACATTTCAGGTGACGAGACCCTCATGCCGGGCGTGCCATAGGCCACATTGATTGAGTCCAGAATAGAACTGCGTTCGAGAACCTCGGCCAGGTCAGAGACAGATGGCGATGCCGAGTCAGGTGTGCGGAATCCCTCAAACTTGGCATGACACAGCTCCGTACGGTGCTGGAGGCCGAGACACATCTCGTTGAAGATGAGGACATCGTCCCCGCCGTCACCGGTGCTCATGCCGTGTGGAGGATCCGCATTCGCGATCGGGTTGACTTGTGTCCACAGCTTCACCAGAGCGGCAAAGTTGCGGGCGTGATCGATGACGTGCGGCAGAGCCGGGAAACCCTCTCGGGCGTTGGGCGAAAGGCGTCCGAGAATCGTCATGGGAGTCGAGTAAGAAGGCCCCAGCGCCGCCCTGTTACGATCGACGGGGATGGCGCAGATGGCGTCGATGTAGTCCCGAATAGACTGCCTCTGCGCATTGAGGAACTTGTTCATCGGCTCCATCCAGTCCTCCTTTTTCCCAAACGTCGTCAAATTGCCCAGCGCCTGGAGCGCCTTGGCGATGAGCGTAAATGTTCGCTGCGCCCGCGGTCGTGGATGGTCAGGCAGGAGCCCGAAGAGTTTGGGGCTGAGGATGGCCGGGCAGATGAATCGGAGGAATAAGAAACTCGAAACGCTGGTGTACACCACCGTCCGGAGCCAGTCGCCGTAGCGGTCCTCGGCCACGGCTCGGACGTATTTGAGGATCGATCGAAGCTCCGGTGGGCACTTTGTCGGCTCCTTGGCGATGCACTGCCAGATCTCCGTCGCCATCTGCAGCAGACGGTCCCAGTTTTGCTGTAGGTTCTCTCCGGGCTTGAGCTTGCTGGGGTCCACCTCGCAGTTGGGGTTCATTTCGTTGATCTCGTTGATCTTGGCCGCCAGCATGTTCTCGAGATACTCCTTGCCAGCCCGTCGCATGTGGAACTCCAAGGCCTGCGTCAGCAGCGTGTTGCCTCGGAACAGCAGGTTGGCCTCCCCGGCGAGCGACTTGCCCGTCTCCCTGACAAACTGCTTACGATCCCCAGAGGCCTCAAGGGACTCATTTGACTTGAGCCTGCTGCTGAACCGCAGCTGCTTCATCTGGGATTGGCTGCCGACACCGTCAATCTCGTCTTCCACGAGCGTCTGTAACCATTCGATGGCCTGGCCAGAGACCTGGAAAATGTTGAGGAAGATCTCAGAGAGCTTCCGCAGGTGCCCCGGGAGAGCCCCTGCGATCTGGGTCGTAAGACCGGAGGGGAAGCTGTGCAGAAGCGTCGAAAGCTGGGCGTACTCCCTGGAATGGAGGACCACCAGCTCTTCGTGGTGTATTTTGACGAGCATGGTGCCAAGAACCTGTTGGTGTTCGCCATGGATCTCAAGCCACCTCTCCGTGTCCTTGCCCCTCTCGATCTGATCCAGGGCGATATCGACGGCACCGCACAGGGTCTCGGATAGGTTGCTGAACTTGGAAACGTTTGTCGACGCCTGCAGCATGGGGTGGTAAATGTCAAGGTTGCCGTCAACACGCTTGAGAATAACAGACAGAAAGGGCATCGTTGGTGGGAGGTCTTGGTACTGGTACTCCTCCCTCCAGTACGGGTTTTTCGTGCCCGTCTTGATGGGAGTGCGTGCTCGCACCTCGCCGTCAAGAATGACCTCGGCAAAGTAGTTGCCAATAAGGGGGTCATTTTCCATTTTCGAGGACCGCTCCGGCCTCTCGACGTATGTCCCGTTGTCGGAGGAGGACCCAAGCTTCGGCCGCAGCTTGGCTTCGGTTACTCGAACATTTAGTGTCTTCTCAACCCTGAAGATGTCACCGGGTAGGTCTGCCTCCAGGTCGAGAATCTCAGATACCCGACCAGTCTCTGGGGGGTCCAGGCGATAGATGTCCGGCAGGGCGAAAGCTCGAAGCAGAACAAACCAAACCTCAAACAGCAATCGCGTGTCTAGCGCAATGTAGACAGGCCGGAAGATGGATAATTGGGTGGAGAGCGGAGAGTAATGCGGGAAGATGGCGATGCAGTGCTCGTCGTCGAGTACAGACTTGTCCAGCTCCTGGATGGCGCATCTCGACAGCTGTGACAGCTCGACCACGGCGATGACGGCATCACCGTCGGTAGTCGTGAGCCTCATCTCCCCGTTCTCCTGCAACAGGCACGATACGAGCCTCCACGACGTCGACGGAGACCGCAGGTCCCTCGTCGATGGTCTCTTAACAATAGCGCGGGGCGAGCTGGCGAGGCCCTTGTCCCAAAGGCGGACTTGGCCGACCTTGATCAAGTTCGGCTTGACGGAGCCGTTGTCTGAGCTCCGGGTCCTAATAGGTGGCCTAACAGCGGTCGTCGGGGTTGTCGCCTTGCTACCGTTAGACAGCTTGACCTTTGGAGGCCGCAGCTGTTGCCAGCACAGCAGTGCCGCCAGCCATAGATCCCTCTCTTCCGCGGCCACTGGGTACAGTAGAAGCTCGACAGGCGCCTGGTTGGGCAGGGCAGAGATGACCTCCAAGCATCGTCGCGTATCAGAGAGGGCGAGCGGCGCGACGCGGCAGCCACGGAGGTCGGTGACCAGGACGGTATGAAAAGGCCCATTGTGGCCCGAGTCAAACATGAGCGAGCCTCTCTCCTCGTCAACGTAGGCGACGCCCCTCTCCCATGCGCCGGCCGAGTCCGTCTGGTATTCGACCTCGCCGCGCATCCGGCCACAGAGCGTCTTCATGAGAAGGAGGACCCTGTTGGCGTCCTCGGTCGGCACAGGGATTGGCAGGGAGTCGACTGAGGGGGTGGTGACTTGAGGCGAGGTCGGGCGGGATGACTGCCGCTTAACAAGGCGCCTGGTAGAGCTCTTCTTGTCGCGCACGCTGCCGGTCGACGAGTCGGAAGGCCGCGCGGGCAGGGGAGGGGCGGAGCGCACGTCGTCGTAGAGGGCCTGGGAGCCGGCCGAGGAAAAGGAGCCGACGCGGTGACGGCTCTCGACGACGACGTGCTGGCGCAACGCGCCGTCCATGGTATGTGTTCGGGGGCGGAAGGAGCCGCTCGTCTGCCTCGCGGGAGGACTGGAGGAGGTGCTGTCGTAGGAGGCACTCGAGTTCTCGAGGAAGACGACGCCCTGGCGACGAGCGACGTCTCCAGGGCGGGAGATGGATCGGGGGGAGCTCTGTGGCGAGGTTGATGGGTAGGCGCCACGGGCCTTGTGGGATGCGGCGGGCTCTCGCTCATACATGTCGGGTGTGACGGCGCGAATGGTGCCGTGGGGCCCCGAGATGGTGGTACGATAGGAGGTGCGCAGGTTGGTGGACGATGTGCGCTCCATTGGCTGCGACTGTCTGTCAAAGGTTGAGCTCGGGGGCCAATCGAGGGGCGGTGTGGTGTTGTGAGTGCCGACGCTGCCTCCGGTGGCAGCAGCGCTGCTGCCGTGGTAGCGCTGTCCGTCCATGCTCGGAGGCGGTCTGTTCATTCCATGGTCTGACGGCATTCAGAGAGAGACGCCCCGGCCAGTCGGGATTGACAGGCGGGTGGTGCCCAGGTCGCACCGGAAGGTCGCACCGACTCGTGGTATTCTCCGGGCGTCGCCAGGAGGGGGAGAAGGAGGTGTTCGGTCTCGGGAGCTGTGTTCTCGTGCCTCTGTTTCGGCCACGGCGTGTCCGGTGCGTGGTTCGTCGTCGTGGGAGGGGGCGGCCTACAAGCCTATGTCGGGATCGAAGATATCTCCACCGTGTGCGTCGCAAAGACGGGCATAGTAGTGAGGCGGGCCAAGATTGCTCAATGTGCGCCGCTGGAATCGGGTCTCGAGGTACGGTCGTCGTCGTCGTCGTCGGGGGAGGACGGCGAGTCGCCAGGCCGAGGGCTCGTGGACCAGCAGGTCGCCGGTGGTGAACGGTCGAGCGTGTTGCCGAGTCGGCGTGGACGCGGGTTGGCAGAGGAGGTCGCCGACAACCGACCTGGGAAAGGAAGCTCGGACGGACTAGGGTGTGTGATGAGGTTGGGCAGATAGACGGCGCTGACGTTTGTTATGTTTGCGTCGTCTTCGTGGTCGTCGTATAGTGTCGTTGCTCGGGCCCCCGACGTGGCGGCGAAAGGTCAAAGTGCCGTGCCGTTCGGGATATGGAAGCGGCCGCTCGCGCAGTCAGGTCACCTGGCAGTGGGGGGTAAAGGTACTGTAGACGAGGCGGCGTCCGTCGTCCGGTAGTGTCCAGTCTTCCGTTTCAGCAACGGTCGTTTCTGTGGGCTGAGGCTCTCGACACGCAGAAGCGCAAGTATATGAAGAGAGACGCAGCGGTCCCGGAGCAAGTGGTGCGGACGTATGGAGAGGGCGTGCTGTTCGTGGTTGTGCGCCAGGCTGAACTGAACGTGGAGGTGTGCGCCAGTCGAATGTCGACTTGACTTGATGGGATCGGCAAGCGAGACAGTCAAGAACACGGCATGAAAAGCCGGCGAACAGTGGCTTGTTCTTCAAGCGAACCAGGCAAGGAACGGGGAACGGAACCGTCGGTCTGGCTGGCGGCGAGTCCAGTCGGTCGGTCGTGTGAGTGGGAATTGGGGATTCGGACCGTAGCAGACCAGACAGGACCAGCGCGGGCACAGACAATAAGATGAGAGGCCGTTTGGTTTGGTTTGGTGGTGTGGCAGGAGCCCATCGTCTAAACCCAGAAGGTGATGCGGCGGGGGGCGGGCGGGGAATATTGTGTTCCTTGCCTTCAATTGCTTTGCTTGGCCGGGTTTAGACCCGTCCAGGGGGCCGGGCCCACTTGCTCCTCATCATCAGCAGGCACACCCGCTTCAACTGCCACAGCACTGCACCTCCACTGGCAGGCCCCTGGGCCGCCACGCAGCAGTGGGCCCACGCCCCAGCTGGGTCGACACCACGCCGCCGCGCTGTGCGTGCCCTTTTCCAACTTGAAGTTCCCATGTTGCCCTGCCATCCATCTCAACCCCTCAAGCCAAATGGAACTCCCCGCGCGCCAGGCCAGACATGGAGAAAAAGCAACCATGTCGCCTGGTCCAGGAACAAGACCCCACGCGAGCATTGAATTGCCCCAACCAAGCACCAAGAAAAAAAATCAAAAGGAAATACCCTTCCGGAAAAGAAACAGAACGAGACGGGGCAAAAAAAGAAAACGCCCAGCAAGGACCTGGAGTTACTCGGGCAGTCCCTGCAGAAAAACGGCCTTGGCCGTCCCCCCCGCGAGGATGAACGCTGCTCGTGATATTGGATTCCGGCATTTCGGTCCCACCCCATCTCCCTCTATCCAGGCTTCTGGGCGGACACACACACTCGAAGCTTACTGTACTTACGAGTACGGCCCCGAAGTTTGAAAAAGGTCCCTGCTGCTCCGTGCCTTGGCAGCACCACAGCGGCCGCAGCCTCCACCCTCCCTTCGGCCTCGATCCGCGATATTGGGAAAGGACCTGCAACGGCGGTCCTGGGTCCTGGGGCCGGGCCCCGGAGATTTCCTCCCCTCTCTATCTGGAACTATCACGACACATTGCAAGGGGCCAGCTTGCCCAGAGAAATCCGTTCACATACTCCATCCAGCTTCAGAAGGCCCCCGGAGGATCATGTTGCGAGATGACCTGCGCCGCCGCGAAACACGCCCGCTCCTCCTTTCTCCTGCACATCCTTGCCTCTGTCCGTCAGCCACATGAGCACCACATGATCGCCTAGCCCGATGATCTCCATGGGCTCGACACACTCGTCGGAACGCGGCTGCTCGGTGTGATAAGAAAAAGAAAAGAACAACACGTTACCGCGAGCGCCGAAGCTGCTCAACGTCGGAATGTCCGGTCCAACAATGCTGTGCTGTCCTCCCAGGAGCCTACGTGCACCGTTGCAAAGACGCGCAACACTCTATCAAGGCCGAGCAGGACTGAGCCTCGCCTTGGCGCGGAGATCACTGAACCATTGGCACTCCAATGTCACGCCGGAGGAGACGATCCCCAGGTCCCTGTCGGTTCTCCGTCCCAGAATGACTTGCCTGCCCGGAAATCACCAGTCCGTGCCTCCGTGGGCAAACAACCCCTACCTGCCGGTCATCTCTCGTTTAAACTACCCATGCGAGGCATGACTGCCTTCAACCCGCGTACAGTAATCACGATACCTGTCGGCATCACATCTCGTCACATCCTCGAATCCTCCTCCCCCTCTCCAATCCCCATGTTTACGTACGGCTGACATGCAGGTCCAAGGCACAGCGAGGCCACCCACACACACTCTCTCTCACCACCGAAACCCGGCTGTCTGGGCCACGACCACGTGTGGATAAATTCAAGCAGCCGGCCGTCAGCAGCAAGGCACGCACGCAGGCATAGGCGCATGGCATCAGCCGGGCGTGATGACATGACCCCCTGGCCAAAGAGCTCGAGGCTGGCAAGCTGGCTGGTCGACGGCCGCTGGCATGTCACTGGCTCTGCTGGGCTGGGGTGAGGATTGGCCTCGCACTCGCCTCCTAAGAGGATGCCATCCGCAAAGGACTCCCCACTTTGCCACCTCCTCCCCGCCCAAGCCGCCCCCTTTCTGCCCCTGACACCTCCTCACACACAGACGATGAGGCGCCGTGAGATCCGGGCAGCGCGCGCCGTCAAGTGTCCGTGGTTCAGACGAAAGGCCGGCCAAGACACCGATCACCACACAGACGTCCGCCCCGCACAAACCATGTCTCAACGGCAGAGGTTGCTGAGCTTCAACCTGCACAGCCGCCCGAGCGTCGTGATGGTGTATGAATCCTGGCTGGAGCAATCACATCATAAACGGCAAACGCCGTGCAGGCAGTCAGGCAGCAACGCAGAAACCGGGTCTCCCGGATGGGCAAGTCAAGTAGAATGTCGTATTGCTCCGTATTGCACTCAGGATCGAACTGTGGTCCCCAAAAAAGACCTCTGAACTCTCGGGATGTCCCAAGAGAAACGCATAATAGGACCAACATCTTCCCGATCCTCGTCGGATCCCACCCCTAAAGCTTATCGACCAACTTTCCATACACCACGGCCAGTCCTCCCGTAAAGGACCAGTGCCCCTAAGGAGGTACGTTGGCCGCGTGAGGATCAACCTCCAACAAGGAAGCACCACGCCCTTCAAGTGTCCCCCAAGCGTCTCATCGAATGGCCCACAATGGCGAGAATCCGACGAGATGGAACAGATGCGACATAAGTTGCGAAAGAAGAAAAGGCAAATCGCCGTCTGGTATCATTGTGATTTCAAGTCATCGTCCTCGGTCCGTTTCTCCGTGTCGCGCTCGTTAAAAAAAGAATTCAGGTTGTTCCCCGCGAAGAGATTAGCGGGATGGGCCCTCGGTAGGGCTGACGGGGAAGCTGCGGACGGCGCCAAAGTCGTTGCTGGCGGTCCGCCTCAGCGCTTGTGACATGGTCTCGATGTTAATCTCCCCATTGCTGATGGGATGATGGGTCGAGATGGAGATGGGGCTGCCGGCACCGCCGACGGTCTTGCGAGCGGGCGACAGCTCGATGCCCTTGATGGAGCCAGGGTTGCTCGTTGGCGGGGAGGTGCCGACAGCTTCCGGGGAGGACATGGGCGAGAGGACTGGCGAGGGTGACCGGTTTGCTGACAGCGAGGTGAGGCCAGCAATGTGGATAGACTCGCGCGAGGCGGCAGGGCCTCCGGTGTGCTCGGCCTGGACGACATCGGCGAAGGAGATGAAGCTCAGGCGGCGGATATCAGTTGCATCGAGAGCAGCGTAGTTGGAGATGCTGTCCGGATCGCGGTCCCCCAGGGCGCCGAGTTCTTCGGCCCAGGACGCCGCGAGCTGCTCGTAGGAAGGCTGGCTGGAGCTTGCGGGCGCGGCGCCTGGCACGGCCACGGACGCGGGCTGGTGTTGGGCGTGGGTAACGATCTCAACCGAGTCTGGGTCGAGCCGCTCGTTGGTGATGGCCTCGGACGAGGCGTCGAGAACCGAGGGGATATGATTCTCGGTCTGGATGTGGTTGGGAATGGCGGGCGACTGCGGCTTCAATGCTGTGACTGTATCGACGTCGCGCTCGAAGATTTGCGAGCCGGCGGGCGATGCGACACGGGGCGAGCCAGTAAAGGCGCGTCCAGGGGATGCGGGCATCATGGAGGGGAATTCGCTCCGCGTTGGCGAGCCGGTCGATCGTGTTGTCGTGGAGACTTTGGACGACTCGCTGTGTAGAGGGGGAGGCCTCGTGGCAGAGCTGCCGGGAGCGGCGGCTGAGGCTGGGGCCGTGGTCGGAGCTTGGGTCTTTGCGTCGGTCGTCTCGTCCTTCTTCTTTCCGAATCCGAAGAGAGACCTCTTCTTGTGCTTGCCGTCTGGGTGGGAGGTGGACTCAGCGTCGATGTGGTCTCCGGGCTGCGGGGTGACCTCGCCAGAAGCCTTTTCGACGAGCTCTGAAATGGCGGGGCTCTGTTGAAGCTGTTGACCGCCAGCCACGGGGTTGCCTGCTGCCAGGCTCATGTTCGCGGGAGCTGTATTGTGCAATGGGTGAGCTGCGCTACGGCGCGCGCTGCTGCAATCGGGTGGGCGGAGTCAGTTCCGGGTACCTTTTTGTCGAGGATACAATGTCAGCGATGATCCATGAAGAACAACGGCGGTGGGCGATCGCGGGCGCGGGCCCGTCTATAAATGCCCGTGGAGGGATTTAACATGAGAGGCTGCAGGAGCGCAGGCCGCCGTGTGACCGTCCCGAAGCCGTGCCCCTCCATCCTCCCAGCGGCCATTGGGGGAGAGGGGGAAGGCGGATGCGAGGAAACGGGAGGGTGGGAGTTATGGGTGGGTGGGCGGTCGTGGGCGTGACAGAATGGGCAGACCTTGTCGACTTACCCGGCAATCATGCAAGCAAAAAGCAAGGTCACGGTCCTCTGCCCTGATCTTGATGGCACAGGTGCACCTCGCTGGAGCGTCGCAGACTTCGGACCAGTCCGGGGACAGGAGGCGGCGGGGGGACGGGCGTTCAAGGCCCAGGAGATTGCTTGATGTGTGGTAAGACGGGCGACGAAGAGAATTGAGGTCGAAGGACGAAGTTCGAAGCTCGAGATGAAGTATTGCTCAAGTCGGGGTCGGGTTCGGGTGCGGGTACGTGCAGGTCACGGCGTCGTGGACGGGCGTTCGAGAGAAGGAAGGAGCTGCCCACTTTTTATCTCGCGAGACAGGCACCACAGCTGGCAGAATTCCTGGGCCTGCTGGAACTGGAAGACCCTGGTTTCGGCTCGTGGGAGGAACAGAGTGTGTGTGACGCAAGACGGGCAATGTGGTTGGGCTGACCGGTCACGGTGTGTGTTGCTGGAAAGAGGGGGAAAAGGCTTATTTGTGAGTGGTTGGACGAGATGAGGCCTGATCAGAGGGCCGCCCGACGTGGAACTCGAAAAGGTGGAGAGATCGACAGAAAAGTCAAAGACTTGGACAGGTACGTCGATACTTGTATGCAGCGATCAGAGGCTTTTTCACCAGGGCAACACTCTATCTCACATCAACTTGGCCAACTGCCGCGCAATTGCCCCGTCAAAGTGGCAGGGCATGGCAAGGGGTGACGGGCCACGCATGAGCTGACGTGCAGTGCACCGACCAAAATCATGCGTCTACCACGGGCTGGCCGGTGTCAGCCCGGGACTAGCAGCACGAAGTAGAGTGACGAGCACTTCGCACAAGCCAAGAGGATTCTGGTTAGGGGCCGCCTTTGGACTGGCGCATGACACGACCGAAATAGGACGCGGCACGAAAAGGCAATATTCCGACGACACATATAGCTGGGCGCCACTCCATCACCATTGGCACTGCTATCGCAAACATGGAACAAATAGATGCCCGACCGACGTCCATCTTGAGTCGGATAGATGGAAGATCAACAGCGGGACGGACCCTGAGCACCGCTATGCACCCGCTATTTCCAGGGTCGTCTAAGTTGGCTCCCTGCCGAATGCCAGGTGGATGCCCAAACGGGACGGAATGACGCAACCGGCCCCTGATCAGGCCTGGAGCGCTGCACCCGGTGGCAATTGGACTGAATGAAACATGTGAAGGCTTGGAATCTGCCTCCAAGTAGAGCTTCACTCCAACAGGTCGACAGGGCAACAAATCCAAAGGAAAACAAAGCTCAACTTGCCCAGGTAACCACTACCCCGGACCCCATCAACAGGCGAATGCAGGCGGACTCTTTGGTGTGGATTCGCCCGGCGCCGGCGCTGGAGAAGCGCCCGCCCGTGGCCGGAGCCAATGCTACCTCGGGGCGCCGTCTTGGAAATCCGTCCCAACTCCATTGCTACGCCAAATTCATCGAGTACGAGGCCGTAGACTTGAATTTTCAGGGTAGATCAGTATTGGCCACAGTCACCCAATAAGTTTAACAGGTAGAATGCCAATGGCCACAAGCTGGGGAGCCAGCCCTGAGAACTGCTTCTCGAATCGACCTCAAGTTCGTCAAGTACGGACCATTTTTTCTTTGTATGGCAGAAATGAAGATGAAAACAAAGTGTTCTTCTCCCGATATATTCCCAGATAAACAACCACAATGCCCCTAATGCCTCAGCGCGCCTCTCCCATCATCGCTTCGCTTCGGATCATGACCGACTGCGTGACCCGAATCTTGTCATCGTCCATGTCCACAAGCTCCTCCTGGCTGCTGCTGCTATTCTTGTTGATCTGGATCGTCGACCTCGGGTACGTATGAAGACTGATGTCGCCAGCCCTCTCGTCCGTTTTGGACCTGGCGCTGTGTCCATTGCCGTACTTCATGTTGTAGTATCCCGATCCCGTCTGAGCCTTGGATGCTGCCTTTGCCCGGCGGTAGAATCCTGGTCCGCAACCGATGATAACAGCTGTGAGAAGAGAAGCGTTAGATGTGGAATGGCCAGAAAAGGGGGTTGCCAGCTTACCGATGCCAGACTCGACAATTCCCCACAGCGCGAGCCAAGAGGTTGATGGTTGTGTATGTCCGCCCGCACCGCCGTTGTGTCCGAGATATGCCACGCGAATCGTCGACACAGCAATGCACACCCAGCCGAGACAGAAAAGCCCAGCAATGCTCATCTTGCGCGCCCTGTTCATCTGGAGGTTTCGAATCAGCCCGAGGGGCAGGAGCATGACTGGTAATCCAAAAGTCAGCATGCATGTTGCAAGGGTGGTGTTTGTAGAAGAGTCATTCTTACCCAGCAAATCCGTAAAAACGTCCACAGAGTACGAGTACCACAGACTGATGTACGCCGCCTTGACATCGCGCGGTGTGCCACAGGCGCCTGCCGTGAACCACGCGCTCATACTGGAGCACGACAGCATTGACGACGTGATGGCTCCCGCCAAGGTCTAAAGAGCGTCAGTCAAAGCCATAACCCTCTTCAATCCAGGGTTTGCCACTTACGAGAATACAAATAACGAGCGTCGCCCACCACAAAATGGTAAAAAGGCGCACGTTGGTCATCAACCTCTTGTAGACCGTAAGAAGCGACACCTTGACAAGCCACAGACTAATCCAGAGACCCGACGTAGTAACGAAGAATGTCTTCTGAATTGTCAAGCTGTCGTCCATCACCTCGGGGTACAAATCGATCCTGCCAGCAGCCAAGTCCTCGAGCCGGAAGATGACTGGCCCAGCAGCCATGTACAAGCTCGAGATGACCATGAAGACCACCCAGGCTGCTGCGAGCCAACCATCTTCCCAGGAAAAGGCTCGTTTCTCGAACACGCCCATGGCCAGCCGGCCCCCGAAGATGAGCCCCGTCACGATGGTCGTGACGATGCCCGTGGCCTGCAGGGCCGCGTTGCTCAGCGAGTTTGTCGACATGTTGTGCCCTTCTTGATGGAAGCAGATGGGTTTCGCTCGCGGGAGCGAGGTCTTCCTCCGAGTGTACAGTAAATCGAGGTCAACGAGATGAAATCAGGGGGCGTGGCCAGCCGACTGCCTCGCGGAGCCAGTTGCGGCCATTTCATACTTGAACTCCTCTTCCGAGGATGCGGCGAGACCTGGCAAACTCTTTCCCTGTCGACATGGGGTGCTCGCGTCAAGGTGGTACAGCGGGCGCCGTTACCGTTACCGTTGCCGCGGCCGTGGCCAAGGTCCAGCCGTCCCGTCTCTCCCCCCTTTTCCGATGACCAAAGTCCTCGCCATCCTACTGCTAGGTACGAATAGGTGCGTGTGACAGCCAGGGCCTGTGTTCCACATGCAGCATGCAGGCCCGGAACCATGGCTCCAGGTTTCAGCGGGTACCGGAGTAATCTTGCCATGCGTGGGGGTTCCGAGATGTCTTGTTTTCATCATGATGGTTGCATGTCAACACCCAGTGCCGGCGTCGGCTTGGCAGAATGGTCCAAGTCTCTCACGTCCACGGACTGGCACATGCTTGCTTGCCTGCATCCCCCGTGCTGCATCTTCATCTCCATATCCAGCACATGTCCCCATGAGGACTCGATGGCGCTGAATATTGGCCATGGCATGTCAACACTCACCAGTGGCTGGAGGAACTTTTGTTCCTTGTTCCCCCTCCCTGGCAAAAGCAGCTCACGCCATAGATGGCGGGATATTCTGCAGCACCACGTGCACCCTTGCCCAGCAGTTGGCAATATCGCCGTCGCTAGCGTCAACTTGAACGCAGGGGGTTCTTAGTTCTGCGCGAGTTGGAGGATTCTACGACAATTCTTGCCTCATCTGGCGGTATGCCTGTCGTTGGCAGCGAATCTTTGGCATCCGTCAGTCAGGGGGGGGGGCCTGTTGAAGGATTCCGGTCTCTGTCTCTTCTTCAACAAGCCCCTGCTGAAAGCCTTGTAACCCCCCAGAGGGGTTGAACGCCACGTCCGAGGCCAACAGACAACCCCCAGACTGAAGAATCCTAAAAGGAAGGTAGCCGGTTTTGCTGTTGTCTGTGTGGTTGAAAAGGTTGAAAGGAGGGGGCTCGGTTGCGCTCCCCGGTCTCGAGGCCCACATCATCTCGCCTGGACAGTTCGCCAAGGGGCCCCGGCAACGGCTCCGGGGTCGTCCCGCGATGGGCCGCACAGCCGGTCCTTGGAGTCGGGTGCTCGAGCAACCACCTTGGTCATTGCACTAACCCACGGCCCGCAAGCCAAGAAGATGCTGTGCAACAGAGACGTTCCGACTCCTCCGTACCGCTCCTTCAGTTCTCCATGTTGACTGATGCCATCAGCAGACCTCATCTCGCTTCCCGTCCCTACACCTCGTCGTCTCCCCGAAAAGGTGGTCTAGTGATTCAGTAGTACAACGCATCAGGTTGATTCTTACGAGGACCTTGCTAGCATATGCATACCTCCGAGGGGCTCCCTGTCCTCCGGGAGCTCCCCCCTTTGGCGTGCTTTCATAAGGAATCAATCTTCCGTCGCACCGTGCCCCCTTCCCTCTGCCTCTCTCCTCTCCTCACGCCCCCTGTGGTCCCTGTCTCTCTTTCATCCTATCCCGGACCCTTTCACAGTGTAGCGTTGCATCTCGCCACCATGCGTGCCTCGTCTGTCCTCCTCCTCGCCGGCAGCATTGCCCGTGCTGCCGCCCAGGACATCGAGCCCGCCGACTTTGATGTCACCCAAGGTCTCCTGGACCTCGGTATCAACATCACCGAGATTCCCCAGCTCTCTGACTTTGTCGAGCGTCGCTCCCTGAGTGACATCGCCTGCGCCGCAGCTGTAAGTCTTGCCTCCACGGTGAACCATCACTGAAGCCACCCCCAAGCCCTAACACCCCAGTGCTAGTGCGCCTCCCTGTCTCTCACCTTTGGCCGCAACGCCGTCCTGTCCAGGGGCTCTACCCCTTATAATGCTTTCACAGGCGCGTACTGGTCCGCAAACCAGGGCCAAGTCGACCCCTACTGTATCTTCAAGCCACCCACGGCAACTGCCGTCTCGGCCCTCGTCCTGCTGTCCCGTCTCACGCAGTGCCCCTTTGCGGCCAAGGGGGGCGGCCATGCGGCCTTTACCGGCGCCTCCAACATCCAGGGCGGCATCACCCTGTCCCTGGAGAACTTTAACCAGGTCACCGTGTCCAAGGACAAGTCCCAGGTGACGATCGGTGGTGGTCTCAAGTGGGCGGATGTCTACAGCAAGCTTGCTGTCCAGGACCTGACCGTTACCGGCGGACGTGTGTCTGGCGTCGGTGTGGGCGGCCTGTCCCTCGGAGGTAAGTCATGACCCAAGACTTTTTTTGAAAAACTTCCTCATCTGTGAACCAGGTGGTATTTCCTTCTTCTCCAACACCTACGGTTGGGCTTGCGACAACGTCATCAGCTATGAGGTCGTCACTGCCACTGGCCTCGTTATCACCGCCAGCGCGAAGCAGAACCCTAGCCTTTACTGGGCGCTGCGCGGTGGTGGCAACAACTTTGGCATCGTGACCAACTTTGTCTTCAAGGCTATTCCTCTCCCCGGCGGTCAGATGTGGGGTGGTACCAAGACGTACCTCGAGTACTCGTTCGACCAGGTCGTCGACGCCTTTGCCGGCCTCATCGCCGACTCGCCCAAGGACACAAACGCTGGTGTCTGGGTCGCCTGGCTCAAGAACAGCGGCATGAAGCTCGCCGCCACCGAGCTGTGGTACGGCAAGCCTGACGGCGGCAGTGCCCCCATCTTTGACAAGTTCAACGCCATCACGCCCATCGCCGACTCGACCCAGAACCGTTACCTGCCCGAGTACACCGATGTCCAAGCGGCCAGCAACCCGTACGGCCTCAGGGAGGTCTACTACGGCCTCACCGTCAAGGCTGACCCTCGTATCGCCACCATCGCTCGTGACATCTTCTTCGAGGAGCTCCCCGCCATCGAGGGCTTTGCCAGCGCCAACCCCGTCCTCATCTTCCAGGGTATCACCGAGGGCCAGATCAAACACATGTCCGCCAACGGCGGCAACCCTCTGGGCATCAAGCCCTCCGACGGCCCGCTGTACCTGATCCACGTCGCGTGCTGGTGGGAAGACGCCGCCAACGATGAGGCCATCTACAAGACCATCTCCAAGATCCTGACCAGGATCAACAACGAGGCCAAGGCGATCGGCGTGAAGAACGACTATGTCTACATGAACTACGCCAGCACCTTCCAGAACGTCATCGAGGCCTACGGCTCTGCGAACGCCGCCAAGCTCAAGAGCATCGCCAAGCTGTACGACCTGACGGGCGTGTTCCAGAAGCTGCAGCCGGGACACTTCAAACTGGACCGCGCCCCCACCCCGGGCTCTGGTCTCTTCTCCAGCCCGGCCGCATGAGGTCTGGGTGGATAGACGTACGGAGTTGCATATAGCTGCATCGATCATTAGCCTTAGCATAATCAAATGACGAATTTGCCGCAAGTTGAGAGCCTTCAATTCACCCAGCTTCGTGAGTGCCGTGAAGGTCACGGAGGCAAGCCTGGAAGGTCAGGGGAAATTTTGACGCGTGATGTATGATACTGAACGAGAAATAAGATGAGCAGCACCATGCGTATTCCAGGAAGAAAAGTACTCTCATTTCGCATCTGGCGCGGCCCGGGAGGATTTGGTGGTTGTTGAAGTTCTGGTCTGAGCTGCCATCAAAAGACAAGGTGTTGCCTCACGTGATACGCTTACATAATAAAAATTATTGGCTCGACCTCGCCCGTCGAAAATCTTCCAGTCCATCATGCCCAGAGCTTCCATCGTGAGCCGTACCAGCACGCACGCGACAGCCCATTGACAACGGCCAGGCTGCTCATTTCAACCTAATTCTCCATCCGCTCGACGACGATCCTTTTGCGGACTTTTTCCAAGCCGCCTCGAGAGCCACCTCCCGCCTACCGCCCCTTTTACCATCTGGCGCCATCTCTCTCCTGAGAGACCTGTCCATCACCATGGACGCCCGCGCCCTTGTCCGCCCTGCGGCGCAGAATCTCCTCGCTGCCGTGTCCTCCCAGGCCACTGTCGCCTCTAGGCGCTCCCACCAGACATGGTCGCGGACCAAGCGTGCCCTCAACATCGCACCGCACCCCGATTACGCCCCCAGCCGGGGCTCCGACGCCATCATCTTCAACCCTCCCGCCGCCGAGCCCTCCGTCCTCCACACCCCCTACAAGTTCCTCCCCAAGACCGATCCTCGCCGGAGACACGCCGACCTGTCGTCACTTTTCACCTCGCCCGTGAGGTCAGCGGGCGCCACGTCAACATCCGGCGCTGAGCCCAAGCTGCCGCCCGCCCTCAACTTCAAGTCCCGCAACCCCAGCTACCACCTCTCGCAGATGGACGTGGCCGAGATCCGCCGTCTCCGCGCCGAGGATCCCGTCACCTGGAGCGTCACCAAGCTCGCCGACAAGTTTAACTGCTCCAAGGTCTTCATCACCATTTGCACGGCCGCGCCCCGGGAACACAAGGAGAAGCTGGAGAGGAGGCTGGAGATCACCAAGAGCCGATGGGGTGCCATCCGGACAAAGGCCAGGTCGGAGAGGACCAAGAGGAAGGAGATGCTTTTCAGGGGCGAGCTGTGAGGCGCCCAACAGACCGACGACCCACGACATTAGAGGTGCCCGAGGCACCCATGTACCAATATTGTTGAACAGGGGGGAGGAGAGCGCGGCTTGGCTGTCATGGAGTGTAAAAAATTCATATGCTGCAGCTGCTCCGCATTTGCATGTGTGTAGCAGCCGGTGGGATGCCCGAGACGAGAGAGGTCGTCTCTTTAGATGTACTCATATATCCGAAATGGAAACAAACAAACAAGACCCCTTGTATACTACCAGGGCATGCCTTTTACACCGCCCCGGCCGTCGTTTTTGCATCGACATGCTGTCATAGAACCCCAAAACACCGATATCCCAAGGTTAAAAAGCAGATCCCTTACTTTTGCGAGGCCGCCTTGTCCGCCGCGCTCGGGACGACCCTGTAACACCAGCCACAGAGGGTGCGGACCTGGTGCTCGCGCTCCCTGCGCATGATGCCGCTGCGCGACCTGTCTTCTTCCCACTCGGGCACGCAGGCCCCGACACGGACCATACGGACGAGCTTCTTCTTGACAACTCCGCCTATGCCCTCAATCTCGTGCCTCTCGTAGCCCGGGCCGAGCTGTAGAGGCGACGGGGTCCTGTGTTCCCCCAGATGAAGGCTACTACTGCTCTGACGGTGGGCCAACGGCCGAGGGGAATCGGAGGAGGAAGCGTAGCCATCTGACGAGCCTGGCGTCAGGAGCGGCTCACGAGCGTCTTCTGCATCGCAATCCGTCTCCTGTTCGCGCTCCTTGGCCGCGAGGCATGCTTCCTCGCGGCCGCAGATAACACCGCGGTCTCCGTCCCCAATCCCTGTACCCAAGCCTCCGAGAACTTCACCGTAGTGATTGCGCCACCGCCAGATCCTGTCGTATGTTAAAATATGGCTTGAAAGGAATGCTGCGTTCATAGGTCACCTACCGGATGTAGTCAGAGTCAGATGCCCTGATGCTGCGTCCGCATGGCTGGCACAGCCAAACGCCTGCCCGCTGGTCGCACTGGCAGAGCTCTCGCTGGACCTCATCAGACTCAAAGGGCGTATTTGGCTCCAAGACAGTGTCCAGGAGCGACACGAGAGGAGCCTCGACGCATGTTGTGCAAATGCGTCGGTATCGGTCGTTGAGAGCAGTGCTTGCCGGCTGCTTGGTGGTGCAATTCTGCCGGAGGGGCCTTATCAGCAACAGCTTGTGAAGCGCTCTTGGGGAAAGAGACATACCCGGCACACAGGCACGCCGCACTTCCTGCACTCGCTCACAAGATCCAGAGCACACTTTCCGCTCTTGCCATTATACGGGAGATAGCTGTTGGAGCTGCGCAGGGGTGTGCCCTCCCAGTTGAAGTCGTGGACACCGGCCCGAGCGCGGTTTCGCAGGGTGTAATCTCGGTCGACGGGTTCCTCGCTGTTGACGCAGTGCAGGGTGGCCTTGATCAGGCTGCCCTTGCACTGGACGAGCGCTTGGTGGATCAGATGCGACGTGCGAGCAAGGCTATCGAGGGTGTTGAGGTCGATGTGTCGTACCAGCGACTCGATGACTCTGTTGCAAGTGTGAGCAAAAGCAGTGAAGACGAGACAAGTTCGCCGGGGAGAGCTCAAGGTCGGGAGCTTACGGGTACTGGGCAAAAGCCTCGGTCACGATGCTCTGAAAGAAGCGACGCTCGGTCGGCTGGAACACCGCATCTCCGCTAGGGGGCTGCGGGGCCTTGAGGTCGAGGATGTGTCTGGCCTCGTGGCCGTGGAAGCGGTCAAGCTCCTCCTCGTCAAAATCGACGATAACGACCATGGTGACGGGTAACGATTCGAGATGGCGGGTGACGTCGGCAAATGGCGGGGCAGGCGAGGCGCTGTCCAAGGGGCGGCGATCTCCAGTGACAGTTCGGCGGGATAGGTGCTGTAGGATTGGGGGAAACGAGAAGAGAATCAATAGGAAGTGATCAACACGACCGAGGCCATTGCAGAGAGGGTTTCCGGGTTGTTGGGCAGGCCGATCAGGATAAGACACGACAGGGCGATTGGCGACAGATCAGGTCGGAGGACGCAGCCGACCTCAGTCAGGTGTGAGAGAGCTGGGGGAACGAGGAGCAGGGGTGTTGGGGAGGATCTGCGTGAGACTGACGCGGGCGGGCGCGTGTGTGTGAGAGCTCGGCGATCAGAGGAACTTCCAAACCAGACAAGCAGACAAGCTGGGACGGAAGAGAAGCGCAAGACTCGAGGAACCGGATCGTCCTCTCTATTTACAGAAAACAGGCCTCGACTGTTGACGACAGGAAGGGGAACGGCACGAGGACTAGTCGCGGTAGACTCACACCCCCAGAATCACGATGGGGACGCCCAGGATGGTGACATAAGGGGAAGCTGGTGCTATCGGTGACGACCTCAGCTTGCGCCATCTCTTTTGGGGGGTGGGTGCGCACGCTCTGGTGGTGCACCAGCTGCACCAGCAGCAGCTCACCCGTCTCCAACAAGTCCAGTCCCCGCATCGCACTGGAGCCGGAGTTGGCAGGTGGGGTTGTTTGCCGAACCTGAGGTGGACGTGGAGCGACCGAGCCCCCGTGTCCGCCGATCGGAGACATCGGAGGAGCCGTTGTGGTGCGGGCCTCGGGACCTGACCTTCAGAGTTTTTGCTCTCCAGGGGTCATCTTGTTGGCCCTGAGGGGTTTTTCCTGGGGCCATGATGCCCTCACCTCGGACGTTAGATCGATCTGATAAGATCAAAATGTGGAGCTCGTGGGTGGTCATGGTGGTCCTGGAACTCCCCCTTGCCCCCAGTGGCCACCGCGCGGCATGGGCTGGGCCTGCACGCGTGTGTCACAAGGTCCGGCCGGGGCCACGCCATTACGGCATCGCAATGCAGCTTGCTGAGAAGAGAAGGGGTATAATAATATGTATGGGGTCTCTACCTAGCCGCTGAGACGGTCTTTTTTCCCGGGGTGTGTCTACAAGTACGGCACCGAGCACGGAGCGTGACATGTTTCTTTGGGTAACGAGTACTTGCTCGTGAAGCTTGGGGGGCGTGAATCTCCGTCTTCTGTCCGTGTTCCTCACCGCTCATCCCACTCACCCGCCCCAACGGGTTCGTTCGATCGATAGAAACCTGCACCCATTCGGTCGTCAATTCGTATGCCCGCGAGGCGGCCCGGGGTAGGGGCGCGTCTGTCGAGCAATCATTTCACATCTGCTTGTGTTGCTTCACGAGAAGAACTTCTTGTACGCAGCCTTCTCCTTGGCCGCACGCGCGGTGGCCTTTTGCTTGACCGCGTTGAGCTCGTTGATGATGGCCGCGTCGCCCGGCACCAGCTTGTGGGCCGTCTCGAGATCCTTCAGCGCAGACTCCTCGTCCTTGAGGCGCACGTTGGCGAAGCCCCGGCGGTACAGCGCCTTGGCCCGGTCAGTGTCCTTGACCTTGCTGTCCTTCTTGTCCGCCACGGCGAGCGCGCCCTCGGCGGCGTGCACCGCGTCGTCCCAGGCCTCGAGCTTAATGTTGGCGAGGGCCGAGTTGTTGTTCAGCGTGAAGCGGAGAGCGCTCAGCTCGTTCTGGAGGACCTCCTTCTCAGCATCCGGGAGGCTGTCGAGATCGGGCTCCTCGTTCAGGTAGCGCAGGCCCTTCTGGTACTTGGTAATCGCCAGCGAAGCGTCGCCCGTCTTGAAGGCGCGGTTGCCAAAGTCCTTGCAGGCCGTGGCAATCTCGAGGACCTCCTTGACGGTGGGCGGCGTGGCGCAGTCCTCGGGGTAGTCCTCGTAGGCATCGCCGGTCGAGTCGGGGGCCTTGGTGTCGGCGGCGAGAGCAGCGTCACCTTCGAGGACACCGCAGTCGACGATGGACACTTCCTTGTTGGGCTTGTCGCCGGACTGGGTGGGGAGGTTCTCGATCTGGCGAACAACGGACTTGCCGTTGAGGACCTCGCCGAAGACGACGTGCTTGTTGTCGAGGTGGGGGGTGGGGACCGTGGTGATGAAGAACTGGGAGCCGTTGGTGTCTGTCGCAGGAGCCTTTGTTAGTATGGCTTGATGCTTGGTGGGGGGAGATTGTGGGAGCTGCTTACCGGGGCCAGCGTTGGCCATGGAGAGGAGGAAGGGCTTCTCGTGCTTCTTGGGGAAAGCCTCGTCGGCAAACTTCTGGCCGTAGATGGACTCGCCGCCGGTGCCGTTGCCCTCGGTGAAGTCACCACCCTGGATCATGAACTGCTTGATGACGCGGTGGAAGATGGAGCCCTTGTAGTGCAGGGGCTTGCCAGCCTTGCCGAGGCCCTTCTCGCCCGTGCAGAGGGCGCGGAAGTTCTCAGCTGTTTTGGGAACCAGGTCGTTGTAGAGCTCCATCGAAATGCGGCCAATGGGCTTGCCTCCGACCGCAATGTCGAAGAACACCCGGCTGCGGGCGGCCTTGTTCTCGGTGGGAGTCTCGGAAGACATTGTGGTGGTTGGTCTGGTAGTATGGGAGGGAGACTGGAGTGATGATGCGGGGCACAAGGCTGCTGATGTGAAGCAGGATTGGCGATGGAATGAAGTCGGTCGGGCTTCTTGTGTAGTGTGATGTGCAACTATGCCGATGTACTGACTGGCAGAAGTGAGGAAGAAATTGCTAGGTTTGAAGGGGGACGAGCGGGTGTCCGACGCTGTTGTTGACTGAAGGTGGGATGAGGAACAGGCAGCTTTGCGCTGCTACAAGGTGGGGTCAAGCTGTGGAAGTTTCTAGCTGGGTCCAATTGGCAGAGAACCCCGCGATGTAGCTTCGGTGGTACAAGGAAAGTCCCCGGCATGGTCAGCGCCCGGGCCATTCTCGAAACATGCGATCCAAGTTTGCCCGACAGATGAGATGGGCATTTTCGTCTACATCTACATTTACATCTACATGCCCAGTGTCCGGTTGGTGGGTTTAGCTGTACAGTGGAAGGAGTCTTGTTCTACAGAGCCCCGCACACTGATTCACCACGAGTCAACAAGCCCGTGAAACTTGACCCGAAGGCTGTTCTTTATTATTTCCTTGATTGTAACCCTAAAATCCTGTCCTTTATTTCCCAAGCTGAGCAGCAGGCTCGGGTGTTTGCGGTTTGGGGGTGCTGATTGAGCTTGACTTGCCACTGGAAGCAGTCGGCTTGGGTGCCACGGACAATTCCAGTGTCACCTGAGTTCCAGTCAGTAAATGATCGTGTTTATTTTGTCAAGGTGTGGTAAACCTACAGGTCCATCATTGACAAGAGCAACCTCCATCATTCTGTCAATATACTAATCAGCAGGTGTGGCCAGAAGGGAAAATTGGGCTGCGGGTCGTACGCTTGGAACTTCCCATTCTTGACCCTATCGGCAGCATAGCCATCCTGGACTTTCTGGAGAAAATAGTGGTATAGCCGGTTGGCCTCCTCGCCTCCCATGGCGCCGTGGAAGTCCGGCTTGCTGCCCTTGGTCGTTTTGGCGAGCAAGGTAAATTGCGAGACTGGGCAAGATCAGCTAGGGGCAGGCAGAGTGCGGCTTCTCATCACTAACCACAGAGAACCTCTCCGCTGATGTCTTGGACATTCTTCTTCCACTACACGGGGAACAGGTTCAGCAAGATGTCTATGCATCGTGTCTTCCATTTTCAAACGTACTCTGCCACCAGCGTCGTCATCCCAGAGCTTCATCTTCAGGACCTTGGATGCCAATGAATCGGCCTCCTTTTCTGTGTCTCCTGGTGCAACAGCTGCAAACACCAAAACTCCCTTTCCTATGGATGACACTAGCTCCTGCTCCACTGTCACAGAAGCAGACAACACACGCTGGAGGATAGCTGGAGGGTTGTCAGAATGGTGCAGCCATTTTCAAGCGAGTCAAGGGACAGACATACCCTTCATGGTGTCAATGTCAGCTTGTCACGTGTATCCTGGTTGGTTTTTGTGTTGATGATGGAAGCCAGGTTGCAGGAGCTGAAATTAGAAGGCTAGTTCTATCGTGAAATGTCCCCAGGCAACTTGGCAGTCTCCTTGTGTTCAAGGCGAACAGAACAGGCCTGGGGCCTCCACACCCTTGTGATGTGGGCGCCGGCGATGACCATGTCACCCCTGTCGGGAGTCCCAGAGCCTGGCGTGGTTGAGCAGGGAAGGCCCGTGCGCCTGCAGTTACAGAGCCAAGTACCTGTCTTCCAGGCTCAGATAGAAAATACATATCTTTGCACCTCTCCAAACAACTACGAGGGCTTCTCAAATATTTAGCATCGTGGAAACGCTCCTTAACAGGCCATAGAAACAACAAACCTCGTTTTTGATCCATTTCGATACAGAGACGGTCGCTGGAGAAGGGACTGTCCCCGCTGCCGATAACACATCAGCAGCAGAGGATACAGGCCCAGTTATCTGCCGGCCGGTCGCGTTCACTTCCGACCTTCTCCCAGCATCGAAGCGATCAATCAGCCTCGTCGGGCCAAACTCAACACCACACATCACAAACACTTACTGAGGGCAGCATCGCGCCCTCGCTGAACGAATAGGTGCGGACAATCGATCCAAAGCTTCAGCTCCGACACTCGCGCTCCTACTGGAAGGCTGTTCGACCCTGACAGCGACCACCCCATACCTGCGACCGATACCCGACCGACAAACACCACAAACCACCACCCAAACCAAACACCCACGGCGACATCGCCGTAATCCGACACAATGGCAGCACGAAAACTGCAACAAGAGATTGACAAGTGCTTCAAGAAGGTGGCCGAAGGAGTCATCGAGTTCGAGGGCATCTACGAGAAGATCGAGCAATCCAACAATGCTTCCCAAAAAGAGAAACTTGAGGACAACCTCAAGCGTGAGATCAAGAAGCTCCAGCGCTTGAGAGACCAAATCAAGACATGGGCGGCCAGCAACGACATCAAGGACAAGGGTCCGTTGCTAGAACACCGGAAACTGATCGAGACGGTTCGTGGCCCGTGGCACCCCTCTCCCCCCAAATGGCCCGCATCTCAAATGTGCGATTCAATCGCTGACCAATGTCCTACAGCAAATGGAGCGCTTCAAGGCCGTCGAGAAGGCGATGAAGACGAAAGCGTACTCGAAAGAAGGCCTGGCATCCTCAGCGAAACTCGACCCCGCAGAACAGGCGCGAGCAGAAGCCGGCGACTTCCTGGGCAACCAGGTCGATGAGCTCGAGCAACAGATCGAGACGCTGGAAGCCGAGTCCGAGGTCCTGCAACAAGGCCTCAAAAAGGGCAAGGACAAGGTGGCAAAGGCGAACCGGGTGGCCGAGATTGACCGCATCATTGAGCAGCACAAGTGGCATCAAGGCAAGCTCGAGCTGATACGACGGTCCTTGGAGAATGGAGGCATCGACACGGACGCCGTCCTAGACCTCGAGGAGAGCATCAGGTACTACGTGACGGACAACATGAATGACGACTTTATCGAAGACGACGCCATGTACGACGATCTCAACCTGAACGAGGACGAAGGCGTTTACGGAATGCCGTCAGAGGACAAGAGTTCGTCGCAGGACAACGCTTCTCTCGCCGACGACGCAGTCCCCGAGCCCGAGCCCAAACCGGCACCCGCCACAAAGGCGAAGCAGATCGCAGAGGCGGCCGTCGTTGCGGCAAGGAAGCCGAGTGCCCAAGTCAAGTCACCGCTACCAGCCCTGGCAACACTGCACACGCCGCTGCCGAGTCTCAGCAACGGCAGTTCCAACGGCCCGGTCATGAAGCCTGCCACTATTCCCGCACGACCCGCCGAGGGCCTGAAGTATGCCTCAGCAGCCGCCGCCGCCGCGGCGAACGTCGGCATCGCCCCTCTGCCACCCCCACCGGGACAGTCGCCGGTGCCAACAGGAGTAGCGCTCTCCCAGACCAAGACAAGTGCAGCGAGCTCCCCAGCGACAAGCTCTGCACACCTGGTGTCGGGCAAGGAGTCGGATGCGGCGCCCAGCACAAGGGCGACGCCAAACCCCGTCAAGACGGAGAAGTCCAGGGTGTCAGCAAAGGCTCAAGCCCAAGCTCAGGCTCAGGCTGCTGCAGAGCCGGCAGAGGCTGTCAAGGGTATGCGCTCCTCAAGGTTGCCTGCTCGAGAGAAGGCGAAGATGGCTAACTGTGAAGCAGCGACACCTCAACGCAACGGTACCAGGCGGTCCAAGGCGCCAGTGGTGGAAGCGGAAGAGAAGCAGAGCGAAGAGGAAGAGGAGGAAGACGAGGAGGAAGAGTCCATCTACCACCTCCCCGCCAGTCTTCAAGACCTCGTCGAGTCCTTCAAGGCGACCCACAAGAAGCCGGTCAGCGCCACGTCGCAGAGCACGATGCTCATGCTGCAGAACAGCCAAAACTCGATGCCCGAAGTCACAGACATGGACGTGCCGAGGACATACAACCCCGACGTCCGCATGTCGACGAGCATGAATGGCTTCCCGCAGGAGCCGCTGCCCATCTTCGAGAACCCCCAGCTGTACTCCAAGATCGACCCTGATACGCTCTTCTACGTCTTCTACTACAAGCAGGGCACCGCGCAACAGTACCTTGCCGCTAAGGCCCTCAAGGACCAGAGCTGGCGGTTCCACAAGCAGTACCAAACCTGGTTCCAGAGGCACGAGGAGCCGAAGAACATTACGGAGGAGTTTGAACAGGGCACCTACCGGTTCTTCGACTACGAGTCTACATGGTATGAGAGGCTCACATGACCAAACGTACCCAAAGCTAACATAGTGTACAGGATGAACCGCCGCAAGGCCGACTTCAAGTTTGCCTACAAGTTCCTTGAGGACGAGGTGTAAGATCAGTGTGGGTAAATTCATGCGGTAGGGGGCGGCAGGGGACAAGAGCTCGGCAACGGTTGCAGAGACGGGTCCCTCGGTTCAGGGGCCCATTCCCAGGCGTTCTTATCGTTCCCTTGCTGAAATGGACATGACTGCCACCTCTCGCGGTAATGGAGGCTGGCCTGGAGTTTCGACGAATACATCTCCCACGTCGGATCCCATTTGGGATCCCGTTCTCACTCTGCTCTTGTTTTTCCGTCTGATCGTTTGTGTAAGCGACTATTAACACGGCACGAGCCGGGGGGAATGCAGTAGTCTGTGCAGGAGGCCTTGCCATCGTGGTCAGGCAACTGCTTCCAGAATGTGAGGCTTTCTACCGGCGGGTATGTTGCAGACCAAGCCACGCCTTCCCGGGGAGGGGGAGGGGTGTGGTACCGGGCAGACGGGCATCCCGCAGGCCGGCATGTAGACATGCCATGTAGACAAGAGATCCGGCGGCTGGGGTAGCGCCTCCTCGTGGCAGAGTGGACGGACGGTGATCGGTCTGGGATTGTTAATCAACGCCCGGGAGGCAGCCAAGCGGCTTTCCGGGACAACGACCGGATCACGATGTCGTATTCAACGGCGTCGGCGGCGCCAGTGACCAACCTTAATCTCACCATCCGCGCGCCACGGGGGGATGAATATTGGATTATCAATACACACCCGACAACGGCGGCGGCGGCGGCGGCGGCGGCGGTTGATGGGCATGCAAGTGGGCAGATTGCCTTGCCAGGCTGGTGGTCCGCAGCAGATCCGTCCCGGCGGAGTCTTTGCCCGACGGATAACTATCTGCAACCCCAGGCAAGGCGACGCGCCGGGGGCGGGGGGGGGGGGGGGGGGGGGGGGGGGGGGGGGACTTGAAACGCGGCTGTCTGGCGGTCAAGCATGCTGTATGACGGAGAAAACAATGGTGGCATGTCGGCTGGCTGGCTGGATGGAGATGGCTTCATGTGGGCGAGTGAGGCAGCGCAGGGCGAGAGCACGGGCAAGGGGTTCACAAGCGCGCGCCCGCTTTTTAACCAGCCAGCGGGTATCATGCTCACGGTTTGGTATTAGGCAGAAGGGTCGGATCGGACGCACGCTGTAGCGCTGCAGCAAGGGTAGGTCCCCGGTTCGGTGAGGTTTCTTTTCAATGGCGTCGTCCTGGCGTTTGTTCGTGCTACCACGGTACCAGGTGCTGGCGGGAACAGGTATCCACGAGTGTGGCGGTGAAGGGGGCATTGCTTAGATGATCGGGTACCTTCCCCGGATTCGACGGGGTTGGGCTCCGGTTGTTCCTGGCTGGGGTCTGAGAAGGTACGTCTGGAAGGAAGGTAGCACGGAAGGGAGCAAGGTACATCGCACCTTCCTTACATCTCGTCCTGGGCATCATGTCCACAACATGGAGTTGAGTGAAGTGGTACTTGTTAGTTTCGCGATTTGCGCCGTCCTATTGGGCCATAGTCCGCACACTATGATTTTCTCCGCGGACCATCATCCCTTGCCAGACGTGGAAGAAACACCGACGTACCCTTGCAACCTACAGTACGCCAGTACGTTTCCTGCCATTGCATCCAGATCCAAGGCAGATGGCCGGTCATGTGCATCGATCGACCAGTCATGCCTCTCTCTTATCTCTCCTCAGTATCATGTCGTCACTCAGGTTGTAGGTTTTGAGCGAAGGCAAACAGACACTGACTCTGGCAGACATCATTCTCAAGGTCCGTTCATCAAAGACCAGGGGAGGGTCCCTGCAGCGCCCCCGGCCAATCTCCTCCCTCGTCAGATCCCCTCCATCGAATCATATTTGTGGCTTGTCGCGGCTCCAGCCAGCCGCCTTGGTTGTCCGATGAGCTTGGCGTCGTGACCAGCGTCGAAGGAGGCGGAGCAAAGAGCAAAAAACAACGCCCGCTCGCATCGGCCTGTCAGAGAGGTCAGGTCAGACTTTGTAGTCAGGGCACCCACGTTGACGCTCGATAATGACAGGGTACCGTCGTTTGCTCGATGGGCGCTTGGCGTCTAATCCATCCCTAGGTCATCCAGGCTGTCGTCGTCACATTCCATACCAAATCCGCGCATCCTGACTGGCTACGACACGAAATAAAAGGCAGCTCGCCCGTTGCAGCAATGATGTTACTACCAGCTCCCTCATTGCAACCAGGAGATTGACCGAGGCGACAAGACAATACTTGACAAGCGAAGACTGCCGAGAACTCAGAGTGCGTCGACGTCGTCGTCAGCGGTCGTGGCGTCGACCTCCGGGCGAAATGCACGATGAGCCTGAAGTGAATGAAGCAAGCAAGGGTTGAGGTGGCTTGACAGGCAATATCAATCGTCTCTGGCTCTTCTACGAGGGGCGGGGAGATTGCATCGATCCAACCGTGACCCGAAAGGCACCACCACACACACAAAACCCAACAGGCGAGCAATCAATGCGGTGCCAGGGCAAGGCCGCTCTGCAGGCGAATTGTGGCAGTGTACCCGGGTCGCTCGTCACAGTCATCGGGAGCAAAATTGTTCCGTCGGGAACCAACCAACCTCGTGGGCCCCAGGACACACACACACAGTGTCATGTATCCACCTGGGGAACCTGGAAACCCACAAGAGAAGAAGAAAAGGCCTCTGCTCTGGTTGTCTGGGTTGGGTTTGGGGGTGTCAAGTGACATGACATGAAGTGGGACACGGATGCACACCGTGCAGAGCAAGGGCACTAGCAAAAGACATGATGCGTAGCTCAGTTCATGTTGCTGCAGCATCCGGTACCCAGCCACGATCCATCTCATTCTCGACTCGACCCCCGGCGTCTACCAGAGTGCCGACTTATTCGAGCTTCCCCTTCGGTCCTTCTTGGACAGCGAAACTGGAACTCAGCCCGAAGCCCACCAATGAGCCCGCCCCAACCTGAACCACCTACCCTACAGTGCTCCAGCGCCGGCGCACACACTGCGCTTGACGTCGCGTCGCGTGGTCGCACTATTCGCACGCCCTCAGACAATCAATCACACCCTCGCACTCTTCTCAGTCTTTCTCCGCTCACTGCCCTGCTAGCACGAATCCATCCCGCCATCGGTCCATCACAGACAAGACAGCCCAGCCCTGCACTGCGATAGGCAGTGAGATCGCAGAGCCCGTTTCGGAACCTAGCCCGAACTCCGAACTGCCTGTCGAACTCCGGCCAACTGGTTGTACCGTGGCAGAGCCGGTGTAGTCAAAGGCTATCCTATCCGTCTGCCTATGCCAGCTCGACTCGCTCGCTCACCCCTCTACAGTACACTACCCTGACTACCTCTGCAACTACCATCCACGGGACAGCTCGATGCACACGCCCCCCTCTACCAGCGGTATCTCACCGAGGCCCCTTCCACGCGGAAGCCAAGCACCGGATGGAGCTCCTCCTCGAAGCCGCCTGAGGGGGTGCCCCACGCACGGCCGCGATGTTTTTGAGTTGTGGTGCCCGCCGCGGCACGGCGGTGGCACCCCTTGCCCCCTTGCCCCCGGCCTCATGGACCCCTGTCATGACAGACAGCTTAGTACGTACAGTACCTGAACCGACTTGCCCTCTTGAGGCTCTTCGCCTTTTGCAGGCCCCGGCCGCGCCAGTCCGTGTTTCGGCGCCGTCTGCGGCACAGCTGCTCTCGGGGGCGGGCGGGCCTCATACCTGCCTGACCAGACAGACCTGACCCAGCCCGTCATGTCACTGCCCCATTCTCGGTTCCAGTACCAGGTCGGGGTTGAGGAGGGGGGTGAGGGGTGAACTCGAAGGGGGGTAGGGGGGGTGAGAGGGGCAGAGCATCTTTCAACCCGTTGGCGTTGAAATATTTGAGAGAACCATCTCCCGGATCTCGTGTCATACCAGGAGCCCAACGAGACAGCAAACAACCTGAAGCAACCTTCTCAGCCGTGTTCTGTCCGCCTCGTCTGAAACCGACCTTTGCCTTGACACAGGCACAGCACCACAGACGATAGCCATTGATCGACACCTCTTCTTGCCTCAGGTCTGTTCACCATGCACAAACCCGCCAGACAGCCTTGATATCTTGCCCCTCTCTCCGCCATGGACCTCCACGGCTGACTTTCGATCTATAGCACAGGCACACCACAACCCATTGCATCCCGGAACTTCTTCGCCAGTCTTTCCCTGCCCCATCTACAGCCATCTTATGAGCTCGTGATTCCAGCAACCCCTCCTTCTTCACACCCCGACCCTCCTCTCCCCCCCCCACCTCGACAGATCCCGGCGCAGAAGACGGCTAGGACTGCCACGCTTCCGTCAACCCTCTCATCACCAAGACACAATGACCCGGCGCCGCCACGAAGTGTCCGACCCTCGCATGCTGGAAGCGTCATCGCCCCTGGACTGGTACACCAACTCCCCCGTGCTCTCGGAGCCCACCCACCTGTCGAGACAACTATCCAATGCCAGCTCATATGGCCCCCTGACACCAGGCTCGGAAACTTCCGTGCCGGCTTACGCCTTCTCGCCGACGACGGCCGAAGATCTGGAGCGGGAATACGGCAGCTGGGGTGCCGGCAGCGTTGCAGCCGGCGAGGGTATGGCATCGTCAACGACATCATCAGGTGGCTACGACGAGACCGACGCCCAGGTTGACTGGACACAATACGACTACGTCGCCGACGACGATAGCGGGTTCTGGAGGCTGCAGCCCCAGTACGTTCCTGGAGCGGGCGTGCCCGAGTACATTCGCCACTCCAATGAGAGCGGCTCGAGCCGGCGGGGAGGCAGCTCGTCAAGCACCGGAGGCGGTGGCAGCGGCAGTGGCAGCCAGCGATGGAGCCAGGACATGACGTCGGAGACACGCCGGTGGGTGTGTCTGACGGCCGACTGCACCGCGGGAGCATTCAAGCGGCTGGCGGACCTGCAACGGCACTATGCGCAGGTTCACTCTGCGAGCACGGTCAAGGAGACGTACGTATGCGACTATTCAAAGTGCGCGAGAAGACACGAGCCATTTGGCCGGCGAGACCACTTCCGTGACCATCTCCGCGACTTCCACACCGAGGACATTTGCAAGCGGGGCTCGCCCATCGACGAGGGCTGGCTCGAGACGCGCCGCATGGCCGATGCCTGGTGGCGCTGCTCCAAGTGTCTTGTCCGTGTACGCATCGACGAGTGCGAGTTCACTTGTCCCCAGTGCAAGAGTCCCTGCGAGGAGAGCAGGCAGAAGGCGCGGCGGACGCGGTACAACCTCCCTTCGCCGACTCGATCCTCGAACCGCCAGACGCGCCGATGAGCCATCTCAGCTCATCGCGCAGCATCCATCGCCAGCCACCAGTTAGCTGTGCGATGGCCCGTCCCGATGAGGACGAGCATGGGCGGAGCCTTGGAGTCGGTGAAGGTCGGGCTGCTGCTGCTTGCTGTTTGGTTGAGCGGGGAGCACATCATCACATCGCTCATCGCCAATAGTCCGTCCGGTAGGGGCTGTGCGAAGCTCTACCCCGACTACACAGCCTCCACGCCAATGCATCTCGGCGAGCAGGACCCAGCCCACCACACACACATGCAAGACACGCACGATCACCAGCGCGCTGGCTGGCCCCCTTGCTCGTCCCGGCTGGCAGCAATCGTCATCCGACCGTCCACAGGCCAGTTCGAGGGCCCGGGGAAGCGGCGGTGGGAGACATCATGTGGGGTGGTCTCCCTGGGAACCACACTGCGCTGGTACCTCGCACCAACGGGCAGACCAGGGGGGCGTGGCCGGAAGAAGACAGGCTGAAAGGTGAGGTCAGGCCCAACTGACCCGGACCCACCCATGGAAGTCTTCTAGAAGGTCCACATGGACCCCCTCCCCTCATTCCGAATGCACCCTCAGGCTCTCTCAGTCCGGCTGGAGACACGACACCACACGAAGGAACCGAGGCGACACACCCGTCACCCGCCGAGCCGTGGCGCCCGCAACAGCTTGCTCACAAGGTCACCTTTTCCCTGCCCCTCGATGTCATCAACACCGAGTCTGAACGCCTGAGCCCAGATGGATCGCCAGTGTCTGCCCCCCGGATCGACGACAAGACAAGAATGAGGGGGCCAAAGCCAGCCCAGCCAAGCAACCCATCCGACCATCAACCCACCACACCCATCCATCCGACACCTCTCCTGCCGGTGGTGGTGCTGCTGCTGCTTCTTGCCGCGCCCTGGCTCGCTTCCTGCCGCGGCAATCAAGGTGCCGGCCTCGAAATCCCCTCGCCATGCTCCCGTCTCCCGGCTTGACATAGCCGCCCCTCCTCATCTCCCATGCACACCGACACATGCCTCCCCTCAACCTAATGACATTTCTCTCCTACTTCTCTGTATCTCTTATTCCCCTTTTGGCGTTGTATTTTCCTATTCCCTCCCATCTCCCTAGATAGGGTTCAGGGGGGCACGCATTTACACACATCTTCACGGCCTTTTCATGACGCAAGACACTTTTTCCACGCTTTTTTTCTCCCCGTTCTTCCTTCGCGGGAATGACCACCGGTCGGAACCAGGGTGGGTGGAGGGGAAACTATAGAACGGGTTCAGACCCCTAATCGGGGCTGGCACGGCGGGTATACGAAGACCTTGGCACAGGTACGGGGTACGAACGGGGACCGAGGGTACGAACTGAGGGGATGGATGGATGACGATGCGCGCCGCTTGTGTGTTGTGCCGCAACCGTACCTAATGCTCCCTTTTTCTTTCTTGGTCGTCACGGTAGTATCGTTGTCGGAGACAAGGCAGACGGACGGACGGGCGGGCGGGCTGCAAGCTGCGGGCTGGAGGGGTGATGATGTTGATGATCATGCAGTCGACAGCGGCACCGGCGAGGCGGTGCATGGGGGGGGATACGGATGCATGGTGCCACAGAGTCGTAGTCGTACCGTCCCCTGTCTGGCCTAGGCCTCATAATACAAAAAAGACAAACCCCATTTACAGTTAGCAGGGGGGTGAGGTGCAAACTTGAAGCTCTCGAATGGCCCCCATGTTGCTTTGCACCTCGCCTTGCAGGGGTGCTTATGCTGCTGCCTTGACCGGGTGGGAAGTCACCCGGCTGCGAGCGCAACCTCACCCCTTCGTCTGGCTGGTGCCAACAGTTACCTTTGAAGCGAGCCACCGCAAAAAAAGTGGGAAATGGCAGGCCTCCAACGTCAAGTCATGTTGCTCTCCCCCCTCAGCCCTACCACCGGTGAGGCACTTTGTTTGGCGGGACCCGAAATTTGGCGAGAGCCAATCCGGTCGACGGATTGGGCCAGTCAGTTGACCGCCGAGGCAGGGCAGGGCAAGGTAGGGCAGGAAAAGGGCTTGGCTTGCGAAGGGCATACTCGTACAAAGGTAACAGTTCATAGGTACAGGAAGTACGGTGGCTGGATGTTGCGCCTCGAACCAGAGGTGGCCAGACGTCTTCTCATCTTCCATGTGTTCTTGGGTGGTTGGTTGGATTTGTACGTTCCATGTCTCACTCGCGCTCTCTATCTACACAGGCAGCGAGCGCGCTTCGCCTCCTTTCTCTCTGTCTACAGGTAGGATATGTTGGCTTGGCTTGTACGATGCTGACGCGAGAAAGAAAAAAATGCGATACAAATGCCAGTGTTACATCAAAACGCCTCCAAAGGGGGGACATTCCCTTCTCATATGACAGATCCGACCAAACCTCGGAACGGCGGTCCCGGGGAATACGAAAAAACACAACATGGTAAACCTCCTGCTGACGGTGGTGCGTGGTGCTGCTGATTGCCCACTGCGCCTCGCTCGGACTGATGCCGCCCATCACGGGCTGTTGCACGCGCCATCATCGTGGGGAGATGGCTGTCGGCGCGGCGTGCCCACTGTGCACCCACTTCGAGTTGGTGTCTGAGCATCTACAGCTTCTCCTTGAGCATGTTCTTCATCCGCCTCTCGACGGCGTCGAGGTACTCGTTGGTGGTGACGTAGGCGCTGCGCTCGGTCTTGCCGCAGGCCAGGGCCAGGTCCTTGGTCATGACGCCGTCAACGTCGACGGTGTCGATGCAGGCCTTCTCGAGAGACTCGGCAAAGGCGACGAGCTCGGGGGTGTCGTCGAGCTTGCCACGCTGAATAAGGCCACGGGTCCAGGCGAAGATGGAGGCGATGGGGTTGGTGGAAGTCTCCTTGCCCTTCTGGTGCTCGCGGTAGTGGCGGGTGACGGTGCCGTGGGCGGCCTCGGACTCGAAGGTCTTGCCGTCGGGGGTGATGAGGACCGAGGTCATGAGACCGAGGGAGCCGAAGCCCTGGGCGACAATGTCGGACTGGACGTCACCGTCGTAGTTCTTGAGGGCCATGATGTAGCCGCCGGAGCTCTTGACCATCTGGGCGACCATGTCGTCGATGAGGCGGTGCTCGTACCAGATGTTCTGGGCCTCAAAGTCCTTGCGGTACTCGGCCTCGTAGATCTCCTGGAAGATGTCCTTGAAGCGGCCGTCGTACTTCTTGAGGATGGTGTTCTTGGTGCTCATGTAGAGGGGCAGGTTCTTGGCGAGGGCGAGCTTGAAGGAGGCGTGGGCGAAGCCAGTGATGCTCTCGTCCGTATTGTACTGGGTCTGGGCGACGCCGCCGCCGTTCTTGAACTGGTAGACCTCAATCTCCTCAGGCTCGCCGCCCTTGGGGGTGTAGACCATCTTGAGGGTACCCTCGCCCTTGACGACGAGGTCCTTGGCGCGGTACTGGTCGCCAAAGGCGTGGCGGCCGATGATGATGGGCTTCTTCCAGCCGGGCACCAGGCGGGGGATGCGAGGGATGACAATGGGCTCGCGGAAGACGGTGCCGCCGAGGGCGTTGCGGATGGTGCCGTTGGGCGACAGCCACATCTGCTTGAGGTTGAACTCCTTGACGCGGGCCTCGTCGGGGGTGATGGTGGCGCACTTGACACCGACGCTGTACTTCTTGATGGCCTCGGCGGCATCAATGGTGACCTGGTCGTTGGTCTGGTCGCGGTACTCGAGGCCGAGGTCGTAGTACTTGAGGTCGACATCGAGGTAGGGGTGGATGAACTTGTCCTTGATGGTCTGCCAGATGATGCGGGTCATCTCGTCGCCGTCGAGCTCGACGACGGGGTTCTTGACCTTGATCTTCTGGATGGACGCCATGTTTCTGACCTGCAGGAAGGGCGAGCGACGGGCGGCGGCGGCGGAGCGGAGGAGGGAGAAGGCGGGCGAGGTGGTGGCAGCGGCGGAGGAGCACGAGCGGAGGCTGGTACGGAAGGAGTTCATCGTGAAGTCGGAGGGGGGGGGGCGGCGCTGCGGTGGAATGCTGCTGGGTGGGATGGGATATGTAGGCCTCGGCGCGGGGTGGCGGCAGAGCAAGAGCCGAGGATGTAGGCCGGCGGAAAGCAAGCGTGGTCGGCGCTTGGGTTCGGCTTGGGGAGCGGACGGACGGCGGTGCGGCGCGTCGGGCGGTCGTTCGGTCGAGTACCGAGAAGAGGTGACGAGAGATGAGTGGTCGGGCTCTACTTTTATCCCCTTGGGTCAACTGGCGATACCTGTAACCTGCAAGACCAATGTCAATTGCTGTCTTCTCGAGGTTGCTTCTTTCCCCTCATTCGCCGCTCCAATGTTTCCCCCTCATCTTCTCTCTTCTTCAGACATTGACGTGCAGATTGTCTCGGACACTAGTCCGCGCGCAGGAAGCAGGAAGCGCCATTTTCGCAAAGGCAATAGGAGTCATTTGTACGTACCGTGAACAACAGCTGAGAGCGAGGATATGGAGGAGTGAAGAAATCGGAGATCTGGGGGGCCGGCAGCGGAGGAGCTCTCTCTTAATGAGGGTCAGGGCCGGTCGGGGGCAGGAGCTACCCTTGTGCGTGGGCAGGACCTTGCCTTTTTCTCTCCTAGACCAGGGCAGGACGGACGGGAGCAGCTCACACGGCTGTATTTCAGGCTATTCTACCAGTGTGTGTCCATGCAATTGGAAACCAAGCCGCGTCTGGCCGACCGTCAGAGACCCTGACCCGAGACACCGTCGAGTCATCTGCCACCTCCATCTCGCAAGTTGTCACTCCAGGCCGAAGCACCGCCGTGTGTGAGTCTTGATGCTGTTGCAGGGGGGGCAGGTGCGACCTCGCAGTGGTTGTGCCGCCCCCAGGAGGGAAAAAAAGCTCGCTGCGGGGCATCCTTCCCCGAAAAGCCCACTGGAGATCCCTGCCCGCGGCAGCCGGAAACAGTGGGAGACAGCGCCCGCGTCACTGGCAGTCCAGTGTCACGACTGCCGCCCAGAGCTCCCAGATGCAACCATCTCGCCATCAGCACGCGGGGAAAGCTCTTGCACCTTCCTTCCCGGGCGTCCCTGTGTCCGGGGAATGCCACTGCCATAGGGCCCGTTTCCCCGGACTGTCCGCATGTGCCGACAGCTCGTGTCCCCTTCAGCCTTTGGCCTCCTCTCGTCTCCGGCTCAAGAAATACCCGCAAGATCTTTGACTCTTCAACTCATCGTCATTCTCAATGCCCGGCGACGACCCTGAACAGCTACTAGCGTACCCGCTCGACTCGTCCAGGCGAAAGCCCGGTGGAGTCGTCAGTCCTCCGATCTCGGGATTTCGGTCTGCCTCCCAAAAGCCCAAAAGCCCTGGCCAGCCCTGCATCTCGGTGAACTGAGGGCGAGGCATGTCGGTCTCCGCCCATCTCGGCCGACCATCCTCCCATGATATAATTGGTTCAGTCTGACAACTCCAGTGGCCTGCGGGAACGCTGTACATTTTCAGGCACCAAGTACATCCGTTGCCGTCTCTATTACTTATATCGGCCTCTCAGTCGTGCTCCTTCGCCTAGGCCGCTCACAGCTGATCATATCGCATGCCTCCTGTTCCTTCCCGATTTCTTCACCGATCCGTCGATAATCAGCTTCAAGACCTGACGCTTCGTCAAACGTTCAGCTTCCCCGCGTCCCCACATTCCCGCATCGACGACAGAGCTCATCACACGGACTGGCCGGGACAACACAATACTTCCTGATTGAGATGTGAATAAATATCTTCAACTAAGGTGGCTTGAGATGACTATCTCGTTACTCAATTGAATACTTCAGGGTGAAAGATATATACCGACAGCGAGCAGCAGCCCGATCTGTTCTATCTGCTACTCGCTGTCGGTATGGCTGGTATTCCTCAAGTTGAAACTACTTGAGGTTGTTAATGGTTCGACTCCTCTCCAGACCAACCTACCTAGCAAATAGTTTGAACTGTAATCCATCGGGACTGTGGCCATTATAGGTCAGCTCTGACACTGCCGGGAGGGTCGGAAGCCACCGCTGCTCTTGTCTTGACGGAATTTGCCTATATATCTTGGGTCTCCTGGCTGTGGCTCATGATGTTCCGCACCACACGAGGATCCAATAATATCATCCATCAAGATGTCTTCACCTACCAAGGTTCATTTCCCCTCTTTCGGATTGCAAATCTGTGGCGAGCTTTATGCGCCAGCCGAAGGATCTCCCGATCGCAAAGGTGCTGCCGTGGTAGTCAGTCACCCAATGACGGGAGTCAAGGAGCAAACATCCGCCGACTATGTCCGAGTCCTCTCCAATGCCGGATTCCACGCCCTCATATTCGACGCTGGTTATCAGGGTGAGAGTACCGGGCAGCCACGCGGCCTAGAAGACCCTCACCAGCGTGTAGAGGACATCAAAGCCGCCATCACCTACCTCACGACCCATGGTGATCCCATTGTCCCTGGTCATATTGGCCTTCTCGGCATCTGCGCCTCTGGAGGATACGCTTCCTACGCCGCACAGTCTGATACCCGCATCAAGGCTCTTGCCACTGTGAGCGCTGCATGTGTGGGACGCATGACCCGCAATGGAGGTCTTCACGAGAACAACACCGAGAATGCGGAAGCTGTAGCTGGGGCCCTTGGCATCGCCGCTCAGTGGCGCAACAAGATCCCCAACCCTCCAGGCTCCCAGCCGCCGCCGATGTTCGAGACGGATCTGTCCAAAGCGCCCGACGACACCGACTCCTTCTTCAAGGACGCAGCTCAGTACTACGGCACCAAGAGGGGGCTCCATGAGCGTTCGGATCATCGCGTACCACTCTCAAGCTACGATCTCATGGTCAGCTATGACTCGTTCAACTTTCAACATCTCATCTCGCCACGGCCCTTGCTCATGATTGCTGGTTCCACGGCCCAGACACGCCACTATAGCGAGAAAGCTATCGCAACTGCCAAGGATCCCAAGGAGCTGTTCATCGTGCAGGGCAAAAACCACTTTGACCTCTATGACGACTTGGCGGAGGCTGGGCCAAAATTGGTGGACTTTTTCGGGAAAGCTTTGGCTGCTTAGGATAGCTGATGGGCATGGCATGTTTTAATAATTTGAATAATGCAAACGATCTGTCAAGATACACCGCATGATAGCCCAAAGCTCTCTGAGCAATGTCACGGATCACACCAATTCCATCACTTGGAGTCATTCAACACGAGGAGCAGCATGTCGTCTTCGGTTGTAAGATGACCTTCAAATATGCCATCTGTCTTGCCAATAACACCTAGGGACCCCCGCCCATGCTCTGATTCCGTCAAATGTCTACAGTCCCGAGTCCCTGCCAACGCCAAGTACCCTTGTTTGAATATCTTACAGCCCCGTGGCTTACCATCCCGTCTCCGTCCAAGTCCATCCACGTGGCTTCTAGTCATCTGCCCGTTCCGCTTTGGATCGTGGACCCTCGGATAGTCGGCCCCTGCCCCTGCGGCTGCCGCCCCTGGTCGACGTCGGGGTGGTGATCTCGCCGTCACCGCCGATGCTCTTGCGCTTCTTCTTGGTCGGCCGCGTGCTCGATCCTCCCTTGGGTCTGTAGCCGGCATCGTCGTCGCGCTTCCGCTTCGCAGCGGCGGCCCGTGCCGATGGGGCCGGTGTGCTCACGCTGTAGTCGTGATCGTCGTCCATGCTGGCGTCGAACGTGTCGTTGGCTATCTGTACGCTTGCCCGATCCACCGCTGACTTGCGCTTGCCCCCGCGTCCGCGACCACTGCCACGCTCCTTGGTGACTCCGACAGATCGCCTCTTGCGCCTGGCATCCGCCGGCGCCTCCTCGTGAGCGTCGTCCTTATCCTTATCCTCGCCATCCTGAAGGAACGTCTTGGGCGCATGCTTCCGAAGCCAGTTGTAGACGCTGGTCGGGTTGCGCATGGCGATGCTGTGGCTACTCGGAGCGGCGGGTGCTGCGGTGCTCGGCCGCGCAGAGGGCGCAAGTGTGGGCAGCATGTGTTCCTCGTCGATGCGCTTGTCCATCTCGTACAGGTAGTCGTCAATGTCGTCCGCTGTGAGGAAATGCGGCGGGTGCTGCTCTCCCTCAAACGGCTCCAGGTCTGCGATGAGTGCCGGCAGGTGCTCCTTGGCTTGGGTGAAGTTTGTATGGGGAGTCTCTTTCAACAGATCCTCCAACTGCCTCGATGGTTTGGGCCGTCCCTCTGATGGTGTGTCGGCGTCAAGTGGAGGGTATCCAGCCTCGGCAGGCGGTGTCATGGCGAGGTCGATTCTCTTGTCCAAGGGAATTTGTTGCGACTGGTTCAGGTCGAAGAGAAGGTCGAGGATGCGACTGGAATCAAATTAGAAGCTGAAGGATAGCCGTGGGAAGCGTATGGGATGCGCAACGTACTCGTTCTCCAGGGCGACACGCTTGGCCATGGCGAGGGCCTTTTGCTCCTGCTTGTGCAGCTCTTCGCTGTCGTGCATCTTTTGATCAAAGATGATTCTCATCTTGCGGTACTTCTTCTTCCAAGACTTGTATGTGGGCTTGTGGTCCGTGACTCGGGTGTCGTCATGGTCGTCGCCTTCGGGCTTGACGGCGCGGTCGGCACGCGCCGATGTCGATGCAGCATCGTCGTCCATACTGCCTGAACGACGAGGACAGTGTCGAGACTGTGGGTGCAGATGGATTTCGCTGTTCAATTCGTGCGATTGATGATTGCTTTTCGTGTTGGTTGGCGATTTTCGAGTGTGTTGTTGATGGATGGGGATGCTGACGTGTTGGGAAATGCTGCAGGAAAATGGTGGATTGGGAGGGCGTTGGAACCAGGGGAAAGGGACGGACGCGGCGGGACGGAGAATCGCGCGACGAGAGGGTGGGCGAGGCTGTACTCAGCAGAATAAAGGCTGCCGACTGGGAAGCTGCCGTTTGCTCTTTGGGAAGGAAGCTGCAGCCAATCAAAGGTTGAAAAAAGCACTGACCTCCGGACTCACACCCCGGCGCGGGGATAGTACCGTAAATCTCGACTTCGTGGCCTGGGACTACGGGGTACGCCTATCATTTGGAGGCGTCAGTCCACCACATCCTCACACAGGCTCTTCACCACCAAAAGAGAAACCATCAACTCCTTCACAGTACTCACATATCTTCAACGCTGTATCCCCTTCTCTGAGGTCCCTGTATGCTCAGATTCTCCCAAACATTCCGAATGGCCGAGAACGCAGCAAAGAGACTCAAGATGTCCCCCGTCACCATCGGCACCCACAACGGCCACTTCCACGCCGATGAGGCGTTGGCCATCCACATGCTCAGGCAGCTGCCCGAGTACAAGGACGCCGGCCTCATCCGTACCCGCGACCCCAAGCTCCTCGAAACCTGCCACACCGTCGTCGATGTCGGTGGCGAGTACGATGACGCCAAGAAGCGCTACGACCACCACCAGAGGGGCTTCGAAACAACCTTCCCCGGCAAGCCTACCAAGCTGTCCAGCGCCGGCCTTGTCTTCCTTCACTACGGCAAGGCCATCATCGCCCAGAGGCTCAGGGCCGCTGTACCCTCTTCGGCTAACGCCACCGAGGAGAGCCCCGAGGTCATCATGCTGCATGACAAGTTCTACGGCTCCTTCATCGAGGCCCTCGATGCCCACGACAACGGCATCTCGGCCTACGACCCCAAGGCCATCGCCGCCGCTGGCATCGAGAAGCGCTTCAGCGATGGCGCCTTCACCCTCGGCGCCATGGTTGGCCGCCTGAACCCCAACTGGAACGACCCCGTTCCTTCGGACCCTGAGGAGGCCCAGGCTGCCGAGAACGCCCGCTTCGAGATCGCCAGCCGCCGCATCGGCGAGGAGTTCGATAGCGGTCTGGACTACTATGTCAGGGCCTGGCTTCCTGCCCGCGAGGTTGTGAAGAAGGCCTTTGACGCCCGCTTCGAGCACGACGCCCAGGGCCGCATCCTCGTCTTCGAGGGCACCAGCGCCCCTTGGAAGGACCACCTCTACTCTCTCGAGGAGAACAACCCCTCCACCCTCTACGTCCTGTACCCCGAGAGCGGCCAGCCCGGTGCCAAGTGGAGGGTGCAGACGGTCCCCGTGTCCAAGGACTCGTTTGAGAGCCGCAAGCCCCTTCCCGAGGTGTGGCGAGGATTCAGGGACCAGGAGCTGGACGGTATCTCGGGCATCCCGGGCTGTGTCTTCGTTCACGCGGCTGGTTTCATCGGTGGCAACAAGACCTTTGAGGGAGCCAAGGCCATGGCCCTCAAGGCTCTGGAGTAAATTCGGAAATGATTCATTCATGAAAGGCATCACGAAAAGTGGGAGTGACGAATCATGGCTGATGTTGTGGATTTGAGAAAAGCCAGAGAAATGAAAATAAAAGACAATAACCACCACCTTGTTCTCCTCAGTCGTCTCCGCCATGCTTTGTCTTGTCCACTCCCTCGCCGTGCTACGCCCGAGGGTGACGGGGACGGAGACTGCCAGATGTCCAAATCATCAACTCACATGTCAACTTAGGAGACCTCGACGCTGCGTATCCCTAGTCGCATGGAGAGCGTCGGTCAACCTGTTCCACCGCTCCAGACTCAGCCCCGGACCGTGCGTAGACGGGAACGAAAGGTGGTACAAGAATGTGAGCCTCGGGACGGGCCTCTGTCTGTCTACCCTCCCGCCCCCTCGCGCGTCACAGCTCAACTGTTCGCATTTCCCAGAGCGCCCCCGGGTACCGCCCCGTCAACGCCGAAAAGACACGTAGCGTGCAAATCAAGGAAAAGCAGCAGCAAAAATCAAAAGCGAACAGACTAGGATCGCCCTCGTGAAATCGTCAAGACGTGTTTGGTCCATCGGGGGACAGACGTGGATGCCTCCGTGACACTGCGTCACCGTTGCCAGCGGTTGTTTGTTTTTCAGTCTGGGCCGTGCCGCTCAGTGGCAAGCCTGGCTTGCCATCGCGCATCGGACCTCGAGACTATCTCCGGATGGGGATGCTCTCGGTCTTGGAGGCCGGGGTCGGGGTGCCCTGGGGCTGGGGGCTGGAGCCTTCGGACCTGTTGTGCTCAATCTCCTCGGCACTGGTCTCCCGGTTGAGGAAGCTGGACTCCTTGACAGGGCTGCCGGCCTGGATTCCGGCGATGCTGCCGTGCTTCTGGATGCCGTTGCTGTTGGAGGAGCCGTTGACGGGGCTGGAGAGATGGGGGATCTTCTCGGGGACGGGGTGCTGGGATCCAACAGCGCCGGCATCGACACCGTCACCCTTGCCGGCCTTGGACATGGCGTAGTCGCCAGAGTCGAAGTACTTGCGGTCCTTGAGGTGCTTGGCGAAGTGATCGGATCGCGAGGGGAGCTTGCCGTAGAGGCGGAAGAGTCGCTGCTCCTCGGGGGAGAGGGTCTGGAGGGGGGTCAGGGTCAGCTTTGTCTGGGTGCTACAGAGACTCGACCTTCTCTAGAAGCGGGTGATCTTCGAGGAGAAAGCGACGAGAGAGGCTGTCGTACCGAGATGTCGACCTTGTTCTTCTGGTGGGGGTTCATGCTTGCGGAGTGGATGCGGGCAAGGGCGGTGTTGTAGTGCAATCGATCCGTCGACTGAATTCCGGCCAAGTCCCAAGTGCAGACAGTTGCGATGGGAGAAGAAAGCTTTCGAGAAGTGACAATTCGCGGTGTAGAGGTGAAGGAAGAGGAAGTGTCGTGGTAGTGGTAGTAGAGGCGTGGGTGGGTTGAAGTTAAGGTCGGGTAGTCACGTTGCGGGCTCCTAGTACAAGTAGTGCCGGGTCCATAGGCGGGGTCTCTTTTTCCTGACACCCTCCCATTGCTCGGTCTTCAGTTGTCGGGTGGAAGGCTTGCAACAGTGGGCTGCTATATCCGCACCGGGTACATAGTTTGAATCAGGACAATCCACACATCCCATGACGGAAACGTCAAGCAGGTGACAATTCGGCGGTATCGCGGCATGTCGTTATCACCCGTTTTGCGTATCAAGAAACTTTCTCTCTGTCAAGCCATAAGAGCTGCGATGTTTTCCCACAGCTCAGGGAGCTTAAAAACATTTGAAGCCTAAGTGATAAGGTGAGGCGGGATTGGGTTTCTGGTCACCGGGACACCGTCCTGTGCATAATGCGCATTGCTTCCATGTTTCAGCAGGCCTTGCTGGTGGTTCGCCAATGAGACGCCGAGGTGACCTCGTTGGGCTGCAAGGTGGAAGGGGACCAGCCCCCCGCTAGAGACGGGCGGGACGGCCGTTTGCTTCCAAGCGCGTCCCTGTGCGAAAGTGTGTCTAGCTCGCTATGGTCCCTGGAGCTTCCAGAATCACTGAATGGCTCGTGGACGACCTCAGAATACCACAAGCTCAGTCTTACCGACATCTACAGCTGTACCTGCCGCGGCAATGTGAGTTCAGCTTGGCAAACAACGGCAAGGGTCCGTCAATGGGACGCCGTTTCGGGCCAGGCTTCATCGCTCCACACACGCCTCACCATGTTCCCATTCTCTCAGCAAAAGCCATGATATCGTCAACCCAGGTTCTCCTCGTGGCACGGCCTGGACTGGCCCCGCCGGAGTGGACGGGTGCTTGTGCTGCCAGGTCATGCAGTTAGGCATCCTACCGGCTTTTACCGCCCAATCACCCCTTGGCAGGTGCTCCAAATGGTTGTGCCCAGACAACTTGGAGTGATACTCATCAACCTCCAACCGGATCGTCTCCCTGGGTGCTCACTTGACCAACCGATCGGTGTGGAGGAGGGTCCGGTCTCAAAACACCCTTCCGATAGAGCCTGATGGGGATATCGTTCCCCTTGAGATGAATGTTGGATCGCCGTGTTTTGCCACTGGTGACCTCAGAGCACAGGGGTGCCAGGGGGTTGATCGGCATTCACGGGTCAAGTGCCCAACTGAAGGTCTGACCGAGGGGGGCCGATATTGTGCCTGTCCGGTGGTGATGTCCACTGAGGCGGTGCTCGCTGGAACGTAGGCACAAGCTGTAGACGGCCTAAGCTAGCTCCTTGGCATTTGTTTCGTTTCATCCTGCACCGAGCTCAACGACTTGTACAGGAGCCTTCCTTGACAGCATCCTCTCCCTGGCATCTCGTGTAAAGATGCTTTGACGAGCTTGATGACGTGCGACCCTTGATGGGCCTCGAGTCCCCATAAGTACAACTGTCTCCAGGTCAGACGCAGGGCGAGCCAGCTTGCGTGGTTCTGTGCCAACAATGCCGCTGAACCATCACCGGCCCAGCTGAGTCCGCCAGAAAGCTAGAAGATGTGAACCGTGTGATCACTCCAAATCAACGAGTCAGTCGAGGTCACGGTCAGTCGGTGCCTCGAGCTTAACGCGGGGGGCGACTAGACGGGAGAATCTTCGTGCGAACCAAATGCGGATGATCGATGGATGAGGGCATATCCTACACGGGTTGACAATGGTAAGTTTGGTGATTTACTTGACCTTACAAGGGTTCTGCCCGGCTCAATTGGATCAAGATGCTCAGGTCGATACTGGAGTGACTGACACCTGGAAGCTGATGCTGGCCAGGTGACCAACCACCCCCGCCCTCCCTTATCCCTTATCTCTCCCCGCGCCATCCCCAAAAGAGCTAGCGCATTGAAGAATTTCTGAAATTCTTCCAACGCCTGGCCTTGCCCGAAAACTCCAAGCACCTGTACAGCAGGCAGGCAGACCACCAGACAGCATCACGCCCACGCACCCCCCAGCCGACTACCGACATCCCTCGCAATGGCGTCGTCCGTGGTCCCCCTCGCGCACGTCAAGCTGCCATCCGGCCCCTCGCCCGTCACCGCCGAGCAGAACTACTGGAAATCGTTTAAGAATCAGCTCCAGATTCCGTCCCCGACGAATTACCCCGTCACACACATCAGCGATGCCTCGACCGACGGCAGCTTCGCCGTGACGACCGGCACCCGTGTGCAGATTTACTCGGTGCGCACGCGCAAGCTCGAGAAGACTGTGACGCGGTTTTCCGATGTTGCGAGGAGTGGTGATATTCGGAGAGATGGCAAGGTCATTGTCGCGGGCGAGGATACCGGCCGCGTCCAGGTCTTTGACGTCAACTCGCGCGCCATTCTCAAGACGTGGATGACGCACAAGCAGCCCGTCTGGACGACGCGCTTCTCCCGAACCCAGCTCACCAACTTGCTCAGTGCCTCCGACGACAAGACTGTCCGGCTCTGGGACCTGACGAGCAACGACCCCACGCAAACATTTGTTGGCCACCAGGACTATGTCCGCAGCGCAGACTTCATGCCGGGATCCACGGCAAACCTGCTCGTCTCGGGCAGTTACGATTCTACCGTCAAGCTGTGGGACCCCAGAGTCGGCTCCAACCAGGCCGTCATGACCTTCAAGCACGCCGCTCCCATCGAGGACGTCCTGTCCATGCCCTCGGGCACCACCGTGCTGGCCGCCGCCGGCAGCGCCATCTCCGTTCTCGACCTCGTCGCCGCCCGCCCCGTGCAGCTGATGACGAACCACCAAAAGACCGTCACCTCGCTCTCCCTCGCCTCAGGCGGCACCCGCCTCGTGTCGGGCGGTCTCGACGGCCACGTCAAGGTCTTTGAGACGACCGGCTGGAACGTCGTGTCCACGACCAAATACCAATCCCCCATCCTCTCCGTTCGCGTCATCTCCTCCTCGGCGGATCCTACCTCCACCGACAGGTCAAATTCCAACGACCGCCACCTCCTCGTCGGCATGCAGTCGGGTGTCCTCAGCATCCGCACCCGCCTCTCCGGGCCCGAAGCCATCCGCCAGCGCGAGCGCGATCGCGAGATGGCCGCCCTCCTCGCCGGCACCCTCGACGCCCACGATGCCAGCAACTCGAAGCGCAAGCGCCGCGTCAACGCCGCCAAGCGTCTCGACATGGCCGGCGAGTCGGCCGACGTCGTCATCGCCAACGAGCCCCGCGAGTCCCGCCGCTCCGAGACGAAGTGGCAGCAAGACCTTCGCCACGGCCTGTACGCACGCGCTCTCGACCGTGTCCTCGACCCGGCCAAGTTCGCCAAGGGCGCCGCGGAGAAGAAGAACATCCCCCCCAAGACAAAGGGAGGCGTGCCCGCACCAGCACCGCCAATCGAGGTCCTCACCCTCCTCCTGGCCCTGCGTCACCGCAGCGCCATGCGCAGCGCCATGGAGGGCCGCGACGAGCGCTCCGTCCAGCCCATCCTGCGCTGGGTGGCCGCCCACATTGTCGATCCGAGATACGTCTCGGTGTGTGTTGAGGCTGGCATCCACCTCATCGAGCTCTACGCCGAGTATGCCGGCGACAGTGCCGATCTGGCCGACGCCTTCAAGCTGCTGCGCAAGCGTGTGGTGGGCGAGGTGGACAAGGCAAAGGCCGCCTGCGAAACGAGCGGCATGGTGGACGGGCTCATCCTCGGCACGGTATGATACCGGCCGCCTCGAGGGAGCATTGTGTGTCGACGTGTCTTTGGTTTCTGCTTGGCTGCATTGCGATGGCGTTGGGGAGAAGTGACAAGACTGGCTTGTAAAAAACGGTTTTAGATTTTGAAAAGGCGACAGACAATACACCCTTACCCCATGTGCCTCCGCCTTCCTCATCGTGCTCGTCTCACAATGCATGCAACGATACTTCAGAAGGCTGTTGAGACGGAGATATTGTCTTGTGAACTGTATAATCTCTATTATCCCCCACCTTCCTGCCTGGATATCAAAATGCCACCACTCAGCTAGAAAAGCTGGCCAGAAACCCAAACGCCACGACAACCGACACCCGAATCTCATCTATACGTACAAACATCGTTCACATCGAAACGTAAGGAAAGGGTGGCTATGCTTGCCACATTAGTATCCGCCGTGCCTCCTCGACCGCCCGGCACCAATGTCGATGCGACTCATCTCCTGTACCAGAGCCCATTCTTGACCGGATGGGTCAGGGCCGAGGCCGCCGCTCATGATGGGCAGAGGCACTTTTGCGGGCACCGGCGGAGCCATACCACGAGGCGCACCGGGGGAAGTGCTGTACTGTGGTGCGTGGTTCTCGTTCGGGTAATCCCATGTGGACGCACGGGGAAGCCTTGAAGGCGTGAAGTTTTGGCCGTTGTCCTGGTAGTTGTACGAGGTCGTAGGCGCGAGCGGGCTGGTGCTCGGAGGGGGAGCCTGTGCGTGACCGGCAGATGGGCGGTTACTCTTCTTCTGCAGCCTGTTCCTGCCACCACTGCTGGGTATAACAGGCAGATCAGCGGGCATTGCGTAGCTCGGGGGAGGGGCCGGGGCCGCTGATTGCGAGTGAGGACGACCAGCAACTCGAAGGGGCCGTCTGCCACTGGGTGGCATTGGCTGGGCGCCGCCGGGCCTCTGCCTCCCGTTGTCTGGGGTAGCACCCTTTGGGCCCTTTGGCTCCGGCTCAGGAGCCCAGGTGTCCATGGGAAGATGGTCCGAGGGATCGATCTCACGGCCATCGTGGGTGATGATTTTGGCGTCCGGGTCAGGCTTCGTATCTTTCTCGGTGGCGAGCGACGGGTTCAACATGTCGTACGAGTCGGGACCGAAGGGGATGCCCGAGAGGCGACGTCCGCCTTCGTTGCTGTCTGGCGGAGGCGGCGCAGGACTGACTGACTTGCGCTTGATGGTGTGGTTGGGGTTTGGTGGCGGGATAGGAGATACCGACCTCGCCTTGACCAGCTGCCTGTCCTGCGAAGGAGCACTCGAATACGTGACCATGGCCCTGTCGTAGGAGTGAGGTGCCGGCGGGTGAGGCGAGCCGCCGTAGCCATAGCTCGAGTCGTTGGGCTGCCTGCCACGCGTGGAATGTCCCATGTTCTGTGGAGCGTACTGCCTCTGCTGCTGCTGCTGAAGCTGGAGCTGCTGCTGTTGCTGCAACTGCAATTGGTGCTGCTGCTCCTGCTGCTCTCGTAGCAGCTGTTCTCTCTCCTGCTGCAACTGCTGTTGCCTCCTTTCTTCGTGAATGCGATCGGCAACCTCCTGTGCCAGAACGGGGTCGACACCGGGGACCAGTGAAGGAGGTACCGGGGGCATCCCGTAGACCTGGAGTTCGTTGCCTTGAAGCTCACCTACGGGGGGAGCGTGGTGGCTGCTGTAGGATGGCAGCGAGAGGTCTCGTTCTCCGGGGCTGTTTCTGTAGTCTCCAAAAGACAGGGGCGAAACGTTCGGCTGGCGCTCGTAGTCCTCCTCTGCCTGGTAGCTTGGCTGCGGCGACGGAGTGTAGCGGTCAAATTGACCGCTGCGGCGCCCCGAAAGGTTCAGGGGCGCCGGGGACGGCACGTTGTCATAACCGGCAGGCTCATACCGGCCGGAATCATAGCCAGCATCCGCGTACTGCTGCTGCTGCTGCTGCGATTGCGCTCGCGACCTGGTCTGAAGCGACATGCCCAGAGGGGATGGCGATTCAGGGACGTCCTCAACCGTTGGCTGCATGGAGCGGGAGGGATCGTATCCGTTGTCGTAGGAATGATGCCTGGGAGGCGACTGGTTGTGGTACTGTTCTTCACCAGGATGGGGTACCACGGGTGCCGACTCGTATGGCCGGTAGGCTGGTCTTCCGGGGTAAGAAGGGGCGCGACGGTGTGCCTCCTGCTTGAGAATGTCATGGCGCATTGGCGACGTGTTTTTGGGTGGCGTCTCGAACGATGGCCGAACCACGACGTCCTGCGAGTTCACATTGCTATTGTGCCTACTGCGATGGACGGGCGGTGGCGGTGGCTTGTCGTCATCGCCAGGCAACTCCTGCCTGTAGTGATCCACTGGGGAAGAGGCTCCGTAGGGGTCGGGCGGGTGGGAGTACTGGCCCCTCGATTCTCGGCGATCGTAGGACTGATGTCTGGGGCTGTAGTCCCTCTCGTCGTACTCATTGCCGAAACTGCTGCCGTATCGGTCGTTAGATCGCGGGGTGTGCTGGTTGGATGTGTCGAGGCGCGGGGGAGGCGTAGCGTAGGCGAGCGGCGGCGGAGCACCGGAAGCCTGAGAGTAGGAGGTACTCTGCTGGTGGCGGCGGCTGGGAGAAGGGGTGTTGTACTCGACAGCCTGCAATGGCGACTGATTCGGGATGAAGGCAACAGGCTGCTTCGGTAGGACCCTCGGAGGGGTCACGGCATGCTCGGGGGCAGAGACTGGGGCTGACACCGGGGCGGAAATAGGCGGCGGCGCGGGTGCCTCTCCGGTGACGGGGTCTGAAGGCAGAGGGCGCCTCTTGACGGGAGTCCTAGATGCACGCTGTCCATCTTGGGCATCAGCAGCCACGGGCTTGGACTTGGCCGCCGGCTTCTCGGGCTTGGGCCGGGTGTCGTAGTAGGTGATCTCCATGCGGATGTCACCGGCGTATCTGCCCTTGCACGTCAGGGTGTGCCAGAGATCGCTCTGGCCGCCTCCGCTGACAACGATATCTCGCAAGTCGATCCAGGTCTCCCCAATAAGGTCGGTCTTCTTGTCGTCGTTGAACACGGAGACCTTGAGCTGGTAGTAGTCGGGAGAGTCGTGGACAGTGAAGCGGAGCTCCTGATCCCTGTGATGGCCGTGTAAGTGGGGAGGCTGGGAAGGTGGGAGGCGAAGAGGGAAGTTTGCTTACCACTTGGGAGTCTGTCCGCCACGGATGTCGGTGGTGGTCTTTTTGGCCTCCTTGCCGAGACGGGCTGCGCAGTAGGGATCCTGCTTGCCGATTGTCTTCCTGTTGGGCAAGTTCTTCGCGCGGTCGACAATGGCGACCAGGGTGCCAATCTCGGGTCCGTCGACAGTCATGTCGGAAAAGATGCCGGCCGTGTGCGCGACACTCATCGGAGCTCTGATTTTCGTCGCCATGATTGCGGTGGTGGTCTTGCCAGTCGAATCGAGCGAGGCAAGGCTGGGAGGGTTGTGCTGCCTGGGGCGGACAATGTCTGGAAACGGTTACACAGACAAGGCACGCGGGCGCAAAGTCGAAAGGGTCCTGGGAAATGCGCTCGGCCGAGCGAGCTGGCCGATTTTGTTCAGATGGATGATGTGCTGGTTGCTGGGCGGAATCCGAGGGGTATCATGAGGAGTGAAACAAAACAAACCGGTGATGGGAGTTGGCGCGGGCTGGGTCCGGTTGGCGGGGTGGTAAACAAATGACGATGCAGGCGAGACAACCGGTGATCAACCTGACGACACTCGCAATCCAAGGGCCACGGAAGGAAAAGACATCCAGTAGACAGGACTGGCGAAGGGAGGGGAGAGGAGAAAAGAGAGAGAGTGGAAAGTAGGTGAAGAGTTGGAATGGAGGCGGATGAGGGTTGGAATGGGCATGTAAGATGCGCGGATGGAGATGGCTGGGTGCATACTGCCAGTACCAGCCGCAGAGCTCGGTCACTGGCGCCGGAGTGCAGGGGCTGCCGGTCCAAGCCCCCCCATTACCTATACCCCCGCCCCACATGGAGCTTAGCCAAGTGCCCTCTGCGTGGCTGGGACGGTAGGGTGGAGCAAAACCTCGAAAACTCGGAGGCTGGCTTCAATTGAAGTCGAACCGTCGACAGGGGCACGACGCTGGGCCAGGGCCAGTTGTACTGCCTGGGCGGTTTGTTTCCCCTTGCCCCTGGGCAATGCCCGTCATCCTTGCGTCGCATCAAGCCGGGAGACCCAGTCCTGCCTCCAGTCCTGTCTCCAGTACTGCCACCCGATTTCAGCTTTCTCGCCAGTCGATGGCCGCCGATGCACATTGCAGATTACCAGGGAACCCGACCTGGAAGGACGCCATCTCTTGTCTCTATTTCCTATCTCCCCCCAATGGTCTTGAAAACAGACCATGGTCTTTTCTCCTTCCGATCGGTGGGCCTCTTTAGTGCTGCCACGAACACCCCTGACAAGAGCCACCTTTCTGATTTTTCGTCTGTTTCCCGTCATCGGTCGCGAAGTAGCTGCGCGGGTAGCGTCGTTGCTGAGGCTCCCTTGTTTACTACTACCTTTCCAACGTACCACGCCGATGGAGTCTTTGGTCTCCGCCAGCAACGGCGGCCCGCTGCGAGTCAGCTCGCACTGAAACAACAGGAAGAGAGGACGCGAGTCTCTCCCCTCGCATCCGCTTCCCGCCAAGCAAAGCACAGAGCTGCGGACTGCTAGATGGGCGTTTTCAATGTCGAAGCATGCGCGTCCAGAGGCTCATTGGCCAGGCGGCTCCTCGTCCCAAGGTCACAGCCTCAGCGGGTGACGCGACCACACCACCAGGGGTTGTTCCCGAACTCCATCTGGGTGCCAAGCGCCCGCCCTGTCAGACATGGCAAAACGAGGTGAAGATCAACGGGCCTCGGGGCAGTGTCAACACAAAAACGCGGCCACCATCTGCCAATCCTCGATAGCTCCCGCATGCTATATTTGTAGCACAGCCGAGGAAACATCATGCCGCTCCGTTTCACCAAGCACGAACGAATAAGCTCACCCGGAGGACATGGCCCATCGTCCGATTGCTCCGACCTTTTGACCTTCACCATCCCCCACACCTTGTGCTACCGCCGGCGGCGAACCTCCACGCGGTCGTTCCATGTTTAAATCCATGACAGCGCCCACCTCGCCTCTCTCGCCAACGACGCGCGGCCATCCTCGGACTTCAGCATCGTGGATCCAATTTTGCAGCAGACATCGACTCAGGGACGGCGACTCCGACCCAAAAGCCAAGACCCGGAACTCGGTCACTCTCATCAAGTTTGGCAGCGGGTGTTGAATCATTCATTGCTGCGCCATCCAATGCCATCCTCTATCTATCATGGGCTCAAAGGCCCTCGTCCATTTCGAACGCTCATAAGCAAGGGCCGAAGCCTGCCCGGTGTGTCCAGAGGCAATTGACTGCCCCTCCACCTCATCGTGGTAGGTATCTTTAGTTCTCCAATCGCTCCCAGTGTCGCCCCCTGGCCGCATATGGAAGACATCATAGCTCCCTCCCTTCCAACAGTTCCCCGACTTCGATGACACCTACAATCTCGCCCTTTTCCAGAATAGCAAGTACAGAGTCCGGCCCGCAGACACCCTCTTCCTCGTCATCCGCCGTCAGGCCCCGGACGTTCCGGACAAAGTCGACAGCCCTCCTCACGCTCGTTCCCGCGCAAATGGACAGCATCTCGTGTCTTGGCACAAGCAGGCCCTCGACATCCGCAATCTTCCTCCCCAGGTCTCCAGGTGCGCCGGAGCATAGCCGTCGGATACGGCTCGGAGATGCCACCTCGTTGCCACCGCGCACCCATCGGACTGGCGAGTCGAAACCGGCTCGCAGCAGGTCACTGCCGACACTCTGCGCATCAAGCACGTCCGGGATGCTGTCCCATTGTACGGCCAGGTCCTTGATTGTGCCCGACTTCTCTTGCCGGAATGTGGCCCCGATGGCACCGCCTGGGTGGTTACGTGCAAAGACCTGCGCAATGCTGGGGTGCAGTTCCTGCGCAGCCGCCATGGCCACAGCGTCACCAACTGCCAGTGCCACCGTCGTCGATGTCGTTGGCGCCGACACGCCAAATGACGCAGATTCGCTTTCGTGAACCGGCGCCGGGAGCAGAATCGTATCAGGGCGCAGCTTCGTAAACTCGCACGTATCCGCCCGTGCGTGGCCCGTCAGCAGGATCAGCGTCGAGACCCTCTCGATATGCGGGACGAGGCTCATGAGCTCTGCTGTTCTGCCGGAGAATGTGATGAGTATGAGTGTGTCGTCGGAGGAGACCACCCCAAGGTCGCCATGGAGTGCGTCCAGAGGGTTGAGGAAGACCGTCGGCACCGACAGACTGTTGAACGTGGCTGTGATCTTATTCGCAATGTGCCCCGATTTACCGACGCCGGTAATGACAACCTTGCCCCTTTCGTTTTTGTGTCGAATGATGGCCTCGACGGTCCTGTTGAAGCCATCTCTGGCAATGGGATCCGTCTCATACAGATGCGCCACGGATCGAAGAGCTTGCGCCTCGGTCGTGAGGACGTGCAACCCGGTCTGTAGCCGCGTCGCCGCTCTCTGGTTCGCCTCGAGGGTCAGACTGTCGGCCGCGGATATGCTCAGCGACTCGACCGACTCGCATAGTTCTTGCGGCGGCGACGGCGGTGATGGCGGTGGTGCGGCGTTGTGTTTTGACTTGCCGAGGACGAAGACTGCACTCGTCTGCACGGGGCGGTGCTCCGCGTGGCGGCGGTCGCCCATGGCGAAGCTGTCGGCGGGCGCTGGTGACTGATTCAATGGCATCGAGAACATGTGTCCGATCTTCTCCGTTCCTTCACGATCCGTGCCGCAAACTTCAAAAAAAAACCTCGAGCGGTCAGAGACCCTCTGGGCGTTCGGGAGGTTGCGGGCGCCGCTGAAATTATGAGTAGCTGCCTTTGCGATTCGATGACGGGTCCACTGGGGCTTCGAGGCGCAACGTCTGACAGTGATCGGGAAGGAAAACAACGACTTGAACTAGGTGTCGATGAAGTCGAGAGCCGGAGTGAAACAGAACATGTTGGAAGAATAGGGGTGGGTATCAGTGAAGGGCGGGATATCTCTGGGATACTTATTTCTCTCAGCGACGCGCTGGGCATCGGTTCGGCTCGAAATGGACGACGTAAAAGATATGGCCCCGGCAGACACACCCTGGCCCCCCTGGTTCCGATCTAGGTTGACCACCATCAGAAGCTCCCCTCCCTCCCTGGCTCCCCCCATCGCGGAGCGAACCTGGTCACTGCAGTCTCAGTTCCGCGTGGGTGGATAGGCCCATGAGGACCGGCGTCCTCTGTGACTGGCCGTCTGGTCCACGGGGGGAGTCGCTAGGCCAAGGCCGCCCTGATTGCAACGCATGTGTGCCCTCTGGCGTGATCGCGGGGTCGGCGTTCGCCCGGAAGCCGACTGGTGATTGAGCTTTCCCATCCCCCATTCCGACGGCCATGGCTCGGTGATCGACGTCACCTGGAAGCTCGAGTCTCTTTTCGTTGTAGAGCAAATACAACCTGACGCTTTCTGCTTCCTCAGAGGCTCCCCGCGGAGACCCAGGCACATGTCCCTGATCGATGCATCAAGATGAGGCACAAAGGCGCACGCCTGTGACTTGTCCGAGCGATGCGGGGCGGCCGTCCCGCCTGTGCCGACGCGGTCACTTCTAGCGGCATTTGTGAGAGGGGGTACTTTGCCAGATACGCCCGCTTTTGGTCGTACCTCGATGCACGTCAGCTCGATCTCAGAAGTGTTGACGTCTATGATTGATAAACAGATCCACACCAGCGGCCACACCGATCGTCCAAGGACCCTATGATGTTCAGGGGCCCGATATTGAAAGGGTCATCACAACTTGGCGCCAGAGCCTGCGCCAACTCCCCCTTTCCGGAGTGACGGCCGCAGTCAGCCTGGAAAGGCGGTAAGATGAACAGGAAGGACGGGATCTGCCGTTTTGCGAGCCAGTCAGGGTTTCTTTGATTTCTTATCAGCTCAAGCTGCGACCTTCCTTGCGGCTGACTCCAAAATTGTCGTGACCTCCCCGATGCTCTCGATGCTGACCCATTCCTCCGCTGCGTGAAGGCCTTCGCCTTTGGGACCGTACACCACGGATGGGATGCCAGCTTCGTTGAGAAGACCAGCATCACACCAGAATGCTGCGGCGCCAGGCTTGATGTCCTGTCCCGTCACGTCTTTAATCACTGACGCAAACGACTCAACGAGCGGATGGTCGTCAGGCAGGGCTGATCCTGGACGAGAAAAGGTGACTCGAGGAGCCTCGTATGCAAAACCTGGTGTCCGAGCCGCCACGTCGGCCAAGAGCTTCTCCAGATCATCGATGATGAAGGAAGGAGTCTGAGGTGGCACGGTGCGAAATTCGACGGTGAGAGTGCATTTGGCGGGATAGCTTGAGGGTTCTTCGCCTCCGACAATGCGCCCGCCGTGAAGATGCGCCTTGCCCAGCTTCGGGTGCGTCGGCAGCGTCTTTCCATACTCCAAAAGGGCCACCTGCAGAGCACCAGACAGCAGAATCGCGTCGACGCCGAATTGGGGTTGCGATCCGTGGGCAGCCTTCCCGACTACGTCAATCTCTACCCAGACGAAACCACGATGCGCTGTCACCATGTCTTGTGAAGTAGGCTCAGGGATGATGGCCACGTCTGCACTCCAGCCTGCGGCGAGAACATCCTCGGTGCCCTTGGAGAAGTTCTCCTCGTCCGCGACGGCAGCGAGGATCACATCGCCGCGCAGCTTGGGAGCCGATGGCGAAGCGAGAGTTGCGAGAACCGCCATAGCTGAAGCGACACCTGCTTTCATGTCGAGGCAACCACGCCCATAGATGCGGCCTCCATCTTCGGGCCTGAGCTCGCCACTCAGTGGATCGGCATCCTTCCCGTAGCTGGTGAGACTGACGGTGTCGATGTGGCCGTTGAACATGAGGGACTTTCCTCCACCAGTGCCGCGCAGAACCCCGACGATAGAGGGCCGCCCGGGTGACGGCTCGATCCAGTGGGCCTCAAGACCCCGGTACGTGAGCCAGGCAAAGATGTACTCGGCGATCGCGGTTTCCCCAGAGCCTGGTGCGTCAGAGAGATCTGGGTTAGCAGAGGCAATAGTGGTGAGCAGCTGAGTGAGCCCGACTGGATCCTCGATAGACACATCCAAAGGTGTCATGTATGGGCGCGGGCCCTCCGTGTTGAGAATAACGACGACAGCGTCACGAGTGAGCCAGGCTGGCCGCTGTGGTCCGCTCGCAAGACGTCGAAGACCAGCCAACGTCGCCGCGCCACAGGGTCCGCTTCGGATGCCACGGGTGCTGAGCTCTCCAACAGCTTGATGCGCCTCAAAGTCGGACACAGTGACACAGACGTCGATGCCTGAACGCAGATCCTCAAAGGCTGTTGTCGAGATGGTCCCGCAGTTGAGGCCCTCCATGATGGTTTTGGAGGTCGGGACTGAGCAGGGCTTTCCCTCTTTCAAGCTCTTGTACACGCAGGCAGCGGTATCAGGCTCCACGGCCATGACGGCATAGGCGCGGTCGTTGGACTTTGCGTGGCGTACAACGGCATGGGTCAGGGATCCAACACCGGCCGGAGTCACGATAAGATCGGGCTTCAGATTCTGTTCAGAAAGCTGCTCGTCGACCTCGGCGAGTAGGCCAGAGTAGCCCTCGACAATCCAGGCGGGAATCTCCTCGTATCCCTCGAAGGAGCTGTCCTGCACAAAAAGGCCGGCGGTGGTAGACTTGGCGGCGGCGAAAGCTTCCATCATGGCCCCGTCATAGTCAGAGGGGCTCACGATGACCTCGGCGCCCTCAGAGGCAATTAGGTCTACGACCTTTGCGTCGATGGACCGCGGCACGTATATCTTGGCCTTGATATTGAGCATTCTTGCCATGGCTGCAATAGCCCGTCCATGATTGCCGGCAGAGGCAGTGAACAGTACGATCGAGTGCTTCTGGGCGCAGCTGGCAAGGTCCTCGAATGAGATATCCAAGGGGAGGCCGAACTGAGAAATGATAGCTCGACATGTGCCCCATGAGGCGCCGAGGATCTTGAAGGCAGGCAGCCCCAGGCGGAGACTCTCGTCTTTGACAAAGACGGCCTTGACCCCCAGTTCCTCGGCGAGGTCTTCCAGCGAGGTCAAAGGGGTGCTGGAGAATCCTGGAAGCTGAGAGTGGAATTTTCGTGCTAGCGATAGGTCTCCATCAGCGATGATGGGGGAGGTGGCCTGGTTGAAGAAGAGGGTTTTTCGTGAAGAAGACATGGCGATGACTGGTGATGTCTGGTGGTCTTGGAGCTCAATTGTAGTCCTGGACGTAGGTTGTCTTATATGACCGACCGATGTGTTGTGCGAGCACCATTTGACATCGCGCCCTGTTCTGACATTGCAGGAATGGCAAATGCTGAAAGGCGTAGACGATGTCGTTCATGATTGTGCCCTTGGTCCGGAGGAGAAGCAGATAAGAAGCGCGCTCTCGTCGGGTCAGGGCGCGAGATGCGGGGTGGGACAAGATCGCTTCCCCGAGGGCACGCCTTGCAGGTGCAAGAGTGTTCGTCCATTGAGTGTGGGCTCCAAATGACGTTCTGAAGAGGGATCGCAGACTGGAGCGGTTGACAAGACATTTCGAAGCCAAAAAAAAAAAAAAAAAAAAAAAAATGAGCTTGACGCCTGAGCCCGATTTACGACCGGGACATCGGTTCAGTTCAATTTGGCAGGGGCACGCGGGTTGCACCTTCCGATCCGAAGCGACCACCCATTCCCCGCGTCCAGGGCTCCTGCTCTGGCTGCCTCCCACTGGCAGATCCTGGTCCGTTGAAACCGCCTCGGTTATTGGCCGACCGGGGCACCTCAGCCCGCCAAGGCTGCGCTTTTACGCTGGACAGGGGGCGCGGGAAAGCAAATCCAGGGTCGCCAACCCGCTGGATGGCCCCAAAGGGCTGACGAGACGGCCGGAGGGTTGCCGAAAGACAGCCCAAGAACCTAATGCCCAGACTGGAAGACCGGGTGCGACCGAATTGGGGGTCTTGGGTTTCCATGTCCTCGCTCAATCTCCGCCAGTAAAACTTCACCGCGTGTTTTCCCTTCTCTTGGCCAACAGGAGACGCTTCTCACAGCATTCCCGCGGCCAATTTCCAGCTCTTCAAAAGCAGTGCGAGCCCTTTGCAGAGTGCGACAGACGACTGCGATTGCGATGACCTACGACTGCGACCGCACCACCGACAACGACACCTACTCCCCTTCATCTACGACCACCACCTACAATGCAGCTCTCTGCCGTGCTCCTCGCGGCCCTGAGCCTGAGCGCACGAGTCCTCGCCCAGGACCTTGTTGTGACCTGCGGCAGGGCGGAATACACCTACGAGCAGATCGACGAAGCAGCCGAAGCAGCTTGCGACCATGTCAAGGACAAGACGACGGCCGGCAGCAACAAATACCCCCACAGCTACAGGAACTTTGAGAAATTCGAGTTTGACGGCGTCAAGGGACCTTACTACAACTTCCCCATGATGCCCAACGGAAGAATCTACACGAGCGGTATGTTGGAGGCAAATCAGGTGGACCAAGGTGCAAGATGCCTGTGCTGACGAGGTTGTAGGTGCGCCGGGAACTGACCGAGTCATCATCAACCAAAAATGCGAGTTGGCTGGCCAAATCACCCACACGGGCGCCTCGAGCCGGAACGGCTTTGTGGATTGTGAAGAAGCAATGTACGAATCCCATCGCGACACTTTCCGACAATTTACTGACCTCGATCTCCAGCTCCGTCAAGACTGAGAGGAACAGCACTAGCAGTGACAGCGGCACCGCATCGGCACCAGGCATCCTGTTGACGGGACTGGCGGGCGCCCTGATGCTTGGAGCCTTCATGTGATACCCTCGAAACACGGTTAATTTACAGTACAGGGAGAGCTCAGGCGGGTTGCAACGCCGCAACCTTGTTATTATGGGGGCCTCCAAGCATGCATAGCATTGAGAAGGGCAAAGCTGTAGATAGAAGGCCTATCCGTGTGACCGCCCCCCGGAGCGGTGGCTGGACTGACAAGCAGCCGGCCGATTAGCGGCGAGTCGGTTTCCCTGTCGAGTGAGGGGAAATGCCGTGCTGCAGCACACCGATGAATGCGATCACGATTCAAATCACCTTCCCCCTCTGTCCAACTGCACCAGGATTGGCTCGTTGCAATCGGCTCCCCCAGTCCACCGCCAGCCACCACACCTCTAGCGCTGTGTGCCCGGGAACCAGGGGGAGTGCAGGTGGGAAGCTTGCGGCAGGCTCGACGTTCTTTGAGTGGATCGATATCTCTAGGCAGCGCAATTCTTGGAAAACATGGCAACCACTCCAGCCAGAAACGTTGGCCGATCGATCCTCCATCGACCCAAATATCCGTTCCGTCCAGCCATCACTTTGACTTGGTCTCTCATTTCTCCCTCGAACATCCCCAGATTGAGGCGTTCGGCGATCACGAACCATCAGAGTCCTCGCACAACCAGCAAACATGACGCGCATCTCTGTCTACAGCGCTGCACTTGTGGCCGCCGTCGCTGGTACGTTCCAGTTCCCCCACCGACCCGCTGCACGTCCCGCAACGCAATGTCGTCATGGCATTTACCCGGCTGCGTGGTCAACACCACGAACAGCAAAATGGTGATGTTGCGATACAATCGCTGTTGCGGGCGCACTTCTCAAGCCTAGAAACTGACATGCATGCCTCCAGCGACGGTCATGACAGTTGCATCCATCAGCGTCCCGCACTGGATCTCGTACTCAGTCACCACCGAACACCAGACATTCTCGAGACACATTGGCCTGCACCGAAGCTGCTCCAACCTCTACGACCCGCCATGCCGCACATTCCCGACCGAAGACCAGTGCCAGGGCGATGAACGCTACTTCTGCTCCATGTGGCGCTCCATCGGCTTCCTGGCCTCTTTTTCCGTCATCCTGCACCTGGCCACGCTTGTGTCCTTCCTAGTTGTCATGGGCGGCGGCCGCTTCAAGCGTGAAGTTGGATGGAAAGTCGTCAGCGTCCTTCTGCTCAGCGTCGCTGCTGTTGAGGTCGTCATCATCAGCATAGTGGTAGGTCAAGTACTTCGTGACGAGAGAAACGCAAAGCTGACACCACATCCCCAGGCATACCTCTTCGACAATGATGAGCAGTTCATCGTGCCCGGGTGGAATCTGGATACCTCGTGGGGCCTCTGCACCGCGAGCGCTGTCATTTCGGTGGTTTGCGCGGCTGGCCTGGCTCTCTCCGCCTTCGTATTGCCCCCAGAGGACGACTACGAGTGCCTTGAGGACCCTATGCCTTACTCGTGAGGGCATGCTGTAAACAGCTGTCTCTTATTTCTGCATCCATCATGACATCATAAAGTACACGAAGAACAAGGCGTTGGGGAGCTTTTGCACTTATCGGCAGCATCTGCGCGCAAGCACATGGCCTTGCCGCGTTAGACGGCACAAGTTTACGGGCGCATTGCCAGACTTACTTAATATCAATAAATTTTGGTCATATCCCATTTGCGCTCCCCCGGGAGATGTCACCCAAGTCCTCGAGATGTGAAATGCATGACCGTTGATAAGCGGGTGCGGGGCAATTGACGAGCCCTTCTTCACTCTCACCATCGGCCGACTCCGATGCTCCCAATGCTCGACTTGCCACACTGAAGGTAGCTACTTGGATTTCTACCACAGGCAAATTGATTTCAAGCGTCCTTACCAGCTCCGAAACAATCCTTGACGTCTTCGGCCAAAGCACATCCACCGCTCAGCAACATGGCTTCTGCCCAAGACGGAGGGCTCACACCCGCCCAGCTTGAATGGTTCAACCGCGACGGCTACCTCATCATTCCCCAAGCCTTGAAGCCCTCCACGGTCACCGCCTGCCTTGAAGAAACCCACAAGCTCCTCGACAGCTTCTCCTTGGACGACCACCCCATGACGCGCTTCTCCACTGGCCAGGAGGGCGCCGAGCACGTCGGCGATGACTACTTCCTGACCTCTGGCGACAAGGTCCGCTTCTTCTTCGAAGAAGACGCCGTCGACGCCCAGGGCAAGCTCACGAAACCAAAGGCCCGCGCCGTCAACAAGATTGGCCACTACTTGCACGAGCTATCCGCGCCCTTCAAGGCCATCAGCAGCCCAGACTCTGCCCGCGAGCAACCCGCCCCGCCGTCCGCCATCGCCCGCTCACTGGGCTTCAAGGACCCTCGCTGCCTTCAGAGCATGGTCATCTGCAAGCAGCCCGAGATTGGCGGCGCCGTACCCCCGCACCAGGACTCGACTTTCCTCTATACCGATGCTCCCTCGGCAGTGGGCTTCTGGTACGCCCTTGAGGATGCCACGCTCGAGAACGGTTGCCTGAGCTTCCTCCCCGGCTCACACAAGTGGGCTCCCATCTCTGAGAGGCTGGTTCGCAAGTCCGATGCCGCCGGCAAGGCCATCGGCACCGAGATGAAGCCCAACAAAGGCCCGCAGTTCCCGCCGGGGGAGCAGTACGGCGCTCGGGAGAGCAGTGGCGGAGAGTACGTCCCCGGAGAGGTTAAGGCCGGCGACCTGGTCCTCATCCACGGCAACCTCCTCCACAAGAGCGAGCGTAACACGAGCCAAAAGGGTCGCATCATCTACACATTCCACGTCATCGAGCAGGAGGGCACAAAGTATGACGAGAAGAACTGGCTACAGCCGCCTGTGGCTGGCTTCACCAAAGTGTACGCTTCATAGAAAAATCGAGTCGTCTATGATTATGGAGCGGGTATCCATTCATCCATTTGCAACAAACAACAAAAATCTCGCGGTGCCGACGTATAGACGTCCAAGTTCCCATGTCCATCCAATACAAGAAACTTCCACGGGTTTTGATACAGTGTTTTCCCAGATCATGGCCTGCTTTTTGTTTTCCTTTTGCCTATATTCCAACCAAATTCATGTGGAACACGGGACATGTATGTTGCCCTGATCTAGTTGCCCTTGGCGCGAGCCTGGACCTTCTTCTTGGGCTGTGTAGCCACTGCCTTTGCAGGCTGTTCGTCTTCGCTTTCGCTGTCGCTATCAGACGAGTCGGACGAGTCGTCGTCGTCCTCACCGTCGTCGCCCTCCTCCTCATCAGAGTCGGAAGAGTCGCTGTCCGAGCTGTCTGAGGAGTCCGAGGAATCGTTGGCGTCTCCGGCCGCACCCTCCTCCTCCTCATCAGAGTCAGAGTCGTCCGAGTCGCTGCTGTCGGAGTCGCTGCCGCCCGATTCGCTTTCAGACTCAGAGTCGGACGACTCATCAGAGCTGCTGTCGTCGGCGGCGACACGCAGCTTGCGTCGCCTCACGCGCTTCACGTTGGCATCCCCAACGGGAGCAGCACGGGCCTGGTCGTCGAGACTGGCCTCGGCAGGCTCAGGGGCGTCCTCCACAGCGGTGTCCTCGGAAGCGGCAACGGTAGTGGCCTCGGTCGTCGTAGTAGGAGCCTCGCTGTTGGCGTCTGCCTCGCTCTCGTCGTCGCTGTCTGAGAGCGCCTCGTCGATCAGCTCAGCACGCATGCGTTTGATGACGCGGTGTGCGAGTATGGGCTCCGGCGGGCCTTGCATGAAGGTGACCTCATCGAAGCGCTTCCTCTTGCTTCCAGCCCCCAGCCCCAGCCGCATGAATCCTGCAATGATAGCATCGTATTCCGCCTGCTTTGCCTGCACGTCCATGGTGCCCTCGGGGAAACCTCCCGTGCCCTCCGCTGCGTCTCTTTTCCTAATGTCCCTTGCTGCGTCGCGAAGGAGGAATCTCAGTCCGCCTTTCAGGTCCCTAATGTACTCGTGAAAGATTTCGATATGGTCGGTGGGCAAGGCATGAGGATCGAAGGCGCGCTTGATGAGGAGGGTCTGGTAGTTTTTGTTGAACTTCCAGGAATCCCGCTTGTTTTTCCAGTTCTGGAGGTAGTTCAGAGCCGGCTTGGGGTCGGAGACGGGCTGCTGTTGTTTGCCTTGCTTGGACTTTGGAGAAGCGGCGGCGGCGTTTGTCTTCCTTGCCGGTGTCTTGACGCCGTTTGCCGTGTTGGCGTCTGCGGGGGTCTTTGTGTCGTGGGTGAAGGTGACGGACTTTTGCTTCTTGAGGGTCGGTGTGCGAGCGACGACAGTGTCCGTGTCGTTGAGGCGAGTCTTCTTCAGAGGAGAGGACGATGCGGCGGGAGCGGAGACGTCCGGCCGTTTTCTTTTCGCGGCGGAGGAGGCATTGACGCCCAGATCCTGATTTCGTGCCCCGTTGGGCTGCGATCCGGCTGCAGGAGCGGCGCCGGGTTCGGTGGATGCTGCAGGTTTGAGCTGGAGGCCCAATCGCTTCCAGGCCGGGACTTTCTGCCCTCCAAAGGGAGTTGTTGACGACATGTTCGGTAGGAGGGGGGGATCGAGGGTGGCGGCCACGTCTTTCGTCTCTTGTTTCCCCCGTTTCAAGGCGTGCTTTGTGCTCGGACAGGTACGCTGGTGTCTTCCGTCCGCCCTGCGTTGGAATGTTGTGTGTGCGTATTGGGCGGTGTCCGCTGGCCGAGAAAGAAATCAATAAACGGGGCAAGGGACGGGACTCGATGCGTCTTGCTGCAGTCTAGCCTATCAGGTAGGAATGTTGTCGTGGCAGAGACCGCCCTGCTTGTTCATTGGGCATCAGTAGCAGGGTCCGATGCTGCTTGGGTTTTTTTTCTTCCCTGCGGCCCGCCTTGGGCCAAAATCCTGACGTCGGGTCCTCAGCCGCCGTTTCTCTGGAGTGTGGGCCGAAACGCAGGGATGGCCCCGCGCTATCCCGTTTGGGAGGCAGTGGAAAGGAGTTATGTAAGCAGCCGAGGGATGGCAGAATTGTCCCTACCGCCTTCCCAGCTTGGGGGCTCTTCCCCAAGGTGGTCGGTGCTCAGGCTGCATCACCTGCGACGACGACCAGCTCCAGGCAAGCTACTGCAAACGCGTCGATAACCTCCAGAGCTCCATCTCGCCGTCGACCATCACCAGCTACCTCCCCAACACATCCCACCGAACCGAGCCGTCGCAAACCACCGAATTCCCAAAAACAGCCACCCAGAACCTTCGTCACAATGTCTGGTGCGTCGCCGGCACACAGCCCCGCAATCATGGCAGCTCGCTGACAAGCATCAACCACAGGCGGTTCAGCATACGACCGACACATTACAATCTTCTCCGAGCAGGGAAGACTGTACCAAGTCGGTATGTTGCAACCAATCAAGGGACCCCTTCCAAGGGAGCTCCTCTGCCCGACAACGACCTCGAAACGATTGGCGCTGACGACCGACCCCAGAATATGCCTTCAAGGCCATCACAGCGGCGAACATCATGTCCATAGGTGTGCGTGGAAAGGACTCGGCCGTCGTCCTCTCCCAGAAGAAGGTCCCTGTACGTTTTAGCCAAGACCTCTCCGCATAGCCACGTTGCTCACACCTACCCAGGACAAGCTCATCGATCCCGCCTCCGTCTCCCACATCTTCCAGCTGTCCCCCTCCGTCGGCTGCGTCATCACCGGATCTATTGCCGACGCCCGCGCCTTCGCTCAGCGTGCACAGTCCGAGGCAGCTGAGTTCCGGTACAAGTACGGCTACGAGATGCCGTGTGATGCTCTCGCCAAGAGGCTGGCCAACATCAGCCAGGTGTACACCCAGAGGGTAAGAAGGACAGCTGAGCACCGACGAAGCCCAGGAATGGATGTGCTGACTTTATTGACAGGCCTACATGCGGCCGTACGGCGTGGCCACGACGCTCATCTCCCTCGACTCCGAGTATGGACCTCAGCTGTTCAAGACCGACCCCGCCGGATACTACATCGGCTACAAGGGCACCGCCGCGGGCCCCAAGCAGCAGGAGGCCCTCAACCACCTCGAGAAGAAGCTGCGCAACAAGGATCACGCGGACGGCGACTGGCGGGACGTTGTGGAGCTGGCCATCACGACGCTCAGCACCGTGCTGAGCATGGACTTCAAGAAGGGCGAGCTCGAGATTGGCATCGTCGGCGGACCCAGGGCAGATGGCAAGGAGGGAACTGAACCGTCGTTCAGGACACTAACCGAGGAGGAGATTGACGAGCGTCTGCAGGCGATTGCTGAGAAGGATTGAGGCCATCAGGACATGCGGGGTCGGGTCGTCGCGTGAGAAGCTGGGCTCGAGCGGCATGTCCGTATGGACGGCAAGGCCGCCCTGCGACTTGTCATGTAAGAGAATACCGCCGAGACGACAGCGACGCGATGCGACACGAGGCCAAGACGCCGCGGTGATTCCGCCGAAGCTGCACCCAGGGCTGAGGGCATATCCCGCAGGGCTGAGAGGCATACGACGTTGTTTGTACTACTATCTGGTCTGACAGGCGTTATAGATGAAGACACTGGGACGACCACCACGCCAAAGTGAGGTGCAGCCGCCTGCAGGGGCACTGCCGAGACTTGCCATTGTCGTGCCATGTTGTCGGGTAGAGCTGAGGGTATGCTGACCGGGAGCAACTCCATCCGATGCGACCAGCTGTCATCTGGGGAATGGAGGGGGGACAGATGGCCCCTTGTGACGTCAAACGCAGAACCCAATCTGGGCCACCCGTTAAGGCTGCTGGAGATCCGCGATGGTAAGATTCGTGGGGTTCGGGCGAATACCAGAGGGCAGAGGGTGGAGGGGGACTGCCTGATCCTCGAGTGGGAGGGCGGGGAGGGACACACACTCTCTTACCGTATCACCGTGTCATCGTAACGGGATGGCCCCCCCTCCCAACGGCGTAGGGCTGGCACCACGCGACGTGGCGGGCTGCACACCAACATTTCAAGCAACCTTGAAGGGGGCCCGGGAAGAAAGATGGGATGCCAGGGAACCGCAGCCATGGGACCCGGGTTTTGGGGGCGACACGACCCTCAACGTCGGGACGCCCACGACACCCTCACACGAACAGCTGGGCCGACATCAGCCCAGCTCGGGGCCATTGCCGGCCAGTCACATCACAAACACAAGCAGGGGGACACCCAGAGAGGCTTGGCCTGTCTAGCCCTCCCCCAAGCTCGAAAAGTGCACTCTCACCGCACAGCTAATGCAGGGCTGGGGCACCACGGGGAGTCGCTAACGCCGCCGTGCATTTGGGCGTTCAGCTGGTCCAGGTCACCAAGAGACGGTCGTGCAGAGCCATCATTGGGTCGGTCGCTCTATCGCTCCACAAGGCACTGCATGCACTGCACCGCCCCCCTACCGCATCGGGACTGTCGACCTCCCTCGTCCTGCCCGCGAGAGAGCTGAGATGGCACAGTCCTGCTCAAGTGCTGCTCTATTCTGATGCTTTTTTTCTGCGCCAAAGCGAGCGCCTTGTCGGTTGTTTCGCGCGCTGAGGCGGGGGGATGCGTGATGATGCTTGGCCTCACCTCACACCGGCTCTCGTAGGGTGTCATTGCATGTCTCTACTCCGGGAGGGCCCGGGGGTAAAAATTGAAAAAATGTCACTCACCAACAGAGTTGTTGCCCCGGTCGTCCCGCTTCAAGTTTAGATCGTGCAGATGGGAGTCCCCCCAAAGCAATTCTCCTCGAAGCGCTCATTGTCCAATCAAGGCTTGTATGGCGCCTATTTGCCCTGGCGCCTTGCATACCCGCATCCCACACACGCCAGGCCTCCCGGACACCATCCATGCAATCCTCAACCATTGACGTCGGCCGGGCTGCGAAACCGCTCCCATGCCACCACGCGGCTCAGGTGCAAGCTAGCACCGGGCTGCATCTCTTGGGTTCGTGGGGCGCATCTCCAGTGTCCCGATTAGGCTCGCGTCTCGGCCTCGCGAGAAACATCACGGGCTGGCAACCACCTGGCGATGCAACCTCAACCCTCAACCTCCTCCACACACACCCCGTCGTCCCGACTCGCATGGGAGGAGCTCGGGCCTTTTGCGTGCCATTATGGCGGGATGCGGGTTACGGGAGCTCGTCCGGACTTGGACTTGCATGGTCAGGGTGCGGGTGCGGGAACGAACGAGCTATCTCTGGCCCGTCCATGGCGTCCGGCACCAAGGCTGGTTCGTCGCTTGCTCTCGACCTGTCAAGCTCTCATAACGATGACCCCTCCCAGGAGGCCCTCGGCACTTGTACAAAAGCCATCTTCACGCCACCCGTTGTTGCCACTCTTTAGTCCCTCAGGCCATCGGATATCTCATTCATCCTATCATCCATCCATCATCACCTAATAGCCTCGTCTCTCGTTGACGCCTCACAGGCTGGGCCCGTCTCTGATACAGTTCCCTTTTACGTCACTGCCACACCATCGCCAGCTTGTACATACTACATACCACCTGGCCACCACTCTAATCTTGTCACCAACTTCTTGTCGATCAAGATCATGGACGGACGTGAGTTGATACATGACATGAGGGATCATCATAGCATGATCTAACGAAATATCAGTCAACGACTATCGACGGATCCGGGTCGCGGACGTTTTGTCAGACTTTAGGACGCTGCAGTATTACATCGCGGCTGCGCCGACGGATCCTCCCAACATGGAGGACTACTATGGCGAGGGCTGGGCCGCGCTGCGGCAGTGCGGGCTGGACGGACAGCACATACTCAACTGCGCGGCGGACACGACCGTTCCCGAGGCCAGCAACATGGAAGAGCAGGAAAAGGCAGAGTTGAAGCAGTATGTGGACCTTGTTCCCTGCCACCAACCGTCAGTACTGACACGTATCCAGGGTTCTTCTCGACTCATACGCTAGGAGACACGAGGGACAAAAGATCTATCTCAGGCAAGCTGCTGCGCAGCGCTGGGTTGAGAACAGGGATACGATTCTGCAGGGCGGAAGACCGCACCCTGGAGTCCAGTCAATGCTGAGGGCCTGTGATCAGCAGCTGAGAGCAGTATGTTGCGAATTGCATTCCCCAGCAAGATCTTTCACTAACAATACATCAGGAGCTCGCAGCTATCACCGACGACGTAATCTACGCGGAGCTGCGCTCCTCCGACCACCAAATGGGCCGCTGGGTGGCTGAGGACCCGAGCCTCAGGTCTGTGCAGCGCTGGCTTCGCTCACGACGACCTTGAGCGACTCGCTTGGTCCCTTTTCCCTTCTTCTACATTCTTATTTGGTTGACACGCGACTGTCGATGATGCCACGAGACATGCCAGACTCATGACTTGGGGAGGCGACGGACAAGAGATGACGACGAGGTACAGCACATGATAGATACCCGGCATCGCTCCATGGGATGGGACGACCCTGCAAGCGGGGCTCTGGTTTGCTTTTTGGTTTTGTTTTATTCGCTGCTTGGGCGGCTGCTTGGGAGGAACATGTGAGGTCGAGACCGGGCGTCAGATCACTCGATGGGACAGGAGCAGGCTCGGAAAGGGGTGGGATGTGGGGCAGAGAGGATGCTGCCCGGTGCAGGGGATTCTCGGTGAGACTTTCGCTTCTCTGTACATACTTATTTATTCTGTCCACCTGGCATGGCAAGGTGTAGACATTGGCTCTGTTACATGACACAAGAAGAGAATTTCCAAGCTCCAAATATGCATTGCCGGCTGTGTGATTGGGAAGACCAGAATGAAAACTTAGGTGTTTTTGCTCTGCACACACAATCCAATGCCAACAAGCGAGAGAAACATGCCAAAAGCCGTTTCTGAGGCTGGGTCAGTACCAGGTAAAGGGATAGGGGTTGATGACATGGAGCAGACTAACCCTTGCTGATGACCTTCTTCTCCACCCACCACTCTCCCAGAACGGTGAAGAGGAAGGCGAGAGTGTTTACAATGGGCACGGTCAAGCTCAATTCTACCAAACATCAGTATGTCTCTCGCCCACGAGGACCATGCAGCTACTCACCAGCCTTGCCGATGAGGAGGAAGAACCACACACTGCCCGTCAGGTTGATCAGGAGCGGGGCAGCATAGCGAGGGTTCCGAAGAAGGTCTACAACGCCGAAGAAAGCGCCATAGAGCTTGGACTTGAGCCAGCTCCGCTTGATCGCGTCCGTCTCAAGGATTGGGTGTTCAGGGGGGTTGTGGTTCTTGGCAGCCCGGCGGATGAAGGGCGTCGTCAGGCCCCACGCGACACCGACGAGCAGGAAGCCGATAACGTAGTTGATGACCGGGGGCTGGTCCACGGGTGCCACATCGCTGTCGGACATGGTTACTGACAGGTCTTGGTCTACCGAAGCTCGGTGAATGTCCAAAGATAGTCCTCAATTGCCGAGAACCCTAGGCCAGCTGATGAAAACTGCAGGCGACAGGTCGGTGTGCCGAGACGGGGATGGTCGCAAGGCTAGAAGATGCAGGGCGGGATGGATAGCCTTGTGGGTGCGGTGTCGTTCGGGCGCGCTATGGGTGAAGGGGAAAGAGGAGGCGGTTGACGGGTCGGAGTTGACGATGTGAGGTGAGGTCAGAAATGGTGCCAAGCCCCTGCACAGCCGCACGCCGGACGCCAGGACAGGGGTTTTGATTGGCGCATCTGGGAGGGACGCCGAGCGGGATCTCGGTGGGGTCCGATGCACGGGCTGGTTCACGACCTGGGCAAGTGTGAAAACACCGCGAATGGAGACGGGAGGGCTCCCATCGGAGGTTCGTGACGCCTCCTACCCGTCCCCCCCTCATGGCTCTTGTCTAAAAATATCATCCCCCTTCACGTACCTGCATTGGGATGGGGGTTGTCAAAAGTGTGTTGAGGATTTCGATTACATCACGATGTCAGATGCGATTGTTGAGCCTTATCTTCAACTTTGTTTTTCACGACCAAACGTCGTCACTTCAGCATATCCTGATGGCATTGAGGCACTGGAGGCCGCCAATGCTTCATCCCACAATATACGTTCAACTGGACTTTTGTCAACGAACACGATCTCTCTCCTATCCCCAATGCCCACCACCGCGCTGTCTCTCACCAGGCAACCCCGCAATGCGCACAGAGGTGACGAGCCTCATCCTCCGGTTGACCAAGTGGCAGCCTTGAGAAGGTAGGTCTGCAACTGGGACTCGGACCCTGGCTTACAGTTCTGATTCAACTTTCGCCAAAATTTGGGCAGAAAGCCAATTTTCGGTTTTCAGACGCATACTTCCTACCCGGTAACCATTTTGCTATGCTTTCAGTCGCTGACAGGGAGCGGGCCTCTCCGAAGGCATAGTCGCCACCTCCGCATGACAGCGCCGTTGTAACAATAGTTCTCACCAGACAAAACCCAATTGCAATCGGAAAGTCTCGCGGTCAAAAATGAGAGCAAATCGGCCGCGTCCGTGCTCAAATGCTCGCTGACATCATGACTGCAGCTATGATTCATCAACCGGCCACGTCCAGCCATATCGCTGCGGAATAGTTTTGACGCTTGAGACAACCGATCAGAAGTCTCCCCAGAACAAAAGTCCGGGGTCAGGCACCAGCCGCTACACTCCACACCCTGTGGCCGATCGGATAAATCGATCGATAGCCACAATCTCGGCTGTTTGCCAGACGGTACGTCAAGAGACTTTATTGGCCTTGCTGTCCCCTCAAAAGCTCCGGGGACCTGGAGTTGCACCACTCCGGCAAACGGCTTGGGTCTGGAAGTCATGACAACCGCCGCGGAGCATCTGCTCCCCCATGCAACATATGCGCCCAACCTCGAGCATTCCGATTGGGAAACCTCCCCTGGCGCTAATGTAGCTCTCCTGATACCATGCGTAGAGGTCCATGTTAACATTGCAAGGCTGTTGCACCGTGATGCTTCACGGACAGATGTATCGTTCTTAACACGGGACACTCTAGCTCTGAAGCGGTGAAACTTGCCCTTTGATTTCCAGCATGCCATTACTTCTGTTCAGACGTCAAGTGCGTCACGACTCGATGCTTTTGCCAGCAGCCTCCGCGTCAACGACGGCGGCGATCGTCTTTGCTTGGGCAATTGAGCGGGGTTCGGCGGGATGACAGTGCTGATGGCATTCTGATTACCCCTCAATCTTCTCGATGGTAACTGGATCGATGCAAACAAGGGATCAATGCCGGTAGCAGGCGTCATCGTGTCCGTCGTCAGCACCAAATGCACCGGAGCAATTGTTCAGTCCAATGAATTGGGAGACTCTGATGATGCTGTGGTGACGAGAGCAGCGGTTGGTATGGGGACACAAGAGGCACAATCATCTATAAGAAGGGGCTGTCCTCGTCCATCTTCAACTGCTTCTTCTCATCAGCATTCACAGCAACCATCATCCAGTCCCATCATCTACACACAAATAACACCCACCTCCAAACCCCAAACCCAATCATCAACATGCCTACCGAAGCTCAGGTCGCCGGCGGTCACAAGGCCAACCTCAAGAACCCCAACACCTCTGAGGAGTCCAAGCAGCACTCCAAGTCTGTTCTCGAGAACGAGTTCAACGGCGGCGACGTCCCCAAGGCTGGCGACGACGAGAACAAGAATCCCGGCAACGTTGCCGGTGGTCTCAAGGCGTGAGTCTTTCTGCGGCACGAGGTCGTGGAATGCATACTGACAAGTCAACCACAGCACTCTCAAGAACCCCAACGTCTCGGATGAGGCCAAGGAGTCGGCCAAGGAGCGTCTTGACAACATGTAAATGTGGACATACCACGAACACGAGGAGTTTGGGGCTTCAGGCGTGAAGGATTAGTAATTGTCGTAGCCTATTTGTGTGTTCAGTAGTGCAATTAATACTCTCTACGATGCGAACGGATCAGAGTTTCAAGCTGTGACGATGGTGATTTAGTAACAATCATCGTTTGTCAACGATGATGGTTTTGGTGATGGTGAAGATTTGATAACGACGATAGTTTTTCTTCATAAACTAGAACATGTCGTCGATACCTTTGTCACCATCCTTCTCAATCAGCGCCATCATTCCCTGCATATGTTAGTTGATGACTGCATGGAATAGAACACATTGCCTTACCTCCGGCATGATTGGAGCGCCATCCTCCCCGGTGACATAACGGAAAGGCATCTGCGTGCTCTCGTGCTCGTTGAACTTGAGTTCGGGGAAGTCGAGGTAGGGGACCTTGTCCAGGGCGGCTGTGGTGATGTTAGATTATGTTGCGTGCGACAAATTGAGGGCTGGCTGTACTCTTTCCCTCAACAACCAGCCGGGTCACCCTAACAGCAGTATCGGTCGTCATCTGCTTGGGACCGAGCCTCCTGCCCTCAAAGCCCTTCTTTCTCAACTCGGAGGTGCGGTCTGGGCAAATTAGCATCGTCACTTTGCACCACATGGCCAAGGCTCATGTTCAACTCACCGCGGGGCGGATCATCTCCTGTTTTCAAGAATTAGACATCAATGCAGTTTTGTACCATGTTGTTGAGAACTTACCCAAGATTCCTCCAAACAGAAAGACGTCAAACTTGTCGCCGTCCTCGGGGCAAAGGTCGCTGGCGGCAGACGGATCGAGGAGGCACACCCTCGACTTGTCAGCAGCGTAGAGCTCCTCCACGCCCCTGTTCTCGGCCTTGAAGGCGGGAACCTCTTGCAGCTTGGCCGGGACCTTGAAGTCGGCAGGGAGAGAGGAGAGAACAAAGGTGCCGTTGGCCTGGTGGGATTCCTTGGCGATCGCAATGTACTCGAGCTCCGACCAGGGGCCGAGCTCGGGGTCGAGGTGCTCGACAATGTAGGTCTTTCCACCGGCCATTTTGTGTTGATGCGTTGGTACTATGGCGGTATGAGTGCCAGTGAGGTGAGTCGTTCTCCTCGTCAAGAAATTTGCCGATGCTAGAAGATGGAGCCGTCCAATTGGAGCTGCCACTGATCACCACCGACGCAAGTACCGACTGCTAGCACGCTGCTCAATGCCGAACCCAAATTGAACTTTCCTACGCATCTATTGAAGCCAAAATCGACCGACCTTTGGCAGTGAATGTTTACCATCGCAAAGCTTAGACCCTCTAGCGGACTGTATGCCTGTCGTCCTCGAGAGATTTCGAAGCGACGTCTCTATTCACACCTGGAGCGTCCTATTCGGCACCTTTTTGGAAGGCACTTGCCTCGAACGCCGATTAGCCGACTGTAGAAATAAGCAACAGACCATGTGTCAATCTCTATCCCTTATCCACCAAACTGTAACACCGCCGAAGGAGATCCTCCACTTGAGACCTTCCCAATTAGCAGACGAAATCGTCGGGCCGCACTAGTCTATATCGGGTATGAAACCTGTGGTGGGGGCCGTCCGAGGTCCGCGCGGTCAACGGCCACCTTTCAACATGTCCCTTGCTTATTCCGCCTCGCAGCTCAAGGCCGACTCAGTCTGGACGTTCCGGCTCTTCCATTGTCAACCCTTTTCTCTTCCATTATCAATCAACACGCGCCTGTTCTTCGGATCCAGGCGCTCTCCATGCCTGCGAGATAACAGGCACTCACTCGCAGCTCTGTGCCATCTCCAACCCGACGGCCCCTGAGAGCGCGTTCTTCGAAGAAGCAAGCTCCCTCCGCCATGGCGGTGCTCTCCTCTCTGCCGCCGCTCAGGCGGCTGGCTGGTGGACTCCTCCTCGCTCTGTCGTGGGCACCTGCCTCCGCGGGAAACAGCGCGGCCGACTACTTTGTTCGAAACCTGCCAGGCGCCCCGGCCGAGCCCCCGATAAAGATGCATGCTGGGTATGTCGAGTCGCCCCCAGGACCCAAGGGAGAAGGGAGCAGCTGCTGACCAGCGACATCAACAGACACATCGAAGTCGACGCGGAACACAACGGAAACCTCTTCTTCTGGCACTTTGAGAACCAGCATATCGCCGATCGCCAGAGGACGGTTGTCTGGCTCAACGGCGGCCCCGGCTGCAGTTCCGAGGATGGTGCGCTGATGGAAATTGGCCCCTACCGCGTCAGCGGCGAGAACCTCGTCTACAACAACGGCACCTGGAACCAATTTGCGAACCTTCTCTTTGTCGACAACCCTGTCGGCACGGGTTTCAGTTATGTCGATACGAATTCCTACCTCCACGAACTGGACGAGATGGCAGCCGAGTTTGTCAAGCTCCTCGAGGCCTGGTTCGAGCTCTTCCCCCAGTACAAGCAAGACGAGGTATGTCAGAAAGAAGAGGACACGCTTTCATGTCGCATCCAGATTAACCAGACAAAACTAGCTCTACTTTGCTGGCGAGTCCTACGCTGGACAGCACATCCCGTACATTGCGAAGCACATCCTCGACAGGAACGAGAACAACCCCGACAAGTGGAACCTCAAGGGTCTCATCATCGGAAACGGATGGATCGCGCCCAAGGAGCAGTACGAAGCCTATCTTACCTTTGCCTACGAGAAGGATCTCCTGCACCAGGGCTCGGATGAGGCCAAGAAGCTTGAGCAGCAGCTGCGCATTTGCAAGCAGAAGCTTGCTTCGGGCGTCAAGATTGACGTCGGCTCCTGCGAGGCCGTTCTTCAAGACTTCCTCGAGACGACCGCCGTCCTTAACAGCAGCGGCAAGCGTCAGTGCTTCAACATGTACGATGTCCGCCTGAAGGACAGCTACCCCTCCTGCGGCATGAACTGGCCCCCAGACCTGCCCGACGTCACCAAGTACCTTCGCAGGAAGGACGTCACCAACGCATTGCACATCAGCTCGGATAAATCGACCGGCTGGAAGGAGTGCAACGGCGCTGTGGGATCGGCTTTCCGCGCCCACAACTCGGTTCCTGCTATTGACCTCCTCCCGGACATTCTCACGAAGACCTCGATCACTCTCTTCTCTGGTGCCGAGGACCTCATCTGCAACCACGTTGGCACTGAAGAGTTTATCAAGGGCATGAGCTGGAACGGCGGCAAGGGCTGGGACATCGGCAATGAGCAGCAGGCGCCTCAGCGCAAGTGGACCTTTGAGGGAGGAGATGCTGGTTACTGGCAGGAGGCGCGCAACCTGTCCTACGTCCTCTTCAATGAGGCGTCGCACATGGTTCCCTTTGACTGGCCTCGCCGAACGCAGGACATGCTGAACCGCATCATGGGCGTGGACGTCGAGCTTGCCGGCCAGATGCCCCACGACTCCTTCGTCGAAGGCGACGCGGTCACCAACCATACAGTCACAGAAGACCCCGCCGCCGACGACACCAAGACCAAGGTCGACCAGGCCAAGTGGGACGCCTACTACAGGTCCGGCTCGGTCGTGCTCGTCATCGTCATCATCGCCGCTGGTATCTGGGGCTGGTACATCTGGCGCGAGAGGCGCAAGAGGCACGGCTACCAGGGCATCGCCGGCGGCGAGAGTCATCGCGCCGGCGCCCGCGGCATCGATCGCTTCCAGGAGAGGGGACCGGCGCGCGACGTGGAGACGGGCGACTTTGACGAGAGCGAGCTGGACGACCTGCATGTCGCGACGCCTACCGTCGATAAGGAGGCGTTCAGGGCCGACGACAGCGACGACGAGGACGAGAAGAGGCCCACGAGAGGCGCGGGCAGCTCAAGCAGGCGGTAAAGCGGCAACGGCCTCCGGCCACCACATTACCTGCGAACCACTCCTTTTCAAATTCGAACCTGTCTTTTAGCCCGGTGTACGGCTGATGTCTATCTTGGCCTGCAACAACATGATGAAAATCGAAACGGAGTCTAGGTCTGGGGATTGGGGCAGATAATGAAATTGTTCCTGAGCGACTCCCACGAAATAGGCGCGGGAACCCCGCCCAGTTGCCAATTGTATCATGAATATTCATTGCGGTCTCATTTGCTCTTCTGGTATACCCTCTAGTCTAAGTGCTGCACCCGTTGTATGCCTTGAACCGTTCCGTATGCCGCTCCCCAACCGCCAGCTTGTCGTGCGCCAGTGTGTGTGAAAACTCCCCGCCGAAACGCCTTTTCGCCCTGAAGAGTACGGGCCCCAAATGCAAAACAATATGGACGACCTTTATAGCTGCACCTCGAGGTTGTCGAACCTGACCTGCTCGCCGGGCTTCCACGAGGGCATGCCAATGTACGGGCAACCATCGCAGCGGAAACTACACCACGAATGTTAGCTGTGTCGATGGATGGGAATGGGGAAAACGTACGCATCACCCAGAGAGCAGTTGCCGCACGAGCCTGTCTTGCCCTCAACGGTGAAGTCGACCTCGGTGAGATCGTCAAGGCCGAGCGTGACGGGCTTGGCCTGGATGGCCTTGAGCTTGGCGTCGGCGTCGGCGCGCTTGGTAGCATCCTCCTTTGCGAGGCGCTCGGCGAGACCGCACGTGCAGTCCTTGCAAGCGCGACGGCGCTTACCGGCCTTGGGAGCGCACTCAGGGGCTGTTATTGTTAACTTTCTGCCCATCCTACAATGCTGGGTGGGGGGTATGACGTACGCATGTTGATAGTCCTCTTCAGGTCCTCTTCCGTGAGGAGGGTGTCCTCGTCGATAAGCTCGTCGTCATCGTCGAAATCGTCATCGAGATCAATGAAGCCCACGCCAGCCGGGGTGCTCTTGACAGCGGGTGCCGGGGCGGGAGCTACAGGCTTAGAGTTGAGCGACACAGCGCCGTCGGCGTTGGTCTTCTTATTCTTTCCGAACCGCAGTCCGAGGCTGACACTCTCTCCCTGTGCGCCGTAATCGGGCTTGCTGAATTCGTCTCCGCTAACGACCAGGCCTGCGAGAACAGCCTCTCTTGTGACAGCCTTATCCTGGACAAGGGCCGCGGCATTGGCGCCCTGGCCTCGCAGCTTGCCGGCCGGGCGCAGGGCTTCGGCAATCTTGGCAAAGAGGTCGCGGTCGCTGAGAAGGAGGGGGGTGGACTCGGTTCGGGATCCGTCGGCATCCGCGAGGACGAGAACGAGATCGTATGTAGCATCGGGGAGTGAGACGAAGCCTGCGGAGAGGCGGTCGAGCATCTGGAGGTCTGTCGTGGACCGGGGATGGGAGGCGAGAACGGTCGTCAGGGCGTCGGGGTGGGAGGCGATGCTTGGCGGCGCCAGGAGGAGGGTTCGGCCGGTCGAGGTGCCATCGACGGCACCGTTGGAGGAGGACTTGATGTCATTGCTGAAGGAGACGGGCGAGAAGTCCAGGTCGTCCGCCGTGTCGATGGTCACGAATGAGGGAGCCATTGTTGGCGGCTGGCTTGCAGGAAGCGCGGGGTATCTGAATCTCGGAGGGTGACTTGGTCGGCGCGATTTTTCCTCTTCGCGGGTGAGGTCGAGAGAGTCAGGACACGAATGAGGGATTCTTGGACAAGATGCAAGAGAGGGGTCGGAGGGGTGGTGGACGCTGCGGACTGTTTATTATCCAAGGCACTGCAATGACTGGCGGGGGCGACAGGCTGCGGGCGGGCGTGGGAGGAATTTGTTCAGCGGAGATGTCCTGACAGGAAATTCTGATTTGTAAAGGCGGACGGTGTCCCCGGTCCAATGCACTGTAAGCGGCAGCCGCTCTGGTGCTAGTATTGGCCCGCAAACGACGAACGCCACAGTGCGGAACAGCTGACCGCGGCACTGCCTGACCAATGACACATCCGCGGAGGTTATGCTTTCTGCCCCCTGCCCCGCGATCTCTATCAGATCCCACGTTCGCTCCGACAGCGGAGGGCCCTGTCGTCCTGTCACCACGACCCTTGTCCTTGGCCCTCTACCCACATCAGCCTGGATTGGCATGTGAGCCCCAATTGGATCGGTCGCTGACCACGAATACCATTATTATGGCTCAACGGTTATTGGACGCCTGCGGCAACAGTGCTCCAGGTCCCATCAAAGGGACTGCAGTGTGCTTACGCGCGGGGGAAGAGCCCCTGTATTCCGATGCGGCTCGGAGGCCAAGGAGACAGAGTCACAACTTGTCCCGCCGACGGCAGCCGGGGTTTGGTGAAGACATGCGACTCGACATGCGAACAATCCTGTCCCGCGCCTTGGAAGTGGCGCGGTGTGTGATATGCATTGGATGACTATGAAATTTTACACGTCCGAGCCTTACAGCTTGAAGCTGCTGGTCGACGTCTTATGCTCCGCCTTGGCCTTGTTGCCGGCCATGTCGACCACCTCGCCCTTGCGGTTGATGACCTTGACGCCACCCTTCTTGAGGTCCGCCATGGTCTGCTTCTCCATCTGTGCGCGCTTGCTGACCGGCTTCTTGCCGTTGCCGTCGGCGCCCGCCTTGCGGATCCTCTCCTTCTCGCGCCTCCTCCGCCTCTGCTTGTCCTCGCGCGACATCTCGGCCCGGGCCACCGGCAGACCGCTCTTAGCCACGACCTCGCCCTTTTGCACGTTATCCTTTCCGTTGGCGCCGCCCGCCTTGTAGACCTCCTGTGGCGCGAGCGCGCTCTCGCCGCCGGCGACACCTTGTGCGGTCGACGGCTGGGCATCTTCCATGGTGATGGTGGGCGTGTCCGTGACGACATTGAGTGCCGGCTCCTGTGGGCGGGGGCGGTACTGCCAGCTGCTCAGCGAGTCGAGCGTGGCGTTGAGGTCCTTCCACATGCGGGCAATCTCGGCCTCCTCCTTCTGCGTCTTCTCGTCCGCCTTGGAGACGAAGCCGTCAGGGTCCAGGTTCTTCTGGTGCTCTTCCTCGTAGATCTCCGCCAGGCCCTTGCTGCTCTTGGTGTCGTCGACCTCGACCAGACCGCGCCGTGTACCGTTGGCAACACTGGCCGCATCCGGGCGGCGTCTGAGGACCTCGTCAAACTCTTGAGCCAGAATGCGGCGCTTGATGAGCTCCTCGATGCTGTCGGTGATCTCCTGCGTGATGACGGGAATGGGCTTGCCGGCATGCTCAAAGTCGAGCTGCTCGTCCAGCAGCGAGTTGACGGGTCGGTCGACGGCAGCAGCCTCTCCGGACATGGCCCACTCCCTCTTGGCGACGGCGGCAGCCTCAAGCTTGCGAATCTCCTCGGAGAGCTTGGCCTGCCTGCGCTCGTGTGCGGAGCGGCGCGCGCGCGGCTCACCAGCTGAGACGTCGGACAAGACGTCGTCCGAGTCCTCTCCAATGTCGGACTCATCCTCGAAGAGATCGCGGCGAACGTCACGCATAGCCCGCTCGACATCCTCCTCCGCGATAGGCTTCTCCTTGAAGCGGACGTTCTTTCCCTTCTTGTCCTTGGAGGCCTTCCTCGGCGGCGGTGCGAAAAAGTCCTTGTAGAAGACGTTGTTGGCGTTGTTCTCGACATCCTCCTCGTCCTCTCCCATGGCCTCGTCCTCGCTGTCACCCTCGGGAGCGTTGAGATCCATGTTACCAAAGGTGGGGCCGTCTTCCTCCTCCTCATCGTCGTCTTCTTCCTGGTCGAAGCCGAACTCTTCGCCATCGACCTCGGCGTCGGCCAGTTTTGAGGACTTGCCGCTCTTGGAAGCCTTGGCATCCAGGGGGTCGGCGTCCCAGTTGATTTCCTCGTCGTCGCTGGCGGCGTCGGTATTCGGATCTCCCTTGGCGTCCTGCTCCTCGAACCATTGCGTCTGCTTGTTGAAGTCGTCTATCGAGAAAAAGCCGTCGTTCAGTCCGTGGGGGTCCTCGACAAACTCTCCGACAACGTCTTCGTCGTCTTCTTCGTCGTCTTCCTCATCTTCCTCCTCTCCGGACTGCTCCATCTCCTCGTCGGAGGCGATGCCACCGAATGTCTCCTCCTCATCGTCTGAAGCAACATCGACTCCATCTTCCTCCATATCATCTTCCAGCTCCGAGTCATCGCCCTCAAGGCTTTCGACGTCCTCGCCATCCTCTTCGCCAGAGGTGGAAGCCAGCTCGGTTTCTTCGGGCTCCGAGACGTCCTCCTCATCATCCTCGTCGTCGTCGACTACCACCTCGTCCCGCTCAACAAGCTCCAGGAGGGCTTCTTCGGAGTGCGCAAGGGCGCTCTGGATGATTCTCCTGGCTTGCTGCCAGACCTGGCCAGTCTCAAAGCCGTCGAGGTGGACCTTGCGGATTTTGAGCACCTCGGTGTTGGTGCCGTCCAATCGCTTGCGCTTCTTGTTCTTGTTCTCGAGCTTCAGCCTCTGCAGCTGCTCGTCGCTGATCTGACCGGCAAACGCATCGAGAGTGTCCTTGACGACCTGGAGAGAGGCTATCGGGAGGGCGGGTGGTGGTTGCAGGAACGTGTGCCTGTTTGCCGGGTTGAGTGCCTCGAAAAAGGCACTGACGTCCACGGCGCCATTCTGTCGGGGGAGGTGCGCAGCCATGCCGGGAACAAAACTCAGGGTTTGCGAGGTCAGGGATGACGTCGTGCTGCCCTCTGCCATGGCTCTTCTTCGTGAAGAGGGTGTCGTTTAGGTATGGGAGTCGAGGTTGAGTGGTCCGTGAAACGCCGCCAGCTATGGTGGCTTTCGTCCGTCTGGCAAAAAAAATTCGGACCCCACCGTAAAAGTAAAAGGTCGAGTTCACGATGTCGTAGGCCGTGCAGGATTGGCCAGAGACAATTGGCCAATCAGAGCCGTTTTAGCTTTTCGACCCCTGTCGTTACTCAGCGAACCCTCGACAGGGTGAGGCTGGAGAGCGACTTTGACCTTGTAACGTGCCTGTTGAGCGTAGCGGTTGATTGACTGTAACAATCGATCGACAGTAAATCTTGACCTGTATTTCCGCAGCTTGCGGTAGTAACAAGGTGGGCTGCGCGAGTCCGCCTCATCGCGTGGCTGACGTCCAGCTCTCTTCGCTATTACCTCAGTTTTTAGTGGCTTTCAGCTGTGGTTCTATGTCTCACGTCCATTTCGTGAACGTACGAGATTGGAATGGTTCGATGAATGGAGGAACGGAGGAATGGAGAAGTATCCGAGGTCATCTGCTCCCGCCGTGGTCGACACGAGTCACTTGTTTCGTTTCTCCTACCAACCTAGTCCAACGTGGTTTGCCATGCTCCCTCAACACTTGGCCTTACATCAAACGGTCCCCTCTTTCCTCGTTGAAATACGTCACTTTCTTCAATCAGAGGAGGAGATAATACACATACGCTGACGTGAACAATCTTCCATCGTATTGAGCCCTTCGAGTCGACCAGGACCCGCGACCATGGCAGGTCAGTCGCTCTACAGCCTGTCGATCGTCGATTCCAGACATCGACCCCCGTTGCTTCTGCGATGGCAGTGTGTCAAGTTAACACCCTCCAGCGAACATCGATACGCGGAAGTCACTGCGGCGTGTCTTGACCAGTGCTACTTCGTCCTTTCCAGGTGATGAGCACACGCCCCTGCTCAATTCGTCCGCCAATACCCATGGCGGACAATCAAGGAGGGGGATACTCGACCACTTGCCCAGTTTGAATAACACAGATACCGAACTCTCCAAGGCCTGGCATGTCATCAAACTCGTTCTATTTTGCAGTATGCCTATCCCGATATGGCACCCCAGATCCCATACTGCCTTGAGTATCGCTAACTAGTACAGACTACGTGAACGTCCTCCTCGTATTTATCCCTCTTGGAATTGTAGCCGCACAGCTTCAGTGGAGTCCGGGCAGTGTGTTCGCATTAAACTTCTTTGCAATCATCCCTCTGGCCGCGATCCTGTCATTCGTCACCGAGGAACTTGCCGAGCACCTGGGAGAGACGTTGGGAGGTCTCCTCAACGCGACCTTCGGAAATGCTGTCGAACTCATCGTAAGTGGTGGCAATATCTACATGAATAGGTGCGACTTGTTGACACAAATATTCAGGTCAGCATTGCGGCCCTCAACAGTGGCCAAATCGAGGTGATCCAGGCCTCTCTGCTGGGATCTATCATCTCAAATCTACTGCTCGTCATGGGTCTTTGCTTCCTACTAGGAGGGATCTACAACATGACAGACGATGGAAACAAGGGAAGCGAGCAAAACTTTGCCTCCACTACTGGGCAGTTGACAAGCACGTTGATGACGCTGGCATCTGCTTCCATGGTTCTCCCTGCTGCTGTAAGCCAAACGAATGTTCTTTGTCTGTGCCAAGTTAACGGACTCTACCAGCTCTACTATGCCCTCGAAGGCGAGAGCGAAGACGACATACTTGCCAAGGTCCTTCTGCTATCCCGCGGAACCGCGATCATCCTTCTCTGTCTATACGTCCTTTACATGATATTCCAACTTCGCACACACAAAGACCTCTTCGTATCCAACGAATCCGATGCGATCACCGCAGAAGTGGACGGCAGCGGCGCTACCATGTCTGCCCGAGCCGCCTTCATTGTGCTTATCACCACGACGATACTCGTATCATTCTGCGCCGAGGCTCTGGTATCAAGCATTGACGGGCTCGTTGAGAGCTCGAATTTAAGCAAAAGGTTCATCGGCTTGATTCTCATCCCGATCGTGAGCAACGCTGCAGAACACGCGACGGCCTGTGTGGTTGCCATTAAGAACAAGATGGATCTGGTGCGTCGAATAGCTCTCCTACGTCAGGGCAGTACTGACTTTCCTAGGCACTTAGTGTGGTCATCGGAGCCAGCGTCCAGATTGCACTTCTTGTTACACCAGTACTCGTGCTTCTGGGCTGGTGTGTCGGTCAACCGATGAGCCTACACTTCCAGACATGTAAGAAGCCGAACGGATGCAACCATGCCGTGTGCTTACCTTGTGCCACAGTTGAAATCATTGTGTTTGCTCTCTGCGTCTTGGTCATCTCGCACGCTATTCAAGACGGGCGGGCTAATTATCTCGAGGGTTCAATGGTAGGTCCATGAAGCCGATGATCGACGCTGTCCCTGACCTTGGTAGATGCTAGGACTCTACGCTCTCATTGCCCTTGCGGCCTGGCTTATGCCGTCTGACTGACGTAGATGCACCGTTCTGATGCGTGTTCGGCCAAGAACATCACTCTACACCTACCTACTTAGCAACACTTTCAAAGCAGTGCCCTGTTGCCACCACATTTACTTCAGGCTGTGTTTGATCGGAGCCCTTGCTAAGTTCATGAGCTGGTGTATCGGGGGTTAAGTCGCGCAGACACTGGCTGTGGGACCCTTGTTGGCCATCCCAAATCTAAGTACTATGGTTGTGAGACGAATGTTCCCGAAAATAGCCGAAAGACAATTAGTAGAGAAAAGTTTACTTGGAATCAGAAGTCGAACCAGCTGAGTACCTTACCTAAAGCAGCTCACGGTCCAATATGGGATCGTCCTTGCGAGATCCAGGGTGGACCTCGAAGCCAGGGGGCCAACTGTCAAGGCCGAACCGGGCAGCTTCAATGGCGCCGTCAAGGTCAAATGGCTCAAACTTGATGTCCGTAGTGTTTCAAACGAGGGTGCCCGAGACTGGATCAACAGCAGCCTGGTCCATATCAAAATCGCCTTCGCCATCATTCGAGCGCCCGTCACGCCCGATTGCCTTGTTCAACATGCGCCTGATACGGCCATGGCTTTGTGGAACTGTGCCCGGCAACGCGGCTTTCCCCCAAGGCCAGGATGGCATAGTAATGGACCGGAATGGCTTGCTCATGCCCATCCATATCGCATAGGCCCAGTGGTCCGGGACGAGTCGAAGCGTGACGCCGAGGGGCCAGGTGATGAAGCCGAAGAGGATGGACCAGGCCCATTCGGCTCCGGTAAGGGGCGCTGTCTGAAGAGCAGCCCCGCCGACGAAGACGATGGCAATCTAACCGCCCAGTGTCACGGCTTGCACAAACATGAACCACGGGTTGCGCAAGACCACCTCAAAGACGTTAAGCTGGTTATCCGCACGACGGGAGCTAGACCATGGCTGCCAACGATATTTCCAAGAGAAAGCCGCGTGGCAGCGGGACGTACTTGGATTGGTTGAAGAATTGCTATAAGACATAGGTGTTGAAAGTCATGGTCTGGAGCTGTCGGATTTCGTGGTCTGTCTTGGCATTGAACAGGCGCGGTCCTGCATAGTACAGGACAAACATGACCACGATTTGGTACATGGACTGTCCGATCGTCATCTTCCAGGTGGCTGTGTCCATGACGGGAGCTGTGCGCGGCCTGGGCTTCCGAAGAAGGGGGGCCTTGGTGGGGAAATCGGTGCTGAGCGCCAATGCAGCAAAGGTATCCATGATGAGATTTATCCACAAGAGCTGGACAACGGAGAAGATTGAGGCTTCTGCACCGCTGATGAAAGTATTGATTATCGTGAGAAGTCCCGCGGTGATGTTGATGATGAATTGGAACTGGGAATTGTGAGCAAACAATCTTCCAAAGGACTGGGGGATTCTCGACGTACCTGAAGAAACTTCCTCGTCGCGTCGTTGATGGCACGCCCCCATAGCAGGGCCTTGACGATCGAGGCAAAGTTGTTGTCTAGCAATACGATAGCAGAGGCCTCCTTGGCTACCTCTGTGCCAGACAGGCCCATGAAGAAACCGATATCAGCAGCTTTCAGAGCCAACCCGTCGTAGGTGCCGTCACCAGTCACGGTGACTACCTCGTTCATCGAAGTCTTGAGATGCATGACCAGGCGTCCGTTGCCGTAGCCTCTCCGAAAACGGTGGTCGTCCCTAGGATGCCCGTCACGACAATCATCTTGTTCTGCGTGAGAGTACCGGTTTTGTCGGAACAAATAGTCGTGGCGTTGCCCATCGTCTCACAGGGTCTCAAGAGTCTGACCAAGTTGTTGTCCTTCAGCATCCTCGTGGTTGCAAAAGCCAGAGCCAGGGTGACGGTCAAGGGGAGGCCCTCAGGAACGACGATGACGACAGCGGTGATGGAGAGGATGAGGATCTCCAAGAAAGCCTGTCCCTTTGCTAGTCCCCCACCTTGAATGCTGCTCAGGCAAGCAAGAAAACGGGCGAACATGATGATGAAAAACAAGGCGCTGCCAGCAAGCCGACCGTGATTATGTACTTGGCTAGAACTCCAAGCTTTTTCTGAAGGGGAGTCTTTTCGACCTCGTCATCCAGTGACATAAGGATCCTTTGCACTGGTCCTCAGTCTTGCGACTCGAGAAGCTTCCTGGCTCGCCTGAGCGAAACTGGACATCCTGTGATGGCGTTGCGTTTGACAAGATATCTTCATCGCTATGGATGCCAGCAATGAGATCGGTGCGTAAGCCGCAGGCCAAGAGGTTGAGCACCCCAAGAGTGCTCTTGGTACGGCCATCTCGAGTTGCAACAAGTCGATTGAGCTGGCTCGGAGAGAAATTAAAGGGGCTTCGTTCAAGCTCCTCCCTTTCGGCTTCGCTGGCAGGTTCAAGACTGACCGCGATCGGTTGATCGTTCGAGCCTTGACCGGGGCCAGGCCGCGCAGCGCCGGCGGGAAGCGCTGGGGTAATATCGTCCGCCATTGTGATGACGAGATGTCATGGGTGTTAATGAAAGACATGGGCGGTAGTTGTGGGCGGAAATCCTGAAGCAAGAGCGGCTTAGGGAATGTCTTTTGCCCAGCCTCCAAACTTGAAGGACATCCCAGATGATGCCAAGAATATGCCCAGAGCCACTTATCCAGATACACCATCTTCAACCAAGTCCGTCTGCCTCTGCCGCTTCGTTCGTAATCAGGCCCTCAACTGTGGATATACAACCCCAAACCAAAGGCAGAGTGGCTGACCAACTTCTGACTATTGATTGTGATGAGCGGAGATGCATGAGCTCAGACTGGAGTTGCAGAGCCGCATTTTGGCTAATGGGCCGGAGGGGCAGCGGGATGTGGATGTTGAAAGCCGCCGCAATTCTGGACCCCTCGTGGGCCTTTGAGACACGAAGCTTGCAGCAAGAGGCCGTGCGGTGGGCGGGCAGTTGGTTGGCTGCCTCGTGTGCCAGAGTTGTCACTCCTGTCATACCATTGGCCTGAAGGCTCTGCTCTCCATTTTATCCGAGCAACGCCCGTTTTCTGTGGACTTATTCCAACCACTCTTGATGCAGAAGGCAGACACGTGCTCAACTGCCTCATCGAGAGCCCTCAGAACTCGGCTCAGCTGTGCCGGGGTTCGCCCTCAAGGCCCTCTCTCCTCAGACGCCTTGCGGGTCGCGCCGTATAGCCAGGATTCTCAACCCTTGCTGTGAGGGTCAGGGTCGGGCGAAAGGGCTGAGGGTCGGCCCCGGAATTCTTTCTCATGTCTAGGCTCGCCAGCGCTCTTCTGGGAGCCCGGGGGACTGGGGATATGGGGAGACTTACTCGTGGGAAGGAGAACCACCTTCCAGAGCGAGTCATTTGACAGAAGCGTCGTGACTCGCCGGTGTATGTATCAATCTTCCGTCAGAAGATATATAGCGACGAGTACGCACTGGAATCCGGTCGAGTTGGTTGCTGCCTCGGGGCAGCTTCCCCCGCCAGACCCCATCCTCTGCCCAGTTGGTGGCGGAAATACCAGGGGATTCGGGCAACAAAAGACCCTTGTCCAGTGCCGGTGAGCCGAACGGTGCTCGGAAGAGGGGAAAAGAAGAAATGCACGGCGGCGGAGGAGGCCAGACGCAGACGGGGCCGAGATATCAGGGGTGGACGTTGGTGCCCCAGGGGAACAGTTTTCCCGTTGGGCAGAGGGGATCAGGAGTCAGAGAGATCGATCGGGCCATCGAGCAGGTAGCGTCGTGACTGAGTCGCAGTGCCGCGAACGCTGCAGCGGGACGTGGAATTCCGTTGGATGACCTGAGTCGGGGTGTCCCTGTGTAACAGTTTAAGGAGTGCCATCAACTTGAAGCGGGCCGACCGACTCACTCACTCATCACTGCGCCCCGGAGGCAGCAATGTGAAGGAATGCCGAGTCAGCAAGCCCAACGCAACGCAGCGCCAACGGTCTCTGTCTCTGTAGTGTCTCTGCCCACAACATTCTTGGGCGGGTACCTCGCAACCCGTCTTCGGAGGGTCACATCACAGTCGGACCCTTTGCATTGCTTTGCGCTAAAGACCCCATCAGTTGGCTGCAGAGCTCCTGAATCAGTGATGAGTTCTCCGGGACCCCGCGGGATGTCCAACCAGAGCGGTTGAGGGGTCGTCGGGTGAACCAGGGAGGCTCGCAGGCGCAGCGTCGAGTCGAGTCAACTTGTCTGCCCACGTGCCCTCTTCCCTCTCCTGGCACATCAGAGGTTTAGGAAGGTGGACGGCATACGAGTATGCATGCAATGCAATGCAGTGACGATGCTGCAGAGCCGCTTCGCGTCGCGTCGTCGTCACTTTTCCTCCCTGGTCATGTAATCGCGTCGTAGTTCGGAATTCGGACTGCTCGAGACCCCGTCCTCGCACAGAGCCAGCCAGGGGGGTATCGTGGGTGTCCTCCACCAGGAACCTGACGGGAGAGGAGCCGGAAGAGGGGGGGGAGGGGACTGGAGCAGAGGGGCTCCTGAGAAGATCCGAGACGGGTGGGAGGAAGTTAACCATATCTGGCCAAGAGAAATGGCAGATGCGCTAAAGAAAGCGGGCGCCTGTCGTCGTTTGGACTGAGCCAGATGATGATGGTGTCTGCCGTATGCAAGGTCTCCCCTGTCGCCCTCCCATTTCACTGGCACCGCTAACCTGCATGCACACTGCAGACTGGCCAGGCCAGGGGCCACACGGAGGGCTCCGCCGGGAGGTCCAGCGGCAGCCCAGCAGCAGCCCAGCTCGTCTTTGCAGTGGTGGTGTGGGTGCTGATGGCGGCATGTGGCGTGCCATTCCTCACTGTCCGCCGAAAGTCCTGCTTCCGTCTGTGTCTGCCCTTAATTTTGGCCAGGATGACTCCAACCGAGTCCAAGCTTGGGGCGGGCCAGAGTTCTGCTAGCATGGGTGATGGATCAAGGCCGGCAGCAGCCATTTTCTGCTACCACCCGCCGTGGTAGATAAGAAAACACAGCCTCCTTCAAGTCCCGGCGCCCGTCGCATCTTCTCGTCTCGTCCAGTCTCTTTGCCGCCCAATTGTTCCGTCGCCCAATTACCTACACACCTCCGGGCCAAGACCTTGTTTTCCCTCCTTGTACATACCTCCCTCGTCCTACCATCATCGTCATCCTCAATCGCTTCCCATCGTCACTCACCTGCCCTCTCCTGCAGCTGCTCCTCCTCCTGCCGGTTGCCGTGGTTCCTGCCCCCCCATCTTTCCCGTCTCGTCTCGCTTCGCCCTTCCGCACCCACCAATTGCGACCGGCAAAACCTGCACGAGGTCGTACCCCGACGCCGCCTGAACACAGTACTTGCGTCATTGTCCCTGAGACGGCCACAGCCACGTCGCGGGGGTTCGAGAGGTACCTGCTGCACGCTGCAACTCGAGTTCTGCGCCCGTACGCCTCAATCCCGCCATTTCTTAAGCAGCCACTTTGCCAAGGAACGCCCGCGAAACCTCTTTTCTTCCCTCCGTCGCGATTGGCGTCGTCGTAGAGCAATTGGCTTCTACGTGTCTCAACAATTCAACACGCTCCTTGGCCTTTGGTCAATCAGTCAATCGCCCACCCCCTACGTCAACTTGCCATGAAATACGGCGACCAGCTGGAGGAAGCGTCTGTTCCGGAATGGAGCCTTCGTACGTATTGCCCCGCGCATCCGCGCCCCGTCATCACCACAGGAATTGGCAGGTTCTAACGCAGTGCCCCTCTCTCGCGCAGATAACATCGACTACAATGCCCTGAAGCACGAGATCAAGGTCCACACAACACGTAGCCAGGCCACCGCCATTGCCATCCCGGGTCAACAGGATCACGCCCTCCAAAAGTTCGAGGACAGACTCTATGTCGAGCTGTGCAACCAACACGATCGTGTCGACCTGTTCGTCAGCAGCAAAGCCGACGAGATCCACCGGAGACTGGAATCTGTTAGCAGTCTCGTCAACCGCCTCATCGACAAGTGCGACGGAGATGGGTCTTCCCGGGTCAGCCTGAAGAGACAGCGGAGGTTCGCAAAATACGAGCGAGACCTGCTTCGCTGCGAGGAGGACATCCTCGCCTTGTCGCGCTTCATCAAGGCCCAGGCCGAGGCTTTCCGGAAGATCACCAAGAAGTACAAAGTACGTTCCCGGCAGTCCCGCTCCGTCCGCTCCGTGACTTCCGTACTGACCCTCATGTGTAGAAGTGGACAGGTTCACCAACCCTCGGCGTTCGTTTCCGCGAGAACGTGCTGTGGAACCCAAAGAGCTTCGTACGCCGCGACTTTGCCCACCTACAGAACCGGTACGAGGAGATCATGCGACGCCTTCGTGACTCGACCGCCCAATTTAGCGAGCCCAGCTCTCCCTCGACCGCAGAACCACCATCCCCTCGGATGTTGCGGGAGCGTGGCGTGCAAGAAGGCGCCAGAACACCCAGGTTCCCCGAGCTACCGCCCCCTCAGGCGCACTACTGGAACGAGTATGATAATGGCAGCGACCAAGGGGACGGCGAGTATGCCATCTACATCGACCCGAATGCGGATGACAGCTTCCCGGGACTCAACTCGGTTCGGGCCATAATTCGAAGGCCGCTGCAACTCGCCACTTCGTGGTTCTCGTCCAGGGACCGTCCCGATGAGGAGGCGGCCCAACGACCGTTGCTCACCTCAGACGACACTGCCCGTGGTGCACCATACGGCGGCATCTCGCCTTTCAGCAACGATACCGACGAGGAAATCGAGTACGCCAGTTCCGAGGACAACCTGCCGTTTTCCGGGTTTGCGGGGTATTACGCCGCCCTGCCGAGCGTCAACGAGCAACGAGTCGAGCGGTATCGCGAAGAGGTGCTGGCCTGGTCGACAATCGGCGCGTTTGCAGCGTCTTTTGTGCTCCTCGCGGTTGCTAGCATCCTTCTCGCCACGGGACGCCACAGACTGCGCGTCGAGGTTGACGCGGGCGTCACCGTTGGCGTTGTCGCCTCGCTATTCTGTGCCTGCGTTGGACTGGGCATGATGCTGCTCAGGACTGGTACGACCAGCATCATGTACCGAGCGGCCGTCTGGACCACCTTCTTGGCTTCTTGCGTCTTCAACGGCATGTTGCTGATCCTCGTTGTCGGCAACGCGGCCTAGAGACCTGAGGAAGGTGGGGTGGTTTCTTTTGTCGATGCCTCATCTGCTATTGCAGAGTGGTTTTCCTATGTCACATTGCGAGGAGCGAGGCCACAGGCCGGCTGGCGTTGTCGATATCGATACAGGCTGAGCGGAGCGTTTGTCTTGCTACAAAGGATACCTTGGAATTTTTTGCATGGGGTGCGGCTCTCTGATTTATGCCGCCGAGGCGGCTGGTGTCAGTGATCGGATGACGGAATGATGACGGACCTACGCTCTGCCCCTGCGCTAATGAGTGGTTGGTTGCCTGATGCCGGTGTTCCTTCTGGGGGCCTGGCTTGAATAAATAACTTAGTATGAAGTTTGAAGGGAGAACCAGTGAACTACACAACCCCCTGATCCGAACGATTAACCATCTGAAGTAAATCACGCTTAGGCCTCCCTCTTCTTCACCCGTCTCTTGCTCGATTCCAAAGCAACAGAACCCTCCCATTCCTCCTTTCTTCAACAATTGGTTTGATGGTGTAGTTGGTTATCACGTCAGTCTAACATCCACGGATGGTTCACTGAAGGTCGGGAGATCGAGCCTCCCTCGAATCAATCTTTTGCTTTTGGTACTTGCTTCCTCTGAATCAATGCAGAGACAGTCTCGGACGGGAGAGTTCTGCAACCCCTTTTTCGTCTCTTTGAGCCTCTTCGCCGTCTTCGCATTAAGTGTCCGTGCTGCCCCTTGCTTATTTTAACCTTTGACGGGCCTTATCGAAAGTTCATCCCATCAGAACCTGGAAGCTAGGGCGGCCCCTTTGTGCACTGTGCTGTTTCCTCGTGGTGGGGTCACCTGCCCCTGGATTTCAACGGCTTTCAGTGAAATCAGGCCCTGAAGTGGCCTGTGCAACCAGAGGTCCCCGGCCGTTGCTGGGTCGACACGCCTGGGTAAATGCCAATGGACCTCAAGTGCCGCCCACCCGCAGCTTGTACTCTTTTTCATCCCGTCATCCAAACCTGAATGCTTCCAGAAAACACCAGCACTTTTGTATCCCCCATCATCGGAAACACACACAAGACATAATTCTCCCCCCTGCAAAACAAACCACAACACCCTGCTTGACACAAACAATGGCTTCGCCGCTGTCGCCAGCCAAAGCCTCCACCCTCAACCTCCCTTCACCGCCTTCGAGGAACTGTCTCCGCGACCAGTACGAAGTACTGGCCTGGCACACGGAGCACCAATCCTCCACCCCTGGCGCCATTACTACCACCGGCACTGTTCCTCGCGGGGACCTTGACGATTCGTCTGCCTCCAGCTCCCCCTTTCTCTCGACCGTCGACATCTCCACCAGATCGCCCGAGAAAGAGAACATGACGCCCTCCAAGCAGCGCCATTCGCGCATCATGTCGGGCAATGAGCTGTCGCCGCTCAAGATCCTTACTACAAATGATCCGACCCCCGAAAGAGTCGCCTCCCCTGCGCGCGGCTCCCGAAAAAGCATACTCTCCCCCGAGAAGCGCTTTCCCATCCGCGTCAGCAACCCGCTCAACGACGTCGTCGAGTCGCCCAGACGCGACAGCCAGGACCAGTCGAGCAATGCGTCCTCCTCGGAATCACCACAGCGCGAAGCAATTGGCGGTCGCAAGGTCAGCCTGGACGATGTGCTGCGCGACAACCAGGGCCTCACCCGCGCGATCGAGATTTTCGAAGACGAGGACAGTGCCATGACGGATGCAAACGCACCAGAAGACTCCTCCTACGCCTCGCTGGACGACGATAACATGTCAAACGGCACCCAGATCCACCACGATGTCGAAGTCCCGCAAGAAGAGTATGCCGGCCCCGACGACACTGTCATGAGCACCTTTAGCAATTTTTCTTCCGTCCCGAACATGACCATGCTCGCGCGACTGAACAATAGCCCGACCGGCAGACTGTCCATGCTGGACGGCAACAATTCTCGCACCCGGCACGATCCCTCGCCAGCGCGCGGACGACCCATGAGCTACCACCCAGACTCGGGAAACACCACAAACTTGCTCATGGACTTTGATACCCTGCGGCACCCAGCAAGATCCCCGAACAAGCAACTTATCTCGCCACCACTGCGGTCGGACGGCAGCAATGGCGTCCCTGCAACGCCGTCGCGGAATATGCCCAACCTTCTCGACTTTGATATCCCGCCGCTGCCCACTCCCCGCAGCGTCCCCACTATCACGCCACGAGAGCTGGAAAGCCTCAAGTCCAACTTCCTCTCCGAGATCAGCAGCCTCAAGGCGTCGCTGAGCGGCAAGGAGGCCGAGGTTATGGCTCTCAAGACGGCGGTGGGCGACGCTGAGAAGCGCGTCGGCGAGTCAATGGAACAGGTCCGCGAGATGAGCTCCGAGAAGGAGCAGGTGACGAGCGAAAAGGATCTGTGGGAGAAGCGCGGCCGTGAGATGGAATCTATCCTCCGCAGCATTAAGGAGGAGATTGTCCACAGCCAACGCGACCGGGAGGAGCTCGAGTACAAGCTGTCCGAGAGCGAGGCCCGCCGCGAGGCCGCCGAATCGATGGCCCAAGATGCCGAGAGCAAGCTGGCGGGCATGCGTGCCGGCAAGGCTTCCGAGGAAGGAGCTAAGAACAAGAGTCCCGGAACCAACTCGGCCAAGGAGGTCGAAATGGCCGTTGAGCGCGTTGCTCGCGAGCTGCACGCCCTGTACAAAGGCAAGCACGAGACCAAGGTGCAGGCCCTCAAGAAGAGCTACGAAAACCGCTGGGAGAAGAGGGTGCGCGACCTGGAGAACCGAATCGAGGACCTCGGGGAGGAGAACGAGAGGCTCCGTCTGGGACGCGATGCGACCATGACCCGCCTCAACCCACAAGACCAGGCGGCCGAGGAGGAGCGCAAGGCGCAGGCGATCCGCGACGCCGCGCAGATCAAGGAAATGGGTGCCGAGATCACCAAGCTCGAAGCCATGGTGCGCACGGTCAAGGACGACAACTCGGAGCTGAGGATGCTGCTCGAGCACGAGCGCGTCGAGAAGGGCGAGCTTGTGCAGCTGGCCGAGGAGATGATGTCAATGCAGAGCCTCGCGGCCGCGGAACAGCAGACCCCGGCCAGGAGACGGGAGCCAGAGCCACAGCCCGCCCCAGCACCGACACCAGCACAGGCTAGGACCCCAGCCAAGGCCCGGACACCAGCCGTCTCCCGCGTCCAGATGCCCTCCGAGAACGGGCGTGGTAGCACCTCGCGCATCTCCGGACTCAAGGCCCCGGGTAGCTCCATCGTCATGCCCGGCCGAGGCACCGGCAACGCAGCAGCACACCACGAGAGGACCAGGAGCGGCCACGGCGGGCTTCCGAGGCCAGGAAGCGGGTTCGGCCCCCGGAGCGGCATCATGAACTCGATTGAGAAGATGGGCAACTACCGGGGACGCGGCGACTAGAAGACGTGAGCGTTCTCTGTGGGAGTTGACCTTTGGCATGCTTGCTGAAAGAGGAGGAGGAAGGGGGGGATCACGTTTGGATGATTGCACGAAATTGGGGGTCGAGACTGACATGATGATCACACGACGTTCGGCCATTGCATGAGGATCAGGAGGGTCGATCCTGCAGGATGCGTTTTTCCGTTTTTATTCTTCCAGGTCAGGTTTCAGAGTACCTACTGTACTTGGCGAGGTTTGCGTCTTGAGCTAAGGGGGCGTTTGGGCAATCAATCATGTATCATAGGGACAGCAAGGGGTAAAGGTGAACAAACTTGTTCGTCGAATGGAGAAAGCTTGCTAATCCATGCATTCATTCATCGTCTCGCCATGTGTATGTCCAAGATGGGTGGTTTGAGACTAAATCACTTTTCATTTCCACCGTCAGGGACGGCTTTTCTAGATGGTGCTAATTATTCACAACGCCCTTGAAGATGCAATATTCAACCTGATGAGTCCAAACTCAGGCCAGGGGCAGCTTCTCGTGCTTAAACGGCTTCTGGCCCTCGCCCTCACCGTAGGCGACAGAGATCTGACCTTGACCCCTAATCTTGAACTTGTAAATCATCAGACCCTCAAGACCGACAGGGCCCCGAGCGTGGATCTTGTTGGTGCTGATACCGACTTCTGTACCAAAGCCGTAGCGCATGCCGTCGGCCATACGGGTGGAGGCGTTCCAGTAGGTGCCAGCCGCGTCGACGGCGGCCATGAAGGACTCTGCCTCGGCCTCGTCGGATGTGAGGATGAGGTCGGTGTGCTTGGAGCTGTGGGTGTTGATGTGGGCAACGGCTGCGGAGAGGTCGGGGACGGTCTTGACGGCCAGGTCGAGGGAGAGGAACTCGGTCTTGTAGTCAGCCTCGGTGACGTCGACGATGTGGGCAGCACCGTTGGAGCCGAGATCGGTAGCGAGGAGAGCGGCCTTGGAGGGGCCGTCGACATGGAGGGTGACGCCCTTTGCGATGAGGGCGCGGGCAACGACGGGGAAGGAGGTGGTGAAGGTGTCGGGATGGACGAGCAGGGTCTCGAGTGAGTTGCAGGCGGCTGGGTAGGAAGTCTTTGAGTCGACGATGACCTCGGCGGCCATGGAGGCGTCGGCGGAGGGGGTGAGGTAGGCAGCACAGAGACCGTCGGCGTGGCCGAGGACGGGGATGCGGGTGGTGTTCTTGATGGTGCGGACGAGCTCGTTGGAGCCGCGGGGGACGACGAGGTCGATGAGGTGGTCGAGGGCGAGGAGCTCGGGGATGACGTCGCGGGTGGTGACGAGCTGGACGGCAGCGTTGGGGACGCGTGTGGACTCGAGGGCGGAGGAGATGACGGAGGAGATTGCGACGAAGGAGCGGGTGGACTCTTTTCCGCCCTTGAGGATGGCGGCGTTGCCGGATTTGATGGCCAGGGCGGCGATGTTGGCGATGACTTCTGGGCGAGCCTCGAAGATGATAAGGAGCACGCCGATGGGGCAGGTGACGCGGTCGAGGAAGAGGCCGTCGTCAAGCTTGGTGCGGAGAGTAATTTTGCCGACTGGGGGGATGTTAGTCTCGGCTCTGGAAGTTTTATACACGGGAAATCTCACCAGGATCCTCCAGCTCCCTCACGTCAAGGATACCCTTGAGCATATCCTCAAACTTGCCCGGCTTGCTCAGGTCAAGACGGGACACGAGACTCTGGGAGAGGCTGCCGTCGGCGGCGGCCTTGCGAGCGAGGTCCATGTCCTCGGCGTTGGCGGCCAGGATGGACTCGCGTGATGAGGAGAGGGCCGAGTGGATGGCTGTGAGGGCATCGTTGCGGGCCGATGCCGGGAGGGTGGCCAGGACGTGGGAGGCGAGCTTGGCTTCTTGCGCCGCTTGGGCGGGGGAGGCGTTTGTGAGAGACATGGCGGGCTGTGGTGATGTGATACAGAGGCAGTGCCAGTGAGGATGTCGATGTGTGATGCTGCTGTCTGATGCCAAATCTGATACTATGGGCGAACTTTCCAGTCGAGTTTGGCCGGGTGAGTCAGGCGCTGTTATTGGGCGCGCAGGGTCCGAATCCAAAATGGGTCGCGCCCCTCCACGACTTTTACAGCGCCTTGTCTGGATGTACCCCGCACTAAACCAAGTTTGTCACTGGCAGGGCGGTATCAACAACCTCGTCTTGAACTCTCGACATGCCGACGCCCATCAACGAACATCTTTCTGCTACTATCACCTTGAAATTCGAACGAGCTTTTGCTTCCTATGCTGGTGAGCAATCAACTGGCATGCTAATGCTTGGAGCTAATGGCAAATTTCAACACCTAGGTTCAGACAGAGCCTGATGACCTGCCATCTGATGCTGATTAGGACAAAATCAAATAGACATCTTCCGATATATCCTCGACAAACATGAACGCCCGGACTGGAGCCTTGTCTTCAAATCCATCTGACACCCCTGCTCTCGAAAGCAGCTGTGAGCACCCCGGATCGATACACCCTCGACACCTGGATGTCTCTCTCGGCTACATGCTTCCGATGGCCGCCATTGTCCGATTCTCGGAGCCGAGGGGTAAACCTTGGCACCCTCCATCCGTGTCAACACGGGAACCGGAAACCGGCGAAAGACCGTGCCGCCTCGCTTGCTCCAGCACGCCATTGATCAAGCCCAAGAGGTCATGTCGAAGAAGGATGGCCAACTCAATAGTGTGCCATGTCCATCATGAAGATATCGATTATCTCTAGACGCTATCTCGTCCAGGAACTGCTCTCGCATCACCCCCGTACGTCGTTTTCGGATAAGCAATCCTAGCAAGACAAAGGCCCAAGACCAGGCGGCCAGCGGGCTGCCCCGGCCGACGGCTCCTCCTCAATCCATGATGCAGCAATTTGCCGCTCCGGCCGCCCTCCAAGAACCTGGCTCGAAACAAATCGACGAACCAGCACCTCGCGCACCCCACCGCCGAGGTCCATTCCATCCCATCCCCGGGTCACTACCCGGCTCTTCTCACCCGGAATACGCAACCCCCGCAGCCCGCCAGCGTGGATCAGTGGTTCCGACGTTCTGACCCTGGGGCCCTACTGGGATGCCCGAGCCCTGTAGCCAGAGGGCCTGGTCGTTTAAAACAGCCGAGTCCCGCCCCAGCGCGAAAGCTGTGCCTCGGCCGTCTTATTACCTATCCCCCTCTTCGACCTCCAATTCGATACGCGGTGTGCCCTCTGATGCACCTTGTCTTTTCAACCTCATTGTCTGTTTCGGTCGAGTTTTCCCAAGAATTGTCGTCCGTGATCCGGATGCAGACACGGGTCGGATTCCTTCCTTGGTGCGACCATGTCAGACGGTGCCAACGGCGGAAAACGCCCCGAGCCGTCTAATACCCCGGCCCTCGATGACGAGGTGCTCCCGAGATTATCGGAGGAACACCGCCACAACTCGACGGATCTGGAACGGGATCCCGAGAAACTTGACAACCAAGAGCTCTTTAGCCAGGAGGATGCAACAGAACCAGATGGAGGAGCTATCTCTCGAGCTTCATCGGCTCGGTCGAGACCTCGGGTTGTAATCCCACGATCAAAGCAGCGAGGACTCTTTGCTCGCTTCACCGTCATTCCCGAGCTGGAAGACCCATATACCTATGCCAATAGGACAAAATGGTGCATCACCGCCGTTGTTGCAGTGGCCGGTGGTGTTGGACCCCTCGGGTCTGGAATATTTTATCGTAGGTCCACACTTCTGTCAAGTTGACGCCCTGTGATGCTAACAAGTACAGCCGCTCTTGACCAAATGGCGCAGGAATTCAACACAAGACCGGTCACAATCAACCTGACAGTCGCACTTTACATGCTCGCCATGGGCATCTTTCCTCTCTGGTGGTCCTCCTTCTCTGAGAGCTTTGGCAGACGGAACATCTACCTGACATCCTTCTCACTCTTCGTCCTCTTCGCCACGCTGAGTGCTGTCAGCCGCAGCGTTCCCATGCTGGTCGTTATGCGATTCCTCACCGGCGGATCGAGTGCCAGTGTCCAAGCCGTTGGCGCCGGCACTATTGCCGACATATGGGAAATACGTGAGCGAGGCCGGGCCATGAGCATCTTCTATCTCGGCCCGCTCATGGGTCCCCTCGTTGGACCCATCCTCGGCGGCATCCTGTCACAGGCCTTTGGCTGGCAGGCCACCATGTGGGCTTTGGTCATCTATGGAGGCGTGCTGTTCGTATTTCTAGTCTTCTGTCTCCCGGAGACCTTGGCTCGTCGGACACCCGCCCCTTCGACAACGACCCAGGCCGCCGGTGGCCCTCCAGGATTGACCCGGACCAAGACAACCGAATCAGTCAAGAAGCACACCAAAAAGGCCGCCTCATTCTTCAAACAATTCTTCGTCGATCCACTCTCCGTCCTCCTCTACCTCCGATTCCCTCCAGTCCTCCTCACCGTCTTCTACGCCGCCATCACCTTTGGCACCCTATTTGCCGTCAACATCTCGCTGCAGTCGGCATACTCTTCAGCTCCATACAACTACAGCCAGCTCATCGTCGGCCTGCTGTACATCCCCAGTTCTCTCGGCTACATCGTCACGTCGCTGTTCGGCGGCAAGTGGCTCGACCGCATCATGGTGCGCGCGGCCGAAAAGGCCGGACGATACGATGAGAATGGCAAGCTGGTGCTGTTGCCAGAGGATCGCATGAGAGAGAACGCTTGGATTGCCGGGACAGTCTATCCCGCTAGTCTCCTGCTCTATGGTTGGACGATTCAGTACGGTACCTTCTGGGTGGTGCCCCTGATCGGAACCTTTTTCTTCGGCGTGGCTTCCATGATGGTCTTGTGAGTGTCTCCCTCTGTGCCGGTTCACATGTGAAACTAATACTCATCAGTGCCGCTGCCACTACCATGCTCACCGAGTTCATGCCCAAGCGAAGCTCCGGCGGCGTTGCCGTCAATAATCTTGTCCGCAACATCCTGTCATGTCTAGGCACCATCGCTGCCCAGCCTGCCATCACCGCCATAGGCCACGGCTGGCTGCTGACCATTTTGAGCCTGTTCACTTGGATATCGGGCTACATCTGCATTTACGTTCTCAGGAAGAAATCCTCCGAGTGGAGAGTCAGCATGGACAAAGCATTGAACGGGTAGCGATCGTTTTGTCATTATAGCATGCGAGCATCACGGCGGTGTTTCTGGTCATCATTGCGTTACTGGCAATCATATTCTTAGCAGGGCTATTTTCCTTCCAAATCTCACACATCAGTCCCTCTTCACACCACGCTCTGAGCAGTACTTGTCCACCTCCTTGGTCAACATGTCCTTCTGCCGCCTGACGAGGTCCATAATGTCTGTGACGTCCTCCTTCAGCGCCCACTCGCCCTCAGCTCCCTCTACGTCGGCGTACACCTTTTCCATCTCGGCGAGAACGGCCTGCAGCTGGTTCGGCAGCCATGTCACGATAGGGCTGCCGCCTGTGGCCGTCGGGTGACTCGTCTTCTTGAGGATGTACTCGCGCGCGAAGCACCAGTGGCGCCAGCGGAACTCGCGCACTTGGGAGAGGAGCTTGATCCACAGGCCGCGGGACTCCTTGATGGCCTCGACAGACTCGAGGTTGCTGGGAAGGGCTGTGCCTTCAGCGAGAACCATGCGCTTGATGTCCAGCTCGATACTGCGCTGCTGAACAAAGGCGAGGAAGGCGCGGTGGTTGCTGGGGCGGTACTCGCGGAAGTCGCGCAGGATAGCCGTCAGCGGGGTATCGGGCATTGTGATCTGGAGGACGTTGTCCATCAGGGGCACGATGGAGTCGTTGGCGCCGCTCTCGCCACGGAAAGCCATGGGCTTCTCGTCGCCGACGCCCTCGTAGACGACACCGTTGGGGAACATGGGCTGCGAGGTAATGCCGAAGATAAATGTGCGGAAAGACGTGTAAGAGTTGGGGCGCGACTTTGCCCACATGGTCTCCATGGCGGCGTTGATCTTTTGCAACGCGGCCAGCATGGAGGCCAGAGAGCCGTTCATGGCAACGCGCTCGTCGAGGGAGAGGCGGCCTTCGTGGGTCTCGCTGGCGAGGTCGAGCAGGCTCATGGCGCCCTTGACGAGGGGGCCGGAGTTCTTGACCATTTCGATGTGGACGAGGACAAAGCCGGCCTCGGAGGAGGTAGGGTCGAGGCCGTGCTCGAAGGCGCGGATTAGGCGGAGGTTGTCGTAGTCCATGCCGCGCTTGGGGTCCTCGAGGCGGTAGTTCTGGGGGTGTTAGTATTGGTCTTGAAGGATGGGAGATAGATAGTACGAACCGCCAGAGCATAGCCAGAGGCGTACTCAATGAAAGGCTTGAATCCTGTGCTGGAGAGAGGTTAGATACTGCCTTATGACGTGACACACCATGGAAGAGGTTGCTTACATCTCAGCACACCTGGCAATGGGCCTGGCGATGCACTTGGGCAGCACCTGACGACCAAGTCCATACGGCTCGCCCTTGACAAAACGTTCATGGCACGGCTCCAGGAGGTAGGCTGAGGCAGCGAACGAGTAGTCGCGGTAGAGGGCGTTCATCAGTGGCAGGTCGTCCTTGTACTTGTCGACATGCTCGGTAAGGTCAGGAAGCTCGGCCATGACGGCGTCGCCAAACTTGCTGTCGGCCAACAGACCGGGCGTGCCATCGATCTTCTTGATGGGCATCCGCTTGAGGATGTCATCCAGGGGCGCAAACTCTGTTGGAAGGTTCACGACGGGATGGCCACGGGGGAGGAAGCCTCTGGTGGTAGACACCATGAAAGCAGGAAGGCTCTTGTCGTCCGGACGAGTGTCGTCCAGGACGTTGAAGGCTGACGAAGCGGCGCCGATGGAGCCCATGGTGGCGGTGGACTTGTGTGATGTGGAGGAAGAGGCAGTGATACGGTAAAGGGGGATGTTGGAAAAGTATGATGATGAAGACGAGGCAAGTCTGATGTGCTTGGTCCTGCTCGTTATTCTGTGTAGGCTAGAGCTTGATGGTCGAGGTTCTGGTGGTAAGCCAACAGACCGCCACGTCTGCTAATATACATCGTGGCCGGAACATATTCCGGCCTCAAGTGAGGGGACGGCGTCGTCCTTGGGAAACGCACTGCGGGCCAACCGATTCTCTTTGTCACGGCAGGGCGCCCTCCCCATGCATCCAGCAGCCCGCTCGTGTCGCATGCATTCCGAACCCGGTAATTGCTGTTCGTTGAGCGCCTTGTGGCGGAGATGCCTTCATTGCTGCTTCGTGGACCCTTCTGGCGTTGTGAAGGATGCTGTTAAATGCGGTGACGACCAGGCCCGGGCGAGTTCAGGGGTAAGATAGGGGCCCGGGCGAGGATGCGACTGGCATGCTTTTGACGTCGGCCATACTCACGAACGCAAACCATCTCAGCAGGCTCCCTCGTGACCTCGTCAAGGTGCGCCCGAGCGAGTTGGTGAGGCAGTTGGTGTTGGAGATGGAGGGTAGTTGAGTAATGGATTTCCCGGGGCGACCCCACCATCACCCCCGATGTTTGCCGGCCGTGGCCGGAATGCTTCCGGCCTCATGGCCTCCGTGAGTCGGGGTAGATAAGCGTAGTCCCCCCTCTCGCCCGCGGCCACGGGCGCATGACCTGGGGAACGCCGTCAAAGGGCGACGCCCTGCGGTGACAAGCGGTTCTGTCAAGATTAATGCATCCCACATGATTGGACGCTTCGAGGAGGACGACGCGATGCAGAGCGCCCCAGCCATCTCGCTGGCGGTCTCAAGTCGACGGCCATGAGTAGGACAATTGTACACATGAGGCAGGTGCAGGGACAACACTCCGCTCGAGCCGCGCAAGCCTGGATGCAATCGTGGACAGGGCCATAGTCTTCAATTGGGATCATTATAACTGACCGAGTCATGCATCGCGAGGGAGATACTGCCGGGGTCGAGCATCTCTCCGCGTTCCCGTCAAACTCCAACATGATGAAATTCCTTCTCTTCTTGTCCGCCTCTATTGTTGTCTTGGCCGTTGGTCGCGTTGTGTCGTAAGAAAAAACAATATGCCTCCCAATGTTCTCCTTGTTGTCCTCCTCTGGAGGGAGTTAGCGAGTACTCTGTTCGCTGCTCGATGACCACACTGACCTCTCAATGCCGTCTCAAGGGGGAAGGGGAATGGTTTGCCAGATAATCCCGGTGCCCTCGTTGGGAGTATCCTGCAATGTGGCGGGCGAGGTACTGAGCGAGGTGCTCATCAAAGTGCTGGTCGGGATACTGCTAGCTCCAGGCACCTCGCTGCTGACGGTCTCGGACGGGGAGAATGCATCGTTGCTGACGCTTTCGATAGTACTCTGCCTTACAGTCGAGCTTATCGTGGCCATTGACGGCGTCATGGTGCTTGTCGCTACAGACACATCGAGGGTGTCTGTCATTGCCGAGGGAAATGCGATAGTGGCGGCAAAGGGTTCGAATTCGAGGCTGTTTGTCATTGCTGAGGGCAACGCGACAGTGGCAGCGGAGGGCTCGACTTCTTCGGTCGGCACGGGATCCCGTTTTGGCACCATCGATGAGTCTGCGTAGATGTACTCGTAGTACGTCTCGGTCACCGTCACCATACACGACGTGGTTGGGCTCGGACTTGCCGCTCTCGTTGTTGAAGGACCTGTGATACTTCTTGAAGTCAGCGTGCTGCGGGGAGTCGCACTTACCGAGGGCTGGCTGCTCCCGGCTCCGTTCTCCAGCCATTCCTGTAGCTGCCCTCCGATGGCATTGACGTCGTTGATGAGCTCAAGCATCTCTGCCTCGGACACCTGCACGTTGGAGCTTTGACGCTTGTCCACCTCTCCAAGAGCATCTGATATCTTTTGGAAGACCTTGTCGAGGACGTCATCGGGGTCGCTGTTGGTCTGTTGGGGGGCGTCTTCGACGAAGTGTATGGCGGGTGTTCCTGGGCCAGGATCGATGTTTGGTCGCCTGCCACGAAGGACGGCGGCGAGGGAGCCATGAAGGGCTACCAGAAGTAGAGAGAAGCTTAGTAGCATGGTGAGTGACATTGCGGAATGATGATGGCGCAATTGTCGCGGTTTAGAGAACAAAGACCGCTGGATCGGTTTGGATCGGTGGCTGGTCGCAAGATATAGGATGTCGCTGATGAGAACAGGTCAATGAGGGGCATTTCATTCCTGCAAATTGGTGTCGAGGGGCAACGAGGGCAGCATTCCAGCGTCGGCCATGCCCCTCAGCGAGAGTGGTCCATTTGCGACAGGCGGTGGTACGTGAAATAAGCATGTATTCGTCGTGCTGATGCTATCTATGTGATGTGTTGGCAGTCGACGATCAAGGGCTGTTGCTCAGCGATTCCGTTGTGCAAGTCGCCCAGGTCGAGGATGGATGCCGTGGGCAAGGCAGGCTCTTGAAGCAAATGATGATATGGCAGAGAGAGCCTTTACCAGCTGACGACTTTGCATCGTGCCGCTTGACTGGCGGGCTGCTCTCCCCCGATGGTGGTCATGTGGAAATCCCTGGTCGCGTGAGTACGTGCATGTCACAAGTGGGAGATCGCGAGCCTGAGATGAAATGAACCGCTGGGTTCAAGTTGAGTGGCGACAGTTTGACACACGGAGTCGTGAGTCGGTCGGACATCCACGCTGCGTATTTGCTCCGAGCGATCAGCTCGTTCCGTGTTTCGTCATGGCAGGCTTGACGGGGCCAAGTCTGATCGATCGTGCCTCAGCTCCGCGCGCCCGTTGGCTTTGCTCCTCTGCTCGCATTCGACCTGTCCGGGCGGAGTCACTGGCTGCGTGCGTGCGTTCTGCACCTCGGGAAGCAAACGTGTCACGGCCGTGAGGGGAAGTACGCCAGGGCTGGCCGGTTATAATGAGTCAATCAGGATCCGTGGTCACGTCGGGAAGCTCCACGCGGAGGCAGAAGCCCGGTCGGTCGTGATCACAGTTAGTCGCCTGGCCTGGCCGGGGCTGATTTCTCAGCCACAAGGATGGATGACGGCAGAGCCATGATGGCGGCGGTAAACGGATGTCGTATGCCGACGATAAAGGGGTGCCTTGGTTTCTCGGATGCCTTGGGGCTGCCTCGCCTGCTGGTTCGAGGGAAATGAGACTTGTGTGCGCTGGTGTGGATCGCCATTGTTTTTGCCTTCGAGCGGGTGACTCGGAGAGGGTCGGTTCGGCGGTCACCAGGGCTGGCGCAAACACGCAACAGCCAAGTCGCGATGGAACGAGGAGACGGCGAGGGAAGGCCTGGACAAATCGAGTCAGGGCTTTGTTGGCTGTGGCGGGCAGGGCATCATTCCTTTTCGCTGCAAGGAGCGCTTGACCGCATCGGGCAATGTTGCAAATGGATCATTTTCCCGGGCTTGGGAGTGGCCCCAGGCTCCTCCCTCGCGATGGATGGATGGCTGGCCTCCGAGTCGGAGATGGATGGTGGGTGTGTTTCGGTGGCAGTATGTTGGTCATCCAGCTGAGAGAAGGGCAAGAAGAGATGATTTCGGGGTCAACCGAGGCAAGGTACCTCAAGAGAGGAGCACCTCCAGCAGAAAAGCAGGTACCTTGGCTCAGAGTGCCAAAACCATGGATGGGCCGCCACTCAGCGAGCAGAAAAGGGAGAGAGCCCCACAGCAACCCACGCCATCCCCCTTTTGGACTTCCAGGGGACGGGCTGTTACTGTCAGGTAGACCCCAGGCCCAGTACCTAAGCTTCCTCCCACCCACCTGGGTGCACGCGCGCGAGAAACAGAGAGAGGCCCCGGGGCGAAGGGGTCAATTCTTGAGCGAGCCCGCCAGATGAAGCCCGTCGTCCATTGTCCCGTCCACCACGCCGCCCGGCTCTTCGAAAATGAGACGCCAAACTCTCCAGATGGCCTCCCCCATAAAATGATTTCCCTCCCCCATCCCCTTCACCCTTCCCCCTCGTCATCATCCCCATCACGGACTTTCCATCAAAACCGCCATCATCGCCAACACCCTGCCTGCTCTCCGCCGCTCACGACCGCTTTCCCACACCCTGGGCACCCGATCGCCTCGGTTTGCCTCGCACGCTCCTCTTGGTAAGCTGGCGACGTTTTCACCTCGCTGCACCACACCACACAAAAGCCCGCAAACCATCCTTCCCCTCCCGTCCTCTTCCACCACCATCACCCCGAGGGAACGCGCGCCATCAGCATCACGGCACCATCGGGGCATTTCCACCGCCACTCCGACCCGACCCATCTGACGAAGCCTGCCCTGCCAGATTGCATTTTGCTCTGCCACCTCAAACACTTACCTACCTAATCTGCCTCGCCGACTCTCCCCACCGCCTGCAATTCTTCCTCCTCTCTTCCCACCATCCCCGACAAAAACTACAGCCAAACCATCCTCCCCGACAAATTGTTCACAATGGCCCCGCCGGCAAAATCGTCCGTCACCCGACGCAAGTCGGCAGGGGGCAAGGCCCTGACCGTCACCTTTCACGTCTCGCCCGACCGACTCAAGGAGATTGTCGACGCCGCCTCGTCGTCACAGGGAGACGAAACTCCCGCCGCCCAAGATTCCCCCAAGAGCGAAGAAAAGGAGGTCAAGGAGGAAGTCAAGGAGACAAATGGAGCTGTCGACTCGTCCACGCCCACATCCACCCCTTCCAACAACGTCCTGCCTGTTCCCACTGTCACCAACGGCGACAACGCGTCCGACTCGAATCCCGCAACCCCTGCTGCCAACGGAGAAGGCACTCCCGTTCCTGCCATCATGGGACCTCCCACCGAAGGTCCCAAGAAGAAGGGCACAAAGCGATCGGCCGGCGCCGCCAACGGTGTAGGACCTGACGGCCTCCCCAAGGTGCGAGGCAAGCCTGGACCGAAGAAGAAGGCTCGACTGTAAGTACAACACTCCCGACACACGTTTGATGATTGGGACCAAATTCTAACTTTATCGCAGGGAGGATGGCACCATTGACCCCAACGCCAGGGCCCCTGCTGGCGCTCACAAGCTGGGCCCCAAGGCAAACCAGGGAGCCATCAACGCCGGCCTCCGCGCCCTCGACCGCTCCGGCGCACCCTGCCGCAAGTGGAACAGGGGAGGCTTCAGGCTCAAGAGCTTCACCGGTGTCGTCTGGGAGATCTCACGCTGGACGGCGCCTCCCAAGTCGGCCTCTCAGCCGGCTTCCGATGAGTCGGCCACGGCCTCGGCAGAGAACAGCACGAAGGAAAACCCAGAGACACAAGAGTCCAAGGAGTCAAAGCCTGAGCTGGTCCTGCCCAAGAGCGACGTCAACAGCACTACCGCCAACAGCGCTGCCGACGTCGACGTCGAGATGAACAGCGGCCCGCCGAGTGCCGTCGCCGCCAGCTCACCTGCGCCGACACCGATGCCGATATCTGCCGCGTCCTGATTTTCATCTCTCTACCTCTGCTTTTTACGCGCTGCTCGCGCCATGGGACGTCACCGCGTGCCTGTGTACAACAATTTGGGGCCCGGAGTTTAGGATCACTTGTTCATCTGCCTCGTTGCAGATTGTTTTTAGGGGCGTGGTCCGCTGGACTGTCATGGTGACGAAACACGACTTCGTCAGATATGCTAGGCGTTGATGGGGTTGAAAATGGCCGGCGGGCTTTGAAACCGCCGTTGCAGTCACGGCGTTATTGCCAGAGAAGGCCTGGAATGTAAACCACCCACACAAGTTTGAGGATGCATGTCGATGAATCGGCGATCTCTAGAACATTCAAAGAAACCATCGCTAGTAATTCAATCGCGGCCTGTCCCACTCGGGATATGCTGCGGCGACTTGCTAAAAATCACGAGTTTATTCGCACACGGTAGCTAGTGTTGGTTGAGTGATGACCGTAGCAGGATCAGCTGAGGGTTCTGCGTTTGCCGGTGGCGGCGGGGTTTGGGCGCTCGTGAGTCAAAAGAACACCGGGTGCGTCGGGACGAATCATATAGGGCTTCCAGGTGTTTCCGTGTCGCCATCCACCCGTCTTGATTGATGTTTAGACCTAGCTGACACGTACGACGAGACAAGATGAGTTGAACAAGACGCAAAGCAGATGCAGTCATTGCGGTCGGGGGCTTGTTTTGAGGCTGTTGGTGGGAGAGCAGGTGATTTCCCCTCAACCTCGCGTCATGTGAGCCTCGTAGAACGCTGCTAGCGAGTGAGCATGGGCTTGTCCCGGATTCTCCAGTGGAAATCTGGTGATGCGGCGAGGTTGGAGTCCAGCTCCTGATCTTAGGTAAGCGCCGGATCCACTCCGCGGATGGGGTGCGTCATAACAACAACGGGTGGAGGCTGCACGCAAATTTGCTAGTGCTCCCTGACCAAGCCTGAACCCGGCTGAGATGCGTGCGTAGTGACTGGAAATGCCCGGTCATCGTAAGCGTGTCACCGTGCTGGTCTTAGGTAGCGCGGAGCAACCTTGGTGATAAGATAGGAAGACGACACTGTAGGACAGCCGGGGAGACCACCTGAGTGCCCACCCAACTCAGTGCATGACGGCTTGCCTCACCTGGCACTGGCAGCGTAGCTCCTACCTAACCACCTTCTACGCTCCCGACGACGACCTCCACCTGCTACTATTGCAAGCGATCTCCGTGCCTTTCTCTCAAACATAGGTACTGCCGAGAGCCGCGAAGCACGGGCATCCATTCTACGCGTCTCGCATCTTAGTTCACTTTTCCCACGCCACTGGCCGGCCGGCGCTGCATCTTCGACAACACTGAACCTCCACTATCAACCCCCCCGCCCCCCGATCCGGCACGCAATCCACCCGCACTGGCTCGGACAACTTGAACCCAACAGCGACCATCACGGCCGAGACAGCTTTCCTCTCCGACAAACAGCCCCGACACCCCCTCCTTACGATACCTTTGCCGAGCAAGGATCTGTCCACCGGGGATCCTGAAGAACGCGAACGCTCGGAGGACGGGACCTACCGGAGCGTGCTAGGGAAAGGTCAACGGTGCCCGCCGGGCCGCTCTCGGCTCTCGCCAAACACCTGAACATGTCGAACCCTTATTCACATGGCTCGTCAGGGCTGCCAGACGGAAATTCGTCTTCTTCAGGCGCCGACCGATTTCCGCCCCGGATGTATCCAGATCCTCCGCCCGCCCCGATAACCTATTCCACCCAGCGTGGCTCCATCATCTCCCAGCTTCTCAACGCGCCCGACGAGACCTCGACCCATACATCCGCATATGCCCACGGTCACTCCCGTAACGATAGCTTGCGAAACAGTGCCAGCTACCAAGGGCGGTCGTGGACCAACACCACGCACCTCCCGCCGCTATCCAAGGCGTTCGACTCGTACATGCGCAGCTCCGGCCTCATGGACACGTCAGACCAACAGAGCAGCACGGCATTCATAACGCCTTCGTACCTGAAAGGGTCGGCATACGTACAGAAGCTGGAGGACGCGCACAAGACGAGGCTGGCACGGCAGAAGGACGGGCAGAACACTCAGGGTCAGACTGGCAACAGCTTAAACAGGAGCCCGAGCAGCACCAGCTTGCACGCCAAGGTCCCCGTGCACAGGGGATTAAGCCACTACGTCTTGGAAAGGCCGCCCCTAGACGACGACGAGCTTTTCCCCTCCTTGCCGACGAAGCTGAACAAGGATGACAAGAACGCGAACCTGGAGGTTCTGGGCAACGGCTTCGAAGTGAGGTTTGCAGGTTCCAAGGGCACAACCGAGCGAGAAAACGAGGCATACTCCATTCGTGCGGACCACCACATGCCGCCGCAATGTGGCATATACTACTTTGAGGTCACCATCCTGGGGACGAAACGAGACAGGTCAGTACTTCAGGGCAGCCTTCCAGGCACAGACCGCTGACCTTTCTAGTGCTACTATCGGGATCGGATTCTCCTCGAGGTCGGTCGCGCTGTCAAGACCACCCGGATGGGAGCCGGAATCATACGGATACCATGGAGACGACGGCCGCACCTACCAGGCCCACAACGGCGGCAAGGAGTACGGACCCCACTTTACCATGAACGATGTGATCGGTTGCGGCATCAACTTTCGTGAAAAGACGGCTTTCTACACAAGGAACGGCGTTCTCCTAGGTATGTACAGTCTAACGGCGCTGTGATATGCTTCGTAGGTGACTGACCTGCGACCAGGCAATGCATTCGCGGATGTCAAGGGAAGGATGTACCCTTCTGTTGGGCTCAAGAGGGCAGGGGAGCATGTTCGCGTCAACTTTGGCCAGGATCCGTTCGTCTTTGACATTGACTCGGTCATGAAGGCGAGTCAAACTGCCACCTCATCATCTCACACGGACCACTGACCATCAACAGAGAGAAAAGGAGCGGTTCCATGCCGAGATCGCGTCGACGAGCCTTTCTGCTTTGTCACCACTCAAGGAAAGGGACCTCGTCCAGACTCTTGTGCTGCAGTTCCTCCAGCAAGACGGTTATATCGAAACCGCCCGAGCTTTTGCAGAGGAGATGCATACCGAGAAGAAGTCCCTCAGCATAGACCCCAACGAAGTCATCGAGGACATCAACGTCAGAGACGATGAGCACGCCACCAAGCGACAGCGTAAGTTGTACCCTACATGAATCGATGGCGTCGAGCAAGCTGACCCCTTCATAGGCATCCGGCGGGCTGTTCTCGAAGGTGATATCGACAGGGCCTTGAAGCACACCAACGCTTTCTACCCGGAGGTACTCGAGCACTACGAGCATGTCCACTTCAGGCTGCGGTGCCGGAAGTTCATCGAAATGATCCGCACTGCTGCTGAAATGAGGACTTCTGCCGAGGGCAAAAAGTCTAATGGGCATGTGCCTCTTCAGCCTCATGTCCAGACTATGGACCTGGACCAGAACGGTTCCACGTTTGACCAGATGGACACCGAGGACGGCTTCGACGTGAACAGCGCCATGAGTCTTGACGAACTTGAGCTGCAGACCTTGATGTATGGCCAGAGCCTACAGGCAGAGTACCGCGAGGATCCGCGACGGGAGATTACGGAATCCCTGGAGAGCATCTATGCCCTGCTGGCCTACACGAATCCGCTCAAGGAGAAGGACGTGGCGCACCTACTCGATAAGAAGGGGCGGGTCGTCGTGGCCGAAGAACTCAACTCGGCCATCTTGAGTAAGTTATGGAGGATTACTTGCCGTAGTGGCCAATTTGCTGACCAGATGTCACTGCAGTGTCCCTTGGAAAGTCCTCCCGCTCAGCCTTGGAGGAAGTCTACGCTCAAACGAGCGTGCTTCTCGAAGACCTGGGAGAGACTGGTGGGTCTGGGGCTTTCGTCTCGCTGCACGACGTGATTGACGACATTCCCAGGCCTCGGTCATACTGAGATGTTGCCGAGGCTCTGCCTGCCTGCCTGACGATGGCATCCAGATCCCACAGACTGGTTGCGAGGCGATGAGCGCCACGCAGTGTTACTTGTTTTCAAGGCAGCTCGGCGGTAATGTGCGAGTGGCATTGGACGGTAGGAGTCTTTCAGGTTTTTTGGCTTGGCTGGGTGTCTGCATTTGGAGTTATTGGGCATCATTACTTTGGGGGCCTCTCTGGACATTCCCCAGTTGTTCTCACGGTCCACTCAACCTTTTGTGCGAGAACTGCAAATAGACGTGGCACACACAATGCAACAGATATCAAGTAACTGAGGTGGGCTTTCCAGAGCCGAGTGACAACGCTGTGCTAGCGTAGCCCTCCGTTTTGTCTATTCATTACAAGCCGGGTGGCAGATTCTATGTCCATATGTTGTACAATGCTCATGTATCTGATCTTTTTGCGTATGCTGCGGATATGGCTCGTGCCGGGCCTTGAGGCCGACTATGAGGTCTCCGAGAAATAGGTACGAAGCATGTTCTCCCGATGTCTCGTCAGGGCGGGGTACTCTGACAGATAATTGCGAAGATGGTTATCAACCCATCCCAAAGTCTCGTCCAGGATGAGGTTCGTGTAAGCGAACACCTCTGCGTCAAGGATCGCTGCTTCGGCGGCACCCGAGAAGAAGCCATCTGCGCTTCCACTACCGCTCGTCTCGAGCAGAATTGTCTCCAGAGCCGAGAATGCCGCTTTGGCATCGGCATACAGGACATCTGTGTCGATGAACCCACGGCGAGTGGTGGACAGAATCTCGGACTCGGCAGCGCCTCGGACTTGGTGCAGCAGCGTGGAGCGGACAATCATGTTCCGGGAAGATGGATCGATGTAGAGTGCTTTGAGGAGAGGTGTGTTCGCTTTGTTAACGTACAAGGCGTGAAGAAGAGCCGGGCGGATCTTGAGGGTGATAAGGGAGATGTAGGCCTCTTGTCTCGAGGAGACAGCATCGTCGAGGATGTTGGGTGGTGCGGCATTGGATAGGGCGTGGTTGAGCAGCGCATTGCCGGAGGGTATCGGGAAGTTATTGGATGGTGTGCTCGAGGGGGCCGGCAGGAGGAAAGGCAGTGCGCCGGTGGGCGAAGAGTGGTTGTTGGACGGCCGGGTGGTGAACGGCACGCGGGCTATCTTGAGGATAGTCTACCAAAGGTTAGTATAGTGTCGAAGGTGAAGCTCCGGACGGTATACACACCTGCCACTTGAGACAGGAGGGGTTGAAGCTGGGCTTCCCCCTCCTGGCGCCGTCCTCGGTGGTGAAGACATAGAGGATCGGCAGGGTCCTGTCCCGCTCGGAAGACGGAGAGCGCAGCGGCAGGTCGTTGGCGGCATAGACGGCGAGCGGCACGCGCTTGAACAGAGCGGCGATGGGTGACGGCACGGCGAGCCAGTGGGTCGGGGCCGGAGGCAGCCGGCGATGTTCGGACATGATCGGGGGTGCTTCCCCGGGGAGAGGAGATGCGGCTCCGGGAAAGAGGGCGAGATGGCCAGAAATGTCGCAAACGGCGGTCCAGGACACACCAGCCGGGCTCACCGACTCTTCTTCAGGCTTGGCTACTTGAGCTGACGCGGGTCGAGAAGTGTCCGAGATAAGGTGCGAGTCGGATGTGCCCGAGATGAGCTGATGGGGGACAGCTCTGCTGATGCGCCGAGTGCAGCTGCAGGAGGGGTTGAGGGACGTCGATTGGGTGGAGATGCGCCGGGGCCTGGGTGCTCCGCGGTCGAGGGTCGTCTGTAAGGTAAGGTATCTGCTGCAAGACACGCTGTGCTTGCTATGCGTGCAGGTTTGCTGTGATGCAGTGCAGTGCACAGCTTCGCGAGGATGGGGGTTCCGCGTCGACGCGGCGGGAAAACGCCGGGGCGGCATGAAAGGCGGGGCCGAGGGCGTGGGGGCACACTGGACGTGGAACGGTCTCTTGCTGAGTCATCCTCTTCTCGGCAGAGATTCGGTTAATCTTCCAACGGATTTTCCTCTTGGCGGCTTTCATCCTTCGGTCAACTTCTTGATGCTTGACTCGACTCGTGGGCTGACTCGTCGTCCACGACGGAGCTGCTCCGCTCAAAAGCGGCATTTCCAAGCGCAAAGCATTACGCAAAGTATCGCCGAAAGACGCCATCATTACCCGGGTCAACCATCACCCGCTTGTACTAAGTAATGCCGCCCCAGTTGCGTGCGCAGACCGACACTCCGCGAGTGTCTATCAGAGGCGGCTCTTCAGGCACGATCATCCGTGTGCCTTTCGCTTGCGGCATCACGAACGGCCCAGGGTCACATTTCTGCCGGCTGAATGCGCCGGAAATCTATTGCTCCTGATGCGCTGCAGGATCTCAGGGTCCGAGGGGCCGCCGCGCGACTGGGGGTGGCAACCGCCGAAGCGGGCACGTAGCCGCAAATCACCGTGGGACCGCAAAGACCCCTGCCTGCTGCTTCGTTCGTTCGGCCGACCCTCCGCGACCATCGCACGATGAGGGGACTCGGAAGGAGGGTGCTCCCTTCCAGACCGCTTCCAAATGTTCTCCTGCATGGAGCTGCGTTGAGCTACGTGCGTGGTATTTTGTGCCGGGAGCCACGCTAATCTTGCACAGGACGGCTTGGCGGATGCCGTTGATTTTTTTCCCGGGTGTCAGGACGACCCTCCGAGAGGGAAAAAATCACTTTATCGTGCTTCACTTCCTGGGATCCTCCCTCTTGCCCGGCGCGGAGGAAAGGCCGGCTATGCACGTGGCAACTGGTTTTCCCCCCGCCTGCCCAGGCTGACTGAGGAGTCGGACCGGGAGAAGACGGTTGGGGTGGATCATGGCCTTGTCTCGGTGTTTGCGGCGTGTGCCAGAGAGATCTTCAGCAGCTTCGGGTGTTCCGACTTGTTCCGGAGGTCTTATCAACCCCAAGGATCCAGGACAAGGCGGTCAACCTGAGTCGCGTCGAGGCTCCCCCGTCGTTGCTGCTGCTTGCACCTCGGAGTGGTCGGTGTATCTCGACCGAGGCCCTTCGGAAAAGACAGCGGAGTGGACCCAGTCCCGAGAAAGGCGCCGAAGGCACGGATAATCCGCCCACAGAGGGCCGCTGTCGAAATGTCCACCGGAGGCCCATTTCAACGGGACACTCACCGGGGGTCTGTTGCGTGCGCCCAGCGACACTGAGTTCTTCCGGGCCTGTATGTCCCGAAATGTCGTTCGATGGGCGCGTGAGAAACAGGCCAAACCGGCAAACGGTGGGTGTGCTGGGCATTCCGGAAGCAATCGGTTAATCTGCCGGAGGGGGGGTAGCAGCGCATTGTTTATCGACAGGATGAACGTTCCGAGGTAACTCCTTTGCGCATGAAGGCGTTCTGATCGAGAATCGATGGACAATCTGTCCGCAACAGCCGGCCTGGCGCAGCATTTGGAGGCATTTCAAGCGCCGGCGCATCACCGGCCGTCATGGGGATGGGGCTCCATTATGCCGGCTGGGGGGGCTGGCTCGACGGGAAGGGAAGGGAAAAAAGAGGCTCGACGGACAAGCGAAACCCCCCAAATGGCGGAGAATTGACGGACATAGGTGGGGACCTCGACTCGAGGGCATTTCCCTTTCTCTGCTCTGGGCGAAGGACTCGGAGCAAAGTCTCAGTACATGCTGGCGGGGACACTCCCACCGTCCTCCCCACACAAACGGCTCGTCGCCCTCGCCGATGAGCGGGCGTTCGAGCCGCCCATCCGCCGTTGTCAGCGCCTGTGCCTGCTCTGCTTGGCTGCTCCTTCAGGGTCCTGACGCCGCCATGTCTCGGTGGGGGACATTTTCCCGTCGGAGAAAGTATCGGTACATGGACATGGGCATGGGCATGATGAGCCTTGGGGGGGCAAGGAGCGGCATCAGATGTCAGAGTATCTCCACGCATCCCATCTTCTCCCCAATCCATCCATCCATCCACCCATTCAGCGCCCGGTCGGATGTCGGGCTGGCGCATCTGCTCGCGCGCGAAGAATCTCTCCCAGGAACGGCCGAGATAGCGTCATAGGGCTCCATCATGGGGACGAATCTTGGGATGCCATTGGACGGATGTCGGTGTCAGGGCACGACGGGCACGGCATGGCGGGCAGGGATGGGCAATGGAACAGGGACAGGGCAGGCGGTGGACTGGGGGTGGAAGTGGAAAGTGGGAGGAGGGGGCGCCTGGGGGGCCGATCTCTCGTCGCGGGCATCACAGCCGACGAGAGAGAAAGTTAGGTTGCTTTGCTTGCCGCGGTCCCTTTTTTTGATGCGGGCCTATCATGCCCCCAGAATCCCGGCCTATCTCCCGGTGAAAGTGATCAGACTGAGGGGAGAGGAGAGAGATACGGAACCGGGTGTCAGTTGGCCGGAGAGCGTGGAGAAGCACACCCGATGGTCGTATTAAATCCACATCGTCGTCGCCTTTCCCACCTCGGTCTCGACTTGCTCCCACCTTTTGTCCATTCTTCTGATCCCATCGTCGCCCTCGGTCTTCTCCCCGCGCCCATCAACTGCCGCTCGGATACACAGCTCAAACCCTCTCCCAACTCAAGGCAACAAGAAAAAGAACAAGACAAGCAAGGCCGATCCAATCCCGCACCTGTCTCTCATCAGCTCGCTCCATCCCTCCCACACCTTGGTCTCCCCCAGTCTCCCCGTCTTCTCCAACCATCGGGCAAGACAGCGTCGATCCGGCCAGCCGCCAGACCTATCGCATCATCACTCCCACGCCGCCTGCCTCGATTCGGGCACCCGCCAGGCATCTCACCCCTCATCCCACCTCCGTGTCACCCACACTTGCCTCGAAGTTCGCCTCGCGTCACTTTTCGAGCACCCTCTTCATCCGCACCGCGCACCAACCACACCACCACCACAAGCTTGACACCCCCCGCGCTCGCGCCTGAGCACGCACACCCAAGGCTGCCCGATAAAACTTGGAGAACCTGCCTCGCACGCCCTCCTGGTTCCTCCTGTCTCACCACTCTTCCGTCCACATCATCCCTCCCTGCCTGACTCTTGTCAATCTCTCTCTCTCCCGCCAGAGACAACAAAACGTCCTATTGGAAATATCCGACGCCCTGTTGTGCCAATAAATCCAACTTCAGAGAGACAACTCCCCCGGACGACCAACGCTCGCTTGATTGCCCTATTTAGCCTGCCAGAACCTGGTTGCACGCGACACAACAGCCGGCGATATTAGAAAACGGGGCCAACCACTGACGCACCTTCCGCCAACCGGCTTCCAGAGCACCCACCCTCTCCAGGATTCCACTCCTCCCCGCCTACAGATCAGATACAAGCCCCCGGAACACAACGGGTATCGATCAGCAGAGATCGAGATACAGCCGCCCACCTTCGTTGGACAATTCAATTGAAACCTGGATCTCCACATCCTCTCCTTCTTACCAAAGGACCTACGAGCAAACTTCCCTCGTGGTCTCACACAAGAGAGCGATCTGCACCCTGCGTGGCCTCGTCCGTCGATCCGTCACCGAAACCCGAGGTTATATCAGACCCTCTCCCGCCGATTCCCCCACATCGGCACAACCGCTCAACCGAGAACTCATTACAAACCACAACTCATCCTCCACAATGAACGCTGCATCTCAAGCCATTGCCCAGACAGCCTCGTCTGCGGCCTCCTCGACACACCAGTCTCCCGCCCACAACCCGGCGCCGGAGCCCCAACACGGCGCTGGCCAGTCGGCCTCCACCGACGCCTTCCTGCGAGACTTCACACTCGTCGCCGAGGCGGCGAAGCGGGCACAGATGGCCGTGATGATGCGAGACTTTGAAAGCATCGGCCTCTAGCCGTCACACACCACACCCTACGACTCTCTTCTCTTGTCGATTTTTCTCTTTGGCGTCGCATATATACGGTTCATGGCATTGCGGGTTTTCGGGCGGAATGGTTCCCCCCAACTTCTATGGGAGACAGGCGTTAATGGTATGATGGGCAATGGATGGTTTGCTTTGGGTTTTCGTTTTATTTTTGTTCCAGTCGGGTTTTAGACAGGGTGGAGGGGTGTTCGACGTTTCGTTCATGTCCTCGGCAATATTCTTGTCGAGGGCATGGGCATGATACTCGACGTCTGCTCCAGCTGTCTGGTAGACCATTGTCCATTCGAGGCAGTAGATACCCTAAGGAGGTGAGGCAGACCAGACAATACATGGCAGCCGATTAAGAACTCGCACAAGACCCCTGAGTGACTGTAAATCGATCGCTTGGCTGGCGTCAACACACCAGGTCTCAATGGAGCTGCACCTAAGGGTAGGTTTCTCTGGGTAGGACAGAAAAGGCACACGTGTGATCACGGGAGTGACCTGCCCACCCCCAGTTGAATAGTCAAATGTTCTGATCTCCAACATGTCGTGCCCTGGTCGCCCTGGTCACACACCGTGCTACAACATTCAGACAGATACAAGTCCCGCGTCACACAGCTGTCCTCGGTCATATGAATAACGCGATTTGTCATGTTGATCATGTCCGCTCGAACGCCCCCGTCTATAAAACTACAAGGAGGTCGAGGTGTCAGGGTTTACTTCACAGGGACCCTTCAATAATGCCTGTGGCTCCCTCGCCAGTGATAACGCCGATGCTGCCCATAGTATGCAATCTTCCAGTTCCTCCGATGTCAACCCTCAAAGTACCAAGAGCACTGCCACCATGGCAAGTACAAAAGCCACTGGCACCCCCGTCCGCGACGAAGCCGCAGTCAGGTCCTTGCCGCAACAATTCCGCATCTCTCTGTCGTAAGTGACGTTGTTGTGTTGGGCGGCCACTTCAAAGACCGAGCCTGGGTAGTTGCCATAGTTGTAGTAGTCGACGTTGAGGAAAGTCGGGGGCCGGTTCCACTGCTCAACACAGCCATCCGCGCTCCTGCCTAGGCTTCCGTAGCCAGAATCGGCATTGGTCTCGTTGAGGAGGGAGACGGCAGGAATTCTAATAGATCCGCCGAAGAGGTTGTACTCGACGTTGAGGTTGTGATTGTGCATATAGAGGCGCTTATCCGCGTCTTCGCGGTTAAGACCTTCGGGGCGTTGGACGTCACAGGGGAAGTCCCGGGTCATGGGGTTGAAGGGCGTCTCCCACATTTGGGAGAACTGGTCGAGAAGCCAGGGGTACTTCTTCTGGTCGGCGTTGTAGTCGATAAACATGACCACACGATTGCCGCGAATGATCAGTTCTGCGAGGGTCGGCCAATCGTTGAGCTCCATGGGGAATACGGTCGGCTCGTATGTCCATCTGGTGATTCCAGATTGCTCGATGTAAGGGATGTAAGCCTCGACTTCTGAGAAGTTTCCATTGCCGAGAAGAATGGTCACGACATCGTAGGGATGCAAATCAACCCATTCGCGCACCGTTGTCAGCCATTCGTTGATAGGGCCGGCTAGAGGTCGCATGTTAGTCTCGAGATACACGGAGATGCTGTCAGCAAGGGGTGACAGGGTACGAACCGTCAAGCAGGTCGCATGTCGTGTGACAGAAGTGAGGTACATTGCTTCCATCGGGAAACCTTATTTGCGCCTGGAGGAATCGAACGCCGTCGTTGAGCTGGGCCAGCACGGGAAGCGCTTGGTTGGACCCAGCATTGCCTGGTCTGACGAAAGGCGAGTTGTGGCACGCGACGTTGGTGATGTTGCTGTACTTTCGATCGCAGAGCTCGACGTAGTTGTTGCATGGGGTGGTATTTGAGGGCAGGGGGCTCGAGCTGGTTGTGGTAGATGTCATGTTGCCAGCGAATGTGGTAGACTCGCGGCCGCTGATGATCAGGTAGTCGTCCCCGGTGCTGCTACCAGTGGGCATGCTCACGCTCCCGGACTCGGCAGAGACGCCCGAGGGCAGGTTGGTGCCAACCAAGGTGATTCGTTCGTAGGTTGTGTATGGTCCGGTTGGTGTAGCGGGTTGACTTAGGAGGTAGGAACCAGAGCCGGTGAGGATGAGGAGTTCGTCGGAGTTGGGCGCCGTGCTTGTGCTGGTGCCAGTGGTTTCCTGCGCGACTGCTGGCGAGTGAAGGGCCAGGCCGGCGAGGCCCATGAACCTCACGACGGATGAACGCATTTCGTCGATGTAGGTTGTTCACCGAGTATGTGGTTCAACGGTTAGGTGCAACGGTTCGGAGGCTTGAGGTCCAAGATGTCAGTCAGGGAGCCAATGTTGGCGCGATTCAGGTGACGAACCTTTGAAGTAGGGAAGCTGCGCTCTACAACAGCAACGACGTCCGCAACGCCAGTGAAGGGCTTTCGGGCAAGAATCGGCCAGGCTAACCTCACCAGCAGGAAAGCAATCTTCACCAAGAATGCTAATGCTGCAATCATCGGCGTTGAGGTCGAAGGGTAAAGAAAAAACCAATACAGTCGCGGGAAGGTGGGCGGTTGAGGCAGAGCTCGAATAATGACATAATGCTGCATCCCCAAATCCAGGGACCTTTCCATTTTCAGGTTGGTGTCGAGCCACGGGCGGGTCGAATGTCTCTGTCCCCGGCGCTATCCTCCCTTGTCGCTGCCCGTCGGGGGCCAGTTGCAGGGGGCTCGGGCGGGATGATCCAGCTGCTGAAGCCTGATCTCCAGGGTTGACCCGCCCCAAGACAGGGGGTTTGTGACCCCCGAGACATCTCTTCAGGTCCGGTTTCTCCTTTCGGAGACAGGGCGACGGGCTCGGCGACGCGTGTCGTGCCAGTCCTCTGGGAAAAGTTCACCGTCTGCCCAGCAATATGGAAAATGAAGACCTGCATTCTCGGGGTGCTGCACAGGCTGGACCGTCCCAAGATCCGCAGATCTATCAGCTCGATCCCCATCGGAGAAAAAGACATGGAGGGGAGGCTACACGTTTCGATGACGCTGCTGCAAAACTCAACTCCCCTCCCGATGTCGGGAAACACGCCTTCTCCACTACAAGGAGGCCCGATACGAGGGAGAAGAAGGCCTGGCCAGACCTGAACCGGCCGGTTTGCTGGCAGTCTGGCACGGCCTCCTACCTGACCAGGGCGCCAAACACTGCTGTTGAAGTCCCTCTTGGCGGTCCATGTGTGCACTGCCCAGTGGCTGGCTTGGGTAACCGGCAAGGTCGGGCACGACGAATTGCCCGTGTCCATCTGCTAAATTGAACCAAGGAGCGAGCCATTATAGGCCGGGTCCATTAATTCTGGCCACCGGCGCAGGTGAAGAAAACAAATTCCGCGGGCCACTGAAGCAAGTCGTCACGCCAGGCTCCACCAGCGCTTTTTCAGCGGCAACCACTTCGGCCTCCCTAGTAGACTCACGCTACGTCATCCCTCAACTTCTTTCTTTGGGCTGGAGACCCGACCTCAGTTTCCTTTCTCGACTTGCTGCTTTCCGGCGACTTTCGGGGCTTTTTTCGAATTGACCTTTTATTGTCCCGCAGCTTCAACACTACCAGCTCGGTATTTTTCGACGGCAAGCCCTGGGAGGCCCTCGATTGGAGAATTTGCCGTGTGAAACGACCAAGTCAGCACGCAAACGGCTCGATATCAAACCTTCACCACCACCTCATACACTTTTTGTTGATGAGTCGCCCGCATCACTGAGTATCTTTCGGCCATCAAACCCTTCGCAGCCTCGTTCGACCATGGCAAAGAACCATCGGCGCAACAGCGCTTACGTCGCTGCGTTCTGCTACCTCCTCGCCGTCATCTTCCTCATTCTTGTCTGCATCGGAAACATCAACGATGGGCCAGTCCTCCGGGACACATACTTTTTCAAACTCGACGTCAGCAATGTCATCCCAATTTCGGTCCCAAATGCCGTCCTGCTCAACAGCGTCGCGAGGAGTCTCGGCCTCCATGACTTTTACCAAATCGGCCTGTGGAATTTCTGTCAGGGCTACGTGACCGAGTGTGTACCCCAAACAGATCCTAGATTGCCTCAAACTGACCAGTTCATAGGGGCATTACGGATTGTTCAACTCCCAAAGCCCTCTGGTGGTTCAACCCCATCGAGATCCTCACGAACCAGCTACTCTCAGGCGCTACAATCGCCCTGCCCAAGGACGTCAACACCATTCTCACCATTCTTCGCATTGGCCAACACATCATGTTCGGCTTCTTCCTGGCAGGAATCTGTCTTGCTTTCGTCCTGCTCTTTGCCGGCTTCGTCGCCCTCCGGTCGCGCTGGTGGTCCTTGCCCATTGCCATCTTCGCCTTCATCGATGCCGTGCTCATCTGCGTTGCTTCCATTGTCGGAACAGCCATGAGCGTCGGCGCTCGCTTCGCCCTGACCGCGCAGTCTGAGCTCAACCTGCGAGCTGACATTGGAGTCCGCATGTTCGCGTTCATGTGGATCGCTTCCATTGCATCAGTGGTCGCCTTCTTCATTCATGCAATCATGGGCTGCTGCTGTCGGATTGACCGATCAGGAGTCGTCGCAACCAAAGGGGCGACTGAGAAGACCCCTGGAGCAGGACGGCCTGTGCTGCCCACCTTCATGAGAAGGCGGCGCAGCCCAAGGGACTCGTCATCTACCGAGACGTGAATCACAGAGGCAAGGAAGTAGGGAGGCACGTTCACTTGAGTGCTTCGCACGATGGGTACAGTGCAGGGCACCATGACGTTGATATTATAGACTGAAGAAGAAGTAGGCTCTCGCGGCCTACTATATTACTACCGCAGCCTGTATAGATCCTTCGACTCGGCCGTTTCCGATGTTAGTGATTCCCTTTTACCTGGTGACTTGCCTGTTGAGTGCAATGGCTGATTTACTGTGATGGTCGATTTGCTGTAGCGGTCGACCTCCAGCATCATCTTGACCCGTGCTTCCGCAGGCTGCGGTAGCAAGAACGTGGGCTGCTCGAGCCCGCCTCCTGTGGAACCTTCACGCAAGCATGTACATCATAACGCCAATTGGAGCAAGCGTGCGTTGAACAGTGCAGGGGTTCGTCCAAGCAGCACTCTGTTATAGACAGCGCTCTTCAGTGACCACTTCACAAATGAATAGCAACACGCAAGATGGGAGACTTGATGACGGTGGTATCTTCATTGGTCGTCGTATTGAGTGGAGGCAGAAGCACTTTCTGCTGTTCCAGGGCTATAAACAACAACCCGAGGCCTCAAACACGTGTATAACGTGATATTGCTTTTCCCGCATGACCCAAATCAAATCCCCAACGCCGTTACCAGAATTCCCTTGCGCGAAGCGCTTAAGCCTGCTGGTCGGACAGGATGTCGGAGTCACCGGCATCGATGATGGCCATGACACCAACGCGGAAGAGCTTACCGCAAGCGGTGCCAAGCTCAATCTGTAGGAGGAAGGATGGTTAGCCTACATGGAGAACCCTCCGAAGTCTTGAGTCAAGACTTCTTCGCTGGGCGGGCCGAGGGAACATGTCCTTGAGGACGGGTTGAACCACGGGGCCGGAGCAAGAGAAGCGGACGATGCCGACTTCGGTTCTACGGGGGTATTCAACTCACGTTGGTGCCGGTGAAGTGGTGGACGGGCGACTTGGAGAGCATGGCGTAGTACTCGAGCTCCGACTTGCGGAGAGGGGGAGTGTTGCCAGCGATCAGGACAAGCTGAGTTGGGTTAGCACTCCTGAATATTTCGACGCTCCGGCATGGGGGTGTTGCGTACCTTGGCCTTGCCAGTGCGCAGGGACTTGAGGGTGCTCTTGTATCCGAGGACAACGCGACCCGACTTCATGACCAGGGCCAGACGGGAGTCTGTGATCGTTTTGTTAGACAATGTTCCTCTGGGTCGATCGCGAATTGAGCGCGGCCTGAACGAGGGGCAGCCCCCAGGCGGACGGGCGAAAACGTACTGATGGAGTTGGCATCCTTCTTGGACTTCTTGGTGGCGACCATCTTGGCGGTGTTGTTGTCGGTTGACGGGGAACGGGACTTGACGTTGAGCGTTGGGCGACGGGCTTGAGGTTGACGACGTTCAAAAAGTTCGGCGAGTGACTCAAGCGCAAATAGTTTTGCAGAACTCCTCGGGGTCGGCAGCAACCCCACCTTCCCCGGTGGGCCAATCAAGTCCCGGGGCAGGCATGACCTGAGCCCTAAGCGATCGCGAGGCTTCCAAGAGTGCCCCGCTTTATTCGGATTTCTAAGCCACGCCTTGATTTCCAATACAGTCCGCCACTTGGGTGAGAGAAAAAAGAGGACGATTCCCGCCCGGTGCAGCAACCTCCCCCCCGACAACACCCAACCCACCCACCCCGAGACCACCGCGAATACCGTCACAATGGCTCGCCGTCCCGCCCGTTGCTACCGCTACTGCAAGAACAAGGTGAGCAAGCATGCCACCGCCGAATCCACGACATCGCCATCGAGCACCAGCCCTGGGAGGAAGAGATGAAGCTGGAGGAAGGAAAGCCGACCGAAAGACGCGGGGAACATCAAGAGCCGGAACGAACGGAAGCGCCCAATCACCCCTCCACGACCCTCAAAACACCAAAGCTTCATCGACGACACCTTGGGCTGGGCTCGACGACGATGTCCGATGGACCGGCGTCAACACAAGTGCTCCCTTGAAGCTCACATGCTAACCCATCCCGCTAGCCGTACCCCAAGTCCAGGTACAACCGTGGTGTCCCCGACCCCAAGATCCGCATCTTCGATCTTGGTCGCAAGCGTGCCAACGTCGACGACTTCCCTCTCTGCATCCACCTCGTCTCCAACGAGTATGAGCAGCTGAGCTCCGAGGCCCTCGAGGCCGCCCGTATTTGCGCCAACAAGTACCTCGTCAAGCTCGCCGGCAAGGAGGGCTTCCACCTGCGCGTCCGCGTCCACCCCTTCCACGTCGTCCGTATCAACAAGATGCTGTCGTGCGCCGGTGCCGATAGGCTGCAGACCGGTATGCGTGGTGCCTGGGGCAAGCCCAACGGCACTGTCGCCCGTGTCAACATTGGCCAGATCATCATGTCCTGCCGCACCCGTGACTCCAGTATGCACCCCCGTTTCGTTCTTGGTAAAGCCACAATGCTAACGTTTGTCAGACCGCGCCATCGCTCTTGAGGCTCTCCGCCGCTCGCAGTACAAGTTCCCCGGTCGCCAGAAGATCATCATCTCCAAGAACTGGGGCTTCACCCCCCTTCGCCGCGAGGAGTACCTCGAGGCCAAGGCCAACGGCCGCGTCAAGGTCGACGGTGCCTACGTTCAGTTCCTCGCCAACCACGGCTCTCTGGAGAACAACATGAAGCGCTTCCCCGATGCCTTCACGGCTTAGAGGATGAGTGTCTTCGTGAGCGAAACTGGGCTACTGGGATTTGTCTTTTCTATGGGCTGGCGTATCAAAGGTTCAAGCATGTCACGCTTGGTGACCTCCGCTGCTGCAGTAGGGTCCACATAGGAATCGAGCATACTGCTTTCTCATAAAGACATTGAACGGCAAATGGCATGACTTGCGTGGTGCGTGGTGACATCCAGGGTGGATACATGACGCCGTATCGTTCGACCGACCTCACATAGGAGCGCCCGAAGGAACTGTCTGCCTACTTCGCCGAACGGTGCTGTCGGTGTATGATGGTCAAAAGTCGGCATGACGTTATCGTTCGCCCAGAACGAACCTGCCTATTGGAGCAAGCCGTGCTGACTCGAGATGCCGCCGATCGTCCCGTTTTTTGCGGTCTCTTGATGGCAGGTGACCGCGCAATGACACTCGGTTGACATCCGCTACGGGGCCGATCAAAGCTGCGTCAGAGAAGACTGTTCCTCAACAGAATAAACCGGTAACGCCGACTCGGACGTTTTCGTAGTTTTCAGATGCGTGTCAGTCGTGATGGTGCCATTCCTGACATCCCGACCTTGCTCCGGGAAGAAGGCCGAGACGCCAGAGTAGCATTCGAGTCATCGCGGCTGTCAGGACGAAGCAGCTAGGGACTAGTCCGCCTGGCGCGGGAGTTGATGCCATTTGATGGGAGGGCGACGGCGGTGCCAGAGTCTTGGGATCTCCCCCCTTCAGGCCGGCTTCTCAGCGCCGAAAGATGTCCTGCCTATCACACTTTGACGGGCCGATACATACGGCGCCGCCATCGCCGCTCACTGCTGCAGGACAGCCGTCCCAACGGTGATGACAGGAGCCGGCCCCCTGGCCTAGGGCGGCACCTCCTGACATCAACGTCCTCTGACGCACAGCAACTCCCATCTCCCTCTGATGCCGGTGTCGTGGTCAAGATCATCTTCCCCAGGCCCGCTGACTGCATGTCTCTGAACACGCGCATAACCGCAGGTTGCGGACGGTTGGCTCCGCTCCGTGGATGAGACGGGGGGTTGGCTAGCACTTAGCCGTGTGTGTGTGTTCGCAGGCGTAGAGCCCCTCGTCGTCTGAGCGTCTTTCTCGACTCCTGACTGGGCGGGGTTGACGGGATCATCGTGCCCCCCCAACCTGCTGGCTGGTGGCCAAGTGTTGCGACCTCAGGCTCCCCTCCCGCGGCTCCCGCCCTGGCTGCCCTACCACTCACTACTCGCGCGAAGATACAAAGAGGGTGTCCAGCGTGTCTTTCTCCTGCATCTGAATCAACTTTGCTGTCGTGCATAACAATCGCTTTGACGCCCAGGGCAATATCTGTCCATCCTGTTGCCGCCGGAAATCGGAGCATACCCCCGTTACTCGTACCCCCTACTTGTACCTTGAGTGGTGCTGGCATCTTCTCCAAACCTTCTTCCGCCTATCCTGTCATTTCCCCCCGACCACGATTCCTTGCTTTTTCCAGCTCTGTGGCCCCCCATAAGTTCGTCACGTCAGTCACCGACCGCTTCTTCTCTCACGTAACAATTCAAGCATCGACTTGGCGCGCCGCAAGCATCCCTTCCAGCCCCCCTTTCCCCTGCGTGTGTCGGACTACGAGCTGTTGCCCCGAGGCCAGGGAGTGGTGACGCCGACGCCCATCCACCGCCTCCGTGTGACCCCCCCTCTTATCGCGTGACTGGAGGGTCTTATCGCATTAGATCCCGCTTCCCGCGCCACGCCACTTCGGGCGGGTGTGTCGTCGGTCTGGGCAATCATCCCAACCCTTTCCCCCCATCACTTCCCGCATCATCGTTCGCTTCAACTTCACCCTCCCTTGTTACGACTTCCTGTTCTTGTTCTCTGCAAAGCGTCACGGCTAGCCATGGCATTCCACCAACCCACGACACGACAGCCGTTGCAGCGGGCGATCCGACCTGTCGTGGAAGACAGAGATGCGCCCCAAACCGATATCCACCGACAAGCGTCACTCGACGAGTCCCAGACGTGGGTCGTCTTCTCGGCCGCGACCGACACTACATCGGCGTCGTACTTGAGCGACGTGGACGAGTCGATCCCAACACCTGGACGATCACGATTCAGCGAGCTGGGAAGTTTTGCTCGGTCACAGCAAGGCTCACGTCACTCCATCGCCCTTTCGTCGGCCATCGACGATGAATCCGTCGAAGACGATGCCGAGCTGGACAGCCTCGACAGCCACCTGCCCGATTTTAGGACATTCGCTGGCGCCTACAACCAGTCCTCTTCGGGGGCAGCACCACACAACACACAAGTTCTCCCCACACACGACGGCCTTGGGTCTTTCAGGATCGACAACCATCTCAGGCACGAGATCCAAGATCACTTGTATGCGTTTGAACGGTTCAACCCTCGTCGCACGCGAAGAAGGCGGGAGAGTCTTGAGTATGCCGAGCAGGAAGCACAGCATGCGGAGGAGCAGCACGCGGAGAAGATGCAGCGAATCGAAGCGTGGAGACTAGAGCACAGCCGTATCCTGCTGGGCGAGATCCACAAGGAGACAAGGCGGCGGCGACAGTCTCAGTCGTCTAGTAGGCCGAGGGATATTGCCGAGGAACAGAAGACCAACGATGGTTCCAACCAAGCCACCGCCGGTTCAGCAAGCATGGCGTGGCATGAGGGGCCTACTGACGACGGCGAGGCGGACGAGGGTGTGTTTGCTCGGATAACCCGAAAGGTGATCAGGGACATCATGGGTATCGACGACCGGTTGCTGTCGATGCTGCTTGGCGAAGCTCTCCCGGAAGATGATGATCTGTCGAGCACGCCAAAGGGCCCGACGGTATCGACTGCACCAGTGCCACCGGCGGGCGGCGACGATGAGTCGGATTGGCAACTCAAGATCCTGGACCGCGTGGCGCGCGAGCTGGGCATACTGGTCAACCAACTCACGCCCCAGCACCACCCAGGCGCCTTTTCGACATATGCCCACATGCAGCAGACGCCCCTGCCATATGCTGGGCTACCGGCCATCCCCGAGACGTCTGCAGACGCAGCCTCACAACACCTAGCAAACGACGCCTCCGCCCAGCTGCCAGAGTTCAAACCCACCATCCCCCAGCAGTCTCAGCCCATGAGCATCCCCAGCGGCCGAGCTCCGCCAGAGCACTCGACCCAGTCTACCGCTGGTGCCTTCACCCAAGAGGAATGGGAGCAGGACCTGGACGTGAAGCTTGTATTCCGATACCTGCGCAACCGCTTCACATCTCGGTCGACGTCTGCCCCTTCGTTCACATCGGGCACAGCGCACCTGGCGACGTGTAGCACGCAGGATACAGCTGCCAAAGCCGCACGCGTGAGGCAACATCACCCCCTGGTGGGCCGTACGCGACCCCCGGCCGAACGCAGGCAGTTCAAGGCTGCTGCTCCCCCGAGCCCGGTTGCCATGAGGCACGCTTCCAGCTGTGCCAGCCAAAGTACGCGGAGGTCGGCCCGGCGGAGCAGTGTGTCATCGAGACACTACTGGGACATTGGCGGGTCCATGGGCACAGGGTCGGTGATTGCGCCCACCGGGCCGATGGGCAGCTGGGGTGAGGTATGAAGATCTGCAGCGGGTCGGTCTGCAGAGGCTTGCTCTCGCGGTGGACGGGTGGCCGGGGAGCCACTGAAGGAGTCGTTTCTAGGTCGACATCGGTCGACCGCACGTCAACACACGAGGGCGTGTGGGATGACCGGCCAGCTCTACTCATGCTTGGGCGTACAAGGCGGGGCCATGTCCGCGCAACTATCTGACATGGCTTGATTTTTAGGAGTTGATGAGAAGGGCAGCATCTATATTTTCTTTGGCTCTTGGGGGTTAATGGTTTTTGGGGGCGGCGCGGCGGGGTCTGTCTTATCACTTGGGCTATAACGAATCAATGCACATGAACTACGAAGCACAAAGTTCAAGTTCCGGTTTCATTTGGGAATCAGCCGAGGGTGTGATGTTGATGATGGTGGGAGAGAAGGAAATTACAGGCGTCACGTCTTTCACCAGTGTAAGATCAGCGAGTACTAAGGGCATCTAGATCTACAATTGCAATATAAAATGGACTCCAAGCAAAACTGCCGGAGGCGGTGCTGGCTTGAGGGCCCTGAACAAACCACCAGCTGGAAAGATCCCGACCAGGGCCGTAGGCGAGAGATCAAGTCGTTGCCAGGCCACGACCTTCGAGAACAAGGACGCGCAACGTGATCGACAGCTGTGTCGTGTCGGACTCGGTTCTGGAGCTGGATATCTCTCCACACATGTGGGACCCGTGGCAGTGCCCGCAGGCTTTCGTCGTGTGCCGTGGCATCATGATATGCCGATGGTGGTAATAGGCCCCAGTATTGGGAGTAAGAAAAAACAAGCGATGCCGAGCATCCCTTATGTTGCAGGCCGTGGACATTAATAGTAATGCCATGCCTTGGCTGTTGCCACTGGGACGCACCCAAGAAGGCGGACGGGTGGCCAAGTCGCGTGTTTCGTGTTTCGTCAAAGGGCAGTGGGAGCCCGAGCGTCAGAGGGTGAGGTGGCTATTTCGGGTCGAGTCAGTTCTCGTCCGGGCGACTTGCTACATATGACAAGCTTTCTGGTCGATCAGGGCGTGGGTGTAAGACTGTAGAGTGCTGATAAGTGGTTGTAGTGGTAGACGGGGATTTGTCTCGGGGGCCTGTCAGGGTTAAGGGACTGGAACGTCATTTGTCTGTGGCGGCCATGGTGCCATGCGGGAGGTTGTCCCTTGGTGGTGGGCTCATTATCGGGAACTGGAGGCTTCGTCTAGATGAGCGGTGATGATACTGAGGGGCGGTGTTCTTTTGCAGTTCAGGTCAGGTCAGGGGCAGATGGGAAATCAAGCTCATCGTAGGCCTTGGCAAATTCCCGTGGGCGTGGAGGCGAGGCGGAGAGACACGCTTTGGCTGTGCGCTGGGAGAGCACGACAGGAGAGGCGCAGGGCCCCCCCGCTCGGCAAAGCGGGTCTGCCCCTGGCTACTTCTGCAGCTTGTTTCTGATTTGGCCCGTGCCGATCTGTCTGGGCGATCAAAGTTGAAGTCTCCATCTCCTCATCCACTGGCTGACGACTCAACATGGGTGAAAACTAAGAGTCGACGTGGAGAATGGCACAAGTGAGAGGGAATCTTGCGAGACTCGCCATACGACGTTGACGGAGACGCATGATGGCGACTACAGGTACTGACCTGTCAGCGGTGGCAGCGGCTGCATGTTGACGAGATCCGGTTTCCGCCCCCGTATCAGGATGGGCTTGGCGCCACGCGTGAAGGCAGCATCACAAATTCACAGTGTTGCAAGCGGTCTGGACCCATCTCCATCTTTCTTGTTCCTTGCTGACCCACGGGGAGAAGAACTTTGAATCCGGGCAGTTGTTCCCCTCTCTCCCATTACTCGCTCTGGGCGTCGTCAGCCCTGGTATTTTGCTCCAGTCAACCTGGAAGACCGCGGGATCCCTTCGTCAACAGTGGGCAGGTGCATTGCTCGCCATGTCGCACCTTCTGGGCCCGTCGGCCCCATATCGAACCCACACCCGGGAAAGAAGGAGACTTGGAAGAGGAGGTACGCCCGTCGTCGCCGCAGATCCTGCCAGGGCCTAGGTACCTTCCTGCCCACACGCGGCACATGGGAGACGCTAAGGCGATAGTGCCGGGGCCGGGTGAGCCCCATTTTCAGGGGTCGCCGTCACCTCTCACCCTAACCTCTCACCCCCGAGTCTCGACGTCCGATGTGTGTGGTCGACATTGGGCGGCTCGACCTCGCTCGATGTGCATTGTGTTTTGGGTGTGAGAGTATCTAGCCCGGGAGCGCGTCGAAGCACGAACGAACCCAGCCTCCCAGGCCTGTCGATCCAAATTCGCCGCGCATTGTTACCGACGTATACTTCTTGCAGGTCGTTGATTCTTGTACCCTGCTGGGCAGGAGAAGACCAAGCAGTAACCCGGGCACTGGCCAGGCCAAGAGTCGCGGCAGATATTGTGCTCTCTTTCCTCCTTCCCGGTCCCTTTTCCCATCGAGGGATCTCCAGCCTTCGACGTCACCCAAAACCCGTCCTTCATCCGCCTTCAACATGAGCCTCAGCGGTTTGCCTACTCTCTCCTTCTTCTTCTTCACATAGGCTTGTTCCTCTTCTTCCATCTCTCTTCCTCTGTCTTTGTGCCTGGTCACTCTTCAAGGTCTGGAAACGCACGGTTGTACTCGATCCAGCTGTTTCGCCAAGTCTGTTTCTCCTTCCTGGCTCTAGAAAGGCTTCATCCACCTGCACCTCGCATCGTCTGCCCGTCTGCCCTTCGGCCTCAAGCACTCCCTAAATACCTACAACCCTCATACCCGACCCCCGTTGGACTCGTCTCCAAAAGCCCGCTCGCTATCAGCCTGCCCGTTCGATTCGCCCATCCGCCCGGTTGATCCCATCTATCGCTGTTCTCCGGCACGATCCAAAACCGCTCCCGCGCTCTGAAACCATCTTGCCGGGAGCACGTCCCTCGCTCAACCTCCCCTCGGCTTCCGCATCAGCGTCCCTCTTGGCCAACCCTCAGCCCACCGAGGCTCTTCTTGGGGAAACACGGTCCGAGTCGACCTCCTTTTACACGCCTAGTCGGTTCCGAACTCGTCCCTTATTCTCTTTTGTTTCTCTGCCCTGTCCCTTCGCCTGGCCTCGCCTCACCACCAGCGGAACCATCACCTGCACCAGCCAGCACTTCCCACGGACTCAAAGCTGCCGCTTCCAGTGTCCGACCAATACCACATCGCCATCCGACGACGCCGTGGTCGAATGAGACGCCGCCAGCCGCGCAACGAACCATCACGGCCCTGCCTGGGACTCTTTTCTGAGGCAGCCTTTTCTCTCGTCGTCCAAACTTTTCAGCCCAGAGGGGTCTTTGGATACTCACGAGACAGCCTCCCTCCTCCAGTCTCGTGCCACCCTCCGAGCCGCTCGTCCCATACCTAAACCCTCCTGCCCTCCCAAATTCTCTTTCTGATCTTCCTCCTCACCTGTCCACAACACCTGTGTTTTCCGCCCATAGCGCCGCCGATCTCTGAAGGCGTCCTCGCCCTCACCACCCCCCCTCTCTTAATCATACCCGGATCCTCAACATTGCAGGACAATGAACGGATACGCGGTTACGAACCACTCCATGTCTCACGAGGAGAGCCTCAGCCTCCTCGACGAGAAGACATTGTCGGATATCGAGAGCGAGAGCGGCCGCGTCGACCTCGAGCACCGCTTCAAGGTCCCAAAATGGGCCAACACCGCCAGAGACAACATCATCTGCCTGAGATCGGTGCCATTGTCGTCATGGCGGACCGTCCTGACCCGCGTCGGAATCTTCTTCCTCCCGAGTTTCCTCCACAGCCGCCTCACTCGGCAACAAGGGCGCACTGAGAAGCTCATCCCGACCTCATACCTCGATGGCATGCGAGGCCTGGCCGCCTTTGTCGTTTTCTTTTGTCACTACTTCTACCAGGCCTTCATCATCGCCGAAAGCTACGGCTCCGCGCCCACCAACAACCACATCCTGAAGCTTCCCATCATCAGACTGTTCTATCAGGGACCCCCGGCAGTCTGCCTTTTCTTTGTCATTTCTGGATACGCCCTGTCATACAAGCCGCTGAAGCTCATCCGGAGCAGCCAGCTCGACGGCTTCGCCACCACCATGTCATCCATGACTTTCCGCCGCATCATCCGGCTTTACCTTCCTACCATGATCTCGACTTTTATGATTCTCATTCTGCTGCGATTGGGAGTATACGAGTGGACCCGGAGCTTCGCCAACGACCGGACCTACATGAGGAACGTCATCGAGTCGCACCCGGAGCGGCTGGAGACCTTCTCCAAGCAGTTTTACCACTGGGCCTGGAGCATGTTCAACTTTGTTCATGTCTTTGGGTGGCAGAGGTACGGCGGCAGCACAGGTAAGCCGGTGTTTGGAATTGGTCATTGGAGTAGTCAGCTAACGTGGTGGTTTCTAGGATACGACGTCCATCTGTGGACCATCCCCGTCGAGTTCCGCTGCTCCATGTACCTCTTCGTCACGCTGCTGGGCGTCGCCCGACTGAGGACCGGTGTCCGATTCCTTGTCATGTTCATCGTCATGGCTTTCACCTACAGAAACTCCCGATGGGAGCTGCTGCTCTTCTACTTCGGTATGATCATTGCCGAGCTCGACCTCATCAGGGGAGCGCACATCCCTCACTTGGCACTGCCTGTGGCCGAGAAGACGACGACCCGACGAAGCAAGCTTCCGGGCGTTGCATGGGCCCTCGTCAGCATCCTCTCTCTGTACCTCATGTCGCAGCCCGATGTTCGCGCGGCTGAGACACCCGGCTGGAAGTACCTGACGTCGATCATCCCTAAGTGGTGGACTGAGGAGCAGTACCGATACTGGCAGTCCGTTGGCGCCATCATGTTTGTTGTCTGCGTCAGCCACTCGCCCAACTGGCAAAAGTTCTTCAACCTTCCCTGCATTCAGTATCTGGGCAAGATCAGCTACGCCATCTACCTCATGCACGGGCCCGTCACACATACCGTGGGATACATGATTGAGCAGCGTGCCTACGCACTCACCGGTGTCCAGGGGTACTGGTACAACCTTGGGTTCATTCTGGGCTCCCTGGGGGTTATTCCGGCTGTGGTCTGGGCCGCAGACGTCTTCTGGAGGCTGTTCGACACGCCGACTGTCACATTTGCGAGGTGGTTGGAGACCAAGTGCATCAAGCAGTCATGATCCTTGCTTGATGGAAATGATGAGGAGGAGGTTGGCCCTTCTGAGGTCCCGCAGCGTGCGCAGGAAGCAACCGGGTCAACCTTGATGTCAGGGGGCGGCTACGTAGCCGCCGATGAGGGCTTGCAACGCACTGCCGAGCCTGGCAAAAAACGGCGTTCTGGGTTCTGTTCTTTTGGATGGCGTTTCGGGGTTTTGGTTCTAGTTTAGATTCCCACATAGGCTACCAACTGAGGATGCTAGCGACAGCAGCATCGAGTCGAAATCAACAATGAGTTTCCTAGCAATGACGCCTGACGTGTGTGGGGGTATCAACTTTTACTTTGTTCATTTGTCACGTATTTGTACATGACATGCCTAACCAACCATGCTCCTCTTGCGCCCCCGCATCCTGACGTCCTCCAGCTTCCGCAACACGACGGTGGACTGCTTTGCGGGGAGGCTCTGCTTGTATCCGGCCAGGAGTTCCTCAAAGAGCACCTCTGCGCGGGGATGCGTGCTGCCGAAAGCACGCTCCAGAACGTACAAGTCGACGGCACGGTCTTCGTCCGAGTTGCTGACGGAAGCGAGGCCAAAGTCTATCAGGACAACGTCGCCGTCGAGAGAGACATTGGCTTCATCTGCTGTCGATTCTGCGCCGCTGGCCGCAGGGCGAAGCATCATATTGCTCGTCGTCAGGTCCCCATGGACGATGCCGACATTGTGAAGACTGCCAATAGCGGCGCCGACGCGGCGCATAATATCGGCCAGGGCCTTGTCGCCCTGCACACTGGTGCGCATGTCGGCATCAAGGGTTTCTTGAGTCGATGACTCCTCGGCGATATCGGTAAGCTTGCGAGCAGGATGGTGTTGCTGCAGCCAGCGGTTGATGGCGACGCGGACGGGGACGCCGGGGACCCATTCGAGCATGAGCCAGCCGGCGGCCTCGTCGAGGGCGAGGACGGGGGGCACGGGGACGCCTTCGCGGTGGCACTTGTGGAGGATGCGGGCTTCGGCGAGGATACGGGCACGGGTGAGGCGGGCGTCGAGGGTCGGGTGGCGCCAGGGCTTGGGAGGGCGGTACTTGAGGGCGGCGGGGCGGGAGGGGAGGAGGTGTGTTGTTTTGTAGAGGCGGGCTTCGGCGCCTTGGGTGATGAGGGAGGGGGGCATTTGAGCGTGGTGGAGGATGGGCGGGAGGGGGAATTGGCCCGGCGGGAGGGGGTCTGCGGTGGTCATTGTGGTTGTCGGATGAGAGGTCGGTCGTGGTTTGGTTCTGTGTTGTTCGGTTGCGTCGGAGGGTGAGGGTGAATGGGAGAGATTCTGGTGATGGTTGGTTGGAGGTTTGGAGGGGCAGTATTTTGGAGGTTGTCGAGGTTGGTGGATGGCGGGGTCATTTTCTGACATCGTCCCGAGGCGGGGCACCCGACAGCCACACTGTGACGGCACCGTCGGTGCATTGAGTGACACCTTCCCCCACTAGAACAACCCCATACTCAATTTTCCAGCACAACACACCACTTGAAATCCTGACAGCACTCGACGCTCCAACAATACCTGAAAATCTGGCCAGTCGTCGCCCGTCTTTCCTCAGCATTCGATTGACACCCCCGCAAACATGGAGATGGAAGGTGAGCCTCGCCCGCCTGGAGAAACCACGGTATGGCCTCGGTCTGCAGAAGGGCAGACAGCAGCACCACCTCATCAGGGTATACTACGAGAGGAGGTTTTGGCGATGCGACAGATCTTCGGTTACACAGAATACAAAGACACCACCTTTACCATACCTGACCTGGCAGATTCCCTTCCGGGCTCCGAGGTGAAGGATGTCCTACTCGTCGCAATCGATGTCGACGTGCTGCAAAACTATGACAAGAAGCAAATTGATCATCAGCTACTTTATATTGGAGTATCAATTCTCGATACCCGACGGCTACAGGACCTGACCAACAGAAGTCAACAGTCATCTTCACCTGACAACATTATCGAGACTTATCAGTTTGCCATCGGGTCGAGTAGGCCAGAAGTTGCCGCGGAAGCGTCCAAAATATTTTTATTCTGGGGGTCTGTGACAGTACAAAGTCATACCAAAGTCCGGACGCAGATGGAAGATCTTCTTGTGGGAAGGAACTTTGTCACTATATTTCACAGCACCTCACTCGATCTTCGCGTCCTTCAAGACCTTGGAATTGACTTTCCGACGACGCGAGGAGCGCATGTATTCGACACTAACAAAGTTGCGCAGTGGCCACTTCGACTATCCTATCGACTCAATTTGGAGAAGCTTTGCTCGACCCTTGGTGTTCCATTCGCCGTTGGACATACTGCTGGCAATGACGCTCATTCCACGCTCAGGGCGTTCCTGATGCTCGCTGTCAAGGACGCAAATAGGCTGCAGCAAATACACGGACAAGGCTGTGTCGTATCCGAGAATCTCTTGAGGGTGATGCAACAAATTGCCCAGACGCCAATGCCGGGCCTAGTCCCACGTCAACCTGACCAGAGAGCCAAGCAGCAACAAGAAGCCGAAGAGAAACTCGAGAGAAAATTGAGGAAGAAGGCGAGGAAAGAAGTGAGAAAACAGCTTCGACGAGAAGCAAGAGCAGACGCAAGTAACAGCGATGATGTCGATGGCAAAGCCGATGGCGACACCTCTGCTGATAAGGAAGCGATACGATCCGCCCTCCTCGAGGAGAAGTATCAGGAACTTGTTCGATTTCAGCAGCTACCACGAGCTGAAAAGAAGCAAGTCAGAAGACAGCAGCGAGGGGGAAGGATGGCACAGCGTGCAGCATGGGCTGCAAGACAGACAGACAACTCTCGTGGTTCATCCGTCTCGGACTTGAGAACACCATAAAGTCAGGACACTTCCAAATTGCAGAAGGACAGTCGAAAGCTCCGGGCGACCTGGCCGTCTATTCACCTGAGAACACAGCTTCCTTATCGTTGTGTCGACAACCAATCATACAGGCCTCCAGACCCCACTCGACCCTGACACCAAGGTCCGACTTCAAGTTTGAACCTTACACTGGCGGCGGATGCTAACTTTCACCTCCTCCTCCAGTGACACGACATCTTGCACTTCCTCAGCTCGCGACCCAGAGTCCTTAGCCTCCACAAACATGTGCGCCAGAAGACACCCGGAGCCCGAATGCCACCCTCCATCCGAATCCCGCCAAGCGAGTGTGTGTGGATGGCCATATGCACCTCTGGACGGGCAGCGACAGTGGTTCGCGAGCAACCCTGCGTGCGGCCCGCCTCACCACCCTGGTCGTCGTCCACCGCTTGCCCAGCCAGCCCTCTCACACCTTTCTCTCTCTGCAGCCCCCGCTGGGCGCTGACTGGCAGCCAAGAGCAAATGTAAGCCACGATCCCGAAAGCGCGGCCTGCGCGGCCGATCCCAAAGTCGTCTTTGTGGTCGAGGGAGGCGAAAAGACCGTCTGCTCGGAGGAGCCAATTCGCAGTTCCGCCGGACGCATATGCGAGCCTTCCTGCAGCTGAGCAGCACCCCCGCGCGCCCATTCATCTGGTCTGGTCTGGCCTGGTCGGTCCGTCCGGCCCCCTCCCCATGCCCATGTGCGAGTGTGCATGTGGTCCATGAGAAAAAAACGGAGGACACGGAAAGACGGAGCGACGAGGGGAGGGGGGAACGATAGAAGAGGCTGCGGGCGCCGAACCATTTTACGCTCCAAAGTTATTCCAACGTTTGTCTGGTGCCCCCCTCGCGGCGTCCCTTTCCTCTCTCTCCCGTCTCTGACATGCAGGTCCTCTTTGTTCTCACCTCCACCACTTCCAGCCCGCCGTCTGCCACTCGCACTTCGAGTTAGCTGTCAGCCCCCAAATCGAGGCTCCCGAGTCTTGGCTGCGCCGAGGGCCATGACCTGAAAGCCCGCTGCAGCGTAAGATCGCGCAAGCCACTCCGTCCCCCTCATCCCATCCTCCGCCCGTTGAGCCCGGCGTGACTTGCCAACATCCACCACCACTTCCTCCCGTTTTACACAATGGCGGCGGCGGTGTTCCGTCTCGCCGTGGCGCTCGCTGCCCTCGGCAGCCTCGCGTCGGCCCAGGGTGGCCTCTTCGGCGCCATGGATATGCCCCACGACGGTGTCTCGCCGAGGCTCTACAACAACGTCCCGCAGCTTGCGAAGCGCGATGGCGCGCCCTGCCCCGCTGGATCCCACCGGTGTAGGTTTCCCTTGAGACATGAGACTACCAGGTCGCTGACTTCGGCTGCGTCTAGGCATCGACATTGGAGCGGACGGCCAGTGCTGTCCGAACAACCAGTACTGCTACATCGACCCTCTGGGAGAACCCAAGTGTTGCGCCGTTGGCTCCAAGTGCGACTCGGAATGTGATGCCACGGCGTACCAATGCGATGTGATCAAGACCGTCTCAGGCACCGTCTCGACCTCCACCGGCTGCTGCGGCCGCGCCTGCAAGTCGACGAGCATGTTCCGCTGCGAATCCGAGCTTGGCGGCGCCTGTTGTGGCTACGGCTCAACCTGTGCCTCCGGGGGCCAGTGCCGCTCCACGCAGACGTCTGCCTCCGCCGTCGTCACCGCCATCGATGCCCGCTGCTCCTCGACAGACGAGTTTCCCTGCCCTGATTCGGAGGGCTGCTGCCTCAGCTGGATGCACTGCACGACTGCCACCGGCCAGAACGTCTGCGCACCCGGCAACTCGGCCAACGGCTACTCGCTCGGCCCTGATGCCACGGGCGGCAGTAGCAGCGACGGAGGCGGCGGTGGCGGATTGTCAACTGGCGCAAAGGCAGGCATTGGTGCCGGTGTTGCTATCGGCGTTGCTGTCGTTCTGGGAGCTGTTCTCTGGATATGTATCGCCCGCCGCCGGCGTCAACGTCAGCCCAGCGAGCGGTCCTCGCAGCAACTCCCACATGGCCAGGGGCCCGTCGCCGGCAGTCCCAGGGCCGTGTCCGAGGTGACATCGGACATCACGCGCAACTCCCGCCTCCGAGGCCTGGCGCAGGATTACTTTGGCCCCCGCGCCGTACCCGGGCCCTACACCGATACCGAGACCGCCTTGTCGCCGTCTTCGTCTCCAGGAATCTCTGGCCGCGGCGTGCCGGTTCAGGCACATTCGCCTAATGATATCACGGCGCCCGTCGAGATCGATTCGAGAGTGTCTCAGGGCCTTAAGGAAGAGGTCATCGTCACCAGCAGGCCCATCCCGTCCCCGGTTAGGGAGGAGACACATGGCCGCTTCGAGCTCGATGGAGGCGGGGTGGTTGCGCAGCTCGATACGATTCCCTCGCCTGCCAGTAACACCGATAGCCCAACATATCAAGAGCCTGGGCCAGGAGGGGTTCCGTATCGGAGGTTCTAACGAGACGGTTGGCGGCTGAGCATCTTTCCCTGTTCATTTTCATAATTTCACCAGCTGGATTGTATATACCGCGAGCTGCGTTTCCTTTTCAGCAATGATATCCCACACTGTTTATTCTCTACGAGACATACACGTACTCATACAAGCAATGAATGACTCGACCAGTTGTGAGTGAAGTCTACATGACTTTGTGCTTCAGTTCTCTTACGCCAGGAAAATCGATCAACGACGAGGTATTACACGAGCCGCCTCTGGAGACGTGGCGACGGTCTATGAAAGCCTCCCTCTTGCGCGGCAACAGTGCCGATATCCTTCCGAGACAAATGAAAAACAGATATCGAGGAAATATCCCCCGTCCGATCTAGTGCCCTGTGCCGAGAGGCTCCCAAGGGTTGTGTTTGTGAGTGTGGGTAAAGCAAAAGAAGGAGCCCATGCTGAAGAATCCAGTACCCTGCCATGCAATTTTCGCGCCGAAGACCCTGAAACGCCCAGGAAAGAGAAATAACAACCACGCCGCGCTCACGGTGCCAAAGAAAGAAGTAATGTGCGAGCAGATGAAGACGGGCTGCACACCGAGACGCCAAATTTAGAAGCAATCGGTCGCCAGAGGAGGACCTACAGCACGCCGCCAAAGGGGGTGCAGGTCCTCAGGTCGCGCACGAGATCCTCGACGCTACTAAGGTGACGGCCCAGGAGATCTTGCTTCTCTTCGGTGGTCAGGGTACCGCTCTCGCTGCCGCTCCTGGACCTGGAGGAGACCTCGCTGGGGTTGCGGGAGTGGCCGCCGCCAAAAGCACCGGCCAACTTGCTGGGGCTGCGCTGCAGCATGGCAGGGACGGAGGCGCGGGCGTCGGCACGAGGGATGGAGGGCACCTCGGGCATGAGGTAGAAGTAGAGGAACTCGACGAGCTTGAGCTTGACCTCGCGCGAAGTGGAGCGGGACTTGAAGAGAGAGGTGACGGTGAGCAGGCCGTCGAGGGCCTCAAAGGTGCGAGTGTTGGCGGGGGTGTCGATGAGGGCGGCGACGAGGACGAGGAGGGTGGCAGACTGAATGGCGGGGCAGTTGACGGGCTCGAGGAGGTCGAGGAGGAGCTGCGGGTCAGGATGTCAATGGGAGGATGTAGGAGGTCAGGGTAGAGGCGGCGCTTACATTCATGTACTGCTCTCGCGAGAAAAGGGTCTTGCTTGGCGGGTGGAGGAGGAGCACACCCTGGATGGTGTCGAGGGCGCTGAGAATGAGGAGGTCGTTCTGGCCATCGGCGCTCTTTGCCATGAGGCGGTCAAGGGTGTTGATGAGGCGCAGGGCGACGTTCCACTGGAATCCCTCCTGGAGCTTGAAAAACTCGCGGAAAGCCGGGTCACCAGACAGATCACCTAGTGCCTTGGGCTCGGAGGCCGCCGCATCGTCGTTGGAGTTCTGGTCGAGGGTAGAGAGCGTGCTCTTGGACCTGCGGTGGAGGTTCGGTTTGGTGGGCGAACCGCCAGAGGATGTGGAGGGGCGGGAAGAGTTGGAGTTTGCGAGGCAGATCTGGGCGAGCAAACCCTCGATCTGGCGAAGACCCTTTCTGATTTTGGGGCCGTCGTAGGACGACAGGTTGTCGAAGGCGAGAGAGAGGAGGGCTTCCATTGTGTGTTGTGGGTTGAGCGTTGCGAGCTCGGGGTATCAAGAGTAAACAAAAGCCGACAAAGGAACTGGAAGAAGACTGGGCCAGAGGAGGCGAGGTAGCCGCGGTGTTGGTGGCGATGCGATGTAATGCGACAGGCGAATGGGTGTGCCAAGTGCGATGGATGGTGATGTCTGTTGTTGACTGTTTACCGGAGACGGTGGTGGAAGAAGCGCGAGGACGTTGGGTCGGATCGGCAGGATGGGTAGGTGCAAAATGTTAAAACAGGTTGGATGAGAATGGGAATAGCACCGTCGTCGCACGCCTCATCGCAGCAGCAGGGACTCGAACCGGAAGAGAGGGGGTGATGGAGATAAGGTATGGGGGGAGGATAAAAGGGGATCGCGGATGGGTATGTCATGTCGAGCTGTGGTTGTGCATTGAGGCAGGAGATGTGTGATGCGACCGCTGCCGGGGCAACCGGCACAGACCATGCGGGCTGCGTTGGGCAGCGGGGGTACAGGTACATCGATCGAGGCGCTGTAAAGCGCTATGAGGTAGTATTTGGCGGGGGCTATCTTGTACTGGACCTCCCGCTTTCAGGGGACCAGGGTTATGCCTCTTCGGGCGGTGATAGGCGCAGCTCTCTCAGCCGGGGCGTGTGCCATCAGCAGCGATTTCCCCAGTTCCATTTTCTTTTTGGCTTCGATCCCTCCAAGGCCCGTCGCGGTGCCAGCGAAGCTGCAGGGCCGTTTTCTGCAAGGATGCCCTTGGGATGGAAGGACATGGCTTTCCGACAGCTCCCTCGGGTCCGATTTGATATTGTTGTCTTGTGTTGCGGCCCGACAGGACTGGATCAGGAGAGAAGAGGTTGGCAGAGTCAATGTTGATCTTTTGGTTGCCCTGGCAAAGAGACATTCGTGGTTCCACGGTCTTGCCACCTTCAAGTTTTGTCCGGATACAAACTGAAGACCAGCCGCCCGTCTCGCGGGACCCGCATTTCTCCCTGTCTTCGCCAGAACCTGGTTCTCTTTCCTCCCTCTCTGCTCGCTGCCACCTCACCTGTCACCTCACCCACCTGGCCCAGCCCAGCCCAGCCCGCCCAGACTCCAGCCTCTCCCGTTCAGAGTCAGGGAGCCGAGAAGAGGGCGTTGACCGGCGGCCTTGAAATTTGCCGGACATTTTGGCGCCCCTTGATTTCGAGCTGTGACAGGGCCGTCAACCCCGGACGGACCGGGCATGGGGGCGGCCCAACCACCAGTGGCCACTGCACATCACCCACGGGTACGGTATGGTATGGCCTGGGGGAGGCTGGGCGCCGCCCCTGCGACGAGGCGGGCTACTGCGCGGCGCAGGTGAAGCCATGGTGATAGGTGACCGGTGCAAGGACGACGGACCCCATGCAAGAGGCTCAAGCGCGGTGCGTGATGACCTTGCTCTCCCTCCTCCCTCCACCGGACGGGCCGCAGATGGATGGAGCTCCAGAGAAGGAGTCCCCACGTCGATCGAGGAGACGGAGGGAGAGAAGAAGTGTTCTTAATAAGGTTGATGGCCGGCTGCCGCCACGGTGCTAACGAGGTTCGTCGCGGCACAGGCAGACTGATGATTCGACTCGACTCGCTTCGGACTGGAGAACCCAGAGACACCAACGCTTCCACCGACGACGTTAGTGACGGTGAAGGCGTCGACGGGGTTTGCCTCTTTTCTGGATCATCGGTGCTTCTCCGTCCTGTTGCCGCTGCTCCCCGCTCTCTTGCTTCTGGCCTCTGGGTCTTGCCTCTGGTCTTGCCTCTGGTCTTGCCTCTCCCCTCTTCTGCATCTTTTCTTTTTCCATCTTGCCCCTCAAGCAAGCAGAGTACCGGTATCACCCCTCTTTCCTGTGGTCGGGCCCTAATCCGCGTGCCCACAGCCGGTCTCTTGTGCTGGCGTCATCAGGAAACAGAAACATCGAGAGGGGTTGTCAGAGACACACCCGAGACATTTCAACCCAAAGAGTCGAGAAAGACAGACATCAGCCGAACCGGACCACGTGCCTGCGCGAGCTGCTGCACTGCACGACTGACTGCACTGCAGAACCCAACCACTGACTGACAGGTGCCTGGCTGCTTTTGGCCTTGTGCGTACATGAGCGCCGCCGCCGTGGCCGAGGGCGAGTGGGCGCGCCCGCTCGCCGACGACTTGATGACGTTTCCGTTGCCTCCAGGCACCTACTCGTGGCAGAATTGGGAGCCTCGTCCGAGTCCGAGTCTTCAAATTTCTACAAACCGTCTGAATTCAAAGCCAAGTCTGCATGAACGACACCGACTCGACCTTGCGCCTGAACTCGGACCAGAAGCCAACGCCCACTGGCACTGCGCCCAAGCTCCAACTCCAGCTCCAGCTCCAACTCCCGCCCAAGCTCCCGCTCCCGCTGCGGCAGCCAAAGTCCCAGCAGCAACAGCAGCCCCATCCCCATCTCCATCCCCAGTCATCGTGCGCCCCCCAATCCCTGTCCGCACCAACTCAACTTCATCGACGACATCTCTCCATCATCGGCCGATAGACCACGGAGTCACCGGACCACACTGCCCCATCCAGATTGCCCGTCGCTCATCGAGTCTACGACACGCCAGCAGACCCTCGTCCTCCTCTTCCGCAACTTCCACGCGACGACCTCTGCACATCACCACTGCCGAAGCAGCAGTCGCAAACGCCCATCAGCAGCAACAGCGACTTGAACAGGAGTCGCCTCCGCCAACACCAAAGCGACAACGGGCTCCAAGACCGACGCCCATCTGCTGCATCCTCGAGGTACGGATACGTCTTTTCTTATGTATCCCACACAAAGGGAACCACGGGCGAGCGAGCAGTTGGACGACTGCTTCACCCAAAGTCGAGGTAGCCTCACTGGATAATGGACCCCTCACCTCACCTCCGAATCCCCCGCTCAGGCTGCCTTCACACCTGAAAGCCATCCCCTTCATCCCCTCCCGCCAGGGATGCACGTGGATGCGCCTGGACGGCCGATGCTAGCATTGTGCTTCGGGCGTCTTCCATTTACTCTGCCGCTCTCAGCCTCTTCCACCCTCCCCCGCAGTGGTCCGTGATTCCCACAAGTCCTACACAATGTCCGTCCTTTGTCCTGCCCCCGACCATCCCGACAGCCCCGGGCCCGACCGGGCGGGCACCTCCCAAGTATTGTCCATATTGTTCTGCAACTCCCTGCGCCCCTCGAGCCCGTCGTTTTTCTTTGGTACCTAGCCACTGCAGGCACCTCAACACTACCTCCGGGAACCCCTGCTCGAGCTGCAAGTCATGACGGCGTCAATCATGACTTGGACCCACCTTGATGCCAGCTCGGAACACGTTCACTCGACCACATGTCGCGAGCCATCCGGTGGATGAGCAGCTCACAGCTCGCAACTCGGCCACACCCCTTCTCCGAGTCGAGCGCATCACAACGAGGCCCTGCTCTGCCTCATCCGCACAAACTCTTGGCTGACCACTTGACCCGTGTCACAGGACAACACCACCCATCTGAATCCTGGTGCCTGCGCAAGGCCTGCCACTGCTTCCGGAGTACTCTCACACTCACACCCGCACTCACACTGCATCTCGAATCCGCCCAAGAACAATCATCCGGGCACCCCCTCCCTCGCCCCTGGCCATCACCAAGCTCCCGCCCAAGCCGGTCAAGCCAAGGCTAAGCCGCCCCTCCATCCGAATCGACATCCTCAACATCACCAAGGCCCCGGCCCTGGCCCAGGCTGCCCTGACCCTGACCCATACCCTCCCCCTGACCGTCCGCCACACCTCCCCTCGTGCCCTCCACGACGCACCTCCTCGCTCAGGCAGGCGGGTCTCCGTTCTCGGGCAAAGTCATCTCCAGCCATCACCTCTCCCTTAAAACTAGAGCTTCTGCCGAGCATGTTGCCCTCGAGCTCAAATACAACCTCACCTCCACCCCCCTCTTCCTCCTCTTCCCCTCCGCCTCCCACCGGAAAACACCACCACCACCTCAACGCACCCAGCGCCATACCACCAAGGACCTCCTCGTCGAAGCTCCCCTCAGCCTCCACGTCAACCTCCGCCGCCAAACCCGTTCCCCTCCCAGAAGGTGACTGGCTCTCCAAGGCTCAAGTCGTCAGGCCCACGGCGCCCCGTGCCATACTCAACCCACACTCATCCTTTGGACCCCCTTCGGCCTCCTTCACCGTCGCAATGCAGACACCCACAGCCTTCGACCCGGCGCGGTTTGCCACCCAGGACACAAACGTCACCAGCCCTCGCATCTGGTCAGATGAGAAGGAGCAGGTCGTCTCCGGTCCTTATGACTACCTCCTGGCCCAGCCTGGCAAAGACTTCCGCTCCCAGGTCATCAATGCCTTCAACGCCCTGCTGCGTGTCCCCGCCGACAAGCTGGCCGTCATCAACGCCGTCATTGCCACCCTCCACACCGCCAGTCTGCTCATCGACGATGTCGAGGACTCAAGCTCTTTGCGTCGTGGCCTGCCTGTTGCCCACCGCATCTATGGCACCCCTCAGGTCATCAACTCGGCAAACTACAAGTACTTCTGTGCCCAGTACGAGCTCGCCCTCCTGCAAAACCCCAAGGCGCAGGAAATCTTCCTCGAGGAGCTGCTCAACCTCCACCGCGGCCAGGGCCTGGACCTCTACTGGCGCGATACCTTGACCTGCCCCACCGAGGACGACTACCTGGAGATGGTCAACCACAAGACGGGTGGTCTCTTCCGCCTCGGCATCAAGCTCATGCAGCTCGAGTCAGACACTGGCATCGACTGCGAGCCCCTCGTCAACATCTTTGGCCTCATCTTCCAGATCCGCGACGACTACATGAACCTGCACAGCACCGAGTACACCGAAAACAAGGGCATGTGCGAGGATCTGACCGAGGGCAAGTTCAGCTTCCCAGTCATACACTCCATCCGCTCTAGTCCGGGCAACTTGCAGCTCATCAACATTCTAGGCCAGAAGACGAGCGACGTCGACGTCAAGCGCTACGCCGTGCGCTACATGGAGAGCACAAACTCCTTCGAGTACACCCGCCAGGTCATTGGCGTCCTTGTCAAGCGGGCCCACAAGATTGCCGATGATATCGACGCCGGCACCGGTCTGGCCGCAGGCTTCAAGGCCATTCTCGACAAGATGATTGTCTAGGTGCCGGAGCCTGGGACCATTATTCCTGGCCTCATATCTGGCACCCCTCCCTTCCCGACCTGCGCTCCCCCCGCAGCTACCTGCCTGCGGTCTCGCAACCCGGGCTCACGTCGGCGCAGCGTCGCCTCCCACCGGGCACCCATCTCTGCCGCGGCGCCCAAGTCGAGACCCGCCAGCACCGCCATATACCGCCGCTCCCGGCTGGCTTGGCACATCTTGCAGCCTGGCCCTGCCTGCATGATATTTCTGCACTGCGGCATCTCCCACCCCCATGCAGTACTCACGATCACATCTTTCATTTGCCTTTGTCGTCATACAGCCGCATCCAGGCATCGTTCGATATCAGCAAGGATTTGGAGAAGCAAGGATCTGGAGGAGCAATGATCTTGGAGGTAGCAGGATCTGCAGAGGGAGGCTTCCTCTTCAGCTTTCACCACGCCATACACGCAATGCTTCAGGTGGCACGGTTGGGAAAATTCATCATGTTTTATGGTCACTGTTGCATGATACCTCTTTTCTCATCTCAACCGCGCCTCGCTTTTCTACTGCACCAGTCATGATATTGAGACGGGGTTCACTGGCCACGGGAGGCCAAGTGTCTACGAGCAAACGCTACAGTCACTGGCGAAGATACCCTCAATACGAGCCCCATTTTAAGACACACTCGCATGATGTTCGTAGATCGTGACATGTTTAATACTTCGTGACGGCATCCCTCCTATTGCCTACGTCTCGGGGCTGGCCTTCCTCTTCACAAGGCGGACCCATCGCCTACGCCGCCACTCACCCCGTTTGCCTTCACCATCCTCGCCCTCTTCCCAGCTGGGCAGCACCTTGCTCCTCGTACTTCTCATGCTTCCGCCCCGCATACTCCCGCCAGAGACGGAGCCAAAGTCAACAACGCTGCTTGTCTCACCGACTTCGTCAAAGTTGGACTGGCGACGGGCCTCGGCCTCGCGCTCATCGTACATATCATAGACCCAGCGCTCACCCTCAGTCTCAACCTCAACACCCGTGATGATACGCTCCTCAACCCACTCCCTACTCCAGAGATCGAGCGCCCACTTCTTCTCGCTCCACTCCCAGCCATCAGGCGGCAAGACGTCCTCGAAGAAACGCGTGCCCTTGGGTCGTAGGCCGCCAATGCGTGGGGCAGAGAGAGGATCGTGGGGAGAGGCTGAGAAGAGCCAGGGTTCCCACTCGCCTGACGAAGAGGAGGCGCGTTGTAGCTCGAAGATCTCGACCTCGCGCGTCTCGGGGGCCGAGTCGAGGATGACGTCGCTCTTAGCGAAGGCGCGGAACTTTGAGGCGGCGCGGCGGCCGTGCGGGCGAATATGTGTCCGGTGGGCCTGAATGATGGTTTTTGCGATGGTAGGGTGGGAGAGGAGCAGAGCGAACCAGCCGTTTATAAGGAAGACGAGGCGCCAGGGAAATTCGGAGGAGAAGGTCGAAAGCAGGAGTGCGGCCAAGGTAAGAGCCAGGAAGAGTGTCGAGGAGAAAGCCTCATCGGAGAAGTTTGTGGCGGGCACAACCAGGTTGATGACCTTGTCGTGTAGAACGGAAAAGTCCTCCATGCCGTTCTGCAGGTCGCGCATGTTGCGGAAGAAGTCCTTGGACAGCTCCTTGACGGGCTTCACTGTTGCAGCTGGGGCCAGGGGGGGACCGCGCGGCGAGTAGCCGACGGACTGCTCGGAGGACATTGTACCGCGGGGCGGCGCGGGGTGACGGGCCATGAACGCCGGGATGAAGACGGTCAGGAGCATGACGGCAGGCGGCAGGGCTGCGAGCAGGTACGGGTCCAGGCAGACAAAAGTATAGACAGCGAGGAAGGATATTGTGTGTGTCGGTTGCTGCCAGGAGAGGAGGCGGGCGACTTTGGCTTGGAAGACGAACATGACGCCGATTCGGGCGTTGAAGCGGCGGAAGTTGTTGGACATTGTTGTCAGGTTGAAGTTGGGCCGCTCGGCGAGAGGCATGTTGTCGCCGGGTTCGTCCTTGCCGAGAACATCGTCGCCGGCTGATAGGCCTTCGGTATCGTTGGGGAGGACTTGCGAGATGAGTCTATGGGAGGATGGTCAGCACAAGCCTAGGGAGAGAGGATGTTGGCAAGGGATGGTGGACGTACTTCTCGACGAGACGGTCCTGGATACCGGACTTTGCTAGCCCTGCGACACGGCCTCTAATGCCCTTGTGGTGACTATGGTGGTTCGAGGGGGATCCATCGCCTGTATTCGAGTCGGGGGTTTGTCCCGCTGGTTTCGGCGGCCGTGGTGGTGTTGCGGGTGGTTGGGCCTCGGGTTCGTTGCCAGGCGGGGAGTTCTGGGAGTCCTCGCGGGGAATGAACAAGTCGGTTGTGTATTCGTCCATGGTTGCGAGGCTGTGATCTCGCTATCGAGATCTTGTATTGGAGGTGGGGATATCGGGCGAACTATCGCGATGCTTCGTCGTGGTGTTCAAGTCATCATCAGTGTCCCGCAGAGTTCGGGGTTGTGGCAGCCGGAGGCTTCCAGGCGGCTGGGTATTCTGAATCCGGTATGCTTGTCGGAGTCCTTCCTGGCGAACCCCTCATGTGGGAAGGATGCGGTTGGGGGAGTGTCGCTGGGTTGCACGTGTCATGCCCGCTGTGTCGCCCTTTGAAAGCCGTTGGAGACACGGCGGGCAGGCAGCCCGGTCGTGCCGACTGACATCACCAGCCTTGCTTGTGTCACATGCCGTGGGTCGGTCGGGATTGATGAGTAAGCATTTTCACCGAGATACACCGAACGGGATCAAGTCTGACTCCAAGGTCGCGTTCCATGATCCAGCGGATAACGGCAGCTATTCCTTGGCAAATTCATCTTTGCTTGCAGAAGTCAGTCTGATGCGTGCCGCGATATTAAGGACTCACAGCCATCATCGCGATGATCTGTTCAGAGAAGACTTGGCGGGAGAAGTGCGGCCCGTGAGACGGCGTGGCCTAGAAAACGACTCGGCTCGGGGCCTCACGTGTAACTTCAACTGAGCCGCTGGTAGTACTACTCTAAGGCCGTCGGTCGGGCAAAAGGTCAGCTGCTAGACTCGTGGGAGGGGACCGAGTCGGCGCCGTCTCCTTGTCAACAAAATATGATCCCACATGGCGCGCAGGTGGCGGGCCGGTTCAATTTGGTTCCTGCAGGAGTGTTATTGTTTGGGGTGGCCCGGAGTGAAGCAGATCTGCACGCCGGCTTGATGCGTGAGTGATGGCTGCAGATGGACGATTCGACGACACGTCTGCATCAGACGAGGACCCTGTCGAACCGCTGCCGTAATTGCTTCACATCAGAAGATGGACACGATTTCCCAATTATCGTCTGCTGCAAAGCCTGTCTGTAGATCGAGTCATGATTTTCGGGTGTCGGGTCGTGTCGAGTCAATGTCCCGAACGCGTTCCCAGGTCGCCAAGGGATGGCCCTCGCCGTTGATGCGTCGACCAGGCCTGGCTGCCCTATCACCAGTCACGTTGCAGACGGGGGAGCTTGGATGCCGTGCGCTGCATACAATAGTCGGTGGGGAGCGGCCGGCCGTGTAAGGGACAGAATCGGAATTGGAACAAACAACCCGACCCATTGCCTTGCTGTGCCTTGGGACAGACAGAGACACTTTGTAACATGTCTCAACCGCCGGCCCGCCTGGCTGAACCTGAACGGTGGACGACCCAACGGCCACCCTCGCAGCTGGGTATCACTATCGAGAGAGGAGATGAGCATTCTCCGGTCGACTCCAGAGACTAGCAGGGAAGTCGTCCATGTGATGAGATTAGCTACTCCGACGGGGGCCCGTGTCCGTATGGTAGAAAACACAAGAGCTGTCTGTGGCAACAGAGCTCCATCGCGGCTCGTTGGGCGGTCGGGGAAAATACCTGCTTCGATCACGCGTTGCTGGGCGAGAGAGATAGGGCGACCCTTGAAAAAAAACAAAACCCCCCTATTTTGTGTGTGCGTGCAAGACTGCAGCACTGGGAGGTGCGCGCGATGCACGCCGACGGGGTTCGCGGATTTCCATGTCGAGCTTAGCTGTTCCCCGCCGCCAGGGGACCTCAGGGGGGGGGGGCGAGGCCCCATTGGAATGTGAGCACGTCGGACTGAGAAAGTCGCGAATGCGTGATGGTACCTGGGGGCAAAAGGAAAGGAAGCCTTTCCGAGTCTTCATCCCCGACCTTTTGCTTTTGGCTGGCCAAGATGGTTCCTGAGCCAGTGAAAGGACCCCCAGCTAGCCCAGACCGACCAGCCATCTCACACCTCACGGCCCAGCCCCTCGTCGTTCAGGGGCGCGCTCCACTGACCGCCTGGCTGGCAGGTGCAGCGAGCATTGACCCCGCCGCAGGCCAGACTAGGACAGAGAGAGGGCCCCCAAATTCCCCGCTGCTTCTCTTCATCTGATGGCCCTGAGGCCCCTGACAGGACTGAAGAAGTAGGTACCCCTTGCTCGGGGGTACATGGTCAACACGCCACAGTGCCAGCTTCCACCCCGTCTAATGGAAACCGTGGTACTCGACCACGGCCACACACTGTAACAGTGCCTATCAGTTGTCCGTCACATTACTAGGCACGGTCCACTGGGTGCACAGAGGTACCTGCCAATGGATTTGATCCATCCATCCTCCATCAATCGCCATCTTTGCCAGCCAACTTCCTCGCGCAACGAGGGAGAGACCGCTCTCCTTTCAACGCCGATTCCACTTCAGACGCGGCGGCAAAGAGGTCTCCCATCGCCATTCCGACACTTGCGTCCCCGGAATGAGGTAGCTCGTCGAACGCACTCGGCTCCTTCAGCGGACTGAGTTGGCTGCTGCCGCCGCGATACCGCTTCGTCGCACCGCTACCGCATCCCTCACCACCCGACCTCTCTCGACCTCCTCGTCCCTCCACCGACCTCCCACCAATCCATCCCACACTCCGATACGCTGTTCTTCCAGACGCGCACCAGACTTCTTGTCTGGCTCTCGCTGGCGTCGCACTGATCACACATGGTGAATGACCACCGTGGACCGGTTGGTGCCAGACCAGCCAGCCAGTCGCCCACCAAGGGGTAAATGCCAGCTCCTTTCTTTCCACGCCCCCCTAACCCTTCTCCCGCCCCTCCGCTACCCGCCTCCCCGAGGGCCTTCTGCTGACCCGTGTCGTTGCTACAGCCTCAGGCCGGCCCCCATACCGAGAACCGTCTCTCCCGTCAAGCTACCATCAAAGAACGGTCCAATGCTGAGCGCCTCGACATCCTCGAATACCCACCCTTTGTTCTCGTTTGGAGGTGGAAATGGGGCAGCGCAGGACACGGCCGATACTACGGGCTCATACGACTTCCTGCCCTCGGTGAACTTTGACGACCTCCACAGCAGCATAGAATCCGCCTCCACCGAGTTCAAGTTGACCGCCTTTCCCTCCCCGACCGGCCACGGCAGTATCCTCGGAGAGCCCCAGGGCCTCCCCGCCGACAATATGTCAGGAAAAGTTCCGACAACAACGGCGCAGGCCAACGGCGGAGGCCGCGTGGGTGGTGGAGGAGGACCTGGTCCAGCGAATCGTCCCGGCAGGTCGGGCTCCCTCCTCCAACGGCCCAGCACGTCGAGTCGCCAAACCAGCGTCTCCTCCATCACCGGACCCAGCATTCTCGATGCCCCTACCGCTCCTGCCGCCATGAGGAACCGCCGCCAGAGCCATTATCCGCCCGTTTCTAACGCCATGGGCGGAACCATTGGGAAACCTCCCCGAAAGTCCATCGGCCCAGGAGTTCTCGACGGCGAGCTGTCTTACCGTCCGGCACAGAAACGGCGCCCGAGCCTCATCTCCAATGGCGGTACCGACTCTACAAGGACATCGATGGACGGTTCTATCGGGCTCGGCCTCGACACCAACAGAAACATGCCCAGCTCCAGGGCTGTCAAGACGCGCTCCATCGGTCAGCCCCTGCCCAGGACGCACTCGGCCAGCCTCCACACAGCAAACACCCTCACCCCCGAGCAGAACCGATTCTCCACCGCCATCAACTCCCGCTCTCCCCGCGTCGCCGGCAGAGGCTCCAGTGCCGCCCCGTCTTCCGCGCAATTGACAGCCAGCCAGAAACGAGCCTCGGTCATGCCAGGCATGCCGCACCAGTCTCACGCTACGGGCCTGGGCGCCAGGACCGTGAGCCCAACCGACGCCCGAAGAATGAAGCGAATGTCGATGCACCAGCCTCCAAACCTGAACAGCCTCGCGGATGCGCCTCCGCCGCCGCCACTCGAGCGACGCGAGCATTCTCGCTCTCCCTCCATGATTCCCCGAAAAGCCTCTGCCACGCCATCGTCGTCGCGTACAACGCCCGATATCAACAGAAAATCATACAGCTCTGGCCTGTCTGTGGGATCTTCCATGAGCTTCAACACTGTCAGAACTTCGACGGGCTCAGCCCAGCCACGAATCCCTGTAGCCGGACCCGCGTCGCGTCTCCCGGCACCCAAATCATCACTCCCGCATAACCTCAACAACACCACCACGGCAGAGGAGGACGAGGACGTGCCTCCAGTCCCGGCCATTCCGAAAGCATACGAATCTCCCAAGGAGCCACCCATCGACAGCATCATGTTCCTCGATAAGCGCAAGGCCAGCCTGGCAGCGGATGCCAGCAGTATCAACAGCAACTCGACCGGCAGCTTTTCCATTCCATCTGGGGCTGAACAAGTCAGGGTCGGACGAAAGGCTAGCACCCGCAAGTCGACCACGGCTGCCATGGCCCAGGCCGACAAGAAGACGAGCTCCCATTCGAAGAAGCAGCCTCCTGGCATCAACCTGCCTCCGCTCATGGTCGGCCCGCTCAACCCGACTACAGCGGCCAAGGTTGCCGCGTTGCAGGAGCATGGGCACTCGGATAGGAATCTGAGTCCTCCCCCCTCCCGCATCATAGCGAAGACCCCCACAACTCCCATGACGGCTTCCAAGAGTTCCTTCTTCTCCAGGCACCGTCATGAGGACAAGAATGAACTGCCGCCACTGCGAAGCAGCAGCACTGTGCACCACAACCGCGTGGACAGCGCGTCTATCAACGGTGGTAGCTCCTCCGAGTCCTTTGGTGGCAACTCGGGTCAGGTGAGCCGCAAGCCAAGCATGTCGCCGTTCCTGTCATCTTCGGTGCCGAGACATGGGCCGGATCACGACTTCATCAGGCGGCCGAAGACGGGTGACATCTCAAACCTGACGGAGCCCACATTGGATGTGAAGACCAAGCCATCGGGCCCAAGGGCGCAGAAGCCGATCAAGTCTAGGACAAAGTCGCCACCTCCCATGTCCGATCCCGAAGAGCCTCCTACGCCGTCGTCAATGAGCTCGCTGCGCCGCAAGCTCAGCCTGTCCTGGAAGAGGGGTGCCTCTAAGAACGGCAACGGAGCTGGTCCTGCTGAAAAGACGGAGCCGACCAGCAAACCGGGTTCCATGCCTCCACCTCGAATCCCCGTCTCGGCAACGACTGGAAACCTCGGGGCTGTCAACGGCCCGTCGCCCAGCACCTCCTTGAAGTCCAGCAACAACACGTACCTCGAGACTAGACGCCGTAAGAGCTCCGCTTCGAGTCTCAACGCATTTGGACACGACAGGACCAAGAGCGAGAACTGGACACAGAACAGTGTTGCTGTCAAGAAGCCAGCGAACGATTCAGGCAGCGAGCGGCAACACCCAGCGCGCACGACGTCCGTCATGAACAAGATTCTTAGGCCGAAGGCTTCTTCTGCGACGGTGCGATCGCCAGACCCCTGGACTGCGGATCTCGACAAGGACGACCTGATCGCGGAGGAGGAAATCAAGAAGATGGGTTCCAGGCGGAAGGAGACAGAGATTGCCGCCAGGACCCTTGATGCGCTCAGGAAGAGGGCCACTCCCAAAGAGCGCGTTGGTGCCCATGAAGCCATTCGGATAGCCATGCTCAACATTTACGAGCGCGGCGAGATTGTCGACTACAGCGACATTTACTTCTGCGGCACACAGAATGCCCAAAAGGTTGTTGGCAATCTGCAGTCCGACCTGCCCAACTTTGGGTACGACGACGAGCGGGGAGACTACACCATTGTGTCGGGAGATCATCTTGCCTACCGTTACGAGATTGTGGACATTCTTGGCAAGGGCAGCTTCGGTCAGGTTGTGCGCTGCATCGACCACAAGACCGGGGCTCTCGTCGCTGTCAAGATCATCCGTAACAAGAAGCGGTTCCATCAGCAGGCTCTCGTCGAAGTCAACATTCTCCAGAAACTTCGCGAATGGGTAAGTCTCCATGTTTCTGGCTGGTAGGTTCTCAGATACTGACTTGGAGTAGGACCCGAAAAACAAGCACAGCATGGTCAACTTCACCCACAGCTTCTACTTCCGTGGTCATCTCTGCATCTCCACGGAGCTCCTGGACATGAACCTTTACGAGTTCATCAAGATCAACGGCTTCCGCGGCTTCTCCCTCAAGCTCATCAGGCGCTTCACCAAGCAGATGCTCAGCTCTCTCAACTGCCTGAAGCAGCACAAGGTCATCCACTGCGACCTGAAGCCCGAAAACATCCTGCTGCGTCATCCTTTGCACACCGAGCTGAAAGTCATCGATTTCGGCTCCAGCTGCTTCGAGAACGAGCGTGTGTACACTTATATCCAATCCCGATTCTACAGGTCGCCCGAAGTCATTCTCGGCATGACCTACGGCATGCCCATCGACATGTGGAGTGTGGGCTGCATTCTGGCAGAGCTCTACACCGGCGTGCCCATCTTCCCTGGCGAGAACGAGCAGGAGCAGCTGGCGTGCATCATGGAGATTTTCGGGCCCCCCGAGAAGCATCTTATCGAGAAGAGCACCAGGAAGAAGCTCTTCTTCGACTCCATGGGCAAGCCCAGGCTGACGGTCTCGTCCAAGGGACGGAGACGTCGCCCATCGTCCAAGACTCTGCAGCAAGCCATCAAGTGCGACGACGAGGCCTTCCTCGATTTCCTGACCCGCTGCTTGCGGTGGGATCCCGAGCGCCGTCTCAAGCCCGAGGATGCCATCTTCCACGAGTTCATCACCGGCAGAAAGGCGACGGTTGCCATGCCGCGGATCCCCGCCCGCGACGCCTCCCCAGCCAAGCGACACAACGGCATCTCTGCGCCGCGGCCGCTCCCCGAGCCTCCGGGCGCAGGCGTCCGTATTGGACCGACAGTCCGATCCCGCGACACAACCGGCGTCAGCCCGCACAAGCCCGTGTCAGGCCAGACTCGCCGGGTTACCGGCCTCGGCAGTATCAACGGCGGCGTGCCCATCGGGACAGTCAAGCGGACCAGCACCGGCACCACAGGCATCCCACCCAGCTCCAGCGGCCTACCTCGTGTTGCTGCCCGCAGTGTTAGTGCCAAGCAGGATCTCGCCTCTGCCGGGGCTGCTGCCGCCATGAGCCGCCGGCCATGAGGTGGCTGGCGATTTGTGTAAAACGACGGCTCGGTCGGTCGTTTGATATGGGGGTGTCTCGACTTTCTGCCTTTATACCCGCAACAGCTTTACAGTTCCTACCGTCTTTCCCCGGGCGCCTCATGACGGACGTTTGAAGCACCTGGGAATAGACGGGTTCCACGCCTGATTACGACGACGCTCTCATGACCTCGCATATACCAACATTTCTGCCCATCCCCCCCAAAACTCAGCACTGGAAGGGAAAAACCACCAATAGACCTGCATGCGGAGGACATTGTTTGTCGGTGCACCGGCACCGACAGACTGGATGGGGGGTGAAGGGGGCACAGCGGCGTGGTGTTCATTTCTAGCATGTCTAATATTACCATTCTCATCCACGGCGAACGTGGCAAGGCATGGCGCAGTGAGGTATGCTCGTTCTAGGACGGGTTTTGCCTTGCTGGCGTCCTCAATACGAATCTACTTTTGGGATATCTGGGGGCCTGGAGGCCGTCTTGCTGATTGTGAATCTGGCCGCAGTGTGTTGTACAGGGGAGAATGCCGTTGTCCTAGACGGGCATCATGTTGCCTTGCCGGGTAACATCTTTCTTTCTCTACGACTTGACGTCACTCGGCGAGGTTGTGACAGGGTGGATCGAAGAGCTGAGTGATCGGGTCGGCCTGTTCCTGTGTGACCTTGTCTGTATAACACCAGCAGGCCGTAGGGCTGGAAGGAGTCCGGGGTCCTGGTGGCCGGGTCCAGTGTGAGTGTGAGTGTATGCAGCCGCAGCGGGCCATGTCCAACTTTTTTGCTCGGCGATCGTTCGATCAGTCGTCTGAAGACGGGGTCCAGAACTTTCGACCTGCCCCCGGCCCCCCTGGCCATGTGTTTTCCCTGGTGGCCTCCGCTCGGGTAAGACCCAGGCCGGTGAGACGTGCGGGCGGTAATGGTAGTATGTCAGTCAGATCGGGAGCCCGAGCCCCATGGTACGGTAACCCCAGGCATGTCATGTCAGCCACTGCCCCTCCGTTGGCGGCGGCGGCTATCGGGAGGCTGGGTCATGGCTCAGAAGGTAGCCTAAGCGCAGCCGCGGCTGACAAGGCGGGGGGGCAGGTGTAGAGCGGGAGGGCTCCAACGCAACGGAATCGGGTGTCATGTCAGGGACGATGCAGGTCAGACTGATGAAGCGAGGCATAGGGATGGAGTAGGCGGGCGGGACATTGTCAGGGTTTGAGGCGGTTGGGATGTTTCGAGGGAGGAGGAAACAGAATATTCCACGTTGTGGGCATGGGGCATCTGCTGAAGAAATCGGTCTGAACTTTTGGACTGAGACATGTCAACCAGGGTGCGTGAACTGGACGCTGCTGCATCGAACCAAGGACCACACATTGGGCAAGCGAGCCGGCGTTTGCTCGTTTTAGTCCTGCAAGCGATATTCGGCAGTCTGTGCTTCTCGACCCATCGTCGACGAGACTCGGAGGTCTTCCGTGGAGGACGACTGGGTTCCTGAAGAGGTGACGCAAGCGAGAGAGTGTGTTCCTGGCAACCTGGGTTGTTCGTGGGGGCGCTGCGAACCTGGGCGGATGTTTTTTGGGAAACGGATGGAGTGGGCCGGGGCATGGGACCCTTGCTTGGACTTTCGAGCAGGCCTTCCGAATCGGGGCATATGTTTCGCAGCAGCAAGCTTGTAGGGGTGGCAGAGATGGGCGAAGGATGGGATGGCCCCAACGGACGGCCTCGGCAGGGCACCCGGGAGCGGGAGAGGGAGGAGGGGTGGCCTCAAAGATGCTGGGGAAATTCATCCATCAGCAACGACGGCGCTCAAGACAAGGCCCGAATAGCTTCTATGGTGTTGGAACGATGAGAAGCTGTGACGCCGAGCTGCTGCCGCCACTGCTGCTGCCTGGAGCTTCCCCCACAAACACTTAAGGTGCAGATGCAGAAGACACCGGGATGGACGTGGTACGTAGGCGTGAAACGAACAAATACAGCGCGCAATAGGTGATGCGGGATGTATTCCGATGTGTTGCTAGCTGCAGCAGGTCTCCACAATCATCCGCCGGCGACTCCGGAGGCGCGTGGGGACTGTGGTTGACGGTGATGATCCGGAGGAGAGGAGGTCGGGACGGCGAAGGGACAAGACGGACGGACGGTTTGTGGCTACCGCGAACTGCTGACAGGCGACAGGGCGGCTGTGCAACGGTACCGGGGCTGGTGGGCTCCACTTGGCTGGGTGGGCTGGGGGCAGGGGTGGCTGTGGTATAGCCGAATCAGGCCAATGACATCAGCGGTCATGTCTCGCTCATTGGCCAATCGCTTGTGTCTTCCTCCAGTCGAGGCCGTTGAAGCGACGGCGTGTTAGTGGGCGAAGTGCGGGAAACAGCACCTGGAGTCCTGCATCGCTATCATGAAACCGCGACATGGGGAGATGTGATGAGGAGATGTGATGGGGAGATGATGCAGGGGATCAACGTTTTCAGAAAATATCCGGACGAACTCCAACCCGATTAGACACCCTGGGCGGGGAATGCTTCAATCCGAGTATAGGCTATCGGACGGTGACATGCCCTCATTTTCGAGGTACAGTACAAACCCCAGGCAGAAAGATATTCGCTGCAGCATCTCCATGGCGCATCGGGCTCCACTGGTTCGAGCAAGCAGATCAACGCCTTGTTCGGTCTTTTGCAGCCCGGCGCTCGTGAAACGTCGAATTGGGGAACAGAGCCGCAAGAAGGCTATTCTGGGGCCGTATGTAAGTAACACACATTCGGTGAAGAGCGGCCAGGCTGCCAAAATTGATCATGGCATATCATATCCTCGCTTGTCAGGACCCCGCCCCACTCCGCGATCTGTTCTCAGGGGACACAGATCTGTATGTTTGATGGCCTGGCATATTGGACTGCAAGCGCCCGCACGGCGAGGACCGAGGGAGGGCTTCCAGAAGGTCGGTTGTCGCGTCACACGGTCAGCCGCAGAGAGAGCCGCCGAGGAGATTGAGGCCGTTGACGTGCAGGGTTAGAGGAACGTCGTCCTGGAATATCGTCAATCGGATACCCCTGTGGTGTACTGTGTGTTGTCTGGGAGGGGCGTGTCAGTAGATCTGCATGAGGGACAGACAGGCGACAGGCCATGGGATGGGATGGAAAGCGAAGCTTGGGGCACAGGACTCTGGGAGCTAGGACTTTTTCGGTGTCGTGATTCGGAGCGCCGACGGCTTGTACTGACTGCCTAGGATGTTTGTCGTTAGGGATGTGCAGGGGTGAATGGCCTCAAAATTCGAAGAGGGGGGGACGGACGGGTGCCGAGGGTGGACCAGATATCAGACGGAGTCGACGTGCAGTAGTGCAGGTGAGGTCAAGTCGAATATGCCTCTGTGACGCATCGTGGGCACGGGATTCAATTCAAGCCCCAGGCACTGGCCCCTGGCATCGACCGTTGCAGTCACAGTGGTCTCTTGGCCGTCTAGCGTGCACGTGAGGGGACCACCCCGAATATGAACCAATCGGAGGCCGTTGATCACCCCAGTCCGCGCTATACCCTTTCTTATTGCCTTGCATGCATCCATCCATCAGACCCCAGGCAGCCTCCTCCTGACCCTTTTCTCTCCTTCCAGGTCCCTTCAGCATCACTCTGGGAGAGGCCTCACGTCACGGCCGCTGGCCATATTCGACAACGACACTTTCTCAGCTCTCGGCCCCGCTCAGATCCGAATGCCCCACGACGTCATCAAAGCCCCGGGTACCCTTGCCAGCCTATTGTTTTTTCCCTCATTTTTTTTTTTACCTGGTGTTTTGTCTGATGCGGGCTGCATGCAGGCGACACAGGCAAGCCCCTGATGACAGCGCTATATGATGCTATATCCACCCTTGAGGCGGCACGACCTGACCTGACTTGAAGGGACCTGGGACCTGACGACATACCGCACGCCCTGGATTTTCCATTTCAACCTGCGCTACCGGAACACACAAAGCACGTCGCACACGCCCTTGTCTGTTGGAAGGGTCCCCTACCTGTACCTAGTGCCGCCCACCACTGCAACTGGCGGCTGTCTAGCACTGACGGGACGGGACACGGCGTGGTGGGGGTGCCCAGCTAAACAGTAGCGCCCGACCCGTTGCTCACCAACCGTCCGTCATGTGTGCTAGGACACGCCGAAGAAGGTGTTCTGCGTCCCGATCACCTGGTATGGGGGTGGGAACCAACAGCGATCATGGTCTCAGACACGCATGCGCATCTGAATCAATCAGAATGGCATGGCCTCCCTCTCTGAGACCTGCATTGGCGGATGCGGTGCGCCCCCATTGGGCAGACTCGCCCGTCCAGGTCCCGATCCCACGGACAGACAGAGGCCAGTCGAGTCCCCCTCCTAGGACAGACAGGATGCGGGGCATACAGGTACTGTACGCGGATTGATACCACACTGCAGCGATATTCGCATCTCCATCGGCCGAAGCACACCCCGAGACTCAAAGGGCAGTGATCTGAGCAAGGCAGAGGGCACACACACTCCGGGCTCCTGGGACGAGGGATCAGCCAGGGCAACCTCTTGGCCTGTCGCCCCGCGCCCGAATGGGGGCCGTATCGCGACCAATGGCAACCATCTCCAAATCAAGCCACCCCCAGTCGCCAGGGCCTCACCTCATCTGGAACGTTGCAGTAAACCCAGAGGCGACGACCGTCCTTCTCGGAATGCCACCAGCCACAGGTCAGCGGATCTATCCCAAGCCGGCCAGGTGGGTGTGCTCCTCCCCAACTACCGACATGGACCACGGCCAGAGAGGGCCTATTTGCTGACCGACCGACCTGACCCCAGGTACAGTACCGACCATGCCCTGCAGTATAGGCCCCAAAAATGATCTAGGCACCTGCACCGCACACGCTCGCTACCTATACTCTGACCTCGTCCATGGTCGTCGGATCCGCATTTAGCAACCTCTCCGTCCAAACTAATGCACCTTTTCTATGACTGCATATCAGAGTCGAGCGAGGTGTGTCCCCAAAAGCCGGTACGGAACGGCGCAGTCCAGCATGCCATGCTACTTACAGTCAGTCTCAGCGGTTGCCTGCCTTGTCAGCCAGCGTCCCACGGCGGTACTGACACAGATGATCAAAACATGTGAAGGCTTGGCTTGCTTGCTATCTTCAGGCACACTCGATATCGGTACCTGTCAAATGGCGATCCTCCTGTGGTGTCCTGTCCGAGCCCGCCTTGGTTATTCTCGTCCGTGGTTCCGCCGGCCGGTACGCGGATTCCTTCTCGGGACGGAGAGGAGCTTCGCCGCCCGCCCCCAGCCCTCAGCCTTGTTGGATGGCAAGCTGCCAGAAGAATCGGCCCCCTTGGATCTTGGTCCTTGGGGCCGGCAAGGCGGCGCCGTGCGACACTCCCAGATGCCCGAGCTTCCAGTAACACGTGCCGTGCCGTGGGAAGCGACCACTGCAGTGCAATCACTCCCTCGCCGGCCGGTGCATCGTCTGGTTGGGGCGCACCATTGAACAAACGGCCGGCCGAACTTGAAGAGCTCAGTTCGTTCGTTCGTCCCGCGCCCAGGGATCCCGGCAGCGATCTCCACCCCCCACCACCACCGCTGAAGGCAACGTCTGCGCGCTGCCATGCAGCCCTTTTTTTGGGCACACTCCCCTCCCACTCCCCCCTGGAAAGACTTGGACTCCACCGTTTGTCAACTCCACAGCGCACTAATCCACCATCCACCCCCCGACCTTCCACACCTCACGTCTTTTTCCGTCTTTCCTTGCTGCGCCATTCCCCGGAAGTGCCCAGGACCGGACCACCAGTGTGCAAGGCACCCCCTTCACTGCCGGCCTGCGCCCACTCGCTCCTCTGTCTGCGGTACTGTACCACTCTCCGGCCTCCCCCCTTCGACAATGTAATGTCGCTTTCGAGCAAATCCCACCGCTCCAATGCGCGTCTGAATGGTACCTGCTCTAGATACCGTAAGGCTCATGCGCCGCTTGCATGCATGCAGCCCAGGGCAGGGTGCGTACGTTTAGCAATCCACCCCTCAGCACCCATCACCCTACCTTACCCTACTACCTAGATCTCACTGGCAGTCAGACGGCACCTACCCAGCAAGTGCCTCACTGCTGCCTTGACCATCTCTCTCGCCTGGCCTGCCCTGGCTGGTGCATCTGTCCTGCCCTGCCCTGCCCTTCCCTGTCTGTCTCTTTCCCATACCCCCGGCACATGGGTATGACGAACTACCCTGACCCTCTATTGCCTGGCCTAGCCTGGGCAAGGTAGTCCCTGCCTCCAGGCTTCGAAGCTATAAGGCTGCGATGCCTTCCCTTCCTCAAATCTGTCTGCCTTCTGGTCCTCACCTCACACACTCACCTACCTCCCATATCTTGTCCGCTTTCCTATTTCTGTCTCTCTTCTGGTCTTTCTTCACTCCCGCGCGCATCCAGTCTTCTCATCACGCTCCAACAACAACCAATTGCTCCCACCATATCACCACGGGATATCGCCAACCTCATCACTCAACTATACAACCACATACGAGCTTCACTCCCGCGCCCACAGTCAAGATGTGCTACCAACTTGTCGAGCTCTACTCAGCCTGCCGCTGCCTCTACTACCAGCACGCCGTCGACAGGTGCGCTGGATACGGACGCCCCGGCCATGGAGTGCAACAGAGAACCATCCTGGTGGGATATGCCTGCGGCGCACACACAGAGTCTTCGCGGCAATACTCCTCAGGATACACACACTCCTCGAGCCACTACGACAGCTATTCCTCGGGAGGCTCAAGCAACTACCGATGAAATGTCCTGTCTCCGGTAACGGGTTGCTACCCACGGCAGGCCTCAAAGCTGGCCACATTCGAGCTCAAAGGGTGGATCGGATACCTTCTCTCGTATAGAAGGCACGCCTTTCTCACCGGCCGCTCGCCCTCCCAGCTATCTCTACTCTTCGCGGGGCATGACAGGATGGCCCCCTCGTCCGCGCCGCCGCGGCTGCGGTGACGACGGTCCCGGTCCGTTTCAAACGTCACGACATGCCCTCACACGCAACTGGAGCCCCGACTCGCCTTTTGGATATCGACGGGGTTCCATCTCTCCACTTCACGAGCCTGCCACGACATTGCAACGAAGCTACCGGGGACGAGAATGAGTCGATGCCGCCATACGAGCCTCGAATTACGCAGATGGACGACGACGATTCCTGAACGATTACGGCTTCTCCTCTCGATACCCTTTTCACTTTCTCCGCATCATTTTCTGGCCGGCCTGGTTCAATGGACTCGGCTGGTCGACTCTCCTACGCATGCTACTTTGGGTCTGCTTTTTTTTCGTCTTTCCGGGTTGTTCGGTCTGCATAGCGTTTCATTTTGTCTTTTCAGCAGGACGCGGTCGAGTCCGGGACACATTCACCTCTTTCGACACCCTGCATCTTTCCTTGGTTTCATTCCCTTCTCGATACCTCTTCTAGCTCACCTTGCCGACTTTCTCAAGGGAGCCTCTGGATCAGGGCGTGTTTGGGTAACACGCATGGCGTTTTTGGTCGGTCCTCGGAATGCATCGGAGTCGGTGCATGGACCGGGTTTCTCTTCAGCATTTTCTTTCTTCGTGGACTGTTTGGTCCACCGGCTCTTCTTTCCTTGTCGTCGCTTAGATTTTCATCCCTCGGGGACCTCTGTACTCTGCATCCCTCTACTCATGTATTATCGGAGCTGCTCTGGAAGCGGCGGCAGCAGAAAACTCGGGGTGCCGCAGGGATCGCGCACAGCACATTCTGAGAATGATGCAGGATAGTCCTGGTGGACTTTGGAGGATGGTTTGGGAACGGCAGCAGGCTTGTCTCTTCTCATTATTGTCTCTTCTCATTATTGTCTCAATATTTCTCTCCATTTTCTCTGTCTTGCTCCTTCCGTCTCTCTCTCTTCAGGACAGGGTCCTCCAACGTGTAACTCTCCTCACTCCTGCTTCTCACATCAGGAACACATGTACCCGGCTGTCAACCGCGACCTCTACTGGGTTGAGGCCGCGCTGGTCCAGAGGCAGCCTTCAAGGGGCTGGACAGCATGAGCATCTGCAGGCGCGAGCTGGTGCAGGGGCGAAGACTTTGCACGGAGAGCGGTTGAACTAGGCAGGGTGCAGAGAATCCATAGAGCGGCCGGCGTGTAGGAGGCACAGCCGGCTAGTCAGCTTTCAGCAAGCAGACTCGAATAATATTATTGAACAAACTTCAACTCTAGTTCATCTTCGTGCATGGTGACCGTGGTAAGGGAACTAAACAGCTTGATACCGTTTGCCTGGGTCAGCGTGGCGTTACACCGCACCCGCACATGAGGTCAGGTCTGGACTTCGGACGATTGTCAACGTTTCTCCAGTCAGCCCGGAGCTTGGGTCGCTCTACCATGAGAAGGGCGCCGCTCTTCGCACGCGGTGTTCGACAGAGGTTCCCTGAACCTCGCGGAAAGGATGGCGCCGGGTTTTCCGCCCCGGCAGTCGAATGCGGTGCTGGTGCAGAGTCCGGGGCGCATGAAGATTGGGGGCTGGCATCCAAGAAATCCACGACTCTGCGACCCAGAGAGAGACCGACCTACCCGTCGCATCGGCCCCTCGTGCATCGCAAACTCGGTCCCTCGGTCTCGGTAATGTCGACACAAAATGAAGAACCAGGGTCTTGGCACGCCTCCCCCGGCTCGTGCAGAAAAGGACGAAAAGAGAGACGAAGTGTAGAAAGCCTAGCTTTCGCGAGATCTCCACCAGCCACCCCGGCACCTCACAGTGTTTGGCTAGGGTGCCGGTGGGTGGATCTCAGCGGCTGAGCCCTAAAAATAGGAGGGCGCTGTTCGGAAGATCAGGAGGCGCTAGCCGTATACGCGCACAGGGGCAGGGCGTAGCCGCGTTAGCGGTCTCTTTTGACGCGCAAGCGCGCTGCCGCGAGGAGGGGGCAGGGACCGATCTGGAAGCGATGACGGGGTGGGGAGCTCGAAAGGGGAGGGCAGGCCGTGTGTGGGCATGGATGTTCGGCCGATGTGCCTTGCAGGAAGGAGAATGTTTGGTGGTCCGCTAGCAGGGCGTGTTGTTATTGCGCCTGAGCCGTGCAGATGCGGACATGGACAGGGCTGTGGGATTGAAGAAGCTGGGGGCATTTGCATGTGAAGATATGCAGCTTGGGGGTGAAAAAAATCTTGCTTTGGGAGGTTTGTATGTCGGATCGTGATTTTTGACGACATTCAGAGGATGGAACGAATGCTGACACAATCTGCTGTTTTCTCTCCCTACGAGGTTGCCCGGCGACCGGAACGGTGCCTTAGGGGTAACATCAATATATCATAGTGCATGTTTGCTTGAGGAATAAAGGGTTGTGCCTCGTAAGGCCATGGGAATTAATCTTAGGGACGGTGATGCTGTTCCTGGCTGTTTGTACAATGTCCCCCCGGAGTGCAAACGCGGTCGTTTGGACTTTAAGGCCGACCACTCAGGATCCACCATCACCGCGACGGACCCACCTATCACCAACTTGGACGCGTCTCCCTCAGACGGCCCTGTACAACCACAACCCCTCCACAACTCCGTGAAGCCTTTCATGGCCACGATATCCTCCCCATTCGGTCTCCTCTTGGCATGTTGTTGCCATCATCGATTGCACCTCCAGCACCTGTCTACCTCCATCGGAAGAACCTCCAGCACCTGAACCCCAGCATCACCACCGATGGCCCCGGTGACCAAGGCGTCAATCGCCGAGGGCCGCGCCGCCTACAGCGGCGGCCTCTACAAACTTGCGCTCGAGCATTTCACCCTCGTTGCCAACGGCTGCTCCTGCAACAGTGGCCCGAATGGACGGCGGGGGCGATGCACCTGCAAGGACTTTGCCGCGGCTGCCCGTCTGATGGGAGATGGCGAAAGCAACTCTGTCTTCCATGAAGCCATGCACGTTTGCTCATGCGGGGTTGGCGAGAAGTTCCAAAAATGCCACGAGCCCCAGCACATTCAGGCCCTCGACTACCGGATCCATGTGTTTGAGAAGATGGCCCGTCGCGAGAATGCCCAGAAGGACGCTGAGTGGCTGCTTGAGATCGCCCCCAGGGCCCTCGAGGTGCGTGCGGATGGCAAATCTCCTTACAGAACATCCCACTGACTATTCAAACAGGGATACCTGCGTCTAGGTAAAGCGTACCGGCTGGCTAAGATGCCAGAAGAGGCATACGGCATCTGGACCGCTGGCATCAAGGTAGCCGGAAAAGAAGGCCATGGAGGCAGTCCCAAACTTCATGTTAGTATACTCTTGCCTGGAGTCTTATCCCCATGCCTAACCTCAACAGCAACTCCACCAAGCAAGGCAGTCACTTCAGATGCGCTTCTCCCGCAAGGACCCCCTGCAGGAGCTTCCTATCGAGCTAGCGGAGAACGTTTTCTCTTGCTTGAGCGTCGCAGAGCTTGTGTTTGTTCTCCCAACGCGCCCCCTGCCCCTCGAACTTCAACTGACATCAGTAGGCAATGTTTCGGTGTATGCAAGAGGTGGAAGTCATACCTCCAACGCAACCCTCGGCTCTGGTCAGATTTGCACTTCAACACCAAACGCATGCCTTCCGCCTCGTGGTTTCGACAGCTGCGCCAAACAACTGGAGGTGCTGTTGAAAGTCTCAAAGTAACAGAGCGCTCTAGCAGCACCGGCATGGAGCAGCAGAGGTGGGCCGCCCTCATTGCAGCCACACTACACGCGAAACATTTGACACTGGGCATTCATTGCCCCAAAGGCATTGAAAAGGTCTACGCGGACCCTATGCGGCAACTCATGTGGTCCAACCTCAAATCTTTGCGCCTGAAGCTTGCAACCCAATTACCCGCGGGGGAATATCCCTTCCCTAAGAAGATGCTATTCCAGCTGCTGGAACACAATAGCGACACGCTCGAGGAACTATCCCTTGCCGCCAAGACCATGCACATCATCCTCATCGTGCGAACACCACGACTCTTTCCCTCACATCATCTCCGCAGTCTCTCGTTGCAATTCGAAGAGACAAACTCCTTTCGTCCTGCAGTAAGTCTTGTGGCCCTTAAACTCGAATGGCTCAACTCTGCCGACGCTGACCTTGTCAAAGCACACGGGCTTGGGGCCTGAACAAGTGGTAAGTCTGCCGTGTCTCCCCAGAACCATGTCTCATGCATTTCACATGCTAACAAATGACGGCTGCAGAGAGTATTGGCTCGGCACACTCCTTTGCTGGAACAGCTGTGGTTCCCGTGGCTGACTGTCAGAGGTGACGACGTCGATAGTCCATCGGACGACGTTGGTGGTCTTTGGCCGCACCTCCAGGTCCTTCGTCTCCAGACCTGGCGCCCGTCCTCGAAAATCGATGGCCGCGAGCTGATGGTGCCTTTTGCTAGGCTTCGCAGTTTCGACTTACACACCCAGAACTCCGACACATCCGGGGATCACTTCCTTGCCGAGTACTGCCGCTATATTCAAGACCACCAAGATGACGGCGCGGCCAAGGAGCTACGGTATCCGACGCTGGAGCGCTATTGGGCCCCTACCATGACGCTTCTCAGCGAAATGGAACCATGTCTGGCGCAGTCCTTCAGCAAAGGGGCGCTCTCCGTCTTTGGCACCCAAGTGAAGATGGCAGATTCCAGCTATGTAGACAACACCAGAGTCGATCACTTCCTTGAGGACCTTCAATGGATGGCTGGGGAGGCCAGCATCAAGACTCTGGGGCTCTTCAACATCAACATGAATGGCGACCTCTGTACCGACTGGGGTATTCTGGGAGCCCGCACCAAAGCTCTCGTCGAGTTCATTGAATCGTTCCCCAATCTCGAGACAGTCGTGATTACGGTCACGGACGTGGATTCGAATGCCGCTCTGTTGGGAAAAGTTCTCGCTCTTCAAAACGTCAAGAACCTTGTGGGCGGTCCATGCCCGGGCGCCAAGATGGATGCTCTGCGACGTCTGGCAGAAGAAAACAAGGTGGCGCTCAGTTTTGGCGCGGAAACTCTACGGACGGAATGGCCCATGGATCTGAAGCAGCTGGATAAGTTTCCCTTGGCGTGAACCATCCTACCATTATCATTCCTGGGGTCGCTTGGGTTGAGCGAGGGGGGGAGGGAAGGTACCTTGACAATACTGCTGCGTCAAGTTGCTGGGCCAGGGGGCCATTCTGTTCATAGTTGTGTCGAGAAATACCCAATACCACTTACCAAACACATTGGTCGCACTGTCAAGCCGGAGGTATGCATTCGCGTCTCGATCACTCACATCATGCCTTCAGCTACATCATGACTTTCCAAAAGATGAAGTAGCGCTGTTCCGCCCTATTATATCAACGTTCTCCTGGCCCTCTGGCCCTCTGGCCCTCTGGCCCTCTGGCCCTAAAACAAAACCTGGTATCTATCGCATCCTTAAGCAATCCTTCAATCGTCGGCTCCCGCCTTAACAGGGGACGACACCGCCACCGTGCCCGATATCAGGCTCTGCATCTCCCAGGGGCTTAGCGTGCTCCTCCGCCGCGACACAACCTTGCTCACGCGGCGCTCGCGTTTACGCTTCGGCACCACCAGCTCGCTCGCCTCATCCTCTGCCTGCGGTGGCCGCGCCTCGCCCTGCCCTGGTTCGGGAATGGAGCGCTTGACGGGATCCATGTCCTCCTCCGCGTCCGGCAGTGTGGGGCGCGGCACCTCGGCCGAAACTGGCTGCGGCGCATCCGGTGGCGGCGTGGTGCCCTCCGTAGGCGGGTTCGGGGCGATACTGACGCGCCTTCCGCCGCGGGCAGCCTTGAGCTTGGCCCGGACACGGGCGGCGTCGGCCTCGCGTTCTGAGGCGGCAAGCTTGGCGGCGATGTTGGCCATCGTGAGGGGACTCTGCTGCGGCGGTGGGTTCGCTGGCCGAGGCAGGGGCAGGCGAGAGGAGACGTGAATCGGGGACCGGTTGCGGCTGGGTTTGGGCGTCTGGTGGGCAGATGGCCGGGGAGGCAGATTATCCTCGACGCTTCGTGAGGAGGCATCGCGTGTCCGCGCGCTGCGACGGGGCTGGGACGTTGTCGAGCTCTTCTCCTCGCGGTTGGCGCTGTTCTTCTTGGCTTCGGACATTTTTTGTTGAATGTCGTGTCTGGAAGGCTTGCGAAGCGGCCTAGAGCGGTCCTTGGGCATGGGAGAGGGAGATGGCGGGTCCTCCGCCTCAGGGACGAGAAGGACCTCATCGAGAGAGCACGCTGTCGCTGTCGAGATGACGCGCTGCTGCTCTTCAACCTCGGGAGTCGGTTCTCTCATGGCCTTTTGCGGAGATCGGGGAAGGTTGAAGCGATGCGTCGGCGGCCTAGGGGGCTCGGCGTCATCGGCAAGATCCCATGTATTCTCCTCGGCAATGGTGCTACAATCGCCTGGCCGTGTGAGTTTTGCCTTTCCTTCTGCTTGGTTGCCGCGGTTGCCCGCTGATGCCGAATCTTTAAGAGGGCTCAGCTGGGGTGGCGACGGCAATGGCGAGGAGCTGAGGAAGGCCGTAGACTGCTGCAGAATCTCAATGTTAGGTTCCGATTCCTCCAGCTCGTCCATGTCGATCTCGTCCTCGAAGATGCTCGAATCCGAATCACTTTCGGGCTCGTCTGCCTTGACCTGATAGTCGTCTGCTGGCTCGAGGTGCAGGGACTCCTCCAGCCGGGACGGCGGACTCGGCGAGGGAATGCGTTCGTCTTCTTCTTCCTCTTCCTCCTTAACACAAGACAGGTTGAAGTCGACAACGTGATTCGTCTGTGCCACATCGCGCACCCTGACGGGGCTCAGCCGCAGGCCTTGGTTCAGTTCTTCAATGTTGACGCCCTTGCCGTTGGCGACCATGCGCTTGCGCCAGCCGGTGATGAGGTGGACGGCCTCTTGCCAGCGGCTCTCCATCTTGACCCAGCCTTCCTTGAGCCTGTTGATCTCCTCCTCGCGGATTTCGACCTCCTCGATGGGGACGAAGGACGGGTTCGTCAAGATGGTGCGCAGGTGCTCGAGAATCGACTCCATCTCAGCCTCGATCTCGGCGCAGTCCGTCTGTAACGGAAGAGCATGTCCATCGCCCTGGCCTTGGGACCTTTCCAAGCCGGTCATATCCCTAAGCTTTGCCAGTGTCCTGCGAGTCACGGCCAGGAGTGCCTCATTTTCTTCGCTAAGGTTCTTGGCCAGGTCGGTAAGGAATTCGTTCGTCTCGCTGCGCAGGTCATAGTTTGTGTCGGCAACGGCTCCGCCGCGCGCAGGTGTAGATTTATCGTCGCCCGTATCTGCCACTACGTTGATGACGGTAACGGCCTGGTTTCTGGCACTGCCGCGGGCACGGCCAGCGTCGCCGAGCTGCTTCTTGAGACCGTCGATCTGCCTGTCGCGTCGGCGCACTTCTGTCGCGCACGAGGCGCGCGTCTGGGCCACGAGGGTCTTGGCGCGGGCCATCTCTTCCTTGAGGCCGCGCACGGCGGCATCGGCGCTCTTGAGCTGGGCGCGGATGGCCGCCTCGGAGGCCTCGGCAATGTCGAGCTTGCGCTGCGCATCGGTGTGCTTCTCGGACAGTCGGGAGATGTCGTTTGTGTGCTTGAGGTTGTCGGCGCGCAAATTGCGCAGTGTCATAGAGAGTGACTCGCGGTTCTCTGCGTCGCGCTGTTCCAACCATCATCAGCCATCACTCAGGGGCTGCGCTCGGGATAGCCGGTGTTACTCACGTCGCGTCGAAGGATGAGATCGTTGACGATGCTCATGACCATTCCCATGGTCACGTCGATGCCGCCATCGCAGTCGTCGGGGTTCGCAAAGTTGATCCTGTGTCCATCGCGGAGGAGACCCCGGGAGAGCAGCTGGTTATTGATGTACAGCGACGCTGTCCGCAGGTTGTCGCTGTCGGCCATGACGGCGGATTTTTCGGTTCGAGGGGGGTTTTCGTGTCTATGTCATCAAATGGAAGAGAAAGATTCCGCTTTCTGATGCGATCGCTGGGAACTCGCTGAACGCTCTAGCAGATTTGCGCAACGTCACAGAGCAAGTACGAGTCGGGCACCTGTATTTTGGAGTGTGGTTGCTATGCGCTCGATCCCCCACCATTGAAAAGCAAAGTAAACAAACCGATCCACCTGAGGTGCTTCGTCGACGCTAACCCGGATCGGGCTAGTCCATTTTTCGGTCACACTGGATGCGTCGGAGGAGTCGCGAAGTCCAATACTGGTCAAAATTATTGCTCGAAATATCAACACCCAAAAGCAAGTCTTCCACCGGAGCCACGACACTCACCCACGAAGCCCAGGTCGTCCCTGTCCTCCGGGAGAATGCCGTTCGAGCCAACACCTTTTGGCGCTGAAGCGGAACCGCTGGTCCATGACGTGTCAGGCGCTGTATGGCGCCCGATCCTTCAGCATGACTGCACCTTCACCCCTGACAACTTTGATGTTGTCATGATGAATCTGGTGAAGAACCCGAACCTCAACTCCAAGTGGTTATTCAGAGCCGACATTCTGCATGATTCGGAGGCTGAGGGAGAGCCAGAGCCGGAAGCGGACGCCTCTAGCACAAGCGAGGTTCAGGCGCTCCAGGCGCAGTTCAAAGACTTTTTTCTGGAAAAGTCTCTGGTCCGCAGGCTGGTGCCGAGAAACACCAGGCGGGACAACCCCCTGGATCAGACGTGTCTGTTTTTCAGATCTCTCGATGGCTCGTTGACCCGCTCCCTAGTGGTATATCTTCCTCACGAGACATCGCCCGAGGAGCTGCCCTTCTACCACCCGAAAGTTCGCGGCGTGGCCCAACTCCATGAATGGGACGAGGCATCCGGTCAAGGCAGCGTCTCCATTCACTACTGGCTGTTCGAGGATGCCGACTTCCATGTCGAGAAACTGCAGAGGACGGCACTAATGCTGCTGACGATCCTCCACAAGCATGGTCAAGGAACCAAGGCCGGCTACGTCAAGCAGGTCCATCATGACATTGTCGTGCCGCAGGCGACCTTCCAGGACCGATACACTCAGCTCAAGCTCGAATACGCCAAGACGCTCGTTGAGTCCTGGGCTGAGGGGACTGATCCCAACAAGCACGTCTTTGAGGATCTTGGCATCGCTGCCTTTCTCATCGAACTGTGGGCAGTCATGTACAAAGACAAGCCTTTTCCCGGCTTCGTCGACATTGGTTGCGGCAATGGTCTCCTCGTTTACCTGCTGCGCAAGGAGGGGTACTCTGGCTGGGGCTTTGATGCGCGATCCCGCAAGTCGTGGGAGTCGTACGGAGAGACAGATCCCTGCCTCGGCTTCTCTTTGCAGAAGCGGGTGTTGCTGCCTAACCTCGTCGCCCGGCCTACAGAGACCGACGAGGAGGGCGCCGAAGACGAAAGCGTCTTGTTCCACGACGGCATCTTCCCCAAAGGCACATTCATCATATCGAACCACGCCGACGAGCTGACGCCGTGGACACCTATTCTGGCCACGCAGTCCGAGTCGCCGTTCATCAGCATCCCGTGCTGCAGCCATGACCTGGGCGGCGCCAAGTACAGAGCTCCCCCGCCACGAGACAAGACCAAATCAAGCTCTTCTTACGCCTCACTTGTTGACTGGGTCGCGCGGATTGCCGAGGATTGTGGCTGGGTGATGGAAACCGAGGCCCTGAGGATACCCAGCACAAGGAACATTGGCCTACTCGGCCGAGCCCGGACGACGCCGGCAGAGGAAATCGACCTCGCCGCGGTTGTCGCAAAATACGGGGGCACATCTGATTACCATGAGAATGCCGTCAAATTGACCAAGATCGTGCCGAGGGGGCACTGAAAATACTCTATCAACAAGAGCCAAGTCTAATCCAGTTCAACGTCTCATTCGCCCTCCGACAAACACCTCAGAACCTCTTGATGATTTCGGCGGGCTTGTTCTGGAGCACCTCCTCAATCTCCTGCATCACCTCGTCCGTCAGGAGCTCAATAGCCCCCAGGGCGCGAATGTTCTCGTAGACCTGTGCAGGGCTGCTGGCGCCAATGATGGCGGAGCTGACGTTGGGGTTCTTCAAAACCCAGGCCAGGGCCAGCGTGGCCTGCTTGATGCCCAGGCGCTCAGCGATGGGCGCCAGCTTCCTGGCCTTGTCGACCCAGCCCTCAAACTGCGCCCTGGCATCATCCCTCTTCCAGTAGTCGTTGATGAAGCCGATGCCCTTGGAACCGTAGCGGGAGTTCTCGGGAATACCATCGTTGTACTTGCCCGAGAGCACGCCGGCGCGCAGGGGAGAGAAGACGGTCAGGCCGGTGCCGAACTCGGGGTACAGGTGGGCGTACTCCTCCTCGACCTTCTGACGCTGCAGAGCGTTATAGGCCGGCTGCTCCATGACGGGGCCGATGAGGCCCAGCCTGTCGGCGTGGCGCCATGCCTGCGCGATCTCGGAAGCAGACCACTCTGAGGTTCCCCAGTAGAGGGCCTTGCCAGCATTGATGACGTGGTTGAAGGCGCGAACGGTCTCCTCGATGGGAGTGTGGCGATCAGGGCTGCGTGGGGGTTCCTGTCAGACGTTGCTCTTGGAAACGATCGAGCCAACTTACCGATGAGCATAAACGAGGTCGACATAGGAAAGACCCATTCTCTCGAGGGAAGCGTCGAGGCCCTCGATGATGTGCTTCCGGGACAGGCCCTTGTTATTGACAACGTTGTCGCCGTTGGCTTGACCCCAGTAGATCTAGGCGGTGTGAGCAGGGTCCTTTTCAGGAAGGAGTTGGAGAATGCTCGCCTTGGTAGAAATGACGAGATCGTTGCGCTTCCAGCCATACTTGCGGATGGCCTCGCCCATGACTATGCGCGAAGTTGTCAGTGACCGGCTGTACCCCTCGGGCTCAATGCAACTCACCCGTCTCGCTCTCGCCACCCTCATACCCCTCGGCAGTGTCGAAAAAGTTGACACCAGTGTCATAGGCAGCCTTCATGCAAGCATAAGTGCCCTCTGTCGCAGCAAAAATCAGCAATGGTCTCCAATGCCAGATGAACGCCTTTCTAGGCTTGACGTACCCTTGTCGACGTGGCCACCGTATGTGAGCCCTGAGAAAACACCTCGGTCAGCGATACCGCCACGAATTGCAGGGTAAATAGGTTCGCTTACATCCGCCGAGCGAGATGGCGCTGACCTGGAGCCCGGAACGGCCCAGGAAGCGGTATTGCATAGGAGGGAGGTCTTCGGGTTTCGACATTTTGGCTGCGGGGTAATGATGTCGCGAGGTTGTGAAGCAGCAAAAGTCCCGGTTCAGCAGATCACCGCGCGGGAAAAAGGATGACGAAGATGACCTGCAGGCGGGGCAACCCCTGGACCTCAATCAAGCCCGCGGTGCAACTCCGATGCCTGCAGAAGTTCCTTGCAGCCGACGGGTGATTCTGAAATTCTGTCCCGTCTTCCCATTGCTCCATCTTGAGGGGCGGGATCGCAAGATTCGTACTCAATTCATGTTACGCAGACCCCACACCACAAACATGACCTAACAATCACCAGCTTCGCATTTGCTCCCACTCGCTACTCTGTCAATAATTGGTCATTTCGGCATAGCTACAAATCATCGACATCATAGTCGAATGGGAATCAAGCGTGGTCATTGACTACCCTTCCATTCGGTGCACTCCGGAAAACGAACTCGATCCCGCGAAGGCTCCACGGCCTCCTCCCGAAATGTTTGCTGCTCAGCACTTGTAACGGGAGCAGCCAAGACCGCAGCAGGTCTGGTAGCCGTCGATGCATTTGCCACACTGGTAAACCTGACGATCGACGAGCTCGTTGAGGGCGACAACATCGCCGCTCTCGGCACGGCGCTCGAGGGCCTTGAGAAGCTCGAGCTCGGAGGGAGCAGCCAGAGCGAGGGCGACAAAGGCGCCGATGATGGTGGCGGAAATCTTCATGTTGATGGAAGGTTGGGTTTCTGGGCTGTCAGTGTCACAATTAGTCCTGCTGCCCAAGACGATGACTCGTGCAGGTTGACCTGGCTTACACTTGGGACTTGTTGGTGTTGACTTGTGTTCTTGATGGCGAAGGTGTTGATGATGATGCTCGATGATGGAGTGGGCGATGACTGCCTTCTTATAGCTCTGTTCTGGCGGTGTCCCTGACCTGGGCACTCCGGTGTTCCGGCTTCATGAAAGGGGTAAGGGAGTCGATCAGTCAGTCCAACTCGACACATCCCATGAGTAAACTCTGTCGGGCTGCATGCCCTTCTGTGAGAGGCACAGCAGACGCTAGATGCTGTCGAGGCATCGGCCGCTTCGATTACGCGAGCGTATGAAGGCATATCCAGGATACATCCAGGGTGGAGAGGCAGACTCCATGTCGCCACCACAGTGGTCCGGCCCTTGTTCACTGCATTCTTGGTGGCCCCTAGCCAAAGTCCTGTGATCCTTCTGGTTGAACTTGTGACTTTAGCCGATGCTCATGACACCTTGACTTTAGCCAAGAGATGCCAGTCATGATCATGCCTCGTTTACTCGTTTAGATGTTAGATGATTGGGTGGCAGGTTGAGTTTCGCCGTTCAATCGTTTGCTTCTTGTTCATGGGATCAGCAAGGACTCGGCCTGCCCACGAACCCAGTTCTTGGATCTTTGGTTTGAGATCGTTGACGATGTCGAAGGGTGGTATCCCAGCAATCTTCCAGGAGCTGCCATCTCCTTCTCTGCCTGATGCTGGGCGAGCTGAAGCCCAGAAGAAGGTCAACCAGCATCTTTTGCTACCTTGGAACCTCAGTCCCGACTTCCGCCAGGACGAATGTCAACATGCAAATACTTGCTTGCAACATCGGCCCTGACCCAAGGGCATCGATCACGGATATCTTTAGCTCCATATTCCGTAGCCCCCACGATGTCATTTGCGCGGGCCGATTACGGGAGCGCTTGTCTTCGCGCATGAGGGTCCAGATCAGCCTGCGGCTAATGCGAGAAGGATCAAGTTGAACTAGCACGCTATTAACCCGGGCGAAAAGCGGGCTGCCAGCATGCTACATCGCCATCTCTAAAACATCAGGCGGGTTCCCCCGCATCGTGAGACTGTTTCCTGGTGTTGATTCCGGCCACGAGTGACTGGATGTCATGACGTGTTCGCGGCAAGCATACGGTGCAGCATGTATGAGCTCGTATCAACGCGTAGTACCTCTCTCCAGGCTGAATTGAACTGAATTTAGCATGAATAGGATGCAGATAGCTCCAGCGACTGCACTCTAGGCACCAACGTGCAGCCACGAATTGGTCGTCTTTACGATGACCGGTCTGCTCGACTGATGTCCGCATGCCACTCGCAGAAACGTTCACATCTTCGACCATGCCTGGACTTCCGCTTGGCCTTCTATCGTTCCACGCACCAGGTCCACGACGCCCCATTCAAGCCCAACGGGCAGGGCTTTCTTCGACCCACAGGACAATGACCCAACGGTCAAGATCCGCCTTCTCCGATCGTATAGTGGCTAGTATGCCAGCTTGTCACGCTGGAGACCGGGGTTCAATTCCCCGTCGGAGAGTAGCTTTTTGCGGTTTTTGCATCTCAAGTCGGTCCTGGCCTACACATGATGTTCTCTGGCATTGGCGATGATGGTCGATTGCCTGCCAAGTGGATCGGGCTGTTTTTTTGGCGAGTCCACGGCAGTCGCCGCGGCGGCTTGGCTTGTCGAACCGGTCTTCGGATTGCAGACTGCATTTCCGCACAGCTCAATATCACCGCGCCTGAAGTGCAGGCCAAGCGACGAAACGAGGTCTCACGACGGGGCGCGGCAGACAGGAAGCGCTGGGTAAAAGCAGCCACGCCCTCCATTTCTCTTGGAGAACAGGGGTAGTTGAAGATCGCGGAGAAAAATAGGGGCATCGGGCCACTGCAGCCACAAGCTCGGGCGGGTTCATGGCTGACTCAGCGAACCAACCTCGTCGACGACAAACGACTCCAAGGCTTCTCAAAGTCATCAAAACCATACAATGCTCGTCTGAATATCGGCGCCGAGCTGCATCCCGCGCCTTGAGCCTTTTCCGATAAGCTCTGCATCCGACGCGTCATGATTGAAGCCACTCTGGTGCCACCTCCCCGGGGTGCCTCACACCTTCATGAGGCATCAGGCCTGGGACAAAACATCACCAGCAGTCATCTCAACAGCAAACCTTAGCGAGTTGGCATGGAACCACCTCCCAGCTGTACCTGTACTGGTGCCAGGTTTGGTCCGTGCCACAGGCTCATCCGAGTTCCTTCCCTCTTGCAGTCCAAGAATGGGAATTCGGCGTCGCGTCACGTGCAGCAGGCTCGATTTCCAGTGAATTATCACCATCAGCCAGCAAAGCGAGCCGCCCATTGGCCCGACGGAGATCAGTAGATACTAGCGTGGTTTGCCCAACCTTCAAAAGAGTTCCTGGGCTTTTGAGCTTCCGAGAATCTCCTCCCAGGTCAAAAGCCTTACCCTCATCAGTTTCGCAACGCACCAAAGGGCTGCGCAACAATCCCGACGCACCTTGGCTTTGCACTTCTCAAACAGCAATATCATTCTTACAATCCGAGCCTCCTGAAAGATGGCTGACAGCCAGGAGCACATGATGCCGATCATGCAGGCAAATGGCGGTAGGCGCCCTTACCCCCGCCGCCTCTCCGAGGGATCTTGGATCACCGCGGAGGGCTGGGACTACTCCAGTAAGTTGAAACCTCTCCCCTCGGCTGTTATTCAGCCCTCGAGACTCGATGCGCGGGTCCTGCTCCGCGAAATCCTTTGCATCAGTTGTTTCAATTCCCCAGTTGAACTTCTGCAAGGGGGCCCAGGGACAGCATCCGTCCCGGCATCTGCACTCGGCCGCGGAGCGGAGCTGGGCGACTCACTGCCCTGGGCCTCCGAGTCAGGACGACCTGACAGTGGCTGCCAATTTTGGCCGTCGTTGCCTGATCTGCTCCTTCCCGATCATGTCTTGAGCTGGGACCTTCCTTCCATGCACCTTTCCTTCCTACCTTCCTTCCTTCACTCACACTCCTTCCATACTGCCCGGCAGCCACTGCACCTGCCTTCCCCGCCTGCCTTGGCTGATTTTCTGTTTGTTTTCCCACCAAATATATCCCACAGCCTGCCCTTTTCCACTCCCCCCCAAAATTCTTCCCATACACCACCCTCTCCCCCTTCTCCCCTCCCTACACATCGCGCACCTCGCATCCTCCACACCCTCCTCTATCATCCGAATTTTGGTGCTGACCGCATCAAGCCTACTCTGTTTCCGACTCTGCTGATTGGGCATCCAACCCCGTTGATCAGCACCCATCTGCCCCCGGCAACTCTCCTCCTCTCAATCCCGAGAACCTCCACCTGGTCCCAACAACCACTTGGATCGACAAGCACGAATTCGTCCACGTCATGTCTTGGAACGAAGGAACCAGCGGTGACGTTGTCACTGCTGCCGCATCTGACCCCTGGGGCGCGTCCCTTTCTGGCCCGGCCCCTCCTGCTGGCGGCTTCGAGGACTACCAGGAGGACCGTCCCGACAACGGTGCTTTCGAGGCCGATCGCTTCGATGGCAACGACGGCGGCCACGGCGGCGGCGGCGACCGCAACTGCTTCGGCTGTGGTCAGCCTGGGTTCGTGCCACCCTCAGATCCCACCCCCTCATGTCGCCTGTGCTAACTTTGACACGTTTATAGCCACAACCGTGCCGACTGCCCCGACAAGGCTCCCATGAACTGCCGCATCTGCGGTGATCCCGACCACCTTCGCAAGGACTGCCCCCAGAAGCCGGCCGAGACTTGCCGCAACTGCAAGGAGGAGGGTAAGTTTTGCAAGCTTGTGATCTTCTTCTTCCTTGATATTCCTAACACATCTCCGCAGGCCACGAGGTCGTTGACTGCACCAACCCTCGCAAGATCGACTACGAGGGCGTCGCTGACATGACTGATGCCGAGGCCTGGGATGCCATCATCGAGGCCGTTCGCGAGCGCGACGCCATCGAGGTCAAGACGGCCCTCATGGCCTACCTCAAGCACCACCCTGATCTCACCTACCTCCAGATCGAGGAGGCCTTCCGTCGCCAGAACATGAAGGTCTACATCATCGGTCTCGAGCGTGAGGTCATCCCCAGCATGACCCTTATGGATCTCCAGGGCAACCTCGGCAAGAAGTGGTGCGCCAGCTTCCGCTTCTCCGAGAAGGCCAGCCGCCCTCGCGAGTTCGACGCCTGGCCCAAGACCAAGGAGGAGAACCTCGAGCGTCTTGCCGACTGTGGCGAGGCCGTCAACAACCTTGTGCCCCGCTGCTACAACTGCGGTGAGATGGGTCACACCACCAGGAAGTGCGAGGCTCCCAAGGAGGAGCGCGCCCAGCCCACTGTCCACTGCTACAACTGCGACGAGGACGGTCACCGCGTCCGCGACTGTGAGTGCCCCGTCACCCCTCATGTGAACACTGAACGAGACTGACCAACTTATTTCAGGCCCTATCCCTCGCAAGGATCGCTTCGCCTGCCGCAACTGCGGCCAGAGCGGCCACAAGGCCACTGACTGCACCGAGCCCCGCAACGCGGACAACGTCGAGTGCAACAAGTGCCACGAGAGTATGTCTTCCTCCTCCTCATGCCTCCCTGTCTCACGAGCCCTGCTAACGAACATCATCAGTGGGCCACTTCTCTCGTGACTGCCCCCAGGGCGGCGGCGGCCGTGCTTGCCACAACTGCGGCAACGAGGGCCACATGTCTCGCGAGTGCCCCGAGCCTCGCAAGCTCATCTGCCGCAACTGCGACGAGGAGGGCCACCACTCCCGTGAATGCCCCAAGCCTGTCGACAGTAAGGTGTCTTCTCTCTCGGTTGACCCAGCACGCGCTAACACTATCTCTTCCAGTCTCCCGCATCAAATGCAACAACTGTGGCGAGATGGGTCACAAGCAGTACCAGTGCCCTGCCCCCAAGCAGGAGGATGAGTTCGCCAACGATGGCGGCTACAACGGCGGCGACAACAGTGGTGGAGACAACGGCGGCTTCGGTGCCGGCAACGTCGAGCCCTCCGGCGGTGGCGCCGACGCCTGGTAAATCACTCTGGTCCAAGCACTTTCTCACCCTACCTCTCCAGCAACGTCTGATGCAGGACATGTGCTCACCTTTTCGGACGACGGAAACACGGGTGGCTCGAGGTATACAGGAGGAGATGATTTGAGTGCTGCCGTCTGTCGTAGTCTATGGGACACACGGAATGGTCGGAATGAGGTCAGAAAATGAGGGAAAACATGAGGACTGCGAGGTTTGTTCGACGGTTCATTTGAGAACAGGTTTGCCATCACTTGGAAGCCATCCTACCTGGTGGGAGCTGGCTATTTTGTAGAGGAGCTGCCATCCTCAAGCCCCGATCCGATACCTTACTCATGGAAATACACTTGATTACGCAGCTGCTCCCACCGAAGTGACAAGACCAAGGACAACGACAACGACCTTATCACTGTTTTGTGAAACCTTCGGGGACCGAGGCTGGATGAGCGATCAGACATCAGCGTCACGGGGCAGAAACGACTTGTTCTTCGTTCACCAACAGGTCTCGATTGTCATTTTCAAGCAGAATATCCTCCCGGGGCCTAAAGCCCGTCACCGCGGCCGTAGTCTCGAGGCGGCATGAACCCAAGTGAATCCGTCCCAATATCTCATCGTACATGATGCGCAGGCAGAAAATAAAACAAGCAGATAAATAGTCAGCAGACGTAGGCTGCCCGCCTGTCCAAACGACAGGGCCTGGCCGATGCTCGAAGCGTAAGGGGGTGTCGCAGCGGCATCATGAGGGACGTGGGGAGGGAGAGAGCCATGCAGGCAGGGGCGGCGGATGACGTGGATGACCCCTTAAATCCGCCCCGCACAAGATACAAAAAGATGGCCACGGGGGGCGAGGGCGAAAAGAAATATGTACAAGTAAATGGCGGTGTGATGGTGGGCGGATATGCCGGGCGAGATTAAAAAGAAATGTGAGATGTGGGAGGAAGATGTGTGGTGATCTTCGTTGATCGTAAGAATGGGAATAAATCTCGTCGCGATAGTATCCACTGCCGCCTATGCGGCCGTGGACTTCTTGCGGCGGCCAAAGACCTTGGAGAAGGAGCTGCCGGTGCTCTCCTGCTCCCTAGGGGAGTAGGGAACTGGGTTGGACGGGATGCCGGGGGGAGGCTCCGAATCGCGCAAGAAGTTGGCGAGGTCGTTGGTGCGGCTGGTCTGTGAGACTGCCTCGCGCGGCTCGAACCTCTTCATGGGAACCCGCCCAGTGGACACGGTGCCCTGGGTCGATGGCCGGTCCGGCCCGCCGTATACGTCCAGCCCGGCGCCGGGCACGTTGACCTGGATTGGCACGTAGCCGCGGCCTCCGCCAGAGCGGCTGTTGGTCGATCGAGAGTCGGCGCCGTAGGCACCGTTGGATGGGCCTGCGACGGGAGCGGGGGCGGGGGAGGAGCTTCCAGCCTTGTTGCCGTGGCTGCTCGACAGACCGCGGGAGAAGCGACCGATCAGGCTGGGGGTTGACAGCTTCTTCTTCGGCTTGTTCTGGGGGATGATCTGGGCAGCGGGCTCCGGCGGCGGCTCATAGTTGCGGAGGAACTCAGCCAGGCTCTCTTCCTTCTTCGGCGGCGGCCTGGGCGCCTCCTCGAAGAGTTCGTCGTCTTCTTCGTCGCTAAAATCGATGGCGTAGGGGTCCTTCACACGCCTCCTCGTGCGCTTGGGCATCATGTCCTCCTCGTCAATGATCCCGTTGGGCCTGTTGTTCTTGATGAGGGCGCTCTGAGAGTTGACCGAGGATTGCACTGATGGCATCGTGACATCTGTCATATTTGTGGAAGCTTGGCTGTAGCGGATGTCCGGGATGCTGGCGTCGACGGCCCTGCCACCCACAGCGCCGCTCATCTGGTCCGAGTCCATTGTGCTTCGGAAAGGAGCGACGTGTCTCGGAATGCGGGGATTAGATGCGTTCTGGGGTCCGCGACGGATGAAGTCGATGAGATCAGAGTTGTCTTCCCGGCCATCGATGACTGCCTCGCGGGCCTGCAGGCGGTTTCGGTTGCTGGTGGATGCGCTTCTCTTGGGTTCAATACTGTTCTTGGCAGGAGGCAGAGGCTGGGTTGTAGCGCTGCGGAACGGCGCAGGACCGTTTTCTGCGGTAGGGCCTGTCGAGCGGATGAAGTCGGCAAAGTCCAGTACAGACTCGCGGGCCACTCTGGCATCCCTTGCCTGTGGGCCGCCCGTCCTCGAAGCCGACGACACTGAGCCAGGGGGAGCGCGCGGGATGTAGCCCTTGGGCTTGGGCGGCTGAACAGGGTGGGAGTGCAGTCCGGTGGTGCGACTGACAGAGGTGCTCCTCTTCACTGGGGCGTTGGAGCTCGAGCGAGCCCGCTCGGTGTTGGCACTGTAGGGTTCTTCGCTTCTCCTGGCCTTCGACCCAACGACGGGGCTGTTCTGGGCGGAACGGCTCGGCTTGACGTCTCGCATATTCTCCGGTGTCAGTGTGTACTGGATCGTCTCGTCGCTCTGGATGAGCTCTTCAAAGTTCCGTGCAACATGATCGTTGGCACGCGAGGAGCCCTTGCTGTCCTCGGACGTCCTGACGGGTCGGATCTTAGCCGCCGCCGAGGATACCGATGAGCCAGAGGTGTGAAGGCGTCTGCGCTCCGCAGAGTCGCGGCCCGGAGAGTGTCGCTCCACAGAGACCATACCGATGCTTCCGCTGCCGGACAAGTCGGGCGACGTGGAAGAGGGGCGTCGTGCTGATCTTTCGTCTGGAACGGATCCACGAGCCTGGACCGGAGATTTGCGGGGGGTCGATGGGTTGGAAGTTCGTCGAGAAGGCTGTGCAGATGCTTGTGCGGTGCTGAGAATTGTGACCTTTGTCGATTGGGAGCTGTGGTCTTGACGCGGCGAGCCTGGCTGTCGAACGACGGAGCCGAAGATGGGCAGGTCAATGTCGTCATCTGAGTCTTGTTCGGCAAGATTAGTGTTGATGGGTGTAATCTTCTTGCTAATCGGCATCGAGCTGGTTCTCGCGGGTCTCGGCAGGGTGTTTGCTGCATCTTCATCCACCTCGGAGATGGACGGATTGGCACTCGGGCGGCGCGCGGGTTTCTCGACGGGGGAGCGGTTCCGAGGGACCGACACGACACCTCGCGCTGTGGAATCGGACACCGTCGACGGCTTCTCCTCCTCGGCGATGGGCGGCGTGTGAAGCCCGTTGCTTCCTCTGGAAATGCTTGCAGCGCGCATCCTCTCGGCGGCCTCGACGGACGGTGTTCGCGATCGGCTGCTCGGCGGCATGATGGGACTCTTGGGGCCAATAACGTCGATGACGCGCGCGGAATGAACACTAGGCGTCCTTTGCAGGGTATTAGTGATGATCGAAGGGACCTTGCCAGCATCGGAAACGGCAGGAGAACTGCGACCAGTGATTGAAACTCTTGCAGAGGTGAGGATCTGAGGTTCCTCGTCGTCCAAATCATCGGCATCATCATCAGATGCAATTGACTCCGCCTTCTGCTTTGCTTCTTGTTTTGACGGGGGTTGGGCTTTTTCTACGGTTGCGGCAGTGTCGGGCTTGCTTTCAGCGTCTCTCGCGAGAGGCAGCAGCGAAGCTGCGCCTGCGGCTGCCAGTAACTGAGATCCATGGATCGACTGACGCTTCGAGCTTCGTGGTTTGAACGCAGGTGCTTCGTCGACTGCTGGCTGGGCCTCCTCGGGAGTGGCCTGTGCTGCCTCGGTGACTGCCTCGGTGGCTGGCTCCTTGGTTGGCTCCTTGGTTGGCTCCTTGGTTGGCTCCTTGGTTGGCTCCTTGACTGCATCCTCGACGGACGCGTCATCCGGACCCTTTTCCGCGATGACTTCCGATTGATCCGGCACTTCCTGCTGCTCATCTGTATTTGTGACTTCGATCCTGGGGCGCTTGGCTTCGCGACGAATATTGGTCGACAGGGCGTTGGGGAGAGAGCTGGAGCGTTTGCGCGACGAAGGCTTGATGGGGCTCAATGGAGGAGTGGGAAGGGCGGTGAAAATTGGCTGAGAGAGCAAAACGAGACTCTTGGGCCTCTTGAAGCGGAATGGAGCGTTGTCTTCTTCGTCAGACTCCTCAGTGTCACTGTAAGAGACAAGGCCCGGGACTTCAATCTCCTCCACATCCCGGTCATCGACTGGTAGGGGAATGTCGAATGGCTCGAGGGGTTCCTTCGCAGCGTCCACCTCGGTGGCAGCCTCCTTGTCAGTCTGTGACTCGGGAAGTGTGTCGCGCTGAATGACGCTCTCCTCAGGCTCGGCGGCTTCCTCTCCGGTTCTCCTGGTCCAACGCAGGAGTTCGCTGGCGCTGCTCGTTTTGCGAAGGTGGCCGAATGATGCACGGGACAGGGGGCGCAGACCATCGGGACCCGGCGACCGGATGCGCTTCTTCCAGGCTCTCCAGAGTCTTCCCAGAGTCCTGTCGAGGGCGACTCTCTCCATGTCAAGCTCTTCCACGACGATGCGGTCGGCAAGGGCACCGGGGGTCCTGAGGCCTTCCTTGAGCTCCCTTTCGACTTGTGCCTGCATCCGATGATACGCGGCCTGGCCAGCGACGACTAGTGCGGCTTCGCCCATGAACTCAAGAATGGAGGTCAGGAAAATAGCCACTGCCGGAGAGACAATCTCGGAACCGTGCTCCTCGGCGCCTGGCTCGAGATTCTCTTGTTCCGTGTAAAAGTCCTCATCGTCCTCCTCCATGTCGCCCAATGACGAGTACACCATGCACCGGAGACGGGTGCGTTTCCAAACGAGCTCCAGGTCCCAGCTCCCGGCGGCATCACCGTTGGGGTTGGCATCAAAATCATGCTCGTCGCCGCCGCCAAGGTATTCTCTGAGCTCCTCGTCGGCGTTGTTGATAGCGTCCTTGGCGAGCTTCGGCTTCAGTATGTCGGTGACGGCGGGGCGTAGAGATTGCAGCGTCGTGCCTCTGGATACGTGCAGGAAGTTGAAGAGCAGCTGGTCGAGAAAGTTGTTGACTAGCAGGAGAGCGCCGGGGGAGACCATGGCGGTCTCTGCGTTTGGCTCGACGGCATGTTCATCGTACCAGGTGCTGGCGTGGCTGTCGTGGTCGTTGGTGACAATCTGAGAGGCGGCCGAGGCGGCGATGAATGCGGCCTCTGGCGAGACCGCCATGGGTGGAGAGGAGAGACCAGGGCTCATGATGGTCGAGGGGCGGTCGCTGGAAACGCTCTGCGTACGTGATCGAGGGACGGGGCGGGAGGAGGGTGCGACGGATGACCGTCTGGAAGAGGTCGGGTCCATGACGGCGGAGGCGGCCATGACGGGCTACAAGAAATTATGTATTATGCCCCTTTTTTGGCACAGGGGGGGAAGGGACTGGGCGAGGTCTCTGGCGAGGGCCGCGGGGCGGCAGAGGTCGCCGAGTCTGGGGTGAGACGGCAGTGTGCCCCGGTCGACAGGAGGAGCAGGACGGGCTGCGGCGCAGGGAAGCGTTGTCCTATCAGGAGGGTGTGCGGCTGGTGCAGTCGACTCGTTTGTTTGCAGGAATAGATGAATTGTTCATGTGGTGGCAGAGAGAGGGCTGGAAGGGGGGGCGTGGTCGCGGGAGGCTGCGTTGCTTGGTGGTCGTTAGCGGCGGACAAACAGCGATATCGCGGCAGGGCAGGGCAGGACGGGCGGAATAAAACTGAAGGAGCAAGCACGAGGGGCGCGGCCGGCCGGCCCAGGACCAGGGACAGCGATCCCGCTCCAATTGTGTGAGCTGTATTTCATGCGCGGTCCGCCACGTCTTGCAGGAATAGTCGTCTCGTGCGACAGCACACAGGCAGGTGGGCGGGTGGGCGGAGGACAGGATCGGCGCAGAAGCTGAACAAGAGCACAGTGACTTACGCCTAGTGGACCGGCGAGACGATGATGGGAGCGGGAGCAAAAGCAGCTTCGAGTGATTCGAGTACGAGCTTAGCTACGGGAGCTGTCGGGTGGCCGGGGGGCATATGAAGCTGGATATGCGCAAGGTCTGTTGGAAAAGAAAGCGCAGGCGCGGGATCGAGAGAGGGAAGCTCTTTTGGGGAGCAGCCGAGGCGAGGCAAATGCAATGCGGAGCGAGGCGAGGCGAGGCGAGTCGAGAAACGAGGCGGTTCGGACGAGAAAACAACCGCCGGCGGGAAGGGGGTTGAGAGAAAGGCGAGCAAGGAAGAGAGGTGAAGCAGCAGCCAGCCGTCTTGTCCTCCCTCGGGGTCAATTGGAGTGGTGCCGATGTTCAGTTGGCGGAGGAGGTTGGAGGGCTGGGAACGGATTGGAGGGACAACGGAAGAAGAGGGTTCCAGGGGCTGGGCCTCTTTTTTCCAACACCGGGTGACAGAGGAATGGCGATGGGGAGGGGGGAAGGGGCACTTTGGGGGCACACTGGAGAGAGGGGGGGGCAGGGGCACTGGTGAGTGCACCTGCAGCGTTAGGAACTGTGGAGTAGGTGGAGGCACGGGGGGCGTGTATGGAGACGACTCAAACACCACAGAAAGCAGACCACTTTGGGTGGAAGCGGAAGAGGAAGAGGATAGAGGATAGAGATGGGGGAGGCAAAGTGCCCGGTCATCACCACCATGTCATCTGTCTGTCTGTCTTCTGTCTGCTGTCTGCCTGTCCGCCCGCTCACCTAAGGATCATTGGGACGTGATGATTGCAAACCGATTGGAAGCACGCCAGTGGCTTGACGAACCACTGCTGAACTTGGCTCGGGCTCCAGGCTTGTGCTCAAGCTCGGCCTGGCCTGGCCTGGTCCTTTGGTGTCTGTGAGCCTCTTGACTTGACGGATGGGAGCATGGGGACCCCGTCAAAGTCAAACCGCCCGCGCAACGCAGCGAACTTGACTTGATGGACGGACGCAAGATGGTACGCTACGGCGAGGGCTAATCTAACTGGAGTGGACACGCCGCAACGCTAGCGGATGAGCAGAGTGTCTCTACAGCACTAGTAGCGACGCAGAAGGTCCTTCCTCCGCGCTGGCCCAAGAGTCCTGTCACGGCGACAATTGGAGAAAACATCGGAAATGTCCCGCACAACAAGAGGGATCATCATCAGATGGGACGGACGGGATGGGGGGCGACACGGGCGTGGCGATTGATGGAGGCGGGATGGCTTGCTTGCTTCCGGTCCCTTTCAGTCAGCACCAACGTAAGGTATCGAGAACATCAGGGGGCTAAATCGCCGGAGAAGCAGGGCAAGCATGCATGCATACATAAGATACCCTGCGCACACCGACCTGCGCCTACACCTGCAGGCGCAGGTCTGGTCGGCCACCTTCAGGTTGATTCATCACCTGAGAGGGTGTCCGGTACGGTGCCTGAACTCCCGTCTTGTGAGTCAGTCAGCCAGGCTGACAGCTCAGCAGAAGCCGCTACGAGTGCAGGTACAGACACGATCAAGCCTAGACTCGCCATCAATTCTTCAACTGAAGGACGGGAGGCGAGAATGGCACCCCCTTGCACCCCTCACCCTCGATCCGTCAAGCTGAACCTGGAAGCTCGAGGAGCCGACGCCTCCGCAAGCCTCCAGTCCCAGCCAAGTGCAACGCCCGCCCGGAACAGCTGCAACTGAAAGGAATGACCGCGTGCGACCGCAGATCGATCCACGTCCAAAGTGCCAAAAAGTTGATCTGGAGTTCTGCCAGCACCCTGACTTCACTAGGCCGCTCCGGGAATGGTCCGACTGGAGCTTGTGGCGGCAGTCCGCAACGGGATTAGCGGGAGACTGGAATCAGATAGGGGGGGCGGGGGGCGGCCGAAGGAAGTTGTCTGCACACCCGGCCGATGCCCACGGTTGCGAGGGGAAGGTGCAAGGGAAATTCCCCGGCCGGGTTCCCATGAAAACGGGGTTTCCCACCAAACGAGATGGGAACTTCCATATGAGTTCCATCGATTCCGGCCCGCTCCTCGGCGAGGGGAGAGATATGGAGATATGGAGCGTGGCCTGATTATCAGCAGTTTGCAACATGGGCATCCACCTCGGCTCTCCTTTCATCAAAATTGCGTTTCCTCGTTTGTTTGCCGGCTGTCGGTTCAGTGTTTCGACGGGTGCAGGCCCGCCATGTGGAGTGGAGATGCCGGTGCATCCAGATGGATCCCATCGGTTTGGTGCCATCACATCCCATCACCATCACACTACATCAACTTTTACCTTGCCTAGCACTTCACCGGCGTCGATTCCTGGCGTCCTCCGCACATCTATTGCAACGTCAACAAACAGATGAGTACGCAAGTACGGTACTGCAAGTTCTTAGTGTAAAGTCTGCCCTCCCATGTGCGTCCCAAGATTGCCGGTACTAGGTGGCACATGCCCCCTTTTGTTCCTGGCCCGTCCCGTCCGCATTCCGTCGTTGTACCGCACCTCCCTCTGCGAGTTGTACAAGTAAAGCTGTCCGGAAGCCTCCTCTCTGCTCTGCTGTCTTGTACTGAACCCAGGCAGTCCGGAGACGTCGCCGGTGGCCGTTGCTCACTGGCAGCCCGCTGTCCGCCGCTCGCCGTTCTCACTTTAGTCCCTTCACAGAAGTGTTCCTCCGAGTCCAGTCCAGGTCCTGACACGGTAGCGGCCTCGTGGTCGACGGGGGACCCTCAGATGGAACACACCAACATCCCTGTTGCAGTAGGTGGCCCCTGACCCTGTCCTGCAGTTGAACCCCGGCTCCGGCCCCGTCCTTGTCCCCCTCCTCATCCCGTCTACCTATCGGCGCACCAGTTGTTGCCAGGCCAGGCCCGACACCTCCTTTTTCGTGCGTCCTGGTCATCAGGGCCAAATCCGTCGACCGTTGATATCCCGCTCCTATCATCTGCTCTCCTGCTTGCTGCAAGGGAGAGACGCACGGCATCACGCAAGGTGACTGACCGACCGCGCGACACCCCCTCGAGCTATCGCGACTCGTGCCCTCTCAGCCAGTGGGCAGATGCTTTGTGAACACAGCTCTAGCTGAAGCAGCAAGCCCTAGGCGAATGGCAGGCTCTGACTCGCTCGTTGCCCCCCTCCCATCGACGACGCAACCCGACACAACCACACTTGACACTCAATTCGGTCCCAGAGCCAGAGCGGCCTCATTGTCCACGTGCCTCTCCCGTTATGCGCCCGGCTCCTCACGACGACTCACCTGCATCTCGTATCAAGAGCAGACATCTTGCACCGTTGCGGTGCGCTTCCTCTGGCGCCCGTGTCTCGGACTCGTTGGCGGCTCACGGGCCAAGCTTCTCTTCTCGGGTCTTTGTCCTCACGGCCGAGCTCTCGTGATGGGGCATTGGGGTCCTTCCATCGGTCCCATCCTGGGCACGTCAGGGAGCATGGCGTATCGGCCGAGCTCCACAGCCTTGGGTCCCTGTCTGGTTTGATCCTCTTTCATGACTCGGGCGCGAGTCGAGCTCGCCACAGCACCGCAAGACGACCCCTATACTCGGCGGGGATAGGCTATAGCTCCTAACAGGCGACGCGAACCCGACACGGGCGGCGCGTGCTTCCCTGAGCTGTGAGAAGCAAGCAGCCAAGGCAGCCCGAGAGAAATAGCCCGATGGGAATTCCATGGCTCGAGCGGGACGCAATAGCCGCAGGGTATGGCAAACAGGCTTCTCGAAAACAACTCTGCTGGCCTGCCGCCCTGCCTACACTGAAAAGTAAATCATCACGGTGCAGCCATCATGAGGACCATGTCCAATGCACGGGCCAGTTGCCTTCCTTTTCATCCATCGTCCTGGGACGGGTGGGCGACAGCATCAATTCCCGTCTGCTCATCACCTTGCCAGCCCATCGCCTGCCTTACCGCCCGTCTTCTGCGCCATGTCTCAATGTGCCGCTTGTCATGACGCAGCATTGGGCGCTGGGCCACACGGCGTGTCCAGAGCTGAGACATCGACACTGACCAAAGTGACGCAGCCCGATCGACTCGCCCGCCATCGATGGGCCACCCGGCTTAACCAGGACAGAACACCTTTCGGCCTTGGATGTTGAGGATGGAGCCTTCTACTCGGCTTCCGGCCGCAGGCAAGTGTCAAGCGAGTATCACGCTCGACAGGGATTTGCCGTTTGGGCCCCGATTCATCTACGAACCAGCCGCAGATCATGGACGATCATCCCGCCCGCAAAGGTTTGCCGACTTTGGTGGTACGCTGGCCTGGCCGGCTTGCTGACTGGCATGTCCCAAACGTCTCGGACGCACACGGCAACCTTCGTCTGGCAGTTCTGCAAGCCCATCGCTCATTCGAAAAGCAAGCGGCAGGTCTGATCTTCGGGATGCCGCGCCCCTGGAAATCTCTCTGGTGGTCGCCGCTGATGGCTGACGGACGCCATAGGTTGTCCACCTGCAGAAGCACTGTAGATCGGCCCAAGTCATGTCTTTGATCGATGCGTCTTTACCCTTTAGGCTTTGGGTCCGGGTACCTCCCTGCCCCGAGATTTATGCTGCTGTAGACGCGGCGCCGTCACTCTTGTTGGCCTGGCGCGCCACAAGTGTCGGCGCCCGTCCCGGCTCCACGACGAGCGACGTCGCTGGCGCCTGGCGAGGACAAGACGAGTGCGTGGCCTTTGCGCGGGCTGGCAGTGGCAAGCTGCAACTCCCCCCTCCCATCCACCTCAAGATCAGGGACGGCGCCGGGCTGATCGGTGGCCGGTACCTAGGATGGGCCAACTTCCGATGCCTCCAAGGCTGATCATGCAGCTACCTGTAGCGGCGACTCCAGGTCGTTTGTTTCGGTGTTGAGACCTCGACTAGCCTTTTCGACGTGAAAGGGCAAAAGGGGTGAGAGGAGAGCCGCGCGGTCGATCATGGCAAGGCTGGTGAAAGGATGAGGAGTCGACCAGACCCGAACAATTGGATTCCGACTCGTTGGATCACAGTGGCGTTGGCGTTTACATTGGCATGGGCCTGTTGGATCCTAGGACATCTTCGTCTCGGCGCCCCCTTTCCCCATGGTGGTTGGCGCGATCCGAGGCCTCGGGCGTTTAGCCCGATCGAAGCACCCTCGTGATATGTAGGGATGGCGAATTTCCATGATCCCCTCATCCATGACCTACGCTCGAGCTCTGGAGGCCCATGCTGCACCTGCAACCCCGGGCCATGGCAGTGGCACCGATAGCTCAGGTGGACGAAGCGATACTGCTCGCACAGCCAATGGAATGGATCTCGTGATGCTCATCTGGACACCTCTCTACTATTCGGACTTGGCTCGGCGGGCATTTTCAATGGAGGCTGACTTGCAGTCACTGGCATCAATGGATCGTCTCGATGGTCTCAATTGAACCATGGCATTGTATCATCCCTCCATTCCTTATCTATCGACAAACTGACACGCATGCAATCATCAATTCCTTTGTTCCCCCGCATCCAATTATGCCCCTGGCAAACCACTTGACTGACCCCTGACAGACTGTAAAACCCATTCTCATCCATGTTCCACCCTCTTCGCTTGAGACTTCACGGTTCACCTGGGAAGCACATGTGTCACAATAACCTGCAGTCACTCTGGCGACATGTGGCTGCAGGATGACTTGCATGGGCGAGGCTCGCTCCGGCCATTCCTCGATGCAATGCAGAAGGACAGGCCTGCACAGGTCGGGTGTTGTTTGCATCTCCTGGCCTGCAGGACAAACAAAGCCCATGCAAGGGAGACAAATCCGATGGCCATCAAACAAATCCTGACGGCAGCGGGCACATGTCCGTCTGACCCAGGTGACACCTACCGAGATGCGGGCTGCCTGCCTGCGTGGGAGGTGATGGTTACACAGGTTGCCGCTTCCATATTGTGGCAGAGTGATCCGTCTTGGGCCTGTGTTCAACCTGTTTTTCTCCCTACCTGGCCCTGAACAAAGGCCGAGGCCCTGGATAGTGCATCTGGAAGGATTCTCGAGGACAGCTGCAGCAGGTGGGTGTGTCATGCATACGGTCGACATTGTTGGTCCTCAAGAGGGGATGCAGCCACAGCACCTGTTCTTGTTACGCCTCACGTCGGACCTTGCGGCGGGGGCAGCCTGTCCGATTCTGTCCCTCTCCTCCGCCGCCAGAAGAGAGTCCAGCTCCATTTCCCATGTCTCGGGCTCGGACTCGAGCGGGGACGGGGGAGCGGCTGCAACGTGGTACCATGACGACTCCGGATGGTAAAGTTGCAGGTAGCGACTGAGCGTCAATGCCGAGTTCACCTCATCGTTTTCCGGCGCTTGAGTGTCGTTCTCGTCGCCCGGGAGAAGCAAGAGAGAGTCTTCGCTCCCAAACGACGGTTGAACGCGCATGGCGTACATAGTCCAGCCGTCATTGTCCTGGCGGCTGTACTCGGAATTCACAAGGGTCTCCTCAGTGGTGGTGGTGCTGGCACTGTCGATGGATGCACGGCGCTGGCTCGAAATCTGCAAATTACTGGCCCGGGAGCTCTCGTGGATCTCGCTCATGAAGCTCGAGAGGTTGCGGCCCATGTCGCTCAGCTGTGGACGCTGCTTGCGCTCACATGGGAGACAGATCCCCGACTTTCGGAGGACGCCTTCGACGACGAGCTCGCGACATACACCTCCAGTACCGCCGTGGCGCCTGATGCAGGGTGAGATGACCTCATGGCCGACCCAGCAGCCGCAAGCAGGGAAGTAACAGTTCTCAGCAAGGCACATCTTGGTGTTTGGGTTGTTGAAGCTGGATTCAAGTGATCAGACAGAGTGCCGTGTAAGAGCAGATGCGAAGCGAAGCAGTAGACTGGGGGATGATATGGTGAGTAGAGGCGTCTTCCTGTGGTGAAGACGCTGTTGGAATACGTTGTTGACTGTGTAGTTGGTTGATATGGGAGTTGAGTGAGAGGACAGAGGCATCTTCCCATGATATACCAGTATCATCCTCCTGCAACAGTCGGACAGTCCTGAACATATCGTCTCTGGGACAGGTCTGAGATGCGAATGGCAAGGCTACAAGAACCACTCCGAGTGTGTTCCTATTCCATCATGAACTGAGTGAGCTGCATGGAACGAGAAGGAAAGGAAGGAGATGATCTAGAACCATGTGGGATTCTGCATCAAGGGTCTACAGGGAAGCTGTTCAGCAGCAAGGCGACTCTTCCGATCTGTGGCGGCTGCTTCACCAGGCTGGGTACTTGACAAGGCCAATGTATCGAGGGGTGTGGAAAGAAACATTCCAATTGACGGAAGCCCAAGCTCCGAACAACCCTCTTTGTCGAAGAGTTCAGACGAGTCTGTTGAAGAAGGTCGGGGGCCGCGCACAAAGGGGCCTGGTCTGGGGCAATCGGGCCAGAAACCTCTTCAGCGGGACGGCCCGGCTCAGAAGCCTGGGCACTTGCTTTGGGAGGAAACCAAGACGAGGAGAGCACGGACAGTACACATGCGAATGAGGATGCAAGGAGTGTGTGGGGAAGGTGTTCTGCCTTGGACAAGTGTTCATGTATTGTATTGAGACAGCGAGACAGACGACGGGATAGCTGCAGATAGGTATCTGATTCCATTTAGTAGGGTTTGACAAACTCCCTGCTTTCATCACCGGCTTCTAATCCACCAGCCGGGCCAGGTTGACGCCGTCGTAAAGGGGGAGCAGAAAGACGTCGAGCCGGGGGCTTTCCTTGACAATCTTGTTGTACTCCCGCAGCAGAGCGACGTCGGTGGACTTCCAGTACTCGGCTCTCTCAGCCTTTTCCTTGAGAACCCAGGGGTTGTTGTCGCTGTCATCGGCAACGATGCCCCTGCGCAGGACGTTCTGGGGGTTGTTAGTTTCAGACACAGTACAACAGGAGTTGGAGGGAGGCACATACGTCGGCGACGATGAGGCCACCTGGACGAAGGATGCGACCCGAGGCGCCAGGGGCGGAGCGCTCGAGGATTGTCTCGAGATACTTGGGGTATCCAGACTTGTTGGCGTCTGTCAGAGGTCAGAGGTGTGTCTTGTGGGAGGGGAAGAAGGAGACGTACCGATGAAGATGAGATCGTACGGCTCAGAGGGGTTGAGTGCTGGGAGGCTGGGAGATATCAGTAAACAATCTCTCAATATTGTTGCAAGTGGACTCACGTCTCAAGGGCATCACCGACAACAACCTCAACATTGGTCACTCCATTATCAGCAAACGTCCGCCGGGCGAACTTGGCATAGTCCTCCGAAAACTCCAGCCCGGTAACAGAGCCCTCCGGGCCGACGGCATGCGACCAAACGAGGGCAGAGTAGCCCACATAGACGCCGATCTCAAGAACTATCGGGAGCCGTTAGCTCGATGGGTTTTCCCCGCGGGGTGAACGTTTACCCACCCCTCTTGGCGCCGATGAGCTTGGCCAGCCAGATGTGGTTTTGCGCCTGGAAGTCACTGATCATGAGGTTCGAGTCGGCCCTGGACCCGACGATGCGGGCGTGGTACTCGACAATGTGCTGGGGAAGGGGTGTTGAGTGGTCGGCCGAGTAGTCGGTCACCGCGAGGGTGACTTGCTCATTGGGATAGAGGACGGGTGCGTTGGTCTTCATGGTGGCAATATCGAATAAATGAATGATGCTGGGCAAGATGAAAGCAAGTTGATGTCCCGGGGGTCTTGGATGTAAATACTTGGCTTGTCAATCGGGCCCTTTGAGATGCGGAGAAGTGGACGTCGTCCGCCATCGGCCCGGCCGGGGCCCCAGTTGGATGGAGAGCGTTGCGCCATCCCCATGCCCGATTTCGCTCACCACTTACATCACCGGCGCGCTGTCGCTTGCTTGTGACGCGGCCAGGCTCGGCTCGGCATAAGAGCGCGGCACCGAAGACAGACAAGGAGGGGCAACGATTGATTGCTGAAAAACATGGTTGGGTTTGTATTATCTTGGGCTTTCCGACCAACAGAATAGAGCTAGTTACAATTTCCTGCGAGTCTCGAGGAGACCACCCTTTTGCCACGTCCATCTCGTGGACCCAACTTTTGTTCAAAACAGCAAAAAACACAGATGAGAGAGGCGCCAGGCCAGTCGAGATGATGCCCAGCGGGCGAATGAGTGTGATGGCGGTTGATGTGTCGAAGAACACATGCGGTGATGTATTAAGCCGTGTCCTCACCCCTCAACCCCCTCGACCGCTTGTGCCTGGTGCACTCCCCCGCAGCCTCTGCTCGGTCGTTCGTCCGCAGCTCCATCACCTCGCATGGTGACAGGAGTCGCTTACAGAGCGAGAAGGGCAACGAGACCGACGGCGGCAAGGCCGGAGATGGCCTGGCTGCGGGTGCCGGCGCTGGTGGTGACAGGCACGGGCTTCTCGGGCTCAGGGGCCGGAGCAGGGACGGGCTTGGGGGCGGGAGCCGGAGCGGGGGCAGGAGCCGGCTTGGGAGCAGGCGCCGGGGCAGGCTCAGGGGCCGGGGCGGGAGCAGGGGCGGGAGCCGGGGCAGGGGCAGGAGCCGGGGCAGGAGCAGGAGCCGGAGCCGGAGCCGGGGCGGGCTTGGGAGCCGGAGCAGGAGCAGGCGCAGGAGCAGGGGCGGGAGCCGGGCAGGGAGCCTCAGGGCACTTCTTGGGAGCGGGAGTAGGAGCCGGGGCCGGGGTGGGAGCAGGGCAGGGAACCTGGCCGCACTTCTTCACCTCCTTCTTGACCTCCTCGGGCTTGCGGAAGTGCTTGCGGGAATAGTACTCGCGGTACTCGCGGTGGCCGCTGGTCTTCTTGGAGCAGTGCTGGCAGCCATGGCGCTCAAAGTGGCCCTTGCAGTGGTGGGACTCGCACTCCTTCTTCTCGTGGTGGTGGTGGTGGTGCTTGCCGTGGTGGTGCTTGTTGTGGTGGTGGTGGTGGTGCTTGCCGTGGTGGTGCTTGTTGTGGTGGTGGTGGTGGTGCTTGTGGCAGTGGTTGCAGTCCTTGTGGTGGTGGTTCTCCTTGCAGAAGTTGGAGAAGCACGTCTTGTACTCAAACTTGACCTCGTGGCAGTGCGAGCAGCTCTTGTGCTCCTTGTTCTTCTCGCAGAAGTCGGAGAAGCACTCGTGGCGGTGGTGACGGTGGGGCTCCTCGTGGTGGTGGACGTGGCCGTGGTGACCGTGGTGGTGGTGGCCGTGGTGGTGGTGCTTCTTGGGGCAGTGGTGGCAGCCCTCGCGGTGGAAGTTGTTGCGGCAGTGCTCAGACTCGCACTCGTACTTCTTGGTCTCCTCGACGCGGCGAGTCTCGCGGCAGTGCTTGCAGCCCTCGCGGTGGAACTTGCCGCGGCAGTAGTCATCCTCGCACTTGAAGGTCTCCTTCTTCTCCTTGGTCTCCTCCTCGACCTTCTTCTCCTCGAACTTGACCTTGGTGCTGTCCTTGCTGCCCTCCCAGAAACCGGGGTGGTGGGGAGGCTCGCCCTCGTGGGCCTTGAGCTCGAACTTCTGTCCCTGGTTGGCGGCGGCGTCAACGGCGAGAGCGGCGCTGGAGACCTGGGCGAGTCCGATAAGGACCGCCAGGACGGTGGCAGGGGCCTTCATGTTGAGGATGGAGAACGAATGAGGTGGTGTAGAATGACTGGTGAGCCCCTGGCTTGATAAACGATAGACGAAAGCGAGTGTGGTGCGAGAGCTGATGGCCGGTGAATCCAAGAACATGTCCTGGCCCTCACGGACCCTAACCTTTATATCCCATCATGTCGACCAGGAGTGACGCGAGGACGCTGTGGCTTCGTGATGAGAATGGCCTCGTACCGACTAGCTGAGCTAGCTGATGCCTCTTGGCCCGTCTCCCTGGTCTTGCCGTCATGAACAACAGAGTGCAATTGCCCATCCATGAAGTCGATACGGAGATAGGACGCCATCGTACCCCGCGCAGCCAGGGCGGAGGTATGGCTGAAGTCAACTCAAGCCGTATACACGAACAATAGAAATACGAAGACGGAGTCTCAACCTTTCAGCGTAATGGATGGTTACTGTTGGCGAGGTTAGCAGAGGCAAGACGTCCAGGGGTCATGGGCGCCACAAATGGGTTTGGCAAAAGCTTCTTCCATGGCCACCTGCTCACCACGAAAACTATGGACGTATGGCTGACGAGACGGCCAAGCCACCGCCCGTTTGGTCTGCAAGCCCGGAGAGCTCTGGCCCAGAAAGACTGGGGCATCGAGGCATCAAGGTCGTTCGAGTTGTGCTCCAATACGCACTCGTTCTTTGTGCATGCTGCCACGACAGGTTGAAGTTGATCAGGCAAGGAGGCGTCCGCCAGTCAGATGGGGGCTTCGCTAATGTCATGTGTTTTATTTCGAAAGCGCTGGTGTCGGATTCGGTCGAGCCAAGCTTGCCCGCTAAATCTCTCTGGAACTGAGCCCGCCGAGGCTGGGCCCAAGTGCCCGCCGTATTTTCGACAGTACAGATACAAGTCCTCGATTGCAGGTCCCCCTTTCCCTGCTCCTTGCTGCTTTTTTGGAAAAACCCCGGACTTTAGTCGTCTCGGGAAGTTTGGAATAGTCCAACGCGCATTCTGTGGCTCTGTAAAAGTAAAAGGGTCAGCCTCAATATGTTTCCGAGCAGCCGGGGCCGGGTTCTTACAAAGGGCAGCTTCGGGATCACGACGGCCAGGACGGCCATGAAGTTGATGATGAAGTAGGCCAGGTCGTAGTGGGTATAGTGGGTGCTCAGCAGGAAGAGCATGATGGGCACACTGAGCAGGAACTTCTTGGCGGGGGTGTACTGGGCACCGTCGTCGATCTGCTCCCACATGTTGAGGTTGTCAAAGGCGCCGCCATTGAAGTCGAACGGCACGCCACGGACGTAGTGGAACATGATGTACGAGCCCACCATGTAGGTTATGTTGGTGAGCGTCCATGACGTCTCCTGTGATACGCCGGGGATAATGTCGTAGAAGATCTTGAGGCCGGCAATGAGGACAAAGTGGATGGTCCAGGCGCCTGTGGGAAGAGGGGGAATGTGGTCAGCAATCGTTCCGTGGCGGCGCCGTCGGCGGCGGGGGGAGGGGGGAGCAGAAAAGGGGGTGCTCGTCTCACCTTTTGCGTTGACCCAGTTGGCGTTCAAGTTGGGCACGATGGCCTGGTCGCTGATCTGCTCGAGGGTCTCTGCGGGCTCGTAATGAACCTGGAGGATACTGCTAGATCTCCTCCGTCGGCCAGATCGATCCGCCATGTTGTACGAGGCGCTGCCGCGGCGAGGCTGGTTCGCGGCGCCGTCGTAGGAGACGGTGCGGGAGATGAGGAGCGGAGAAGACAGTTTGGCGGTATTGACGGGGGTGTTCGGGGGATCGAGTTGAGGGAGAGGGCGTCCGGGGCTGGGACGAAGGAGGCGGAAGGGGGCGAGGAGGATACAACGTTTGTACGTCGGGGCTTGCGAGCGGATGCCGGAGTCGTCGTTTCAATGTTGTTTTCTTGCCCGGTTCTGTGTCTGGGAGATGAGGAAACGCTGGCGAGCAAAGGCGACGGATGGAGGGTGTGGATGAGGATGATGGTCGTGATGATGTCGAGCGGGCGGCACGAGTGTCGAAGGAGGCAAACGAATGACAGACAATTATAGGGTAGCTTTGGAGGAGATGCTGACGCGAGACCACGCGATGGAAGGGTGCAGACCGAGGCCTTGTCGGGATGAACGGCGAGGGCGCAAGTGGCGGCGACGAATGATTCTGCTCTCGTGACGAGAAATGTATGACTTTTGGGGGAGGGGGAAGAGAAGGTGGATGGGGAGACCTTGGTCAGAGCCAGACCGAGAAGCAGATGACGGGATAGGATAGGACAGGACACACAGCACAGACAGATGGAACTGCACAGTCGTCCACGCGTACCTAATGCCCCGGGGCGGGACTACGGTACGGGGTGGTCCTCCAATGGGGCCTCCCCAAATCCCCGGAAGCCCACTTTAATGACCGGGAAGCAGGGCGAAGTGCCAGCTCCCGAACACCTAACTTTCAGGCCTCTCCAGGGTCAGTATGGAACCCAGGGAGAGGCCACTGTGCTATTGTGGAACTTTAGCACCTTTTAGCATCTGTTTCTCTGTGGGCATCGCTACCTGTCCGGAACGCCGCTCCCCCGCCGCCCCCCCAGGTTGAAATATTCTTAGTATCTCGTTTAGCGGATCGGACGGAAGAGCTACCTCCTTTCTGTTGAGGCTGCCTGTCGATAGTTATCATAGTTATGGGGTTCAATCCAGGTTGCCTGCTCGGGGGCCCGGACAAGGGGAGGGGCAAAGGGGCCATCTCTCATTTCTCGCCACGAATGCTTCAACCTCGCGCGTGACATGACGATGCATGGCTCGGGCCTGCGTCCGTCCTGCGTCACATGCGCAGTGAGCAGATTTGCATCGACTCCCCCCTTCCAAGGTACCACCCAGCTTTGAGGGCTGGTCCCGCATGCGCCGCCACATGAGATGCGCGGCGGGCTCGAAAAGGGACCTGTCCGAGATTTCAGGGTCTTCGCAAATTGACCCAAGCAGATTGGCCAGCCGTGGGACAGACGAGACGAAGCCAGGGGCGGCATTGACCTTCTGGACCATGCCCGAGCCCACTGAAGTCCATGCCGGCACGGCAACATGGCATGTTTCGCTGCTATGGATGTTCTGCAGCGCAGGCAATTGCCAAACGCTCATGACAGGTGGCAGCTGCTCGCTGAAGACCGCCCAACCCGCCCCACCTCATCCTGATGCGCCCGATAACGATAAGAAGCAATAATTTTTGAAGGAAAGAGCATCGAACCTTGACGCGTTGCATCTCAACGTCGCCCATCCATCCATGTCGGTTCCTCGACATCACCAATACCATCTTATTCGCTTGACTACCGTGTCAGGTAAGTAGGCCGCCTTCTTCTTTGAGAGAAGCAAGCACCTTCTGCCATCTGGCTGTCGTTGCACGCGCGCATCGCAGCCTGGCCTCATCTCAGTGCCCAAGTCGCCTGAGAGACGTTCCGTCCATTTCTTCCCATCACATCTACACAGTCTGAGGGAAACGTTACATTTTGCAAGAGGGTCTGGTTTCGTTTGGGCATTCTTCATCTCGCATTGACCTCAAACCAGCGCGTTCCTTCGGTGCAGCCTGACACATGGACTCGGAGGCAATGGTCGTGTCAATCCCTGGCCTCGCTCCGCCTGGTGCACCTGCGGAGACTGCACCCAAGAAACGGCCGTTGGAAGACGAGGACACCGGGGCATCATCTGCTGCGCAGTCTTCAGGGCCAGGCAAGAAACGACGGAGAACTAGCGCATCACGTTCGTCTTCAGCCAGCGCCGAGTCTTCGCAGACAAAAAAGGCTCGCGTGTCCAAAGATGAGGAGGCTGCGGCAGATGATGAGGCTTATGAGCCGGCCGAGGCCTCTCTAGAGTCGGAGAGTGGCATTGCACAGGTCCAGGACCCAGCCTCAAATGCGGACAACGCCGGCGGCGTCACTCGACGCATCACACGCTCTGTGACGCAAAGCGCGGCAGCAAACACAACAACAACCACGCCCAGCACATCCGACTCGAGCGCGAAGAAGCAGAAGCAGAAAAAGAAGACGAAGAAGCAAAAGCTGGAGGAGGCTGCCAAATCTGCAAAGCACGATGACCTCCCAAGCGACCCCTCACTCCTCAGCGCCCCTGCCGGAGATGACTCGGACTGGAAACTGCGGTTCACTGTCTTCCGCAAGGAGCTACAGAAGAAAAACCCGGATGAAGTTCTGACGCCTCAATTTCTTGTGGCATCGGTCAAGCGCTACCTCAAGGAATTTGCCTGGCGTCGCCAGCCAAACCGCCAGCAGCAGGTACACGATGCTAAGAAAGCTCTGCTGAAGCTCCAGCTGGCTGGAGCGCTTGACTCGGTCATCACAGATGACGAGCCTGAGCAGACTGCCGGAGACGAAGACCGAGAGGGAAAAGAGGAGGAGAAAGAAGAGGAGGCGCAGTCCACCGCCGGCCCGGCTAGCAAGAGTGCGGCCAAAAACCCAAAGACTGTCCTCAACCCCCCCTGGGTCTACCCAGACGATCCCCTCCTTCTCGACCCCGACTACCCAGGCGAGAGCTTCGAAGACAGCTTCAAGCGCCTCTGCCAGGTTATTGTCGACGGAGACCCAGTCGGCGCATCTCGCTTCGATGCCCACTGGCTCGAAAAGATGGCCGTGCGCTGGGTGGCGAGGAAGGCATGGACTCACATTACCCAAGGTCGGAAGAACAAGATCCAGGAAACCATGAAGACAATCCACGCAATGGGCCTCTCGGGCAAGCTCAAGGAGATTTTCCGGAGCATTCTGGGTCCCAAGGTTGACACTGTCGAGGAGGCTCCCAAGGCTGAGGGACCTTCCAAGATTGAGGACGCTTCCAAGGCTGAGGATGTTCTCATGACTGAGGACGTCCCCAAGACCGAGGAGGCTCCGAAGACTGAGGAGGTTCCCAAGGCCCAAGAAGCTCCCAAGACCGAGGAGTCGTCCAAGCCGAAGGAGGCATCCAAGGAGCAGCCTCAGCCTGACGCGGATGCCTCAGGCCTCCCTCCGTCAGCCAGTGACTGGGCCGCTCTCCTGGGATCCGATGCAGTGTCTGAAGAAGCACCAGAAGACACGGAGATGGTCGACAAGCCTGCGCAACCGCCTCCGGAACCTGGCCGGGCCGTCATGACTGAGCAGGAATCAGCCGAGGAGAAGCTTCGGTATTTCCCCGGTCTCGCCGACTCGGACACGTTCTGCGTTGCGTGCGCTGGGACCGACCACACGGCTCTGTCGTGTCCTCAGGCGTTGTGCCGACACTGCCGTGGCGAGCACTTTGCATGGGCGTGCCCCACGCGGAGGCGCTGCACAAAGTGCAAGCAGCTGGGTCACAGTGCGGCCGTCTGCAAGGAGAAGCTCGCCATGACGGAGGACGAGGGCCAGGAGTGTGCTTTTTGCGGAGCTTCGGGCCACCTTGAGCACGAGTGCGACGCTATGGGGAGGTCGTGGGTGTCGGTGCCAGAAACGCGAAAGAAGGTCCGTCATATTCCCGCGTTCTGCGGCGCGTGTGGCATAGAAGGCCATTATTCGTCCGACTGCACGCTGCGAGGTGACTGGGGCTACAGTCCGACGTGGACCCTGGCGAATCGGAACCAGTATGTCGACCCGGCGTCTGAACGCGAAGCCATCTCTGCGCTCTCTGTGCCTGCGGAACCGGCGCGCATGGGTCACAAGATCAAGGGCGCGGCCTCGAGGAACACCCACATCTTCTTTGACGATACCGACGGCTCAGAAGAGGGGGAGTTCATCGGCAAAAAGGTAGCGCCCAAGGTCTCGACAGGACCCATCCGCATGTCCACCAACATTCAGTACGCCCCTCTCGCGGGTCCTTCGTCTCAGCCTTTCCAGGGCCAGCCTCCCCTCCCTCCAGGCCCGCCCCCTACTGGGCCGGCTCCCAAGTTGGGAGGCTACTCGAAGCTTGCGCAGGCTCCTCGGGGGCCTCGTCGGCCAAACAACAACGTGGGAAACCACAGATTCACGTTGAGTGCCAAGTTCAAGGAACCATATCAACCGCCGACGATGACGCCTTTTGGGCCTAGCAACCCGGGCAATGGCAGAAAGGCCAGCGGTGGAGGCGACTATCCTCCGCACCAGCAGTGGGATGAACCGCCTCTGAGGCGTCGCGGAAAAGGCAAAAAGCAGGGCTAAGGCTAGCCTTGTCTGGAGCAGCAGGCCAGCTTTTGGAGCATGCGCACGAGTTTGCGTGGTGATGGAGGGAAACACGCTTGTACGAATACGAGCTTTGGCGGCAACGCATTGCATGGTATACCAAGCTAGAGTATACCTGGCTGAGAATACACGGCAGTCCGACTGCTATTACCCCTGAAAGCGGTCGATTGTGCGTGGCATTGGGGCAAGATGCCTTCCGGGGTTGTGCTGGTTTGTTTCGAACCTGCCAAACACGTTGTGAACCCTGGGTAGACGTGGCAGCCGTTCGCCTGGGATGAAACAAAACAGCCGCCCCATAGTTCATCTGATGGACTCCGTTTCTTCGACAGCACATCGTCGAGGGTTGAAGGAAACAACAAGTCGTCCCAGTCCCTAGTACGCCTGGCATGATCCATTGGCTCCGAGTTGAAAGAAAACCTGTCTGGTCCTGGTCGCCGCTGGTCCTCTCACCCTCTCACCCCTGAGGGTCCACGAGGCATTCTTGTCGACGTGGGAGGCCACCCACCCGCAAGGCAGACTCGCCCTGACAACGTCCATCCATCCACAAGGCAAATATGGACCAAGCGGCATGGCACTTCCAAAAGACTCATCGGTGTGGATGTACGGATAAATGCAGCATTCAGTCACCCGACGACACATGGCCACCCTCTGATGTGGCTGGTGACTCTTCCCTCTGGACCCGTCGTGCTCGCTCGCCCGGGATGGCGTGTCGTCCCCGTCGGCGCTTAAAGCACGTCTCCCACGCCAGGGATCGCCCATCGCGAATCGCGACACACCGCGACTCGGAGTCGCCCGTCGCGCTTGACACGACCCCTGGCTGCCGCGTCGATCAAGCAGCGCACCAATCATCGCGAGGTAGATGTTTCTCCAACCAATCATGAGCGTGCCAATCGCGTCTCCCCCGGACATCTTATCGATAGCGGCCTCCCGCGCGACGACAGTCCATCCCGGCATCGTCGAATGGACGACAGCGAAAGACCTTGGGACACGCTACTGCTGTAGGTGTCATGCAGGTCTCCCGACGACGGGCCAGTCAGGGCTTTCGTCGCGGTACCTGGCCCCGCGACTCTGTGGCAGGGCTCCCGCTCTTCTCCACGTTTGGTTTCCATCCAGAATCCCATCCTGCCAGTCGGACACCGCCCCCGCGCATGGTGTCTTGCCAAAAGCTCCATGGCCATCCGTCCTGCGCTACTGCAATGCAGGACGCGGCAAGCACCTGTTCGACGAGGGTTGCGCGTGACTCACTGCCAGTCGTTTTCGTCGAGGCCTCTCGCGATGCGGGGAGGTTCTAACCCCCCATGCGTGCGAGATAAACAGACACACGACTGGTCTAGTACACGCTCTCTCTTGGGGAAAATCCAAAAGAGCCCGGCGCGGAAAGAGAGGGGCTGGTGTTCGCCTCTTTTTTTCTCTCGCCCGGGGGCATGGGGAGAAGGGCCCTCGAGATCAGCCATGCAGACGGATGGAGGACGTAGATGGATATAACAGGCCACCTCCTCCGGGCCACCCCCCTCGGTCTGGGTCGTCTGTTCATGACCTTTATCTATGTTTGCACCTTTTTCTGAGCTTTTCTGCATCCTGGCGTGAGTGACTGTGCATACTCTACTCAGCCCTCGCTCGACCGCCCCCAATCTTGTCAGACCCTTAGTTGGACATCATCCCATACCGAGTCTGTGGCTTGATCCAGCCTCAGCCTCATCCTCAGTTCACCGACTTACACGGACAACCACACCGAATTTGGCATTATAGCATCAACCACGGCATCAAGAGACCCAGAACCACCTGATACTACACCAACGGACCAAAAGTCCCCTCAGCCGAGGACCAGCACAATCACCCGGGCTTCGTCTCACGACGACATGCGACAGCCGCCATGGACGCCCAACAATATCAGACCACAACCACCACCACCGCTACCGCTACCACCGCAACAATGACACCCTTTTACCGCCTCTGGGAACAGGAGCACCAGTCCATCCGCGATCGCATCCTTGACCTCCTCCCACGTGAGGATGTCGCCTCCCTGCGCCTCGCCTCCTCCGCCTGCTGCAACATGACCACCAAGCGTCTCTTCAAACGCATCACCATCACCTTCTCCCCCTCAACCTTCACAAAGCCCAGCCGCGTGCAGGCCCTCGCCCGTATCGGCCACCATGTCGAGCACCTCACCTTCCACATGGCCCATAGCCAGTCCACCTTCTTGCCGCCCCTCATCCACCCCCTGACCGGTGCCGAGATCTGCTTCCTCTATACCCCACACACCTCCATGGCCTCGGTCCTTGCCCGCCCAAAGTATGCCAACACGGAGCTCGGCGAGATCCTCACCCAGCAGTACCCTCCCGTCTTCCACGCCGCTACAAACGTCCCCTCCTTCATCAATGCCCTCAAGCACCTCGTCGCTCTCCGTCACCTCACCGTCCGCACACCCGGCCAGGACCCTCGTGAGCGCTACCGCCGCGACTCGGTCGACTATGCCCTCATCTCCCTTCGCATTGCCCTCGAGCGTGCCCCTCTCCGCAGCCTGGACCACCTCTCCCTCTCTCACCTGCACCCTTCAGCTCTGCACTACTTCCGCTACTCCCCCGGTGGCTCCTTTGGCGCCTTGCCCTCGTCCCAGCGTCGCTGGCGCCAGATCCGCAAGCTGAGCCTCTCTGTGGAGAGCTGGGACTTTGCGGACCCCACCTCACCTGGCCGTGATCATCTCAAGATCATCGACGACTACCTGCGCTCGCTGGCACCCGGTCTGGAGACCCTGTCTTTCTCCTGGCTCGGCCTCCGAGGCCCATGTCCTCTTGCCCTGTCGGCCGACCCCCTTTTCGCGCCGCCCCGGGCCTCCAAGAAGCTCTTTAACGAGGTGACCAGCCCCATGTCGCCACTCCCGCCGGCGCCTGCCCGCCAGCCCATCCACTTCCCCTGCCTGCGCCGCATGAGCGTCAGCAACGCCTCCATGAGCGCGGCCCAGCTCGCTGGTCTCGTCGACGCCCATAGGGCCACGGCGCGGGACTTTGACTTCCAAGACCTCGTCATTGTTGGCGGTGGCAGCCTTGATGATGCACTGGCCCCGCTCATGGACCAGACGTCCTCGGGCGGCACCCGGCTGTGGTCGCAGCACTCACGCGTCCGCAGCAGCTCCGAGACCAGCGGTAGCGCGCCTGGGAGCCTGCACAGCGTGCCGTCGCTTGACGAGTTGCCCTCGACGCCCAGCGCCGCGGCGGCCGCCGCATCGCGTGAGTTGCTCGACTTTGACCTGGGCTCTGAACTGGGCTCTGAACCTAGCCATCACCTATTTGGCGAGGTATCTGGACCTGAGTTCCCACTGGAAATCCTTCAGCAAGACATGTACGACAACCAGAGCCAGGCTGCCCACGAGCTCGAAGATGACCTGGCGAGCGAGATTGCCGCAGCCAGAGAGGTGGGCACGGCAGTCACTACACGCCTCAAGAAGCGTAGGCGGCGTCCGTCGGAAGACGAGGCAAAGAGGGAGGACAAGCAGAAGACTCGTGGCAGCAGCGGCAGCAGCAGCAAGAGGGAGAAGAGCAAAAGCCGCAGCCGGAGCCACAGCAACAGCAGCAGCACGAGCAGCAAACACAAAGAGCACGACCTACAGAAGAAGCCATCGGCCATGTCGGTGGGATCATTATCATCTTCGAAAGGCAGGCGGCCGTCGATACCCGTTCCGCCGATGCCGTGCATCTCGCCACCCATCATGGACACGAGCCCTCCGCCGGTGCTGCTGCAGCCGGCGGTGTACAACCCATCTCACCGGGCGAGTGGCGGGCGGGCCGCAGACCATGGCATTTCGTCGGTGCAGAGAGACATTGAAAAGGAGGAGGCGCATCGGGTCATGGCCGAGGACTCGGTGGCGCGGACGAGCGCACTGCGCAAGGCCAAGGAAGCGGTGCTGAGCAAGCTCTCCGAGCAGTTCATGAAGAAGCAGCAGCCGCGTGACAACAATGGCCATCACGGACCCCTGACGGGGGCGGATAGCTGCGCAATGGCGATGCGTCTGCGGGAGGGCTTGTTTGGCAAGAGCTTTGTCAGCGTGCTGCCGGACGACCGAGCCATGTCGAGTCAGTCGGTCCTGGTTCCTCTCATGTTCACCCGTTCCTGAGGCGTTGATGATCCGGTATGATCTGCAATGCAAGGTATGAGGTATGACCGGATGAGGCATGGCGGGGGAGCAGATGCCTCGAGGTTGGGAGAAGCCTCGTGACGATTACGATCTTTGTAATGACCTTTCTTTCGCTGTATGTTTTTAGTAAACACTGATTTGCTTGTTTATGCAACCCCCTGACGCTGAGCCGTGTTGAGGTGTTGGGACCAGCACCCTGATCTCGCTGCTTAAAATGAGGCCATCGTGACGGCGTGACGGGCTGTTCCGGGGAAGAACAATAAAGGGGTGTCAAGTCCGACAAGTGCGGCTGAGGAGGACCCTGAAAAGAAGACCATGAGGTTAAAATTCCTCGGGTGGTGCCATGTCTCAGACTTGGAGCCGAGCTGGCATGCACAGCCCACGCAGGCCAAGGCAGGGCAACAAAGGAGGTTCTTCGAGACGGAGCCCTGAGCCACCGAGTCCGCCGAGGACGGGGGCAGGGCGCATGAAGATCTTTCCCTTGAGTCTAGATAGTCTAGATCCGATAGTTTGGGTGGCGGTCAATCTGTCCAGGAAGTGCCTGTTTCCGCGGGTGATGTTCAATGTGTCACCCATTCTGTACATGGGCCGGAAGGCGAGGGATGGCCGCAAACGGGCGCTGTCACCGTGATGTTACCGGTGCTAGGAGAGTTTGTCGAAACGGCGCGGGAGCACTAAGCCCTGTCCGTCAGGGAGGGACGTCGAAGAGGACGACTCGACTCGGGACGCAGGAGGTGTTCGGCGCTCGGAGCCGGGATGCACGACAGGGCCGTGCCAAGGTGTGGTCGGCCAGTTGGCTTGCCTTTGCCATGCGTTGGCACTGGCTGCAGTTGAGAAAAAGCAAACAAGACGGTCGGAGGATGGATGCATTTTTGGGATTGGCGGGACGGAGTTGCGGTGGTCAAGGTCCGGGGTTCGAGAGGGTTGCAATTGGATCCGTCCGATGCCCGCCATTTTTTGTGATCGTCGATTGAAAGAGAAGGATCTGCTGAGTCACCTTGCAGCAGCGCTGGCTGGCCAATTTCCCCAGGGCCTAGGCTCATCCACCGTCTGGGCGACGGACAAGGGGGAGTGGAGGGGGCAGAGAAGCTTGACCCTCTTGGTCGCCCGAGCTTCCCGTTCCTTGTCCTCGACACTTTTATCAGTCGAACCGTTCCAGGTCGTAGGTTGTCTTTCGGATCCGAGGAGTCGTCGTCCTCGTTGTCGCTATTGTCGACGGTCGGACACTTAACGAAAAGGTTGATCCTGCCGGCGTTGCCGTTTGCTGACCTGCGCTGGTATAGTGAGCGTGCTAAGAACAGGCGACGGCCCCTGGTCCAGTAAAGTCTCGTCCGTCCGGGCAATCCCCGTCGAGGTGGCCGTAAACGGACGCCCTGCGACGGCCATGTCGTGTCTCGCCCCGGGCCACGCATCACCCGCATACTCAACTCTTGCCAATGGGCAGATCATCAAGGAAATCTGGAAGCAGGACGTAGTCAATCCTTATACTTTTGCCTACTCTCAGTCATCCCGATCGTACGGTCTCGTGGTCGGGGAAAGGTCCAGGTTCTGGAGAAATTACTAAGAGGCTCTCCTCCCACACCCTTCAAAACTGCCTTTTTGCCCCGCCCGTCTTTGCCCCCCGTCCGGTCTTACCACATCGCGTTAGCCCCGTGCATCCGCCAGCGCTTTGCTCTCTCTCCCTCTAAGCTAGCAGGTACCTGGGGCGTTATTCGCGTCCACCCAGTCCACTGGCCGTCCAGTCGCCATTCCCGACGTCTTTCACAACGCCCTGTCGCCCGCCCAGCTTTCTCACCTCGCATCCTCACTTTCGCAGCAGCCCGCAGCCGTCGATCTCCCCCCCCATCGACGACCCCGTGCCGACACCTCGCCGCCGTCTGGAGCCCGCGTCTTCCTCTCGATAGACTGCAATTCCACAACCTGTCGGTTTCGCGACATTCGGCTCGATTACTCGGACTCGGACGCTGCTGTTGCTGTTGACGCTGCAGCTTCTGCCGCCGCTGCCGCCCTGTAGCTCACATCCCCCGACTGTCGACACCCGCTCTCCTCATTCACCTCTCCGACCCCGGAACTCCATTGCAATTCGACGCCTTTCTTCGACACTCCTTCGATTATTCTTGTTTAATTATCGACGTTTCACCGACTGCCCGACGGCACTTCCCCCCATGATCTGACCATTCGACCCGCGATAGCATCGTCGCCAATTACCACAACACCACCGACCAAACCTCCCGCTCCACCACATAGTTATCCTCTGTCCGCCGCGAGCACCTTGCGAGAGCTCGCCGGGCAACCCTGAAGCGCCGGCGTACCATGACAGCGCCCCGGCTTGGCCGGAAGACAATCAAAAACACTCGGCACAATGAGGGTCGCCATCCGGGAACAGCTATGCGCGCTCGTCATCTTCGCCATCCTCATCGCGCTCATGATCCTATCCCTACCAACATGGATCTACGTTCACGGCTTCACCGTCGACGTCTCGCGTAACCAGCTCGCTCTGACTGCCTCCCTCAAGTCCTCGCGTATCTCCTCGGAGCTCGAGCTCGTCCAGACCAGCGCCGTCACCATCTCCTCGCGCCTGCTGCTTCAGGACTCGCTCTCCCAGTTCTATGGCGGCAACACCTCGGAATCCAACTGGTTCATCGCCAAGCAAGACATCATGAGCGCCCTCAACGTGAGCCTCTTGACCGGCCTGCTTCAGGCGAGGATCTACTCGAGGAATATCACCGGCAACCCCAACGGCCTCGTCAATGTCACTGGCACCGGCATCGGCACCATCAGGATGCCCTACAACGGTCCTGATGGCAATCCTGTCTTCATGGGTGACACGGCGAATGGGTACCCTCCCGAATTATACCCAAACATCACATACGTCAACCTCGGACGCAACAGCACCCGCCTGACCAACGAGATTGCCTGGGCCGCCGAGGCTTTCCCTGGAGTACGCATCGCCGCAAATGGGGGTCTGCTGCTCGGCCCCCTGGCCATCAACGACACTTTTGCCCTCATGTCCATCACGACTCCCATCCGCTCCAAGCAACTTGACGACTTTGTCTTAGGCTACATCACAATTATCTTCTCCGCCGAGACACTTCTCGGCATCAGGGACTCGCGTGAGGGTATGGGCTCGACCGGTGTGCTGCTACTCATCGGCTCGACAAATAGGTCAAATCGCTTTGGCACCGACAATCCAGTCAGCAACGGCACCTTCGAACCTGACAGGGAACAGTTCCAGAGCACACAGGTCCGTTTCCTGCTTGCTCCCTTACCCCTGCCAAACCAGGAGAACCGGCATACCCAACGTACCACCGACGGCCGCGACGACACCCCCTTCGCCGTCGGTTCCTACCCTGCTGTCTTGGACTCACTCACCAGGAGGATCGACACGGTCAACAACGCTAGCGCCAATCTTGCTACCCACAACGAGCAGAATGTGCCCGTTTCCGTCGGTTTTGCGAGGACGAACACCCCTCTTGTCAACTGGACCGTCGTCGTCGAGCAAGCCAAGTCCGAGACTGACGCCCCCATCTCGACCCTGCGCAACATCATTCTCGGCTGCGTTTTCGGCACTGCCGGTCTGGCCATCCTTCTCATCTTCCCCTGCGCTCACCTGAGCGTCCAGCCCATCCGCCGGCTCAAGTACGCGACGGAGAAGACTGTTGCGCCCCCGGGCTACGAGGATGGTGCCTTTGATGACTACGACGACGAGACCCCCGGCTCTGGCGCCATCTCGGCGCGTTCGCAAGGCTCGAAACGAGACGGTATTGTGGCTGCCTTTTACAAGATGATTGGATACAAGCCCAAAGAGGCGTCACCATCCGAACATGACAGGGAATCCGCCCGCCGCACTTTCAAAATCCCCAGCAAGGTTGAAGACCGCAAACATTTTATCACCGACGAGCTGACGGAGCTCACCGAGACGTTCAACGAGATGAGCGACGAGCTCGTCAAGCAGTACACCTCGCTCGACGCTAAGGTAGCCGAGAGGACGCGGGAGCTCGAGATCAGCAAAAAGGCCGCTGAGGCAGCCAACGAGTCCAAGACCCTGTTCATCGCCAACATCTCTCACGAGCTGAAGACGCCTCTCAACGGCATCCTCGGCATGTGCGCCATCTGCATGGAAGAGACGGACGTCGGTCGCATCAAGCAGTCTCTGAAGACTCTGTACAAGTCTGGTGACCTCTTGCTTCACCTACTTGAAGATCTTCTCAGCTTCTCAAAGAACCAGATCGGGCAGCAGCTGTCTCTCGAGGAGAGGGAGTTCCGCCTTGCCGAGATTCGCACACAGGTCCTCTCCATCTTCGATAAACAGGTCAGAGAAGGCCGCATCTCGCTGTCGGTAGACTTCCTCAACTCGGATGCTCTGGAAGCCGCCACTGGTGGATCGGAAAGGCCAAGCCTCGACAACCCCCAACTGCCCGCGCTGGGCCCTCACGGTACCGGCCGGCTTAAGGATATGTGTCTCTGGGGCGACCAGCACCGTATCCTCCAGGTCATCATCAACCTGGTCAGCAACAGTGTCAAGTTCACGCCCGCGGGTGGCAAGGTCCATGTTCGGATCAAGTGCATCGGCGAGGCTGAACACTCCTCTGGCGACGAGAGCCGGACATCGTCCTTCTCTCGAGACTCCAAGAGGCTTGGCAGGTCGCGCCACAGGCTGACATCGAGCTCGATCCATTCAGGAAGCTCCAAGGGGGCCTCGAACACGTCCAAGGTTGACTTCAAGGGCACAGCGCTGGCTATCAACCCGGCAGAGCCCAAGTCGGCGCCGCATATTCATGTTCGGGAGAGGTCGCCCACGCCACCTCCACCGGGAGCGAGAGCCTACATGTTTGAGTTTGAAGTCGAGGACACAGGTCCCGGCATCGCGGAGAACATGCAACAGCGCGTCTTCGAACCCTTTGTTCAGGGCGACCTCGGCCTGAGCAAGAAGTTTGGCGGCACGGGACTCGGCCTCAGCATTTGCCATCAATTGGCAACCCTGATGGGCGGCTCCATCTCACTCGCCAGCACGGTCGGCGTTGGAACGACATTTACCATGCGCATCCCCCTGAAATACGTCAGAGACAGGTAAGCTCCCAGCATGCTCTGTTCCTTGCACCCCCACTAACAGTGCGACCAGGGCATCCAGTACCGCCTCCAGCAGCGTCAAGTCGAGACCACCAAGCGTAGACGCACTTGATGGGCATATGGACAGCACGCAGCGGCTCATCCCCGTCACTGCAAAGGCGTCATCATCGGAGCCACCCTCTGGCACGAACACGCCGGGCTCACAAACGACGAGGCTAGTGGGCTTGCGGCAGCCATTCTTCCCCGCGGATCCGACGCCTCAGGCACCGAGAAATACCAAGGGCACCCTCGCTGCCATCAACAAGGCCATGGCCAATAAGAGCGGCTCAGGGAAACTGAGGGTTCTGGTCGCCGACGACAACTCGACCAACATTGAAGTTGTGAGCAAGATGCTCAAGCTTGAAGACGTTGTCGACGTGACGATAGCAAAGGACGGCCAAGAAGCCTATGACCTGGTCAAGGCCAACATGGCCCTCAACCTGCCGTTCGACGTCATCTTCATGGACATCCAGATGCCGAACCTCGATGGCCTGCAGTCGACGAAGCTGATCCGAAAGATGGGCTACACGGCGCCGATTGTCGCCCTCACGGCCTTCTCCGAAGAAAGCAACGTCAAGGAGTGCATGGACAGCGGCATGGACGAGTTCCTCAGCAAGCCTATCCGGCGTCCGGCTCTCAAGCAGGTGCTGAAGAAGTTTGCAACTATCCCCGAGGAGCCCGAAACAACAAGCCTCACGAGGAAAACGACACCAGAGGACGGCGCCAGGGCAAATCCCGGTGACCCCGAGAAGCCCAAGGTGGTGCATGCCAACGGCAGCAACGGCGACGCCAAACCGCCAGGTGACCCTGAGAAGGTTAATGGCGCAGCATTATGAGCTGAGCCCAGCGAGCCCGATCCCAAGCGGGCAAAAGCGTGATTTAATCTCGACCGACTTGATACCCGCACCAACTTCGACACGTCCACGACGCCGGAGGCGTCCGTGTGCCCACAACCACTTGTATTTAGCCTTCTAATTACTTCCCACACCCTCACTACCGGCGTTCCATCCCAGGGCGGTCCCCTTTACGTTTACACCCACAAGCGAGGTGACAGCACTCGCCACCACACACACAAACATGTTTTCTTATTCGAATCGTACAAGTTCCTCTGTTCTCTTTTTTTTTGCAGACACAGACACCATTGTCCCGATTCTATGCGAGGTGTTGGAGTTGAAAGGGCATTTGGGACAGGACACATTTGCAGGCCGGGGCGGCCCAGCGCCCGGACTGACGGGGACAGCGCGACCAAAAGTATTCGTGCGATAATAGAGAATGAGTTATGAGAGCGTTGAAGTTGGTTTTTGATCTTGCGATTTGCATTGTGTGATGTTAAATGGCGGTGCCTGGAGGTGTGGAGTGTTCATTTCCAGCTGGGAGATGGGCTATATCTCGGGGATGGCCCCCGGCGGTACTGGCTTGCTCGTCGATGGGGCTTGCCAGGTTCATAAAGAGCTCATCTGTCGAGGGGGCCACATCGTGAGGGCTTGGAGGCATCGTGTGGTCGGAGTCGGGGCAGAAGTAGCCCGGCCTGATGTCTGAGGGTTTTCTCCGGCGGCGCCATCGAAGTGCTGCCATCAGACCCGTGAGGAAGCCGGTACCAGGACTCTTCTCGTTTGCTGGTTCTCTAGGATGAGCTGGCTGGCTCTTGAGGGTTGTATCTCGGCGGCGTAGCTTGTTGCGGACGGGTTGGGGCTGAGGTTGGTTCTCTTGCTGAGGTTGATCTTCAGGTTGAAGCTGTGTTGTTTCGGGGGATTCTACGAGGGGCCAGGGCTCGTGAGATGTCGGAGAGGGAGAAGTGGTGTCGAGAGGATGATCTGGCGTTTGTTTGGGTTCCTCCATTGCAGCGAGTGTTCTGCACACGTCCTGAGCACCGATGGTCATGCCAGGTTTCTGCTGGGGCACTCATTATATCGCTCTCCATTAGAACTGAACGCTGTGACAGGAGCCCCTTGCCGGATAATTGAGCTCGCTTGCCATGTCTGACGGAGATGATGTGGTCAGGTGGAGGCCTGTCCCGTTTGATAATGGTGATACCCGAGAGTCACATTGGCTTGACCTACCGAGTCACATATGACCACCCAGCCGACACACAGAGACAATGACAAGACGAAACATTCATCTCGGAAGTATACAAGACAGCATTGATTCGTAGACATGACAAAAAAAAGGAGTTGGAGATCTAGGCGACCCAGGCAGGCGAACATTGCCCCCAAGCCGCACGCTACGTCTATTGCCTGCCCCGGGCCATGTGATACATCCCACCAAGTCTGGCTGATCCCCGCATCGCCCGTTGTACAGCACACATACGCGCTGGCAGGTTCACGATGTGCTTCCCCATGCTCGCTCCTCAGATACCCCGCAGCTGGGAGTAGTCCTTGGCGGCAGTGGGCAGGTAGCGCTCAGCGAGCACCTCGTTGGCGCTCTTTGCGAGCGGTGCGCTGGGCTCGTAGCGCTGCTGCAGGGCACGCTCGACAGGGTCGGTGGTGCCGGTGTACAGGACATTGCCGGCCTTTGCCTTTGCCTCGACGGCCTTGTCCTCGACAATGCCGACGACCTGCTTGGCCTTTTGCAGCAGACCCTCGCCCTCGGCCCGGGCCTTCTCAAGGAGAGTCGCGCCCTCCTGGCGACCCGTCTCAGCGGCGGACTTTGCGGCCTGCTTTGCCTCTGCGGCCTCGGCATCGAGGATCCTCTTGGCCTCGGCGGCGCGCGTCTCGGCGACGGCCTTTGCGTCTGCGGCGCGGACCTCGGCGGCGGCGGTGGCCTTGTCCTTGGCGCGCTCCCAGGCGCCCTTTGCCTCGCGGGCAATCTCGTGGGTGCCGGCAGAGACCTTTTGCGCGGCAGCCTCGAGCTGGGGTTCCGGGTCGCCAAAGGCACTGCGCCAGGCGCGAGAGGTGGTGTTTTCGAGACCCTCGCGCACTTCTGTCCAGTTTGTGTGTTGGATCCAGTGCACCGCGTTGGACACTTCAGCGTTCCATCTCTCCTTTGCGTTGTCGATTAGGTTATCGTGCAGGGCGGCTTCGCGCTCAAGCCTTGAGGGTGGCGGGACAACGACGACGGGCTCGAGGAGGGAGTTGAGGACGCGGTTTTGTGAGCGCAGGAGCTGGCCTTGTTGCTCGCGGTTGCGCTGGTGAGTTTGGACGGCCAGGTAGGCCAGGCCCAGGGTGAGGGTGACGCCTCCTGTCTTGGGGCAGTGTCAGCGTAGGATCAGCAAGAGGGAGGACAAGGAGGAAGACGCACGACTCCTGTGGTGAAGCCCATGGTGGCGGGTGGTGATGATGGTAGCCCGGAGGTTGGTGTCGGGGAGAAGTTGGGTGTGGCCAGGTCCGGTTCCAGCTCCAATTGCGAGCTCAAGGTATCATATTCCGGCCTCGAGGAGGACTGGAGGGGTAGTTTTGCGCAGGGTGGTCGTGGTGTTGCAAGGTTCGAGGTCGGGAATTCCCAGGTATGACGTTCGGGTTCAATTGGAGCTGCTTCCGTTCGAGGCTCGCGAGCGAGAGCGACTTTCCGTGAGTGGGTCCACTGTTGACCGGGGGGGGGGGTTGCACTCCAGCGCTTCAATGGCCCGGCCGCCAAGACTTTGAAAATTCGCGGGTCCAGCGACCGCGGCTCTCCGAAAGTCACCACCATCGTCACATCTCCCGATAGCCTCACACTGCAACCCCCGACCTCGACTTGCACGCCCTCCATCCCGCCCTTTCGATCCCGAAGCCTGTCGCCTGCTTCTTGCCGACGACACATCGTCCTCCCGGGACGCTCAATTGACCCGCGCGAGGCGCCAGCACACCCTCCGACTCTTTCACAATGGCCGGTGGCCTCACAAAGTACAGGCATCTGAGCCGCGACTCGGCAGCCCGCAAGGCCCTGCTGCGCGGTCTCGTCTCCTCCCTCGTCATGCACGAGCACATCCACACCACCTACGCCAAGGCAAAGGAGGCCCAGCGCCTGGCCGAGAAGCTCATCACCTACGCCAAGCGGAACAACAACGAGACGAAGCGGAAAGCCCAGGCTATCCTTTTCGTACGGACCATCCAACACTGTCCCCAAATCTGAGGACACACAGCTGACAGCTTTTCCCTTCAGGAACCCCAGGAGCTCCTCCCCAAGGTCTTTGGCGAGCTCCGGGCCAGATACGCCACTCGCCCCGGCGGCTACACCCGCGTCCTGCGCACCGAGCCGAAGAACAAGTACGACCAGGCCCCCTCGGCCATCCTCGAGTTCGTCGACGGACCCCGCGACATGCGCTTCATGATGACCGCAAAGGCCGTTGCCCTCGGCGAGCGGGACGGTCTGCCCATGAACACCATGACCCAGAAGAACATCGACAAGGTCACCCGGTACCGCGAGAACGGCAAGGACGTCTTCCAGGACATGGTTGAGAAGTTCAAGGACCTCAACACGCGGCGGGACAGCCTCAAGGCCGCTGCCGAGACCAAGATCGAGACCAAGAGCGAGTCGTCATGAGGAGAGAGGGCAAGGGCGGGAAGATAGGGAATCACTGTATCAACATTTACGCATAACCCCGGGAAAGGGGGCCAGGGAAGCAAGAAAGTGAAAACTGGTCCTCTCTAGTGGGTATCTGTACAATCTATGTACCACATTCTAAATGCCTGGATATTCGCACACAAACACCTTCCGACCTCTGTCTACACAAAGTCAAATGTGTCACCGCGATCCGTGATCATCTTGCCCACCCGCTGCGTGCCGACAACCCTCTCCAGCTTGATGGCATCATACTTTGAGAACATGACCCTCACGGTGCCACGTCCGGCCTCGAGCTTCATCTCCTGCTCGCTGCGCGCCAGGAACTCGCCCGCAATCTCCTTGTAGAAGATGGGGTTCTCCGGTAGCCCGTACATGATGACGCGCTGCACGCCGCGGATCTTGTACCGACGGAAGTGGTGCGCACGCTCCGTGTACAGCAGCACCTTTTGCCGACCGCTCAGGAAGTGCGAGCGTGCCCTTGCCGCGTCGGCCGCCTCGGCGTACTCGGAGATATGGCCAAACGACAGCGTCTCGACGGCCGAGTTTGTGGCAAAGTAGTTGCGTACCCGCACAAAGTCGAGATACGAAGGGATGAAGATGAGGGTGCCGCCGCTCGTCTCCTTGGCGCGCTTGACGAGGGCGGGTACAATGGCTGATGTAAAGTAGGCGAACCGCGCGTCGGGGTCCTTGTCGATGGCTGCCGCCTCGAACCTCGAGAAGGTCTGTCGTGCCCGCACCGGCAGCTGCTGCAGTGAACCAGCCTGCTCTGGGTGGAAGCGGATCTTGCCCGCCCAGTTGTGGCACTGCGTCCGGAACAGCTCGGTGAGCTCGGGCGTGACGAACGGCGACAGGATGACCGTCTGGCGGAAGTAACGGCTCCAGTCCTCAAGATACCACGACCGGACACGGCTAAAGTCGCATCCGTGCGAGTCCTTGGGTTGCAGGTTGAGATGCTCAAAGATGTACTCGACGTGCTCCCAGTTCTGCATTAGCAGACCGTCAGCCTGGTCGACGACAACAAGCTCGATGGAGCTGAGGAAGTCGTGGTCGGTCGCGTCCTTTTCCTGCTCAGAGCCGAGGGCCATGCGGAGGCCCAGGGGACTGGCCATGAGAATGTCTGAGTTGTAGAACTTTGCAAAGTACTTGATGGTCTTGCGCGTGAACTTGACGCCCAGTCGGAACATGTCATCGTCGTTGCCGTCAAAGAGGTCCAGGAAGTCATCCGGCTTTTCATCGCGGAACTTCTCAGCCGTCTCCACGTAGGTGTCCTCGAATCGTTTCGCGTTCTCGCGTTGGTCTGGCTCGACGAGCTCCTCAATCTGCTTCACCATCTTGGCGCACGACTGTCGTGTCGGCAGAAGGAAGAGAATCTTGGGTCTGGTGAAGCCCTGATCCCGGGCGTCAAAGTCGGCGTTCTCGTCCTTGGAGAGCTTGTAGTTGTTCTTGATCACTCGGTCTCGGCCCCTACATGTGGTTAGTATTGCGATCAGAGGAGACATTCGATGCTTGGGGACGAACTTGAAAATATGGTTGACGGCATGAAGACACACGAGCTGGCGCAGGGCATCGGCGTTGCCAACATTGCGCTCGGGGTACATCATGTCCTGGTACCCGAAGAGCATGGGCGCCATGGCCTTCTGTAGGGGAGTGAAGGATGTGATCTTTTGCTTGACAATCTCCCGGACGCGGTGCTTGAGCTTGAGGTCTTGGGGCCCCTTGATCGGGCCTGGCAGAGAAGCCTCCTCGCCGCCCACGTTTGGCGTCATGAAGACGGCCCTGGAGACGCTGCTCACAGACCGCTTGGTGGTCCAGTCGTTCTTCTTGATTGCTGCGACGCGCTTGGCAGTCAGAGTTTCGTCCGGGATGGTGAAATGGTTGTCGAAGGGATCGGATGCATCCTGCTCGTCCTCGTCATCGCTGTCGAGTACCTCGCCGTCGAAAGCAGCCCCGGCATCCTCCTCTGGCTCCTCGACGTGGTCGAGATCCTTCTCCTCGTCGTCCTCGGAGTCCGATATCTCCTTTCCTTCAGCGGGCTCAGTGGGCTGCTCGACGGCTTCCGGCTCTTGAGCTGATGTGCCGTCGTCGAGTTTGCGTCGCTTGGCGTTACGTTCCGAAGCATCCTTGTTGAAGCTTTGGAGGAGAGCCAGGTACGGCTGAGAAGCCTGGTTCTGCTGCGCGTCTCCCTCCTCATCAGAGTCGTATTCATCCATGGAGTCGTCCTCATCCTCTTCCGATGCAGACTCGCCATCCATGGACTCGTCTCCAGAAGACCTACTCATCAGTCAGTCTCTGCTTCACCATAGGGCCGAGACTCAAAACTCACTCTTGCTCCTCAACACGGCTGAGCTCCAACCGAGAGTCACCGGTATACCGGGGACCACCGCGTCCTCTCACACCCCCACGGCCTCCACGACCACCTCGACCGCCTCGACCTCCCCTGCCGCCGCGACCAGCACCACCGCCTCTTCCACCACCTCGCCCACCGCCTCGCCCACCACCTCGAGCGCGGAAACTACCGCCGCCGCCTCCCCGACCTCGTCCTCTTGGTGGTGCCATTACTTCTGGTGTCCGTTGTCTGGCGAGAAGAGTGTGTTGCGGGCGCCGTGCAACTCACGACTTTTTTCGATCCAAAATGCAGAGAAAAGTTATATAAGTGACAAGCTCGGCCCCATAGTCTCACAGCCTTGCAGGTGCACCCCCAGCCAAACTATTTTCTCGCCCCACGCATGCCACGCACCAGCCACACGATGAGGGGCAGCTTTGCGCCACAATCTCCTATCTTAGCGTGCGCACAACCGATCAACGGGTCCCACCACGAACCTGCAATTTTCATCGCCAGCCCGACCCAGACGACTTGACCCAGAGTCAAAGGCCACTAACTACCACACATCCCGCCCGACCTTTCTCGCGACAGCCCTCTCCACCCTCCCTCCTCCTCCCCCCCTCCTCTCCTCAACCACCTCTCGCCATCGATCTCCGGCAAAACCTTGCCCAGCATGGCCGTGGAAACCGAAAAGTTCCTGCACCTCGCGCGGCCCATCGTGCCCGCGACAGCGAGCCTCCAGGGCAACATTGCCCCGCTTACTGTTAACATCCAGCCTCAGGTACCGTCGACCCCCTCACCTCGCATCGCATCACCGCTGCCCGTCGCCTCCCTCTTCCGTCACTTCATACATAGCCTCCCTCTCCTGTGGACCACCTTGCTGACCGTGTGCCCCTCCCCTCCCAGGCTATCCTCTCCATCCTCGACCACGCCGTCCGTCGCGACACCAACGATGCCCAGTCGTCCCGTGTCATCGGCGCCCTCGTCGGCACCCGATCCGAAGATGGCATGGAAGTCGAGGTCCGCTCCTGCTTCGCCATCCCTCACACCGAGAACGAGGACCAGGTCGAGGTCGACGTGGACTACCAGAAGAACATGCTCGCCCTGACCCTCAAGGCCTCGCCGCGCGAGTCCCTCCTCGGCTGGTACACCACCTCGCACGAGCTCAACTCCTTCTCCGCCCTCATCCAGAACTTCTTCGCCGCCCCGGACACCGGCACCTTCCCCCACCCCGCCGTCCATCTGACCATCACCACCGACCCGACTGCGAATATCGAGACCCGCGCCTACATCTCCGCCCCCGTCGCCGTCAACGCTGAGCGCGCCGCCGAGTCGTGCCTCTTCATCCAGGTCCCCCACAAGCTTCTGTACGGCGACGCCGACAGGACCGCCCTCGAGGCCATCGCCGCCGCCAAGGACGACGAGAACCGGACCGCCCCTGTTGTTTCTGATATCGAGGGCCTGCTCCGCTCCATCGAGCAGACCTCTGGCCTCATCGACCGCGTCAGCGAGTGGGTCAACGGCATCCTCGACGAGGAGGAGGAGCCCAACCAGGTCCTCGGCCAGTTCCTCATGAACGCCCTGTCTCTGGCCCCCAAGGTCGACCCCGCCCAGATCGAGCACGACTTCAACAACCACATCCAGGACGTGCTCATGGTCTCCTACCTGGCCAACACTATCCGCACCCAGATCGACCTGTCGCAGCGGCTGGCGACTGCGACCCTCACCGACGCAGAGAAGGGCGAGGGCAAGACCGATGGTGACAAGGGTGGCGAGGGCCGTGGAGGCCGTGGCGGTGGCCGCGGTGGTCGCGGCGGCAGGGGTGGTGGCCGTGGTGGCGGCAACAGGGAGCCTCGCGAGCCCCGGGAGCCCCGGGAACCCGTCGAGTAAAGCGGCCTCGACCTAGGCGCATACGAAGAAAAAGGGACCACGATCCTCTGCACAGAGCAACACCCCTGTGGACTTTTTTTCATCTCCAAAGAAGCAAAGCGTGCTCGTCCGCGCCCCCCTCTTTTACTCCGAGGGGGGGGCGACAGAACCATTCAGGGGGAGAGGGCCGCGACGGTTGTGAGGAAACATGGGACTGGACGAAAATGAGGCCACGAGAGACACACTCTCCGCGGAGGGGAGAGCGGCGGTAAACCGGCAGCGTTTGATCTGTTCACATGAGAGGAAAGGGAGCAAGGGCATAGGGGCGGAGTGACTTGAAGCATGGCATCTCGAGGGGCAGATCCGCCGACAGGGGACCGTCACCGGCGTTATGGCAGTGTCAGGATTAGAGAGGCCCGCTGTCCCCGGGCGAAAGCTGAAATGTTAACGAAACTACTACCACTTTCAAACACCGTCCGCTCTCCGTGCATGGTTATCACCAAGTGAGATTCAGCACCCGAGGTCCAGATTGAAGACGTCATTGTCATTACGGTAGAGAGGATCTAACAAATGCAGTTGTAACCTACACGGCCAGGGCTGCTCCAGCCCGACCTTCCCCCTCTCCTAAACGCCGCCATGCATGAGCTCAACCGCTTAAACGCCGTTTTTATTGTCGCCGCCATGGATACCCAAGCATGCTCCTTCCGCCAGCCGGACCGCCTCCTTAGAGGCCCGTGTTTGGTTTCTGAGGCAGCGTGGCCGGGTTGCCATACTGGGGCAAGTGGCCAAACTGGCCGGCCGGGCCCTGAGGAGGAGCCGGCTTGTTCGGGATGTGAGGTGGAGGGTTCTGGGGGAGACCCTGAGATGTGTAGCTGGGGCCAGTTGGCGGTCCCTGCTGCACGCCGGGATGATGTCCGCCGGCTGGGGAGTGGTAAGACGGGATGGAGTTGCTGGAGCCTTGCCGGGCCATGCCATATGCGCCAGGCGCGCCGTAGCCCGCCGCCGGGCCCGTAGGCTGATACCCGCTGTACGCGAGGTGAGGGGACGAGATCTGCGGGCTACCATGATGAGAGCCGGGTGCACTAAACGGCGGCTGGGGCTGCTGCATCGGCGCCATGGGGCCGCCGGGGACGAAGGACTGTGTCTTGGGGTTGAAGGCATGACGGTTGTAGCTCCCTGGGATGGGGTGCTGGCTCTTCGGGTCGTTCGGGCTAAGATGCGCAGGCAGTTGACCATAGGCATATGGCATGGTAGGCCCAGAAGGAGGTGCCGAGGTGCCCCGGGGCGCGTACGGTATACCGGCACCGGGGGCAGGGCCTGGGAGAGCCGGCGCTGGCACATTGGGGCTGTAGGCCGGCTGCCATGCTGGCTGGGGAGCGGCCGGCACAGGTGAACCATACATGGCACCCTGGGGCCCGCCCATCTGAGGTCTCGGCGGCAGAGGCTGCGCGGGTCCGGGCGGTGGCTGATGCTGGACAGGAGGAGCTTGGTACTGATGGATGTTAGTGATATGCTCTTCATGTCTTTGGTGCGTAGTACATACTCCCTGGGCAGTCGGCTGGTACTGGGGGTACCCGCCGGGGTGCATGTGGGTAGGGTAGGCCGGAGGCTGGGGAGGATACATCGGCTGCATCTGTCCGTTGTAGGGTTGCTGCATGGCCATCGTATACTGGTGGTTGGCGACTGGTCCGTACTGTGGCTGCTGTGCCCAGGACTGCTGGGGTCCAAAAGGACCGTAAAGATGCCGGGAGTCAAGGCTGTCCGTGTCGTCCCGCCTCTGCTTGTTCTTTCCCCTCTTGTTGACATTCGCCTTGTCCTTGGCCGAGACGGAGCTGGCTCGTGAAATCCCATTCTCGCCTTCTTGATCTAGAACCTGTCAGTCCCTGTAGAGAGAGGAAGGTTATCGCAAGTAAGTCATACCGGGTGTAGTTTCGCCAGTCTTTTCAGAGCTGCCGAAGATACGCTCACGCGCCTTGTTGTAGGCCTCCTCTCGCTCTTCGCGTGTCATTCTGTGATAATTAGCTAGGTGTAACCTTGGTGGTACCTCGATCGGGCGATTCATACTTCTGATTGCTTGTGGCACCCTTCTCCTTGTCGTTTCCGACTTCGGAGGCGGCTTTCGAAGGGGAACCGCTCCCAGAGAGGCCGCCATTCTCTTCGCCGCGCCTCATGATTTTGCGAGGAAGGACGGCAGGGGCGGGGGCTTCAACCTTGGGCTCGGGGATGCCCAGGTTGGCTAGCGACTCCGGCACCCTGGCATACGGTGTTCGGAAAATGCGGACAGACTGAATGCGAGGCTCAAACTGGTGAGTCATGTGATAGTAATCAGCCAGCTTGTGAGTGAGCATTCTGCAGAAAGAATTTGAAGGAGGAAAGTCCATGAAAGGCTCCCTGGCATCGGGGGTCAGCGTGTCTGGTGTTTAAGTATATATAAAGACCGGCGACCTACTTTGACTTCGTGACGAACTTGATAATCTCGGCTTCAAGTCGCAGGACGAAAAGGCGGTCTTTTTGCGATGACATGGCCTCGAGAAGTTTCTCGTCGGGCGTCTGGCCGTGAAGCGTGTTCATGTAGTTAGACAAATCAGTGATCTTAGCCATGTTTGCCTTTGACGAGGCGTTCTGCTGGTCCGATGAGGCGCTCTGAGGTGTAGCCAGGCCCTGGCTCTGGGAGCCCGAGGTGACGAGCAGTGGGCGGCGCTCAGGCATGTCGCCCAGCTGAATGCCTCTAGCTCTGGCAGCCAGGTCCGACCCCATGCGTGAGTTGGGCAGAAGAGGGCCCCTGAAGGAGAAGGCATCATCGTCCTCGGCGGCGGCGGCCTTGACGCTAGCGCTGTCGTCGGGGCGGAGGGACTCTTTTTCGTCCAGAGCAAAGGTAGTGCCCGACGTGATGCTCTTCCCATCCAGGCTTGGGGGCTTTGTGCCGAGCTCCGAGTTGGAGTCGCCCCGCTGGGAGTCGTCAGACCCATCGCGATTCAGCATCTTGACCCTATCGTTGAAGCTGGCTGCGCTTCCATTAACAACAAGACTGGGCGTCTTTGCGCCGGCACGCAGCTCCTTCAGTCCTTCGACGATGGTGTCGACAGCATCGGTCTTGGGGGCTGGGGCTTCACCCAACGCGGGGTTGGTGGGAGGCGCCTTCTTATTTGACCCGTTGGCGATGGGTGGGATTTGAGGGGTAACGGCGAGAGGAGGGGCGGCCGAGGGTTTGGTCGGTTCCGGACCCTCTTGGCCAGCGGCAGCCGCACGGCGGGTCGTGTTGGTCGGCAGGGCCTTGTCTTTCGAGGTAGAAGCTGCGGCGACCTGTGAGGGAGTCGAGTTAGCGACTGTGGTGGACTGATGCGGTTGGAGGTGTCCGTCGGAGCGTACCTTGGCAAAGGACGGCCGCGGCAAGTCCTGCGACGGCGGAGAGGTTTCCATATCGAATGCTGTGTTATACCAACAAGAGAAGCTGTATGTGGTAAAATGAGGGGCGGCCGGGAGAGTCGTTGAGCCAGTGGTAGGCGTGACGCGAGCGCGAGCGGGCGAATCGAACCGGAACGGCAAGCGAGGCGGATTAAAAGACGATCCCGGGTCAAGGAACGAGGCGTATCAAGGCAGGCAGACAGAGAAAGTGCGGGAGGCGCAATGGATCATTGTCGTGACATCTGGGTCATGGTCGCTCGCAGGGTGGTATTCGGTTCCCGAGTTGGACGTCCTTCAGCAGCGTGCCGTCGATGTTTGTGTCTGTCGACGGGGTGTCAGCGGCAAAGCTCGAAAAGTTGCAGGTTGAAGTTCTGTACGGTAATCGCAGGAGGGGAGGGGGAGACGGGCGAGGAAATAATTCTTCAAGCTCGCGGCATGTGGTGCTGCGCAAGCGACACTGTCGCATTGGCAGAGCAGCGCCTGCAGGTGGGAAGAAGAAGGATGAGGACGGAGAAGAAGACGCCGAAGCGTGTGTGACGAGCTCGAAACGGGCGGGTGCGTGAAGAGCGGGCGGACGAGACAGAGACAGAATGATGGCGGAGCAAGTCGTGGAGTGTACAAGATAGTAGCAGCCTTACCCTAAAAATGGACGGATCGAGTGTGGGACAAACGGAGCCGAGTGAAGCGTCTTGGTGTCGAGAGCTGAGCGGGCGGGTCAGGACTCTGCCATCCCCTTGGTACGTCGCAGCCGCGTTGGTCACAGCAGGCAGGCTGAGGAGGGGAAAAGAGACGAGACGAGGGGACGAGGGGGCGTCGACAATGCAATGCAATGGGCGAGTAGGACTCTGGGGATGGAGGTCTCAGGTTGGCGAGAGACAAATGGGACCCCAAAGAAACTAGACTTGCTCGGCGTGCTGAACGTCGTAGCCGCAATGCACTGCAGGGCAGCCAAACCAAACCAACAAACGGTGGTGCCCTGTCGCCCGCCCTGTCAGCGAAGGCGTGGCTGCCCGCCCGCCCCGGTAACCGGAACCGGACTAGCGCCGGTATTGCTGTGGCGGTGCACCTTTTTACGGCACCTTGCACTCGCCTCGCCTTACCTCATCAAGTCTGAGCCTCGTGGTTTTGATGTCGAGATGAGACTTCTTGCCGCCAACACGCATCACATCGCATCGCCATCTGTGCCACTGAAGCTTGATTCACCCTGAACAGATACTGGGTGTGATCCCTTCGTACGTACATCCAAGAATATCTCAAACCCTTTGGCATATCACCCATCACCGCCACAATGTACAGAGGCCGGGGCGGCCCTCGACAGTCGACACCTGCCAATGTGCAGTGCCAGAAGTGCCTCAAACGAGATATGTCACCCATGGTTTATCACTTCTTCGACTATTCACTGACACCCTTAGAACGCCATTACTCGTATGAGTGCAAGGAGTCCAGCCAGGCCCGGCCTTATGTCTCGAGGCCCTCCAGAACCCAGCAACTGCGCAATCCAAAGCTGATGCCCGCTCTCACCAATGACAAACCTGAGGAACTTATGAGAAAGTGAGTATCATCTTGCAAGATCCCGCATTCTGATACTGACCATTTGTAGGAAAGGTGTTGCCGATGAAGAGCTGGCGAAGAAGGAGGCCGAGCGGGCCAAGCAGCGGCCGAGGGACGACAGCTCAGACGACGAGGGCGCGCCGCCGAAGCGCCAGAGATCAGCCTCATTTGATTCAGTATCGACCGTTTCAACCCGTCACTCACGCTCGCCATCGCCCCCTCCTCGGCGGCGGTCGCCGTCACCCCTGCCGCAACCACGCCATGACAAACGAGGCGGCCCGGGACCCTCTCGACGTCGTGACAGTCCCGAAGACGACTACTCGCGATCGCGCTCACGTTCGCCAGCCAGGAAACACAGCCCTGCAGATATCCCGCAGCGCAGGCAGCGGTCTTTCTCCAGGGACAGCCACTCGCCCCCTCCGCGACGCGAGCAGCGGTACCGTGAGCGAAGCGCGGATCAGAGTGTGCGCAGCGGACGCTCGCTATCCAGATCTCCCGTCCGCCAGGGCGGCGGCCCAGCACACCCGCGAGGACGCGCCGAGGCTGCACAGCCGGTCCGGCGACAGGAGCCGCCGCGGGAGCGCAGCCTAAGTCCCTTCAGCCAGCGTGTGGCTCTCACACGGTCCATGAATCAAGGAAGATAGAGGGGAAGGTCATGGGGTATCCTAGTTTTTATTGTATTTTCCCAGCGAGGGAGGCACGCATGGGCAATCATGCCGATCAGGCGTCCAGTTCTAAAGCCCCAAGTCTTGGTCTTCCCGTTCCCTCCGCTCATCCTCCTCCTCTTCCCGCTCGCGGACGCGCAGGCCCTCCACCAATGCCACGCCGTCCAGACCCGTCGCTTCGCCGTCGCCTTCCGGTATCGACTTGATCTTGGCCTCTGTCTTTTGGGCGTTGGTGATGCGCTCGCGGACCAGCCGCGCAATGGCGTTGTCGGTCCGCACGTTGAGGATTTCCAGCTTCGCATTAAGGTCTCGTTTCAGATCCCAGTTGGGCTTCTTGGGCTGTAGCTTGAACAGATCGATGCCCTTGTCGTCGGCGGCGTCCTCTGCAGCTTTTTGTTTGACCTCTGCCTCGACCTCTGCAGCTTGCTCCTCCAGTGTCGGCTTGTCCAGCTCTTGAATGGGTGGTGCCTCGAAACCCAGCTTGGGGCCCCGCGTCTCGGGATCATAGTTGCGGCCGGAGAGGTGTAGCTTGGAGACGTCGGGTTCTGCGGGCGGCGTTGCGGCGTGTTCCGACTCTGGTGCTGCAATCTCGTCCGTGGGTTGTTTGCGCTTGAGGTTCTTGAGCTTTGCCAGACGGGCCTTGCGGTCGTCGGAGGCCGCGCTCAGGCTTGCGTGCGAGCTCGACATTGCGGCGATTATGTGTGTGGGATCGAATGAGTGTGTTGCGCAACAGGCGAAGGAGCGTGTGTCTGGAATAGAAGGCTGTCGTGGTGTTTGGTAGAAGTGTAGATAGAATCGGAGAAGGCTGAGAACATTGACATTGAAGGTCGCGGGGCGCAGGCGCGCTTGCCCAGTGCAGACAGCGTGCTGAAGTGCTGGACAGCCTGAGCCACAGCAGGGATTTGGGCCGCTAGCGCGCCTGGCGGCAGCGCTAAGGCGAGAGAGATGGTCCCCGCTTTAAAGTTTCTCGCCCGTGTCGGACTCCAGTCGCGAACGACTTCGGCAGGAGAAGACAGCGGGAAAGACCGCGAGGCGAGCTTCCGACTGTACATACACACCCACCGATCTACCGACCATACTCTCGAGACTTGCGCCGTCTTCACACCCTGCAACGATGCGGCGATCATAGCGCTTTCGACTTTGTACAACATTAATCTTTTTTCATCTGTCTGTATATTACCCTCTTCATGGCTTCTGCTGCCTCCAGACCGTGGCTCCTCCGGCTCGCCCAAGGTCAAATCCCACGCACATCTCGAACGAACCCGACACTCGGCCTAGTCTTCCCGCAGACATCCGAATACAAAAGCAGAACCCAGTGTCTGCAATGCCGCAAGGGCTTCTCGACGTCCTCTGCGTCCGCGACAGGCGGTCAGCAGACGGCAGAACAGGAACGAGAGCCCCTACAAAGAGCAACACCCACCGATGCGCGCCCTCGCCAGGCATCTACGGATTCCCAGCCGCCTGTAGATGAGGTTTCCGACTGGTATCTTGGGTGGAGCTTTGATAAGGCACCACATCCGCCGCCTGGCAAGGCAGTTGACCGAAAGAAACATCGCAAGAAGCCCCAGCGTACTTTGGACGACAATGTCAGGGAAATGGACAAGGCCGAAGTCGCCAAGTTTTTGTCCTGGAGAAGCAAGGTTCGCAACGGTCTGCTCAAACACGTACAGAAGAAGGATTGGAAGCCGAATGCCAATTTTCAGATCCGGAGGCTGAAATGGCTTCTGAGCCACGAACCGGGCGTGGCCATGGCCGCTGCATGGAAAACCCTCGACGAAGAGAGAAGGGTGCGCATTTGGCCCAACATCATGTCGTCGGCCATGTCTTCAACCCCCGAAAACGCCCTCGATGTCCTTCGGGCGACGCTGGATCCTCTTCCGCCGGGCTACGCCGTACACGACGCGATACATTTTCTGGCCCAGTGGCAGTCCGTCCATCCACCGTCAGAACCGGGCCAGCACGCCGACAAACTCGCCGACACGGTCGCCGAAGTTCTCGCCATGTACAACGAGAGCACAGATAGCCGGCTGGTCTTCCGCCAGTCCGCGTTATACCAAGTCATGTCACCCATCAGCACCTCCAAGCTTCACCACCTCTACTCCAAATTCGTGGCCTGCGACCAACGGCTACATCCCAACACTCTGCTTCATATTGCGTCTCGACTCGCAAAAGACCCCATTTACAAGAGCGATGCCCTGCAGATCGCCACGGCCATGGCCGACACTGGAGCCGTCGACCTAGCCACGCCCGCATGGGCAAGCCTCTGCACCACTATTCTCTCAGCAAAGTCACAGCAGGACGAGCAAGAGTCACCACCGTGGAATGTCGAGGCATTCGAGACGCTCCTGAAAAGCGGGCTCAAACCCAATCTGATCAACTTCACCGCCCTTATCCAGTCCCTCTGTGCCTCGGGCAGCTTGGATACGGCGTGGGAGGTGGTGGGCGTTATGGCATCGCATGGCATCGAGCCCGACGCTGTGCTCTTCTCGACCCTACTCAAGGGCGGTAGGCAGGCCATGTCCCCTCCCAACATAGAAAAGACGACCAAGATGGCGGCCGACTGCGGTGTCATTGATGCACCCTTCCTCAACGAGTTGCTTACTTGCATCTACGACTTCTCCAGAGCAGCAGCTGGTCGCCCAGGTATGAACTCGCCACGAGTAGTGCCGGGTTTCTTTCCCATGCTACAGTACTACTCACGCCTATTCCACCTCGAACCCCTCCAGCACCTCATTCCCGTCGACCTAGCGGCATTTGTCAAGCTCGGATTCAGCACTCCGAATCGCTCAGAACACATATCACAAATCTCCCCAGCCCTGGAGCAGGTGGCTGCGGCCGTTCCCGAGAAGCTGAACCCGACAGGTGCCACGCTGGCTCTCATGTACATTGCCTACGTCCGAAGCCTCTCCAAGGCGTCGAGCGTGCTGTCGCTGTACTCGTACATTCGCCAGCTGATCGCCAAGGGCGACAAGGTCTATGCTACGTTTGTACAGGACAAGGGCACACTGCTCCACGACGTTGTCATCGCGAAGCTATGCGAGCATCCGGGCATGCTGAGGGCCGCGCTGGACGTCATCGGCGACATGCTCAAGGCGAAGAAGGCACAGCAGGGAGCTCTACCCATGCCCATGCCTAAGCTCACGTCCAAGTCCACGCCCGGTGCGCGCGTTGGCGTGCTGGGGGCTCTGGCGGCGCAGTCCAACGCTCCCTCGCACCCAGCTCCGAGCATGTACACATGGAGCGTCCTCCTACACGGGTTCATGGCGGCGCGCGAGACGGCATCGGGTGAGCGCATCGTGGCCATGATGAAGGAGAATGGCATGCAGCCGACGCTCGTGACGTGGAACACGTTGCTTAGCGGCTATGTACGCGTCCAAAACGCCAGCAAGGTCATGGCCACGCTGCGTGGGCTCGAGGATCATGGTTTCCAGGCCGACCAGTACACGACGCGTGCGTTCGCTAGGGTCGCCCGTAAGGAGTCAGTTCTCCGGGAGATTGAGATGTTGATGGGCAACTCACAGCCCAGGGCTGTGAAAGGCCTGCCAGAGGGCACCCCTACAGCCGAGTCCAAGTGACGACGCAGAGACAAAATCAAAACAGGCCCCTCTCTTCCAGTGTGTGCTTTTCATTCATCTCACGTGTGTGCTTTATCATGACTGCCATCATAATGATTCTTATTTCTACGGCCCAGCCAGGGTCCCGAGGCCGTACATGCCATAATCCATCGAAGCCAGGTCATCAAGCCCAAAGGACCACATGTCAGTGTCCTGCCCCTGGACGTCAGCCAATGGCCAGCCCAAATCACCCATGCCGTCGAGAGTCGACTCGGACCAGCCCTCACTTCCCTCGGCCGGCGCACTGTCGCCGCTGGGTGATTGTTCTGGCGGGTCGCCGTCGGCAAGACGGAGAAGCATGGCACGAAGAACAGCAGACGCTCGCTTGGCATCAGGTGAGGCCGCGGCGCGCTCGCTCCAGATGTTCTTAGCCGTTCGCAGAGTCTCGATCGTCTTGGCACGGTCAACCCCGGCACTGCGGTTGTCAGCATCCTGTCAAGGCAAATAGTCGCAAAGAGAAACTCACCCAGCGCCTCCCGACTCGTTCAGGTCCAGACACAGCACCATAGCGGCCACCTTAAAATCATGCAGCGTCAGACTTGACAGCATCCACCGATCCTGGTACAAGCGACCTCCTGGGCGGGTCTCCGTGTCAAACTCGAATTGTAAGTTGAGCATGCGCAGGGCAGCAGTGCGGCACACGCTTCGGCAATCATCAAGGGTCTTGTCGTCTCGGCCAGTGGTTAGGTAGGGCCGGTACAACACGCAAAGGGCCTTGCAGTACATTAGCTCCAGCAGTAAACGGTGCATGATGGTGTGCGGTTCGTCGGCAAAGCTGCAGGTCCGGATGGTGTCGAGATACATGCAAGTAGGTAGGGCAGCGCGCCAGGCGGACAGTTCGGCGTGTAAGGCGCGGGCTTCGGCGTTTGAAGGTCGGTCAACGCGCAGGGCGTGCTGGATTACTCTTCGTAGGATGCGGCATAGTATGGCCTTTTGGGCGTAGTAGAGGGTTGGCGTGGCGTCAAGAGGGGTCCGAGGGGCGGGCATGATGGTGGTGTGCTCGTCAAAGTCGTCGTCGGGGTGGTTCCCCGGAGGTAGGGTATCGCACTCTGCGGCATGGACTATGGGCGGCATGCCGAGCTGGAAGGAGAGGAGGAGGTCAAAAGCTTCGACGAAGAACCAGACGCGGCGGCGCATCTCGGCCTCGAAAGGGGTGATGCGGCCCTGGCGCAGGAGGGCGGAGGGATCACGGTGATAGCCGCTGCGCTGGGCGAGGCGTGTGGCGAGACCAAAGATGGCCCAGAGGACAGAGTCGCACTCGCGACTGGCTACATGGCTGGTGTGTGCGTGTATAAGGAGGGCTTCGATGGCGTATTTCTTGTTCTCGAGATACTGGCCAGCGACGAGGCACTGGGCACCTTTGGCGTTGTAAAATGCCGGGGTAGGGAGATCAGGGTCCCTGAGAACACGGGTACGATCCGTGCCGTTGGCCCGTAGGATGATGGCGGATGTGGCGAGGATGGCAAAGAGTATACTGATCCAGAGGAAGCTCGTAGAGCGAGGATTGGCCCAGAAGGCCTCGTACTCGCGCTGGAACTGGCGCACATGGAGGAAGGGGATGGCGGTGTACTTTGCTGCAAAGTACATTCCGACAAGCACGTCGACGTCCTGGCGGCAGGGTAAGCTGGCGAGTACGCCTTCTATGTTGATAGGGTGAAAACCGCCGAGAAACATGTCCTGTTTGGCTTGGAGGCAGGCCTGGGCGGGTGAGCCGGAGAAGGCGATGCCCTCGGGGCCTTCTGCCTTGAGAACGACTTGGATTTCGCGAATGTCGTCCAAAAAGGCAGCCCAGTGCGTGGCGCCGTGATAGATGGGTTCCGACTCGCTGGTATGTGGCGTGTGTTCGGTATCTGCTTCTGCTTCTGTGTTCGAGACGGGGATGTCCTCAGGAGGAGGAGCATTTCCCTCGGCTGCCCCAGCAAGCAAATCTTGCACCATCTTCTCCAGCCTCTGTAGTCGCAACTGCACCTCCTGCTTCGGCGGCTGGAATTTTCCAATCAAGCTAGGCCTCGTCTCTTTGCGCACATCCCCCGCGACGGCAGGGGCAGCAGTGTAGATACACTCTTCCTGACCGCGTTTGACACACGACCCGCATGGCTGCTGTCTATCGCAACGCAGCTTACGGGCGCGGCAGTGTGCGCATGAGATGGCCTGACGATTGCGCTTGGTCACCTTTTGACTGTCCGGGGCCGGGTGAGCGCGGAAAACGGTGGTAAAGGGCGACAGGCCGGGCATGGCTTCGGTGTTGGTGTTGGCTTCGGGGGTGTGCCGGGAATATGTGGGACCCGGGGTCGGAGTGGCGTCTTGCTGCTCCGGGGGTGGACGGCGGAAGGGTGCACACTCTCTTGACAGAACGGGTCTTCGCAATTGTCCGTCTTTCCGGTCGATGGATTCCCAATCAATATGTTGTGTTTGATGAGAACTCCGACATGTCCCCATTTGAGGGGACGAGGCCCCTTTCATAACTCCGCGCCAGTTCCTTCGCCCCGGACATGGCGGCGGATTTAAGGAGTTACCCAAAACAGTAACTCTCTCCTCCGAGACCCACCCTGAAGTACTACTCCTCTATGCGCTCTACTACCACAGTCTACTCATCCTCCCACGCGCGGTCCATTTGTCTGGCCACCCCAGGCAACTGACATCTCTGAATGATGGCCAGATATCTGGAAGACCCATCCACGGCATGCCGCATTGGGCCATCGACAGCCCCGGCCGTCGCCCTATCTCCAGACCACCCCCTGAGAGAACTAAGCATCATCCCCTCATGACTTGATATAAAACTGATACTCTGCCGCCTTCACCATGATACTCCAGACTCAGCATCAGCATCTCATCACACCTACCCCACAGACCACCCCATTACAACCATCACCATGTCTCTCCCCTCCACCACAAAAGCCTTCACCGTCAACAGCATCCGCTCCCCTCCAGACATCACCATCAACTCCATCCCCGTCCCCAACCCCGTAGCCTCCGGGACCTGCGCCGTCCGCATCCTCGCAGCCTACGTCAGTCCCGGCTGGCCCCTGTTCTACGACGGCACACTCTCCTACCTCAGCTTCCCCCTCCCCTTCGTCCCCGGCAGCCATGCCGTAGGCCGTGTCATCTCCGCCGGGCCCGACGCCGCCCAGCTACGTCCCGGCGACCTCGTCTTCATCGACTCCTACATCCGCGCTCGTGACGACCCTACCAACACTCAGATTCTCCTCGGCCTGCACGAGGGCTCGACCGAGGCCTCCAAGCGTCTCATGCGCGATGCCTGGCGTGATGGCGTTCTCCGAACTGTGGCCACCGTGCCACTCGAGAACGTAAACCGGCTTGACGAGTCTGCTATCGACCGTCTGGGCTATACCCCCTCCGAGCTCGTCATCGCCCTGTCCCGCCTTTTGGTTGCATCTGGCGGTGTTGCCGCAGCCCATCTCCGCGCTGGCCAAACTGTCATTGTCGGGCCTGCTACTGGCCACGTGAGTATCCCTGACTTATTTAACACACGAAATTTAGCATGCTGACGTCTCCTCTAGTACTCCGGCGCAGTTGCAGAAGTCGCCGTTGCCCTCGGCGCCCGCGTCATTGCTCTAGGCCGAGATGCCACCAAGCTCAAAGCCATGAGCGACGCCCTCGCCACCATCTACCCACGCAGCGCACGCATCCAGACAGTCGAGACCGCAGGCGACGCCGAAACAGTCACCGCTGCCATCCGCGCCGCTCTACCTACCGGCTCTGCCGGAGCAGACGCCTTCTTCGACATCAGCCCCGGCTCCGGCATCCAGCCCGCCCACATCGTCCCAGCTTTTGCCGCCTTGCGTCCCGGCGCAAAGGCCATCCTCATGGGCGCCATCTTCGGCGACCTGCAGGTCAACTACGCTAGCATCCTCTTCCGCAGTATCACCATCAAGGGTCAGTACATGTATACTCGCGAAAATGCCACCCAGATGATGCGCATGGTCGAGGCCGGCGTCGTCCGTATCGGCAAGCTCGCAGGCCATGAGGTCCAGGGTGAGTTTGCCCTGGAGGACTGGGAGGCTGCCTTTGTCGCCCTCAAGGGCGCCCACGGCTGGGGCAAGGGCGTGACGTTCACTCCAGGAGACGAAGCATAGTGGTGAAGCCGAGGCTGGCGAGCTATGGGCCTGAGTCCTGTTCTAGACCATGATAAAGTATAGAGTCTGTTTTAATCATACACCTCCTGCAGATACTAAAACGTGAAGAAGTGGTTAAATCCATGGAGTTTTCGAGTGATCAAGTCGGCCGACATGTCCAGACAATTCAGCTGCCAGAGCTGTTCATTTCCTAGACCTAGGTACTCGGATATCGCAAGGTAGACATGTGATCCTTCATCTACGTGTCATCTGTCCAAAAACACTCCTCCCCTACATTAACAACTCCCCGATAGAAACCGAGGTACAAAAGGCAAATGGCTCGCTGTCTAGAACGAAACAGGCGTACCGCTGACTCTGTGTCCGAGTGGGACTCTTCTGCTTTTACGTCACCATACCAGGCTGACCCCGCAACCTCCCTCTCATCATCAATAGGAAATAAAGGCAGAAACGAACTAGATGACTGGCTTTTGAAGACATTGTACAGTGACCATGCGTAAGGGACGGGGTATCATAGTCTCGCAAACATGACCGAAATCAAAATGGGCAAAAAAGAACTCGTTGGCTTCATCGCGTTCATGACGAAATGCCCCTCAGAACTCTGGCGGGGTTACCGACGACAATCGTAAAAGGGGGAACATCCTGTGAGACGACACGTTAGCCCATGGAATCACGAATATTCACCGCCCTACAAGTGAAGACGTACCTTGGTCACAACAGCACCGGCGCCGACGGTGCTACCCTTGCCAATGGTGCGGCCGGGGAGGATGGTGGCGCCGCCACCGATCCAGCAGTCTGGCTCGATGGTGATGCCGCGGCCCAGCTGCGGCCCCTTGCTGCCCTGGCGCCTCTTGGGGTCGATCGGCAGCGTAGCGGTGAAGATGTTGACGTTGGGCCCGATGTGGCAGTTGTCACCAATCTTGACCTCGCAGGTGTCCATGACGGTGCAGCCCCGTCCAATCACCACGTTCTGGCCGATGGTGATGTTGTACCCGTAGTCACAGACAAAGGGGGCTTCGACAACGACGCTGTCGCCGACGTGGCCCACGTTGGTCACCGGGGATGCTAGAGTCGGTGAGATCTGGATCGGATCCCGGGGACTCAGGATCTCCCGGAAGAGACGGGCGCGCTCCGTCGGGGACACGCCGTTGTTGGGGTTCGTCGAGTTGTTGAAGCGCCAGCACGCGGCGCTGCAGCGCTCTCGCTCGAGAACCAGCTCCTTGTCGAACGGGTAATAATGCCGACCCGAGAGCATCTCTTCCTTCTGCGTCTTGGGCCTGCTGCCCGAGTATTGCGTGTGCGACAAGGCCAGCTGCGCCGCGACCTGCGGGTTGGTCGCCGCCGTTGTCTGCGGGGTCGGGCTGTTGGACCTGGTGGCGTGCAAGATTGTGATCTGGGGTAACGTGTTACCGGGATGCGGAGTCTCTGGCTCGGCCCTGCTGCGGTCGTGCAGCGGCGGTGGCACGCGCTGGTACTCCTTGCGTTCCGAAAAGCTAGCCTGCTGCGGCGGGCCTTGCGCGCTCACGGGCGTCGGGAAAACGTTGGCTGGGGTGTAAGGGAGGGCCGAGAGCTTGTGTTCGGGGCTGGCCACGGATGCACTCGGGATGGTCGAGGCAGTCGCCCTGTCATCATCAGTCATGAGCGGGCGGCCCTGCGGCGGGTCGATCCGAAGTGGCTGTCCTCGAGAGTACGGGGGAAGGGGGTCTCGTCTCGGGGGAGGCGCAACGGGCTGAGGGCCGTACGGGCTCTGCTGCGGCATGCCATAGGCGCCGGGCGGGACGTAGCTGGGGTCCTTGGACTCTAGCGGGATCGCCGGGATCTTGTTGTCCGGCTTCTGCCATCCCGTGCCACGCTGCGGCGGGTAGCCGGCGCAGAGAAAACCGCCACGAATGCAGTTGCTGCCTGTCCGGACTGTCAGCTGTGTCTGGGCGGGGAACATAATCTTGTGAGGTAACCTACATTCGGGCTTTTGTTCGTCGCACTTCTTCTTCCTCTTGCGACAGGTCAGACATCCTGTCTTGGTGCGGTTGCTGAAGTTGCGCTTCCTCTTCTTAGGATCCGAGTGCAGCACGGGGTCTCGTGAGCCTCCGGGTGTGTAAGGGCCGTACATGCCCATGGAGCGGTCGTCAGCATCAGGGCTCGTGTTGCCATAGTCGCTGTTGTTGTCTGCCTGGTCGGCTGCCCGCCTCAGAGACTCGCTGATTTGTTCCTCAGTCTGGCCGTGGGCGGAAGATGCCGAATGCTGCTGGTCATAGTAGCCACGGTCGTTCCGGCCGTCCCGCGAGTACCACGAGTCGGCGTGAGATCGCGACATGTCCTCGCTGTAAGGACGGCGCTCTCGGTCTCGCTGGGGTGTGTCGTAGCGGTCCCGAGGCTCGGGGGGATGCGCCTGGGTCGCCGTGTCCGGAGTGCGTTCCTGGACCGGCTGGGTGTGCTCTCGATCTCTGCGCAGCTCGGCTGAATCGGAGCGCTTCCTCTTGTGGGAAGCGTCGGCATCAGTGTCGGCATACCCTCCTCCTCCAGTGCGGTAGTGCGGCCTGTCGATGCCAGAGGCGCTCCATGTGTTTCTTTGACTTGGGGGCTCGACTGCTGCTGGCCTTGACTCTGAGATGGGCGGTAGTGACGGCGGCTGCGGTGGCGGATGAGAACGGTCATCTGATGCGGGCTTCTTTGCCTCTGGCGCAGGGGCGCTGGGTGCTTCAGAAGCCTTGGGCGAGCCGCCGTTGAGTGCTGTGAAGCTAGACATGGCGGCGGTTGTTGGTGTGTAAAGGGATGATGGGATGAGTGATGGACGGCGGCAGCGGCGTTGGCGCTGCGTCCCTAGACTTTTTGTTCGAGTCGCGAGGCGACGCTACGCTTGCGCGGAGGGCGGGCAGATAGATTGCCGAGCTGGCCGCGGTCTCGTCTACTGCAATGACCAGGATGTGTAAACACCCGCGCTGTGTGTAAAGGGTGGTGGTGGATGGGTGGTCAGTGAGATGACTTCAGGGCGTCAATCAATGCCCCAATCAGGGGGGTCGGGCCGAGGGCACTGACTGGCGGATCGCCTGGAATCCCGGGACAAGGAGGTCGGTCCGGCGAAACCACACGTTTTCGCGGCAGATGCTGCGGGATGTGGACTTGTCGGTCCAAGGGGATTGACCGGGGTGGTGATGGGTCCGTCGCGTTGCGGTGGAAAGAGCCCCGACCAATCTGATATGATGGATGGGCGGTGTCCGTCGGCGAGAATGCGCAACCCGACTGAGCCCCGAACTATCACAAGCCCGCACGCAGGTTCGGTTCCCCCAGCTTCCTTGCGCAAGGCGTAATGTGACGTGTTGCGTGGCTCTGCTTTCGAGGTGCTCTGCTGCTCTGCCGTGATTTGGCTTGGCAATGCTAGATGGTCGAGTTCTTGGCGAGGCAGTGCTCTGCTGGCGCTTGACGAGAAATTAGTAGGACGCCCAGGATGCCGCCAAAGACGGAATGGCGGACACGGATGAGTCGAATCGAGCTGACACTAGGCTGGTGAAAGCAGGAAAGCAATTTCTTGGCAGGAGCCGTCGTGGGCGCAGTGAGTGCGGAGGCGAGTCACGGGGCGGGCGGCAGAGATGAATTCGTTCTTCGTGTCGTGGTGGGCGATGCGGACGGGCGGACGGACGAGCGAGCGAGCGACGGTGAGTGAGCGAGTGGCCGAGTCGAATCGAGGGCGGATGGGCGGTAGACGGAGGGTTCGGACAATGACTCGGGGCGCTGTGGTAGCTTTTTGTGATTAATGATGCTGCCTGGCAATAGATTGCCCGGGTGGAACAGGTCCAGGTCCGGGGCCGGGTCCGGAGAAGCGAGATCGAGGAAAGAGTAGGTAGAAAATGGCGAGAGTCGCGCGGGGGGACGATGAAAGTATTTCGGTGGTCTTTTGTCCCGGGAAGGATTTGGGGCGCGCTTGACGGTTTGACGCGCGATTATGCTGCGCCTGTTGGAGAAGGGAGCGAGGGGTAAGATGGCTGGGGGTGTGGCCAGCTGATTTGGCGGTCGAGGGAGAGAAGCGAGCGAGCGTGAGGAGCTGGAATGTCACCGAGACTCGACAGGCGTAAAAGTAGAAGGATGTTGTCTGGTCGCCAATCCCATCACGGACCTCCTGGGTCTTCTGTCCAAGCTTCGCTCGCGCGTTGTCTAGTGTGCCCAGTGGTGGTGTGAGGCAAGTCGGTCGAGGTGTCGATGATGTGTTGCGTGTGTGTAGTAGGGATGGACTCCGGCTCCTGGAGAGGGTGGGAAAAGGGGGGGAGGTCGGGAAAGGTGGGAAAGAGATGGTGGGAGGCTAGGGAATAAGAATCCAGACGCGCCGGTCAAGCAGCAGCAGCAACAGCAGCGGCAGGACGGAGGATCATGAGGCAAGTCCTGTTGGAGACGGTGACGGTGGTGCGGTGTGTGGTGCAGCGCAGTGTAGTGCAGTGCAGAGCGGTGCGGTGCGGTGCGGTGCGATACCTCGACCCCAGCCAGACAGGCCGGCCGGACCTGACCAGACCAAACCAGACCAGACCAGGTCAGGTTGGCTGCGACGTACAGTGCTTTTCCTCTCTTCCTATTTTGGACTTGGCGAATGGACTGAACTCCCCTCCTGTACCGGCCGATGGATGCAGGATAGGACCACTGGCAGGCAGACTGGATGGACGCCCTGAGATTCGCTTCCAGGTTCGCCGGATGAACAGGGACACCAAACTGTGGGAAACAAACCCTGTCAATCCTCTGTCTGACGGGAGTGCCAGGGCAAGGTTGAGTTCAGGTACTCGTAGGTGAGCGCTCAAGGCAAGGCACGGCAAGGTGTGTGTGAGTCTGAGGTGAGGTGGGTGAAGTGGGTGAGGCAGGCGGGTGTGCGCGCTGGCCGCTGGCCGGTCGGAGTCGGAGTCGGGGAGTGTGCACACAAACTGCAGGCGCGTGTGGGTGTGAGTTTAGCGTATCCGCGCCTTGCGGACTCGGCGGGCAAGGGTGCAAGGGAAGGAGGGGGGGGGGGGGGGGGGGGGGGGGGGGGGGCGGGTCAGCAACGGGCTCTTCCGGCCACGCCCCTCCTTCTTCTCAGATGCCCCTCCCCTGCGCCCCTCTCTCCTTCCTTCCCAAATTCTTCTCTCCCACTTCGATGACCCGACCCCTGGACCGCCCCTTCCGTCCAAGGTCGCGAGCCACATTTATGAATGTTCCCCAGCGGCAGGAGCACCCTGAACGAGATGGGAAGACAAGTGGACGGTACAACCAATGCTACCTGTCTCCTCCAAGCGAGCTCATCTGGCAGGCAGTTGCCCCTGGTCCACGGTCCGTCCGCGCAAAGCGTCCAATGACAATGGCCGCCGATGGTGGGCATCGACATTGGAGAAAAGCGCCGCTTGGCATCCACTTCTGTCTCTTTCTCTCCGGACAATCAATCACCAGCCCAGTCCAGTCTCCTGTGCTCCGTGCTCCACGGTCCCGGTCAACTTCTCTAGTTTGTTTCTGCCCCCGTTTCTGCTTCTGCGTCTATTCGATCAAGGACTCGCAGACTACAGACTTTCTGTTTCTGACCTGACCCCTCCACCCCGCCAGCAACATCGACTTCCGGACTTCCCAGCGACCTTCAGCTCCGGCCCGGACAAGCGCTTGTTTGTGCTGCCCTCGCCGTCTGATGACCCGCGGGTTTTCGCCACTGGTTTGCGTCCATTGCACAGGAAGCCTGCCGCCCTTCTGCCCCGGTACGGCGCTTGCTGACGGGCCATTCCGACAGGGGACATCGATGTTTCTCTACCCTGCTCACCAGCTTGGCGCCCAATGTCCAAAATCGCACCTCGAGGGTTGGGTTCACTGCACCCAGGGACCACCGTCACAAGCCAGACCACGAATAATCCACCGCCGCGCCGTTCCTGGGCTCGCCTACCGACATTTGTGCCATGCGTGGCTTCTCGTGGCTTTGTGGCTAGCTACCGACCTCGACCGTTGAATCGAATCATAATTGGACTAACAAACGGTGTCGGTGGCGGGCGCGCGCGCATAGCGACCTGCGCGGCCCCTTCTCGTAGCGACACCAGGGCGTGGTCATATGGCTCTCCCCCAAGTATCTCCATCCATCTCCCTCGTCTCCCAGGTCGACAGGGGTCCGAAGCGGGTGATCAATGAGAAACCAACCCAGTGCCGCTGCCAGCCACTCCAGCGCCTGTCTGTGTCCCTACGAGTACTAAGCCGGCGATAATGTCTCGCTCCTCTCAACTCATGGTTGTACCGCCGCAGCGACTTATCCGTTGCAACCGACACCTGTCCAGACAAAAAGTACGTCAGGCGGAGCGGCACTCGCGAACCAAGCAGGCCTCCGAGATAGTCTTACGTCCTCGGCCCTCGGTCTCGCACAACATTACCATCAATCGACACCTCGACGACCAAAGACTCCCACGAAACTTTCGGTGTTCAAGCAACCAGCCGCAGCAACCGCTTTGGACGACCCAGCACCCCGTATCCTACGACTCGCGCCAGGCAGCCGCGACAGACACCACTAAACCACATCAGACGGACAGCACCACGGGGGCCGACATTAACATTCCCCGGTCGAGGTGCTCAGATCCCTCTCTCGACTGACGCGTCGTTGAGTGGTCGTCAAGTCACGACGAAGGCACTGACGGTGAAGCCAGACCCAGTCAGGCTACTGAGGTGGCCCGGTACGAGTATCGCCGTCGTCCATGTGTCCCACCACCACCCTGTGCATATCCCGGCGGCACAGCTCGGGTCGGATCCCCCGCCGCGCGCCATGGAAAGTGGATCCTCCGACTGTCGAAGCTCCAGTTTTGGGGGGCAGCAAACAAGCGACCCGATTATGACAGCAGCCGCCGTGTCGAGGAATTTGTTCGGCCCGCGAAATGCAAGCTGACGGCTTTTGGCGAGGTTGTCCGGCCCCGTGGCTGTCGAGCACTCACTGCAACTGCATGCTGCCGCGACTGTCATTGTCTTCATCCGCCGCGGCTCGTTTCGCGAAACACGGCAAAGAAAGACATCGGCTTGCTCGCCAGCCCCTGTACGTATGTGCAGTACGTACTCGGCTGGCGTGGTCAAGATTAGCCGAAACCGCAGCATGTCGACCTGGTGGTGATCTTCCCCTCAAGGCCGGCTGGTCTGCACCTGCCTTGTCTTCAATGAAACCACCCTCGGCCCGTAGGCCTGCTCGTCTCTTCAGGAACGCAGTTGGACGAGGTTTCACTTGCCCGGGGCAAGACAAGACAAGAAGAGGGTGCGTGCCTCGCTATGACCTGCAGCCAACCACCATTCCATTTTTAGGCACGAGCCATCTGGTTCCTTCGGCGTCGATTGCCAGTTGTGTTGCGGCTGTCGTCGACGGACGACGCGACATGTCGGGGCGGCCCTTTTGAGGCGGCAAGCCGCGACGGAGCGCGGCCACCAATTGCGCCCCGGGACCGCGGGATTGTCTCTGCTTGGCGCAGTGTCCCATTTTCCACGTCGATGCGCCGAATTTCCTTCAAGCCAGGTTTGTCTTGTCATCGCCTGGATTTTGATCGCCCGTTTTCGTATCAATGACACGGTCTTGGTACAGAAGCCGAAGCGCCGGTCGACCAGGATGCTCTGTCGGTCAAGACAGCCTCATTCGTCGTATCGGAGGTACATCTTCGCCCCAGCCTGACGCTTAAGCCGAGAACTTTGGATACGGCAAACAAGACTACCAACATAGATACTCACCTGCAGCACACCCTTGCGCTGTTATCACGGACAGACAGGCTGCCGCTTCATGCGTCAGTCGAGAACGTGACGGGCTGCGGACGACTTCATCTGCAAGAAGCCAGGTATTTTTAGATACGACCCCTGGATCGACGTGCATTTTGCATTCTCCATCATGTTTAGGGCCAACCAGTTGCCCTACTCATCTACCCCAGACTCGACGGCGGCATTGTGACGCCTGGCGTATCGTTCAGTTTCTCGTGCACCACTTGCAGGTCTCTAGGGGTGCCTTCTCGTCTTTCCACGTCAAGGGCTCACTTTTGAGAGACCCGTCCGCCCGGGGCGTCGTTGGTGGATGCGCTTGCGGCGGGAGGAACAGGCGCCATCGGCAAATCACACCACCAGTCTTGAGCGTCGCTTGGCTTGTCCGTGTCTCAGGCAGCCGGGCTGTGGACGGTGAGCGACGGGAGAAGAGAGGGGCGGCATCGCCCCTTCGGGTGACACTGCCAAACCCTGCCACGCCATGCCATTGGTGCATCATCAACACCGACTGACCAACGAGGAGCGGCGGGAGAGATGAGAGGAGCGATGGTTGCCAACCGCATGATGCCATCACACAGCTATTTCTAGGGCTTCGTGTTGCATCGCATGAGTCCGTCTTTTCCTTGCTTCGACATCCACCACAAAGAATGGATCTCGGCCTTGGGCGCAACATGTCGCGTCACGGGATCTCCGGGGCGATATGCGGTTTCGCCAGGAGGGTCCGCGGGAATGCCCATATCCAAGTATCGAACCACGTCTGCCGACGACCGGACGTCAAGACGTTGAGAAGGCGGCCAAGAGTTGCGTTGGCCAGGGCCTAGAAAGCATGTGAAAGTGCCTCGGTATGAGCCGGGGACTACAACGTCGCAGTCGCAATTTGCCGTCGTTGGACTCGGTAGCGACCCCAGGAGAGGCGTCATCTGGTGGACGGGCTCCGTCCGTCGACCCAGGAGGACCCGGGCTGGCTGACTGACAGAACGGTGGATGGCGGGCTCACGACGGTATTTGTTGGCTATGTGTGCAGGACGCCAGCTGCCCGCCCAGAACAGGTTGATCCGGCTCCGTTCCCGCTCGTCGTCGTCAACAGAGGCGCCCCGCATCGCCAGGGGTCCTCCCCATCGGTGGTTGGGGGGTACCTGGGTCCCTCGACGGCGCGCAAGTGCTGGCAAGCTTGGCGGATGGCCGAGGAGGATCGGGTTTCCGCCTGTCCCCTGAGCCCCGCCTGCGCTTGTGAGAGGGCCTTGGCGGCAGGCAGGGTCAGGGACGCTATGCGCTGACGGGCAAGACGGGGTTTGGCAGACGCAGCGTCGTGGCACAGCCATGGTTGGTCGCGAGGGGCCGTCACATTGGAGGGGACGCTGGAGGTGTGGGCTGGTGTTCGCTATACTCGTACTCGCGGCAAGCAAGCACCAGCCGGCTTGCTCCAGCCTCGCGCGGTACGTGCTGGCCTGCTGACCTCGGGACGGGCAGCAGGATGAGAATTTTCTCATGCGTCATGGACCGACTCGGAGCCCCTCGATGGGTCCTCCGTCGGCTTGTTGTTGGTACTGGCAATCCCACCTCTGACAACACGAGATGAGGTGGCTTGCTCGTGTATTCAACACGGTGGGTGGCACTCTTTTCGCTCGCATCGGGCTCCAGCCGGACGGACCATGACGAGACGGCCGGAGTCGGAACGGAGCCCAGCACCCATGGGATGGTATTTGGGAAGACCGACGATGCATTCTGTCATCATTGAAGATGGATGACAAGCAACTCAAAGTTGAGCAAATTGCTCCCGACGATATGTCCCGTCGGTTTGGAAAGGAAGGACGCCACTGTGGAAGCGACCGTTGATCCCGTGCCAGACCCTCGGGCAGCAAGGCACGGTACCAGCCGTCGCTCGGTCGGCGGTGTGTCGCCAGCAACTTGACCCTGGACGGGAAACTCCTTTTAAGCGGCACACGAGGAATTTAGCGTCCCCGACGGGCTCCACGGCCTTTCTAGCGACTAGCGAGCCCGGGCAAGCGCGCTGCGGCAGGGATGTCCCCGCTCTGTTGCTGTCCCTTGACTCCCGGTCTGTCAGGAACCCGTGCGATCGACACAGGCTTATGTCAGCGGCCATATGTCACCCACATCACACACGAAGCACGATCGAGCCATTCACGTTGTCTGGAAACTGCATCTACGAAATCCAACAGACATGGTTCGGTCGGCAAATGGCCTCATCTGCTTGGCCATAGATCTGTATCACATGGGCCGTGGTATCAGGCCGTTGTCTGCAGCCAAGTTCGCTCTCATAGGTTGAGCGTCACTTGAAACGCTTGCCATCCTTCACTTCACATTCTGCCAACGACATGCCAAAGCATGACCTCATTCAATACATTTCAAATGACACCCAGCAACGACAAAAGGACCAAACACCCTCTCGACTTCCAGCTTAAAATACACCTTCATGTATGTACGTCGTCACCACGACATGAATCCTTCCCAGCGCATCGCCGATATCTTGACCAATAACAGCGACCCCCACACATCTACGCGCCCACTAAGCGCCCCGACGACAACCACCATGCCGGCATCACCACATGCCCCAGAACATTTCCATCGGGCCATATAGTTCAAGATCGACCCTCCCCACGAGTTACCCATGCGTATCTCATGCATGGCCGGCGTCAACACGTTGCTATTTCCATCATCCCTACAGCGTCCGAGCCGCCTCATGTCGCCCTCCGGCATGCCCGCCGGGACAAGAGGTGACGGCATCGCCGACTCCCTCCTGGCGTTCCGGGACGCAGGATGAGGCGTTACGCCCTTGCTCTCCGGGACCTGCATTCGCCAGAAAACTGCACACCCCTTCCGTGGTGGTATCGCTGCCGCCCCCTGTGGGAGATCCCATCGAGTCACCATCCATCTACCGACAGCTTCCTCTCAGGGACCAACAACCATCATCAGTCCCAGTCCCTCGGCGGCTCCTTTCCAGGAACTGCACAGTCTGCATGACTGTCACCTTCTCATGATTGGACATTCTCATCTAAGGGTCCCGGTGCCTGACGTCCCCCAGCCGGTGTTCCCAACGGCTGCTTCCCTCACCCCATGGCTCCGGGCCCACGGCACATGGACGAGGACCCCCCAAGACCTCCCGGGGAATTACACGCCCAGGCAGCCGGGACAGCGAGGGGGGCGGCTGCCGTCTGCAAGTGGTACACATGCGCACCCCCTTTATTATTAGCCCGCCAACCAAAGTGGCCGCTGCTAAATAAAGAGGCCAGCCTCGCGTCTGCAGCCGCCTTGCTTAATGAGACGTCACTCCATCGGCCAGACCTGTTTCGTTTCGTTTCGCTGCCCTGTCTCTCCTCGCTCGAAGCACCTGCATAGGTAGCTTGATATACCATCACCGTTAGCCAACGCTCCAGACCTGGCTCCTGTCATCTGACGCTTAGTCTGACAGGGGACCACGCGGCCTGGCTCCGAAGCACCTCAGGACGCCAGCTCGAAATAGAAACACCAGGGCACAGCTGCATGGAAACCAGCTCGTGATCAGGAAACGTCCATCCACGACCTATACACCCCCTCTTTCCCGAGATCGATGAACCACTCAGACCTGTTCTCTCGACCTGTCAGTTTCACAAGATGACATCGCGTAGGGACCGAAAGCGGGGGAGGGAGAGGAACAATGCATCTCGTATTAGCCAGGCTCGCGCCGGCATGGGTCATTATACAGCATCCCACTGACCCCGGTGTGTTCTATTTCTTCTGCCTCTTGGCGCTCTTATCGTCGCTGACGGTGCTCAGAACACTGGCGCTTCGTTTATGTGCCCCGCTGCTCCCTGGCCTGCGTTCGTTCGTGGCGGAGGGTTCGGCAGCTGGGACAGTCGCGTCGTCCGCGGTATTGTCATCGCCAGCATCCTTGACGCCCTCCTTGTCATCCTCGGGGGCCTCAGCTGCCTCTGGTGCTGCTGCTTCTGCCGGTGTGGCCTTGGCCTTTTGCGGCGTCGGCGGCTCCTTGGGCTTGAGCTTCTCCTCTCGCTCGGCTTTCTTGGCAGCCTCGAGCTTGAGCTCTGCATCGACCTTGTCCGTGACCTTGCGCGCGTCGATGAGGCTGTTGATGGCGCCCAGGAGCTGCTCGAACTGGCTCGTCACTGCGGACGTCGGCATGATAAGGCGGCCGGGGATGTCGAGCTCCGCGAGCACATTCGTCATACGTGTCTGCTGCTGGCCCGACTTTGACGTGAAGAGCTTGTTGATGCGCTCGTACCGGAACGTCGGTCCTGGCGGCAGCCTGTCGTGGTAGGTGACGCCGTAGATATACTTTTCCGCCTCGGACAGCTTGCGCCGTTCCAGCGCCTGTTGTCCCTTTTTGCCGCCGCCGGTGGCCTTTTCTGTCGTTGGTGTCTGGGCAACGCTGCTGCTGATCGAGTCGCGGTGATGACCGGCCGGAGCGGCGGCGATGCTTTCGCGCCTGGAGACGCCACCCTCTGCGGTACCAGGGGCCGTGGCGGACCCCGGCTGGCCTGGCTGAGATGGACTGACGCCGTCGGCGGCCATGAGAGACTTGCGCTTCTTATTCTTGTCTGCAGCCATCATGTTCTGGAGCAGCGTCTGTAGGCCGGCGCTGGACTTGAAGGCGCTCATATCCTGGTCCGTGTGTGGGTAGTCGAGGCGAGTGTACAGGTCGTGGCGAGCCTCGTTGAAGGAAATGTTGCGCGCCATGATGCGCTTGACCTCGACGAGGAGCGACTCCTCCTCGTTGGCTTCCTCCTTTGTCCGCGACAGGGCGTTGATGGCAAAGTCCTTGCGCATCTTCTCCTGGCCGGGATTGAAGTTTGCCATAGTCTCGTGCAGGCTGTACTCCTCCTTGGTCATATACTGGACGGGCGTTTGGGCGGCCATCATCTTTGCGGCGATGGCGTAGTAGCGCGCCTTGAGGTCCTCCATGGATCGCGGCTTCGGCACGGGGATGATGGCTTTACTCTCATCCCCATCGGCCGACGCCTCGCCGTTGATCGCCTCGGGCATGTAGTCGTAGCGGTCCCATATCAGAGGCCACCGCAGGTCAAATTCCTTGACCAGATCCATCAGGTAGTCTGTCTCATCTTTGGTCCAGTCGGCGCTCGCGAGATTGGACCGGTACTGTTCGTCGGTGTACTGGGGCACTTGGACGTGCACGTCGAACTTTGCGAATGCTGAGTCCTCGAGCGCCGCCGGCTCTTGTGTCGTGCCTGCCCCATCGGCACCCTCTGTCGTTGCTTCCGCAGCCGTAGCTCCCTCTTCGCCATCAACCGGTGCAGATGCCGCCGTCTCCGTCGTCTTCCTCCGCCAGTGCCTTAGGACCAGTGTGGCCTCGTCATGACGCGCCGAGTTATGGAATGACTTGAGCTCCCACTTCTGGGCGGGCTTGCGGTTAAGGTTGCGCCGCTTCTTGAAGACGGAGGTCGCGGGAACGATGGCGATGGGGTTGTCGCCGCCGAGGTTCTGCACCTCCCTAGCAAGACCCTTGAGGTTCTGCCGTGATGCTGAGGTTTTCTGCTTTTTTGACGGACGCGGGCCCGCGTGCGCGTCCAGGTTGAGGACGTCGCGGAGGTCGGAGGAGGCCATGATGAAGGCTGGTTGTGCTAGTCGTCGAGGATTCAATCGGGCAGGTGCCGGTCGGGAAAGCGCGATCGCGTCAGTAGGGAGTGTTTATCGTGGCCATCCAATGCGAAATAATGTTGTGGATGCTACCGGCGAAATGGTTTCGGGATGGGATGCGCTGGATTCGAGGAGTGTCGTGTTTTGTCGATGATGAATGATTGGAGTTTGCATTGCAGGTCGGGAGTTGTCAGCGTGCCGCGAGGATCCCGTCGCGCCAAGGTTGGATCTTCTTTAGAGGAATTGCCCCACATTATGCATAAGGCACGTACCGCCTTCCATTTCACTCGTGCTGATTTCGGGACTTCCATCGTGTAGTACTTGGGCCCCAAAAGGTCAAGACATATCATCAAATTCATCCACGTCGACCAGATTTATATGTTCAACTAGAGTTGAACTGTCAGTCAAAGTTGGACCAAGAACACTTGAAGGTGCAAGGTGATTTTAGGAGTGGTGAACAAAACGGGTCCCCAAAAGTACCAGCACGCTAGTCCCAATCAAGCCCCATCACCCAAGGCGCCCCGTGGTAAAACCCAAGAGCCACGAGCAAGCGGGCCACCTATCCCGATGAAGCTACCTGTCGTGAAGTCCATCAACCATCACCACCGCCAACACCTCCCTCCCAGCGGCGCCCATCTCTCTCGAAGAGTTCCCTCGCCAATTGGACCAACCCGACATACATCTCCAAGACCGACAAACCTCCCACAACAATGAGGGCCTTCCTCCCCCTCCTCTCCCTCAGCGCCGTCGCGCAGGCGCTCTACTTCTACATCGACGGCACCACCCCCAAGTGCTTCTTCGAGGAGCTCCCCAAGGGCACCCTCGTCGTCGGCCACTACACCGCCGAGGAGTGGGACGACCGGCTGAACAACTGGGCCAAGCACGACGGTCTCAGCATCTACATCACCGTTGACGTGCGCGGTCCCCCGTCTCCCAGCATCCTTCCCTCGGACTGACACCTCTACAGGAACTCTTCGACAACGACCACCGCGTCGTCGCCCAGCGCGGCGGCTCCGCTGGCAAGTTCACCTTCTCCGCCGCCGACGCCGGCGACCACATGCTCTGCTTCACCCCCTCCTCGACCTCTGGCCGCGCCGGCTGGCTCAGCCAGCACTCGCAGAACGGTGGCGTCCGCCTCACCCTCGACCTCGCCATCGGCGACTCGTCCCAGATCGAGTCTTCCGACAAGGACAAGCTTCAGGACATTGCCACCCGCGTCAAGGACCTCAACGCCAGGCTGCAGGACATTCGTCGCGAGCAGGTCTTCCAGAGAGTGCGTCCCTGACCCCTGACACCCCCTTTTCTGGCACACCACATACTAATCCATTTCTCTCCAGGAGCGCGAGGCCGAATTCCGCGATCAGTCCGAAGCTACCAACTCCCGTGTCGTTCGTTGGATGTTCATTCAGCTTGCCGTTCTCGCTGGTACCTGCACCTGGCAGCTGTCTCATCTGCGGAACTTCTTCATCAAGCAGAAGCTCACGTAAGGGAAGTAAAAGGAGGATAATGCTACCAAGGTCCACAGACTTATGGATAGGCGAGATGAGGCGGGGGCTATCATATAGAGTATGGCAGATTCTCGCTCATAGCAATGGAGAGTGTCAGGGAAGGGCTCAAATGGCCTCGACTCTGATGATGTTGTTTATTATTCCCATCTGGCGTAGGGAGGAATAGGCACCGTGTCAATACGGAAATTTGATTTTAGTTGAATGTGATGAGAACACAGTTGGCAGTCAGACATCAAATCTTGACATGCGTGCCTGATCACACAGGAATCGATGAACACCAGCGGCCTCTAGTCCCACGTGGCAGGTTCAAACGCAAGCCCCAAGATAATTCATTCACTATATTCCACTTCTATCAACTTCTGCATCTGCCCCAACTGCCTGCGTGGCAGCGCTCGCGAGTCCGTAGCTCGCAATCTCCTGCTCCGCCCTGCGAGGCTCGAGACCAGCTGCCTCGCCTCGCGGGCCTCCCGCCCGATCTTTATTATGAACAGTAACAGTAAGCGGAACGTTACGCAGAACCAGACCCAATGCTATGAGACCAAACCGCCTTGCGCCAGCCTTGCGCCGTGCTGCGCTGTACATCAAACGAGGGTGTCTTTTGTGACGACTTCCTTCCAGCCAACCCGTGATGAAGCGGGGTGATGGGGAGAGACGCACGTCCAGAGGGGCCCCGAGTTGAACCGCTTTTTCCATGCCCGAGAGATAGCGCAGCCCCTTGTCGTGTTCTGTGGAAGGATGATGTTTGCAAAAGGATCACCCCCGTACAGCAGGTGAAGCCAATGCCATAAACGAGAATAATAGAAAAAGGTGCCGCTGTCGATATGCTGAATGAGCCGAGCTATCGCCAGGATGGCGATTCGAGATAAACAAGTGAGGGAATTACAAGACACGTTGAGAAGCCGGGTCTGAGGCCAAGAGCGAAAGAGAGACCGGGGGGTATGATGGGCGCCCTGTCCGTGCAACTGGTCTGTAGGTGTTGAAAAGTGTACTCGCATCATGATGCCGAGCGAGGGACCGCTCGAGAGCCCCTTTCCTTGGAAAAACGCCGGCGGAGAGATCGGCAAGCGTCGCGACACTAGCCTATGAGGAGGCAGATGCGTCAGCGTTTTGCCTGGAAGGATGAACAGAAGTCATGACTAACCGCAGCAGAGCACCTTCATGAACTTCTGGAAGCCGGTCGGCGGTGTCTCCTGGGGACGGCCGCTAGGCTGGGCCGCTGGGCTCGCCTGAGGTGCTGCCTGGGGCAGGTTCCTGGTGCTGTTCTGGAACTGAGCCTGCGTCGACGCCGTCGGTGTTGCCATGTCCGACCGGAGACCCCCGGCTCCGCTGGTCCTCGGGGCGCCCAAGGCGCCTGGCGCGTTTTGCCGACCTTTGTTCAGCTGTTTCACCGGCGACGGAGGCGGGGGTTGCGCGGCGTTTAAACGGCTCACTGTCAGGTTGTGTGCTTGGTTCTGGGGGGTGCTCGTGCCGCCGCGGTTGCTGCCGTGGAGCTCCATGGCTGAGGGGCCGGGTCGCGCGTTCGGGTCGTGGATGCCGTGGGTCCTCGAGCCGTCCCACCCCTTCCCCGAGCTCTGCTTGACCTTGATCCAGTCGTACTCGCCGTCCTCGACCTCGCCCGTGTTCTTGAGGGCGGTGGTGAAGAGCTCGCGGAGGTAGTCGTAGTCAGGAGTGTCCTCGAAGCCGAGGTTGCGGACGTAGGTGAGGTACTGGTTGAACTGCTCGGGGAAGCCCTCGCAGAGGTCGCGGATCTGCGTCGTCTGCTTCTTCTCGCCAATCTTCTCGTACTTCTGCTTGTTGGTAGCAGCCTTGAGGCCCTGCCAGGGCAAGCCGCCGCGGAGGAAGTACATGAAGACGTGACCGAGGGCCTCGAGATCGTCGCGTCGTGACTGCTCACGACCCAGGTGGGTGTTGATGCTCATGTAACGAGCGGTTCCCGAGAGAGATTTCCGCTCACGGTAGGGAATGTGCTGCTTCGTCTTGGGGTCGCGGTACTGCTTGGCCATGCCAAAGTCGACGACGTGGATGATCTTGTCGGCCTTGGTGCCGGGGCGGCCGATGAGGAAGTTGTCAGGCTTGATGTCGCGGTAGATGAGGTTCTTCTCGTGGATGGTCTGCACCCTCGACAGCTGGAGAAGGGGTTAGCGGTGGACAAGGGGAAACATCGAGGTATGGACGAACCATCTGCTTGGCAACCATGACGACTGTCTTGATGGTGAAACGACGACCGCAGTGGTCGAAGAGATCCTCAAGGGAGGGGCCGAGCAGGTCGATCACAAGGATGTTGTGAAGGCCCTCCTGGCCGAAGTAGTAGACATTGGGGATCCCGGCTAGAAGAAAATGGGGTCAGTGGGTGATGCCAAAAGGAGCTACAGGGTGATGCTTACGGCAACCGACGAGGATCTTGTATGTCCTGTATTCGTCACGCAGCTGAGGAGCATCGCTCTTGCGAGGTTCCTAATAGAGGTTTAGTGATGGGGTCCGAAAAGGGGCGACGCAGCGCGATAGGCGGTCTGGGGAGACAACTCACGAATTTGATGGCAACCTGCTGGTTGTTCAGGAGATTGGTGCCCTCGAAGATGACACCGAAAGAACCCTCGCCAATCTTCTTTCCCACCCGGTAGTGGACGCCCACGACGTTGCTGCTGGAGGAGGCCATGTTGACGATGAGAGGAATCTAGGAGGAGGATGTGTCGAACAGGTGACGGAAGAAGTTGAAGACGCTTGAGTAAGATGAAGAATTCGCAGGGCCGAATGAATATCTGCACGTCGGGTAGAAGCGTGATTAGCTTATTGATTCCATTCAGGAGTTGCGGTGACGAATGCTTGGCGAGTGACGGAGAAGAGAAGCATAGACGACGTCGTCTCGGATGTTGATCGGGCAGCGCTATGCAGATGCACAGAAGCACACGACAACAGGGGCTGTCCCGGTCGAGTCTCTGCTTCGGTGGTTGTATGGCTCGAGGCTCGTGTGGTGTCGAAATGTCCGAGGCGGGTGTATAGGCACAACATGGAGAGAAAAAGTCGGGCGTGGGCAAAGTCGAGACGTACCTGCTCAATTGAATGAGTCGTGCCTGGAGGAAAGGGAGGCGAAGTCGGGGGGCGGACGGTCGGGAGGAGGGTGGCTGCGTCGTGATCGCCGTGTCTGGTCACCGACAATTGGGCAACGCTGGGGGGAGGGCGGTCGGGTCGGCCTGAGAAATGCGGGCGAGACGCGTATCGAAGTCGAGGACTGGAAGACGGGGAGGAGGAAGAAAGAGAGGCTCCGACTCGGTGAGACGAAACGAACTGCGGCGCCCTCTTTGACGAAAGGGGGGGAAGGCGCGCCGACAGGATCGAATGTGCGGTGGGCGAGGAAGGCACCGAGGAGCGATTGGGGGTGAACGGGGATGGGTTGGGTTGAACTGGCGTTGGAGGGCGAGGAAGAGAGGCAGAAGGGGAGGAGACGGGAAAGGGAGGAGAAGGAACGAGCGCGTGCCTGAGGCTCCTCCTTCGCGGGTGTGCGGTGCGGTGCGGTGTGCGTGCTGCAGTGGTACAGTGCTGTGCTGGGCTGGGTTGGGGCGGCGGGCTGGGAGAGGAGAGCCGCGGGCGGGAGTGCCTGTCTGTTGTGCAGCGAGAGCTGGGGGGAGATGGCCGGGAGCGAGATTGGGACCTTGGACCGGGGGGATTATTACTGGAGTGTGTCCCTGTGCTGGCCACTCAGTGGACTGCAATGCAAGACGGGGGACGGGAGGCGGGAGGCGTTAGGACAGGCCGTGGACCGTCGTCCAGTGTTCTCGAGGGGCAGGGAGGGTGCGCGGCGCTGGGGCCGCATCCTGCCGCGGCGGAGTGCGCATCTCGACTCAGGGCCAGAAGGGCAGGTCAATGTCCGCTAGCCAAATTGGACGGACGGGGGTTCGACGAGCGAAACAGGAGATGCATCCCCATTCAATCCAACCAACGGGCCAACGGCGCCAACAGCCTGAGGTCACCCGCCGATCGGCTTTTCTTTGATGCATTCTGTCAGGAGGCATTTGACTTCTTCTGGTCTGTTGCTTAAACCAAAGAAGATGGACCGGTCGCTGCGTGTATGCATCCGCTGTTTCGCTCAAGAGCCGGTCGACTTGACAGCCGTCTGGATGGAGAAGCCAGGACAAGTGGAGACGGGTACCTGGGTACTTGTCCCTGTGCCCCAGATGGTCCGTGTCCCATGTCCACCAGGCCGGCCAATCTCATCTCGCTCGTACCCCTCGACCGCTCCTTCCCAGGGCCATCAGTACATCCTCATCACTTTTTCCCTGGCCATTGCCCTGTCTTTCCAGTGAGCTGCCTCGCCAATTCAATTCAATGCATCGGGGAATACCAAGCTTCCAGCTTCCAGCCTTGCTCCAACACCCCGACCCGTCCGTGTGTGCCGGATATCATCCATTCCGCCGACCCCCGAGTCTTGCCGCGTCTCGTACCCGACAGACATCGACACGAACAAGTCCAAGCCCGAGTCTCAGGGGGCCAGCTCAAATCAAAGCCCCCCTTTCGTTTATCATGCCATGCCCTGGTCTGCCTGCCCGCCCGTCAATTGAGGCTCGGTCATGCCGCCAGAGCGACCGGACTACGCCTCGAAACGAAACCTGAAGAGACTGCCAAGACTATCATTCAAAGAAACAATTCGTCAAGAAGCAGATATTCCGCAAGTGGCAGATGTGTGGCCGATGGGCGATGGCCCAGGCGCCCCTGCTCGCCTACCGCTTTTACTAGCAGCACGGATGTTCAGGTCACGGGTCTCCTGGCCTAGAGTCTAGACGTCTAGCACGTCCGAGGCCAACGCTATCATCAGATCAGTTCGACCGGCCTGACTCGCACCAAGAGTCTGCGCCAGCGCTAGAAACTGCACCCGCACCCACCCACAGCCTCTCTATCTTCGCTCTCAGTCCCCTGCGGATCTGAGCCACTCGAACGCCCAAGATCGCCTCTATCAAGTTGGCGTGTGGGGGCCGGGCACACAGCTGGCTGGCTCGCAGGCAAGCAGGGTCCTCCCCCTCCCATCCGTCAGCCCTTGCATCGAATCGACGCAGATGTGCCTCTGCCGAGACGCATATCCTCCGGCCTCCGAACCTCCCTCCTTTCCTGTTTCTCCATCTTTTTTTTGTCTCCTCCAGACGGACAGATGCCCCTTTTCAGGGACAAGGTCGCAGTCACAGGAGGTACCTACGTGTGGGTGTGTTCCGACCCGACATCCCCACATCACGTGAGACTCGTGCCGCGCCGTACTCCTCCTTGTACCTGGAGAACCGTTGGGAGACTGGAGCTCTGACAGTTAGAGGAAGAACCAAAGCCGGGCAGAGGCCTGGGCCTGGCCCGTCGTCCGATGTGTTGTGGGCTCGAAATCATGGATCCTGCTCCCACCTCTCACGTCAAAGAAGAACACGAGCCACTGCCGCGCACATGACCGACCCACCTCTTCATTAGGTCTCCTTATGGCATCTATCGATTACAGTCTATCGCTGCCCCGATACGAGACAAGGTCGGTGCCCCGCGGATATCCATCTACAAGAACAATACACCAAGGCCATCTTGCCGGTCAATCACTCTGTCCACTCGGCATCCGATTCCGCCGCCAGAGCGACTCTCCGCCGTTCGCATTCTTCCATGACCCGGCATACTGGTGCACAACCAACGGTGGCGGCAGCTCCCGGTCGCCGTATCTGTTGGACGTCGCCGCGAACGAGTATCCGGGCAACACCAGCACATCGCCCAGCAGCTTCGGCTCCATCAGGTTCTGCACCTCCGTCTCCGTCGAGTTGAACTTCTCGCCCAAGCTGCTGAAGACGCCCCGGGTGAACCGCCGCGGGCCCGTGGCATCCACCACGTCCCCTGACATCTTCAGCGTCACATTCTCCACGCTCACTTTGTTCTCCTCCATGATCTTGCGAAACCCCGCCATCGTGTCCTCGACAACACGCCACATGTGTGGCGACTGAGGCGCCGCCGCGATGGTCCATGTCTCAAACTCGCGAAGAATATTGTCGCCCCACCCGTAGTCAAACTCCCATCCCACGACGAGAGACGTTTTGTTCTGGAACTCGGCCGGTATCCATTCGTCCACGGGCACCTTGCACTCGACGTCGAGATCGTTGTACACCCCGCCGTGGGTGTACAGAAGAAGATATCGAAGGATATCCGCCTTGAAGATGGGCACTGTTCAGCCGTCAGCCCATTTACCCCAATTGCCTCGAACACTTTGCCGGAAACGAACCTTTGAGACCGTGGAACATCTTCACCAGCTCAGGGTGGCTTTTCCCGTACGTGTTCTCGACCCATCTACCCCCTCAGTCAGCCTCAAATCGTCACCAACTGCCTTCCCTGCACCTACCTGGCAGCCGACGAGTCCGTCATGAAGACGACCTCGTAGCCCGGGTTCATGTCGATACACCGATCCGTCCAACCCCTCGTCAACTCGCTTAGCCCCTTCGGCCCCAGCTTGTACCACATCTTCTTTGGTATCGTTATAGCCTGCTCGACTGTCGGTGCAGTTTTTGCCTTTGGATGCTTCCGGTTCATCGACGGATACCACGGCGCCGCGGTCATTGGCTGATGGAAACCAAACGACGCCGTTAGGAGGAGGCACGTGGCGACAAGCGTGATGAACGCGACGACTCGCAGGCGGTGGTACAGGAATCGCGACAGCATGTTGGGCACAGTCGCGTTTCGGTTGGCGGGTGTCGCCCTGACGTTGGTGATGGCATGCTCCGGATGCGACCGTCGCGATGTCTTGGCGGAGGGGGGGAGAAACAGAGATGACGACCGACTGCCGACCGGCAAGCGTCTTAAGAGAAACATGACACGCACAACGCACTGGTAGGGGGACGAAGGTTCACGGTCTTTGCCTTTGCGACTAATGCTAGCTGGCTAATAGTCGAGGGGAAACGGGGAAGGGGTAGGGTCTCCTCAGTAGCGTCTCATCTCATCTCAAGCGTCGAAGCGCGCCCGGGGCGGCGGTGCGGGCGATGGGCGAGGTAGATCTGGCGGGAGTTTCCAGGAACTAAAGCTCGTCTCGAGTCGAGGTGTTTCCACGGAGGATGCCACCGTCGATGTCACGTCGTGACGGCAAACCGGCGGGGGTTCGGGTTCAGCAACAGCAGGTCCCTTGGAGAGAGCTCTCCCGCCCGGACCCTGAGCGTCTAGCCGAACAAGACATGGCCCGACGCCCGGCTCGTTTGCAGAGCCTCTACTAGCACCGACACCGTCACAGTTTATTCAAGCGTCCGCCGCTCTTGGCTGGCATTATTGTAACTTTCCTCTCTGGAATGCTGCATGACATCAGCGCCGGAAGCCAGATAATGGTGGGGGTAAACTCACTCACCTCATCGCCGACTTCCCCTGAACATCGACCCAATATTTGCCATGCTGCCCAACGGATCTTCCGACACTTCTTTCCGCGGCCGTCTCTCTCGCGGGCCCTTACTGTATGCCCGTCTACGCCGTATGCACACGTAGATGACGAGCCCGAGGGCCGCTGCGCCTGCGACGGAGCCGATGACGATGCCGACGATGGCACCGGTTCCCAAGGGGGCTGCATTTCCCCCGACGCCGCCTAAGCGCCCGTGTTGGCGGGGGCTGAGTTCTTGTGATGGCGGAATGAGCATGTCGTCAGTATGTGTGAAATGTATTGTCAAGTCGCTGCCGGTGTGCAGGTGCTCCAATATCAAATACCGCCGTTCGGTCAGTTGGTACGCTCCAGCTGGTACGCCCAGGCTTGGCCGACGTCGACAACAGGTTCCCATGGCATATGATGCCATAATCTCAGCGGCGCAGCATCAGCAATGTCACGCGACAGAATAAACTTCAAGAATGAGGAGGCAAGGAAGGCATATCCATTGCCCATGGTTAAGTCAACATAAAAAAGTCCCTTGCCGTCGTGGCAAATCAACATGACATCTGACATCTTTCCGTGCCAATGCCCCGTCCGCGTTCTGTTTCCATCTGAGCTCGGCGGTGTTGCGCTGCAGAAGACAAAATGAAAAGCAACAAAAAGGAAAGCCCGGATGGAAGGTCACCCCAGCCGCAAGTGCGGCCCTGAAGAATGTACGCACTGCCACGCTGGCAGGGGCAATATCCATATAGTACAAGAAGAGCAACACATAACGCCGCCACCGCCGCCGGCACAGCCACCGCTGGCCATCCGGATGTTGCCTATGCCCCTTTTCCACGCCTCAGGTTACCGACGGCGTCGGCCCGGGCTCCTCCTCGGCCACTTCTAATGAGTGCCATTCGTGTAGCCGTTGAGCTTCCGTGTCGGGGTGTCGACCTCTGAGGGAGCATCGCCGTTTTCCTGCGCTCCGGCAATGGTCTCCTGGTCGGCCACCGCCGCGATCGTAGCCTCGGCTGCCTCAGCTGCCGAGCGCACCCAGTTCTCAAGCCGAGCCTTTTCAATGTACTTTCGCAGAGTCGTGTCCTCCCACTTCATGGTGGCGACCACCCTGTCCTTGAACGGCTTGTCCATGTCGCCGAAGCGTCTGTCCAGGCCGTCGACGTACGCTCCCAACGCGTCACTGGGACGGAAAGGCTGGAAGGGCTTTTCGATTGTTTCTATAACAGAGTCAGTCATGTTTCGACCAGAGTGCAAATTGAGGTGCTGCTTACGGGCTGCATAGCAATCGAGAAGCGCGCTGAAGAGCGCCGTCTCTCCGAGCGTCTCCTGCACCTGGGCGTCGTCCTTGAGCTGTGTGTCATTCAGCTTGACCCAGTCGTCGCGGATGAAGCAGCGTCTCCAGATGAGGCGGACCACTGTCTTCAGCTCCTCGCCTTCCAGGGCGTGCTCCGCAACCTGGACGGCAAGGAAGAACGGATCCCGCATGTCATCAGCCGTCTCAGGCTTCAGCGCGATGAGTGTGAGAAGGTCGATGAGGGTATGTGCGTCCAGTGCCTCGTGCTTAAGGAGGCGCCGCATGCCGTTCTCAAAGATTTGCGACAGCGCCTTCTGCTGCCGGGGCACATTGAGGCAGTGGGCCTCCATGGCGAGGTCCAGGGCCGCGGAGTCGTCCACCGCCGTCTGCACCGAGGGGAACACCTGGCTGTACAGGTCGTCTTGAATCTGGATGATGGCCAGCTCGTTGTCGATTTCCTCAAGCTGTTCCCCCTGCTTCCCCTCGTCCTTTTTGGCGACCTTGCTGCCATTTGTGAAGCCAAACAATCCCGTGGGTTCAGGCTCGCTTGATTCGGCGAGGAGGGCAAGCTTGCCAAGACTGAGCTCGATCTTCTTGTTCCAAATTTGCTGCTCCCGGGTCATTCCAAGATCGAGCAGCGTCTCGGCCGCGTGGTCAATGTCCTTCTCGCCCTGGATGTCGTTGATCCACGAGATGCGCGCCAGCTCCGGCTTCTGACGGAGGAACTTGGTCTTGTACCCGTGTCTGTCGTGAGCAAAGTCCAGTACCGCGTTGACGCTGTCGTTCTCCAGCAGAATGTCGTAGGCGGGGAAGGCAAAGGCCTCGCCATACTTATCGAACAACTTGCCGAGCTGCTCCTCCTTCTCCTTGGCGACGGATTGGATCTTGGTAATGTCGGTCGTGGATGTGGTCGCCTCCGCCTCCTTTCTAAGGCTGTGGATTTGCTCAATCAGGGAGAGTGCGAGGGCCTTCCATGACCGGTGCTTCTCGGCGATTTGGATGCACTCGTCCCACTTGTTAAGCCGGAGCAAAGAGAGCACCTTGTCGCTGCGGTCGGTTTCATAGAGCTTGGTGCAGTGCTCAGCCCACCTCTCAGACTTTTCGTCCTGCTGAACGCCAGCCCAGCGTGCCTGTTCGAGAAGCGAGATGAGGTAGGAGTCGGTGAGAGGGCCAATATCGGCAACGATGGCTCCGATCAGCTTAGGGTCGGGCTTCTTGCTGCTGCGCTCTTTCGAAGGAGGGTTGTACTGCTCCAACCATTGGTGGCACAGCTCAAGCAGCCTCTTCAGGTTGTTGCAGATAAAGTTGGATCCCGTCCAGGACTCGGGGAGGCCTTCGTAGCCGGAGTGAAGAATGCCAAAGTCGAGCGTCTCGTTTTGCAGGCCGTAGAACGCAAGCTTGTCCTGCCTGTACTCCAGGGCGGTGATCAGGGCGGACAGATTAACCTCGACAGCTTCGTGGATGAGGCGCGTGATGCGGGCATCGTCAAGGATGTGGTCCTTGTACATGTACTTGATGACCTCGTACGCCCACGCCACGAAGATCTCGAGCTTGCCAACGTCGTGGATGAACCAGTGGCGCACCCGATCGACCTCGCCGATGTTGCGGTTGGGGACCTTCTTCTCACTCTGGTGAATGAACTCGACAATTTCGGCAACAAGATCCTTCTTTTCGTTTGCGGGCCGGTCGTTGGTGAAGGTTTCGTGCTTTTTCCACAACAGGGAGGCGACATTCATCTTTTCCGCATGCGAGAGCAGGAGCCAACGTGTCCGGCGATCGAGCTGGACGTTGAGCGCTCTCAGGTGGTACATCAGCCTCTCCAGCGCCGCGGCCCTGGATCGCAAGTTATCCTCCAGAGATGCGGGAACGGTGGAGATGTGAGGGGTCGAGGAGCTCAAGATCTCGTGGCTGACCTGCAGGGCTGCCTCGGACATCTCCTCGTCGGAGAACTGTACACCTTTCCGTCCGTCAAAGTTCAACGGGGTGTCTTGCTTGTCCCCGAAGAAGACGGCTTGGTCGAGTTTGCTCTTGGCGTCAACCTTTGGCGGCTTGTCGCTAGCAAACCTGTCAATCTCGGTTGTCGTCAGGCGCAGGATGCCGGTTCCGCGGACAATGAGCACGACGGCGGGGTTCTTCGTCTTGTGGCGGTGGCTTCTGGTGTCGTCATGCGCACCGCCGCTGGGTAGGGGCTCCTCGAACCCGGATCCGATAACCTCGGCGACTTGGTTGTCCGAGAGGCTCAGGACATCCTCGTAGCTCGGGGGTAGGATGTGGCTGTCCTCCTGAAGCTGAGATTCGGGTGAGTCAGGGGGGCAGCCGATGGATGCGACCACGACAGCCTTGTCGAAGACGGCGAATGCGACGAGACCGGGCCGCGGGAGGTATAGGCGCGGCCTGTCGGACTGGCCCGGGTTGACGGATGTCCAGCGTGTCTTGTAGGATGGTAGTGGCCGGACCATGCCGATCTGGGCGGATGACGGGGTCAGGATGACCTCGACCAAGGAGTAGTGCGACTCCCGCTTCTTCGAGAGGCTGACCAGCAGCAGCAGGTGCTGAAGATTCGGGTCGTCCGAGGACAGAGCGTCGCTCAATCTGCTGAGCTCCTTGTACTTGGACTCCAGGCCCTTGGGGACGTAGGTAAAGTCAACTACCTCGAAGGTCTCTAGACCAAAGTCGGCGCTGACAGGGTCTACCTCGTGAATAGCGTTGTAGATGTCCTCCCTGACGTCTGCTTCGGCGACGGAGTCGTGGTGGCCGCCGCGGTGAATCTTCCAGGCGTGGAGCTTTCCCTTGAGGGTGGCTGCCACAACGTTGCGCTCGCCGACTCTGGGGGTGGACTCTGAGCGCACGGCAGCAATGTCGCCGCGCGTGACGCTGTGGGAGAGAACGTTTCGGATGCTGCCAAAGATGCCACCAGCGGCAGTGCCTGTGCCACCGCGCAGGATCTGGACGGAGATCATGGGGCGGCCGTGACCGTCGCGAACGCTCAAGTAGGCCAGACGACCCGAGCTAAGGGCCAGGACGAAGCCAGCGGATTCGGCGTTGTTAATCTGCACGACTCTCTCGCCGGCAAACATGCCAGAGACGGTGCCCTCGACGCCATGCCTCTGCTGACGGATGAAATCGAGTGTGGCGGCACTGGAAATGGACTCCCAGTATGTGATCTTGCCACTGACGGGCATGACGACGACGAGGCCTGGTTCGGAAGAGGACGCTGACGGCGACACTAGGCAGCCGAACGGCAGGGGATCTGTGGCGTGTTTGGATGGGTGTGGCAGAGTGAAGGTAAAGGTTTCGGGGGATTGCGAAGGGGCCGTGTAGGGCCACACGACGGCATGCGTATGGCTCAGGCTCAGAGCGTATCCGCTGGAGAAGATGTCGCCATGTTGTTGTGTCGAGGCGTCGACGCGAATGCGATCGGGGAGGGCGGGCAGCTTGTGCACGGTGTAGGCGTTGTTGGTGGTCTGTCAACACGGGGTATGGTTAGCGCAACGAACGCAGGACGCCCGGAGGGTCGCTGGACGAGTAAACAAGAGAATATCTCACCAGAAGAATGCTGCCGTCGCCCTTGATGGCGCGGTCGACGGCTTTTGGCTTCTTGGCGCGAACGCTGAGCTCCTTCCGCGGGGCCTGCTGGATGTGGTTCTCGGGGCCGAAGCCATCCTGGCGAATCTCGAGGGTCGCGTTCTTGTCGGGCTTGACGTCGTATGTCTCGGGAGGAACATCGGGATTCTGGAAAGTCTGCTCGGTAAGGGGAATACGCTGGCGCTTGGCTTTAGGAGGCTGGACGAGACTATCGGTGCTCTGGGGGCGCTGGCGGCGACGGCTTCTCGTGGCTGTGGCCGGACCACCATCATGGACGGATGGCGAAAACATGATGCAGCAATAAAGAATGTCCGGAATACGCGGTATGTGGGCTGATGAAGGTCGTAAATCGGCAAGGAGGCAGCGTCGTGAGGATCGTGGATTGGGGGCTGCCTAGGATTTAAGGTACTGTAGTGTCGGGTGCCTTGTTGTTGTGAATCGAATCGAGGGGGCTCCGTCTTCGTCAGGGCAACATCTCGAAAGCGTCGGAAGGCAGTGGTTGATTGGGGATTGAGGCGCGACTCGACGCCAGGATGCAGATTCTTCGAACTGGCGATGCAGGAGCGAGTCGAGGGCCTTGGGGGAAGGTGTAAGGATTGAAAGCGGCGGTCGTGAGGACAAAATGCACTGACCGGCGTGACGAAGTATCTCTGGATTGGGTCTCGTCCAAAAAAACACACCCGGTTACTGGAGCCGCCAAGCTTGGACCAGGGCCCAGGGCAGCAAGCAAGGGCAGCAGCGCAGCGCAGCCTGTCGGGTTCTCCACAATGAGGTGGACAGTTCATCCTGCATCTCCGCCTCGCCTCACCTACCATTCAGCGACCTCTAATATCGCCGCATCACCAGGCTAGTCCCAGAGAAGTTGTAGGTGAAGGTTCCAGAATGGGCGTTTCATTGGTACAACACACGATGTGACAGCAGACCATCCGAAAAGGAGCAGAGACGACTGTCTTGATCAACAGATTCTACCGCTTCCTCATCGCGAACTTGTGCTCGGTTTCATTTCCCTGGGGTTCATAGGAGCTGAAGACATCATCGCCAAAGGAATACTTCCGAGTACCCCAGGCAACATCTCCAGATGCACCTCACATCCTGAGCGAACCCCTGGAGGTCTCCGCCACCAAGGTGTCCTCACACCGCAAGTCAACATTCGCGTCATCTCCCGTCTTCTCCTTCTCCTTCGATGAGCCAGGGCGTGAGGTCGACGCCGTCTCCAAACTATCGGCAACCTCTCCCTCGCTCGTGTCTCTCACCACATTTGGGGCATATGGCTGCTTCCAGTCGTCCCTCCGCTCGGGGACGATGAAGACACTGAACCATCGAGGCACGAAGAACCCAGCGACGATCCACAAAAGGAGAAAATGCGCAATGATGAACCCATACACATGCAGGGGATCGTTGCTCAGCGTCTCAAAGCTGGGATACGCCAGGCTGAAGATGATGGCCAGGACGGGGCCTGAGAAGTATCGCAGCAAGGGTGCCCAGATGACAGGCAGATTCCAGTTCTTACCGAGCCCGATGACCGCGTTCATATCATGGCGCAGTTGGTTTCCCTGTTTACTGTCAGCCAGCCAGATAAGCACGGCACCAACCATCTCCAGACTTACCGAGTTGAACGCCACATAGTACAAGACGGCGGCATACTTGCTCTTCGACATGAGCTTCGGAACACCGGGAGCATCCGGGGTCTTGGCTAGAACCAGGGACAGAGCAAGGCCGACGGCAAAGGTCCCAAAGCCAGCCCCGAAGCCAGCGACAGGACCAGCAGTGTGTCCTGCAATGATGGCCAAGAGCTGGCCACCCAGGTATCCGACGTTATACGAGACAAACGACGGCATACCCACCTGGCCGACCACGTCTTCATATCGATACGCCGTCGTTGCAACAACGCACTCGGCCCAAACAACAAACACCAGCCCTACGTTGTTGATCCACCGGTCAACTCCGTCCAGGTACCAGTAGCCAAACTGGGAGCAATTTGGTAAGGAAAGAAGAAAGCACACGATGACGAGTGCCGTAGCCACCCACGGGCGTCCCCATCGCTTGGCAAAGGGAGAGTCCATGATCAGAGTCATGACGGCGTCCAGCATGGCAAAGGACGAGCTGATACCCACCAGCATCAGGGTGAAGAAGAAGACGACGGAGAAGAAATTGGACGCCGGCATCTGCACAAAGGCTTCGGGGTAGGTCATGAAGCCGATGCTGTAGCTCCCCATGACGCCCGTCGATTCCGGTGTCATGCCCAGGAATCCGACGATGCCGAACACGGCAAAGGTCAGGACCACCTCGAACGTGGCATTGACGCATGCGATGATGACGGCGTCCTGGCAACTATTGGCCGCCTCTCTGTTGTAAGAGGCGTACGCGGTGTAGAAACCGAAGCCAACGCCAGTGCCTACGATACCGGTCAGCTGGAGATGTAAAACATGGAAGAGGAGCAACTTGCTGTAAAAGACCTGACCCACGGCGTCCTGCCAGATCTTGGTCTCGGCGAGTTTCTCGCCATGCCAGCTCGCAAAGTACATTCGGATACCGTCGGTGGCATTTGGCAAAGATACGCCTCTGCCAATGAGGACAATGGCCATGACGGTGGGTAGTCCCAACGTAAAGTAGACAACACGGCCAGTCAGGCCAACGCCTCGGAACATGCAGAGCCAGACGATGAAAAAGGTAAACGCATTCCATCCCACCAGCCGTCCGTCGAGAGCCACACCAGGGTAGACAACCCATGCGCCAGATTCGTCCGGGTCAACGGCCGACACGACCTCGTACATGAAGTAGTTCTCTGGATCGCCGGCCCAGGGAAGGGGGCTCGTGAAGGACTTTTGAAAGTAAACCATGCCCCATGACAAGATGGGGACGAAGTAGATGGTGACCACGAGACCGACATAGTTGAGACTGAAGCCGATACCTCTCATGCGCCTGTTGATTTTGTTATATGCCGTGACGGTACCGCCGCGAAAGGCGTTACCGGCGGCGACTTCGAGAGCCAGAGCAGGGATGGCGAGGAGAAAGACGGCTAGGAGGTAGGGGATGAACCACTGGAGACCGCTGTTGTTGTAGACGGTTGATGGGTAGCGAAGGAGGTTTCCCATGCCCACAACGCCGCTACAGGAGGCCAAGATGAATGAGAAGCGTGAGGGCCACTGGTCGCGGCCATCGTCTGCTTTGGCAGGAGGCGGCGCCAGCTTGTTGAAGATTTTCTTGACACGGTCCATTGTGAGACAGTGAAGAAAGGTCTACCATCAGGGGAGAGGTCACGGTGGATCTGGACGGACCAAGATGCTGCGTTATATACCAGGTGCCAGGTAATAAGCAAATCCAAGATCATTCATAGTAGCTGTCGCGCACGACCATAGTAACTTGATGTCGTACCCCCAACCAGTCAATTCATTTTCAGCAAGCTTGTCTTGTATTCCGTGATGACGTGCGCCGGGACAGAGAGCTCATGTTGCTGAGATGTTTTGTTGGTCTCCCGTGCTGCCAAGCTGCCGCCGAGCATAGGCACTTTTGCTTGGAGGTCATCCATCTCCAACCGCGGGGGAGGTTACATTGTTGCATTCTGAGATGTCATGGACAACCCCTAGTTCTTTTCGACTGCAGTGCTACCTGGAGTCGCTTGGGTTCTGGATGTCCTGGCTGGCTTGCGCGTTCGTTACCGTCGCACCACAGACGCATCGCCGATCGTTACCCTGGGCCACGACACCAAGCCAAGACGCATTTCCTGCTCTGAGAAGTAAAGGGACTGTCATGATGACCAGGTTTTACTTTTACAAGTTGACGACATCTAGAAGTTACCGGCGTCAAGGGTGTGCAATCCCCTCGGAGGGATGACAAGTCGGCGAACCCTGTTCAGGGGCTGCCGAAAATGTCACTGTTGTACTATATCCCCACGCGGTACTTTTGAGCACTGCTTTATTCTATTTTCCCACTCGATTCTCAATATCATATTCAGCCAGACTCTCACACGTAGCGTAGGGAGGGAGCACTTTTGATACGAACTTAGATGTCTCCGAGTTCATGTGTGGAAGCTTTCTGCAAGGACTATGGCACCATCCACAAAAGCCCTTCAAAACGCAGATGAATGGCCAGAAATTGAAGCCAGGATCAATAGCTCAATTAAAATGTTGAGACATAGGTTTTATCTGGCGATACATGACCCCCGCCGGTGAGCAACCTCGGAGCCGGAGCTATGATTGGTGCCTCACCGAGAATTATCAGATCCACTCCGACTCGAGTCAACAACGTCACCATCGTCCCGGGTCCAGGATCAACAGCCAAATGGGCAAAAACACATCTTCTAAGTGCTCAATGTATTTTTATCGGCCATTTCAGCATTGTTAGCGCCAATTCCCACGACTTGGTAGTCTCAGCCGACCTGGACACGCCTCCTAGACTGTGTGGCCATCCTCGGAAACGACATCCGGCTTCGGCAACCACCGTTGCTCAACTACCACACTGAGGGTGCTCTCACCTCAGGTACATGGCCAATCGTTCCATGTCTCTGAGAGATTCGACAATTAGGAGGAAAGGGTGAATTCGGCATACCAAAAAGAACAGATACTACCACCAAAATGTCCCGCTCCCTCGCCGCGGTCCGCCGCTACTCAACCTCAGTCACCATCACAGACCCTCTCATCAAATACCAATCCCTTGTAGCCACCGGCATTTACGCCCCCGATCAGTCTCAGCACCGCCTCGCCAAACATCTCCAAAAAGTCTACGGCCGTCTAAAAGACTACACCCCGGCACCCGAGTACCGCGAGCGGCTAAAGCAGATAGCCGAGCTCACAAAGCAGCAGGATGAGAGGAACGGCACCAACGAAGATGACGGGGGCCCGGGAATGCTCGCCGTCAAGAACCACCCCATCTGGCGTAACCCCCTCGTGAGACGCCTCTTTACCGCACCCGAAGGCAACAGCCGTCTCGCCCTCGTCCGTGTCCTCGCCGATCATGAGGCCGCGCTACACATCGACTCGCCCCGCGGCCTCTTCCTTTCCGGCGAAGTCGGCACCGGCAAGAGCATGCTCATCGACCTTCTCGCCGACGGCCTGCCCAATGCCCGCAAGCGTCGCTGGCATTTCAACACCTTTATGCTGTACGCCTTTTCACAGCTCGAACGCTTTCGCCGTGCCAGCCCTGCCACCGCCTCTCCGGACAACGAGTACTCCCTCCTCTGGCTAGCGAAGCAGCTCGTCGAAGAGTCGCCCATTCTTTTCCTCGACGAGTTCCAACTGCCGGACCGCGCTGCTAGTAAGATCTTGAGCCACCTGTTCATCGCCTTCTTCCAGCTGGGTGGCGTGCTGGTTGCATCCTCGAACCGTGTGCCTGAGGAGTTGCAGAAGGCTATCGGTGTGGACTATGCGGCGCCACCCAGGGGAGGCTTCGTGCGGAGCTTCTTTGGCGGCAAGTCAACGCAGGGACGTGGTGATATGTTTGGCTCGTCGAGCGACTTTGCTGCGTTCTTGGAGGTGCTCAAGGCGCGGTGCGACTTTTGGCATATGGAGGGCGCTACCGACTGGAGGCGTCGTGATGTCGTCGAGTCTGAGGGCTCGGCTGGCTTGCCGTTGGATGCTTCCGGCCTTCAAATCAACGGTGCTGCCGCAGCGGCGGCGGCCGGAATATCCGCGGCGATAGAAGATAAGAAGCTCCAGACACCCTGGAGATATTTCCTTCCGTCGGACGCTGCCCGGGAGGACTCCTGGCGATCGCTTTGGGACCACCAGGAACCAACTCCATGGCAGCCTGCAGAGCTCGTGGTATACGGGAGAAGCATCGCCATCCCGATGCAAAGAGATGGCCATGTCTTCTGGGACTTTGAGAGGCTCGTCGACTCGTTTGGCCCAGCCGACTATGTCAGCATGGCGTCCACCTACCATACCTTTATCATCGACAACATCCCTGTCCTCACAGTCCTCAAGAAGAACGAGGCGCGGCGGTTTATCACACTCCTCGACGCTCTCTACGAGGCAAAGTGCAAGCTCATCGTCCGGGCCGCCGCGGGCCCCGATCAGCTTTTCTTCCCGGAGACGAGAACAACCACCGAACCGGGCGCTGATGGTCAGCAAGTTGTTGATGCCGATGCCATCCACTCGGAAACAGTAGCCGAAGTCTACCAGGATAGCGAGGCTCCCTTCCGACCCAACATTTCATTCTATGACACGGACACGGCGACGGCCAAGTACGATCCCGACCAGGACTCGGACTTTGGCCTTGCGGACGAGGCGAAAAGACGGCAAAAGGTAGATTTCGGCAACACGGGGGCCTTCACGGGCGAGGATGAGCGGTTCGCGTATAAGAGAGCGGCAAGTCGTCTCTGGGAAATGTGTAGCGAGGCATGGCATGCGCGGACGGGGGAGTGGTGGCAACCGCTGCCTGCCTCCGCCCGGCACTGGGAGGCCGGAGCGCCGTCGGTTCCTCTGAGGCTCGTGACCGGCAACGAGACTAAGGGAGAATCGGACGCAAGCATGGGCCCGTCAGTCGAGCTTGATGGGCCGGTGGGCCTGGAGCGATGGCGGCTCGAGGCACTGCGTCAGGCGGAGGAGCGGCGAACCTGAGAAGCTCAATGATGAAAGTTTGATGCATGAAACCTAGCGGCAAGATGTGCCGAGGGGAAGGGGGAATCACCGTCCCTGGATATCCTAAAACGCCGTCGCCGTGACCCCGTGTCTGATGCCTGCCTGCCCCGTCTGTCCATCTTAAATTCGCCGTCACAGATTCGTGACGCCAGGCGTCCAGTTCTCGCCAATACGACGAATATCCGCATCGAAACGCTTGCTCACAATCCGCTTATCGGTATTCTTGAGGACATCGTCGGGCTCGAAAAACGGGTTCTGCGTAAGGCGGACGTAGGCGGACTGTACGGCGCGGAAGACGACCCGCAGCTCCGTCTCGCGCAGGCCGTAGCCAGCAGCGGCGGAGGCAGCGCCACCCCCTGCGGGAAGGGACTTGCGGTCGGCAAAGACGGCGGCGTCAACAGTGCGGCCACGCATATCGACTACGACGACAATCTTGACACCCGTGTTGGTTTCGAAGCCGTAGGCGGCGAGGCGCTCGTCGATAGCGTGGAGGAGGCCGACTTCGCCGGAGAGACCGGTGTTTGTTGTGGCGGATTGTCTCGTGCGGAGCTCGAAGATGTCGAGGGTCGAGGAGAGGAGGAGGGAGAACTGGAGTGGTGTGCGTAGGGGCGCAAAGGTGTTGGTCTGGGGGTTGTGGGAGGGGAAGATGGAGATGTGGAGGGGGTTGTTCTGGAGGAGGATGTTAGCTGGAGGCGCCAAGGGGGAGGATGGGGAGGAAGCGGATGTACCTTCCGGCCGATGAGGCCTATACAGGCTATTGAGGGGATTGCTGTGGCCATTGCGCACCGTGGTGGTTGCGGTGCGTGCGAGGGAGCTTGAAGTTGTGGTGATGTGGTGGAGGAAGTGTTGGAGCTTGGGCTCAGGCTGAGGAAGTTCTAGCAGCGGCGGGCGCTGACGTGCAGTGACCTCCAGCGGGCCTCCGGCCCCGCAACGGCAGAGCTCAGCACCCCGGAGGTTCAGTGTCAGTCACTCAGGAGACCGGACCAGAAGGGCGATGTTAGAACTTTGACAAGTGGCAGAACAAAATGATCGTAACAATTATCAGTAACCAGTCGTCGTGGCCGCTCCAGCCATGATATTCGCCTGCCATCATACTTTGTGAACAGCCGTAGCTGAACCTGCTATGTCCCAGCCCATCGAGAAAACACCAAATGCCTCCCAAACATATGATATACAGGAAACATACCCGCTAGGAACTTCCCTTCTCGTCGTGCTCTTCCTCAACCTCCTCTCCCAGACGCTCCGTCTCCTCGAGCCCGCGAAGGACCTCCTCAATCTCACTCGGATCACTAATAGCCCACACGCCTCCCCCCTTGACCATATCCCGCCCACGCATGCCCACCTCCTTGCCAACGAGGTTCCGTCCAACCTTGCCAGGCCCGATTCCAATCCAGCGGCGCACTTTCTCCTCCTGGTCCAAGTACTTAATACTGTCCCACCACCGCACCGTCTCAAGACACTGCCTTGCCAAGAGATCCTTGAGATCCTCGCGGCTCTCAAACGGCCGTGCACTAACGTTGCTCACGCATGGCAAACGGCCTGGGAAGGTCACAACGTCGAGACCCTCACGCCCGGGCACACGGCTTTTCGAATTCAAAAGGCGCTGCATAACGGCCACGGCTGGCCGCATGATGGGGCTGTGAAACGGGCTGTCGCTGCTCAGTCGCACGGCTCGCGGGTCGTGGCCTAGGAACTGCCGTACGTGCGCGATCAAGGTCTTGATACGGGCGACCTCGCCGCTCAGCACAATCTGGTTCTTGCTGTTGATGTTTGCGATGAGCACGCGCTCAACGGCCGGCTTGTCCATGCGGCTGTCAGCCTTGTCGGAGCCGGGACCGACAAAATCGTGAATGGCGGCAATGAGGCGCTCCAAGTACTCTGGCTCAGTGACCAGGGCTACCATGCCGTACTCGCCTCCATACTCCTCGCGCGCACGCCGCGTCGCCTCAGCCATGGCTTCAGCGCGACGCCGCACCAGGTGGAGGCTGTCCTCGAACTCGATGTATCCGCCTGCCACGAGAGCGGCGAACTCGCCCAAGGAGTGGCCTAGGGTCACGTCGACGCGCTCACCGACGTCAAAGCCGAACTCGCGCTCCAGCACTCGTAGAATCAGGATCGACGTGGCCATGATGGCGGGTTGCGAATTGGGCGTCTGCGTCAAGACCTTGCTGGGGCCATCGCGGATCACGTCGGAGAGCTTGAAGCCCATGTGGTGGTCAATCTCCTCGATGATGACCTTGGAGGTCGCCGGGAACGCCTCAAGCCATGGCGTGAGCATACCCACCCTCTGCACGCCCTGGCCTTGGGGGCTGTCAGCCAGCTTCACATCTCATGGGCTGGGAGAGCTTCGTACCAGGAAAGAAGAGGGCGGTCCGTGGCCGATTGCCTTGTGTCGAGACATGCCGCCGTCCGCCAATGTGAGGGACTGTGGAGAATGGCCCTGGTAACGCCCGGGCCGAGGCTGTTGTCGTTGCCGCCGCCCTGCGACCGGTGGCGGCGGCGCGGGGAACCACGGCGACAGCTTTCATCGCTGGGACGTCTGGCTGGCAAGCCGGTTGGTTCAAGAGGTCGCGCTCATGAGCAGAGATGTCGTGAAGACAAATTGGTCTGGTGTTGTGAGGCGGCGGGGATGCGTGTGACGTGGTGAGGTGAGCATGTTGAAGCGGAGGAACGGGAGTTGAGTGAGGCTCGAGCTGGCCATTAAAGACCGGCGCCGCGCCACGCCACAGCCCCGAGACCAAGCCAAGCCTGCTGACGCCAGTGCCAGAATGCCGAGGTGACAGCACAGGCAAAGCAGCACCTTGTCACCGGAATTGCACAGTCTTGTTAGGTTGTATGAGTCCGGACGACTCTCGCACTGGGAGATGTAAGCAATAGTCCCCTTGGTACTACCCCCGAGTCTTGGGATCTGTCGTAAAAAGACCAGTAATATTTCCGTCAGTGTACTCGATGTTGTACTCGATCAGAGCCATAGAAACGCCGCTTTAACCCCGATGAAGCAAGCCACTTCGCTTCCTTTTGGCTGAGACGCATGGCTTGGTACCAAGGTGCGCCCAACCTAGTTGATGGGTATTTTAGAAAAGTATTTCAACATCGCAAGTTTCCCTTCTGCTCTGCTCAATCACCTTTCCCTCGTCCCAATTGTGTGTCCAAAAGTAAAAGTCGTACCAAGGGTGCTGCCCATGATGGAACACCTGGAAAGGTCTGAGGCGGCCGAATTGTTACGCACCAAAATACAAGCTTGCATTTTCTTTCCTTTTGTTTTGTGTTCTCGAAGTCGAGGAAGCCGCGCTTTTCAAAAGTGCTGTCTTGGGTCGAGGGATGCCTGTTGTTGACTTCAACATACCATGCTTGTCCTTTTGAACGTAGAGTACCTCTTGATTTCTCTTGAGGTCATGGATAATATTGGATTGTACTTTCGGACGGTGTCACAAGGCTAACCCAAGTATGTAGAATTGTGTCCTTCGCTGGATATTCTACGACCTCGACCTAGTCGTTCTGACCAAAAGTGACGAGAACACTTGCCCCGTTCAAAGCATCACCCCCCTAAAGCTCAGGCTTGCCCAAGGGGACCCCGCATCGCCTGGGGCTGCTGCTGGGGGTGTTCGGGCCAGTGGAGAAAAGACCTGGGCGCTGCTGTGCATGACCCGGAAATAAGTCCGGGGCCTGCTGCCATACCTCAATCAACACCATTCACGCCGACGCGAGTTGAGCACCATATTGCATAGCACTAGGTTCTCCCTAGCTCCGTATCTCAACGCCGCCCTTGCTCACCGTCAGGTACTTGACGCCCTTGTACGGCTTGACGCTCTCGCCGAGCCCCCTGCTCTTGCGCGCGTCTATCGTGATGCTCTCCACCTTGATGCCACTCGCCAGCCATCCCTTGACCGCGAAGCTGACCGTCGCCGACGTTGGCATGAGCATCTTGTTCTGCGCCGCCTTTTTCGCGTCACGGTCCGAGTCGCCTCCCTCGGAGCCCTCCTTGCTGCGCGACTCGGCCGTCCCCGGCCCTGCCCCCTGGTATGGCTCGCTGTAGGAGTAGTCGGTCCCAAACCCGAAGCCAGTCGGGTCCAGCTCCTTCTCCTCCTTGTCAGGGATCTGCCCGACCACCGTACACCGCAGCCCAAAGTGACCCAGACTTGAGGACATATCTTTTGTCGGAATGTGCCACTCGAGCACTCGCTCGCCCGCGTTGAAGCTTGCGTCTCCCTTGCTGGGCCGCACCTCGGACAGGTTCCTAACATCCTCCGGTAGCGGCACTCTGATGACGAGCTCCTCAAGAAGCGGTGCCGCCGCCGTGCCTGCGTGTGGCCCGCCGAAACCTCGCCCCCCGCCGCTAGCCCCCCGTCCGTACGAGGATGCCGATGCGCTGCTGCCTGGTGTCATGACTGTCTTGTTGACACTCACGCGCACCTCAAACTCGGCCCCCGTAGCGCCCACTCCCGTCTTCATCTCAATGTTGACGGGGAGCTTGAGGTTATTGGAGCTCATGTTGCCGCTCTTTCCGCTCGTAAACGGAAGGAGGTCGACTTCGTAGCCAGCGAGGATGAAGCGGCCGTCGGGCGGCACAAAGCTCAACTCGCCAGGCCGTTCCTTCCACCGCGCTAACCGAACGCACGGGTGGAACACAGGAAGCTCCATGATGCTCCCCAGATTGTGCTTGCCAGACGGGCTTGTCAACGAAAGCAGAATGTCCGGGACGCCTGACACCTTGGCGGTGAAGGCTATCGAGCCGTTGGCAAAGGCTGCGAGTGGTCGCCCCGAGGGCGCCAGCGTAACCGTAAGGGTCTCGATGATGTCGGCGTACATTTCGTTCGACGTGTGCCGCACGTTGGCGCGCCGCCAGGGCAGGGCCGAGTTGTTGGCTGGCTGCAGTGCTGGCGAGCTCGGGCCAGAGAAGCCCGCCCCAGGTTTTCTAACATACTCTTGTCAGCAACCGAGCGATGTCTCCCTCCCAGACGTGGTGAGCCTACCCAGGGAGGTTGATGCTGCCGAGAAGCTTGCCCATCCATCCTTCGACCTCGACAATATCTCTCAGCGCATTGGGCTCCGTTGTGTTGATCATGCCCGTGTCGCACATCTCGTTGAGAAGCTGGGCGACGACATCATATTGGCTCTCGATCTTCTGCGCGATGAGGGGCGCGCCCAGAAACTCCTCGAAAGCGTCGATGATGCGGTGGATGAACTCAAGGACGACGAGGGGCTCAACCTCTGAGGAGGTCGTGGCCAGGAAGAGGAGGTTCGCATGATGGAGACTGAAGACGAGCGTCGGTGGGTTCGAGTTGGGGAGGTAGATCAGGTTCGGTCTCGGCGCCGGGTGCTCGAGGTAGAGAGGGAGGAGATGTTGCGCGCTGAGCGGCCGTTGGGTGTACGTGTGGGAGAGGACGGCATGGCTACAGAGGCGGTATGAGTACACGGCAGCCGAGGCGGGGAAGGTCGCAGGAAAGGAAGTGCATACTTGTGCTCATCAAAGATGTGCAACGCCTCTATCACGCCGCTCATGGTCGTCGTCGAGTAGCGCAGTGGCCGAGGGGTGATGTGTGGCCGCGCGGGACGAGTGATGGTGGGGGAGCACTGACGGGAGAGCAGCGCAGCGACATCAGCCAGGTACCGTCTCGGCGGGCCAGGCCAGGGCCACGGGAACGATGACGTTAAATGTTAGTGCATCATCCGTCAGCCAATCACCATCCCTGCCAACAGCGGCCCCAGCTCGAAAGTCGGATGTCGGAGCTTAGCTGGTGCGACTCTCTGACCCGAAACTGTCGATACTCGCTGCTTCACCAAGTTCGCGATTCCCCACGACAACACCGCGGACACCGCACTGCTCGCCGCAATGGCCGGAGACAAAGTTCCTTCCTTAGGCGCTCTCGACAAGCCCGAGGACCTCAACAGTCTGCTGCGCGCCGACCGGGGCGACGACTGCACCTCGTGCCGGCTGATCGGTATGGCTTCTTTGCTCCTTCATCTACGATCGCCTGCTGACCTGACGGGATACAACAGGTGGCGGTGCATTCCTCGCGCTCGGCACATACAACTACATTTCCGGAAACGCACATCTCGAGAGGCAGCGCGCCGCGATTCTCCAGAGCAAGTCCATGTTCGGCATGGCGAGTCGCAAGTTTGGTGTGGCCGGCATCTCGCTTGGCCTGGCATACCTCGGCATCTGGAGGCTGTTCAAGTAGGACTAGGGGACGATTTTGATGCTTCCGTGCGGAAGTATTGGGGCTCGTTATGCAGGCAGCTGCTGGGGCAGCGTTTATTCGTCCCCCCAAGGCTGCCGAGTCGATGCCCGGTGGGAGATGGCGAGAAGTCTAACGGACCGAGAATGTCCCGATAAGCGGACAACAGACTCGAAGGCTTGAATTATCCATAGGCAGTTTGCATCAACAGCTGCCACGGCATCTTCGGCACTTGTATTAGAGATCTACTTAGAGGCACGTTTTACGATGCCATGTACTGTAACTGTACCATGACCAAGGGGTGTAAGAAGAAGAACAAAACCCAACACAATCAATTTTTAAGCATATTTCATTCGATATGCCATGTCTTGTAGCCCGTGTCTGCGTGGTGTTGCTGTTCCAGCACCTTGGGTCGCATGGCACTTAGAGTGGGCTCGGTGAAGCTCCGGTGAGCTCGAAAATCTTCAACCCACCTTAAAACTTACCAGCAAACAACACCCCTGCATGCAACTCATCACCAACACCAGCACAGAGACCTCGCCCGTGTTTTGACGCCGTGCACTCATCAAACGAAACCGGAGACGACAGTGAACTCTACACACACCATTTAGGGGCCATCGTCGCCGCCAAACTCCCACCACAATGCCCATTTCCATCACGGCCCCCAGGGCGGCGGCTCACCAACCAAGAACTACACAAAAGGCCGCCACATACGACGACTCAGACTCGGATTCCGACGCAGGAGGTGTCGATCTCGAGGGCGATGTGTCCATGTCGGCGCCTGCCAGCCGCGCGCGACTCAACGGCAGGCATCAGATTGTCACGCCTGGTGAAGTCATCACAGACGATCCCCAGTGGATGAGGCATGCACCAAACACCACCCCAGACAGCCCCTACTAACACATCTCCAGAGGCCACGGCACGTACGTGAGCAGCGAGGACGCCGCCATTGTCTCCTCAGTCGCAGGAACAGTCACCCGCACCAACAAGCTGCTCTCAGTCCGCCCGCTGCGGGCGCGCTACACGCCTGAGATCGGTGACCTCGTCGTTGGCCGTATCGTCGAAGTGCAAGCAAAGCGATGGCGCGTCGACGTCGGCGCCGGCCAGCACGCATCCCTGCAGATCAGTGCCATCAACCTACCCGGCGGCATCCTGCGCAAGCGCACCGACACGGACGAGCTGCAGATCCGCACCTTCTTCGCCGAGGGTGACCTCGTCGTGGCTGAGATCCAGTCTTTGCACGAGCAGGGCGGCGCGAGCCTGCACACCCGCAGCTTGCGGTATGGCAAGCTGCGCAACGGCGTCTTCCTCGCCGTCAGCGGCATCGGCGGCGGCGGTGGAGGTGTCGTGCGCGCCAAGCGCCAGACGTGGACTATGGAGGCTGCCAACGGCGCTGGACCTGTCGAGGTGACGCTCGGCGTCAACGGATACATCTGGATCAGCAAGCATGTCGAGGGCACTGGTGAGGCGGCGTCATCGGTCGGCCTGAACCGCATGGAGGAAGCTGTCAGCGCCAACGTCTACTCGAGCCAGAACGACCGCATCGAGCCCGAGACGATGCGTGAGATTTCGCGGATACGCGGCGTCATCATGGCTCTTGTTGAGCACGGCCTGCGTGTTGATGAGGACATGGTCACTGAGGGGTACCGTGCGGCTGTCGATATTGGCCGTGAGACGATGGAGGATGACATTTTCCTGGGCGGCGAGAAAGGCCAGCGGATGGCTGCTGCTCTGATTGCGAGGGAGGACGAGTGACATGTCACGGGAGCGTTTGGGAAGTAAGGTAGTTGAAGAAATAGATGACGGACATTGCCACCAGGACGGCTGCCCTGTAACTTTGTATCCGGAAAATCAAAAGAGATGACGCTATGCAACTTGGTCTACCGCCCGTGTATATCCTTATGATCATGGTATCAAAACCAACTCCCGCTCTCCTTGTCTCTCAAGCGCTGACCAGCGCCGCTCCCGCAAAGTATCCCTTGTTCTCAATGACGCCCCGGTCCTTGACAAAGGCTGTGTACTTGACCACCCACTCGGGTACCAGGTCACCCTCCAGGCCACCGAGGCCCTCAGACGGGTCAGCGAGGACGTGGGCGCCCTGCAGTCCCTGGCCGAGGAGCTCCCGCAGAGTGCCCTGGGGCAGGATATCGGTGCAGTCGGTGTGGACGAGCAGCTCGATACCCTCGCTCTTGGCGAGCTTGATGAGCGGCGGCGGCACGCTGCAGCAGTCGCGGATGTTGATCTGGTCGACGGCGGGGCGTACAGAGACGCGGCGCAGGAAGCCGGCCAGCTTCTCGGTGCCAAACTCCGCAATACCCAAGGCGCCAATTGTGCCGCGGCTGTGCAGGCCCTCGAGTACCTCCCATGTGGCGACCTCTGCGGCAATGTCGCCCTGGGATGCGTTGCGCTTATCGGCCTCGAATTCGCAATCGCCGTCGAAGGACATGCCGGGGAAGCTGGCGATGAGGAGGTCGATGTGCTCGACGCCGAGTTCGCGGCGCACCAGAGCCAGGGCATCATCGATGTAGCGCGCGCGGTCGGCGACGGGCGCGGAGGGGAGGAAGAAGAGCTTGACGGTCACGTCGTAGTTGGACGACTCCTCGGCGAGGCCAGCAAGGGACCAGTCGACGCGGGGGATGTAGAGGGTGCCGTTCTCCTCGGCGGTCCAAACATCGAGTCTGGGGGTGTGGGTGTGACCGTTGAGGCCATTCAGCCCATTGCCGTTGCCATTGACTTGGTGGCCATTGCCGTTGCCGTTGGTGTCGGGTTCAGGCGAGTCCTCGACCGAGTAGTCCTGCTGCGCGGCGAGAAAGTTGCTCCGGAGGGAGTTTGTGAGTTCGAGGTTGGACCGGTATGCGCCCGGCTTGCGAATGATGGAGGGGCCGCCCGAGACGATGTTTCTGTGTCGCAATGAAACCAATCAGCACACGATCGCAAAGCAAGCAGGTCTGTCCTGAGGGACGCAGCGCATATGCAGCCACCGGCGCATGGTGGATGTCGTACACGACGTCTTCAATTCTTTTCTTACCCGGTGGAAAGGATGAGTTTGGTCATGATGGGCAGCGGGCGGCGACAAGGCGCGACCAGGCCTGAAGAGGACAAGGTAGGGAAGGTAAGGTAAGGTACGGCGGTTTGAGGAGAATGTTCAGGGATGTAGGGGTTGGACGGTGCCTGGGAGCAGTGACGCTGGGCCAAGACGTCTTTGAGTTGGCGGATTGCGCAATGGGGGTAGGGGGTCTAGGTAAGGTTTTTGAAGCCGGATGGGAAAGAAGAGGAGTCGTCTCTGCAGAGATCTCCGAAGTTGACCGAATTCCGACCCCTCTCAAAGCAACGAAAGAATGCACGAGCGTCAGTTATCAACCGGGGCGCGCTCTAGTCGTTCGAACCCGCGGCTTAATAATGCAGGTGAAGCATTCGCCGGTTGCCGAGACGAGTCAGCAGCTGGAGATGCGTACAAGATGGGGGCAGCAAGGCGGTCTCTGGGTTGGTTTGACGCCCTCCGGTCTACATCGGAGGGAAACAGATTGAGAGACTCGTAGAATACCACCCTCATACTACTGGAAGAGCCAGCAGAAAAATCAACTGCCGTCCTGTCATCGATCCCCCAAGACCAAGCGCTACCGCTGAATCCATTGGACCTTAGAGCCTTTCCACCCCGCGCCGTTCGCCCGTCCGCCTCACGGCGTCCCCGTGCCTGTCGTCACCCGGGCATCAGTGTCCGGCGACGCGGGGGGCACATGGAGCCAGGGTACTGTGACCAAGTTACATCCTAATGAAGTCTGCCTCGGGCTGGCAGTTTGAGAGAGAGTTGGGATACAACCCCCACTGCCGACCTCGGGGGACGTGAGAGGGCGCCACAAGTGATCCGGAATTTCACAAGCGACAAAATCACCCCACCATCCCACCTTGACAATGTGCATCTCACAGGCCTGTGATGTGACCGAAAGACAGTGGCGGGTGGCAGGCTGAAAGAAGGACCCCGCATTCGTCAGTCAGGTCGGTCTCGACTCGGGTACAGCGCTTGGACCACCTTGAAGCTTCCACCCCTGAGAGGCAACTGTGGCCAGCCGTCCTCTACGTCCCGTCCACTCCAACGACCCCCTCGTCGCCGACCGCAGTACGAGCTGTATGACCATCCAAAATCATCGGGCCCATTCATCAATTCCACGTTCCCCCCCTCAAAGATCCACCGACCAGCAGACACCAGCGCAAAACCCTCAAACTCCACGCCGCCTCACCTCCATCCGACTTTTTTTTCTACCCCTCAAGCCTGGTGCTGTTGGTGTGAAAACATCGTCATCATGGCCATCCAGTACGGGCTCCGTCCCTGGCGTCTACCTGCTCGTCGGACCTCTGGCTGAGACGTGCAAACAGATATCTCATCCTCCTCTCCCGGCAGGGCAAAGTGGTAGGTCATCAACAGTCTGGACGGGAAGTTGTTTCCATGACTAACCATCGACCGCAGCGTCTGGCCAAGTGGTTCACGACACTTTCGCCCAAGGAGAAGGCCAAGATTGTCAAGGACGTTACCCAGCTCGTCCTCGCCCGCCGCACCCGCATGTGCAACTTTCTGGAATACAAGGGTACGCAGCATTGCCTTGATATAACCCCCCAAAATAGGAGATGCTGACCGTGTGCCTGGTACAGATTCCAAGATTGTCTACCGGCGATATGCCTCTCTCTTCTTCATCGCCGGCGCCGACTCGACCGACAATGAACTGATCACCCTCGAGGTCATCCACCGATACGTCGAGCAGATGGACAAGTACTACGGCAACGTTTGCGAGCTCGATATCATCTTCTCCTTCACCAAGGCCTACTACATCCTCGACGAGCTGCTGCTGGCCGGCGAGCTGCAGGAGAGCAGCAAAAAGAATGTGTTGCGGTGCATCTCGCAGCAAGATGCGCTTGAGGACATGGAGGTGCGTCTGCCGTGATGTTCTTCCCACCTGCAATTTTGTTTTGTTTGTTTTGGTCCTCGCTCGCCGCTCGCGCTGGCCCTCTTTCAAACTGACAGTCTTCCCTTTCCAAAGGTCGAGGACGAGGTCACCCGAATCATGTAACATTACTCGACATATACATTCGCATATACCCCTGCGGCGGGGGCCCTCCATACCACGACACGCTCGAAACAACCCATACACATATACACCCGCATCTTAATCTGCGTTTACGCAAATCCTTCAACCGGGCGGAGCCTATCGGCTTATGGTGTTGCGGCATGGCTAATGGGTGTCGGCCATGGCGTCTAGGAAACGGAGGACGTTCGCAAAGCTCTGAAGGAGGCCGGCTATCTCTGAGAGAACTTTGAACACGCGACGACATAACAACGACACGATACAGCAGCAACGACAACACCTGCTCCTCACGAGGCGACGACAACAGAAGGCGTTCGGCAAGAGTGGCCCCCAATGGAAATCATACCAAACCCGCGTGGTAGCTGCGATGCCGGCACCCGTGGGGATGGATAACGTGCATAGATCTTGAGAGCGGAAAACCGCTCTCTTCTACAAGCAAGAGAAAGGACATTGTTTTATCAGCTGGTTGTTTTCGGACTGGGCCATAGATTGCTTGCACTGCACCGTCTCAGCGACAGCGTGGAGCCAGACCCCAAGGTTTGGGTGGGTGGCTGTGTTTTGGCCGACGCCGGCGTCCCGCGTCAGTGCCAGCTCCGCCCATCCCGCCCATCTCTTGAATGCTATGCTCCGGCAGCGCGAGAAACGATGCGAATCAATCCAGGGTTTCGCCGTCATGCCAATCAGTTCCATCCGATGCGACGAGACCGATGCGACAAGATGAAGCGACCACGGGATTGCACGACTGGCCTGACGATGCTTGGCCCTGGGTCGCTGGAGTCAAGCTGTCCACGCGTGGCATGACGACGCCGTCTCATTCGCTTACGAGAGTGCTCCCACACCTCCCTGATCAGCACTTCCAGCTTCCAAGGTTTAGCGGATGGGGACACTTTGGCCCCGACAAGTCCAGTGTCCGCGACCAGCAGGACACTGGTGCAATGGGCCACGGCACCCACTTTGCGCACCATCAGATGCCTTCCGACTGGCTACGTGGCGCTGCGCGGTGTGTCACTGGCCCACGCTGCTTTTTGAGCGGAGCCCCCGCACGACGCTCCCGAGGGTCCAGAGTCGCAGCATGACGGGGGAACCCCATCGACTCATCAGCGCTCCCTGCACGTTGGACGTATCCGGTTCCTATCTTGGGGGATGGGGGATGGGAAGTGTTCGGGAGGGAACGACCCCCCGGGCTGCCAGACTGCCACTGAGACTATCTCGCTCGGCCAGATCACAGCAGATACCGAACGCGCACCCACGCACGGTCAGCCAGCCAGCCAAAGCCAAAGCAAAGCCCCCCCAAGCAGGCGCGCCAGAGATCTGCCAGTGTGTCTGCCAGTCTGCCCTTCCCCAAGAACCGCTGTCCGCTCCCGTCAAATCCCCTTTATCTCGCCCTACCCCCCGCCTCGATCCTGCATTCGCGACAACATCCCGGCCACAACGCTGCAATCACAACATCTGATCTCCCCATTCCCCTCGAGTGATGTCTATCGACCAGATCACCTGCTAGGCGCATCGCGTCTAGTTTGTTCCCGCAATTGAACTGATCTCCAGGGTCGAACCACGCCTCTTGCTCTGACCCTCTCTCCCTCTCCGCCCACCCTTGCCGATAACCTCCGGTGTCGACATCCGGTCCACAGCGCCAACGCCATCACCCACCCCTCTCGACAGCCCGACGCCAGACACGACACCACGGGGTCTTCTCCCAGTCACACACATCTACACCCTCCTCGCCTTTCGAATAGTCGCTGCGCGACAAAAGCCGATTCTCCTCCTTCTCGAGTTCCAAAGACCTCGCTCCAACACCAGCGCGCTCCACCTGAGGCTGCACCTACCCACATCACGACCAAGTCGCTGACATCACCCCCTTCCCGACGACCTGATTCCCAAGGAAGGCGTCCCCGAAACCACTACGAACCTCTCGCATTCAATCCTCGGGCTCTTTCTTCTGTTCACTGCCCAGTCCAGAACCTCAAACTCGCATCGCGCACCACCCACTTCGACCCCGATACCCGCACCTCTCTTATCTCCGGTCTCGCACGCCAGCCAAATCACGGCAGCGTCATCACAACACGGCTCACGATGAAGGTCCGACAGCAATCTGGACCGCGCCAGAAGCTCCCATCGCAGCACGGCTAACACCTTGGCAGTACCTTCCGATACAAGACTTCGATGCCGTCACGGGCGCGCTGAACTTCAACGCGCCCGATTGCAACGTTACCGGCGGATGTGATCTGTACACGACGAAATCCACCGGCTCCGACAAGAAACTCTACAAGTCCATCGATCATGACTTGACATCACAGCACGAGGCCCTCCTCAAGCTCGGCGCCAGCCTGTCACCGCCGGACCGCGAAGCCATGATTGCCACGTCACCGAGCATGCAGCTCTTCTCGCACTCGAGTCCATTCGGCCCCCTTTCAGAGCTGTCAAGTCGCCGCACATTCGCCTACCTGATCGCGACGCTGAACGCGAGTCACCAGCACTACGACTTCTCGCACGTCCTGCGCCCCGGCGACTTCAAGCGGGAGAGGAACCTGCGCAAGGTCATCGGCAACCTCGACTCAATCCTCCAAAATGTCCGACCGCACCCCGACTCAGAGGCCGGCGACTCGGACTCGCTGTCACCGGCGAACCCGATATGGGGTCCCAGGTGCTGGGCGCTGATCAACAAGGAGATGCGCCTGAACGAGTGCACAATCTTCAGCTACAACCCCGAGAACGACCCGTTCGAAGAGGACGAGTCAGCCATCTGGGCCAGCCACTACTTCTTCTTCAACCGCGGGCTGAAACGCGTGGCATACCTCTACGTCCGCGTCGTGCCGGTCGTTTCGTCGCAATCACCGAACCTCCAACCTATTATTCCTGGCTTCAAGAGGACCCGCAGCACTCACTATGACTCACTGGGCGCCAACAAGCGCGCCAAGTACTGGCTCGGCGATCGCGACGCCGAGCTCGTTGCTCCCGACGATGATGACGAGGAGCAGAGCGACGGTTTCCTATGGAACCGTGGTGCCGACGGCGACCTGGTGCCGTTTGCGGATGGCGAATTCGCAGACGAGCGAATGTACTACGACGAGGAGGAGGATGAGACGGACGACTCCAAGAGTCCAGTGAGGGGCATGAGCGAGGATCTCGTCGCACACATGGAGATCTGAGCCGCCCCCATCGCCCTCCTTTGCAGCGGATCGACCTTTCTACTTCACTTTGCCTGCTTCTTCTTGCGTGCGGATTCGCGCCTCTTTTCTTGACTTGCTCCACTATACTGCTTCTCCTTACCGGGTTTCTTTTTTGGCCATCAACTGGCCGCTCTCTTGCTTTTCAACACTTGTATTACACTGCGGACGACCGAGGAGTTGAGCAGGACGACGATATGACGGCAGCTTATGATACCCCTTTTTTTCCTTCGCCGGGTGGCGCTGGCTTGGATGCCCGGGGCTCTATCATTACGCGGGGGCAACAACGGAGTTTTAGGTGGACCTCGGCCTGGGCCTGGCGAGCTCGGGCGTGAGAGGGGTCTACGAGGAGGATAACGTATGGAGTTTTAGGACATTGAAGGCCTTGGACGGACAGGCCAGGAGGGATGGCGATGACTGGGCACGGGGGCTTGCGGACGGGAGAGCGTCTGCAGGCGTGGGTCCTCTCTATGTGATTGCTCTTATGGGATTTTCGAGGCTCTAGTCGGTACCGCTAACGCGTATGCTTTTGCTCTTTTGCGTTGTTTGGCTACCTAGGCAGCCGGGCAGTCAGCCCCTGACCAGGAAATAAAACAGATGCCATACTGAGTGTGTCCACGTGGATGGCTTGGGCGAGTGAGTCAAAAGGGTGCCACAGGGGGAGTGGCCGCCCATTCATGCGTGGCAACTGCTGTACTGATGGCGTTTTGGCGTTTTTATGTTGGACCACCGTGGAAAATATTCTACGTCTACCTACCGATCCATCCAGGTTGCTCCATCTCCAAATCGTTTTCAACCACCACGGCAAGTCTACCCACCGACAAACCCGCGTCGACCTCTCTACCCTGCCCAGCATGACCGTCGTTCAGTACATCTACATCAACGGCTACCCCAGCGTGGGCAAGCTCACAGTGGCCAAGGAGCTGCAGAAGCTCTTCCCAGGCTCCCAAGTCCTTGACTTCAACACCATGATCAACATGGTCCCGCCCACAGATCCCGTCGACTCGCCCAACTACATCGCAAACCGCACGCGCGTCCGCAGTCAATTCCTCGATGCCGCAGCAAACCTCGACTACACGCAACGCCTGACGTGGATCTTCACCGACGTGCATTACGCGGACGCGGCCGGACAGCAGGGAGCTAAGGACTACCAGAAGGCGGCGCACACGCGGGGCATACAATTCTGGCCGGTGGTGCTGGAGTGTGAGACGGAGGAGAATGTGCTCAGGCTTGGGGATAAGGAAGCGGATTGGAAGGCGACGGTTGGCGAGACTGCTGAGGGACTGCGAAGGATTCGAGAGGAGAAGAGGGTTTACAGCTTTGGAGCGGGGGATGAAGAGGAGCTGAGGATTGATATCACGGAGATGATGCCGGATGAGGCGGCGAGGAGAATCTTCGAGCATATCAACAAGGTCGGATCGGGCGAGCAGAGTCAGTAAGGATCATCTTTGTTAGCGACAGGCGTCGAGGGGGACGATCAATTCGCAACGGCCGCCTGGCATCATTCAACATCTCTCCTTGGATGGTCGTCGCAGAGTGATGCCTAAAATAGGTTGCTGTCAAACTAGCCCGAGTCGTGCGTTGGTGATCGTGATGACAGTCGGACGCTGAAGCTCTGGTGGGTCCCGTCGAAATACCCCGCCATCTCAGGTACCGGAACCCTGTTTTGAGACGCTGCCGACAATGCGTGATGCGGAACAACACCGCCACTCTTCCAGGACCTTTCCAAACACCAGACTGCATCTTCAGTGGCAACACTACCCTTCCAAAGCTTCCTGACCACACCATACGCCCACCATGTCTCTGACGATTGAGAAGATCCTCGCCCCGGCGCCAGCCATCAACCCCCTTGGCAACGACGAGGGCCTCCAACCCACGCAGCTCTCGATCGACTCCAAGGGCGAGCGGATAGCTTATGCCGTGAGCAAACTCCCCTCTACTTCCTTACCCTCCAATCCGCTAACCCTTGATTCCTCCAGTCCGGCAAGTCCATCTTCGTGCGTTCCATCGACGACCCATCCATCACCAAGCAATACACCGGCCACAAGAACCAAGTCACAACCGTGGCACGCTTCTCCCCCAGCGGCTTCTACATCGCCAGCGGCGACCGCGCCGGAAACGTGCGGATATGGGACTCGATCGGCGCCGAGAACACAAAGGGCGAGTACGCCATCATCTCGGGCCCTATCAAGGACATTGCCTGGGACGGCGACTCGCAGCGCATCATTGCTGTTGGAAAGGGCAGTCAGCGCTTCGGTCACTGCATCACTGCCGACAGCGGCAACTCGGTTGGCGAGATTAGCGGTCACAGCAAGGCCATCAACGCCGTCTCTATCCGCCAGCAACGTCCCCTTCGCGCCGCTACCGTCTCTGATGATGGTGCTCTGTGCTTCTTCCACGGCGCGCCGTTCAAGTTTGCCGCGAAGCAGGCTGCTACACACACAAACTTCATCTATGCCACCGCCTTCTCCCCCGATGGCACGCACCTCGTCTCTGTTGGCGCGGACAGACGTATCCAGCTCTATGATGGCAAGACGGGCGAGCCTACGGTGAAGATTAGCGATGGCGAACACACGGGCAGCATCCTCGCCGTGTCCTGGGCTGCTGACAGCCAGTCTTTCGTCACTGCCAGCACCGACGGCACCGTCAAGCAGTGGGGGCTCGAGGCTGGCAAGGCCACTCACACCTGGGATCTTGGAAGCCAGCAGTTCGGCGTTGTTGTCGCCCATGGCCGTTCTGATGGTCTTGTCATCAGTATCAACCGCGACGGCGACCTTCTCTACCTCCATCCCGGCAACACCGGCGCCACCAAGGTTGTTCAAGGCCACAACAAGAGCGTCACTGCCATGACCGCCGCGTCCGACGGTGCCGGCAAGACTCTCTTCACTGGCAGCTTCGATGGCCGCGTGTGCCGCTGGGATGTTGCCGCGGGCACTGGCGTCGCAGTCCAGGGCACCGCCCACACCAACCAGGTCGTCCAGCTAGCCCCCGCTGATGGAAAGACATTCAGTGTCGGTTGGGACGACAACCTGCGCGTCATTGACGAGGCGGGTGGCGAGTACACTTCCTCAGCTGCCTCTCTCACCTCGCAACCGCAGGGTGTTGCTGTTGCCGGTGGCCTGGCCTTTGTCGCGGTCACGGACGGTGTCGACGTCTACAAGGGCGCCGAGAAGGTCTCAACCAATCGCCTAGGCTACACGCCCGCCGCCATCGCTGCCCACGGTTCCACCGTTGCTGTCGGTGCTGGCAACTCAGTCAAGATCCTGAGCGCTGATGCAGGCGGCTCGCTCAAGGAGACAAAGTCCCTCGACCGCTCGACACACCCCATCTCGAAGCTCGCCTTCTCCCGTGACGGAAAGTTCCTGGCGGCAGGTAACGACAACGGCACCATTGACCCGTATGACGTGGGAACATGGGAGGTAGCGGCCAAGTGCGCGGACCGATGGGCGGCGCACAACCGCAACAAGATCACGTCGATTGCGTGGAACGATGCGAGCACGCATGTTGCGTCAGGATCGCGTGGAGCGGACGTTGTGATTTACAGCTTGGGTGCGCCGGGACGCAAGGTCAAGGCGGAGAATGCGCATCTCGAGGGCGTTTCGGGGGTTGCGTGGGTGGATGGTGGAAAGGTGGCGAGTGTTGGTGCTGATGCGGCGGTCAAGATTTGGACCACGCCAGCGCTGCCGTGAGGGGCCTGAAGTAGAAGGATGTCACCGGAGGTTTAAACCAAGGGTGCTGGTTAGAAAATCATGAGACAGCGTCACAATGCTCTGAACATTTGTCTGAAATGCAAATATCGGCTGGGCCAAGTGGCACATCCTGTACAAATCCGTGCAAGCCGTAGATGGCTCACAGATACCACATGCACTCCAAACTCCGTTCCTAACCCAAGGGTATCAACCGAATCATGACAAAAGAAATTCCCCTAACGAGGACTAATTCCTATGCCGGGACGCAAAGCGCCCCTTGCGGGCCTGATGCTGAAAGCCAGCGGTAACATGCGCGCGACGGGATTCCTAATCCATAGCCATCTGCGCTGCTTCCTCCTTTCTCAGCTCAGCGGCAGGCGACGACAGGTCGTTCCCCACGCGCTCCATCATGGCGCCAGCGACGGACCAGACGTCGACCTGCTTGGGCTGAGAGACGGGATGGGGTTTGAATTGGTTGGCCGACTCGACGACGAGAAGGTCGAGCTGCTCGAGGCCGTAGACGAGCTGGCCGAGACGGCCCCAGATCGCGTAGCCCTGGTTCTGGATCTCCTCGGCCAGCTCTTCTTGGTGGTTATCTTTGAGGGTTGGGTTGGGGACGACGACGAGGGGGGCGGAGACGCGGAGGCAGTCGAGAATCGTGCCGGTGCCTGGGAGGAAGGTGTTAGTTGTGGTTTGAGGGCAGAAGGAGGGTAAGACGCACCGGCGTGGGCGAGGACGGCCCCGGCTGCCCTGCCTGTCGCGGGGTCGGCGCGGCAGCGAACCATGTGTGGGACGAGGTCGTCGACGAATGCAAAGGTGGAAAATTGGATGGCGGGTCGTGGGTCGAGGGCGAGAAGGTCCTTGCGCACTTGACCGAGGTCCTTGCCGCACTGGAGGGTGAGGTGGGTGAAGCCGTTGGTGGTGAGGTGGTTGAGGAAGTCGGGGAGGAGGACCTCTTGGAGGAGCTGGGTGAACTTGGCGGTTGCGCCGATGGTGACGAGGCAGTGCCGCTCGAGGGCGGGTGTCGGTGCTGACATGCTGGGCTGTTGTAAGGTTTTTCTGCTGTAAGGTGTGCAGAGGGAGGGAGGAAGTGGGAGGAAGTTGAGGCTGGAGATCGCTTTGTTAGTGGTGGTTTGGATGGAAGCTTTGGTGGCGGGGCAGAGACCCACCGGATGACATTCAACTGGAGCTGTGCTGTATCACCAGCGCCAGGCCTCGATTTTGCACATTTGAGGGGAAGCTTGTCAATTTGAGAAGCAACTAGAAGTACTCGGAGACATTCGAGATAAAGATCTTGAGTCTTTGTCGGAGATTGACTGCCACGAATGTCACCATGGGGGCGTTATCCCAGCTGCTTCTACCTGAACATGTCAGATGGAACGACACACCTTTGGGTCCAAGTCGAAGGGAAAATATGCGAAATATACAGGCTTGCATAACATGCAGCCCCATGCTTAGATCTTGCGTCCTCATATATGTACATCCCCGGACTGAGACAAGCAAACCGTAACTCCATATCCCAATCATCGTGCCCTCCCCTACGCCGGAACCCAGACAAGCTCAATAATCCCATCCAGCGCCTTCATCGGAATCCCCTCATCCGTAGTCCACCGCTTGTCGGCCCGTTTCCGTACATAGATCTGCCACACAGAGCCATCATCACCCCTGCCAGCATCACGCAACTCCCATGCCACTTTGCGCCCCGTCGCAGCCAGCGGCGGCCGCTGCGGCCCAAACATGTAATCATAGTTCCATCCCTGCTCGGCCAGGAGGGAGGTAAACGTGCGCTCGACCTGGGTCAGGTCAAAGCTGATGCCTCGTGGATAGTGTGCCACGGTGTAGCCGTTTGACACGATGAAGTTGTCCTTGGTCACGAAGCGCTGCCATGGGCAATCCTCGCCACAGGTGCGTGCGATCTGTGTTGTGTTGGACGGTACGGTTTCGTGCCCGAACTTGCCGCCGCGGTAGTGGTGGATGCTCAGGGGCTGGAGGCCTGATTCGTAGAAGCCTGAGACCTCGCCCGAGAGGTCCAGCTGCCAAAGGTCATGGAGTTGCGTCAGTCGTATTTCGCTGTTGTCGTAGATACAGTTACGCAGCAGGATATCGCCTTGAGGACCCCAGCCTGAGTTCGAGCGCTTGATGGAGCGGCGCGAGCGGCAAGACTCGTGCGACTCGGTGATGAGAGCGGCCATCGGCCGGCTGAGGAAGACACCGCCGCCGCCGTAGGCTTGGACACCATGTGTCCAGATCGCAGCCGCGTCTTCAGATACGGTACCGATGTAGAGCGGCTTGAGGTGGTCGTACTTCCGGAAGCGCTCGACGAGTTTGTTCATGGCCGGGAAGAAGGTGTCGTCATCAATGAGGACGAGCCACTTGCGGGTGGCCGAGTCATCGTGCGACGCGCGGTCATGCGCATAGAGCATCGGGACCAGGTCAAGGTATCGCACAGCCATGTGCTTGGTCTTGCGACTGTCGATACCGCTGACCTCTGCGTCAATGCCGACATCAGCGAGGTGTCGCGCGATCTTGGTAATCTCGGCGTCCGTGGGATCAACGAGCTGAAGGAGGAGCTTGCCGCCATTGGGCTTGCCGTTGCCATCCGTCAGCCAGTACACCCACTCCTGGATCGCCGCAGAATTGCTGACGCGATCAAACGTCGTTGATACGGCGAAGAGGAAGTCGTGGAGGTCGACGTCGGCCTGGAATCGCGACCGCGGTACAGTTACTTCCAAGGGTGCACCACACTTGATATTCGTGTTGCCCGTCACATCGCTCTTGGACAGCTGCAGTGTCCGGAAGCCGTCTTCGTCCAGGAACTTTTCCTTCAGCAGGCTGTAGGACTTGCGCTCAATGGGCTTGCGGGTGAAGCGCACGTAGCGCTTGTAGTACTCGACCCGTTCACCCAAGCCGTACCGGTCCCCGATTTCGCGGAGCCTGATCATATCAGGCTTGCAGTTCATGACGTGCGTCGACGACGGGGGTTTCGTGAGAATCCTGGACGAGTTGGTCAAGTGTTTGTGACCGTCGATGACGGGCCGCGGGTTCGCGGGCACCAAGCCCTCGCGCAGATGTGTCGTTCGCAGTACCAAGTCTGAGGTGTATGGTCGCATTGACGGGAAGTTGAGGCACACGATGAGGAAAAGGATGCCGGCGCCAATGGCTTTGAAGATCCGGTTGTACGGGCTCAAGGCATTGCGCGCCCGCTGGACCAACGGGCGCATCCGAACGCGCGGGTCGCCGATGCGGACTCTGAGCTCGCCCAGCTTGCTCCTGAGGTCGATGACATATGGGAACCTGTCGGAATTCGGTAGCGACCACGAGGAACCCGAGGTGGCGTCCTCAGACTCCTTTTCGGGTCCGAGGAAGGGGTCCGTGACGGTACTGGAGTCGTCGTCCATTGCGGCGGCGCAGCTCGCGTCGCACGCGGCGGGCTGTTGCTTGTGTCGGCTGGAGGGGCGTCAGGCGGATGTCCCGGGCGCGGGGTTCGAATCGGTCAACTGAACGTCGTCGGGCTTGTTGGAGGGTCGATCTTTGGCTCGCGATCGAGCATGCTTCGTGGCGAGGTCGTCGGTGCAGAGTGATGAAGCAATAAGTTCCTGGAGGGGTCTGAATTGAGAGAAGGGACCCGTCCGTTGACCACCACCGTGGAGCAGCGCCTGCCTGCACGGCACCCACCGGCCGGGCAGTCCAGTGGAGGGTTGCATGGCGGGACAGGGGTTGACCATAGGAGACGAGGAGTTCCAATTTGCAGTCGCGTCGCCAAGGGTTGGTTGGTCCAGAGTGGAGTGCTGGCGACATTTGACAGTTATCCGGTTGGTGCTAGAGAAGAGCGTCAGGGGTCATCGCTGATGGTGGGTGATAACGAACGAGCAGGGGTCCTCGAATCAATGCGGGAGCATTGCCCTGACTCGGCTTGCTCGGGCGACGACGACTGCTTGGCCATTGTTGAAAGTCAGCATTCGCCTCAGGATGAATACCAAGGTCACGCCGAGGCTGCCAAGATGCAGGAGGTTGGCTTGAAATAAGCAGTTGGAAGTTGTGTATCCAAGACTGATGATTCCACGAGACTCGGAGATTTGGACAGTAAGGTAGTGATGCTGGCAACTGGCTGCCGTTGAGATGCAGTTCGATGTAATGGATAGATCGCAGCTGATACTCTGAAGAGTAGGAGCTGTAAGATACGAGTAGGTGAATGGTGGGATATTTGACCGGATGAAAACGCCCGAAGGATTTGGAGGATTGGATGTTGCACCGTGTGATCTGCTTGACACACGGACAACCCCCTGAGCTGCCACGATGTCGTGACTTGAAGGAGCATCTCGAAAGAAATTATTCCATTCATATCTGCATTAAATAGGCCCTGAGACATCTTCGTTCCAAATCTGCGTCGTCAATGTTTTCGTACTGGAGGAGTACCCCCAAACATCATCATGAATCGTGGAAACATACGTGCCAAGAAACAATACAATCATGCCGTGACCCTACAGCCAGACCAATACCATGGCCGTGCCGGCGAGGGGCCAGGTGGCGAGTATGAGCCACGGGCTGAGAGACCCGGCTCCGCTACCATCATTTGCGGCGCCGCCGGTCCTCGTTGATGAGCTCTCACTGTCTCCCTCGCTGATGTTGCCATTGTCCGAGCTGCCGTCATTATCCGTACTGCTGCCGGACTCAGTCGGCCTGGCGTTGGCGCTGGCTACGGTGACAGTTCGTAAAGCATCATCGAAATACGAGTATGTGTACGTCGGGCCGCTGACTGGGCTCGAGAGCGTCCCCGTGTTGTAAAGCGTCTCGGTGCTGTTGGGGGGGAACTCGCCGTGCACGTAAAAGTCGTTCTTGTCGCCAGCCGGGGGAGTCATGCCCAGCGTATCCTCACATGGGTACTTTTTTATAAGCGGTCTGCACTGCGCCCAGTCTTGGACCAGGAAACCAAGCGCGTCGGTCCTATCCACCAAAGTCAGTCGCGCAGTTCCCAGCTTAATCAGGGCCTCGTATTCGTCGACTTACCACTCGGTTGCTCCAATGAGGGCCGGGTCGGTACTGGGACAGACATTGGAAATGCTAGTCACTTTCAGTATGAAGATACATGTTGTGGGTGGCCTGAGTGACATACGCGGAAAGAATCGCGCTGTTGGAGCAGCACTGGCAAGCTACGGGCACCTCATGGAACGCATCATAGTTCGGATCGGGACCCTTGAGTAGCTCCGTGCCGCACTTCTTCTGCAGCTCGTCGATGGTACGGGCCTGCGACATGACAATCTTGCCCATATTGCAAGAGCAGCCGGCATCGGCGTTGTCCGGGGGCGGCCAGAAGGGGATGCGGTCGTACTTGGGCTCTAGGCACTTGGCCGTCAAGTCGCCCACCGTTTCCTGGTACGCACAGCTGTAGACCTGTAGCACACGTGTCAGATAACTATCGAGATATGTTTTGGTGACAGCCCTCACCTGGTTCCAGCAGCTCTGTCCCGCACAGTCGAGGTAGTCAAGTCTCTCAATGCAGGTGCAGATGTTGATACAGTCGATGTTCCGATCCTCGCAATTATCCTTGACGCACTCTCTCCATGACTCCTCGGCTGTTTTGTAGCATGTCTCGAAGCCCTGCGGGTCGGCACAGGTGCTGGACTCGAAGTAGCCGACCTTTGTGGCGGATGTGGATGCGGCGAGAGCGATGAGCGCCGAAAGAGCTGCACTTGGGTGAGGCATGGTGGGAGGTAGGAGGCCGACACGGCTCGTTTCCTGATTGCCTCTGGGGAGGCCGGTGCTGGGCTGCGCTAGGTGGAGCTGGTTGAAGTCGTCACGAGATAGACCTGGCAGCCGACTCGGAGAAAACCTGAAGAATGAACCCAGATACCGTTGAGAAGATACTAACTCCTCCCCCGGGAGACCGCTGGTTTTCAATCAAGACCATGCCGGGATGCAGGGTGGCTGCAAGGTGCGGCTCGGGACAGGCGTCAGCCCACGGTGGGGTGGCCAGGGTTGCTTGAACGACGAGGAGCCTTGCCATGGGCGACCATGGAGCCGAGATTACCAGGCCAAGAGCTGCAAGAAGACAGAACATGCAAGGAGTCCGTCCGCTACGGCCAGTCTAGAGGGTCCATAGAGCAGGATCCAGAGGTTGCCAGGGTAGTGGAATCCGCCTGGAGTAGGGAAGCCACATGTTGTTGAGCCGCATCTCCTGTGTTTTTCATCAGCAACTCACAGTGCTTCAAGTCAAGCTGTGAAGATGGCTGGACTGGAGCAGTCCAGGGTCAACAAGCGGTATTGCAGTGGGCCCATTTCAGAGAGGTTGGGCGGGCGACAAGCCCGGCCCCGGCCAGCATCATGTCGCTTCCCAACCAAACAGGCGATTACCAGCCGCCAGCCGTGAAAGGCCGACAGGTTGAAGCTTGGGCTTTCAGTACGAGTACGAGCACCGGCAGGGCTGGAAACCAATCGTCTTTCAAGTTTGTAGCAGCTCGTAGCTAGGAATCGCCGGGGGAGCCCGCTGGGCTGGTGCCAGCACGGAGTGCAGATTGTCGGCTCTCTCACCGAAGAGAGGTTCTCCAATGGAGATGCAGCTCAGAGCCGCCGGTGTCAAATCAGTTGAATCACTCAGACCAAAGTTGTAGAAATGAACGTCTGTTGAGATCGATGAGCTGTCAAGTCGAGCATGCCCGTGCTAACCGGATGAGGGCAATGAGTGGCTGACCCGCGCTGTGGCTGACCCCGTTCCGATACGTGGCTGTGCGGCCAAAAAATTCGGGACCCAATTGGATTGACGATTCTCGTGAGCCGCGTGATGCCAGCAGCTCCCTCTGCTCTGTCAAAACCACCACACCCAGCACCCACGAACCGCCCGCCATGGCCGCTGCAGGTAACGCCCTGAGGCTGTGCCTCCGAACATGCCGACAACCAGCGGCGCCGCTGCTGACGACAATGGCAACGGCATCCCGCCAGTCGCTCGTGGCGTCGCACCGCAACCTGAGCACCACCCGCGCCATGCTGGCCACCCGGGAGGAGAGCGACGATCCCATGAGGCAGAAGATCTGGGACCACATTGAGGATACCTTCAAGGATCTCAGCCCCGAGGAGCTGAAGCAGCTGGAGCAAATTGTCGGCACGGACCCCAAGACGGGCGAGCCCCAAACCTTCAACGAGGCCCTGGCCAAGGACGATGCCGATCCGGAAATCTACAACTCGGGCGACCGCAGGGAGATGGTTGAACTCATCCGCGAGATGAACCCCAGGCTCAACAGGCAGAACCCGGGCTACGACCCGTCCGACCCCGACGCCGCCGAAAGGCTCCCGGAGGAATGTTTCAACGAGGACGACATCACCGAGGTGGCGCACAGCAAGCTCGACGAGCTCCGCGAGGGTCGTCATTACGCTCGTATTGCGGCCTGGGAGATGCCCCTGCTGTCCAGTGCGTCTAGTCTTCCCTCTTTTCTGGCTGTGGAACATGTGCTAATCATAATGCTTTGACAGAGCTGGCCAAGCCGTTTGTGCCTCCGACTGCGCAGCAGCCGCTGCGGTTCCGATACACGACGTACATGGGCGAATACCACCCGGCCGAGAAGAAGGTGGTGGTTCAGTTTGCGCCCAAGGACCTGGGCCTGACGCCAGTGCAGACGGAGAAGCTCAAGAAGCTGGCCGGCACGCGGTACAACCCGAGCAAGGACTTGATCAAGATGAGCTGCGAGAGCTTCGGACAGCCGGCGCAGAACAAGCGCTACCTCTCGGATCTGGTGGACAAGTTGATTGTCGAGGCCAAGGTGAGCTTCCTTCTGAAGTACCTCACGGTGTAATGAGCTGGCACTGACAAAATGCGACGACAGGACCCCAAGGATACCTTTGAGGACATTCCCCTGGACACGAGGCACCACACGTTCAAGACCAAGCCCAAGTACCCCAAGGAGTGGTACCTGACCAGGGAGCGCAAGTTGGAGCTGGCGGCGCAGCGGGCGCAGGCGCTGGGGCTCGACAAGGCCAGGGAGGCCGAGGGCAAGCTGGTGGACGGCGTCAAGAGCATCGACACGTTCCTGGCGCCGCCCGTCAAGGCGAAGAAGGAGGTGCTGGGCAAGGAGACGCTGGCCGAGATGGTGACGGCGAACCGCGCGCGCCCGGGCAAGGGCGGGGCCAACGCGAAGCAGGCGCCCAGGGCGCGCAAGTAGAGGCGAGTTCGTCGAGTAGACGCGAGCCTGTGTTACGTGTAGAGAGGGAAGCGCGGGAGGGAGGGAGGGGGAAGCGCGCGGCTGCTGGCCCGGGAGACGGTTGTATTACCACCTCGTGTATCTATAGTAAGACTAAGACTACATACAAAGATGTATTTGGATTTAGGAGTGACTCTGTTGGTGTTGATTGTGCTGGTGTAGAGGGTATTTGAAGAATAGGAGGAGGGAGAGTAAGTGAAGTGGCTGCATACATGAGAGAGGATGGAGTCTCTAAGTGTACTCCATTGCCTTGAGTTGAACTCGGTTCAGAGGAAGAAAAAAGGTATTGTCAGAGTATCTGCTCCGAAAGCTTCAATCCGAATTGTTCAAGCTGATATCAAGGTGAGCAATGGGATGGGTAGTGGAGGGTCATTGATACATCAGCCACATCGACTGGCAACAGCCACACAACTGGTCCGCTGTAAATGGCTGCTCGCACGAGATGCCAATGACAGGTGACGGCGTCATCAAATCACGGCCCCCCGTGCCTCGGCACGACAGCCTCTGCACGCCCCTGGACGCGGGGAACCGCCCAGCCCAGCACAAGGCCTGAACGGTCCCCCCCCCGCACTATTCCACTTCTAACCCGTTTTCGTCGCCTCTGGCAGCCTCCCAAGCGCCGCTTCACGTGCTCACAACGGGCATGGACGCCTCTTTGGGCAACGACCTCGGCGGCAGTGCCTGTCGCGTGTGTGAGCAAACCGCGCTTTCCCCGCAATCGACACGAGGCAGCAAGGAATGGAAGTGACAGGAGAGGAAGGGGAGCGGAGAGGTGAGGTCTCCCTGGCGACTTGGGGCGTTCCCATTCTCCCCGATGCTCCGGCGGTTACTAGCTTCAGTCTAGGTCCTGCAAGCCATAGGCACAGCTCCATCAAGGTGCAGCAGTGAATGCCACTGAAATGGGGGAGGGACGCCTGGGGAGCAACCTGGAAGGCATTATCTTTGATTCAGTTGGATCTGTTCGGACGTACCCCTGGCCTGCCTGAGGTCGTGCTCGCCCTTTTGCCTCGCGCCCCCCCGGCAACAAGTTTCATCCGCGGCAAGACTCCTCAGATTAACTTCTTCCGAGTCCCCTTCTCTTCTTCTCCCTCGTACAACTACAACCTGAACCTCTTCCACACCTTCCGAGCTCCCTCCCCTCCCTCCCCATCAGCTCACCTCTTCGCACTCGCACTCGTACACGCACACGCACCCGTTCTCGCACCTCTCCTGCAGAAGTCGGCCGATACAAGACATCACCACTTCCTCCTACTCCCGGCACTCGTCCTCATCCTTGTCCGCTCCACCCGGACCATCGCCTCAATTCACTGACGAGTCCGAAAGAGAGGCCCCGCCGATACCCGCGGCGCCCGGAGCCGAATCACTTAGCTCGCCCCCCTGCCACCAACGGACTCTAGACTCGCCGCCTCCGAGCTTTGATTTCGTTGAAAACCAGGCCAAGGGTCCAACCTCATCGCTGCTCTTCTCATCTCATCCCATCCCATCTCATCATCCATCAACACCCCCCTCCACGACAGCAATGGTCGTCGACTTCAAGATCCCCCCCTTTGCGCACACCTCCAGCGAGGACATCGAGTTCGCCGCTCAGAGGTTGCGTGCCACCTTCCGCACCGGCGTCACCAAGCCCCTGGAGTGGCGCCGCGTCCAGCTCCGCAAGCTCTACTGGGCTGTCAAGGACCATACCGCCGTCATCCAGGATGCCCTCAAGTCCGACCTGCGCAAGTCGCGCCACGAGGCTGCCCTCACCGAGATCGACATGATTCTCGCCGAGATCATGTACATGCTCAAGAACCTCGAGAGGTTCTCCAAGGATGAGGGCGTCGCTGATATCCCCCTTACATTTGCCCTTATGAAGGCCCGCATTCGCAAGGAGCCTCTCGGCATGGTTCTCATCATTGGTGCCTACAACTTCCCCATCCAGCTGACCCTGCTGCCTCTTGTCGGTGCCATCGCCGCTGGCTGCACCGCCGTCCTCAAGCCCTCCGAGGGCGCCCCGGCTTCTGCCATGGCACTTGTTAAGGTCATCAATGCCGGCCTTGACCCGGAGGCCTTTGCCGTCGTCAACGGCGCCGTCCCCGAGACTCAGCAGCTCCTCGACATCAAGTGGGACAAGATTTTCTACACCGGTGGCACCGTCGTCGGCAAGATCATCGCCAAGAAGGCCGCTGAGACCCTCACCCCCGTCTGCCTTGAGCTCGGCGGCAAGAACCCTGCCTTTGTCACCGCTTCTGGTGATGTCAACCTCGCCGCCCGCCGTCTCGGCTGGGGCAAGACTCTCAACGCCGGGCAGGTCTGCCTCTCCCATAACTACGTTCTCGTGGACCGCACCGCCGCTCCCCGCCTCATCCAGGCCTTCAAGGACACCATGGCCACCTTCTTCCCCCGTGGCGCAAAGAACTCCCCCGACTATGGCCGCATTGTCAACGAGCGTCAGTTCCAGCGCATCAAGAAGATGCTCGACGGCACAAATGGCGACATTGTAGTCGGTGGCGAGGTCGACGAGAAAGACCTCTTCATTGAGCCCACCATCGTCCAGGTCTCCTCTCCCAACGATATCATCATCCAAGAGGAGTCCTTCGGCCCCGTCTTTGGTATCCTGCCATACGACACCATTGACGAGGCCATCGCCATCGCCAACGAGGTCGACCACGCTCCCCTGTCGCTCTTTGTCTTTGGCAACGATGCCGATGCCGAGAAGAGTATGTTTTCCCTCCCTGCTCCCCTTGTCCCCTCCGCTAACCAAACTCACAGTCCTCTCCCGCGTCACCTCGGGCGGCGCCACCGTCAACGACGCTTTCACTCACGCCTCCATCCCTGTCGTTCCCTTCGGCGGCATCGGCGACTCGGGCCAGGGCAACTACAAGGGCCGCGCCTCTTTCGACTGCTTCACCCACCGCCGTTCCCTCGCCACCGTCCCCAGCTGGCTCGACGCCCTCCTCCGCGTCCGCTACATGCCCTACTCGTCCAAGGAGCTCAACCGCCTGCGCTCCATGAACGCCACCACCCCCGATTTCGACCGCGAGGGCCGTCCCGTCCGCGGCCTCGCCTACTGGTTCCCCTTCGTCATGGGCTTTGGTGCAAAGTCAGTCAAGAGCATGCTGTTCCGTTGGATTCTTCTTTTCCTTACTTACGCCACCCTGAAGAAGCGAGGACTATTCTAGGTTGGATGAGCGGTCATGACGCGATGATTTCCTTATTTTTTTTTGGTTTGATTCTTTCGGCGCGCTGCGATAAGACAGGCAGACGTTTTGAGCGACGGACAACTTGCGAGGTGAGAGGAAACGACAACACAGGGGGCCTGGTATGCGATGCTGATATCACGTGGACACAGGCTGCTATGCCTGCAAGGAAGGGGGACCACTGGCTTCCTTCTGTTCCTGCATGCGGCGGGTAAATGCACCCGCCGCCCACTCATGCGCAACCCAGGCGCTCTTCCATACTTCAAATCTCACAGGAGCTAGACTTCTCACAGGCCAAATATAGGCCGTAATATATGTACCATCACTTACACACAGAGACACTTCCTCATGTGATGATGCCTTGCACTTAAATACTATTCTTCAACAGCAGCATTGTATGCATGACAAACACACGACTCCGAGGCCGTTCTGAAAAAATGTACAACAATAAACGCAGTCTCCCCCAGCCGTGTCTGCCCGGGTCCATGGGCGTCTTTGTACCGGAACGCCAATCTCTAACCCCGTCCATCACTCCCCTGTCCTCGATCTAGGCCGATCACTTCTTCTTTCCCTTGGCCTTGGGCTTCGCCGCCGACTTGTTGGACGCCACACTAGATGCGCGCGACGGCGCCGCAGAGGTGCTCTTGCTCGCGGCCTCAGACTTGACATTAGCAAGGGCCTTGTTCTGCGGTCACAAATGTCAGTCATGATATCCCAGTTGCTTCCTTGGAGATCGTCTCACCTTGACCCCGTTCTTGGCCTTCTTCTTCGACGGCGCCATGCCGAGCACGCTATCCTCGTCGTTGTCCTCGTCATCCGCCTCCCGCTTGGCCTTGCCGTTGGCACCGTTAGCGCCTCCCTTGCCCGGCTGGGCGTCCTCAAACTCCTTGACAATCGTCGTAAGGAGCGTCGTGCAGCGACGGCTGATCTCCACGGGCGTCCTGCTGAGGAAGAACCAGTCAAACTTGAACAGAGGCGACTCCTCGATCTCGCTAACAATCCGGTCGTACACGCCCTGCGAGTCGAGTCCGTGCTTGTTCAGCATGACCAGGAGGAAGCGGTCCTCCTCCTCCGTGTACACCTTCTTGTTGGTCGTCGACACGGAGTAGTTGATCTTGAGCTGGTGCAGCGGCACCCTGTACTGCGCCATCTTCTTGGCGAGGTACTTGCGCTGCTGGTCGATCTTGCGGTGACGCTCCTCGCCGTCCTCGATGACCTTCATGTATTTTGCGTAGTCGGCAATCTCCGTGTACCGCTCCCAGAAGACCTTGGCGTACTGCTTGACTTCGTTTGCTTCCTTGTGGTCGATGTCGCCGGCGATGTTGACGTAGTCTGTCCGGCCGTGGCGTGCGGATCCGTTGACAAACTGCTGGAAGTCGCGGCGGTTCCACTCGCTGAAGCCCCGCGATGCCAGGCTCTGCTTCTCCTCCTGCTCTTCTTCGGTCAATGGCACGGCGTCGTCAATCTCCTGCTGCTCCAGATCCCGCTCGGCCTCACGCTCAGAGAGAGTCTCGTCGTCACCATCCGCCAGTGGGACCTTGTAGCCAATCTCCTTGCGGTAGTATGCCGTCTCCTGGTCCTGGAGCTCGCGCAGCCTCGCGGGGAAGAACTGCCAGTCGTGTACCGGAACCTGCTTGGGCGCTCTCGGCGCCTTGGGCTTGTTCTCCTTCTCCTTGGGGGGGTACATGGTCTGGCGGAAGTAGGCGTCCATCGAGTACGACTGCTCCTTGCGCTCACGCTTCGCCGGGTTGATCCAGGTCATGCCAATGTCCTTCTTGTTCTTGGCGAAGTCCTCGCCGTTCCACGTGTAGGCCGACTCGGAGGTGAAGTTCTGGAGATCGTCGATGCCCAGCTTTTCGTACTTGGCATTGAGCTTCTTGGTGCGATCCTCGCCTTGAGCGAGAATCGCTTCGATATCGTCGTCGTTGAGGTCGGCACCCTTGGAGGCCAGGCTTCCTGAAGCCCCCTTGGACTGGAAGACATTCTCGGCACCGTGCTGAATCATGTGCAGCAGCTCGTCCTTGTTCGCGGCTGCCTTTGCGGCCTGCTGAGCCCGACCCTGCTGGATGACCAGCTGGTCGAGCCGCAGCTTCTGTGCTGCTCTCTCGAGAACCTTTTCTTCAATGGCGTTGTCGGTGACGAAGCGATAGACGACGACCTGCTTGGTTTGACCGATGCGATGGGCACGGTCCATGGCCTGGAGATCGGCCTGCGGGTTCCAATCGCTGTCAAAGAGCACCACAATGTCTGCGGTCGTCAGGTTGATGCCGAGACCACCAGCGCGCGTCGTCAGCAGGAAGACAAACTTCTCCGAGCCCGGCTTGTTGTACTCGTCGATGGCGGCGATACGGTCCTCGTGAGCGGTGCTGCCGTCGATGCGGCAGTACTTGAACTGCCTGAAGACGCAGTAGTCCTCGAGAATGTCCAGCAGACGGCTCATCTGAGAGAAGATGAGGACACGGCTGCCCTGTGTCTGGAACTTCTTGAGAAGCTTGTCAAGGACCACCATCTTGCCGGCGTTGTAGACCAGGTGCTCATCCGTCGTGTATGGAGGGCCTGGCTCTGCGCCCTCGAACAGGTAAGGGTGGTTGCAGCACTTGCGAAGTTGCATGACAATGTTCAGAAGCCGCGTCTTGGACTCGCGCTTGCCGTTGGCACCGTTGACGGCGTCAATGTCCTTCTCCAAGATCTTCTGATACCACTTGATTTGCATGTCGGACATGCCGAGGTAGACGTTGACCTCCTTCTTCGGCAGGAGACTCTTCTCGACGTCGGCCTTGACGCGACGCAGCAGGAAGGGGCGCAGCACCCTGTGAAGCTGCTGGACGACCGTGTCTTGATCGCGGTCCTGGCCCGAGAACCATTGGTCGAAAGCCTCCGAGTCACCAAAGACGTCGGGCAGCAGGAAGTTGAGCAGCGCCCAGAGCTCGTGGAGGTTGTTCTGCAGGGGAGTACCGGTGATGAGGAGGCGGTTGCGCGAGTTGAAGAGACGGATGACCTGCGAGAGGGAGGACTCCTCGTTCTTGATGCGATGGGCCTCATCGATGATGATGTACTCCCAGGCAAACTTCTTGAGGTGGCCCTTTTCGCGAAGGATCATCTCGTAACTCGTCACACAGACGTCGAACTTCTCCTCGACAAGGCGGTCGTTGATGAGCTGGTGGCGCTCATCCTTGGCGCCCTGGAGGACCAGCACGTTCACCTCGGGCGTCCACCTCTCAAACTCCCTCTTCCAGTTGTCGAGTGTCGACTTGGGCACAATGACGAGGTGGGGGCCTGTAATGCCCATGATGTGGCGAAGGTAGCCCAGGAAGGAGATAGTCTGCAGCGTCTTGCCGAGACCCATCTCGTCGGCCAGAATGCCCGAGATACCGTTCTCGTGCAGGGAGATCATCCAGTTGAGGCCTGCGACCTGGTAGTCCCTCATCTGACCCTGGATGTATGATGGCGACTCGCGGAAGACTGTCTCGGCAGAGCCACCGTGCTTCTCATCTTGAAGGAGCTCGGCATCTTCCTCGGCCTCGGTACGGCGGCGGCGCTCATTTATGGCGCCTCCCTGACGGGCACCGCCCTTCTTGGTCTTGGCGGCCTCGGCATTCTGTCGGTCAATCTCGATCATGATGTCCCTTATCTTGGGGTCGGGGTTGGTCTCGATGAAGTGGCGGAAAAGGTCGGTCAAGCCCAGAAGGTATCGGAATCGTCGCAGCGTATCTTCCTCCTGTTTGAGATGTTAGCCCCATTCAACGCGTAACCCTTGGGGAGGCCCGCTCGGCGCAGGCCATCAACCACATGCCTTGGATTCTCCTAGCCGGTCATGTTTCTTGCCAAAGATGCTGCGGCGAAGCTGGTTCGCCTCTGACCGCTTCTTGCGGCCATCTGCATCGCCGGCAACGCTGCTGGCTGTTGTGTTGGGGTTGGTGTCGGAATCGGTGTAGTCGGGCGTCTCGTCGACCTCCTGCAGGGAGCTTGTTAGCAAACGTTGGCGAGTATTAGGAGCTGACGACGGGTTGAGGCGTCGTGAACGGAGGACTTGCCGTTGTATCCGCGTGCGGGTACTCGGGCGCATCAGTCATTGACGCGTCGACATCGGCGCCGCCCCTGGGGCGAGGCATGGTGATGAAAAGCTTCGGATCACTTTACGCGACAGAGACGCGTTGAGGTCCGATGACGATGGCGCGGCGCGTTGATTGCTTGTTGTATGAGGACAATTATGGAGTGGTGCGGTTGTCGAGGGGAGTTCGTCGTAGATGGCTGTGATGCGAGAAGGTAGGGAGTGCCGATCTGAGACTCTGTCGTGGGATTTTTTTGGGTTGGAGGGAAGGTGGAATCCCAAGATGCCGTACAATCTTCAATCGGGGCTTAGTGCGGCTCCTTGCCCACGGCAGCGCGCGCGAGCGCGCGCCGCCGTCCTCAAGCCCGGAGGTGGCTCGAGCGTCAAATCGCCGTCAGCCACACCGTGGACGTGAGCATCAAACGAGACTCAAGTAAACAGTGGCCGGGACTCCCCGCTGCGCCACTATGATCAAAGGCAAACACTGTGCTGACGCACTGGCCGACATGTGCCGTTGTAGACCGTGCGTTTGGCCCCCCCACCCACTGCGAGAAGACCGCTACTCCCGCTTGTCTTCCATGTTTGTGGTGTCTCGCATGGTCATCCGACCCTCCCAGCTGGAGTGATTCAGACGCCATCCATCCATTCCCTACACCACCACGCGAATTACTCACCTGGCATCTCCCAGTGATCCTCGAAGGAAACCACCCTCTGTATCACGGTAGCACCACCATCCTCGACAACCTGCATATTGCCTGAATACCGTACTCTGAGCTTCACGCAGGGGTTGATTTGGCCCCATCTGCATCGCCTGCGCTACCCACTCTGACGAGAGCCTGCAACCCCACTGCATCCACTCTCTTTCTTGCACGGCACCCTCAAGCAAGCCCTTCCAGAGCGTTCGAAGCCCGTCGTCCACCGCCATCCTGCGAAAGCCACGAAGCGTAGCCCGGCAAACGACATCTCGGTCGCCGGTCAGATCCTATCATTGCCACGGAACCGTCGAACTTCGCTCAAAGTCATCGGCAAACCCTCAAAGATGGACTCCATGCGGAGTCTCAACACCTCGCTCCCCGCCTCGGCGGCCCACAAACAAAACACGCAGAATGACTCCCCTGAGCAGCTGCTGGATGCCTTCAAGGCTGCAGCCCTTTCGGTCACAAAGCTCTACAAGACATCCGCCGCCAGTCAAACGAAAGCCCGTGCCGACGGCTACCAAGACTGTCTCGACGACCTGCTGGCCTTCCTCGACAAGGAGAACATTGGCGTTGATGACGGAGAGGGGTGGCGGATCCGCAAATGGGCTACCGAGAGGCTCGACAACAGGGACTCGCCCGCACACACGGCTGAAAGCGAGGACGAGGCCGAAAAGGCTGAGACAGCTTCCTCTCCCGAGCTCAACAGGACAAACAGCAGCACCGCGCTGGCCACAACACGGGGGAACCTGGGTAGGACGGACTCGGCTCCGCCCCCATCACATGTCGCCCCGGCAGAGCCAGTGCCAATTGTTGTCCCGTCACAGGATACCTTTACCTTCCAGTCGTCACACCCGTGGCCACCGCAACAACCGGACGCCTACATGAACATCGCCAACCTCGACCTCTCCGACTCGCGAACACACGACAATAACGCCCCCATGTCAACAACAACGACCACTACCACAACCGGCCGCCCGAGGCCCCGGCCGCAGAGGCCAGGTGCACGACAAGGAAACGTGGCACGCGTGGCCGGCTCCAAGCGAAAGATCAACTTTGCGGAAATCTTCGACCTCGGCAGCCTCAATGACAAGAACGTCTTCGGCGGCGGCGGCAATGGAGGCGGCAAGCGAAGCCGCCACACGTAAGGCGACGGACGGTCGCCGGCCCATTCATCTCCCGGGCGACTAGAGCACAGGAGACTGGGCCGGCGATCTTCCCGTGCTGCCTCGCGTGGCGACGTTTTGTTTTAGCTACCTACTTTTGCACCATTACCACTGGGACGGCGAAGCACGGCAGGGCCACCGGAGAGAAGGACCGGACCGGACTGGGGACACAAGGCGTCACAGCAGCATAGCATGGGGATCAATCAGCATAGACGGCACTTTTGCAGGGCTGGGAAAGCGGCGTTGGGACGATCCATGACAGATGCATTCGCGGTGTTGGGTTTAGGGACAATTGGGCGGTTGATTTTTTCTATTATTTCCAACTTCGGCTTTCGCCCTTTTTACGACGATGACGCCGACGATGAGAGCGCCCGGCCGAGCGTGGTCCCTCGAGGCCAACCCTTCTTTTTCTTTGTTCGGAGAGTCAGCAGGAGACCATACAATTCAGACATGAGAGCTTGAGATGCTCGACACATCTTCTCAGTCCTTGCTGTGCGAAGTGATGGTGATGATGACGTCCCGGCAAGCAGCAAAGATCAACGCATGATGATGTAGACGCCTTCGTTCCAAAAATTCTCTAGAATCATCCATCGCCCTCGTCGGCCGAATGGGCGCGAGGGGGAGGCTTCTGTCCGTCATTCCGTGGTCATTGCCCTTTGTAAATTACAAGAACCATCCATCTCGTGTCCGCCCCGGCTCTCCCGCACGTCTCTGAGAGTAAGTGTCCCCCGAACGCCGAACTATGCAAGCGAAGAAAGAAGAGGGGGTTGGAGGGAGCTAGCTTTTTCTCTCGTTTTGTGCCTGGGGTCGTGGCCTCTCTCGGCTCGATATGAGCCGGTTCCCCCGGTCCCTCCTCTTGAGGGGGGGTGCCGGGTTATGATTTTGTTCGCTAAAACTTCACCTTTCCTTTCCCCCGTTTACATACGGTTCAGTCGTTCCCTCTCGACCTCGTAGAGGAAGTCGAAGTAGCCCTTGTCGAACTGGTGCACGCGGACGTAACCGTCCTCTCCGCCGCTGGCGTAGCCCTTGCCGGTGGGGTCGGCGGCGACCGTGTTCTGGGGGCACGTGTCAGTGGTGCGAGTGTGGGGGGTGGAGCGGAGCAAAAACTCACCAGAGGACCGAAGTGGCCACGGACACGACCGATCTCCTCCTCGAAGACCTTGTGGTAGAAACGCGCCTCGAACTTACCCTGGCGGGCAGAGGTCCTGGTGACATCCATGGCGGCCTGACCACCACCGAGGATGACGTAGTCCTTCTTCGGTGTGATGGTGGCGCTGTTCAGGGGGGTGTCCGAGACGTATGTCTTGAGCACCTCGAGGTCCTTGGCGGTGATGAGCTGTTCGAGGGTTAGTACGAGGGCCTTGCGAGGGTTCGGGGCGGATGCGACGGCGGCTGACGTACCTTGGCGGTCTTGTCCTTGCTGGCGGTGATGAAGTAGGTCCTGTCCCTCGACCACTGCAGGTCGGTAACGGGGGCGTTGAGCTCGTGAACGGGTGCGTTGTAGAGAAGGTCGCCGTTCTGCGCTGCGTTAGCGTTATGTGTTTGGGATATTCCCCCAGGATAGCTCCGGCATGACCGGTACGCACCTTGGCGTCAAACTGGGAGACGGAGCCGTCCTCGTGTCCGGCGATGATGAACTTGGAGAGGTAGCTCCAGCCGGCGACGGTGGCCTTGCTCTCGTCGCAGATGATGGTCAGGGCCTTCTCGTCGGTCTGCTCGGCCTCGACGTCGGGGTTGATGTCAATGACGACAATGTTGCTGAGGAAGCCCATGCGCTTCTCGGTGACACCCAGCAGCTGGGTGCCGTCCTCGTTGAACTCGACGCGCTTGACGGCCGTGGGGAACTCCCACGTCTTCAGGTTCTTGCCGGACTTGATATCCCACAGGCGGATGGTGTTGTCGGCGGAGCCCGAGGCGATCATGGTGCTCGTAGGATCGACGTCGACGGTCCAAATGGCACCGACGTGGCCGTGGTAAGTTCCGAGACGCTCGCCATTGTGTGCGAACCAAGCGCAAATCTGCTGATCCTTGGCAACGGAGAAGATGAGGTCGCCATCGACGTTGTACCTGTTGGCGGGCGGGCGGGCTGGTCAGCGTTTGCCCCTCATTCAATGTCGGGTGCGCAGGTGCAAGGGGGGGGTAGCCCTACTTGATCTGGGTGAGCGCACGCTCGTGGCCTGCCAGAAGAACGGGCCTCATGTTTGCGAAATGTGTGTCTGTAGGTTTCGTTCGGGAGGTCGGGATATCTGTTCGGTTGGCGCGGGCGGAGGAGAGGGGGGGTCGTGGCTGCGTCGCTATTTAGAGATGGTCGCGCGGTCGTCGTCGAGCTGCTGAATTTTTGGCCTCGCCGCACTGAGGCCTCGTCGGTTGTGGGTTCCAGTGGGGCACCGTCCCCCGCGATGGCCAGGTTCTGCCGCGAAGGATCTGCACCGCCTTCTGTTTTTGGAGGGTGCACTTTGGCTGAGTCATACATCTGTTTGGCCTCACCCGCGCCGCACCGTGAGATTGTCATGACTCCTAGGAGGAACAAGTCCAGGTCCTCGGATGACGATGTTGATTAATACCTAGGAGCAGATGAGTATCACTGTATCATGGATGACGCGAGTGCGTTGTGAATTTGCTGTCATAGTGAGGCCGCTTCAGGGAACCATGCATCTGATGAAGCTTGGGAAGATCAGCCTTGGAGAACATCACGCCAACCGCATTTGCCAGGCTTCCGGGCTAATATCTGATGATAGGTTCGAGCAGTCCAGAAACGCCATGCTGCTCCATCGGAATTTTGAATACGTTTACTGTTTTCTCATAATGTAAGGCTCGGCGCAACATCGTATTGGGCAGGTGCATCACGTGATCATGATGTGGCTGTTCTTGCTCGTCCAAGACACTTGGGGCAAGCGCGTCGAGAGCGCATCACCATCTTTCCACCACGATCGCCTCACACTCACTGCTACCTCTCGTCCCCGACGGACGCACCTACGTTGGAGCAGGTAGTACTCGGCAGCGGCATCTTCTTTCTGCTGACGCCTCGAACCGAGTCTTGTAGTTTTAGGATGGGGTGTTTCTCGGGCCACATCTTTCAGTTCTCCTTTGTTTAATTCGGCACTGTCACACTTGAACAATATTTACCTTTCCGTCCCGGCGTTGTATTACATACCCAGCACTCAACTCTCGACACAATTCTCGACTACAAGTCGTACGTCGAAATCCACCAAGGTCGAATCCCACTTCAATCAGCATCTTGAGCCACCTACAGCAAGTGTTGCTGCAAGCCTGCAGTACCATCTGTGGATCACCACGAGTCACAGCCCGACCAGGTGACCGGCGCCGGACAGCTTGGCCGATGTCGCCGTGTAGGTTTCTCTCGGTGAGGGCTCGGGGTCGCGGCACACGGCCGTCGACCCCTCGGGGCTTTGCCTTGGACGCGGGAGTCTGCCGAGCACCATTATTTTCTCAGGGCCCATTTGCCCGCAGATGCTGCACCCTGACAGCGAATCCCGAGCTCCGCCGACGCCATCCCGCCGGCCCCGTTGCCGTCGCCCAGCACTGGCCTGGGGCTGGACCTGTACCTGTACCAGTTGTACCCCACGTCTGCCACACCTCGTCAGTGTCCCGGCCTCTTCCTGGTCCCTCGGCAACCTTTTCTACCTCTCGTCTTCCTCACCACCAACTGGCACGAGAGCACTTGCAGAGTCCTCGCCGCATCATTGCACTGCCTCGTGTCGCGACATCGATCCCTCTTTCCAGATCGTTCTCGACATCCGCCGCAGCCATGGCCGCAGCCAAGATCGACGGTACCGCCATTGCGAAGAGGATTCGCGAGGGCCTGGCCACCGAGATTCTCGACCGCCAGAAGTCGAACCCCAGGTTCCGTCCCAGCCTCAGGATCATCCAGGGTTAGCATTGGTTTCCACCGGTTTTATCGACTTGCTTTGTCCATGTGCTGACCGCAATTTTGCATCACAGTTGGCGACCGATCCGACTCGAGTATGTCACAACTACCCCTCCTCCCCCACCATCAAATTTGAAGATAAGACATCTGACAACCCCGCAGCCACCTACGTGCGCATGAAGTTGAAGGCCGCAAAGGAGGTAAGCTCGACACCAGGATGAAGACACTGCTCGACAATTATTGACGCTGTCTTCCCTTCAGGCCAACATTGACTGCGAACTCCTCCACTTCCCCGCCACCATCAGCGAGCCCGAGCTCCTCGACCAGATCCACAGGCTCAACGACGACCCCAGCGTTCACGGTCTCCTCGTTCAGCTTCCCCTTCCCGAACACCTCGAGGAGTACATCATCACATCGGCTGTCAGTGACGAGAAGGATGTCGATGGCTTCGGCACTACCAACATTGGCGAGCTCGCCAAGAGGGGAGGACGCCCCCTGTTCGTCCCCTGCACTCCCAAGGGTGTCATGGCCCTTCTCGAGGAGACCGGTGTCGACATCAAGGGCAAGAACGCCGTCGTGCTCGGCCGCAGCGACATTGTCGGCAGCCCCGTGAGCTACCTTCTTCGCCACGCCGATGCCACCGTCACCGTGTGCCACTCCAAGAGCCAGAACCTCGAGGAGTACCTCAAGGCCGCCGACATTGTCGTTGCTGCCATCGGCAAGCCTCAATTTGTCAAGGGCGAGTGGCTCAAGCCCGGTGCCATCGTTATTGATGTTGGCACGAATTACATCCCTGACGCCTCCCGCAAGTCCGGCGAGCGTCTTGTCGGCGACGTCGACTACGACTCGGCCTCCCAGGTCGCCTCTCACATCACCCCGGTCCCCGGCGGTGTCGGCCCCATGACAGTGGCCATGCTTCTGCGAAACGTCGTCGACTCAGCCTCCCAGTCTTTCGAGAGGCAGAAGCTCAAGAAGATCGTCCCTCTTCCCCTCCGCCTCCAGGAGCCTGTCCCCTCCGACATTGACGTGTCGCGCGCCCAGACCCCGAAGCAGATCACCCGCCTGGCCAAGGAGGTCGGCATCGCCTCGCACGAGCTGGAGCCCTACGGCGCCTACAAGGCCAAGGTCGACCTGGACCTCCTCAAGAGGCTCGAGCACCGCCGCAACGGCAAGTACGTCGTCGTCACCGGCATCACGCCCACCCCGCTGGGCGAGGGCAAGTCGACCACCACCATGGGTCTGGCTCAGGCTCTCGGTGCCCACTTGGGACGTGTCACCTTTGCCAACGTTCGCCAGCCCAGTCAGGGCCCGACTTTCGGCATCAAGGGCGGTGCCGCCGGAGGTGGTTACAGTCAGGTCATCCCCATGGACGAGTTCAACCTCCACCTGACTGGTGACATTCACGCCATCACGGCGGCGAACAACCTCTTGGCCGCCGCCATCGAGACCCGCATGTTCCACGAGAACACACAGAAGAACGGACCCCTCTACAGGCGACTGGTGCCTCCCAAGAACGGCAAGCGAACTTTCGCCCCTGTCATGTTCAGGCGGCTGAAGAAGCTGGGCATCGACAAGACCAACCCCGATGACCTGACCGAGGAAGAGATTGCGCGCTTCGCCCGCCTCGATATCGACCCCGAGACCATCACTTGGCGCCGCGTGCTCGACGTCAACGACCGCCACCTCCGCGGCATCCAGCTGGGTATCGCTCCCACAGAGAAGGGCCACACCAGGAACACCGGTTTCGACATTTCCGTCGCCAGTGAGTGCATGGCCATTCTCGCCCTGAGCACCAGCCTGAGCGACATGCGCGAGAGGCTGGGCCGCATGGTGGTTGCCAGCTCGCGGAGCGGCGACCCCGTCACTTGCGACGACCTCGGCGCCGGTGGTGCCCTGACCGCCCTGATGAGGGACGCCATCAAGCCCAACCTGATGCAGACACTCGAGGGCACCCCTGTCTTCGTCCACGCCGGACCCTTCGCCAACATCAGTGTCGGCAACAGCTCCATTCTCGCCGACAAGATGGCCTTGAAGCTGGTCGGCACTGAGCCCGAGGACGACTACGAGGAGAACGCTGGCTTCGTTGTCACCGAAGCCGGCTTTGACTTCACCATGGGTGGTGAGCGTTTCTTCAACATCAAGTGCCGTGCCTCCGGCCTTGAGCCCGACGTTGTCGTCGTCGTCGCCACCGTCCGCGCCCTCAAGGTGCACGGCGGCGGTCCCCCTATTGCCCCCGGCGCCGCCCTTGACCCTGTGTACAAGCAGGAGAACGTCGAGATCCTGCGCGCTGGCTGCGTCAACCTCGCCAAGCACATCCGCAACGCCAAGACCTACGGCGTTCCCGTCGTGGTGGCCATCAACAAGTTCTCCACCGACACGGATGCCGAGATTGCCGTCATCCGCGAGGAGGCCATCGCCGCCGGCGCCGAGGACGCCATTCTGGCGAACCACTGGGCCGAGGGTGGCAAGGGTGCCATTGAGCTGGGCAAGGGCGTCATTGCCGCCAGCCAGAAGCCCAAGGACTTCAAGCTGCTGTACGACCTCGAGGGCAGCGTCCACTCCCGTATCGAGAAGATCGGCCAGGAGATGTACGGCGCCGCAGCCGTCGAGTTCAGCGAGCTCGCCCAGAAGAAGGTCGACCAGTACACCAAGCAGGGCTTCGGCAACCTGCCCATCTGCGTCGCAAAGACACAGTACTCGCTATCGCACGACCCCGACCTGAAGGGCGCCCCCAGCGGCTTCACCGTCCCCATCAGGGACGTCAGGATGGCCGCCGGCGCAGGATACCTGTGAGTGCACTTCCGCGAATGAAACGACTCCCACAATGCTAACCATCTTTACAGGTACGCCCTCGCAGCCGACATCCAGACCATCCCCGGCCTGCCCACGGCACCGGGATACCTGAATGTCGACGTCGATGTCGAGACGGGCGAGATCCAGGGTCTGTTTTAATCGCGAGCGCGCGCGCCTACCTAGCCGCAAAATAATCGGTCATTGCTACGCCCCTCATGTTGCATTTACGCGGCGGTCTGGTGACATTACTTCAACAAATGGCGCTGGGGACTGGCTAGATCTGTTCAACAATGATACCTCACTTATTACTTCAGTGGTCGTGACGAAGCGTTGTGATGTATGCCTGGAATGCCCGCAGAAGTGTCTTATCAGATGGTTTTCCCGATGAAAACTGCGGAGTCAACTCCTGCTTGGCGACAATACGTGGCCAGGTCTGGGGAGACGGAGGTATACGCTCCGCGGGTGATCGATCCCTCGTAACTCTTTCAGCAACTATATGCAGTGGAAAATGACCATGTTGGTAAGAAATACCTGGTTCGAGTCAAGTTCCTCATCGATGTTCTGGTATGGGTGTTGGCCTATTTGGAAGAGATGGCCAACCTAGCCTTCCGCTCTGACGGAGGCCACGAACCACCAAGACAAACTACTGATGAAGCTCTTTCCTGTGACTGCACTGTGGCGGCCCGGCAGTAATGAGCCCCTGGCGCCACCGGGATGTTCACGTGGGATAGGCAGACCTTTCGGAAGCAGCCGAGTCGGGACAGAACGCCATCCGCCGCGGGGGGTCGACCTATCCAGCGTGTGAACAGGTTGTCTGTCTGCCAGCCGCAGCGTTTCACTCGCGTATATGAAGTCGTATTGCGCCGAAGTCATGCAGCTTCCGAACCGCATCAAGCGCCCAGCTGGTCGCCGGACCACGAGGACAAATTCGTGACTAAGATCATTAAAAGACAGGGTGTATTGCAAAGTGTCTTTTAATCTTGGAGATGAGAATGACATCGAGATATGGCCTGATGTTGGTGCTTAGAAGGGCATTGACTGTCCACGTTGCGATGTTGCCTTCGAATAAGAACCATGTTGGAGAGAGAAGCACACAAAAAAACCGTGTCTGTGAAGGGCTTGTCAATAAGTGCCTGGGGGATTATCAATTTTGTAGTCATCAAGAAGCAGGGCGAGGGTATATTGAGGTGCCATCGCTTGACGCCCAACCACCCGCGTACCAGCGAGATACCCCTGGAGCTGTGGTACGCACATGAACCGGGAACTGCTCTGTTACATCAACCAACGCCTGCAATGCAAAAGCCCCAAGCTTTTTGAATCGAGATGGTGCATCTGTAGTTGTCAAGACAAGGCGTCCTGCGGGCCGTTCAGCCGATGGTCACCTCCCCGTAGCCTGGGCGTGGACACCTGCTCTGCCACCCTCGGCTGGGCGAGTGTTACACTAGGCGAGTCAGGCTTATCTGATCCATCACGTCCGTCGTCTCAATATTGCAACAGAAGGTCGCGATGTTGGGTCGTGGCAGGGGCTGGGGAGACAGTTGCGCCGGCTCCGAATGAATTCTGCACCCCCTGGTCGGCACCGAAGTGCCGTGCAGAAGAACAACACCATCGAAAGACAGCCGACTTGTTCATTGATCCCAGTATTTACCAAGTCCCTCGATAGTCACGACTGAACCAAATGGCAAAGTTTCATGCAAAGCTCATTTCGCTACCTTACACAAGTGCAATAATCCTGACATGGACTCCATCCCCTTCAACTCCGTCCCAAGTGATATGCGCCTCTCCGCGTGCCGTTCAAGCACCTCCAAAGCGCCTCTCCATGTGCTGTCAAAGCACCTCCAAAGCGCGCCCTATGCGAAATATGACTTCAAGACCTTCTATAGACAAGTCCCTACCATCCAAACTGCTCACAGTGGAGCTCAACGGCCGGGCCGGCAGTCCTGATGCGGCCGGCGGTGGTGTTGCGGGCCTCGTTCATGAGACCCTCGGGGCCACATCCCATGATGAGGATACGCTTATCAGCTGCGGTTGAGTCGATGGCCTGCTCGATAATGGCACGAACATCGGGGCGCCGGTAGTGGATGGGGATGCCATGGTAGTGAGTCCGAGGGAGAGCGGCCGAGGTCATCAGCGACTCTGTGGGAGAGACGGCTGACATGGGGCCAGCAGACGTGGGGTCCGACTCGTAGCCGGACTTTTCAGGATCGGACAGCGCGCGTGTCAGGATGCGGGAGGGCTTGCTGGGAAGCGGCTTCTCCTCGTCGAAGGTCTTCTCGAGGCGGCTCTCGGGCTGACCGGTGGTAGAAGCGGTGTCCTGGCGCTGGATCGGGTTCGAGTCCGTAGTAGGGGCTGGGATAGGGGAGCCGCGGGTGACGTAGAGGAGGAACGAGGCCTTGAGGGCACGGTTGATAGTATCAAGGTGTTTGGAGAACCATTCGAGATGGTCTATGATGAGAGGTCAGAAGTGTCACGGTGGGGAATGTTGAGCGTTCGACATACGGTAATCCTTGACCATCCAGACAAAGGTCACAGAGCGATCGCCGCTGCCGTTGAGCCGCTCGAGGAGGTTCAGAGCCATGCCGGTAGTGAAGCTGGCACCGCTGCCGCCAGCGATGAGGACAATCTTGTCGTAAGAGGCCGGGTTGGGGAACGTTCCGTAGGAGCCCTCGACAGAGGCCTTGATCTCGGCGCCAGGGTTGTTCTTAGCAAAGTTGTGCAGGTCCTGTGTGAAACCGTCGTAGGAAGCCACGACAAACTCAAGAGGGTTGGTCGCGGCGATGGTGAAGGGATGCATCTCGAGAGCCCTGATCTTGGGCAGCCAGATGAAGCAGTGCTCTCCGGACCTCGCGCCGATAGGGGCCTTGCGCAGCACAATCCTCGTGCCGCCATGGGGAAGGGGGTGAACGGTGGCCGAGTTGTTGATGCTGTAAAGAGTAAGGCGGATGATGCGAATGATACGGTCGCAGAACCAGATGGCGCTAGCAAAAGCAACAGCAAAGATCATACGCTTGTGAGTCTCGGGCTGGTGAAGGCCAAGGAAGACCAGGGTGAGGATGAAGAAGGAGATGTGGACGATGTAGAACATCTCATACCACCAGCGACGGATGGTGAAGCCGACAACCACAAGGGTAAGCATGGTGAAGCCTGCGACGGTGCCGTAGATCTCCTCGGGGACCCTCAGACGAGCCATGTTGCCTTGGTTGATGAAGTAGGACGAGTATGTCGAGGCGTGGATGATGCACTGGGCCATGGTAGTGTAGCCGACGATCTGGTGCAGGACGTTGAGGCGCTCGTACGACCAGGTCGTGAGATATCCGAGGGGAGTGTTCTTGAGGCTGAGTAGGACGGCGAGGCAAATGTTGGCCATGGACAGCCTGGACTCGTCAACAAGCATTCGAAGGCATAATAGGGGATCGGGAGACATACCATCCTGTGCGAGAGGCGACATTGGTTTGGAAGCCGAGGCGAGGGTGGACAGGCAGAGGGGTGAACGTAAGGACCGTGTTGAGGGTGATGTAGACGATAGCCAGCCAAGCGTGACCAGCCGATGGCAGAAGAGGAACCTTGCGAACAAGAATGCGTCGGAGGACCCTTGGGCATCTTAGCAGGTGATTAAAGAATGGGTTCTGGTGTCGACAAACCTGGAGGAGTGGACGAATGGAGTGGCAAGGGGCGACGACTTGCTAGAGAAGCTGCCACCACTGACGGTCCTGATGAGGTGAACTGTGATGAAGAACATCATGAGGATACCCAGTCCAAGGGCGTAGTACGACATGGAGTCGTGGTTCAAGGCGAGACGCTTGGCGAAAGCAACCAGCTGGACGGGGTCGTAGTGACCACCGCCGCCAGCGGATGTGCTGCTTCCAGCCATCCTGCTCAGCGACCGTACTGGGTCAGACGGGATGGTTTGCTTCGAGGAGTGAGCTTTTGTGCAGTTGCAAAGAGGCAGAGTAAAGGCAGTCTTTGTGTGAGGTAGAGCGCAGCTGGAGGTGGCTTGTTTTGGTGATTTTGCTTTGGTGGCGTCCGAGGAGGTGGAGGTTGTGTGGTGGGTGACGAGAGAACAAGACGCGTCAAGAGGGCTGGTCGCTCAAAAGCAGTGTAGAAAAACACGGTGACCCAGCGCTGGTGCTCGGTGAGGCAGGGACGCGGTGTACTGGGTGGGGAGGGCAGTCACTCTGTCGCTGCTGTGTTGATTTTTCCAGGCTGGCTGTCAAATTCACTTGACCTCGACGGCGGGGTCGCAGAGCGAAGCAGCGACGTTTTATATCCAAGTGAAGCTGCCCGCTCAAGATGACAATGCACCCCCTGGACGAGGCAGATAAGGTAGTTGTATTTGAGCAAAAGCAAATAGGGGGTCACTGAATCGGCAGAGAGGTATCAGTTCTCCCGAGCCACATGCAGGCCACGGGGACGGTGCCGTGGTATGGTCTACGGCAGGTGTCAAGGAGAGGGGTGTCCCACAACCCGACTTATTGTGCAATCAGGACTGGGCCGGGAGAGGCAATATAGCTTGAAAAGCCACGTACGATGCCCTGCTTCCCGTCGATCCGCCCCTCCCGTTCTGGAAGGGCCTTGCAAACGGGTGACGGGGCGGGAGACAAGCCCGTCTGGGCGTCCATGGTGAGACTGATGGCTTCTCAAGTTCCTCCTGTGGCTGGGTCGGAGAACCGAGGATTTGGGGCGGCAGGTGTCAAACTCTTGTTGCACCGAGGAGTCGGGTTCGACGACGAGACGGGTGCCATGTCTACGGGCGGAAGGCTGATGTCTGAGGTTGACGACGAGAAGCAAGCCCCGGAAGCAGCAAAGCAATCGAGAAGCAAGTAGCCTTGTCACTGGCCGAACCGTTGCTTCAGCAAAGCCGGGTCGACGGGTAGCATAAACCAAACAAGCTTGAGCGGCGGTATGCTTGGTCGGTCTGGGCGGGCCCAATGAAGGATGGACATGACAGAGGATATCCCAGTCCCCGCGATGCCATCACCCGAGTGACGTCCGAACGGTCGCGGTTGACTTTGCTCGGCAGTGACGGAGGCTGCAACAGCGCACAGGGGGTGAACCGAGGAGGCGTGGGATCGGTCTCACAACGCCTTTTCGCTGTGGGCAGGCTGGCCGGCCGGCGCGCCGAGGGCAGTACTATGGCAGCACTGCCCGATCTGGCAAGTCGGGAGACGACGATGCGGGATGCAGGGGGTTTTCACTGCAATCTGGGCCGGCGTGACCAGGAGGCGGCAGTGTCCTGGATCAAGGGACGCGGAGGCGGCGTGATTCGGCGGTGCAAGTCCATGGCGTAAATATCCAAGACCCCCCGAGATATGACAAGGCTACGGCCCAGACCGAGTCCATGGATTTCTCTCTCGGTTGCGACATGTGAACCGGACTTGACAGACGTTCGAGGCCCAGCGGCAAACAGCGGTCCCCTTACCCTTTCCGTGTGCCAGCCACGTCAACGGTCACTGTAGATGAAGGCCAGATCAGAAGCGGCCCGTCTCGTCCAAACGGATAGACACCTCCTGGCGTAGACAACCCGGGCGCGGGATGGTCTGCGAGTTAATCTGAACAAATTAGCCTGTGCAGGCGGCACCCTGCCTCTGCCATGGGGGGAAGCCGGGGGAAGCAGTGCCGACAGCTGCTTTGCTACTGCACCCGCAAGCTAACCCCACAATCTGGCCAAGACGGCACCATCACGATGGGCCATGGCTGCTTCACATCGTCCTGCCCGTCCCGGGGGGCCCGCACGGTATGACGGCGGCCACTTTGCACTCCCTCATGTGGGGGAGGGCGAAATGCCAATGTCCAGAAGGGGCCGGGATGAGGTTGCAGCGGCGGTGATACAGGCCGATTCCCTCACGGGGTCTGGAGCATCAGGTGAACAAGCCAATCTATTTGGCAGGAAGCAGTACGGCTCGGGAGGCCGGTCGTTTTCGAGGTTGTGCCAGGCTTTGCCTGCCCGCCCATCGGGGGCTGCTGTCGCCAAGAGCCATGATGTACATCTTTCTCGCCTGGGGCTTGATCGGGTGCGTCGTTTCAGAAACGTGTGCACGCGGGGGGGAAGAGGCGGCGGCGGCAAGGCACAGCTCAACAGGGGCGCCTGCCTGGAGAAGGAAGAACATGTCGCTGTTCGTGGTGGTGACGTGTGTAGGTCTGGGCCAATGAAACCCGGGCTAGCTCAATAAACCCGAGGAGAGACAACGGCGAGCGGCATAGAATGTCTGGCAGGACGGTCGCACAAACGTCGGCAGGGTCGGGGATCTGCAGTGGTGTATCTAGGCGAGGTGAAGTTGAAGGGAATCGACAGTTCCTCGCCGTTCGTCGAGGGAAGCAATTGGAGACGCGGTGTGCCAGGGGGACAGGTCTGAGGTCCCATCGCAGGCGGCTGTTTGCGCCGGCGAACGCTGCACTGCATGCACGCGGCAATTAATGCCGTCCGCAAGGAGGAAGCCTCTCCGTGCTGTTCAAGTTTCTTCGCTTGCTGGCGCAGGGTTTGTCTCTGCCTCTGTCGCGGCGGCTGCCCCGTCCCGCCTGGTCTTGCTGACAGAAGGCTGACTGTCGCTTCGAGTCCGATGCAATGTGTAACCGTGCCGTCTCTGGTGATTGTGATGGCATGGAAGAGGTCGAGGGTACTGATAGATCGAAGGGGTCGAGACGTGTCAGGGAATGAGGATAGAGAGAGTCAGTTGATTGCAGTAGGGCCGTGACGGGCGGCACGCGGGAGGGGGTTGTGGTTGCGGACCGAATGTCGGACCGGCTCACGACTCGATAGGCGACACGGGTAGAATCATGTTCCGACTCCCGCGGACTTGTCTCAGCGTGGTGGCATGGCCGGTCATGGTGTTTGCTGTTGCGATTTTTGAGGTCGACCGTGGGAGAGATTTGAGTGAAGTTGAGGAAGTAGCGACTCGGAAGGAGCGAAGCTACACTACACTGGTTGATTGACTACACTGGTCGAACAACTCCACTGGTCGATCGACTACACTCGTCGAACAACTACACTGGTCGATCGACTACACTCGTCGAACAACTACACTGGTCGATCGACTACACTCGTCGAACAACTACACTGGTCGAACAACTGCACTGGTCGGACAACTGCACTGGTCGAACAACTGCACTGGTCGAACAACTGCACTGGTCGAACAACTGCACTGGTCGAACAACTGCACTGGTCGAACAACTGCACTGGTCGATTGGACAATTGATAGTGAGGTACATAAGTTTCCACAATCTACACCTTGATACAAGTACCTGTACAACTTGGCCATCCGACCTTTAAACCACCTCCTGTCCCTCCCTCCGCCAGGTCTTATCATAATGATTGTCTTCCAAACGCAGTCGGTCGCTCTCACAGCATGTACACCAAAGAGTAGCTGACCACCTCGGCGAAAGTACTGGCTGGGATCTGGATACCCCCTTGCTCAGGACTTGGGGGCTGGTCACACACCAGCTCGAACTCGAGGACCATCGGGAGCGGCTTCGACTCTGGGGCGCAGTTGGACGTGGACCTTCGTGTCAAGCACAAGTCGAGCATCAGGGCACCGCCACTTCTCGAAGATGAACTCGTGGCGTCCCGACTTTCGATGGCGGATGTCAACAAGGATAACAATCTTGACCTTGGGACATTTCAAACCATCCGCGCTAACCCTCAACAAGCTCGGGTAGGCTTGACTTCTTCCAATTTCGACCATAACAGTTGGAAAAGTGTTCTTCTGGAGAACTCGTTGCACTGGTTGCCATGATGCGTCTGGTTCGGCTTTGTACCTGCCAACCTGCCATCGGCAGTCTCGATAGTTATCGACCGGCAGGAACGGATGAGGGGGTCGAGCCTCATGGCCTTGGCGAACTCTATCATACATAGCCATAGTCTGTCTCCTGTGGCTTCATGTGGCCCCGAAGGTATGCGAATGAGGGCCTCTTCCGTCTGACTGTCGTAGAAGAGCAGGGTGAACTTGATTGACTGCTGTTGTTCGGCCCATGCCATGACTGCTTGGATTTCGTCGACCGGGGCGTTCTCGAAGATAATCATGTCCGTCTTGGGGGGAATCCGGCGGCAGGTCATTGGTCCATGAAAGCCGCTTTGCCAGGCCAAAGGACAGGCTCAGCAAGTCCGAAGGTTGCCATGGAATCGTCGACTTCGAATCGCTGCATTGCTGCAAAAGAAAAGTGTAGTTGACAACGCTGGTAAAGTTGGTTTTGACGAAAGACGTTTTTTAACGAAAGAGATTGGTTTGACGAAAGAATGTATATCATTTCTCGCTCCCAAAGAACCGGTTGGAGCGTCACTACGTCTCCTTGGTGAGCGACTTCTGTTGCGACCGCGGGCTGCCCAGCCTTCTTCGATGGCAGTGATCAGAAGGGCCAGCCCTTGTCCGCTGCTGTTGTCGTGCAGCACATCGGCGCGCTGGTTGATGTACGCACGGCGTAGGGCTTGGAGGTCTACAATAATGCTGTCTGGGAGGGGGCGGGCATTATGGCGACCGATGTCGCTCGCGGCTTGCGCAAAGTCCCTGCGACGCTGGATTACATCGCTGAATAGCTGCCTTTGGCGCTGGGTTAGATTGTTCATCATGTCCGGGTTGTCGAGCAGATCGAGTTTTCCAGCTCGAAAGGGCTGTGCGGGATTCTGGCCGGCATCCAAGGCGCTGAGGACGATAGTACACCATCGGGGATTCTCCATGTACTCGCCGCCAACGCCGTTGATGGCATCGTAGCACTCAATGATGGCCGCGTTGTGACGATCCATGGCATTCTGGCCTTCTATGCGGCGTTGCTCAGCCGCCTGTTGCTCTTGAGCGAGGCGCATGTTGGCGTCGTGCCTGTCTTGTGCCATCCTTGCCTGGACCAGCTGCTGTTGTCGGTGTCGCTCCGCCATTGCCTCCTCGTTGAAAAACTGCTCTGGGAGAGGGACCTGTCGGACGTATTCAGCCCCCTTCCAAATTGACTGCATGGCGTCAGGAAATTGTTGAATCATGACCCGCTGGATTCTCAGCAGCTCGTTGTAGGCCTGAAGCTGAGCGGGCTTGCTCGCCAGGTGACCATGGGGTTTGCCCATCCAAGTGACGGCGGACGGGAGGACAACCTCCTCCATTCTTCGCGAGTGTTTCTCATCGCCCAGGATCATGCGAAGGATGGAGATGTCGTTTGACATCTTGGGCAGTACGAGCGCCGTCGCTTGAGAAATGTCTTCGTGAATCCAGGAGCCTTGTCGGGCGGCGATATACTGGAGAAGACAGAGTCGCGATTCGACGATGTCGCGGTCCATGAAGTGGAGATCCTTGATACCTCCGCCGGTTATGTCCTCGGGAGCTGGGTGGTAGAAGGCTGAGACTCTGACGCGAAACTCAAAACCCTCTTCGATGGGGTCCATGACAAACATGGGGTCCTTGTCCATCACATCACCTCTTGGATGATGATGCGGACTGCGGCGAGTCGGTCCTTGCAGATTGTTTTGAAGCCCGTGGCCCCAGTTCTCCATTGCCTCCATTGCCTCTGCTCCCCTCTCAATGATGTCGCCGATGTCGATGATGCGTTGAGCGTCCAGCTCGCCCCTGAAACAGGGGTACAAGTAGTAGTCTTGGACTGTCTCGGGTCCAGCCTGGATAATCCAGCACTTGTAGGTGAAGCCGTCGACGGGTGGATTGTTGACGGCCCTCTGGAGCTTAACGCCCGTTGTTCCGTTAATAGCAGCAGTCTGTTGTTTGGTGTAAATCGCTTTGCTCTTGTGTTTGATCATAAGAACAGCCTTGGCGATCTTTCTGACGTCGGATCAATTGACTTCAAGGTCGCTGTGACCAAGAACGTAGAGCTGGATGCGTTCGGAGATGAGCTTCAAAGCTTGTCTGCGGTTTTCCACCTCGACCGGTTTGAGCTCCATCGTGTCGAACGTGATCATGTCTTCCTGTTAAGACGTGCTAACGCAGCCTGCGATGTTGCTACCTCGGTCTGAGAGGTTTTGGGTCAAATATCTAGGTGAGTCGTGATGATCATGATCTACAGTTGATCGATCAACGTAGTTGTTCGACCAGTGCAGTTGTTCGACCAGTGCAGTTGTTCGACCGGTACAGTTGCTCGACCGGTACAGTTGCTCGACCGGTACAATTGTTCGACCGATACAACCCATCGACTGGTGAACAGGCAGGCCACCAGGCTAGGCGTATCTCAGTAACATCGGAAACGCCAGAGTACAAGGATCCATAAGTTGTCAGGCCACGGTAGTAACATCGCAGGCTGCTTGAGCCTGCCTCTTTCTGTTCGATGGTGTTGTCAAGGGTGTGACGCAAAAGCTTCTGCTTGACAATGCGTGAGAATGATGGTCGGTGCCCTGAGCCATCGCGCATAGCTTGACGGTGGCTTTGTGTGACGAGTTGCAGCAGCTGATCGAACAGTGTCTGTTCAGAAGGGAGCTGGAGTCGAAAATGCGACACACGTTTGGTGCTGCAGGACACGCCTTTGGTGATGTTCTCTGAAGGACAGGGTGTCACACTCAAACCTCAGCTTGACGATGAGTCGGAACGGCTGGTGTCCCAAATACTCGCGCACAGTTTGCAATTGCTTTTCGCGACGAGCAGCCGCAACTCCTCGGTGAATTCCTGTTCAGAAAAGAGCTGAAGTAGGAAACGCAACACACGTTTGGTGGTGTAGGAGATGCGCTTGGTGGTGATGAAGGGCCTTGAATTGGACGAGGGAAAGGGGAGAGGGAGGGGTGGAAAGGTTGAAGAGGAAGGGAAAGGGCAGGTAAGGGGAAAGAAGGAAATTAGGAAAGGGCGAATTTCAGGCACTTGAGGTCACCAACCAGCCTTCCAATTTCGTAGAAATGCCGTTAGGGCTGTCGATGAAGGCGCGGATGATAAGTATCCATGCCTTCCAGGACGAAATTCCTGACAGCTTTTACTTCACTTACGTCGTCTCTAACCGCTCCTTACCGTTCTACCGTCGAAGTGGCTTCTAATGACCGCTGCACATTTCCACGATCGACTTCTGACTGACTCCAACTGCCGCATCATACAAGGGCTGTCGCACGTTCTGCTGGGATTTATGTGTTCTTGGCGAGTTCAGATTCAAATTGAAAACATGATGATGATTCGCAACTGCATCGCCGGGTTTGTCTAATGAAGTCGAGCCAATCTCTGGGTTGACGGGGGCAGGCGGCTGCCCGGGCAAACATTCGAGGGCTAGTCACTCAGGGGTGGAAAAGGGGCAACTTGACTCGGAACTCAGGGGCAATCAAATAAATACCAACAGAAGACCAACACCTCCTCTACAAATCTCCTTCGCCTCGAAAAGATCAAACTGCCAACACCAAACTCCAACGTCCCCCTCCACCCTACTTCAGCTCATACAGATCCCCGACCCTGTCCATCAAGGGAACCCGTCAAAAACCGCCTTGGCCCCATCAATGGACGCCCCCTTGCTTGAAAGGTCTGAAAGCACTGACTCCTCGTCCGAAAACTCCCTGAGCTCTTCTCCCGACTGCGCCAACTCCTCATCGAGCGACTGCCCTGCCCGCTCTTCCTGCCAATCTCGCCGCTCATATTCCAGCCCCTCTTCCGCCACATCTTCCTGCACTGCTGTCGGCAAAAACCCTCCCCATTGTTCCCAATGTTCCCGATGCTCCCTCCTGGGCGGTTCGTCAAAATGCACCTCGACCCCCGGATGCGGCTCCTCCGCCGGCGGCTCAGGAGGCCGGACTGACACAGGTTCCATGAGAGTGGCAAGGTCGTGCTCCGCCAACATCATCATCACATTATGCCTGTCCCGTGCGGATTGCTCCTCGGTAGTATCCCCGGTCTCCCACCACCGCTCCCGCTCCTGCTTCTTCTTGTGTCGTGGACAATTCGCGACGCGGTAGACGCACTTGCAATCCGGGAAATCACCAGGCCCGGATTCCCTAGTCATAAATTGGAGCTTCTTAGACTTGCAATGGATCTTGAGCCAAAAGAAGTCGTCCGCAATGTCGTGCCGCGGCCGTTCGGGATGAGCCTCTGCGATCTCTATACGCCTTTTCGTCTCTTTCCTGTACTCGTCCAGGGCACGCTGGAGGCTGGCCTGCGCATCCAGAAATGGTTGCTGCCAGGCTCGGCCGGCCTGGCGCTCTCCCCACGCCACCAGGGATGCCAGGTACGCTTCCATGAAGTAGTAGGCGCCAAATGACTCCATCCAGTCGGTGTGCTTGTCCCATGGATATGTCCTGTTGACATGCCAGAACCATTTCTGGAATACACGGAGGCGCTGGCGCGCCTCTGTCAATTCAAGGGCGCTGATGTGGGATAGGACGCTGATCCGGTGTGAGAGAAGTTGCTGTGCCATGACGTACTCTGGTGGCCGGTACGCATACCCGTCGCTGAAGGGGGGATCAGTCCAGTTTTCGGACTTGCTCTTGTCGTCGGACTTGCTCTTGTCGTCGGACTTGCTCTTGTCGTCGGAATTGCTCTTGTCGTCGGACTTTCTCTTGTAGTCGGGCTTGCTCTTGTAGTCGGGCTTGCGCTTGTCAGACTTGTCCTTCTTGTCGGACTTGTGCTTCTTGTCGGGCTTGCTCTTGTCGGACTTTTCCTTCTTGTCAGACTTGTCCTTCTTATCAGACTTGTTCTTCTTGTCGGACTTGTTCTTCTTGTCGCGGTCAGAGTCAGTGTCAGCCTCGGGTCCATCACCGCCGGCGCAACCAAGAGATCTGAACGCCTCCTTCGCACCTTGAACGGTGTTCTTGAGTCTCGTCCCCATCCTTCTCCACGAACCCCCAAGGAGCCCCATGGCCCGCTGTCGCTGCTCCTCGGCATCGTCATAGTTGGTGTATGCGCCGTCGTCTTCGGGCTGTGGCACCCTATATCTCAGGAGCTCCCGCCACATGTCTCCGACGGTTGTGGAAAGCGTGTGGTTCTGGGCAGTGAGCTGCGAAAACTCTGCTTCAGCAAGTGTCGCAGCATCCCTCGCGTCGCGCTTCAACTTTTCATTCGAATCCCAGAGCTGGGCACAATCTGACGCGACCTGGTCGCATTGTTCCGATTTCGACTGGAGACTCTCTTGGGTCGACTCAAGTCGCTGGCGGAGGAGGTTTGCGGCGCTTGAGTTCTTGTCTCCATTCTCCCTCTCGAGGTCTTCTATCTTTCGCTTCAAGTCTCTCATGCTCTTCAACTTGTTCTCGGCTAGAGAGAGAACAGCCTTGTGGTGTCTCAGCTCCCCTTGAGATTTTCCAAGGTCCCGCTCGAGCATCTCCACCTGCTCGCGAAGGCTGGTGATATCGTTGCTCTTGTCGCTCTCAACCCCGTTCCTGAGGGGTTCGCTATCATCCTCAGGGAGTTTCGGGGACTTCTTGATCTCCTTGAGAAGGTCCCTCATTTTTTCGAGGTTCAACTGAGCTTGGGCATCGGGAAGGCCCATACCTTGTAGGTTCAGCAACGTCTCGGTGAGACCCTCAACCTTTTCATTGACGAGCCGTTCCGCCTTGGTCGCTTTTTCCTTCCACCACCTCTCCTGCTTCTGACCCCTATTCAGCTCTTGGTCCGCCGCATGCTTCAGCCGCTTGATTTCATCGTCCTTGGCTTTCCTCTCCGCAGCATCCATCGCCCTCTTCCACCTCTCGGTACTGAGGCCAGACTCATCATGGCAGTCTTGCTCCAGGCCGTCAGCCAGGTCCGTTATCGACCGGCTGTGATTCTTCAGCGCTTTCTGCAGGGGAAGCAAACCTGCCTTGATGTCTTGCAACACCACAACAGGGTCGCCGTCGATGTCCATTTCCCCGGCAATGCCGAGCATCGTCTCAAGTCGCTGGACGTTGCCCATGATATTCGACAAATCCGCAATCTGAGTGTCGAGGTGTTGCTTCCCGTCGAGCACGTCATCCCGCAGCGACTGGACCACGAGACCGCGGAAGGTGTCGATGCTGTCGTACATCTCCTGGGTGTCCAATTTTCCCCGAGCCCTCTCGGCCGCCTCGAGCTTCTTCACCTTGGAGCGCTCGCTATTGAAGCGTCTCTCAAGTTGCTCAATGCTCACCAACGCGTCATCTGAAACTATATTGGGCACCGCTCCGCTGCCGAAATTGGTCTCATCTTGACCGGGCAAGGGTGGCCCATCACCGGGCATGTTCGACCACAAGCGTCTCCGGCTGGCCAGGTTGTCGTCTGTGTTTGCCTTTTCCCGGCTTTCTTTCACCACTCTGGAAAAATGCCGGAGGTTTCTGAAGAATGTAGTGAGAGTAGTGTGAAGGTCAAGGACCCTTTGATGCTGCCTGAGTCTCGCCTCTATGCTGACTTGGCGATTGTGTTGATCGGGGCTGGCCATGAATTCCTTGAAGCGTTGCTCCGACTGGGAGACAAGACCCGCGATGTTTTCGCTCATCTCGTCAAGTCGCGACTCTATTGTTACCGCATAGGCGTTTGCCTTGTCGTCGTCTTCTGTGATCTTCTCCGTTTCGATTTCCAGCGGACCCAGAGCCTGTGCCATCATCTGGATTCTACGCGCAATCTGTTGAAGGGATAGGGACGTGAAGTCCGGGTCTCCGGAGGTATCCCCGACACCGTTGGGATCATCATCATGATCCTTCTCGGGTTCGGCCACAGACCTCAGAGGGATCCTGTTGTATGTCGCTTTGTCGAGTTGTTCCGCCGCAACCTGGTAATTCCACGTCTCTCGCAGGAAAAAATTGATGGCGGTGTGCTGCGCCCCACGAAAGTTCTGATGCTTCAGTAAGAGGTCGACATTTCTCATTCTTTTCTCCGCGACCCGCAGCTTCTTCCGGAGCCGTGATTCCTCTGCCACACTGTCGTACCGAATGGCATCTCTTTCCCTGCTGAGTCTGTTGAAGGCGAGGACTGGAACATGATCCCTGCCCGCGGCGTATTCGCGGGTAAGCTCGAAGTAGCCGTCATTCGTTCTGTAATGATGCTGGATGGCTGCGATGTGGTCCGTCGGCAAGTCTTCCCTCGGGATGCCCTTGCTCGCCGCTACAGCCTCGATAACTTGCTTAATCTTTTCCTCAGTCGGCAGATCGCGGTTGTTCAGGGGTCCGGCCATGCCTAGTGCCCATTGTCTGGATCTCTTGTCGAATTTTTCCTTCATCGTGCCACCCATAAACCAGCTATTATCCCCGTTGGCCTCCCGTGCAACGTCCATCTTGTTTGCGGCATGGGCATTTTCTTCGTTTAATCTGCGGATGATGTCTGCCTGGTCCGGCAGGGGCTCCGGCCTTTTTACAAAGATCTCCCTGCGGTACTGACGGTCCGCCTCCGTCTGCTCTTCGTGATCGACGACAGTATCCGCCTGGTCGTCGTGATCCACGCCGGTGTCCGTCTGGTCGTCGTGATCCACGCCGGTGTCCGCCTGCTCATCGTGATCCACGACAGTATCCGCCTGGTCGTCAGGATCGGATTCCATCGGAGTGCTTTGGTCGGGGGTTTTTGACGATGAAGCGCCTGTCTCACGGGCTGGCATTTCCGCATCATCGGGCTGCTTGGTCTTTACCTCGTTGCGCCACTGCTGCCGGAAAGACTCGAGCTCCGACTCGAGCTCCAGTTTCGCCTCCATCGTGACGTTTGGGGGCGAGGGCGGATGATTGGATGGCGGGTTGTCGGACGCCATGGTGTATCCTGAACGCCAGCCGCGTCAGTAGGTGGAGGAGTTCGTGTAGACGTGTGCGATCCTATTGCCAAAGATGCTGCCAATAGAACAAGCCAACGCTGAGTCGAAGTGATAGTCTATGGCGACAAGAAGATGAAGATGAGAACAGCGGGCGATCGATCGTGCCAAACACAAAAATGGTGGTAACAAGGTTATAGTTTTTGGCTGTCTCGAGGCGGACAAGGAGAAGAGCGAGGACGGGTCGGGCATATCGTGGAATAAAGAGGGCGCATTCGAGGGGTGACTCGTCTTCGAAAGAATGCCTTCGAAACGAGAATGTGCAAAGAAAGACTCGGGACAAAGATGTTTCTGCCGTGTAAAAGCCTCGCATTCTTTGACCTGAGTCCGAGGGGTCGTCGTCTTCCCAGTTCAGAAGAAAATACCCTCTGGCGCCCTGTCGAGCTCATCCAGCGGCAAAGGCCCCTTGATGTGCGTGCCCTGGTACACCCTGACAGCAAAATGCTGGTCCTCCACCGACACATCGACTGGAACCTCCGCTGGCCCCCTCAAATCCGGTGTGCTCTGAATCCGTCTCAACGGCGGTCTCGGCCGCGGCGCGCCCACAACCCTGCCGTCGACATCCAGCATGACGACAAGCTCATCACCCCCGTGGGATGACGGCACCAGGGTCTTCTCCGACGAGTAATCCCGGACCTCGACCTCCTCCCTCCTCCGCCTCTTCATGATTTCCGATGTCCGCTTCTCGCCTGCGAGTCTGGCGCGACACAACTGCGTGAGTCCCTCGATATCGATACGTCCCCACCAGAGTCCCTTGATGCTGGCGGCGCGGACGTAGCACTCAAGTGCGCGCCGCCAGCGGCCCACGGCTCGGAAGCAGTGGCCGCGGTACAGCTGAGCGCGCGCCTCTGCTTGGAAAAGACCGTTGTCGACGGCCACCTCGAGTGCTGTATCAGCCCAGCCGAGCGCTCCGGCGACTTGGAGAGCGAAGACATCCTTCTCGCCGGCGGTTGCGTGTAGAGGTCGTCCGGTGGGCGCTGACATTGACGATGCCCGGCTTTGAGTCTCTGGTGGTGCGCCGGGATCCAGGAAGGGGACACCCGACATGTGAAGGCGTGTATGACAGCGGAAGAGGAGGTTGTTGACGATACCGGCGAGAGAGTCGCGCTGTACCCGGCTGATGCGCCTCGATCGCCGTGCCCCCGGCGGGCCCCCCACGGCGCCGAGAGAGATGCGTGTGTTGTTGAGCATATGCATGGCGTCCTATACCCGGCTGGGTGTGTACCTGAGATCCCTGCGTGTCGAACACCACCCTGTGTGCGTAGTCGTAGTTGTATTACCCCCCTGCTGCGTTTGCGCTGCCTCCCTGCGTATGTCGTACCAGGTTGCTTCTTTGTCTCTGAAGCATCCACGAGCAGATGGCGTCTGTCTGCATGTGGTTACACCGAAAATAGGGGTGGCGCCTCGTGGTTATAAGCCATGGCCATCGATTGCTGCCGGCCCTTCTTCCCTGATACCTGGGGGATGCGCCTGGCTGGCCGGTCTTTGAGGATGAAGAGAGTGAGATGAAAGACTGTTGGTACAAAGGGAAATCTGTCGCTGCTGTTGTTGTTTTGATGAGAGGGGGAAGAGGGGAGGGTCTTGCCCGTTGCTGCTACGTACGCTAATCGGCCAACCCCACAGGAACAAAGAAAGGGATCCCTGGCCACGGCGCCCTTGAAGAGGGGATAAGGTGACGCGATCCCTGCGCAGGAGACCGGTTTGTTCTTTCGGGCAGCATGGCTCGGGATGGACAGCCAGCGCCCGACAACGGCATGGGGTCCGAGGGTTGGGAGCGCAATGCGCGCCTGGTGTTGATGGCGGGCACTTGCGAGGTCAGCCGCGCCGGACCGTTCGAGTCAAGAGACGAAGGAGGCATTAGGGGATTGACACGACTTGAGTCAGAGGTACCGGTTGCATGCCAGTAATTTTCATAGAAGATGCATGTACCCGTGGGGGAGGCCTAGCCCAGGCCCGTCTGCTCTGACATGTACTAGAACGGCGACGGCGGGGGAACCGACTTGAGACGGTGGCAAAGAAGGTGACGAGTCGACGTCAGTGGATGACAGGTCAAAATCGAAGAGTTCTTCCCCTTCGTTCGACACACGGGCCGCGCGGTTCTTGCATTAGCGGGATGGAATAAGCTTCATCAAGTTCAGGTTGAGTTTTTGAAGCGATGGAAAGTGTATTGAACTTGACAGGAAACGACCGCTGAGCCACCTAGGGTATCTCTTGATTTGGTGCTTTCACCACAATGTGTCCTCCTGCACAAGGTTCCCGGGGGTCTGGGCCGGCCTGGAATTGCGGCGGCCGTCAGTCCTGGCTGACTGCTGATGCTGCTGCTGGGCGAGGAATGTCGGGCTCTGCTCGGAATGCGGGACCCGCAATTCAAATGTCGGGCTTGTCTGGGGAGACGGCTGCGTTGGAACGGAGCCTGAGTCGTTCAGCGGCCAGGCTGAAAGTCGACGTTGTTCCCTCCAGTGGGTAGGACTATTCTTTGGCGCCGAGCCCGGGGATTGCTGTGCCATGGTCTGCGTGGCTGGGTTGTAACGCACTGACGTGGCCATGGTTGAGGATTGAAGCGGCAGTGAGCTGGCTGTTGTTGGCGTCTGCTGCTTGCTGTCACCGCCCCCGGTCCTGCGAGGGCTCTGTGTTGCCTCATATGGCACCATTGGCGACGAGAGAGGAGGTGGCCGGGGGCTGCGCTTCCCATGTCTCAGGGGCGATGTGGGACCCCAGGCCCGGCCGAAGGCGGCTCCGGGGGAGAAGACGCAGAGAAGAACGCAGACAGTGAGAGGTAGAGCACCATTGGCAATCATGAAGGCAACCTGGTTCTGGAAGACAGGACCAGAGATGCCGCTGGCCACTTCAATAGCCCGATAGATGGTGTGACCGAATAGCAAGAGGGCCCCAATCTGCATGACTTGGTTGTGTGAGATGAGGTGCGTGTACTCGATGGACGATGGGAGAAATACCAAGAAGAAAGCGTCGGAACTGGGAGGACTCGTAAATCGGAGCGTATTTGAGGTCGAGCCTCACTTGCTCTCCAGTCAAACAAATGGTAATCCAGAGGTGGACGCCAACGAACAGCACCAGTGCTACCGCTTGAACGATAAGACCGGCGACCAGAATAAGGGCGCTATCTGACATCTACTCTTGTTAATACCATGTATGAGTTTCTCCAACACTTGGGACACGTACCTTGAGACCCGCCACACGGAACGGGATGAGAACCGAGCCGACCACCTCGAGCAGCCCGACAATGACCACCAGAGAGGCAGACGCGAATGCCACCTGTCTTGGCCTAACCGGGCACACGTGTTTTCCATAGATGGTGAGAGCATGGGGAAGAATGGAGAAGACGGCCGCTGCGACAAGCGTAGGGCCCAGCGCAGTCCCCACAAGGAACAGCGTGAAGTACGTCGTGTCGGCGAGGCTGTTGTGCATCAGAACGCGAGCCGAGAAGCCAACGACTTCCATGAGCAGGCCTGCCGTCAGGAGCAGAGCAAAGGTGGGCGCCCTGAATCGGTAGCCGAGGCCGAGGGTGACGGGGATGAGGGCTGCAAACGCAGCGAGGATCACGGCGTTGCCCTCCTTGGAAGGCTGGTAGCGAAGAAACCCTCCCGGCACGGGGCAATCATTGGGAAAACAACTGCCTGCCATGACAGGCGGCCTGAGGAGATGTCATCAACAAGGGCAGAGACCGTAAAAGGAAGAGGGAGTCGGGGCCTCCTGCGAGTTGGGGGCCGAGAGATGGCAGCATATATACACCGGTCTGTTGATGGTTGCACAGGTGCGAGCCGAGCACGGCGGAGGGGGAAAGCAGTTACCGGCATGCTGCGCATGTTCTGCCGTAACGGGCCTGCCTGGCGTGGCAGAGGGACGGTGAAGAAGGGAGATAGATGCTGTTTGCCAACCTGCAGCCCGTCCGGGCCCTCGCATGAGCAGGCAGCCTGGCAGGTTTGGGTAGCATTTTCGACGGGGGCCCTCCACCACGATGCGTCGATGTGCACCAACATGCCTTTTCGGCCGCAGCCAACAGGTAGGCATGCTGCCAGGGTCGAGCACGAGATTGTTCCTGTTTGGGCAGGAAGAACGGCCAGAGATGCCAGACGGAATGGCACCAACACGCGTTTCGAATGACTCGTGCTGCTTCGACGAGGGACGGACGGCCCCGGCAGCCACACCCGTGCAGACACCCTGGAAGACAACAGGGATAGGGGAGAGCGGCCGGCCAGCCATGGCCCGCGAATCTCAGATGGCTGGAGTGGAGGAAGAGGCGGACGGACCAGTCGCCATGTCGCCCGAGAGGTTAATAGAGCAGGAGGAGGGGGGGCACGGCCAGGGTTCGTGACGAACGGGCGTCTCTTCGTGTGTGTGTCTGCGTCCCGTGTCCCGAGAATCTGGATCGGCCTTGGGAGTTTAGCCAAGAGATCTGCAGCAGTGGATGGCCAGCAGAGGGGCAAGGCAGGGCCCTCCGCCGGGGTCCGTCGGGGTGCGGCCAATAAGGCGAGTACAGGCCGTCGTCTCTGTTGTTTATCCGCACGAGGTGGTTGCATAGACGCGACCTCCCGTCGTGTGCCGGCGCTTAGAGGACGAGGCACGGTGGCTTCTGATTCGCTCGAGATGGATGGCGAACTGGCCCATGGCATGGCAAGGCAATCATCCTGCCGTGTGTGCGTTGGTGCTCTCTTCTGCGGGGGAGCGGCGCGGTGGCTGTTATCCCTGGGCCCTCGTCCAGTCAGGCCATGATGGGTCGTGGCTCCGTGGTTTAGCTGTGCCTGACGCATCCGCGGGCGTCCATCACGCGGTGCCCGCTCCTTTTGCCTCGTTGGGCCTGGCTGGCTTCCTTTGGGGGCCTTCGGTGACCTTCATGGGAATCGTGATAGGTTGGGGGTTATTTTGTCATTGTCAGCGGGAGGGCACCATCGTGGCAGCCTGGCGCAGAATGTCAACCGAGATGGCGGAAGCTGGCAGGGCACAACACCTTGTGGTGTTTCTAGTGCTGACCTGACGAGGAAGGTGAGGCGGCAGTCTGGCGGGGGATTTGCTGGAGCGCTTGCGTGTGTTTTCCCCGCGGGAGATTGGGGCGGCCAGTCTGTGATGCTTGCTTTTTCCCTCATGGCAAGTTCCGTGTGACGGCACGGCGCGGCTGCATGATGGGGTGCTCGACGAGGTGCAGGATACATATGAGGCCTGTCGTGCCTGTGGGAAGCGGTCCAGTGGGAGGCGTCGAAATGGATTCAAAGTGCCAACCGCCAACTCGCAGCGGAATGACCCCGCTGTCTCAGAGCACGGACCACCTTGGACAGACCAGAGCACGGACCAGGTGATCTGGGGTCCGGAAAACACTAACAATTTTAGCCCCCCGCCTTATTCCCGTCCGTCCGTCCGTCGGCCTTACGTAAGGCTCAGCCCAGAACCCGTGCGATTCCCGGGCCGATGCAGGCGAACGGCAAAGGGCGCCTGTGGATCGCGAACTACAACTGGACGGAAGCTCGTTTGCCATCGGATCCGCGCACGCGCGCCCTTCCCCCGGACCGTCTGTAAATCTCCATGTGGAGAAGGGGGCAGAAGGAGACCCCTGGACAGGGCCTTTCCTCAGGCCCCCAATCCGAGATGAATCCCTTCTTCCCTTTCCCTCCCCCACGTCAATATCGCCCGCACGCAGGCGACACGGAACGTTCCAATGACGGACGACTCCCGAAACGACATTGACGGCCGGCAACGGGATGAGGGTCTACTCGGGCGGCCCGCCGACGCCGATACATCGGGTCCGGCCGGCGAACGGTCTGAAAAGACCGAGACCGCAACCGACGACTCGCCCGGGCCAATCGAGGTCGCGGAGAAGGAAGAGTTCAAGGAAGGCGGCTACGGGTGGTAAGTAACACGAACAACTCCCTGGTGTTACCTGTCAGAAAACAGAGCTGATCATTGGCGCCTACTTCAGGGTTGTTGTGCTGTGCGTCTTCCTCACCAATGCGCATACATGGGGCCTCAACTCGGTGAGTCAACCGCCGGAACCACTCCCGGAACACCACCACTAACAGACCACCAGTCCTATGCCGTGTTCCTCGCCTACTACATCAACTCTGGCGAGTTTGATGGTGCCAGCGACATTACCTTTGCCTTTGTCGGCGGCCTATCCTTTTCTATCGGTAAACACCCCCGTCTCCTCTCCAATCATACTGTCAAGATTAACTGACCGCCCAGCCCTTCTCATTTCGCCCATCGTAACCGTTCTCATCCGCAAATATGGTACACGCTTCACCTTTGGCAGCGGTGTCATCATTCAAGCTGCCGCCCTCGTCGGTGCATCCTTCAGCACCCGCATCTGGCACCTCCTTTTGAGCCAGGGCATCGCCTTTGGTGTAGGTATGGGCCTCGCCTTTAATTCGACTGTCGGTGTTGTGGCCCAGTGGTTTCACCGCCGCCGCTCTTTTGCAAATTCCCTGTCCACCGCCGGCAGCGGCCTCGGTGGCCTTATCTACTCCCTAGCCACCAACGCTATCATCGAGAACATCAGTCTGGCATGGGCCTTTCGCATCCTAGCTATCCTCAGCTTCTTCGTCAACGGCGTCTGCTGTCTGCTCATGCGCGACCGTAATAAGGCCATCGGCTCTGTCCTGTCGGCTTTCAGCTGGGATCTCTTCCGCCGCCTGGAGTTTTTCCTCTTCATGGGCTGGGGCTTCTTCAGTTTGTTTGGATATGTCATTGTCATCTTTTCGTTGCCCGACTATGGTACAAACGTGGGCTTCTCAGCGGCTCAGGGCTCCATAGCTGCGGCCATGCTGAACTGTAAGTCATTCCACCCAGGGTGAAGAAGTAGATCCGGCTGACGACTCTCAGTGTCTCAGGGCATAGGCCGCCCTCTGATCGGTCTCGCGAGCGACAGGTGGGGACGGATCAATGTTTGCGGCATCTCGACTCTCATCGCCGGAGTGTCTAGTCTTCTCATCTGGATCCTCGCCGGGCAGTATTTTGCCGGCCTGATCGTGTATGCTTTGTTCGGGGCTTTTGCTGGAAGTCTATGGCCTACCGTCGCCCCTGTGGGCGCCGAAATCGTCGGCATCAGATTCCTCCCATCAGGTGAGCACTTGCCTCTTATTGGCTGCAGCTGATACTAACAATGCAGCCCTCTCCATCTTCTGGCTGATCCTGGTCCTGCCTGCGACATTTGCCCAGCCCATAGCCCAGGTGATCAAGCAGCCAGGGCGTGATGGATATCTTGGTGTCCAGCTTCTGACCGGCTTCATGTATCTACTTTCATTCATCTGCAGTGAGTCCCCCAGTATGCCCATGCATTGGCGGACCCGGTGCTGACCACAACGCAGTATGGCTGTTACGCATTTGGAAGCTGAGGCAACTGGAAAAGGAGAGCCTTGCAGCAGAGACTTCCGTGGATGGTCTCCAACGGATCACCACCAAGGCCAGCACGAAAACCAGTACTGGCAAGATCATCCTGAGAGGCTTCTTCTCCCTTGAGCATGTATGAGCATTTGCAACATAATAGGTTTGCACAAACATCATAAATTAATACCGCAGGCCGCTGGAAACATAACATCCAGGCCCCTCTTCCCATCAAACTAGGTTTCACAGCCACCTCCTCATTTGATGATGCAGTGGACGTGATGGCCGAAGACTTGACGATCCCGTCACCCCGCTGGACTTGTCGGCCCGAGGAGCACAGCACGAAGCTCAGGGGCCAATGGCTACGCACCTTGACTTCGCTGGAATTCTCGCTCCACCCCATATTTACCCCACAGACATCAAGATGCCCCCCATCCGTGCCTCAATATAAGACACCCGGGGAAGTCGTCATGGAAAGGGGAAGCATTGGCATTGTTGGTCTCATTCCTCAGCAGGCCTTTTCCCCATTGCCATTACCCCCATGACGGTTACCGTTGTAAAGCAGTCTGCGGACGCTACCACCCAGCAGGCCTGGTGGAAAGAGGCGTCCATTTACCAGATTTACCCGGCATCCTTCAAGGACAGCAACGGCGATGGCTGGGGTGACATTCGTGGCATCATTGAGAAGCTTGACTACCTGAAGGATGTTGGTGTGGATGCCGTCTGGCTGTGCCCCAGTGAGCCTGCCTTTTGCCTGGGAATATGCCAATGACCGCTGACCATGGACAGTATTCAAGTCGCCACAGGTTGACATGGGATACGACATCTCCGACTATCGCGACGTTCACCCTCCTTACGGAACTGTCCAGGATGTTGATGATCTCATCGCCGGCCTGCATCAGCGAGGGATGAAGTGTGTGCTTGATCTGGTGGTCAACCATAGCTCGGACCAGGTAGGAAACTCCTCAACACTGTCCTGGACAGCCAAAGCTGACAATTACAGCACGAATGGTTCAAGAGCTCTCGATCTGCGCTTGACAGCCCTCATCGTGACTGGTACATTTGGCGCAAGCCGCGATTCAACGAGGCCGGGGAGAGGCGACCCCCCAACAACTGGCGCGCGGCATTTGGAGGTATGATTTGTTGGCTTTGGCCAAGAACGCCCTGCTGACCCTCTATAGGCAGTGCGTGGACATTCGACGAATCGACCGGCGAGTATTACCTCCACCTCTTCGCCCCTGAGCAGCCAGACCTCAACTGGGAAAATCCGGCCGTGGTGCGCGAGGTGCACGATGTCATGACATTCTGGCTCGACAAGGGCGCAGACGGCTTCCGCATGGACGTTATCAACCTCATCTCCAAGGAGCCCGGGCTGCCTGACGCACCAGTCACGCGGCCAGACGAGCCATGGCAGGACGCATTGAGCCTCGTGTGCAACGGACCACGCCTGCACGAGCATCTTCGCGGCTTGCGGGCGCTTCTTGACCGATATGGTGCGTTCAGTGTTGGTGAGATGCCAGGAGTCAAAGAGGAGGATCAGGTGGCCAAGGTTGTGGCCGCGGACCGCAAGGAGTTGCACACGATCTTCCAGTTTGACATGTAAGTTCTTCCTTGCTTTCTGGGTTGGGCAATTTTCTGACTTGTGGTTACAGTGTCGACATGGATATTGGCTCTGGAGGCAAGTTCTCACGGCAGCCGTGGACGCTCCCGGTGCTCAAGGGCATCATCACCAAGTGGCAGCTCTTCGCTCGTCGCGTCGGCGGGTGGAACTCCATTTTCATGGAGAACCACGATCAGGCAAGGTCCGTCTCGCGGTTCACACAGCACCGGCCGGAGCACCGGGTGGCGGCGGCCAAGCTGCTCGCGACCTGTCTCTGCTCCCTTGGCGGGACCCTATTTGTGTACCAGGGACAGGAGCTGGGTATGGCAAACTTGCCCAAGTCGTGGGGTATTGAAGAGTACAAGGATATTGAGACGCAGAACCTGTACAAGGAGTAAGTCTGCTTCGGATTATGGGTTTGTGACGCTGTTAGCTGACCATTGACAGAGCTGTGGAGGCCATTGGCGATGACAAGCAGGCCATGGAGGAGCTGTGGACCGAGATTCGGCTCAAGGCACGAGACCATGCCCGCTCGCCGGTGCAGGTGAGTACCGCTTTCTGCAGGGAGAAGGTGTAATACTAACCGAAGATCTCAGTGGGACGCCTCGCCTCATGCAGGCTTCACGGCCGGCACACCCTGGATGCGTGTTAATGACACCTATGGGCAAATCAACGCCGCGCAGCAGCAGGATGACCCAGCCAGCGTGCTCCAGTACTGGCGCAGCTGCCTGGCAGCACGTAAGGGCGCAAAGCCCTCTTTGGTGTATGGATCATTCGAGATGTTCGACGCAGAGGACACGTCCATCTTTGCCTACAGCCGCGAGGATGGCGGCGGGGAGAAGGCGCTGGCAGTGTTGAACTTTGCCGACGATGAGCGAACGTGGACTGTGCCGGAGACGCAGAGGGGGGTGTTGTCTAAAGGCCGCGTGGTAATGTCGACGCATGGAGAATCGGAGGTCAAGGTGCAAGGTGAAGGACAAGGCCTCGCTGTCCTTCTCCGGCCGTTCGAGGGGATGGTCATCATCGAGGCAGCAGCGGCGAAATAGGCCAGACTTTGTGATTGAGACCACGGTAATAGACATAGACTTTGGCAGCCTACACGCAATTCCCAATTTCTGACCACATATCCAGAGAAATGCATCCTCTCGTCCTCGGGCGAGGCGGTGTCACGACTCAAACCGAGACCTCACCCATCCGATGATCCGCGCCTATCCGAACCCCCCCGGTCGATGACGTGTGGTGTCGCAGTCCCTGCAGCGGTCGCTAAGACCCCCCTAACCCGAAACAGCCTGGCGGGGGTCCTCCCAGCTCCCACTTGCAGGGTGCTGCCCGGGGGAGATACAGCGCCCTTCCCCGCTGAAGCTCACCCGACCAGTCCGCTGCAATGCGCAGTCGTCCGCGTGATGATGGGGCCCCCGACCGCCTTCGCCCTGCCCTACGGAGGTACGGCAAGTACAAGCACCGTCAAAAGCCTTGCCTCGTGCCTTGCGGCAAGGACCCGAGAGGTACACGTACAAAGTTCTAGGTTCCCGCAATTCATTGCCGGCCGCGATTGAATTCATCAGCCGGACGTGCCGTTTGACTTTGTTGCCTTCCAGGCCCCCAAGGTATTCCGAAGATTACGACTCAACCCGAGCATCTTCCCCCCCTCCATCCTCCCCTGCGACCTGCGACCTCCGACCCCGGTCGAGCTCTGCGACAACCCCCACCATTGACCATCCCATCTGCCCGCCGCTTACCTTACCCTACCACCCTAAACCCAGGCAGTGACCGCTCGCCGGACGCGTGCGGCTGGCCGGACATCTTCCTCAAGACATCACCACCTCGCCAACCTCTTCCCTCACCGAACCTGCCTTACAAGGCGCTCCTTCCTCTTCCGCAACAACCAAACACCATCGACCGCCGCCATGTTTGACATCTTCGCCCACCTCCTCAGGTACAACTCTCCATGCGCCTCGCCGCGCCGCGCTTCGTCCTCGTGCCACCCTGCTGACAGACACCCCTCCAGCTCGATCGCGTCCTTCCTCTTCCCCATCTTCGCCTCCTACAAGGCCCTCAAGACCTCAGACCCCGCGCAACTGACACCATGGCTCATGTACTGGGTCGTCTTTGGCTGCGGCCTCCTCGTCGAGTCATGGCTTGACTGGATTACCTTCCTGTACGTCTCCCCCCGCCGGGTCCCCAGCATCGTCTGCTTCTTCCCCCGCTGACACCCGCCCGCGCAGCATCCCCTTCTACGCATACATCCGCCTCTTCTTCATACTTTACCTCGTCCTCCCCCAGACACAGGGCGCCCGCTTCCTCTACGAAACCCACGTCCACCCCTTCCTCGAACAGAACGAGAACCAGATCGAGGCATTCATCGCCAACGCCCATGAGCGTCTCAAGGCTACCGGCATTTTGTACCTCAAGCAGGCGATAGAAGCCATCAAGGTCAATGTCTTTGGCATGCCTCCCAGCGAACCCGAGCCCGAGCACCCGCCCGCCTCGGCCGCTTCCCAAAGCTACACCCAGTCTTTGCTCGCGCGGTTTAGCGTGCCTGCCGCTCGCTGGACCGCTGGTAACAACTCGGCCCCCGGCGCAAGCGGCGGCGACTTCTTCAGCCTGCTTGCCGGCGCAGTGTCGGCTGCGGCAGCTGCTGGCTCGGGCTCAGGAACCCGCGACGCTGCGGCCCCCGGAGGCGCCAGCGGCCTGTCGGGCTTCATCCCCTCCAACCTTACTGGCGCCAACGAGAAGATGAGCTTCATCGCCGCCCAGCGCGAGCGCCTCAATGTCGTCCTCGGCGCGCTTGATCGCGAGGCCCAAGCCCTCCAGCGCGAAGAGTCGCTCCGCAGCCAAAACGCCGAGTCGTACCCCCGCGCCGCCAGCTGGACCCTCGACGGCGCCGGCAGCAGCCATCTGAGCGCTTCGGGAGAGGAACCGACGCAGCGACCCTCGAGCCGGCGGCCATCGAGCACCGGCTTTGGTTTTGGCGATTGGAACCGTAATCGGAGCGAGAGCGAATTTGAGAAAATCGACGCCGAGAGCGGTGCTGAGGATGAGACAGGCGCGCGGCGCAGAGCTGCGCCTGGTGGCGGCGGCGGCGCGGCCCCGCCCGGAGGCTCGTGGATGCCCTGGGGATGGGGCGGCGCGACGCCCACGGAGCATGACCGCGGCACCAGCTCCGGCCGGGATATGGACCGTTGAGCGTGACCGTGGGGGCGAGAGTTTGCTTTGCTTTTGGACGAAAGTCGGCGCTTTGAGATTTCCCCGGGCGTTATCAGGTATCACGATTTGACAGCTCCGGCCAGCCAGCCCGCGAGGGAGGCTATACTGCGATTCGGGTCTAGAAGGGCGTTTCCACACGTCGCCTCCCCTCACACGGACATACGCACGATAGATTCTGCCGCGGCTTTGTCTCTTGACGGTATGAGATTCAACATCGATCCATGCCTATGTTGTAGTGTACATGTGTATGCGCCATGATGTGTGACGACTCCTAACTTACAAGCGCTGTCGCTTTGTCCGCAACAGCGCCAGATGCCCCTCTTTCTGTTGCTGTGTATCTCTACATCGTATGGGTCGGCCAGGCGACCCTCGCTCTATAATACACTTTTGAATGGTCGGACCGGGTCAAGTTCATTATGGGATGGTTTTATACGGGAGGGCGACGGGCACGCCGACCTTGTGCCACAATTGCCGTTTGGTCTTGTTGACAACGTGCTCGCACCAGACTTGCCGGGCGTGCTGTCGGCGGAACTCGCGGATGAAGACGGGGTCCCATAGCTCCGAGGCGATGCCAATGTCCTTGCAGCAGCGCATGAGGGCGTTGGACTTGCAAGCCTCGACCGCGGCGGGGATACCCTCTTGGTTGAAGAAGGTGTTCTCGCCCTGGGCCTGGGCGATGAAGCTGTACAATGATTGGTTAGGAAGAGTGTCTGGGAGAGAGACCATCTGGGGGAACGTACCGGCCGTCGACGACGAGGGCGTGCTCGCGGGTGACAACGCGGTCGTGGATAATGGGGTCACCGCGGGGCACCACGGCCCAGCCGCCAGGACGGAAGGCGGCGTTGAGGATGCGGCGGTACTTGATCTCGGGTAGGTAGACGATGCCGTCGGGCTTGACCTCAATGTCGGCAACGTTGAGGGGCTTCGTCAGGATGTTAATGGCGCGGTCGGAGAAGGGCTCCGAGCTGATGCCATGGAAGGATCGGACCCAGTCAATCTCGTTGACCAGGGGTTGTGGTTTATGGGCGGGAGCGGTGAGGACTTTAGCAGCGGCGCGTTCCTGTTTGCTAAGGAGGGTGCCAGCGACCGGCATGACGGCGTAAGTGGAGGGGTCCTGGGATTCCGTCTCGGCCAGCTCCTGTGACAGAGTGGGGGCCGGGGTGCTTATCGTCGGGGTTTTGGAGGTGGTGTTGGTAGGAGTCTTGTTTGACCTGGAGGGCGTGCTGGAGGGGGAGGGCTTGGTGGTAGAGGAGGTGGGTGTCTTCGAGGTGGGCACCATCTTGGCTATGGTGGACTTGGGGCTGGTCGGCGTTGCTAGTGATGGTGATGTCTTGGCAGTTTTTGTGCTGGTGGTTGCTGCCGCGACGGGCTTTGGGGTTGTTGATGTCGAGGAGGACGTGGTGAAGTTGGACTTGGGCTTATCGCCTGATGCTGCCTTTGCTGCCCTTTGCCACGAGGGTGTGTATGTGCTGGCCCAGGAGCGAGTAATGGAGGACGTGGTAAACGAGGCCCTTCTCGAGGCGCCGAGGGCGGGCCTGGCGAGGGAGCGTGAGGCCATGGTGGGTGGGAGAGAGGGTGATTTCGGTGTTGGGTCGTGGTTGTTGGTGACGAGGACGACTGGTGATGGCGCGGTTTTGGGAAAGTTGGAGTCGTGAGACACGCGAAATAAAATGGGAGCTTGGACCACACGACACGGCGTCACGTGCACAAAGACAGGTGGTGCCGGAGATGGGAGGAGAGATGACGATTTGACTGCGATTGATGAGTGGGAATAGTGTTGTACAAATAATACAGAATGATGCCAAGGCAATGGAATAATGGACGCAAGGGTCTATGTCGAGTCCTTTGTGCTCGTCCGCTCGTCATTTCCGTGCTGCTGCCAGCACTTTTTGAAGTCGGCCATCTGCTTCCCACAATCAACAGTCAGCAATCAAACACACCTCATCGGACCACCCAACACTGGCAAACAAGACAAGACGACTGACCTCGGCCACGCACTGTCGCCAGTCCTTCTTCTCAAAGTAGCAGTCGGTCATCTTCATATTCTCATCTATCTCGCGTCAGAAATATCGTGGAATACTTCGAAAGAGGCAAATTACCTGCGCAGCCGGTGCTGAAGATGCGCTTGTCCCTGCAATCGTGCCGTCTCGGTCAGCGTCGGCGTTCACTGATGTCGGCACTGTAGACACCTCAGAACAACAACTGACCATTCATCGGGCTCGTCGTCGTCCGCCGCTGCGGTCTGCGCCGCATTGCTTTCCGACTTTGACATTGCTGGTGCTCGGCGATACGAAGGCTGGGATATTTGATGGTTGATGCTGTGTCTTGTGTCTGGGAGGAAGAAGCAAGGGCCGGACACGTCTGCTGCTAGGTAGTCGTCGTCGACTCGGGGCCCGTTCGGCTCATCGGTCCACTGTCAACCACCGCACACCACCAAATCCCGCCGCCACCCTCGACGGCAATTGTTGAGTCGCTCACCACATCCGCCATCTACAGACCACGGCCATGTCGTCTCGAAAGCTCAATGTGCTCGTCTACACCGGTATGACTTGATACATTTCTGTAACGTGCAGTACTGATATATGCCAGGCACGGGCACAACTGCCGAGTCGGTGCGGCACGCTCTCACCACCCTGCGCCGCCTCCTGACCCCCAACTACGCCGTCACCCCCATCAACGAGACCGTCCTCCTCAAGGAACCCTGGCCCCAGACCTGTGCCCTGCTTGTCTTCCCCGGCGGTGGCGACCTGGGATACTGCCGCGTCCTCAATGGTGACGGCAACCGCCGCATCTCCGACTTTGTCCGCCGCGGCGGGGCCTATCTCGGCCTCTGCGCCGGTGGTTACTACGGCGCCGCTCGCTGCGAGTTCGAGGTCGGCAGCGAGGACCGCGGTATGGAGGTCATTGGTCGCCGGGAACTGGCCTTCTTCCCCGGGACATGTCGCGGCGGTGCCTTCAAGGGGTTTCAGTACAGTTCTGAGAATGGCGCCAGGGCTGTAGGATTGGCCGTTCACCGGTCTGCCTTTGCTGAGGGTGCCGGCGCCCCGGAAAAGGCCACCTCCTATTACAACGGCGGCGGTGTTTTTGTTGACGCTGCATCTTTCGCTTCCAAGGGTGTTGAGGTCCTGGCTTCCTACGAGGACAAGATCGATGTCGACGGCGGTGACGGAAATGCCGCTGCCGTCTACTGCAAGGTCTCTGAAGGTGCCGCCATTCTTCTTGGACCCCACCCAGAGTATGTGCCACCCTTCACCCCTATTACTGTGGCCTCCTGACCATGTGTCCAGATTTGCCGCCGCCAACATCCGCCGCCAGCCCGACAACCCGCGGTACGACCAGCTTGTAGACACCCTCCTGGAGCATGACGCAGCGCGATCAGCCTTCCTCAAGGCATGCCTGCGTAAGCTCGGTCTCGAGGTCGACGATGACGATACCGACATCCCATCCCTGTCATGCCTGCATATCTCATCTTTGAACCACACTGAGGCCGAGGAGCTGATCCACTCCTTTGACGACATCCTCACCGTTGAAGAGGACGGACGCGAGTATCTCCGTGACCAGGTCGGCACCTTCCTCATCGAACGAGACTCACGCTGGTCTCTCAAGGGCATGCAGGAAGCCCTCCCCGGTGAGGGCGACGCTGCCAAGGGAAAGCTCTCGGCCGACGGCCTCTTTATCGACTACAGCGGCGCCATCACCGACATTGTGCCGCACGAGACAGCCTGGCCAGACGACAAGGCGACGCCCGACTTCCAGCACAGCTTCTACTACCACTGCCTGCGCGCTTACCACCGCATCGAGTCTGAAGCTTCGTCCTGGGGCACCGTTCTGGCCTACGGCGAGGTCGTCACGAGCACAAACACCACCATGGACAAGTAAGTGCGTCCCTGAGGCTAGATAGCACAGGAGGAAGCAGACGACCACACCCTCCTGACCCTTGGCCCCTTGGCCCCTGCGTCTCGCTACTGACGCACATGCAATCCTCCAGGAACCCGAAGCTTCTAGCCAAGCTGCCCACCGGATTCACTCTCACAGCTACCCGCCAAGTCGCCGCCCGCGGCCGCGGCTCCAACGTCTGGGTCTGTCCCACGGGCAGCCTTGTCTTCTCGACCGTCATCAACCACCCGGCCCACCTGGCCGCCAGCCGGCCCGTCGTCTTCCTGCAATACCTGGGCGCCATTGCCGTGGCCGAGGCCGTCAAGAGCTACGACATTGGCTATGAAGAGGTCCCTGTCAAGCTCAAGTGGCCCAACGACATTTGTGAGTCCCCCTCTTTTGTTGCTTCCCCTCCCCTCCTATTCCCACCTCCTCGTGCATCTGCCCATCGTCCCGGGAAAATGCCATCCCGAAGGGCTTTATGCCGTGATGCACCCCTGGCCCCTGCATCACAACAGCTGCCAGGCCATGCACCGCCCTGCAGCACCTGTCTGGTGGAAACAAAATGTGGGCTGACCTGGCTACTCACTAGATGCCCTTGACCCCGACTCCCCGCCTTCCAAACCTGCGTACGTCAAGATCGGCGGTATCCTCTCAACCTGCTCATACACAGCCGGCTCGTACCAGTGCGTCGTAGGCATCGGCATCAACACATTCAACGCGCGGCCAACAACCTCACTCAACGCCCTTCTCCCAGCGGCACGAGCAGGCGGTAGCCACCGTGGGCTGGAGCCGTTCCGGCTGGAAAAGCTGCTGGCACGTATCCTCTCTCGGTTCGAGGCGATTCACGCGCAATTCATGCGTGAAGGTTTCTCACGTGATATCGAGGTGCGATACTATCGCCACTGGCTGCACTCTGGACAGTCGGTGACGCTCGAGGGTGAGGGTGGCGCTCGTGCGCGCATCACCGGCATCACGACCGACTGGGGCATGCTCAAGGCTGTTGAAGTGGACGCCATCACGGGCCGCGAGACGGGAAAGACGTGGGCGCTGCAGAGCGACGAGAACAGCTTTGACTTTTTCAAGGGGCTGGTCAAGAGGAAGTTGTAGGGAAGGAAGTGGGGAGAAACAGATGGTAGCCCGTAATGATGCTACTATGACATTTGGCTGTTGATGCTGCACGACATTGAGATGGACAGTAGGATACGAGGTGCACCGCGAGGATGGCAACCGTGGGAAGGCGAGATGAGGGAGAGTTGGGAATGGCCAGTAGGGTCTTCTGGATGGTGAATCTTCCTGGCTGGCGACGCCACGCCGCGCCGGCCTTGGCGGGATGTAACCGAGGTGCCAGCGATGAGCGGGCAGTCAGGGCAGGGCAGGACGCGGTGTGATGGATGTGATGAGATGGTGGTGCTCTGCACTCTGCGCCTTGGAGACTGCGGCTCAGGGGGCGGGCGCATTTATCCGGTGATGGCAGTTGGTCACGCAGGTTTCTGTTGGTGACCGGACCTCGACGCAGAGGTTCTGCTGCGACTGAGAGCAGAGCATTCATCCAGGCGGCATGTCTGCTGCATGCAGTCCCTGGGTCATCACCGCGGGGGAGTGAAGTTGAAGTCGTCGCCCCAACCTCCTCTGTCCCAACCTGGCGGGTGCCACCATGTTAACCCCAGAGATCCTCCCCAGGAGCAAGGGTCACTTGAAGGCCCAGGGTAGAGGCAAGGATGTCTCTGGCCGCCCCGCGAGCCCCCTCCCGTCTCGAGAGTAGCACTGTATCCCACTAGGGAGACCGGGCCGACGACGACATTCCCACCCCGGATGCATATGACGCCGGGGAAACCCCTTGCCCTCGGCCTCATCCTTGCCCCTCAGCGCCCGCCTCTGCCGTCGTCGCAGCGAGGCTGACTGCCCCGGATGTCAATAAGTTTTGGGTCGCCAGAGTATCCCGAAGGGGACGTACGTCTCGGATTGGCATGGTGGCAGAGCCTGGTGATTCTCGGTACCAGACTTTGGGACCGCAGTGGTGCCACTGTGACTGGGACTTTTGTCGAAGGTCCTGTTCCCTCTTGTCAGGCATGTTGCGGTATTCCGAGCTGCTCGGATCAGATCTGCGCTCCTCCGAAAAGGCGCCGCAGGATTAAACCTAGGCAGAGAATCGACATACTCACCTGGGAGAATGATTTACACACCCCGCGAAATGCGCCGCTGTCGCTTAGTATTTTCTCCGGAATAGCCTCCGGCGAGCACACGTCCGAAAAGCTGAGTAAAAGATAAGTCAGTGCTTCTTGAACAGGACATGCCCGCCCGGAAGATCAGCTACCACTCTGCAGAATCCGGGGAAGCGGGGGATAATCATGGAGAGCATCGACTGGCCTAGAAGATGTATGCAACGGAGGCTGGGCTCAATCGGCGTATGGGTCTTGTCAAGTATTCTGCTCTCGTGATGAGCAGATCGGACACGTCGGTCGATGATGGCAGCGTTGGCCTAGCCAAAAGGGGTTGTCCGGGGCCTCTCGCTTCCGCCGCCGTGCAGCCCGAGTGCCGCGAGTGCACGCAGCTTTGCAGTGAACGACAGACACAGCGGCGAACAGCCTGGAGTCTGCCCATCTTCCCATCTTCTTTCGTGTCTTTTCCCTCTTCTGGCCGACCCCTTCTCGTGGCGAATTCCTCTCAGCACCACCAATGCTTCTGCCCATCTGTTTAGCCTGTGATCTAGACCAGCACACCGTCTGTCCAGACCGATGTACGCCGCCGCCTCCCGGGTGAATGCACGCCCCTGGGCACAAGAAGCGCGCCGTGGGTAGTCCCCATCCCGCACAGGGGGGGCAGGGGTGCACGAGGAGGAGGGGGGAGGCACCCTTTCGGGCCTGCGTCGAGGACTTCCGTCTCGGCATGACTGGGCGATGTGCAGCCCCCGTGGGGAGCACTTTGGGTGTCGGAGGGATCGACAGATAACATATGTAGATGGGATGCTGCCCTCTGCCTCTGCCTCTGCCTCGGACGAGCTGGGAAAGCTCTACACGGTCGGCCACGCCCCTGTCCTGCGCATTGCACCCTTGATGTGAGACGTCTCGCAAGGGCATAGCTCCCCAGAAAAAGAACTTCCAGAAAGATAAGAAGATCAGCTCAGTCCAGCTCAGCTCTGTTGCAGGGTAAAGCGGATTTAATAAGATATCGACGATCACGCACCATACCACCCCAGGTATACCTGGTCACAACTTCAAGTTGTCTCCTGGTCCCTTACTCAGACAGTATCAGCATCATGGCTGAAGGACACAAGCCGCTGGCGCCTCCGAGCGTGAGTATGATCTTCTCTTGGAGAGGTCTGCCTCTGCTAACTCTCTCTAGGACCTCGGAATGCCCCTTTCGCTGCTGGGTCTCGTCATCCCCCACGCAGTGTGCACCCTTATCCTCCTAGCCCGCCTAGTCGCCCGTCTCCTCCTCCTCAAGAAATGGTTCATGGACGACAGCCTCATCGTGGCAGCCTACCTTTTCGCCACAGCTGTCTGCGTCATCTACAGCGTCGCCTCACAGCGTCCCGACGTCCTCCACGCCGACGAGGAAGCCCTGCAAGCCAGCCTGCGAAGCGACCAGTGGGCAGTTCACCCATACATCCTCCGCACATACCTTGGCCTTCTCTTCTACCAAGTCTGCCTCTGTCTGACAAAGGTGTCGATTCTCACATTTTACCTACGCCTCTTCAGCAGCAGCCGACGCTACCGCCGCGTCGTGTGGGCGACCATAATCTTCGTCGTGGCCTTTGGCGTACCTATGCTCTTCATGAGCATCTTCCAATGCCACCCACGGCCAGGGCTCTTCTTCAGCAAACCGATGTACTGCTTCAAGCTCGAAGACCTGCTCATCGCGAGCACGTCCTTCCACGGAGTAACCGATGCGTGGCTGCTGCTGATGATCATGCCCAGCATCTCTGGGCTCGATATTCCGACGAAGCAGAAGCTGACGCTATCGATTGTGCTCAACTTTGGCATTTTCGTCATCACGGCCGGTGTTGTGCGGTTGATGCTGAGCTTGAGGAAGGATTATCGCCCGGATATGGCGGGGGTAACGACGTCGCTGGCTTTCTTCATCATGACGGTGCTCGAGTGCGATTTGGCCATTATATGCGCCAGCGCACCGACGCTGCGGCCTCTCTTTGCGCGGTTCGCGCCATGGATCATGTACGATGCACGCCGCAAGTCGTTGCAGCCACAAGCTGCGGCTAGATCTCGCGGTCGTCGGTCAACACTTGCCCTCAGCGCCAACCTTACCAGCCGCGTCAGCTACAATGGGTATCCCTGGACAGAGCCATCATCGACACCAGGGGGCAGCGGCAGCCGAGCGACGAGTATTGGGAGCCGCTTCAACCGACTGACGAAGAAGCGGCCGGCGCCGACACCGATACCGACACCACTGAGCTTGAGTCACAGGTCACCGACTTCGGTGAGCCTGCGCAGTATGATGGCCAAGGGAGGCGTTGGCGGAGGCGATCATAGGTCTGGAGCCCGGCTGGACACGGTGACGAGTGACGGGCGGCCGATCTTGGGAGGTAGCCGACCAACATCGCTGGCTGTCAGCGGGAACGGCGACGAGGATGGCGATCTGATGCAACCAGCAGTCCCTCTGACGCCGCTGAGTCCGCCTCGGGCATTTGGCCATCCAGAGTGGCGGCACAGTGAGGAGAGTCTGGTCATGGGCCTCAACGACCCGATAGGCACGGCTCTAAGTCCGGCGCCGGTGCCCCGAACGGTGAACCTGGCAGCACCGGAGCGATCATACGGCAACCGCCGAGAGGTGCCAGGGGAAAGTGACGGGAGCCACCTGGTGTGAGCTGGACTACGCCCTTTTTTCTTTTGTCACGAGAGCGGCATGGCGTCTTGATGGACTCTGGAAAATACCCCTTCTTGTATGCATTTAGCGAATCGAGGTTTGGTGCGTCTTTCCAACCAGGCGAATATTTCTTGTGTCTGTCTTGTCAGTTCGTACGATTCAAATGCAAGGACGCTACTTATCCCAAAGGCTGTGCAGTGGAGCATGATTTTCCCGGGTGGTTCTTCAGGTGAGTCTCCATCGCTCATCCCGGATGGATCTCTCCCAGGGCATGAACGAGAGCGGGATCCGCCAGAATGATGCGCATGGCGAAAGGGCGGGGATGATCCTGGTCATGACCAGGGGCAGAGAGGCAAATGACCCCATCACCACTCCCGTCTGTAGGCATGGCTTGATCCTTTTTCCGATGGGCAGACGAAGGGTCTTTTTTGTCCTGAGGGGTTTATGCGTCGATATTGCGCGGGGGGCTGTACTCGGTAGTAGTCCTTAGGGTCGATGGAATGGTTCGGGCACGGATGGTGGTCAAGGTCGAGTCGAGGGCCGGTCCATTGCAAAAAGTCCAGACGACGTCGCAAGATATCCCACTCGGCGGTCCGTGCGCTCTTGTCACGGGCCTTTTGCTAGACGTCACCTCTCCCTCTTCTCATGCTCAGGCTATCTCAGTGTCCCCCTGATCACCACCTCGACGTCTCAGGTCATGTCACAAACGTCAGAAAAAATCTGGCGACGATCCACGGCCGACGTAACATTATATTCGCGGGCCGGCGCCCTTTCATACATTTTCTCTCTCTGCCCCTTGCTGCGATTCCCCGGAATAGAAGATGATCCCCGTCATGTCATCGCATCACATCGCCCGTCCCAAGTTGCAACCACAGATGGCATCCAATGCAACCTTGGCCACGCCGCTGTCATCTCGTGTCGCAGCGCCAACGTCGTCCCATCCTCCAACCCTCCGTACCCATGACCACTACTTTGGACGGGTCGCCGCATGAGCTCGGATATTTCCTGTCACAGCCATTCGGATACCTGCGTCTGCCTTTTGTATCCTGCTTCTTGGCTCAAGGAGACGCACATTTCTTTTCCCTTTCCCGCCCCCTCCCATGCCCCTCCCACGAGAGAGAGAACCCTGGATCCGCCCGGACAGATCCCAATCCGTGCCCCTCCCGCCCCTCATGGCTGTATTCGGATGCCTGGGCTCTCTTGGGTGATGTGGCCCTGCCCTGCCCTGCTCGGCTCCTCCATGTGCCGCTCCCACGGTTTCTCTTTGCATCCCGTCTCCGTGCCATGCTGACCCGCCTCGCCCTGTGCCGTACCACCCCAGTCAATCAACTGATCGATCCTCCGCATCATCTGGCTTGCTACGACCCTCCCCGGCCCGAGGCCGCGGACCCCTCGGGTCAGTGGTATTTGGTAGGTAACACATTGGCCTTGAGTCTTGGCCTAGTCTGACGCGATCACTATGTATGCCGCTCAGTCCGCCACGACTCTGCCCGCCATCTCCTCCCCTCCTCTGCTTCCATCACTCTGTTCTTTTCCATTCTCTCCACTCTCTTCGTTAACCCTTCTTCAGCTCTGGGCTGGTTCCTTTCGTTTCTCAGGCAGCGGCATCATCATCCCTTGCCTCCCACCACCGCCACTCCTTTTTACTACTTCACCCCTTGGAAGAACACCAACCTTCCCTCTTGAACTTCAATTCTTTCTCCCCGCCACTATCACTACCTCATATTCGCGGCACCCACTTAACATGCGCCAAGTCCCTCTTCCTCACCACTTTGCGTTTCTCTTCCAGACCACTCCTTGCTAGTACATACAGTACCCTCCTCTTTTTTTCCGCATTGGCGTCCTCGGGCACTACCAACCCGCGCGCGAGTCAATGAAGATCCGGAGCCCATGGACGCCGCCCCATGAGGATCAAGCGTCCCTGCAAGGATATCCCCGACCAAACACATTATCTGCTTTATTAGACAAGACGTCACGAGTTTGGAGGACCCGGGAAATAGCTGCCCGTTCGACACCACCACCACCACTGCCGCCTACGCCGATTGGCCCCGATCATCACCACCACCTCGCTGCCCGAGGTGCCCAGGCACCCGGTGCCCCGTCAGACGACGTCCGGCCCAAGCCTCGTGGGATCCAGGGGCACTCCCGGCATGGCTCAGGCGTCGCGGACGAACCCGTCCCAACGTCAGGATCCCCCGTCGCCGGATCCCTCGCCGGCGATCTCCCAGCTTCTGCAACGTCGGGCCATACTTCAGACGCGTCTGCCACTCGCACCCCGACTCTGACGCTCTCAGACTCTCTTTCCCCTCCCCCTCCTCTTCCTCCCACCTCCGGACATGGGCCTCGGACCGTCACCCCCCTCGCCCCCCGCGCCCTCTTCGACCATCCCACGCCTGCCGTCGCCATCGCACCCAGAAACCAGACCTGGATCGATCCTCAGACCACAGCCACCACCACAGCTGTCCCCTCGCGATTCGGCCCCATGAGTCTCAACGGAGACGAGGTCGTCGCCGTCATCTCCGGCTGCGTGATCCTCATCCTCTTCCTCTCAGTCCTCTGCATCTGGCTCTGCTTCCGCGACCCAAACCGCAACAACCCCTCCATCGACGCAGAATCCCGGCAAGGCCTCTCCGATACGCCGCCCGTCATCTCCCTCACACTCCTCGAGCCCAGCGCATTACCAAAATCACACCACGACGTTCTCGGTCGCGCCGCCGAGACGGGACCTGGCGCAGCAAACTGGCCGCTGCCCCAAAACCAGATCCGCATCCCCTTGCAACCACGCCCCAAACGACGCACCCTCAGCTCGGAGCTCTCGCCCTTTGGCTACATCCGCCGCTCCAACCTATCCGACCTCGCAAGCATTGCCAGCAACGGCGGCGGCGGCGGCGGAGGAAGCGCGCCCAACACACGCCCGGCATCCATCAGCGCTGCGTGGCTATCGCCATCGCGAGCCATGTTCGCCCGAGGAGCCTTACAAGGCAGTAATAGTCCAGCCCCAAGCACAGCGCCAGCAGGGCCTTCATCTCCTGCACAACCGCAGCAACAACCACTATCGCCCGTTTAGCGTTTCTGGCACAATGATAATAAACAAAAATATAATGTGATATCCCCCATACGAAAGGTCCCGTTTTCTCTCTGTGTGTTAGTGATGCAAATGTTTGTCACGAGTCGTTGTGGGTTGGAAACAAAAAATGCTACATTTGTCGTCAAAGGCCAGCTCGGGACTTCTTCCCCCTGCGCCCCTGGTAGATATTGTACACTATTAACACATTTTTGTTACGCGTCCTGGAGACCATCCAACGATGGGTTCCAGATCGCCGAAGCCAGGCCCACCTTGTGTAACGCCATGCCATGCGGAGAGTCGAGAGAAGTTGGGTTGTTGCAGTGTCGTATGCAGTGCCTTGTCGGTCAAAAGGCTGTCGTTCATGTTTCGAGGCCTGTACCCGGATCAAGGGATCGCATGTCGTATCGAGCGCCTAGTCCTTATAGATCTTGGGCTTGAAGCCTTCCTTGACTTCTGCCTCAGCCTCTGCCTTTTCGATAATCGGCCCAAGGTCGGCCTCGAGCCGCTCCCGTGCCCGCAGAACCTTGCTCTGCAGGTAGAAGCTGCCGCCCTTCTCGGGGTTGTTGGCGTCAAACAGCTTCTTGAAGCGGCTCATGACCTCCTCGCCTGTGCCGCCCTCCTTTGGCGACTTGACGTTGAGGATGCGGCAAGCCTCGTCGAGCGTCATGCCAGAGACACCGGCGGTGCGGCCGGACGTGGCGGTGCCGTTGGGGTTGGCCTTTGCTTGGGCGCGGGCGTACTCGGAGGATGCCTGGGCCTGCTTGAAGGCGGCGCCGAGGGAGCGGCCGAGGATGCGGGAGCCCGTGAAGACGATCTGGGTGATGAGTCGGTGCGCCTGTAGAAGGATGGGTGTTAAAAGAGCATTCGGGGGACGGGTTCGGGGGAGGCAACGAGGAGCCTTGGCTATGGAGGGGGGCGTACCATGTTTGCGGATGGGAGAAGACCCCGGTGATTCAGAGATCGGGATGGGAGAATGCTCCGAGCAGGCAGAGCTTCAGCCTTGAGGGCAGAAGAGTGGGCTCGCTATCGCAGAAACGAAGTCGTCGAGTGGTCAATGTCGGCGCGCATCCAGAAAAATCCGTCGCGATGGATTGATGCCGGGTGGCAGCGGAAGCCGACAGAATTTCCGGCGCCGGGCAAGACTGGCTAGGGGCGCCGGAGATTAGCCGGGAGATCATTCGATAAGATAGGGGGGTCGATGCCGATAAGAGCTTGGTCCGATAAGGGTCGTGTTAGACGACCTGTGGAGTTCGGAAAAGCGTGAAACTGGCCAAGGGCAACGACAAGACCTCTCTCCAGTTTACCTCGATGGGATCAGAGCAACCAGAAATTGCAGGCTTCCCTGCATTGCCATTTCACCTCGGTCTCGCTTTCTAGGATGTTTTCTTACTTCTTCCAGCAGACACCGCGATTACCGCGAGCCAGCTCGGAACCTGTCCGTGTAGCCTTTGGTCAACAACATCAAGCATCAAGACAAGCAGCACACAACATGCCGCTCCAGTTTCTAAGCTCGCCGAGCTCTGCAGATGCGCAAGGCACGCCACTCTGAGAGGTCCAAGTCGGCCGGAGACTCGGGGCTTTCTTGCTGCGAAGAGTGGGCGCCAAGTAGGCCACCAAGACCACCATGGGAAACTCGGCACTTTCTGAGGATCCTCAGCCCTCTTGGCGGGGCCGCGCGGTCCCGTTGCATTTTCCAAGGCTGGGGCAAGCCGGGATATTCATCAACAACCTGACCTTGCCTGTCTGCACGAGCAAGTCACGCGCCCGCACATGACATTGAATTATGCTCCAATGGAGAGATTTGATACCTGCCCTCTACAGCTGATCCATTCCTGTTCTGACCGCCAGATCTCTTCTTTTGGGAGGTTGTCTCCTCTCCACGATCCACCGCGCACTTTACACGTGGGATCTGTGGTGTTGGCATCGGTGAAACCCTACGTAAAGGGCAGCGGCGTCCGTCCTCCGGCCCCAGATATGTCTCTCCATCGGGCACACCGTCGAGGATGCTGCCGCTGGGATTGGTGTGCTGTTAGGCGTCCGGCGTGGCATGGCAGTTGCCACCCCACGTGCCCTCCGACATCTTCTCCCTGTCCGAGGGTCCGGGATGCTGCCGAACCACGGACTCTGAGAGGTCGGTTCTGATGCGGTCACCACTGCCGAGCCGCTGCATCCCGGACCCTAATATCGCAGAAGGGGGTTTGCTGGAGAAGCACGCAAGTTTGGGATGCTGCAAGTTGATGTTTTGCGGGGATGCTGACGGCACTGGCGTAGACTTGGTATCTTGTCAACAAGGTCGTGAGGGGAGCAGACTTGCAAGGGGGCCTCGACGTGGTCTAGGAGTGCAAGTGTATAAAAGACCAGCAGTCCACGGGCTCCCTCCTTCTGTTCCTCCTCAAGCCGGTCATCACATCCTGTCTCTTCTGCTTGATATCACCCTCTTTACTTCCCCTTGTCTTCACCCCATACACACTGCGTGTGTACTCTTCTTCCACCATGACTCGCATCATCAGCTTCCTCCTCGCTGCCCTGCCGGCTGTCCTCGCGGCGGACATCTTCGTCTCGCCCAGCGGCTCCAACAGCGGCAGCGGCTCCAGCGGCTCGCCCCTCCTGAGTATCCAGGCCGCCGTCGACGCCGCCCGCGCCGGTGACACCATCTACCTGCGCGGCGGTACCTACCGCCCTTCGAGCAACATCCACTTCACCAAGAAGGGCAGCTCCAGCAACCCCTACACCATCCGCTCGTACCAGAACGAGGAGGTCATTGTTGATGGTAACAACATGCCCGGTACCCCCGTCGAGTACGGCGGCAGCCTTCCCGGCAGCCAGCGCGGTGTCTTCCATGTCGAGAACGCCGAGTACTGGAGGTTCATCCACATTACGCTGCAGTTTGGCCCCTACGGCATGTACGTAAAGGACTCTCACAACAACTACTTTGAGCGTATCTCAGTCCACAACAACTACGAAACCGGCTTCCACATGCAGAACAGCATCTCCAACAACGAAGTCGTCTACCTCGACTCCTCCATGAACGCCGACCCCCGCAACAACGGACAGAACGCCGACGGCTTCTCCATCAAGGAAGGCTCCGGCACGGGTAACGTCCTTCGGGGCGCTCGCATCTGGCACAACAGCGACGACGGCATCGACCTGTACGAATTCGGCTCCGCCGTCACCATCCTCGACTGCATCGTCTACGGCAACGGATTCAACCGCTGGAACTTCAACCCCCACCAGAACGACGGCAACGGCGTCAAGCTCGGTGGCGGCTCCTCCTCCAACCGCGTCCCCGTCAACCACGTCGTCCGCAACACAATCTCCTTTGAGAACTTCCGCCGCGGCTTCACCGACAACAACATGCCCGGCGACATGACCCTGACCCAGAACACGGCCTGGAAGAACCAGGAAGAGGGCTTCAACCAGCGCACCAGCCGCGCCACCTACACGAACAACCTGGCCGCCAACAACGCCGGCACCTCGTCCATGTCAGGCCAGAACAGGCTCGACGATGTCTCTGGCAGCGGTAACAACTGGCAGTCTGTTGACTCGTTCCGCGACGGCGACTTCATCACCACCGACCGCAGCCTCGTCCGCGGTCCTCGCCAGGCTGACGGCAAGATCACCCCCAGCGACTTCCTGCGCCCTGCCAACGGCGCCAGCTACGGTGCGACCACCCGCTGGACCTAAGGGTTCGTTGCGAATATGAGGTGATGAGAAAGGGGGTTGGTGGACTTGGTTGCTGCCGCGTGACTGGTCATGCGGTGGTGGCTCATGGGAAACGGCCGATACTTTACCACGATCTTTCGTGTACATAGATTCTACTGCAATGCACATAGCCGAGAGGCATTTGACATCTCACTCCGTCCCCGGCCTTCGGTGATGGTCTTCGACCACTTGACCCGCAGGAGTGACAGCCCTTGCATCGCGGTGAGACATGCAGACGCATAGTCAGGGAGAGCGAAGCGAGAGAATCATGCACCTCGACGCAGCTATTGTCTCAGACATCACTCCCAAAAGAACTTTTGGACATGTTGCTCGATGGAATCTCCAAGTTCGCGCCGCAAGGTGCCGGCCACCTTGGCATGGTGAAAGCTCTGGAAAAGATCAGGGGTAAAATAGGGGCAGCTTCAGCGTGTGTGCCTCACTTCCAAGGCGCCTTCCCCACACTCGAGCCAGGGTCAGCTGGGTGCCAACGACCAATCTGAAGCTCGGACCAGCCACTGCAGGCATCAGCTCCAAACCGTGTCCAGAACGGAATGCGATCTGAATCCTCGCTGTTTTTAGCCTTCTTCCCAACAACAATTCAACCCTGCCACTCTGTATCATCATCCCCAGTCCTCCACACTACCTACGCATCAAGGGAGAGCGGCCTCGTCGAAATCGAATAACTTAATGCGGCCAACCAGAATTCACGCGTTAATCTCTCCTCACATCACCGAATTATGTCATCTCCAAAGGAGTCAAAACACGACGCTGGAAGCCAAACTCAAGGCAACGAGATTGGCACAATTGATCTCAAGCAGATGAGTCGCAGCTCACTTGAATACAACTTACCGTCACATACTGGACTTCTAAGGGAAGAGGTGCTGGTTCTGCGGGATATCTTGGGATATGTCGATTTCATTGACGAAACGACAAATCTGAAGCCGCCCCAGGTCGGCGTACCTTTGCCCAATTCTCAGATGAAGGACTTACTGCTCGTCGGGCTCGATATTGACACTTTCCAAGGATACGAGCAACTTACTCCTGATCAGCAACTTCACATTGGCATCTCGCTGCTGGACACCCGAAAGCTTCAGGCATTGCTGCACGGTCTAACGCAGGACCCGGACTTTTCAATTGACGTAATCGACTCGTATCAATTCACTGTGGAGTCCTCCAAGTATTGTCGGAAGGCGGCCAATAAGTTCATGTTTGGTCGATCGGAGGCAATTGAGGCTCCTCAATTTCGAGCACGGCTACAAGAGCTGATAGAAGGGAGAAATCACACTTTCGTCTGCCACGGCAGCCATTCAGATATGAAGATGCTGAGAAATCTCGACATTGACCTAGCATCCTTCGGGTGCTTGTACGTTTTCGACACAAATAAGATGGCGTAGTGGGTATTGCAGCTACACTACCGCCACGGTCTCGAAAAACTACTTGAGCGTCTCGAGATACCGTTTGACGACTTGCATGCAGCTGGAAACGACGCCTATTTCAGTCTCAGGGCGTTGCTCATGCTAGCTTTCAAGGATGCGGAGCGCTTACAGCAATTGCACCCGGGATGTGGGACTGTTGACGGTCTGCTGCAGGTAATCAGACAGATTGCTCAGGCTCCACGACCGACTTCAAGATCAGAGGCAATTAGACAGCAGAAACAAGTCCTTGCTGAGAGGAAAACCGAGAGAGAGTTCAACAGGAGACAGAAACGGCTGGCGAAGAAAGAGAAGAGACGGGAGACACAGGAGGCAAGAGCAAAAGCAAAAGCGTCAGAAGAAGCTGAAGGCAATGAGGAGCGAGATTAGGATGATGCTATTGACGAAAAATCAGATGGATAATAAAATCATGTCCAGAACGCAGTCCCTTGCGTTTTATGTGACGTGCATCGTGGTGGATGAAGCAGAGCTGAGTCGAGCTGAGCAAAAGTGGCAACCGAGCTAGTCCCGATCAAGCAAGCACACCAACTGTCCTCAAACCCGACCAGCTCTAGGCACAACCACCAAAAGTGACGAACATCACATCCAACACCAAGGCCCTCGACGCCTCCCAACACCCCCCGAACAGCTCAAAACCACCCACTAATCCAATAATACACCCTCCCACCCGACGTCTCGAAGCACATCCACGGCCATGTCCAACTACTACGCCCCCCAGCAGCCCGCCTACGGCGCCAGCGGCGCAGGCGGCGCCCAGAACCTCAACTTCTACGAATCGACCTTTGCGCCCCCGCAGCCCGGCAGCACACCGCAGGGCGGCTTCGGCTACGGAGCGCAGCAGGGCGCTCAGTTTGGCGCCGCGCCGCAGCCTTTTACGGGCGGCTTCGGCGGTGCGCCTGGTGGTGTCTCGGGCCGCATGGGCGAGCAGGGCGGTCTGCGGACGGGATGGCTCGCTGCCTTCTCGACAGAGGGATATGAGGGCGAGCCGCCGCTGCTGGAGGAGCTGGGCGTCAACTTTGGGCATATTGGGGCAAAGGTGGGTGGTTGTTCTTCTCGCGGAGACGTCGTCGTGGTTGCTAATCCTCGCCTAGACCCTGGCGGTGCTGAATCCCTTCCGTCGCATCGACCAGCACCTGATGGACGACTCTGACATGGCGGGCCCGATCCTCTTCTTCGTCCTGGTGCGCCAGAACCCCCGAGGCTTCTCGCCGATCCACCGCTGATATGCGCAGTTTGGCACCTTCCTCCTCTTCTCCGGCAAGGTTCACTTTGGATACATCTACGGTCAGCACAGTCCCTCCCTTCCCCCTCCATGCCACCCAGCTAACATCCCCCCTCCAGGCCTCGCCCTCCTCGGCTCATCCTCCCTCCACATCATCCTCTCCCTCATGACCCCCTCGGAAACAGGGCCCCACGAAGCCGACTCGCACTCCCACCCGACAGCTCCCCAATACGGCGGCCCCAACGCGGGCGGCTACCCCGGTGCCCCCGGCGCCGTGCCCAGCGGTCCCGCCGGCCACCTCTCGAGCACCCTGACCTTTGTGCGCTCGAGCTCCATCCTCGGCTACTGCCTCCTGCCCCTCGTCGCTACGAGCCTCGTCGGCATCGTCATGCCCATGGACACACCCATTGGCATCGTCCTCACCACCGCCGCCATCATCTGGTGCACCTACTCCGCCTCGGGCATCTTCTGCGTCACCGGCCGTCTGCGCCACATGCGCCTTCTCGTCGCCTATCCCCTTGCTCTCTTCTACGTCGGCTTCGGCATCATGGGCATCTTCAGCTCGCGGGGTAGCGGCTCGCTGGGCAATGTCGCCGCCGGCCTGAACAAGAGCTGAACGCGGAAAGTGTGACGGACGAAATACCAACAACGGCCCAACCGGCCGCACGATGCGCATGCCGTGGGGTTTACCGGTGGGATGGGAAAACAGGCGTTGGTTGGCTTGGGCGGGGCGGGGATCATTGCAGCGACACAGATATTTAGACCAACCGCCGAGATACAGCCTCCAGAGTCATGCCTCGACATGCATCAGGGCACGCTGAAAGACCAGCTGGTCCTGTGCTGGAGATCAGATAGCGCGATCACGTCGATAGCACCAGCGGCTTCCACGCGAGTCGATTATGAAAAAGCGTTCCATTGCGACAATTTTCCTGTCTATACCAGATTCCTCCAAACCAGGGGAGAGAGAATCGCTCAAAATGCCTCTCCATATGAAAGTCGTGAGAGCGCATACTAGAGTCTCCCTGCCCTGAACCGCGACGCTGAGGCCATATCATGATGACCATAAATCTAGTAGTACAAGAAGCTGAGAAGCTTGAAAATCAAATCAAAGCAAACGAGCAAAGGCAAGGCCGTCGATCTGTCCGGCGGGGGCCTGCGCCATTAGAAGGAGTAGAGGCGGCAGGGGTAAAGCTCTGCAAGCAAAAATGTATTGGACATGTCCCAACATGGAACCACATCGTATCCGTAATGTGGGATGAAAAGCCTTAAGGCGAGGCCTCGCCGGCGAGGACTGAGTACTGGCCGCCAGCACCGGCCCACACGAGCTTCTTGCCGCGGACGGCAGTGTTGTCGATGAGAGTGGGCGCCTCGATATCATCATCAGTGCCTTGGCCGGTCTGGTAGTTGGCGGAGAAGCCCCAAGAGTAGGCCTTGCCGTCGGTGGTAACAGCGAAGCTGTTGTCTGTGCCAGCGCTCACGTGGGAGACGTTCTGAACGGCTGATAAAAGGGTTAGTGACTGACATCATGGTCGAGGGCGAAGTTGACTTACTGGGAACGACGGTGGGGACGGCGAGAATGCGGGCCTTGTCGTGCTCGTCGCGGATGAGGTCATCCTTGTTGACGTCGCTCTCCGCGAGGCCGACCTGGAAGCCGTCGAAGCGACCCCAGGTGAGAAGCTTGCCGTCTTCGGAGCAAGCCAGGGAGTGGTGCTGGCCACCGGCAATGTCGGTGATCTTGTAGTCGTCAAGGGCCTCGACAAGGAGGGGGCGGAGAATGACAGCGCCGTCCTCACCCGCACCTTCGCGGATACCGGTCTCGCCAAAGTTGTTCAGACCCCAGGTCCAGACCTTGCCGTCCGTGTCGACGGCGAAGCTGTGGTACTGGCCACAGGCGATCTTGGCAATCTTCTTGGTGGCGAGGGCCATGCCTTGAGGGGTCAGCGACGACATCTTGTTGCGCTCAATGATGCGACGACCAAGCTGGTTCTGCTGGCCGCAACCCCAAGCCAGGATGTTGCCCTTGGCGTCGAGGGCGAGAATGTGGTTGGAGCCGGCGGCGAGGGCCTTAATGTTCTTCAGGTCGCTGAGGTAGGCGGGGTACTTCTGCACTTGGACCTTGGAGCTGAAGCCCAGAATACCATCACTGGACTAATTGTCGGGTTAGCATTCGAAGGGACCAGAACGAAAGAGCTCACGTACCCTGAAGGTGCCCCAGCCGTAGACGCGACCATCTTCGGTCAGGACGAATGTGGCGCTGTCACCAGTGACAACCTGCACGAACTTGGCGCCGGCGGCAAAGTGCTCGGCAGAAACGACACCAGGGGTGCTCTCAACGGGGTTCATGCCCGTGTCGTCATCATCGGACCCGCTGTCGCTATCAGCGTCCGCGTCGCGGAGACCACCGGACCACTGGGTATCGCGACCAAGCGCGCCCTGGTCGTTGACGCCCCAGGTCAGGATCTTGTTGTCGTGGGTAATAGCGGCGACGTGCATGCCGCCGGCGGAGATCTGAACAATACCGACAGAGTCGGCATCGAGGTTGGCGTTGAGACGGGGGCGCTTGACGTCGATGGGCTTCTTGTTGTCGACGCGCTTGCTGCCGAGACCCAGCTCGCCAGAAGTTCCCTCGCCAAAGACGTAGATATCGAGAATCTTGGTAGGGGCATCATTGATCTTGGTGCCAATGGTGTGAGGGTGCCGGGGAGGGGCCCTGACGGCAGGAGTCCTTGCGCGAGGAGCGGGCGTAGCCTTCTTCTTGGGCGCGGCCTTCTTGGGCTTGGCCTCTTCCTCGGACTCTTCTTCTTCTTCGTCGGCCTTGGTCTTCTTGGCAGCAGCCTTCTTGGGCGCGGCCTTGGCCTTTGCGGCGGGAGCGGCCTTCTTGGGGGCAGCAGCAGCCTTCTTGGTAGCGGCGGCCTTCTTGGGGGCCTCCTTGGTCACGGCAGTCTTGGCCTTCTTCGTCTTGGGGATGTTCTCCTTATCGTCATCTTCCTCTTCCTCATCGGCCTTGCGTTTCTTGGTGGCGGTCGTGGTACCGTTGACGGTGGGCTTTGCGGCGGCCTTTGTGGTCTTCGCGGGCTTCGCAGCAGGCTTCGCGGCAGCCTTTGCGGGAGCGGCGGCGGTCTTCTTGGTAGTGGTGGCGGCTTTCTTCGCGGCGGCGGCGGGCGCGGCCTTCTTGGACGCGGCCTTGGGAGGCATCTTGTCGTCAGGTGATGATGTGCTGGTCAGGAAAGGGAGTTGTGACCGCGTGAGTAGGGTAGGTTGGTATGGGATGTGCTGTGGGGCGATGTCACGGAATGCGCGTCAAGATGCGCAAGAGAGAGATGGGGAGAGGGTTTTGGGTTGATGGAGGATGTAGGTTGACTTGAGAACAACGAGTCGGCGCGTTCTCGAGAAAAAGAGTCTGTGGGTGTTTGTGGGAAGAAACGAGATGGGCGAAACTGATGTTGTGAAGAAAATTGACGTGGGACGCGACTCGGCGCAGGAGAGCTTCCCGATACGGACCTGTACTTCCTGCCCGAAGAGCTCAGAAATTTGGCCAGGCGTCCATACTGGTTTGGGACTAGTGAGGCCAGGGAGCTCCGAGGACTGGACCCGGACGTTTGGACGTTGAGGGCGATTGTCAGGCAACGATTCCCTGGTGGCGGATTTGGAAGTTTTCATTGGCTGACAGCGCGGTCGCTGCCTCTCCGTCGCACCTGCTTAGAAATGGTGCTCTCTGGAATCAGGCTCGCAGCTGCAGGAAATCTCGATGAATAGCCACGTCTGATTAAGAACATAGTAGGTAGGGCTTGGGAATTGTCCGGAAGGCAGGAGCTCGAGGCACATGCCGACATCAGTTTCTTCGGCAATTCGTGCCTGTTTGAGGCAGAAGGAATCCATCAAATTTGACGGGGGAATGTCACAGTCAACTCGTTCCTTTCAAGCCTACCAGTCCTGCAGAGAAGGAGGACGATAGGAGACCTTGCTGGCAATCCTCGAAATATGATCACATGGAACCTCTTGGTTGAACAATCATTTTCTGAGAATTCGATTGGAATCTATGAGTCCTGCCGTGATGCGGCGGTCATGTGCCATGCCTTTCCGGGTATTCGATCCGCCAGAATACCCAAGTCGTAAACCAACGCCAGGTCAAACCGTTTGACCTCCAAGCCTTCCAAAACGCCATACAAGCCATAGTGAAGCCAAATCAAACCGTCACCAGCGTGTGGCTCAGCGCTTCGTGGTGAAGTCGGTCTCATGCTCGACGGGGTTCCACTTTCCGTCAGGGGCCTTCTCGCAGGTGCACGCATCTGGAATAATTGTTAGCGCCAGGGTCCAGCAGGGGTTCGAAGCACATCAACTTACCCGCAGGCCGAGATCCGCAAGCACAGGACTCGCCGGCAGGCTTGACGTTCTCGGACGAGGAGCGGTCACAGTTGCAGTCGCCTGCCGGGCGGGCGCGGCATGAGCAGCGGGGACCAGCCACGGCGTTCTCGGTGGAAGCCTTGTCACAGGTGCAGTGGAGAGCAGATTGCTTTCCGCAGGAGCACTTGGCTTGCTGGGCTGGGAGATGTCAGTACATGATGTCTGTGATGTGTAAGCCACGTGGTTACATACCACAGAGGCACTCGGCGCTCTTGCCGCAGCAGGTGGAAGCCTTGTCGACAGTCATGATGATGGAGGTAGAGGTGGTGTGGTGGGTTGAGGGTGTGGGTTGCGTGGGTTTTTAGAGTCGAGAAGAGGGTGTTCAAGATGACTTTGGATGCTTGATAATGCGTTGAGAGAGGATGATGCAATGAATTGAGAACAGAGTCTGTGTATTGACGGACACTGAGGTCTACTTATACGACGTCACAGTCTGGACGAGCTGATGGCTGCTTCCAAAGGCTGACCTTTGGGTGCGCTCAACGCGGCGTCTCTGATTGGCTGAAGGACTGCAATTGGCCAATCAGCTCGCGCCAATTGCTAAGCTGCACTCCGAACGCCTCGATGAACAGGTGACAACATTCGATGAGCGTCCTCGGCCTCTCCGCCGTCTTCGTCAGTCTGACCAACCAGCGACAAATGCTTTCAGACAGCCTGGGAAGAAACCCACGATGCTTGGTTGATGACACGTTTAGCCGCCTGCGAACAATTTCGATTATCTGGCCAGACCATTCTGCTCTCTCATTCCTAGGTTGTCTTCGTTCTCACTCGTCGCCCATGGAAACACGAGCAGAAAGCCAGCTCTTCCGTTCTGTGCAATCCTCTTCAGCGTGAGGCGATCATGAGAAGCAACACAACATGATATGCCGGCTGGAGACACCCACCAAGGCATTCACCTTCGACTGCACTCCGGACCGGATGCGACCTTTGAATCCACCTCGCCGACCGTCGCCGTGTCTTCCGTTCCGTCGTCGCCGACTCTTCGGGGTCACGGCGATGCACGTCATCCCGGCGGACGGCCTCTGCCTTCCTAGTCTGGTCACGAGCATTCGGCTCCGGCCGTCACTTGATTGACTCGCCCGACTGACTGGCCCGATTGACTCGCCAAATTGACTCGCCCGGCCCGCGGACAAAGGACGGAGAAACACTGGGGAAACCTACAACCGTGCCTGAACGGAGTTTCCCCGATATTCTGCCACTGACCTCACCCCCGCCGATGCGAGCAGCGGCACCGGCCCTGCACGTGGCTGGCTCACTCGCCGCCCCGCACCTTGCCCCATCGTCACAAATTTCGCGGCAAATTGCACCCCCCTCCTCGAAATTCTTCTCCCCATTTGCTGCCGCGGATACTGCACCGAGTCGCAAGTATTCCTGGCTTCCTTGCCTCATCTGGAGCACAGGCACATTTTCGTCTGATGTGGCAAAGCAACGCAAAGCACGGTGTACACGCCCACAGCTTGGACCGATCTTCGTTCCATCAACTCATCCGCAGTGACTGGCGAGACTCTTGACCCTCAACAGGACCACACTTTGCACACGTCAGATTTCAGTCTCGTACAGTACGAGTTGCAATCTCACTAGAGATCGACAACACGGCACAGCACAGATGACCCATAATGACTCACGCCGAAGTGACTGGCCGGCCTCGACCGACTCGTGGACTCGGCACCGACACCGCTTGTTCCACAATGCGCACTGGGCCGCCGGCCTGGCTCGCCGCCTTTGTTTGACCCTGACCGACCGACCTGGTTGCCGTGTGGTTGGGAAGATGACGGATCTGCTCCGAGTCGCTGGCTCGCGCCTGTTGTGCAGGTGCAGGTGCAGTTGTCTCGGCCGGCATTTGTAAGCGGTAGTGCCTCGACTGACCGCCTTGCCCACCAGTCTCACCCACTGTGTCAGTAATTTACCCGACGGACTCGACTCGACAGGGCCATCACAGGGCCAACCTTCACCCGTTCTGCCGCGCTTGCCCACGTTTTACTGATGAGGCAGACAGGTGCACACACTCACCTTATGATTTCACGAGGTGGCCTGTCGGATGAAGTGGTCGAAGCGGCTGTCAGCGAGGGATCATGGCAACCATCGCATCCATCCTTTCACCTAACGAGTCTCCGGGTCAACCCTCAAGTTTCGGATGCAGACTGCTCCCTCCGCCATCGCAGAACGAAGCTTGGTTGTCTCCAGACCCCACGCGGCACCATCCCGGGGAGCCACTCCCGTAAGGAGGGGGGTCAACCGCGTCCGCCCGCAGGCGGCCCTCCCTCTCCCGCTCCACCGCCGATGCTCCTCGAATCCCGCCTTTGCGTCTCAACACGGACACCATCGGCGGAGAAGACCGAGCGAACCATCACGGAGGAAAAGAGAAGTCGTGAGACTGATGCCTTGTCGAATGCAGTCATCGCTGTGACTAACGCCCGGTCTACGTGACTTCCTCAAGCTACTGCATCATGCCGTCAACGTAGCATCCGCTGCCTGGCGATTTTCTCCCTCGAGCAGCGGCGATCTATCTGCGAAGCAACCCAGGCAACCTAGCACCTAGGCAACCAGGGGCCATGATCGATTATCAAGCAAAAGTCCGCGCCAAGCTTTCACACCTGCAGCGCTTCAAAGGCAGCCGCCTCCGTGAAGCAGTGCAGCGCAGCGCAGTGCAGCAGATTCGATCCGAGCGGCAGACGCAGGGCAATGGATATCAGCAGTGCAAGGCCCACCCAGCGGAGACCGGTTCTCGGGATTAGTAGTCGAATCTCCGGAACTTGGACCGTTTCCAGGGCCCTGGACGTCTGGGCATCCGGTCTCATTGGTAATCGTATCCCCCTGAAGCCTCGCGCGGCGCTTCCCCACCTCCCTATCGTGGTAGGCAAAAGGGAGGTCGCCTCAGCAGAGGGGGGGTCTTTTGTTGTTTGTTCTTCTTTTTGCCCGGGGGTTCTGCCAGAAAAAGTGCGAGGTGGTACGGTCGTAGGCCGTACTAAAAGGGTTTCCCTTCCAGGTTTCTGGCTCTGTTGATTCCCTCTTGGCTTCCTTCAAGACCATCTTTTCGGTCGGCGCATCACTCTCTCCTTGGCTGCCATCTCCCCTCCGTCTTATTCGTTTTTTTCGTCTTGTTACTTTAATCTCGACCAACTCGCCCACCCAAATCCAGTAGCGGCGGCCACTTAGCGACTAGGACCGCAACTCAATTCTGTACCGCGGCGCAACACGCTGCAAAGCAATCTAGCAATATGGCTGACAAGTCTTTCGAAAAGGCCGAGGAGGCTGTCACCTACGGCCATGCCACCGCCACCGCCGATGACCAGGTCTCAGTCCGCACGGTGGATCCGGAACAGGCCCGGGAGGAGGCCCGGCGCAACAACCCCGAGGGTTTCACCAGCATCAACCCGGGCATCTCGGTGAAACAGGCCGAGGCGGATTTTGCCGAGCTCCAGCGCGAACTGTCCGGCGTCTCGCGTCTTAGTCGCGTCCAAAGCCGACGCAAGTCCGGCGTAGTTGATGCCGAGAAGGCTGTCGACGTTTCTTCGACCAGCGACACGGAGAATGAGCAGTTCGATCTCGAGGGCGCCCTTCGCGGCGGACTCGACGCCGAGCGTGAGGCTGGCATCCGTCCCAAGCACATCGGTGTTAGCTGGGATGGCCTCACTGTCAAGGGAATGGGCGGCACCACCAACTTTGTGCAGACCTTCCCCGACGCGTTTGTCAGCTTCATCGACTACTACCACCCCATCAAGCGCCTCCTTGGCTTCGCTGGCAAGGGTGTCGAGGCAACTCTGCTCGAGAACTTCCGCGGCGTTTGTGAGCCCGGCGAGATGGTCCTCGTTCTCGGCAAGCCTGGCTCTGGATGCACCACCTTCCTGAGGACTATTGCCAACCAGCGCCTCGGCTACACGAGCGTCACTGGCGACGTCAAGTACGGTCCCTTCACCGCCAAGGAATTCGACCAGTACCGTGGCGAGGCCGTCTACAACCAGGAGGACGACATTCACCACTCGACTCTTACCGTTGAGCAGACCCTCGGCTTCGCCCTCGACACCAAGGCCCCCAAGAAGCGTCCCGGCAACATGACCAAGAACGAGTTCAAGGAGACCGTCATCAACACCCTGCTCAAGATGTTCAACATTGAGCACACCCGCAACACGGTCGTGGGTGATGCCTTTGTCCGCGGTGTTTCCGGTGGCGAGAGGAAGCGCGTGTCTATCGCCGAGATGATGATCACCAACGCCTGTGTTCTCTCCTGGGATAACAGCACGCGCGGTCTCGACGCCAGTACCGCGCTGGACTTTGTCAAGTCGCTCCGCATCCAGACCAACCTCTACAAGACCAGCACCTTTGTCTCCCTCTACCAGGCCTCCGAGAACATCTACAACCTCTTCGACAAGGTCATGGTCATCGATGGCGGAAAGCAGGTCTTCTTCGGTCCCACCCAGGAGGCCAGGGCTTATTTTGAGGGCATCGGCTTCGCTCCCCGTCCCCGCCAGACCACCCCCGATTACCTGACCGGCTGCACCGACGAGTTCGAGCGCGAGTACGCCACCGGCTACTCCCCCGAGAACGCCCCGCACGACAGCACCTCGCTGGCCGAGGCTTTCAAGAACTCGGTCTTCCAGCTCGGTGTGGATGAGAGCCTCAAGCGCTACACCGACAACCTCGCCGAGGAAACGCAGCGCCACGACGATTTCCGCGTTGCTGTCACCGAGGCCAAGCGCGGCTCTTCCAAGCGCTCCGTCTACGCCGTCGGCTTCCACCTGCAGGTCTGGGCCCTGATGAAGCGTCAATTCCTCCTCAAGCTCCAAGACCGCCTTCTTCTTTCCCTCTCCTGGATTCGCTCTATCGTCATCGCCATCGTTCTCGGTACTCTCTTCTTCAGGCTCGGTGCCACCTCGGCCAGCGCTTTCAGCAAGGGTGGTCTCATCTTCATCTCGCTCCTGTTCAACGCCTTCCAAGCCTTCTCCGAGCTCGCAGGTACCATGACGGGAAGAGCCATCGTGAACAAGCACAAGGCCTACGCTTTCCACCGACCGTCCGCTCTTTGGATCGCCCAGATCATCGTTGATCAGGCCTTCGCCGCCAGTCAGATTATGGTTTTCTCCATCATCGTCTACTTCATGTCCGGTCTCGTCCGTGAGGCGGGTGCTTTCTTCACCTTCTACCTCATGATCCTGTCCGGTAACATTGCCATGACGCTCTTCTTCCGTATTCTTGGTTGCATCAGTCCCGACTTTGACTACGCCATCAAGATGGCTGTCACGCTCATCACATTCTTCGTCGTTACTTCCGGCTACATCATCCAGTACCAGTCCATCCCCGTCTGGATTCGCTGGATCTACTGGGTCAACGCCCTCGGCCTGGCCTTCAGCTCCATGATGCAGAACGAGTTCAGCCGCATCGACCTGACCTGCTCCAGCGAGTCGCTCATCCCCTCTGGCCCCGGCTACAGCGACATCAACGCCCAGGTGTGCACCCTGGCCGGTTCCCAGGCCGGCACCACGCTGGTCAGGGGCGCCGACTACATTGCCCAGGGCTTCTCGTACTTCCCCGGCGATCTTTGGCGCAACTTTGGCATTATCGTCGCCCTCATCGTCTTCTTCCTCATCCTCAACGTCGTCCTCGGTGAAATAGTCCGCTTCGGCGCTGGCGGCAACACGGCCAAGGTGTACCAGAAGCCCAACGAAGAGCGCAAGAAGCTCAACGAGGCTCTCGTCGCCAAGCGCGAGCAGAAGAGGCAGGGCAAGAAGGGTGTCGACAGCTCGGACGATCTGACTATCCACTCGGAGAGCATCCTGACCTGGGAGGACCTCAACTACGACGTTCCCGTTCCCGGCGGCACGCGCCGTCTGCTCACCAACGTTTTCGGATACGTCAAGCCTGGCGAGCTTACTGCTCTCATGGGTGCTTCTGGTGCGGGCAAGACCACCCTCCTGGATGTGCTCGCCTCTCGCAAGAACATTGGTGTTATCCACGGAGACGTCCTCGTCGACGGCGCCAAGCCCGGCAAGCAGTTCCAGCGCAACACCTCGTACGCCGAGCAGCTCGATCTTCACGACCCCTCCCAGACCGTCCGTGAGGCCCTGCGCTTCTCGGCCGACCTGCGCCAGCCTATCGAGACGCCCCAGGAGGAGCGCTACGTCTACGTCGAGGAGATTATCGCCCTTTTGGAGATGGAGTACATCGCGGACTGCATCATCGGAACCCCCGAGGCCGGTCTGACTGTTGAACAGCGCAAGCGTGTGACGATCGGTGTCGAGTTGGCCGCTAAGCCTGAGCTCCTGCTCTTCCTTGACGAGCCTACCTCGGGTCTTGACAGCCAGAGTGCCTACAACATTGTCCGTTTCCTGAAGAAGCTCGCCGCCGCCGGCCAGGCTATTCTCTGCACTATCCACCAGCCTAACGCCGCCCTGTTCGAGAACTTTGACCGTCTCCTCCTCCTCCAGCGCGGTGGCCGTACCGTCTACTTTGGCGATATCGGCAAGGACGCTTACATCCTGCGCAACTACCTCCAGAGCCACGGCGCCGAGGCCAAGCCGACGGACAACGTTGCCGAGTTCATGCTCGAGGCCATTGGTGCTGGTTCGGCGCCTCGCGTCGGAAACCGTGACTGGGCGGATATCTGGGAGGACAGCCCCGAGCTCGCGGCCGTCAAGGCCCGCATCACAGAGTTCAAGGAGCAGCGGTCTGAGGCTGCGCGCGCCGTCAACCACGATCTCGAGAAGGAATACGCCAGCCCCATGTCGCACCAGCTCCGCATCGTCATTCGCCGCATGAACCTCTCCTACTGGCGCAGCCCCAACTACCTCTTCACGCGCCTGTTCAACCACGTCATCGTCGCTCTCCTGACGGGTCTTACGTACCTCAACCTCGACGACAGCCGCAGCAGCTTGCAGTACAAGGTGTTCATCATGTTCCAGGTCACCGTTCTGCCTGCCCTGATTATCAGCCAGGTCGAGGTCATGTTCCACATCAAGCGCGCCATCTTCTTCCGCGAGTCTTCGTCCAAGATGTACAGTCCCTTCGCCTTTGCAGCCTCCATCACCATTGCCGAGCTGCCATACTCGATTCTCTGCGCCGTTGCGTTCTACGTCTTCGTCTACTTCCTCCCCGGTCTGCAGACCGACCCGTCGCGCGCCGGCTACCAGTTCCTCATGGTCCTCATCACCGAGCTCTTCTCCGTCTCGCTCGGCCAGGCCCTCGCGTCGCTGACTCCTTCGGCCTTCATCTCGTCCCAGTTCGACCCCTTCATCATGATCACCTTTGCCCTCTTCTGCGGTGTCGCTGTTCCTCCTCCTCAGATGCCCGCCTTCTGGCGCGCCTGGCTCTACCAGCTCGACCCCTTCACGCGTCTCATCGGAGGCATGGTCACCACGGCCCTCAAGGACCTTTCCGTCGTGTGCCGCAAGGAGGAACTCAACCAGTTCTGGGCGCCCAAGGGCCAGAACTGCGGCGAGTACATGGAGAGCTTCTTCGCGGCCGGCGGTCCGGGTTACATTGTCGACAATTCCACTCGCCTCTGCGAGTACTGTGCCTTTGAGGTCGGTGACGAGTTCTACACGCCTCTCGGCTTCAGCTTTGACAAGCGCTGGAGGGACATGGGTATCTTCCTCGCCTTCTTCGGCAGCAACCTGGTCATTCTCTTCCTTGCTGTAAGTTTGACGAGCCCTTTTTCATACAGCCAGTCACTAACATATTCGCAGTCTCGTTTCCTCAACTTCAACAGGCGTTAGACCCATCACGGCTGCCCTCATCAACGGTTTTCCTTATTTCTCACGGTTCACATATCCACATGCATTCTCTGGTTTCCTGGCGTACAGGATGGGATAGACAAAAGACGCATTCTGTAGACTTGTTCAAATGTCGTCGCATCTAGCTAATACCACATTTCATGACAACGTCTGCATGCCCTAGAAAACAGTGCCACCGCCGTCGACAACCCAGTCGGCACCGCTTACATAGGATCCAGCCCGCGAGACCAAAGTCAGAATAATCCCGGCAATCTCCTCAACACGGCCCATTCTGCCGGTGGGGTTGCGCGAGCACCATGTATCCCTGGCCTCTGCCAGGCCCTCACCCTCGTTGAGAACAGTGTCGAGATACCCCGGGCTAACCGTGTTGACGCGGATTCCATATCGGGCCCATTCGGCGGCCAAGCTGCGGGCGAGCATGAGCAAGGCGCCCTTGGATACATTGTAGCCAATCTGGGGCTGAGGGAAGTTTGTCCTGTGGGCAGAGATGGAGGCTGTGAAGACGATACGACCTCCCTCTTCAGCGGTAATCATCCGACGAGCAGCAGCGCGGGCACACACAAAAGCGCCGACGGTATTAACATCGATGATCTTGCGGAAGGCGTCGACTGACAGGTCAAGGGCGTGGGCACACTGAACTATACCAGCAGTACAGATAAGAGCGCCTATGCCGCCATTACCAGGGAGTCGCGAGGCAGCATCTTCAATAGCAGTGTCGACGGCCTTTTCATCCGTGACGTCGACATCATACTCGATGATGGTGGCATCCGGGTGTGATGAGCGCAGGCGAGTAAGGAGGTCCTGTGAGGCAGGGGAAGAGACGTTGAGGTCGAAGATGGCGATGCCTTTGCACCCATGCTGGAGAAGGGCGAGGCAGACGGCTGAGCCGAGGGCGCCGGTGCCGCCTGTGACAATGGCTGTCTTGGGAGCGGCGAAGCGGGATGCTGCGGTGTCTGAGGCGGTGATTTCGTTATGGGCGCCGGGGGTTGGGGTCTCGGAGGGACGGGCGAGGGTCATGTGGGGGATGGACCGTTTGGAGAGGTTCTCGCGGTCAGACATGGTGGGCAATGATAGGAGGCTTGTGGTAAGTGGGAGATAGTAGGCTTGATGCTAGAATGATGTTCTCTGGTGATCTCTGGACCATGAGAGCTTCACATTTATAGGGAGTTTAGACATCGGAGCACAGCGGTCCGATCTAACGGCATGCGGGGTTGAGGCCGGACAGCCATGTTGGTATGCTCTTATGCTTGACTAACTAGCCGATTGACAGTTCAGACGCTAGGGAAGTCATTTATCACGAGAAGGCAAGGTCATTTGACTATCTCCTGACGACCTGTCAAGCCTCGGCGATATTTCTGCCACCTTGTACAACATCGCCGTGTGTCTTCAGCATATGACATCATCTGCTGTCGTCTCCAAATCACATCCCGAGGTCCTCCGTCTCGGGCTCCGGCCCCACATGTTCCGACCGGGGCCGGCATCACGGACGGATCACGGGAACTCGGAGAGGGTGATTTGTTGGGAACAGGTCTAATACCAATGTTGTCATGTTGATTCTCAGTTATCCTCACAAACGCCATCTGAATGATCCCTTCCATAACCTCCTCAAGAGTCTCAAGCACAAGCGCAAGATTGACCCCTGACACAAACAGCCCGCCAGATACCCTCAACCTCAAAACAGACCGACGCATCGTCAACGCTGCAAAAGTCCAAAGCCAAGTCCATCATCCTGAGCCACGTCTGTTACCCTGCGCCAAGTCATGTCCATTCATCGTCAAGTCGTAGGCTCCAAGTCAAGTCGTGTCCTCCCTCAGTTCGTAATGTCCCGAGTCACATCCACGCCACCCGGATAGGATTTTCCAGTGGCGCAGGGATCATCGGCATACATCCATCGAAGCGTCGTGTTGTGCTCAACACTCAGATAGTTGTTGACCGCCGACGCCTGATTCCTGTAGCTGCCAAAGCGCCACTCAATCACCGCCCCGTCGGCGTTGTCCTCGTGAATGACCACCGCCTCGGTCTGGTACTCGACCTTGTCCTTGAAGAGAGCGTGAAGACGCAGGTGGTTGACGAGCTCTCGCGGACCCCAGATGAAGAGCACGCGCGAGAGGTTTGAATGAACCTGGGGAGCTGAGCGGATGCGGTTGAAGCTGACGCGGACCCTACGGCCGAGGATGTTGTCGAGACGCTGCGCCTCAATGGCCGCCTTGAGACGCTCAGCGCCCACCCGGTCGAAGAAGACAATCTTGGCCGCCGCACCGTTGTGGCCCTTGTCCGGCTGTGCGTCGCTGATGACAGTCGCGAAGATCTTGCCCGTGGGCCCGACCAGAGTCACGCCGTGCAGCAGTCGCGACACGGTCATGCCGGCGTAGAGACCAACGATCCAGAGCGAGCAGTTGAGGTGATCGGGGATGTTGGCGCTGCGGTTGGCGGCATTGCTGATGTCACCCTTGTAGTTGACGGAGAAGCCGTTCGCCTTGCACATCCTCTTGCGGAGATTGCTGGGCTCGGGCTCGGGCTCGGGCGACGGAGGGAACATGCCGTTGGCGCCTGGGATCCTATGTCCCGTCGCGCGTTGCTGCGCGAGCTTCTCCTGAACGGTGCGCATGGGCACAAAGTGTTGCGCGGGCGCCGCCTGGGTGTTCGGGTTGATGATCCTCGTTTGCTCGCGCCAGGGAACGGGTTGATCCTGAGGACTCGGCGTCAACCTGGCGTTGTCGATCATGTTGAGAACATTGTTGATGTGGTCATGGCCGCGTCGGCCAGGGGAGGGCGTCAGGTAAGGGTTGGCGAGAGGGTCGGTGCCATAGTCCATCTCGGAGCCGGAGCCGGAGGGTGTACTGTTGGCGACAGGGGCTTGCTCCTGGACCGAGTATGTGTCGGAGTAGCCCGAGGCGGGTGCCTCGCGCACGGTGTAGAGGTTGGAGTTGTTGCCGTGATGGCGTTGAAACGAGGTGGGATGGGAGGTAGGCTGGCTCAGGCCGCGAGGTCGACCGGCGATGTTCTGGCCATAGTTGTTACCGGGCGGGAGGAACGGGGGGCCCATAGTGTTGATGGGCCTAAAGGGGTTGTAGTCCGCGGGCAAGGCGACCAGGCCGGGAGGGACGCTGCTGAGAGGCACGACCGGGGCGAGGCCGGGCGGATATCGAAGCATGGTCATCGAGGGCAAACGACCGGGAACTTGCGTCTGGTGCGACGTGTGGTTTGCGGGAGGGTAGACAGCGACACCGTTGGCCGCTGCTTGTTCAGCGGCAGCGTTGGCCTCTGCCTCTTCAGCTGCAGCCATGGCCTTGGTGACGGGCCAGCCGGTCTGGTTGGTGTTCTTTCGGTCCATTTCTCGCGTGGGCGACAGAGCGTGTGACGAGTTTTGTGTATCGGTGAACCCCTATTTGGGGTATGAGTCGACGAGATCGGACGGGGGATGGTGGTGCAAGAAGGCTGTCAAGTGAGGCGGCCCAGTAAGTTAGAGGTGGGCGATGGGCCAAAGTTGGTTGGCCTGCAGAGAGTGGAGGGAGTATGGGGGGAAAGAAAATGTTGGTCTGGGTTGTGAGCAAGAAATTTTGTTTTTGTAGCTGAGCGCTGGAAGCGAAGTCACGTTCTGGCGGTTGCCTCCCAAAGTCTGTGAAGCTCAGAAGGGGGGAGAAAACAACAACAAAAGTCAAGGGCAGCGACGCGAGACCGTGCGAGAACACTCTCAGGGTGTGTGCAAGAGGCCAACTCAAGGGAAAAGGGTTTGTTGTACAGAAGGGCCTCGGTGGGTTGATTGTTGTTTGGTAGTAAGTCTGGCGACCGCGTTGTGTTGTTGTCCAGGCTATGAGATCTTGAGGTGCAGGCGCAGGCAGGCAGGCAGGCAAGGCAGGCCTTCTAAGGGCGCTGGAGGGTCTGAGTCGAGTTGATTTGTTTTGAGCAGGCAGACGCTGGTCTCATCGAGAAAGCAGGCACAACAAACCCCATCACGTGCACTACAAAGAGGGTCAGCACTTGTCCAGGCAGGACCCGAGTTGTAAAAGTGAATGAATAGCCGTGCCTTGCCTGTTGTTTGCTTCAAGTTGCCTTGATATCACGTGCTGCCCACTGCCCACGTTGCCTCAACTCGAAGCGAGGCCAGTCGCCTGCCACCCCTCACTCAGGCTGTGTGTGCAACTCAAGGTCCCCGAGGACGATCTGGTCCCTTTCCTCAAAATCCTCCTCTTTGATCTCCACCACCCCTCCACGGTCTCGGGGCGGCACTGCTTGAGCCACGACAATTGTCTCGATACCAGTGGGGCTCTGCTCCTCGGGTCCCATGGGCAGTGCATCGACGTCAATCTCCATACTGAGAAGACTCTTCAAGATGACCTGGCTGCCAGCCTTGCTCATCACCTCGTTTGCTTGTTTGCACAGATCCGACGCCACGCACTCGACACACCCATGCTCGCAATAGCATCCCTCGACTCGCTCCAGTGCCTGTCGCAAGAGGTGGTCAACATGCTCGAAAGCTTTGGTACTGATGCCAGACCCATTTGCGCCGCCCTTGGCATCGTAAAAGGTGAGTCGTCCCGGGCGTTTGCGCTGTGACTCGCGCTGCGCAAACTCCTTGAGCGCAACCTTGCACTCGGTTCTGACATCTCCAGGAAGACTGATGACAAAGTTGGGCAGAAGGCTGAGCATGGCATGTTCAGCAGCATGGATCGACGCAGCCACATGGAGCCTCCTTTCAGTGAGGATCACAAGGGCCTCTCGCGGAATATCCAGCCACATGCCCTTGCTGAACCGAATAATAGGGGGATTGTCCACAGCAACAGCATCGATGACTCGCTTCTTCTTGTCGAGCTTGAAGAAGCCAAATACGTTTTGCTGGATTTTGATGGTGCCGTAAAACGCCTTGGACAGCGACCCGGCAATCTTCTTGATTGCTTCCGTCTCTGTCGGGTCAATATCCGTAAAGTCGCGCTGCCTGGTCGTCCACTCGACGTTGACCTTCTCCACTCGCGCCATGCGCCGGTCCGGGTCAAAGTCGCGGACCAGATACTTGTTGCCCTGGTGCAGGAAGATGGCACCGTCGTAGATGGTGAAAAATGCCCTCGACATCTCGAGCTCTTCGAGCACCATGTTGCGCCCGTGGGAGATGTCGATGATGGCAAAGTGCTCATCCTCCGTGTCCCGAATCGCCACGAATCGCGACGGGATCGGCCGGAACCGATCATGGCAGTGGAAGAAGCCCATGGGGCCCTTGAGCAGCCGCTCCTCGCAGATCCGTCCGAGATCTTTCCCAAAGTACTGCGCGTCCTCTACCGGCCGGATGGGCATCTCGTACGCCGCACACTGAATATGCCCCTCTCGCACCAGCATATTCTCCAGGTCCACCTGCAGCGCGCAGTTTGGCTTGGTAAAAAGCTCGTCGGGGTTCTGCATATAGTGTTGATCCGTCGGAAAGCAATCTCCCACAAGCACCGAGAGCGAGTCCTTGTTCCTTCGCCCGGCCCGCCCGCTTTGCTGACGGAGGTTCGATATCGTGTATGGGAAGCCCCAGGTGAGAACACAGTCGAGGCTGCCAATGTCGATGCCCAGCTCCAGCGCCGTTGTGGCCACGATGCCAAGAAGCTTGCCCTCGAACATCTCTGACTCGATCCGTCGACGATCTTGTGGCGTGTAACCACCGCGATAGCCCATGACACGCCCGCTGCACTCGCCACGGCCCATGGCCTCAAACTCGTACTTGATAGCATTCACGAGCCTCTCGCACTGGTCACGTACCCTGCAAAATGCGATGATTCGCACTCCTCGCAAGACGAGCTGGCAGAAGAGCCGGGCGCACTCGAGCATTGCGTCACCCCGCCCACTGGCCGGGTCCCCAGGGTCTCGGTACGGCGTGTTCCAGCAAATGAACTCCTTGCGGCCGGATGGCGATCCGTCAAAGTCGATGAGGCGCACATCTTCGATCCCGAAGATGGTCTTGAAGTGTTCCTGCGGGTTAGCCACAGTGGCCGAGCATGAGACGAAACGGACGTGGCGGTTTCCCACCGCTGCGCATATCCGCCGCAGCCGCCGCATAATAAAGGCCACGTGCGAACCCATCTGGCCGTTGTAGTAGTGAAGCTCATCCACGACGACGAAACGGAGGTTCTTCAGAAACGTCCGCCATCGCTCCTCCTGCGGCAGGATGGTGATGTGGAGCATGTCGGGGTTGGTGAAGATAATCCTCGCTTCCTCACGAATCGTGTTGCGCTCCGTCATGGGCGTGTCCCCGTCAAAGGTCTCAACCAGGAGTTCCTCCATCCCAGGCATGTAGCTCATAAGATCCTTCAAGCTGCGTTTCTGGTCCTGCGCCAGCGCTTTGGTCGGAAAGATGTACATGGCTCTGGTGTGGATATCCTGCTCGAGGGCGTGCAGGACAGGAAGCTGGTAGATCAGAGACTTGCCCGAACTGGTGGATGTCGCCACCACGACGTGCTGCCCCTGATGGAGCCCGTTGAGGGCTTCGGCTTGATGAGCGAAGAACTGCGTGATCCCTTTTGCGTTGTACAACGCGTTGACCATGTCCTGGCTGAGGAGAAAGTCGAGATCGCCATACACAGCCTCCTGCGGCTCAAACACACGATGACCATCGGGAACAATCTGCCCTGTGTACCACGAACTATCCTTCAGCTCTTGCACAATCTCGGGCACGCTCTTCCTCTCCGTCGGTATCGACTCGGGGATCGTATTGGCCTCCGGGTGTGGCGTCGTCGTCTCAGAGGCCGTCGGCACTGGGATGAAGGCCTGCGCCTCCTCCTTCAACCTTTCCTCGGGGTCCAAGTTCTCTGAGACGCATCGATTGAGAAATACGTTGATGGCGTTGGTGAACTTTTGGTTCCGCCGGTCGATCAGCGTAGTCATCTGCTTCTGTGAATAGACGGGCATCTTCAACCTCTCATCCTTGAGTTTCCGATTCGGTTTCACGGGCTCGCCCGTCTTCCTGTCGGCCACCTGTCGCTTCAGGTCGCCATCGATGAACTCAAAGTAGAGCACCTCCTGGCCGCCAGCGTTTTCCTCGTCAGGGTGGCGATCCATCCGCTCGAGGCCAGACAAGCCGCCAACTGAAATGTCTGGCGCAGGACCTTGTGCCCGGAGATCCCGCGATCTTCCAGTCTTGAACGTTTCGTCCCGCTCGCTGCCCATGATCTCGGTCTGCAACGTGACCTCGTCCACGTAGGCGAACCGCACGCCTTCTGGACGAAGTGCAGCAATGGCTGCCACATCCTCAATGGCCAGCGGTCGTTTGGTGTGCGACTCGACTGACGATTTGATGGTTTCAAAGGTGGTCGCCAGGTGTTTTCGCGTACAGCAAAAGGTGTACACAAGGTTGAGGGCTCGGTGCGTCTTCTCGAGAACCTTGAAGTGCTCAGGCCACTCCACCTCGCAGGCGACGGCGACATTGGTGCTTTGGGACCGATTCAGCGCCGGCTTGGGCTTGGAAGATGCCGCTCGCTTTCTTCCCTTGGGCGCAGGCTTCTCGTTCGTCTTCTCTGCATCCGATACGGAGGGAGTCTCCGCCGAGGCGTCCGTGGTGCCTCCTCTCTTCCTCTTGCCAGGTTTTGCGGCCGGCTGTAAAGCCACAGAAGGTGTGTTTTCAGGATCCATCGAATAGCTATGATTGCAGCAGTAAGTTTGGCTACAGAGGCTTCTTCCCGCCGAGTCGCAAATTGGGTCTAATAAGGCTCAGAATGATGAATCATCGAGAATGAGGAAGGAACGTCAGGCTGTGGTCGAATTCGCAGATAAATCTCATGCCGCCGACGGCCTTGAGAGAGCACATGCACTAGGCACTCCGGAAGCAAACAAACTGGGAGGAGGTCGTGGTTTATTCTCTCCGCTGCCGTGTCGCGAGATGGGTCGTGGTGACGTTCGTTCCTGGGGTGGCGACCGATCGTTTCAATCGCGGAATCGACGCCAAGTCACGTGGCTCCCCCATCGCCCTGAACCCCAGGAGCCAGGAGATATCTAACAAAGAAATGAGGCGTCCAATCGCCGACTGTTTCCAGGAAGTCATTTACAATGAACACCCTCATGACCCTAAATGACAAATAATCAGGATTTATTTTGCAAAACGTAGTGTTTCATCTCCTGAGAGGCCTGTTTTACCTATCCCAGAGGCAGCTCAGCTCATCCACCCGATGATGGGAAACCGATACGCACGCGCATGTATCCTACTACTCCTTATTCCGACCGGCACAAACATTGCCCAGGACTGTGATATGCCCCATAGCTCCAGATACACCTAGTCTAGTATCTGCCCCCGTCAGACCCGTCATCTCCTGACAGGTCGTTGGTTCATAATATGCCGTGTCTTCGTCAAACAGTACGTACTACAAGAAGGCGGCGCGTGTGCTGGTCATCTGGCACATCTCGCTGGCGGCGAACACCAGTCCAGCTCAACAGCTCGGAGTCGGCAGCCAAGCAGAAGGAGTTCCGTGATCACCCCGGTTGGGTGACTCCGGGGGCTGTTGTGAGGTTTTGCGAGGACTCGGGATTCACTAGTTTCCCGAAAGCTCCCGTTGGATCATGCCAATCTCGTTCATGAAGCTCTTAGCGCTCTGAGTACTCATCTGGGCGGTGTTAGTCTAGACATGGGCCAACAAGTGGGCATGCATACCTTGGCTTGAACGCTGACGGGCTTGCCGTCACCCTCAAATGCAGTAAAGAGAATGCCGGAAGACTTCAGGCTGTTCTTTTCCTGGAAGTTGATGGCAGGGAGGACAACCGTGTTGAGGAGCATCCTGTGTGTGCTGTCCTGTCTCATGATCAGACGCACGACCTTGGGGCCTTGGCTCTGGCCGGCCTCTTCGTCATCATCTTCGTCAAGGCCGGACGCATCGAAGGTGCCTGGCACGGGCACGCCATCCTCGTACTGCACGCATGATTCCGGGACGTTGATCTTGAGCATGCCAGAGCCTCTCTCGCGCCAGCCGTGATCCTTTTCCAGGGCGTACAGCTTGACCCGGACGGCAAGTATTGTTGTCTCGCCAGACTCGCCATCATCGAGAGCAACTGTTCACGTTAGTACAACAACTCGGACCTAGAATCAACAGGGGAACCTACTCCTCTGAAGCTTCTTCTTCTTGTCGTCAGCCACCTTAGCCTCTTCCTTGTCAGACTCATCCTTGGCATCGGCGTCGTCACCGTCATCTGACTGGCCTTCGTCGCCCTCCTCGTTTGCGCTGTCCTCGCCCTCACTATCAGGTGCACCAAAAGGCTTGGCCGGCTTTTCGCTCTTAAACGACTCGCCGGGCTTGGCAAAGCTGGAGAGCGGCTTGCTCTGCAGGGAGCTGCCGCCGAAGCCACCGAAGCCGGTGCTGGCGCCAGACCCGAACCCGTTTGAGCTGGGCTTTGCGCTGCCGAATGGAGATGCGCTTGCGAAGGGAGATGCGCTGGACTGCCCGCCGAAGCTTAGAGTCGGCTTGGCGGCGGCGGGCGCGGAGAGTACACTGGAGGTGGCCGATGCGAAGGGAGAGGCAGCTGATGCCGAACCGCCTCCAAAGACGCTCGTCTTCACACCGCCACCGACGCTTCCAAAGGGTGAGGCTGTCGAGGAAGCCAGCTTTGCGAATCCCGAGCTTGCAAAGGCCGACGCTGGCTTGCTCTCCTTGTCCTTATCCTCGGCTGGTCGGTGTGTAGTGTCGATCGGCTTGGCGGCAGTTGTGTCGTCGGAGGTTGTCTTCGTGGCAGGCGGCGCCGTCTCGGCAGGTCCTTTCGTCTCCTGCGACATGGGTTAGTACAGTACTAGTAGCGACAAACGGGACATCAGCGTACATCCTGCTTGGAGGAGTCGGCTGCAACAGCGGCAGCAGCGTCCCTATGTCGCTTCTTCTCGGGCTCTAGTCTCGAGGCCCGGTCTTTTGCAGAGTCGGTGGAGGCGACGCTCTGGGCGTCCAGGTCTTCGGGCTCGATGTTGGCATCATCTTCCCGCGCGCGCTTCTTCTTGGGTGAGGCGATGCGATCGATGGTGTCGTTGGTATCGGTGTCGGGATCTTGCGGGCCTTCGGGGGTTGTGCGACCAGTGTCGTCGCCGGCGGCCTTGCGCTCCTCGGAGATGACGGTGTGCCTCAGCTCCTTGCGAGCGGCAGCCGTGTCGGCGTCTTCCTTGGAGTTTGCGTTGGCGGTGTCGGACTTGGGGCTGGACTTGGGGCTGTCGTCCGCCATGGCTGGTTCTGGGCGGGCAGTCGTGTGTGGGTGCAGGAAGTGACCTCTTGATCGTCGGTAGGTGTAGCGAAATGCGGGTGTCGGAGACCCAGGGTGCGGATCGAGGCTAGGTTGGGCAGGTTTGCAGGGCGGGCGGGCAGCGCAGGGCGACAGATAGAAGATGGGAAAGGTGGGTGATTGGGGTCGGGGGAAAAAATGTGTCAGAAGAACAGCACTTGTCTCTGCTTCGGGAGAGGATTGGGCTCCGCAGATGGGTCGGCGCTGACACTGAAAAGTTATAGGGAGATGAGAGCCTTGTGATAAGACGGGAAGCGCGATCGCGAGAGTTCAAAGTTGGGCTGTCGGTCTCAAAATACCACTACACCCAAAGCAAGGGCCAGGGAGCAGGTAAGGTTAGGTAAGGTCAAGGTGGGAGGAGACGGGAGATGCGCCAGGCCAAGCCCCCCAATTAGATCAAAGGAAGTTGTTACCGGCGGCGCTGGATGGAGGGGGGCACTTCAAGCCTGACCGCCGCGGGCAGAAGAGACAGGACAGGACGCCTACACCACACGACCCAGGCCCAATCACGGTTCTACTAAACATGCTAATAAGGTTGCCCTGCTGGGCTGTCGGGGAGGGGTAACACATCATCCAATCCCTCCCAGCGCGCAAGAGGCGCTAGGCGTCTACGACATGGGTGCTGCCACCACTGCATCGATGCAGCTGCCGTCGCCAACGCCGACGCCCCCCAATAAAGTCTGGCTTCTTGGCTGGATCTAATGTCACATCGGGGACTGACCTCCCAGTCTGGCGCCATGTCGCGCAGCAAAAGAGGTACGAAACGCGTTTGGCGTGTTGCGTTGCAATCTAGCCCTGGCCAAGGGGATGGACTGGACGGGACCCCAAGGATGCCTTTCAGACGATCGAGCCACTGCATCGGTGCAACAGCAGAACCCGACAATGAGGTACAAACATAGCCATAGTTTTGACAAGTCATTTTGGTCAAGGGGCCACTCGTCCAAAGGGCACTCAAACAATGGGGCGCATTTGCACAGCAAAAGCCTCCATTCAGGGCCCGCTGAATTGGGAACAATGGGCCGTCTTTCTTTGGCCAATCTTCCTGCAGAACGGCTGGATTGAAATTCAATGATTTGCTCAAATACAAATACAGTAGCCGATACCATTGCCAGGCCGGCATCTTACACCTAGCACTCATCGCTGGGAAACTAGCCCGGCCAATTCCTTCTGCCCTCGGGCAGCAGAACCCCTCCCAATACCTGGTGTTGCTCTAGCTGATGAAGCAGAGGCACCCAAGACCCATGTAGAACACCAGCAGAGGATAGACTGCCAGTCCAACCCTGTTCTTGACCACGCCACTGCCTCCGAGGATGCTGACACCTGCGGCCATGGACCACGCGACCAGGAACAGGTACACCGGGACTCGTGCGATGACAGGGATGCCGATGGCGGAAAGCATGGCCGCGAGGACGAGAGGGAACAGGGTGTAGCCGATGATGCAGACACTCTGCGCGAACGAGCTGTAGTGGGTGCCTCGTCAGTAAAGGTTGCAGTCATCCAGACAGGGATAGAAACTCACATGCTGCCGCCCAGGAGCCTGATCTGAAGCGTGACCACGGCCTCGCCGATCCAAACAGTCGCAAACACACCGCTGAACACCATGTCCTTCTGATCTGCCCGAGCGTTGAAGCTCAGCAGCAGACTCAGCAGCAGGCAGAAGATGAGCGGGCCCCAGAGGTCCCAGTCCATCAGACCTGGCGTCATGTTGTTCTGCGCCAGGAGTGCCTCCGAGTCCATGAAGCGTCCAGCCATGCCAGTGATCTCATCGCGCGCCCCGGCGAAGCCCGCGCCGCGCAGGTTGGCGTACGCGCCACGGAGGCCGCCCTCGCTGTCGAACATTGTGCCACCAAGAAGATACTTGGGGTACAGGACCTCGCGCATCTTGGCCCAGACGGCGAGCAGGTCGCGCCGAAGTGTATGCCATACAGGCTCGTCGATGGTGTTCTGCGGTGCGGAGCGATCCTCGCCCGGTATCCTGTTCGTCCAGGCGTTCTCGTTCAGTGGGCGCGTAGAAGAGGAGGAGCCAATGTTGCCTGTGAGCGGCTGGCGCGAAGACTGGTTGCCGAGCGGGTCGTCGAAGTCGTTAAGATCGGCTGGAACATGGCAAGTCAGCATACGAAAACCCATAAATGATCCCAAGAAAGTTGCTCACCATCATCGGGGTCAATCAGGTCGTCGTCCTCAAGGGACGGGTTCGTGTACTGGTGGTCTCTGGAGTGGGCAGCCATCGTGTCTGCGGGCTTGGGATCGGGTCTTTGGTGAGTCTGGTAGTCTCTCCTTCTCCGTCTCTATCCAGTTCGAGGTCCGGTGCCAGTCGTTTGTTCAAGAATTGCTTCGAGGTTGTTGATGGATCGGGTCAACTGACGTAGGAATCTGGAAGCTTGCGACGCCCTGGTACTCGTACACGGTTTCCTTAATTCGCCAGCGGATGGTCAAAGCTCCAGGCACCCCTTGAAGCTCCCCGGCCAATCACAGCTGCACTTGCCCATTCAAGGGATGTCCACCGCCTGGGCAATGGACCTGGCCCTTAATTTGACGATGAGACAGACATTACTGGCAGACAGAGAGCATTCGGAGTCAGGTGATATATCAGAAATCGCAGTATTTGCACCAGTGCATTTCGTGACACCCGCTCGCAACAGCAAAGTATATAGACGCCTTTTATCTCAACGCCCAACCCTGATCCACCCCCGCCACACCATACCAGCTCGATACCTCCCGCCGTGGTCAGTCCCGCTCTATCGGATCTTGCCAACGCCGTTGAGCCTCAAGTAGACATCCGTTCCCCAGCCGTGCAGGCTTTGAACGGCAATTCCACCCCCAAAGTACTCGGCATAAGCACGACTCAGAGGAAGGCCGTATCCCAACCCCGCAAGGGAACTTCCGCCAACACTGGCATTGGAAATGACCGAGAGGGCGTCCCCCATGCCCTCGGCCCCCCCACTGCCGGGCATGTCGTCGTATTCGTCCGTAAATGTCGTGAACGAATAGGACCAGATGTTGGGGAGGACATCGGGCGAGATGCCGCCTCCCCGGTCCCGGATGCGGATCGTGACGCCTGGCGCATTGTCCTCCAAGGGCCGGATGGCATCGCTCTTGAAGCTGCCGCGATCCTCTCCTGGGGTTGCAATCTCCATCGGCCGCCACTGACCAGTGGAGGCAGGTTCTGGCGCGATGGTGACGACGACAGGCTCCTTGTTGCCTTGGTTCTCGACCGACGCGCGGAAGGCATTCTTCAGCAGTTCCGTGACGATGTACTCGAGATGCATCGGGATAAAGGCGAACGTGGTATCGGGCTCGCCATTGATCAGAATCTCGGGCCGCACACCGTAGAGCAGCTCGCAGGTATCTGCCACGCCATAGGCGCACGAGCTTACGATGTCGGCCGGCCGCAACGCTGTGTCTATTACGCCAATGAAGGTGGGATGATCGGGACAGGGCGTCGGGCTGGCGGCCGGGTCAAAGTGAGGCTGGGAAGAGTAATGCAGAGCAATATGCTGCTCTGCGATGAGGCGAGTGCCGATGCGGGCGCGCAGGTGGTGTTCCAGGAAGCGCGTCACATCCGTAGGGGCGATGTATCGTCTACACTCGAGGAACCCTCTCGCCAGAATGGGGATCGTATCGGTATGAGTGGCCACCAGCTCGGCGAGAACCTCTGTGAAACGAACTTCGTCTTCGAGGGTCCGCACAGCATTGGGGCCCTTCTGCCACCATGGAAGCAGTGTGGACAGGGAGTGCACGTAGTTGTTGTAGATCTTGCTAATGTTGGGATTCGACACGACAATGTAGGGCAGATTTCGGAGCGCTTGGATACGGTTCGCGAGACGGATGGGAAGCAGGGACAAGGTGAAGTTCGCAGAGGAGAGGAGAGAACGCTCGCTCAATGGGGGACGGCCATGCCTGTCATCTCGTCAGTCAATCGCTCGAGGAGAGGAGATGCACGGCATGATCGCTTACTTGACAAGATCGGCAAGGCTGAGAGAATGTTGCTTGTTCTTCGCCAGCGACAGGATATCAACATCCTCGACACGAAATGGGTGGTGGTGGTCCTTCCAGGGCGTCCTTTGGCATGTCGTGCTGCTGATACATCTGCTCAAGCCACCGACGACGCCCGACACATGCCGAGGCCGTTTCAGGGAAGCAATGCTGCGCATGGCGGCATATTGGGTTCAACACGAGATGGGAGGTCGGTCTGGGGACTGGTGGGAGACCAGCTTCTTCCAGTTCTGCTGTGCGTGGTGCAGGTGGTTGTTGAGGAGGTTTTCTTTTGAGACACGAGCTGCCCGCTCGCTAGAGTCACGGTGCAACGCGAGCATCCCAATCGTCTTACGGCGGAGGTCACTGCGGGCAGGGGGGCAGGGGCCACTGAGACCACGTGAATTCAGCGCCCAGACAAGTCGGACCTTGGACCCGGGGCCGCTGTACCCTGTCTGCCGATTCAAGCCGACGGGTACCGCCGCGCGGGGCAGCCCCTCGAGTCGCGTCACATCCCCCCGCACTCGACCGAGGCCATCTAGGAGCTGCCTGGGCGATCCAGGGATCGTACAACTGGACATGTCACGATCACGCCAAACCGCTTGTTGCTGGTTCAAGTATCATAATGAGTTTCATTTATAACATGGACATTGCGCTAGTAGTAATGTATGATGATCCCGTCGGTAATCAACCATTTAGGTCCAAGTTGGTGTCTACAGAACGCCCATTGCCCCGTCCCAGACTCAGACTTCATGTCTGGATACTTGCACCTTACATGGTGTGGACCTCCTGGTCGGCCTCAACGGCCTTGATGCTCTCGTGGTTCTCGAGTGTCTGGACAGCATCATCGTCAAAAGTGACGCTGTTCGCCATTTGGTAAGCCCAATGTGCAGGGCCAACATGCCGAGGAGGAACTTGTACACTTACGAGAAGCCTTTGATCAAGCTGTACTCATGACCGATCTTGCCGCCCTGGCTGGTGGCATGGTCCTTGGCACTGCTCCTGTCAGTCTCCTCTCTGGTGCCTCAGCAACTTGGTACGCACGACTGGACCTGGTCGGGGGAGGCATCGTCCTTGCAAGTGACCTGTCGTCTGTCAGCTGGCGTTTCCATGTCAATAAGGCGGCTTGCGTGCTCGTACAATGTAGGTAGGCATGGCGGCGGTGGGTGTGGTGGAGAAAAGAGCTCGTAGGGGGGGATGTTGGTGTCTGGAAGTGAAGTTGTTGAGTAGGTTGGCGGGAAGTGTTGTACGATCAGTCTGAAGTATCCAGCGTGGGCGTATGATGCACTTTATAGCCGCTGGTCGTCCCATCGCATACTTGTAACGCAGCGTAATACCTGGTTACCTGGCGCCTAGGCTCAACTTGGTGGTGGTCAGATAAGCATCAAGCAGCAGCGGTACGGGAGGTAATATGGAGCCAGCATATGCACGCCATTGTCGCGTGGCGGTGCATGACGTAGGCCTCCCGTCTGAGATCCGCCAACCGACCAAGCCTGAAGCGTCTTGCGTTTGTGTCTCGGAGACTCGGAGGTAAGTAGGGCGGCGGGCTCCGCATCTGCTTGCTCGAGTGTTGTGTCTGGAATCGGATCTCACTGTTGGATATGCACCAGGGTTTGATCCCCACCACTTATCGTCTGGCTTCGCTGCGGAAACGATCTGACATGGATCCTGAGTGCTAGGAAACCCAGGCTTCAAGCTTGTGAGGTCGGCTGCGCTGGCTGGTGCCACAGTGGTGCGGGACTGTGGAGGATCCCGAAGCACACCTCCGTCATGCGATCACGAGCCCGCCACTTGCATGGCCATCATCAAGCTTCGACTTTGAAAACCCAACGCACCTAGACAGCTAAAACAGCTCTGTCGAGATTAGCTTTCTCTCTTGAGCGTGTGAGTCGGAACTGGGCAGGGTGCAGTGGTGGTTGATTGTTGACTGGAGGTGTTGAACCCCTCGACACATGTCGACCCCACTTATCCGCGCCCCGATAAGATAAGATAACGGTGGTCGCAAATTTTGTGAGTGATACCAGAAAAAAGTTCCCGCGGCGGCTCTCGACATCGAAGGCGCAGCTTGGACTACCACTCGCAGGTTGATTTGAGGTCACCTACAGGTCGAAGTCGTCACAATGGAGCAACAAGTACACAAGCCGCATCGGAAGGCGAAGGAGAAGAAGAAGCACACGGGAGGTATGTTGCATCTCTGTCAATCTGGAGACTTCTCGTCACTAACCCATCCCGTCCAGACCGCAATCCCAAAGCCTTCGCCTTCAACGCCCCCGGAAAGCTGCTCAAGCAGGTCGCGCGATCTTCCGATGTAAGATGCCCTTCAGACCCGGCAATCAAGTTGCGCCCTGCTGACGCCCGACTCTTAGATCAAAGAGAAGCGCTTCCACGTTCCCCTTGTCGACCGCCTCCCCGATGACCCCCCACCACGCCTCGTCACGATTGTCGGCCCTCCTGGCGTGGGCAAGACGACGCTTCTCAAGTCCCTCATCCGCCGATATGCCAAGGAAACAATATCTGACCCTCAGGGTCCTGTCACCGTGGTGACCTCGAAGAAGCAGCGTCTGACCTTTGTCGAATGCCCGAACGAGATGGAAGCCATGGTGGACATGGCCAAGATTGCCGATGTCGTCCTGCTCATGATTGACGGAAACTACGGCTTCGAGATGGAGACTATGGAGTTCCTCAACGTCCTCGCAGCCACTGGTATGCCCGGTAACGTCTTCGGAATCCTAACACATCTCGATCTCTTCAAGAAGCCGCAGCACCTTCGGGACGCCAAGAAGAGACTGAAGCGCAGGCTGTGGAACGAGCTTTACCAGGGCGCCCATCTCTTCTACCTGTCAGGTGTGATGAACGGCCGCTACCCCGACCGCGAAATCCACAACATGTCCCGCTTCCTCTCCGTCATGAAGAGCCCCCGCCCGCTCATCTGGCGCAACACACACCCCTACGCCATCATCGACAGCTACCGCGATATCACACACCCCACGAAGATCGAGGAGGACGAAAAGTGCGACAGGTCCATCGTCTTGTCCGGATACCTGCGAGGCACCAATTTTGCCTCTCAGAACCAAAGAGTGCACATTCCCGGCGTTGGCGACTTCTCCATCTCCGCCATGGAAGTCCTCCCGGATCCCTGCCCGACGCCCGCCATGGAGCAGGCAATGGCCAAGATCACCGGCAAGACGACCAAGAGGAGACTGGACGAGAAGGACAAGAAGCTCCACGCTCCCATGTCAGACCGTAGCGGCCTCAAGATCGACGGCGACGCCGTGTGGATCACGAGAGAAAAGGGCTTCACCTTCGACAAGGACGCCGTCGGTGTGGAGCGCGGTGAGGGAGAGGAGCTCATCATCGGTCTCCAGGCCGAGCGCAAGCTTCTCGGTCAGACAGAGGAGGGTCTGCAGCTGTTCAAGGGCGGCGAGGAGATCAAGCGGGCCGAGGACGAGGCCGAGGATGAGACCGAGGACACCGGCCGCAAGACGCACCGCAAGCCGCGCTTTGCTGATCGTGACGAGGGCGACGAAGACGACGACGACATTCCCGACGACGAAGGCTTCGAAAGCGGCGAGGACGATGGCGAGTCGGATGTCGAATCCGAGTTTGACGAGCGCAAGCTGGGCAAGATGTTCAAGCAGGACGCAGACAAGAACGGTGGCGAAGAAGATCTCGCCTTTGCCGACAGCGACTCGGATCTCGGGTCCATGTCGGAGGACGACCTGGACGAAGACGACGAGGATGAGGACGAAATGGACGAGGACGACTTCGGCTCGGATGAGGACGACGCTGCCGTCAAGTGGAAGGAGAACATGTCCGCGAGGGCAAGGAAACTCAACAGACAGCGCCCGTATCACACCCCCAACCTGGCGAGGTACATCTACGACAACTCAATGTCACCAGCCGAGGTGCTGCAAAAGTGGCGGGGAGACGAACAGGAGGAGGATATCGAGGCGGACGAGGAGGACGACTTCTTCCAAAAGGCCAAGGACGCAAAGGAGGACCAGGTGGAAGACCGATCGATACCCCTTTACGACTACGAAGACCTGGCGGCAAAGTGGTCACAGGCTAAGAACGTCGAGGCCTTGCGGCAACGGTTTACCTCGGCAAGACTGTCAAGAAACGGCGGCGGCAGCGACGACGATGAAGACGATGAGTTTGAAGGACTCGACGACGACGAGGATGAGGACGACGAGGGTGATGGTATTTTCGAGGACTTGGAGACTGGCGAGCAACACGGCGGCGACGACGACGGCGAGGCCCCCGAAGAAGACGAGGGCTTCGAGGACGAGCGTGAGAAGAACGCACGTCGCAAGGAGGAGCTCAAGCTGCGCTTCGAGGAGGAAGACAGGGAGGGCTTCATGAACGACAAGGCCAAGGCCCGGAAAGAAGCGGGCGAGCCGGAAGACCAGGACGAAGACGGCTGGTACGACGCGCAAAAGGCTGTTATCCAGAAACAGCTCGACATTAACAAGTCCGAGTTTGACAACCTCGACGAGCGACAGCGGGCGGCCGTCGAGGGCTACAAGGCCGGCAAATACGCCAAGATTGTCATCGAGGGCGTGCCGGCCGAGTTCGTTGAGCTCTTTGACGCGCGCAAGCCCGTCATCGTCGGCGGCCTGAACCCGACCGAGGACCGCTTCGGCTTCGTCCAGGTCCGCCTCAAGAAGCACCGCTGGCACAAGCGCATCCTCAAAACAAACGACCCGCTCATCTTCTCGCTGGGCTGGCGCCGGTTCCAGTCCATGCCCATCTACAGCACGACGGATTCGCGGACAAGGAACCGCATGCTCAAGTACACACCCGAGCACATGCACTGCTTCGCGTCCGTGTATGCGCCGCTTATCGCGCCCAACACTGGATTCGTCTGCTTCAACTCTTTCTCATCGGAGAACCCGGGCTTCCGGATAGCCGCGACCGGCACCGTCATGAGCGTCGATGAGTCGACTGAGATTGTCAAGAAGCTCAAGCTCACAGGTACGCCCGACAAGATTCACAAGAACACGGCTTTCATCAAGGGCATGTTCAACTCGTCGCTCGAGATTGCCAAGTTCGAAGGCGCCTCGATCAAGACGGTCTCGGGCATCCGAGGTCAGATCAAGCGTGCTCTGTCCAAGCCTGAGGGCAACTTCCGCGCCACCTTTGAGGACAAGATCCTATTCAGCGACATTGTCTTCCTGCGCGCGTGGTACCCCATCAAGCCGCACCGCTTCTACAACCCCGTTGCCAACCTGATCGGCTGGCAGCCAATGCGCCTGACGGGCGAGATCCGCCGCGACCAGGCCCTCGAGACGCCGCAGCTCAAGAACAGCCAGTACCGCGCCATCGAGCGTCAGACGCGCCGCTTCAACCCGCTGCGCGTGTCGCGCGGCCTCGCCGCCGAGCTGCCCTTCAAGTCGCAGATTGTGCAGACGGCCAAGCAGAAGAAGCCGACGTACATGCAGAAGCGCGCCGTCATCTCGACAAAGGAGGAGAAGAAGGTCAAGAACCTGCTGCAGCAGCTGACAACGATCCGCAACGAAAAGGTGGCCCTGCGCGCCGTGAAGAAGGAGGAGCACCGCGCAGCGTACCGCAAGAAGGTGGCCGAGAACGACCAGAAGCGCGAGGACAGGGAGAAGAGGGAGAGCAAGGACTTTTGGCGCAAGGAGGGCCGCAAGAGGCAAGCCGGCGACGAGGGCGGTGCTTCGAGCAAGAGGAGGCGGTAGAGCGAGCGGGAGGAAGCTCTCAATTGTACATTTTCGCAAAGGCAAAGGAAATCCGGTGCAGCATTCAAATCAAAGGTTGGACATCACTTGTTGCAGACAGTCCCTCTCAAATGTCATAATCGTTCAACGTCATGTGATTTCATTCCGAAGCGTTCGTCCTTCGTGGTATCAAATGCCGGAAGAGCCCGCCCTGGGCCCCGTATCCAGCCCCCAAGCAATCCCCAAATGGGGAATTAGAACCGTAACGCCGTATCCCTGTGATCATGCATGTCATCGGCCCTGTTGTTCAAGGTCCCTCACCAGGCTTCTTGGCGTTGCAGCTGACAATCTTGACCTTGTCGGCTTGGACGATCTGGCCGCCATTGTCGAGCTTGAACTGGACGTTCTTGATAAGGAAGGTCCAGACTTCGTCGCAGAATCGGTATGTAGACAGGCTTCCCTGGAAGACGGCGGGGCAAGAAGCCCTGAAGTTAGCCACTGTAACTTGCAAACACGAACAACAGCCATTGGGAGCTGGATGTTTGGCCATCCTCGGAGCACTTGCTCTGCCCCCCTGCATTAGACATGGACCCGGACAATGCCCACCTTGAATGTCAAGCGGGCCTTGACCTGCTTCTGCAGAGCCTCGGTGATGGCCTGGTCAAAGTTGGCGAGGATCTTCATAGCCAGCTGGGGGTAGATGCGTTCAGCGCTGATCAGGTCGTCGAGCATGTCCATAAGTGCGAGACCGATGCTGTGTGTGTGAGCGCGGAAGCGCGGAACGTCAGCATATGCCCAGAGCTTCATCAAGAGGAGGAGCAAGAAGGTAGAGAGGCAAGTCTAAAGTACCTGCTTCGCCTGTACAGCTCGTAGAAAGACTCTGGGTTCGACGCCATCTTCACGGGAAGAACTACGGCAGGCTTCTTTGGCCTCTGTTTAGTGATGAGGCAGCGCGAATCGAGGGTCTTTCTGCGGATGTGCTTGGCGGCGACGAGGGGCGAGAGTCGGGAGGTGGTGTAGAGTGGAAAGTTGGTATTTAAAGGGCCGGGAGCTGGAGGTATAAGGCCCTCGGCTTAGTCACGCAGCTGCCTGTTGGGGTGGCGGCAAACTGAGCAGCCACAGAGTTCACGTGACTGTCTCGGGGAATCTCCGGATGCTGCAACCTGGAATCCTGTCCCGAGCCCCAGTCCCATCTCCAAGGCAGCCTCGAGAGCTTGATGCACCTCTAGCTTCGATGTCGAAGCCGCCCTGAGACGAATCCCGACCATCCCAAAACCTCGTCAATTCTCGCCCCGAACCCACCCATATCACGACACAACGCGGACATTCGATCACGATGAGTCTCACGTATGGCCTGGGAGGCATCGGGGGCTTCCTCACAGTCGTCGGAGCCTGTACGTCGCCCCAAATGCGCCCCTCCCAAAGTCGCAGACGCCGATGATGTAGCCGCAAGCTGACCGTTCCTCCCCCCTTGCGCAGATATGCTCTTCACGGGCTCCGGCGAAGCTTTCAATGTTGGCGACTTCCTCCTCTCCATATCCCCATACACCTGGGCAACATTGGGTGTCTCCCTCTGCATCGGCCTCTCTGTCGTCGGCGCAGCATGGTACGTCACGTCGTCGCTGGCCCTCGCCGCGTCCGCATCCGCGATACTGACGTGTAATTCCACAACAGGGGCATCTTCATCACCGGCTCTTCGATTCTGGGTGGTGGTGTCAAGGCGCCGCGCATCCGTACCAAGAACCTGATCTCCATCATCTTCTGCGAGGTCGTCGCCATCTACGGTGTCATCATGGCCATCGTCTTCTCTTCCAAGATCGATATGATCCCGGGCCCTGGCCCCTACACCGACTCCTCATACTATACTGGCTACGCGCTGTTCTGGTCCGGCGTGACTGTGGGCATGTGCAACCTGATCTGCGGTGTTGCCGTTGGCATCAACGGCAGCGGCGCCGCTCTGGCCGATGCTGCCGATCCCACTCTGTATGTCAAGGCGAAGGAGCTATCAATTGCCATGCGGCTAACATTTTGCGATCTACAGCTTTGTCAAGATTCTTGTCATCGAGATTTTCAGCTCCATTCTGGGCCTGTTCGGTCTTATCATTGGTCTCCTGGTGTCCACCAAGGCCGATTCTCTCAGCGGCAGCTCCTAAGCGTATTGCTTCGAGATGTCGTTGGAAGATGACGCAAACAAACCACCCCCCACCCAGCTTCAAGGTTCTACAATACCAGAAGAGACGAAGCAGATGTATCGAAGGGCAGGAAGCCCTGGTAGAGTTACCAGTGGACGAGCGGACGTGGCAAGAAGCGTGCCAGGAACTTGGGCGACGAGCGAAGCAGGGGCATATACGCGGTGCGAGCAGAGCGGAAGCACCATGCATGAACCAAGCACGGCTTGGCTGGGCGTCACGGAATACAGGCCTCTGTGATGACATGTCTTATATTTGTAACATCAGTTTTGGTAATCGACTTGTTAACGCTCCCTGGTCCTTTGCCTGACACGAACGTGACGCTACTAGAGTCAGAATCCGACACCCACCGGGCCCATGAGCAGCGCATCAACCTTGGACCCCTTCTTCAGGGGCTCTGCGCCCTTGGGCATGGCGAGCAGGGCGTTGGCCGACGTGAAGCTTCCCACCTTGGAGCTGCGCTGACCACCGGTGCTGTTTGCGGTGAGCAAACCATCTTTGCCAACGGCCACAACGGCGCGGTGATACTCGGGCCTGCCCTTGTCAAGTGTGAAGTCGTGAGCGAGGGTCACAGGCACCCTGGGCAGGCCGACCTGCGAGACGCCCGCGAGCTTGTGCAGCGACGGCAGAACAAACAGGTGGAATGTCACGAGGGCGCTTGCCGGGTTGCCGGGGAGCGAGAAGATGGGACGCTCAACGCGTTCGCCGGCGTTGGTCTTGATGGGGACGGTGGCAAAGGTAGTGGGCTTGCCGGGCTTCATGTCGACGCGACCAAAGTGGATAGTGCCGCCGAGGGAGCGTTCGATGGTCGGCTTGAGGAGGTCCAGCTCGCCCATGGAGACGCCGCCGGTGGTGATGAGCACGTCGGCCTTGCGCAGGCCTTCGCGCAGCGTCTCCTCGAGAGCGCCGGGCTTGTCGCGGGCGATTCCCAAGTCGACGACCTCAAAGCCCTGCTCCTCCGCAGCAGCGGCGAGGGTGATGCGGTTCGTGTCGCGTACCTCGCCGAGCCGGAGGTCGCCTGGCCTATCGTGCTCGACGATTTCGTCGCCGGTTGACAAGATGCCAATGACGGGCCGCCTGAAGGTCTTGACTTCAGCAACGCCAACAGCAGCCAGGAGGCCGATCTCGCCACCCACACCTGAGATCTTCGCGCCCTTGTGGAGGATGACATCTCCCTTCTTGACATCGGAGCCGACCTCGCGGACGTTCTCGCCCTCTTTGACACCGTCGGCGAGGATCTCGACCTCCTTCTCCTCCTTGTCGTCATCCGTCTTGGTCTTGAGGACAGTGTCCTCGACCATGATGACCGAGGTTGCTCCCGGAGGCAGCGGGGCCCCAGTGGTAATGCGGGCAATCTCGCCCTCTTTGAGTTCACCAATCTCGCCCGGCGCGGCATGAGAGACGGCAGTGACGGGGAATACGCCCTTCATGTTGCCGTCTTTCGGCACCACCACAGCGTAGCCATCCACTATGCTGGCACGGAAGGCCGGGACGTTCTCCTTGGCGGTCACGTCCTCGGCAAGGACCGAGTTGGTGATGTTGACCCGTACCTTGGGGGTAATGATCTCAGGCTCCGGCGTATGTTCTTGAATGAGGCTGAGTGCTTCTTCCACAGGCAGCATGGGGTAAGGGGACTCTCTGTAACGCCTGGTTGGTCCCAAAGACGGATCGTTGGAGATGGGGTGCTCATTGGGCTTGGTGTGTCGGACCAAGCCGCCATGGCCGTGCCCATGTCCATCTCCATGACGATGTCCATGTCCGTGGTCGTGATCATGAGAGTGATGGCTGTGCGAGTGATCGTGAGAGCCCGAAGGTTGTGCTGCACTGATACCCGCCTCGTCTTCCAACTTCTTCAGCCCTCCCGAGTGCAGTGCTCTCGAATCCTGTCCCTTTGCCTGCAGGCAGGCATGTGGCAGAGTCTTGAGGATGAATTGAAGGTTCTCCTTCGCTCCCTTGGGAGATCCCGGCAAGGTGACAATTACGGTCTGGTTCCGGACGCCGGCGACTGGTCTCGACATCATGGCGACTGATAGTGTCAGAAGTGAACGCCAAGGAATTTCACCGGGGGTCGGCCTTACATGGTGTCACAGCCAGGGAGGATGCCAGCATTGCATGAACCAGGCCGGGCGCCGGCCTGTGAAGCAACGCACCGACGGCCTATTCGTTGATTCAGTATTAGCTTACATTGCTTCTCAAGACAATCAACGATGGACACATACTTCAGGGGTGTGGTCAGCCACGGCAAACCCGGTACCTCCGGTAGTGAGGATCAGGTTCATGGCCTCATGCCCAATGTCCGCCCACAGCATTATCTGGCGCTGGATCTGAGGTACGTGGTCCGATACAATTTTTGTCTCGACCACCTCCCATTGGCCTCCTCCCTCTGATTCGATGACATCGCGAAGGACGAGTTCGGACTTGTCCGATGCCGGATTCTTGGAGGCTGTCGTCGAAACGATGAGGATGCCCACCTTGAGGCGTGAGTCCGCCATTGATGCAGTTACGATGCTATTGGGCCAGTGACAGCGGCGAAGACGGTGTGGAAGTTGATGGGAGGATGGGGTGAGATCGTGTCACTGTGGAGGAGGTCAATGGCGGGGTGGAGGAGAGCTGGCGGAGATGCTCATGTCGGAATAACCACACTGTGCAGGTCCTATCAATAAGCGCCATGATACGGCAAATGTCTTATCGACACAGTGCGAAATCGTAAACAACACTAAACACGTCCGCTGCCTTCGGTCTAGTTTGTATGACGTCTCCCCGCTCAGCAACATTCCCTGGGTCAACATTCCTTTGACCTCAGCAATTCATCAGCATGGGCAACACGGCAAGGGAAGAAACTGCATTATACTCACAATCGTTATGGAGAAGTTGTCCCAATCTCAATACGTCTCCCCGCAGGTCGTCCACCTCGAAAGTCTACTTCTGAGCCTCCTGGAGCCCCTTGATCTCAGCCCGCAAGATCTCAACCTCCTCCCGATACTCTCTCATCTGCACCTCGGCCTCTCGCTTCTCCCTCTTCATGCGCTCCATCTTGTCGCTGACACGGATCAGCCTGTGCCCTCGGCGAGCGGCGAGGGCGAGGTCATCCGCAGGACTCTCCTTGACCGGCGTGGATCCTGCCATCGCCGTGTCATCGTGAGGTGGGGTGTTCATGTTGAGGTGGTGGCTTCCTTCTCCGAAATATCTGCGTGCTTGCGAATGGGGTGTGATTGTAGAGCTTCCCAAGGTAACCCCAGTTTTTCAGTGTTGATGTCGATTGTGATATTGGTGGTGACAACTAGATTTGGCCCGGGTCTGGGAACTGAGGGTGGTGATATCTTATGCTCTGGAGTCGGTATGATGTGCTTGCGACGCTGTCCTTTGCACAGCGCTCTGAGTCTTGCGCAAAGCCCATCTCTTCGATGCCCTGGGAGCCTGGATGAATGGTGGTCGTCGTACATGTTGTCTGACTTGGACTTGTTCGCTGGTGAGCCTAGGACAGGCAGCCTGCCTGCAACAGCAACAGACCCGTGGGGAAACCCATGGTTTAATTGTAATCTAGATCAACTGTGTCTATTTTGAATGACGAAAGTGATCAAAGTTCTTTGTGGGAGAAGAAAGTGGTCGGACGGGGTTTGATTGACCATGACAATGGGACTGTCTTGAGATCTCGGGGATGTGATAGAATCGGCATTGTTAGTTGACTAAAAGGTGGACGAACAAGGGCTGAGTCTCAAGAACAGCGAGCACTCCATGGGTTTGTTGTATGACATGTGTCAAAGAGATCATCGCTTGAATGTTCTCCAGCAGCCTGGCGTTCGTCAGCCTGGTAGGTAGGTATGTAATGATTCGAGACGGGGCCAAGGCGAAACATCGAATGCGGTATGCTGTCGCATACCGGTCAGCTGTGACCGGGTGACATTTATGCTGTTTTGTTGAGGCCTGGCAGTGATGTTCTTCCGCCTGGTCCATCTGGATGTCCAACCATGACGGCTGCCATACCAGAGCCTACGGCGATGTTTCGACTTCCCGGTCCTGGACGACTAAAGTCTCGGAGCCTGCTCGGTCCGTGTAGCACTGGAGTACTCGCGACAGGCCTGGCACCCATGTTCGCGCCGGAGACGGTCACGTTGCTCGAACGCTGGCGCATGGGGGTTTGGACGATGCCTGCAAGGAGACTTGGTTAGGGGACCCAAGTAGCATGAAGGTATGGTTCCTCTTACCAGAGTTGGCGTTTGGCTGACCCTGGCCTCGCCATGCCATGTCCATATTCGGGAACATGGCATACCCTCGCTGATGCGATGCGGGCCCTCCGGAGCTGCCATGATTGACGATCGGCTGCTGCCTTGTAGGGTTGGGACCTGTAGATACCTGCTGTTCGTAGAATCCCTGCCCAGCTGCTCTTTGGGGGCTGATTCCTGTGATGGAATGGACGCCAAGTTGCGCGTCTATCTCGTTGCTGGCTGCGACTTGCAACTGGCCTAGCTCGGCTTTTCTCTTGATTCGATCGCACCGCTCCTGGGATTCCGAGAGCAGCCGGGTCTTTTCCCTGTAGGCTTTGGCCAGATCATCGAATCTTCGGCGCAAGTTTTCGTATTCTGCTCGCGACTCTGGATGGGTGGTCAGCAGAGAACCAGGCGTTGTTGTTTAGGACCACCTCACCCTTTACTTGGCTCTGAATGTTGTCGATCTCCGTGTTGGCATCGTTGATGGTCTTTTCCAACTGCATGTCGAGCGACTTGAACTTCTCCGTCAGGTTCTTCTCGAGGTATCGCTGGTAAACTCTGGTTCCAATCAGCCGCGTGCAAGGCGATTCGTGGGACTTGGCCTACATTTCCTGGGTCGTCTGGTAGGCCCAGAAGCTCAATGCCCGACCTGCACACTCCATGATGATGTTGGGGCATAGACCGCTCAGGACACTGGTCTTGTAGTCCTCGGAAGGGTCCAATACTGTGACAACGGCATCATCGGGCTTGGAAAGATCGCCGTTGCAGGCCATGCATGTTGCTCGACGATCGGAGTTTGCGCCACCGGTAATCATTCCAGATTGCTGAGCGCATTCGAGACAAAAGATGTGGCTGTCGCGGCAGAATGAGAATGGTCGTCAGAGAGGCTGGATTCGGGCCTCGAAGTGCGATTGCTCACCTGCATGTTGTCACCAGAGCTCGGTCGCCCAGCTCCTTGCGACATTTCAGGACGTTACACTTGAGGGTGTGTTCCATTGCTGCGATGTCTCCGACGTGCGCTTGTCGAACAGTAGTATCGTGATCTTGGTTGGCAGAGGCATGTATCAGGACTCCGAGACGATGGTTCGCAACGACGACAGCTTCCTCGCAGTCTGTCTTGATTCCAAGATGACAGTTCGGCGACGCAAATGTCATGGGATCTGTACCTATGAAGGAGCCGACTGCGCAATTCTGGTCGCTCCTTCCTTCGTCGGGGTGGATTTGGCTCGTACGCCACCGTCAGTTCCTTCCGTGCCGCATCTTTTGTGCCGACCGTCGTCGATCGACCTTCTCATCCTAACGACTTCGAATTCGCCACGAAGTTGAGAACAAGAAACCAATTACCAAAGTCGTCTTGGAAACCGGCTATTCTTGAACGAAATATGCCTCGACACGCCGATTGTTTCCCGGCTACTCCATCAACCCTTCTTCCGACCAATGCAGGAAGCAGCGAACGACTCCATTCCCAACTGACGGGAAATCACTGTTTGATCAATCCAATTTACTGCATCTCCATTCGAAAGTATTGACATCATTGCAGGCCTGCCACATCCTGGCAGTAGCGTTTCGGCTGGCCGTTGGCTCGGTGAGCGCCGACGCAATGCCGGGGATTCACCATGCTGCGCCGCACTCCTGCATGGAATCGCAAGCTTGATCCCCGGGACTCTGGCGCTGTGCAACACGGAACTTTGTTCCCTCACCGATTTCACAGCACTTTCCCCGGACAATCAAAGGTGTTCCCTGCTGTGATCCTCGCGCCACCGTCACACCTCGATCGTTGGCATGGCCATATTCTTTAACCACCTCCTCGGGTCTTCCCCAGGATTTGCAAGAGTTTCCCAATGCCTGGTGTCCAGAGTGCTGCTCCAGTTGGCCAAGTCGCTCGCCTGACCTCACATTGGCAAGCGAAAGGAGCGCATTGCGCCCAGGGACCGACGACCTGACGCAGTGGCGCCACGTTGAACAAGCGACAACTCATGCGATCCACTCCTCGAGGATCCGACCGTCAATCCCCAGACGCTCTCGTTCTGGAGGCTCCCATTGTCGGCCGGCCGGTATGTGTCTGCGCCTGATCACCCCCGTGACCATGAGAAACAGCGATTAGCGGCAGCAAACCTGCAGATGCAAGACCAGGACAAGGTCAAGGCAGCCTGCACTCATCAGGTTCACGAGCACTAGCCCCCTGATCAAGGAAGTTGCCAGCTAACGGGCACTCTAGCGCCGGTGCTTGCGTCAGGGGCATCTGGAATGAAGGCCCGCCGGCCAAGGGGGACCTGCATCGATTCCCCGTCTTTTTCTGCCTGTCATCTGATGTGCTGATACGTCCGGCAGAGAAAATGCGGGGAAAATATGGCTGGAGTTTGTCAAGACGGACGAGGTGTCTCTCTAGGACGTGTTGGAGACGACCTCATTCTTGCAGGTGTGTGGCGCTTCAAGCACCCCGCACCACGCGACGACATCGTCCTCCCAATGGCCAAGGAACCTGCAGACAACAGGGCTCGACCTACCTACCCCACACGACGCCAACTCTGGTGGCAGGCAGGCCGTGGCGCACACACACTGGTGCCATGCGGCGTGGCAAGCACACTGGCCATGACTGAAGCAGGTGAAGAAGGGGGCTGCCTTCATGCGAGTCATCACGGCATCCATGTCGCCCATCCCAAGCGAGTGTGGAGGCGGGCAGGCAAGGAAGCAGGTAGGCGGCGCAGACCCTCCACATGATCATGTCGAGGAAACTCTGTCACGGCTGAAGCTTTTGCGAAAAGTGACAGAAACCGACCCCGAGGGTGGTGCCACCATGCCATGACACAGGCTCTCTCACGCCCTTCCCCTCAACCTGGAGCAAGCTTTCCATGGTTGAGGGGCGCCGCCGGGCCTGGTGCGGCCACCGGCTCTAGCTTTCTATAGCATGGACACCTAAGAGTCAGGGCCGTGTTCCTTGTAAAGTTCCCCAAGGACACAACGGCAGCGCCGGCACGACCTGACCCCTGGCTGTCTTGGTTCACTGATATTTGCCAGCCAATCCCTCGGGGTGATTCTTCCCCGCAGCACAGGGCATGGCGAACCCCTGTTCGCGCCGGCTTCTGGGGGATCTCACCCCCCCTACTTCGCTACCTTCACACGCCCTCCCCTCTTCACCAGGGATCATCCTGTCGACTCCAGGGGTAGAGGTACTTCAACAGCCCCCAAGATCTGCCCCAGATCCGTCATCCGATCAGGTACCGCTTACCGCCCCCGTTGCTTCCCCACACCTCGCCACGGGCCGAAAACCCAAATTGCGATTCTTAACTTCACCTCCACCTCGACCATCCCAGATTTTGCCAGCCAATCGCAACGACGGTAGCAGCATGCAAAGCAGGCGGATGGATCCATCTGCCATCAACAAGCCTGAACACACACCTTGGGCTGAGTGTGCGCACGCTCGCCCTCAGCTGTCGCCCGGACACTCGCACGAGTTCGGCAGCCCGAGGACCTTCTCGCCCGCGACTGTCTTGAAGACATTCCGTGGCTGACCGACAGCTGGGAGAAAAAGGATGCCGAGAGCAAGAAGGTGGTCCGGCAATGATGACAAACCGGTTGTGGGCCCACGCGACCTTGGGAGGCAGAGGGCAACTGGCTGGGTAAAATGGGTGAATGGCACCCTTGAAGAACCACGCAACCACAACACCCTGCGCAAGGCAGAGCCAAGCCAAGCCAGGCCAGACCACCTCTTCCGCGTATTGGGGCCCTCCAGACTTTGGACCGTTTTGGAGGACCGGCTCCAGCTGGGATCGGCCCTCGCGCCGGTAGACACGCACCACCGCCAGACTGCCGAGGGAAGCACTCTGTGTGACTCGCGTCTTCGAGTTTGAAATGGCTCAGAGCCTTGCGGCTTCGCTTGGCAGTCCTCCTAAGCACCCGACTCTGTCTCGCCACCGTGGCTTTCCCCGGCTTTGAGCTTGTCGCCTCAAGTCTACGCCTCTGTCAGTGCCAGGTGTCGGCCGGCTACTCTTGTCCTGACCGACCGTGATGCCGCGCTGCCCTGCCATCAACACGACGTACCACGGCGCCCCCGGGCCAGGTGCTGTCAGAGCCACACACAAAATCGCGCGCGATATATTGTCCAATGTCTCATCCGGCGGGATCGCGGGAACGACAGGTGCCTGGCTCTCCTGGGCTGCGTATGGCTGACTGACTCGATGTGTAGAGTGCGCGCCCAGGTCATCGTGCCGGCACTGCCCTCGGGTACTACAGTCGCTTTCGCGGTCCAGTCCGCCTCGCTTGATGAATCTCGGCATTCGCGGTGGGCATGAACGCTTCCCCAAACAGCGAGTGCTTTCCCTCGCCCATCCGGGGATAACGTGGGTACCGACGGAGCCGTCTCGTCTGCCCGCGCTCCCGGTCCGGGGTCCATCCAGCTCACGATGCCCTTCCATCTCACTTCACCCCTTTTTGCCCTGCAGGGTGCACCCCCCGTCGGCGTCAAGCTGCTTCACATTTCGGCTCGTCGGTGTCGTCATTCCGGGTATGTTATGTCATTTCATGTCTCTCATTCTCATACACTTCCTAAATTTCATCCAAGATTTTGCTTTCCATCACTCGTCAGGCGTATGTCGCGTGTCATGCCGTAGCCCCCCTCCCCCCTTTCCCTCCCTTTTGGGAACGGCAGAAGAGAATGAAGAAAAAAAAGAACGCCCGTATGATGTAATCCTTTCCCTTTTGGCCTTCCCTCCGGCCGGTGGCATGCCCTGGCGCCACGGCTTTTGCTGCTTCCCGCCCCTTGCCTTCGGCTGCTCGGGAACGATGCTTTGTGTAGACGCGAGAAATGATGAAGTCAGATATCCACACCAGAGGAAGGAAAAGGGGGGGCCGGAGATGAAGAAGGAGCAAGAAGCTCTCGGCAACATGGAACCACCCCGCCCCCCTTGTTAGGAAAAAATGTATGTGAAAGAAGCGAAGGGTGGTATAGACTGAACTTTGCCCCCCCAATCTTCCGTTAGTAGGTACCGGGGTGATGTTCCTGCTGCTACGAGCAGCCCCGGTACCTACCTATGTACAGATTGGAAGCGGAGGGACATGTTCCAACGGCGAAATGTATGAGTGGAGTGTCGTCCTCGTGGTGGCAAAGTTTCTGAGCCTGCGCCAGGCGTGGCTCAGTGGACGAAGAAGCCAGGGTCCATGGCAGCGGACTGGGGGCTGATCATGCCGTAATCCATCTGCATCATCTGATCGTTGACATTGAAGCCGCCAAAGTCGACGCTGGCCGGTGGCGGGTGCTGCTGGCCGGCCTGCGAGTCGTCGGGCGATCCAATGCCGTCCACGGCACCGGCGGAGCCTCCGCTCCAGAACATGCCGTCGAGGTCCCAGAGACCCTGCTGATCCAGCATGCCCACCATGCCGGCGCCCTCGAGCTCGAGGCCAATGGGAGACATGCGCAGCTCGCCGTCCGAGGCCATGAGCATGGATGTGTGCTCGCCACCTGCGACGCCGCCTCCCATGCCGTGCAGAAGCGGGCTCTGGAGGGCGGGGTGCTGCTGGCCAGGGGCGGGCTGCTGGCGAGAGGCCTCGTACATTCGCCACACGACCTCTCGGCTGCGGCGAGCGGCAAGGGACCAGTCCTCCATGGCCTCGAGGAGCTCGAGGATCGTCTCGATCTGCTTGTGCCACTCGGGCACGCGGGGGCTGTCCCACTGCCAGAAGACGCTGACGAGTGGGATCATGGCAGCCTGGTAGAGGAACCAGACGGCGTTCCAGCCCGACATTTGGTTGCGAGTCCATTCGCGGGCAATGTCCTCGATGGTCTGCTTGGCCAGCTCGCGGCATGTCTCGATGGCGGCGAGATCCTGCTCGGCAACGTGGCCGCCGTGGAGCATGCCGATGCCGGCGGTGTTGCTGGCGAGGCTCAGGAGAACGGGGCGGTGCAGGAGCATGCGGAGGTTCTGGTAGCGCCACTTCATGATGCAGCGGGCAATGTAGAGGGGCTCGGCGCAAGGGTCCGTGGTGCGCAGGAGCCAGGGCAGGTTGCTGTACCAGTTGACGAGCTGGCCGTCAAGGTTGCACCTGTCCTCGGTGCGGAGGAGGGGCGAGACTGCGAGCATGTCCTGGATCTGCGTGGAGATCTTGCAGAACTTGATGTTCTCGATAAGAGGGAGAACGCCGGCGTGCTGAGCAGAGTCCCGAGCCTAATCAGGGATGTTAGTCTTGCTGATCCTGGTGAAAAGGGGGGGAGGGCATATAGTGTGTGGACCCCTCCTTTTTTATAAAGTGGCGAAAATGCAACATTGCTTACCTGGTTGATGCCAAACTCGGGGGGGTTGATGCTGATGGCTGGACCGAAGCGGCCAAACGAGGGGCGGCCCAGGGTGGTGGTGGCCCAGGTGTCGAGGCAGAAGAGACTCCACCAGGTGCGGCGCCTGGTCTCGGCGGCGACCATGTCGCTGGAGCTCTGGGCGAGGCTCTCCCTGTGGAGGCCGAGGGCACTGGCCATCCTGGTAGCGGCACCGAGAACGGCGTTGGCCATGTTGGGCTTGTTGATGTAGTGCAGGTAGAAGCCACCGACGAGGGCGAGGGCCTGGACGGTCTCGATGTGGCTGCTGCCAAAGGCGTCAATGGGCAGGTGCTCCATGGCGCGGTTGTAGTAGTTGACGTGGTTGTAGTCATCCGACTTCATGCCGACAATGCTGCCCATGGCGAAGACCATGTTGAGCAGGGCAAGCCAGGGGCTGTCGAAGCGCTGACCCTCGAGGTAGTCTGCGCGGAAGGCGGCCTCATCGAGCATGGGGATAAAGATGTGAGCGCGCTTGAAGTAGGCGTCGATCAAAGTCTGGCCCTTCCAGGACCAGGGGATGCGCTGCTGGGGGTCCCTGGAGGAGGCGCGGTGCTGGTTGTGCTGGCGGGCGGGGAAGTCGTGGGCGATTTCTGCCGTGTTGAGCGGGGTGGTGAGCTGAGTGCGGAGCGAGGGCTGGACCTTAAGCATGCACAGGAGAGCGGCCTTGATGGAGGAGGCACCGAGGTAGGAAGACTGGCGGTCGACAGAGAGAGAGAGGGCGTTGACGTCGTCGGCCTCGATGGGAATGGGGTCGCGGCCGCGGCGCTCCTCGTCCCACTCGATGTCGCGACCGGGCATCTGCTCGAGGCCGGAGAGGCACTGGTGATCAGAGACGGAGACGGAGGTGCAAATCGGGCTCTCCATATCTTGGGAGATGGGCGAAGTCTGGAGTGGTGGCGATGGCAGAGCGGTGGCCATGGATGTGTCGAGAATGGGGCGGTCGAGCTGGGCGAGGAGCTCAAGGCGGGAGAGAGGGAGGAGGGACTGGATATCGTGGTTGGGATAGAGGCGCTTGAGGATGGAGCGGCACTCCTCTAGGGACTGAGAGAGGGCCTCGAGCGTCTTCCTGGAGGGAATGACACGCTGGCGGTGCTTGTCGTAGAAACACCGCTTAGGCGCCCTGCTGGAGAGGCACTGGCCACACGGCTGCTGGCCATCACAGCGGCTAAGTCGGTCAGTCTAATGGTTCAGGAACTTGCAGGAGAAAGATGCTCACATCTTCCGTCGCTTGCATTCTGCGCAGGCGTGGGGAGTTGTGATCCTCTTGGAGACGGGGGCGCCGGGAGCCTTGCCGTTGTCCTGGGAGTCGGTTGCCGGCTTGCGCGGAGTAACTCCTTGGACTGTGAGGAGATGTCAGTTTCTGTGTCTGACATTTCAAGATCTGGCAGACTTACATGTGTGGAACATGCCGCCCTGGGTAGGGACGGAGGATGGGGCCATGATGCCTGCTGCCGCCGACGAGGGCAGAGATGTGATGTGGTGATGTTTGGTTGATGCTGAGCAAGTTTGATAGTGGTTGTAGTGTCGAGGTGTGATTGTCGATATTGTCAATGTTGATCTGCCGCTGCGGTTGGAGATGAAACTGTATTTGACAGGAGCCGGGCGGTTGGTAGAAGACGAGGCATGGGATGGAGAGGATTATATATTGATGTGAACCTTAGGACGGAGGTCGAGGGGCAAAGACTACATTCAGAGGCACCCGTGGTAGCTGTACGTCGTGTGGAGATGAGACCGGGGTGCCAGGGGGGAGGGGGGTTCGTAGGGGGTGGGCGGCAAGAAGAGCCTGGGGTGGCCTGGGGTGGCCAGGGGGCGTGTGGTGTGAGGTCGGGGTGAGGGATAAGTATAGGCGAGGGGTGAACCAGAAGGACGATGGACCCCGGGCCGGTATTCGAAGGTGGGAGGGCGCCCGAGTCCGAGGAGACTGCGGGGAAGAAGAGACGCAGATACTCGTACTAGACACACACAAGTCTATAGAAGCACGGACGGAGGAAGCCAGCGAGGTCCTGTCCGGGGCAATCCTGGGCTGGGGAGGGAAGGGATGGGCGGCTGCCCAGCACGAGATTGCCAGGAACGGCGCCAGGGGGGGATGAAGGTGTGAGGGGGAGGGGGGTGTGCAGGAAATGGTTGTACAATGCGAGAAAGAGTGACTTGGCAAAGGGAGCCAAGTCAGGCAGAGACGCGCGGTATTTTGGACGGCTATCTACCTAATGCCTCGTTTCAAGGACAGGACCAGACACGCTGGTATAGGGCAGCCGGCTCTCGACTCTTGAGATCCCGAGGAGCGTACCCTCGGCGGACAAGGGGGGAGGGAAGCCAGGAGGCCGAGGCCAGAAGGTCAGGGGTGATGGGATGGTGTGTGTCTAGAGAAATGGGGACGTGGACGATGATCAGGGACAGGTCGAACGTGGGGATGGGGAGGGGACTACGGTGATTGGATCCCCCGGGAAGCCTAGAGTCTGGAGAGGGCGGGAAGCAATATCTGGCAGCGTCTCGGTAACAAACTTTTTTTTCTCTCGTCTTTCGCCCTCGACTCGGGACTGCAGGTAGGCGACTGGGGGGTGGGTGGCGGCCCGGCCATGCTCGTCGGCCGGTCGTCTCGTCTCGTCTCGTCTCGTCTCGGTTAGTTAGTACTAGCAGAGGATTTGCTATTGCCCCCCTCCTCCTCTATTTCCCCCAGGTCCTGGTCCCGGTGCCGTGGCGAGGGCGACGTGCCAAAGGATCAAGCGAGCGAGGACGGCCCAGATTTCGCGAGATGAAGCAAGATGGTCCGGAAAGGGATGCTTCTGCGGCACGGCATCTGGGGAAGAGGGGGCGAAGAGAGAAAATGGGCTCGATGAGCGCAAATCCGGGGTCTAGCGTGGAGAGTGAGCTTCTTCGAGTGAGAACCTTGAAAAGCATCTCTTTTTGCTGGGTGACCCCGGCCGGAGTCTGGGACGAGAGTTCCGGGGAACATGACAGATGACGGGCTCGCTGTCTGAGGCCCTGGGGGCGATGCGGGTGCTGACGAGCCCCCCAGGCCTGGAGAGGAGTGCCGTGAAGAAGGGAAGAGGAGAGAGACCAGGCCGGGGTCGGCGCGGGAGAAAGACAGCACATACTGAAGAGAACGAGAAAGCCTGAACGTCCCCGGTTCTTCAGCATGACATGTCGCGCGGGTACGTACCCCGAATGTGCCGGGGGCTGGGCGCTAGTGTTTCCACCTCCCGTCCCCACACTTGGAATTCAACACTTGAAATCCGCAACCCGTCTTCCCGTCGCCGGCCTGCCGATTGGATGCCGCTCGAGGTACCGTGCAGTGCCAGCTGGCGACTGTGGGGGAAGGCCAAGATGGCACGCCGTTGCCGGCCGGGCCACGGTCCACGGAGCGCCCTGTGAAAGGGGATTAGCGCGAACAGCACCGGGTTTAGTCATCTCATGTTGGGTAAGGGACCCGCCTTTTTCCCCGACGGACCACCTCGCTGCAGTTTTTCCGTCATTTCCCCTTCCCACACTTCGTCGGAGCTAAAGTCGCGTCGCCGTCAGTCACATGGACACAGACATGACCTGCCTCCTCCGAACCACACACACACACACACACACTGCACCACACCACCACCACCCCTCGAGGCCAGACCAGGCCAGGCACACACACACACTCACTCACACACACCATGGTGCACCACCAAATTGGAGACCCGCTCCATCGCAGAGGCGACTTCTTTTCTTCCTCTGCCCTGAATTTGCCCTGAAGCCAGAGACAGTCAGACAGATCAGCTCCATCCATCCATCCGGCCGACCATCCACGACCATGACCATCCCTGCCTCGCTCCGCTACTACTGCTGCAACCGCCCGCCCACTACCACGCCGCTGTAGTAGTCAACGATGGCCTCGCGCCCCGCGCCCCGCCCCCGTCTCCATACTCGTACCGACGACATGCGAGCCAGGCCCTCCTCTCCGGCAGAGCCGATCACTGCTCCACGCCCCAGCAGCAGACAGACAGACAGCAAGCAAGCACCACCAAGCAGCAGGCGTCCCACTGGCGAATCGTTCGACCGGCACGATTGACAGGGGCGCCTCACCTTTTTGCCGCCATCTTCCCTGTCGAACCCACGGCGCTACTGCTGCTGCTACTGCCGCTGCCCAGGGACATTCACCAGAAAACATGCCCTTACCCACCGCCCCCCAGGCCCAGGACCTCGAGTATCGTGCAGGCAGCGGTTACATGGCATGACAGCCGGGTCCAAGCACTCGATTTACTTGACTCGACTTGATCCTACTCAACCGGACCCATCACCTTGCCGCCTGACACGAGTTTTTCAAAGCCGGCCCTCCGTGGAGAAGAGCACCCGAAATGGCATGTTCGTGATGCGGAGATGCGGATGCCCTCCATCTTTCCAGTCCAAGGGCCCGCTCATCACACACGGACGCCGCATGGGCGCGTGCGGAGAGCCGATCCGACGCCTTTTCGATTCTCCAGAGATCGTCACAGCCACTTCGAGGTCATGAGGCACCCTTGACCTGAACTGAAGTCGGTTGGCCATTCTCTCTCGGGATCTCAGGACGTCAGGATCTAGGACCTCATGGCTACTGTTCCCAGCATCACCGGCCTCGGAAGTTGTGTTTCATCTTGACTTGAAAAGATTACACCAAATTTCCGAGTCATTCCACGGCCGACGCCCTCTCTTGGTCCGCTCCGGCCTGATTCAATTTCGCGGCAGCCCGACTCACCGTCGACCGATCCTCGGGTGCCGTTTTCTTATACCCCGTCCCTGCCTATATTCGACCAAGTGCCATCGCCCCGGCCGGCTGCCGGCTCACACCCGACTAGAAGGGCAAATCAGCGGCCGAGAAGCCACGGGGGCACGGCCTTCTATTCGATGCGAAACCTGGCTCTTGGTCTTTGTGGAACCGTGGCCGGCCTGCCTTTCTGCTTTGTCTGCGACCATGCGCCGGCTGCGAACATGACATATCGCATCACATTTGGCCGTCGAACGGAAAGCGCTCCCCCAATTCCCGCCGTCATTTTCTGCCCACGTCGCCTCCTTGTCGCGTCCCGCCACAGCCGCCACAAATCTTTTCTTCTTTCTCCTGACATTCTTCCGCTGGCTTCCACACCCCCTGGACCTGGACCTGGGATGTTGATCCCTCCCATGTGGCTTGCCGACGCCTCTCCGCTCCGCTCTTGGGGGAAATGAGTCCGCTTGGAAATTTCAAGGTCAAAAAATACTCGTACCTGAACACCTCAACCCAGACCATAGGAGAACCGAGAATATCGCACCTCTCGCCAAGCTGCGCAACCGCCATCCCCTCTCGCAAGCCGGCACGCTTCTGCCCTGCCGACCCAGGCTCGGCGCGCTTGCGCTTGGCCTTAGCAAGAAAGAGTCACGGTCCTCTTCTTCACAAGCAGATGCCGCATCTGGCATCGGTCGATCATCGTCCTCCCCCCTCCCCTACTACCCTCCCCCAGCACGGCTTTCTACCCCGCATTCCGGCTCTTTCGCAAGATCCTTGCTTGGCCATACCACCTACCTCATGGCCTGCAGTCTGGGGGGCACATGCAAGCCACTCGCAAGCCCAGACAGACACGTCGGCGTCGACGAAGGAGGTCCCGGCATCCAAGCAAGCTTACTTTGGGCCTTTTTTTCTGGTCCTTCTCCCCATTCTACCGCGTCACTTCCCCCTGGCATCTAGCCTGTCCGAGGAGGCCTTGCGACGCCATCACCTCCTCCCCCGCATATGGAGAACCAAACTTGATATCTCTCTGGATGACGGCTCGGTCGAGGTCCTCGTCTCGGCCTAGGTCCCTGACTCGTCACGCTTCATCGTCCTCTCACGACTCACGGCACACCAGGCTGTCAGGCCAGGCCTCCATCCCGGACAACACGCTACTGCCGTCCAGTGCACACCGCAAGGTCCCTTGCTTCCATATTACCCAGCGAACCGCAAGTCGGATCCGAACCCTTCCATCTCGCTCTGCTACCACGTCCGTGTCCGAGGTCTACCACCGGAGTCTCCGCCCAGGTAACCGCCCCGGCATTCCGTGGGGTCCATCAACCAGAAGCCTGGCCACCCCCCGTCATGGGCCGAGCCCCCTGCCCTGCGAGAGGTCTTCTGATCATGTACAGTCTGGCATGGGGTCCCCCCTCCCCCTCCCTTCTCCTTTTTTTCCTTTGCTTTTGCTCCTGACGTGGATCGGTCTACTGCACCCAAGCCGAAGCTAGCCAGGCCATCCACCACGCTGCCTCCGCAGCATGGCTCTGGATCGTCAAAAAGTGATGGCCTGGTGATCGTCTCCTGATCGTCCCCCGCCCGCTCGCCCGGCCGCGGGCACAGTCTGGCCTGGAAGCAAACACCCATCAGGCGGAACGGACCTGTCTGGACCACCGTCCTTATTGTGGCAGGAGATGCGGAGAAGGGCACGCACACGCCCCGTGGATCGTCCAGCACGGATCAAAGGTTCGACGATACATGGCCAGAGAGTTGGGGAAACGGCCCCATGCCTCAAAGCAGCTATCCCATGGGAAGACGGCCTCTGTCCCGACCTCTCGTCATTGGCCTGCTTGTCTCCAGTGCAAAACTTGGCACGTGGCAGGGGACGCCATCAACTTCAGGAACGCCTCCTCCTGTGCCCCCTTCTCCAAATCGACCCGATCTTTCCGGCTCATCGTCAGGTACTGATACGCACAAGTTATTACCAGTGGGGCCGTCTTCATATTTCATCAAGAAGCACCCAGAGGAGGCTGATGGGCGGGCTTGTGTTGTCTGGGCTGGGCGAATTACGACTCACCAAGGGGTACACAAATTATAGGCTCTTGTGGAACGACGCAGGAAGGGTCGTTATCACAGCCGCAGCCGCCGCCGACGACAACGACATCGAAAAACGTCGAACCGCCACCGCCGCCTTCGTCAACGGTCTCATGGCGGAGGGCAGTTGCAGCCGCCCTCGTCGCGCGTGCCTGGCCTCACCCCTCCCCCTCTTCTCCTGGGCACCCCTGCGTACAGCCAGGAAGAAACGTGGTGGCTTTTTCGGCCCCCAGGCTTCTTTTTCCCGACGTTTACCTCCGGTTTCCCATCTCGGACTCGTCCCTTGCCCGCAGCACAACCCCTCCGAGTCGGTCTGGGGTGCATTCTCTTGGACACCCTCCTCGCGAGGAGCTACGCCTGATCAGCGGCACCACCGCAAGCTTTGAGCAAAGGCAGGACCCTTGATCGGCGCGTCCGTCACCTCTCTGGGTCCTCCATGCCTTTTCAGCCTGCTCAGGGAGGGAGGGGGACTCCATCGCAGAACTGCAAGCCTCACATGACCGAGCAAGGTGGCAAAACAACACGCAGCTGTCCCCATCTTGCCTAGGGGGACAAGCCGAGCAAGACTGTTAAGTGGTAGGCGTGAAAAGTAGGTCGTTATTCCCTTGCCATTGCTGTCAGTCATGATTTAGTCACCAAGGCCAGGGTCGATGCATTCGGGTAGCAACTTTTGCCGCATGTTTGATCCATAGACTGTCAGGTTACACAAACTTTCTCCTGACAGGTCGTGGCAGCTTCTGCTCGAATGATCGAAACGCTGGCTCTCATTCTGCCGTCCCATGACTCGGCCGCATGAACGGCCGGCCGACCCTTGCCCTGGCGGTGTGGACAACTATCGTGGGCCGACAGGTAGGTCTCCCGGCTTCTGTCACATCGACGCTCGTGCAATATCAAAACACCCCTGGCTTATGTTTCCTGGTGCGGGAGGGGGTTCCTCGCCTCACGGGAAGACATCCGAAAAACACATCTGCAGTCTTTCATGAGATTGGAGGGGCCGGCGCCAGGCCAGCCTCGCAGCGGCAGCGGACACAGTATCGGGCGTTGTCCGGCTTGCGCAGGCCAGAGTATATTGCCCTGTTTCACCACCACGCAAGCCCATGATGCGCCAGCCAGCGAGCACACTCAGCACCGTTGCAGTCTCACGCACGTCGTCACTTTGCGTTTTATCCCCTGACAATATCCGCGGGCACCCGTACGTCACTGGCTTATTCCGAAGGAAGCCCCGCGAGACATTTTGTACTCTACCGGATGTGCATCCCGTCAACTGCTGACGAGGGCGTCGTCCCGGTCAGCCTGCTGCCCCTTTTTCGTGTATGACGGCAGCTTGGGTGTTGTGTTCGAGACATGCATCTGATGGGCTCATCGCGCTACGCAGTAAGATCCGGCGCGATCACTAACCTGACAGCCGTGTCTCGCAATAATCACGATGAGACGCGTACAACAGGCGGAAGGCGCTGGTGCCCAAGACAAGTGTTCGTTGTCTCAGCCGACTGCCGAGTGGCATCTTCGTACCTACCTACTTGAACAAGACCCCTCGCACCCCCACAGCTCGTCGGAGGGCCGTCCCGCCGCCAGCGAAGACGGGAGCGTCAGAGGAAGACTGAAGGAAGGACGCACGCCCCCCTTTCCTTTCTCCCCCGCGCCTCGTGTTTTGTCCACGTGACGCGACGACGTGTTCTCTCACGTTACCGTCATGTCGCCCCGACATCCCGCCACCGGCAGGGCCAAGGCCCCATCCTTCATGCAACGTCCCGCTGAGGCTGCCAAGGTCTTCAGCGATTCATGTTATTGAGGGCGCATCGCTAGGCGCCCTGCCCCAAACCGGCCGAGGCGCCCGATATGAGGCGGCAGTGCTGGATGGCTGGCTGCTGCCGGGCGGTGGTGTCCAATATGGGGTAGCCGAGAGGGTGTTGCCGGTGATTGCCTGGGCAGCGGCGAGAGGGAGAAATGCCCCGGACGGCGTAATGTGACCCCGAGTGAGGGAGCTGGATACTTACGAAGCTTGCAGAAGACGGGTCGTCTGTTGAAGCGCAGCGGGAGTCGAAGCCGAGTCGGTTCCCCAAATGGATCCCGCTGCTTTTTGGAGCATCTTTGGTGTCTTTCGCGGGGTACTCTGGCCCCAAGGACTATTAACAGACACAGACGTGGGGCAGGATTCAAGGGGTCTCCACCACAAGAGCAGACATCTGGTGGTGAAATGAGAGAGGCGTCACTGCTACAGCGAGCAAGCGGATTCACGAGTACGAGACAGCTTGGAGCTTGGAGCCGGGCTTGGAATCAGCCACCTCCACAATTCGACTTTATCCAGGGTTGCATTCTGCAAGGGCCTGCGGACCGACAGAGGGGCAAGATCTCCATGCCGAGAGGGCGAGGGAGCATTCGGAAAAGGGAGAGCGAAGACGAAAAGTGCCTCGAGGGAATTTGCCGCGATGCAACGGCACGACCGACTCGGACGACGAAAGACTTCGGATGACCGTTGAAGAGACTGACGAGAAGAGGGAGTGCGTGCGCCAGAGGGCTCCAAAAGTGGATTGCGTCCGGGCCCAATGTCCGAGAGGGGATCACGATGGTGATGCAGCTATCAGGCCAGGCCAGGCCGGGCGGGCTGAGGGGCGATGGCTCATCCGAACCATGGGCCTTGAGGGCTGGATGGGATGACCTGGGGTATGCAGGGAGGACACCTCTTCAGCGGCACGAGGACGGGAAGAGGAGCAAGAGCTGGTACCGAGGGGCATTTGCTGACTGTAGCCCTCGAGAGGCGAGGAAGAGGCGAAGGAAGCAAGCACGCGAGATGCTCCCGTCGCCTTGCTGCCAGGCTGCTGCGGTCCTACCCGCTGCGAGGTTTTCTGTTCTGGGAAGAAAACCTGGGGGAAGCAGGGCAGAACAGCCGGGCGGGTGCTTGACAGAGAGACAGCGTCAGGGCAGTGGACAGTGGACAGTGTGTTGGGAAGATGGGACGCGGCCGTGCGGCACGGAGGAGGGAGTGATGGAGGGGGAGGGCGCGTGAAGCGTGGGGATCTGCAAGTCATCCACATCCTTCGGGCCAGATGAACCGAGGAGGGCGGGTCAGCCGTGTGCGAGCGCTTGGGTTGCCATTTTGGGTACACGACTGAACGAGATGGGGAGCCTGGGGAGCCTGGGCTGATGGGAGGCGCCAGCCACGGCGCCTGTGAGAGCAGGAATGCGGCGGCGGGCGGGCGCGGAGAGATGATGACGTGGAGGTTGGGAGTGCGTGTTTGTTTTGGGCTGGGCGGCGCCAGGAGTGCAGGCGAAGCAAAAAAGACGCAGCGAGGATGAGGGAGATTGAAACGGACCTTGGAGACAGGCCACGACAGGACACAGTGAGCGAGGGCACGACCACGATTGCACAACTACCACCAGCCAGTACGTCCGAGTCCACGGAATCTGGGGACCTCGCTCTCCGTCCAGCCCGTCGGCCTCGGACCGCCGACCGGTACGAGACTCGAGGCCGCCGAGAGGGCTATCCTTGCACGGCGCGGAAATTTGTACTAGCCATCGTGGAGGGGCCGGGGAGAAAGAAAGCCTGACAGGCTTAGGAGTGATTGACTGACACATGTCACGATCAGGGGGGTGAAGAAGCGGGATGGAATATCCTCGGAGGGTGGGGATCAGAGGCAAGGAATATGCCTCTGTCGTTGTCGGCGAACAAGACCTGAAGAAGAGAGAGGGCGGGGCCACAAACAGACAGTCAAGTCACTGTGTGTCTTCTGTGTTTGTGTGTGTCTGGTGTCTGAACACTCTTGCATCCAGGCTTCCCATCCATGTACTGCATGCAGGCCGCCAGACCTTGCTGCATGCATACCGCAGGGCAACTGATCTCTCTATTCGCGCACTCTGGCTGTCACCCGACCGACCTTTGCTTTTAACCCACACACACTTAATTCAGGAACGGGCAGATTTGAGGAGTTGAAGGTAATGTCGGGTATACTGAGAGAAAAGCATGATGCCTCGGCCAGTATCGCCAGAAGCTAAACCCTCTAGCACTGAAGATCCAGGTACCCAGCAGACTAGCAGGGCGTGAATCTAACCTCCCCCCTGATCATCCCCCTACCCCCAGACGCCCCGCCGTCCCCGCACAATGACAACACACCACACCACCCTGCATCACGCCCGCCATTCCCATCGGCCACGCCCCCTCCCCCTTGATGCCCCCACGCCCTTCTCCAACTTCCTCCTCTACATTTTACCGTGGCGTGGGTCATTGGAGGATCGAGGACAAGGCTCCAGACTCAGAGGTCAACTGAGCTCGCCAGCCACAGTAGTCTCGGCCGTACGGTTTCATTCAAACGCCTAGCGCAGCCCAGGATCGGCCTTCTTTTCCATCCATGTGTGGCTGGAGAAAATATCGAAAACGAGAAAAAGGACCGTACACATACGACCACTGGAGAAGTTGCCCCTCCTTCACTACTACGAGACGTCGTCCTGGCGCATGTAACGCGTCTAGAATTTTGTTCTTTTCGTTTTCCTTCTACCCGCCGCCGCTACTACTTCCTTTTCCTCTTCCTCTTCCTCATCGGCATCCAGTCCGCTCCCGTCATCGCCCAAGGACCGGAAGCTCATGTCCCTTTTCTCCGGCCCAGCAAGACGCACGACACAAGACGCAAGGGAGGAGACCCCCGGCCAAGGCAGCCAGAAGCATGCCTCACATGCCCCCCCCTCCGCCCTCCGCCCTCCGTGCGCGCGTCCTCGAGCCATGTTCGGCTCCCTTCAGCCTCGTCCGCCATTGGAGGAACTCGCGCCCTGCCACACCACCATCCCCCAAGAGCCTAGCCACACGACGCCTCCCCCGGACTTCCAAGACACGATGCCCGCTTGTCTGTACGCCTAACCCCTCCCCCTCCATCACAACCCCCTTGGCGCGTGTGGACTCGACTTCGATGAGGGGTAAAAAGGGGTCTGCGAGGCGCTGGCTCGATGGACGGCGAGAAAATAAAGAGGGGCCAGCCAGGGGCGTGCGCCGTGGTGATCGGTGATAGTAGAGGCGAGGGGTGCAACGGGAGAGAGGGCGTGTGCAGGCCGACAGGTGTGTCTATTTCCTTTGCTTTCTTTTTTCCCTCACGGCCGCCGTAAGATGACCACGAACGAACGACCGAGGCCCTGTTGTGCCCTCCACGTCCCCATCCGCGTGTCCTGTCTTCTGGTTCGGCTGCCCGGGTCTACAAGCGAAGCACCTGACACCGGCTCCCGATGCCGTCGAATATGCAGGTGTTATTGATGGGGATGTACTGCTTGGTGATGATCTTGATCATCTCCTGGGCCACCATGCCGCCCGTTGCAGCGGACACGTTGTGCAGCTCTCCGCCGACGGCTCGGGCAACCTCCTGGGCCGCCTGCCCGTACCGTTCGTTGCCCGCCGCCAGCGGCACTAGCCTGGCGACTTCGCCCTCGATAGCCTCGGCCGAGTGCTCCGCTGCCGAGTGCGCGTGTGCAGTCGCCTTGAGAGCCACGTATATGGGCAGAAGCGACGCCGGAACGATGCCTTCGCTGGCCAGCTCGTCGTTGGACAGCTCCTCCTCTGTAAACATTCAGTCAGCTAAGCTCAACCTCGCCACAGTGATCCGGATCGTCCATCTCGCCTGCCGCCGGCCATGGGGCACCGGGCAAAGGGGGTGTCTTCCCATCGGACCCGCAGAACAAGCGATACGACATGGGACCTCTTTTTTCGGCTCAGGCACCCTTATGTGCCGGCGAGCCAGGTACGAACACGGCGGGTACCGCAAAGGGGATAAGACGGGGCCAAGACAGGGACGGGTAACTTACCGGCTACCTTGAGCAACCTCTCAGGCCCACTGTCTGGCGAGTCAATCAACTTGATGAAGGCGGCGTTCTTGCAGAAGAGATCGACCTCGGCGGCGTCGATGGCGTCGCCCCCGGGGGCACGACGGACCGCCTCCAGCACCTCTGCAGCGTCCTTGCGGGCCTTTGCCTTGTAAATGTTCTGTAGCCTGATGTACACGTCCGACTGGGCCTTCATATCGGGAAGACTGCCCGGCACCGGCAGACATCCGTGCTGCTCGTGGAAGGCCTTGACGGCGTCGGCGATAATCCAGAAGCTGGACTTGATCTCATGCTGCACGTTGCACAGGCCTCATGTCAGTTTGGGTATCTCGTAGGGGTCTAGGGATGCCCCCCTCCCCTCGGAACAAAGTCCGACAATATGGAAGGAGGCGAGGAGGCGCAGTGCCCCTCCACACGATGCAGGCAGATGGAGACTCACCGGATCAGCGTGTTCATAGTCGAAGACCTGTTTGGCTGAGGACGGAAGCGAAGGTGGCGATATCGTCTTGAGAACGGCCGCAACGGCCTCGTCAAAGTTTTCCTCGCCACCTTCGGGGGTGTCTGTCCTGGCTGCGGCCGCCACCTCCTTCCTGAAAGCGACCTTCTCGGCGTATGTTGATGGGTTGGCGCCGTCGTGGGCATCCCTCCAGATCTTCAGTTGGTGCAGCAGGATCACCACATAAGGGATGTGTCCGTGCTCATGGTTGGGCAGATCATCGATATTCGTCGTCAGCTCGTCCGCCAAAGTCGAGAGTTCGTCCCATGGGGTCAGCAGCCGCAGGTCGGTGGTGGCGGTCGAGTCTGGGTGGGTGTCCACGATGGGGAAAGCGCCGGGCAGGTGAACGCGGAAGTAAGAGTAAAATCCGGCGGAATGGACCTCGAAGAGCGGGGTCTTGTTCTCGCGGCTGTATGTCTCGAGAATTCGCAGATCGTCAGGCTTGATCGGCTGGGTGAAGACGACGACGGTGTAGGGTTCGGGACCGGCCAGAACCTGGGCAAGATCCAGCGGCTCCTGCTTCACCTGTCAGCGACACGTCTTTCTTGGTTCGCCTCGGACAGTTCTCACGTCGTTCTTGGGGAACCAGTCGCCCTCAACCTCCGGGTTCAGCTCGACGAGCAGCTCGGCGGAGACTTTGGCGCGCGACTGGCCAAGGGAGGCCTCGTCCAGGAAGAAGTTGACGCCCAGATCGGCCTCGTCCACCTTGGCGGCATCCGCAATGGCGAACCTTCCAATGCCTGAAGTGGTAGAAATTAGAGTGCGTTAGCGAGGCTGAGGTTACTCCGCGTATATGTTTGGCGCCCGATATCAACCGGGCGTCAGGGAAAGGGTGGGTTGCACGTACCAGGCAGCACCAGGTTCTTCAGGGTCTCGACGCCGACGGTTCCCGAGCCCGAGTTGACGAGCAATATGTTTGACGATTCCAGAGCGGCCTGGCCACTGGCCGCCCAGAGCCTCAGCTGACGGTCATATTTGCGCTCCTTCTCCGACGGGCCCGTGAGGATTGGCGGGGTCTGCGTCGTCACGACCTCCGTCATGGTGCTGCGGTCGTAGGTCGTATAGCGGATCGGGTGTGTGGAGAGTAGTTGTGTTGGCCTGTTTAAAAGTGTTTTTTCGGTGGATGGCAGGCAGGGCAGGGCAAGGGATTGCTGCCTGTTGGTGTTTGCAGCCGATGATGAGGTTGGTTGTCTCATGAGTGAGCTTGACGTGCAGTGGGCAGGATGAGGTAATCCACGTACTGTGTGGGACACGATTCAAAACAGTGCAAAAACCTGTGTGGTCCGTGCGTCAGTGCACCCAGGGCAGGGCAAATGTTCGAGGATAGATTTGATCTTGGTTGAATGAGATAGATGTTTGGAATAGAACGGTTACTGCTAGCATAAATACTAGAGTATATGTATGATTCCTTAAGTTTGAGGTGACATAGTTGCGGCGGGTTGGTGGCGTCCTGGATGAAGGCATCAACGATGGAAGGCGCCACGACCACGTTTGAGGCCTGTGACCCCATGTGCAAAGTTTGAAAAGGACAAACAGTAGTATGCGATGGATGACATTCATTTGTTCGAGCTCGATGAGATTCTAAGTAGTCTATTTCATTGATTCCATCATGGTCCTTTGTTTGGTCGATGTTCATGCCCTGAAGGTAGCCTAAACCCACCCAGATTGCAGCAATCACACCCTTTATTTGACCTCAAAAGCAGAATCGAGGCTCAAAATGCTTCGCTACCTAGACTTTGTGCATGAGGAATCGACTTTTTGTATTGTAGTTCTAGTTTTAGCTTTGAATTACCGAAATTAGCTAACTTTTGAGCTTAAAGACCTGGAGGTCGAGACTTGCGACATGACATAGTGCTGTCGGGGCATCTCGAGGTCTTGAACCCGAGGAAATCCCCATTCCAACACAAGATCAAATCGCTTTTCAGGCAGTTGGAAGGACGATATTTGAATCTGACTACCATAATTGGCGGCGTTGATGGATTGCAGCGACTACCTCTAGCCATGTCTCCCACGGCGCCCTCTGATGCTCGTGCCAGGTCTCCACCACCACCTCCTCGAGTCGTCTTGTTCCACAAGCTTCTGGCCACCACCGACAATCTCTAACAAAGTGACTGGACTGTGAAGCTTTTCTAGAATTATCCGAATTCCAATTCGATTCGACATGCCTGAAGCATTGGTCCCCGCGGCAGTCCAGGCCATCATTGTCCACCCCATCCACGCACGTCAGAAGGGCCATAATTGACAGGAAACCCAAAACATATGTTTTCAATACTTGATCAACTATGCAGAAACTGCCTCCTGCTAACCGTAACATCAGATCAGAAGAGAATACTGGTACTTGGGATGGGTAGCCTAACATCAATCAATTCAGGGGTTCAGGGGCTGCCCCGCCAACACCCCGCGGACTTTCCTTTCCCCGCACTCTGCTCCCGTTGCACCATGATCAGGATGCAACCGACAGAACCCGACTGCTGTTCTTGGGCATTTCATCGAAGCTTTTGGCTTGTTCCAGAGATCGAACCCAGATATCTTGGTCTTTTCTCTTGAAAATTTAAGCCCATCACCCTCCCCAACACTGCTTGCGTCACCCTCGCGGCGATGGCGCAAGTCGGCCTCAAGACCGATGACCCCGCGCCGGCCGGTTATCGGGGGCTCATGGCCCCACTTTGCGGGGTTCCTCGGCCCTCCAGCGGGTGCTATCGCGACCTGTCGCGACTTCGATCCCCCGAACAGAGGCGGATACTGTAGGCTGGCGACAACATCATTGGCTCACGACACGGAAACGCGCACATCATCGTCCCTCTCGAATTGACCCCATACTGTCACATATCTTTCCTCGACCTCCCTTCTCTTCAATCCTCACTCCCCGTGTCATGCCAGCCTCGCCCTCCCTTCTTAGCCTCCGCACCTTCACGACCTGCGTCACCCGCCCTTCTCACCTCACCGGACTCGTCTCCCGCTCCCGCAGCATCATCGCCAGGACAATGGCTTCCGCCGCCGCCGCCAAGCGCCTCGAGGGCAAGACGGTGCTCATCTCGGGCGCTTCCAGCGGTATCGGTCGCAGCACCGCCTTTGAGTTCGCCCGCACCGCTCCCTCCAACGGCCTTCGTCTCGTCCTCGCTGCTCGCCGCATCGACACGATTCGTGAAATCGCCGCCGCCATCGAGAAGGAGACGAACGGTGGTGTCAAGGTCCACGCCGCCCAGCTCGATGTCAGCGACCCCGCCGCTGTCAAGGCCTTCATCCCTAGCCTGCCCGCCGAGTTCAGCGACATTCACGTGCTTGTCAACAATGCTGGGCTTGTCAGGGGTGTCGCCCAGGCCCCCCAGATCGCCGAGGAGGATATCAACATCATGTTTGCGACCAACGTCACGGGTCTTATCAACTTGACCCAGGCTGTTCTGCCCATCTTCAAGGCCCGCGGCTCCGACGGCGGTGCTGGTGATATCATCAACGTTGGATCAATCGCTGGCCGTGAGCCCTACGCTGGCGGCTCAATCTACTGCGCTACCAAGGCTGCCGTGCGCAGCTTCACCGACAGTCTGCGCAAGGAACTCATCGCGACGAGGATTCGCGTGATCGAGATTGACCCGGGTCAGGTCGAGACGGTAAGTGGGCTTTGGAGAGCACGAGAGAAGAGCCAGCTGACGTTCGGATGTAGGAGTTCTCGGTTGTCCGTTTCTACGGCGACAAGGCCAAGGCCGATGCCGTCTACGCGTAAGTCTTTAGTCCCCGTATCTAGAAGCCAAACTGACACGCCCAGCGGCTGTGAGCCTCTCACACCTGACGACATTGCCGAGGTCATCGTCTTCACGGCCACCCGGCGCGAGAATGTCGTTATCGCAGACACCCTCATCTTCCCCAGCCACCAGGGCGGTGCTGGCTCGGTGCACAAACGCAAGTAGCAGCGTCTCACTTGAATGCTGTATTAGGCAGGTGTCCGGCCCGCGAGAGTCCTGGAATTGAAGAAAGCGATCTTTGTAAATCAATGGGAAAGATGTAGCTGGCATAGAGTGCTGTGGCAAATGAGTAGACATGATCAACACAAAATGTTCTGGTCAAGATGGCTGCTTTTGGAGGTCTGGTCTGCAGTCGCCAAGCTCATGGTATTGATTGATCCTTCTAGTGGCCGACTTGACGACACCGAATCAAACAGCATTGTTCTTGATCATCCGGAGGCCAACTACCTCACTTCCGAACTTAAATAGCAGCTTGGCTGTTGATGGCTGTGGCAATGTCAGACTCGCAAGGACCAGAAGAAGAATGCGTCGCCGGACAGACGCGGTCGGGAGAGGTGACAGCCAGCTTACTGTTACTTACTCGCTAGGTACAGGAGTAGCAAGCCCATCATGGCCGACACCCGAGATGATTGCGTGAGTAGAATGGTAGCCAGCATGGCGAATAGGCAGTTGCGGAGCGATGCAGTGCTCTGGCTTGCCGCGTTACTGTAAGAGCCTCCGGATGAGTGGCTGTTAAATAAAGTGGGATATACATATAACATATAGAAGGTCGACCAAGACATGGTGGGAGTTGGCCTTGTAGAGCCTGTCTATATTCGAGTAAGGGAGGCTGAATAGATCGAGCGGCCTGTGGGAAGAGCAGATGGCGTGATTGTCGTGTCTAGATGTTATGGGATTCTGCTTATACGACTGGGACTTCCCTGATTCGATGCGGTATCGTGTGGCAGGCTGGAGTGGTGTCTTGTGCTTCCGAATGAGTCGAGCGGCACCATGTGCTGGCTGCCCAGAAGCTTTAAGTAGACAAATGGATGAAATGGTCTGTCACATTGAGGAGGCGCCCATCACAAGACACGATCTGCGCGGGTGTTTCGAGGCCCTCGGCAAATGGAGACGAGGCTCACTTGTTTCGTGCATCTCTGTCCGCCTCGGCACCAAGCCTGAGATGGACTTGCCAGCGGCCATCTTGAAGTTGGTGGAGGCTGGATGCAAGAGGCAGCCGTCATGTGATCCTATGCTCGAGGCAATTGACGATCGCGCAGCGACAAGGAGGCGTTGCCTCCTGCCTCACTGCCTGTGTGTGGTAAAGGCACGTCGCGAAATTGTGGACGGTGGAGGCTGAGGACCGTGGTTGACAGCAGCCACATCGTGCCACGTGCGCCTGTCATATCGGCACTGTCACGGAGATAAGATAAGCCCATCACTAGCCAGCTCTTTGCATCAGTCAATTCGGTCCTCTGTGTCTATTCCCAAACACGTCTACACCTCCGCCGTAATGCTCACGACATGCCTTCATCGTCCCTGAAGCAGACGCACTCCTCATCGCAAGCCCGACCCCACGAATGTCTCCCCGAATACCCAAACACCGAAGCCGAGTGGCCCTCTGCTGCTGGCGGCGGCACAACGCGGCAGAGGTAGCACATGTCGGGGACCGGCTGGGCCAGCAGCACGTTCGAATTGGTTCTTTGCACTCGACTGCGGCCAATTGATGGCTGTCGTCGGCCTAGGTGCCGAGTGTCAGCCATAAGAATACTGGTCAAGCGAGCAAGTGCTTCTACATACTTTTGCTGTTCAATTGGAGACACCCCCAGATGACTGCGGCCGCTGATGGTACAGCGAGCGCTGCGGCGACGATGCCGACGATGACTTCGGGCGACATTGAATGAAGAGGGATTGTTTTACTTGTTTGTTGAGTTGATGACGAGCTTTCGAGATGTTTCTAGCTTGACCTGGCATCACCGACCAAGAACCACGGCGCTTGAAGCCATTGTTTATGCATCTTTGCTCGCCTTACAACCCAAAGACTTTCCGATTGTGGTTTCCGATTCTGGCTTTCCGATTCTGGCAGAGAGAGGCTGACAACGTCACGGTCGAGGCTGTGCACCGGGCTCTCGAGGCTCGTCGATTGATCACCCATCAACTCGGTGGCCAAAGGCCCCTTTCGCATTTCCGATTCTGGAATTGAGCCAATCGCAGCGGTTCTTTCACGGTGGCTGCTCTCAAGCAAGGCTTATTGTATGTTGGCTGCACGCCTGAGTTGCGCGCGTACGCTGATCCCAGCCTATCACGGGTTTTCCGATTGTGGCCGGCCAATAGGTGAGATGATCAGCGTTGGCACCTCGAATCCTACAGCAGGAGCTGAGGCAACTTTGCCAAGGAAGGAGGTCGCCCGCGTCCTTCATAACAATAAGGCTGCCCGCCAGTCCGGCACCGCACTGCACACGCTGCCCCCCCCCTTCTTCCTCTCCATTCAACGCAAGTCAGCATCATGGCGCCAAATCGTGTCAGGAGGAAACGAATTAGCGACGACGAGTGGAACGCTCACAAGGAGAGCATTCGTCGCATGTACCTCGTCGACAATTTGACCCTGAAGAAAGTTCGCGGGGAACTGGAGAAGGCTGGCTTCTCAGTCAGGTGAGCGAATCATTCTTTGGACAATCATTTCTTGACTGATCGTTGTGACCTCAGCGAGGATCAGCTGGAGTATAGATGCAAGACAAAATGGGGGTTCGATAAGAACATATCCGCTGCAGACTGGGAAGAAGCCGCCGACCTCACGGCTCTGCCCTTGCCATCACAGTCGCTCCAGATGTTCCGCAACGGACAACAGCTTGATGCGAGCAAGGTGATCAAGGGTCTAAGTCGGAAGCGACCGCAGAAGCTTGTCCGACCGAAGCGATCAGGAGGTTAGTCCCTTTTTCTTCGAAACACCCACCCGGTCCTGAGATGTCACGTAGTCCCCGCCGAGCCGATGTGTTAACAATGAACAGGTGATAATATCCAGACTCTGGTCACACCAGACAATGGTGTCTCGGCAGTCTCTTCGGCTATCGATACCCCAAATCTGGCCAAGATTCTTCTCGAAACAACCTATCCCACACCAGGACAATCAGTCCTCCATGCAAATCCTCTCATAAATATAGGGGCGGAGGACATCACCTTTTTGATTCGACTCCTGGCCAATGGGTCCAAGACACGATTTGGGCAATTATTTGAGGCCAATTCCAAAGTGACTGCACAACTACAGCTTCAGTGGTTGTACGGTATGACTCAGATCTTGATTTCAAGAAGTGTCGACATACTCGTCAAGCAGGTCCCTATAGCTGTGGAAGCGGCTGCCGAGGCTCTCTTGCAAATTTTCATGCATATATGCTTTTCACGGCTCAAATCGTTTACTCCCGAAACCGACAAGCTTATCTTGGAAATATCCCGATCTCTGTCTGAGCTCTATCAGCGGTTGCACAACCATGTTCTCCGACAAGCCCTATTTACGATTGCCATACAAATCGGTCATATGGAAGCTTGCCGCTTCTTGCTGGACACATTGGGTTCAGATCAAGCAGCTGGTGGAGTGCCCTCCCCAGCGTATCCAAGTCCCATGAATTCTACTCGACTGGTGCAGTGGCAGGGTAGAGGTCGACTCCAGTTCCTGCAGCGACTGATCAAAGTCACGACCAGCAAGCCAGATCGACTCTTCGAACTCATGAAATCAGTCATTGAAGACGGGGAGGACGGCGATCTCGACGCGTGTTTTCCACTTCTTGACACAACATTTTTCGAAGAACGACCTCAGCCAGAGGGTAAAGGCTTTCCTTGCAGCCCATGCACAAGAAAAGATCCTTGCTCACATTGTGTGTTGATCTGGAGGTCCAAAGTTTGGCCTTGAAAAAAACACAGCTGGTAGTGGAAGAGTGCCGCCGTCGTGACGTCATGGCAATTGCCCGATCGCAGGGAGTAGGTGCTCTCATCACTGCCGCACTTCGAGGACACCTGGACGTCTTTGACTACATCCAAGCCTCCTTGAACGTTAGCCCATCACATCGGAATGAGAGAGGGTTTTCAGGGTTTCACGCCCTGGCCTTGAGCGATGCTCCTATCGACTCTCGGCAGGTCATCGAGCAGTACCATCTGAATCCCGAGCAGACCCTGGATGTCTACTTGTCAGCATTTTACTATGCCTTTGGACAATCGGATTTCGAGACTTGCAACAGACTGGAGAAACACCTCGAGGATATCTCACCCGGCGGCATCAACTGGCGAGCTCATCTCTGCTCTTGAAGTACCAAGTCCTCACAAGATAGCAACCGAGATTGGACCGTCGGTGGCTGCACTTTTACCACTTAGGATGCATTCTCTGTTCAGAAACATACAAGGCATGCCAGGAGAGAGACGAAGAGCTGCTTTCCCATTGTCTGAAGCATGGTTCCGACTATATGCTGAGACGAAAAGCATCAGAATCCAGATACTTCTCCTACCGTCTGGACGCCATGCAGCTATTGGATGTAGTCATAGACGGACCCCTGCGATACTCGACGCCTGAAAGCAGCAGAAAAACCTCAGCAGTGGCATGTGCGAAGATTCTACTCAGCACGGGTCTTTGTCTTATTGGCGGAGAGACTATTGCTGCCTTGTGGTCTGGGAATTTAGAAATGGCTCAACTCATGAAGGAGGCTGACACAAGCAATGGCGGAGGCGTTTCGCCCTATGGAATGACACTGCTTGAAGCAGCGATATTCGGTGGTGACAGGGCCTGCATCGAGAGCACGTAGCAGCAAATAGGGCAGCACGTACGACCCGAGAGCCCTCTGCGCTGCAATTGCACGCTTGCCCAAAGATGCCGACCTTGCCAGAGAGAACTTCGACCGCATGCTCCAGCTCAGACCGTTGAACAGGCCAACCGACATATTCGAGACAACTGCCCTTGGAGTGGCAGCCTTTCACGACGACCTTGGCATGGTACGTGGGCTCTTGCGATCGATCGGGAAACCCTCAGCCATCTGTATCTGGCCCTCACCACGCCTCTCAGCCCATCGCACCCAGGATGGGAGGGACCATCTGTCGGATATGCGCCCTTACCTCAAACATACGATCATTGGTTGGCAGGGAGAACCACCTTTTTGGTCAGACTCCCGACGGGGACAATCTTCCCCGTTAGCGCTGAGCGTGTTTGCGAAGAATGTCGACATCGTCTCCGAACTGCTCAGCGCTGGACTACAACCTGACGGCCTGTCGATATCTATGGCCTCCCATGTGGGACATCATGAGATTCTGTCACTTCTCCTCAAACAGCAGCCAGACTTGAGGGAATGGACTCTCATGCCCGGAGTATTGGCTCGACCACCGCTTGTCTACGCAACGAAGAGGCGCGATCTCAAGCTCATGGCTCAACTATTGTCTGCCGGTGCTGGCATCAACGACGGGGGCGAGTCTCAGCATGACGAGTGGACTACTCGGACGCCACTGCAGGTTGCTGCCATCAGTGGGAACATGGAGCTGGTTGCCTTCTTGTTGGAAAGGGGCGCTGATGTTCATGCTGCGGCAGGTGCCTATCGCGGTGCCACAGCTTTACAATACGCAGCTATGTATGGGCATTTGGACGTGGTGCAGTTGCTGATCAGGCATGGCGCCAACATGGACGACCCGCCAGCTCGTATTGGCGGATATACATGCCTCGAAGCCGCAGCACAAAGATGCTCTCTGGAGGTGATGGAATTGCTGATCGACAACAGTGTTGCCGCTTATGGGCGGCATCGTTTTCGATTCATTTCGGCCGTGGCTCTCGCACAGGCCCGTGGCCACCAGGTTTTGGCACAGCATCTCATGGCCTACGGAAAATGGGATGCAGTCGACGAAAAGATTTCCAGAATCGTACTGTCCCTCTTCTACATGTACCTCGACTTGAAAAGTTCATTCCAACAGCATGAAGAATCTGAGAAGATAGCCCAGGAAATTGGGTGGGATAGAAGGCACCGCGACTTCACCATGGACCAAAGGGCGTGGCTGCAAGCCAAATGGAAGAAGTTGAAGGAGGAGCAGGACTCGCAACTTTCCGACTCTGTCGCTCCAGAGCCTGTGGTGATCGAGACTACGGGACTGCCCGACTCCATATTGCCCGAATTTGGAGTGGCCGACCCTGCCAGCATGACAGCCATTCCGGCAGTCGACATAGCTCCGAACTGGTGAGGTTTCCCTCAAGCTTCACCTGGGACACCTCTTCAGTTTTTCGAGGATTTCGGTCCTTTTGACTTCATGGATCTTGATCTTGGCAACTTGACAATGCCTCAGTGGGAGGGTGGGATCAATGGGGGCCTTGGGAGCCATACCTCTCATGCGCCATTCGAGTTTGGGAGGGTCATCCCCGATGACGAAGTCGAGGGGGCATGTTGGGTGGTCGATTGACCGTAGTTGATGGACCACTGTAGTTGATGGACCACTGTAGTTGATGGACCACTGTAGTTGATGGACCACTGTAGTTGATGGACCACTGTAGTTGATCGACTACTGCCTGGTGCCTTTGACCAAGCCCCAAGCGATCCTTGGGGGTACGATTTGTCTTAGAAAGCGGAAACATTTATTATCTAGTTCATCTGCATAGCATACTTGTCAAACTCCTCGTCTTGCAGCAGAATCTCCATCTCGGCATCGCTCAGGTTGAAGACCACCTCGATGCCACCGTAACTCTTGGGCGGCATGATGAAGCAGATACGGAAGTACTTGTTAAAGGCCCCCATGAGCGGGCGAATGGCCTCGGCACGTCCCTCGCTGGCGAATACACCTCGATCGCCAAAGCCGATGCCCGACGCCGGCATTGTCAGGAGTGACGTGACCAGCATGCGCGCCCCGGCAACCGGTGTCGCCCGCTCATCGAACCTGTCATACCCTTCGAGGCCTCGTGCCAGGGAGTACGCATCCAGTGCCGAGGACGGAGAGATGCTATCCCCCGCTGTGCGCAGGACTTGTGCCACATGAGACAACGTCGTCTCAGGAGCCGCAATGACAGGCCGCGGGAGCGTCGCCCTCGAGAGAAGGACTACGTTACCAAGATACGTTGGTGGGAGAGAAAGATGATGCCGTCCATCGACCGTCATCTCGATCCTCGAGTCACCCCCGTCGTCGACAACATCGCCAGTCGCTGCCTCCTCCGCCGCGATGCGGGCCCTCATTAGCGAGCGCCAGAGCAAGGCACACACTGCGTGGTTTCCAGATACGAGCTGACCTCCTTCAGCACATGCCCGCTTGAGAGCGGCAAAGTTGGCGGGCGAGATGTAAAACATGCGAGACTTGAGCTCGGGTTCTTTGGTCGAGGCGGCCAGCAGGCTGTCGATGGCCTTGGCCTCGCCCTTGACCTTGATAGCCAGCCGTAGGACAACCTTGCCACTCTCTTTCTTGATAGAGTGTTTCCAGCGTGCTGACTTGTTGGCGAGAGCTCCGCGACGGCCGGACTTTGTCTTGGCAACCGGGGCCTCGAGACCGACAATGTTCCATGCGGCTGGCGTGTTGATTTTCTCAAACGGTGTACCGCTCCGCTCCTCTTCCCAGAGCCGCTCGATGGCCCCGCGGTCTGCGCTGTCTGCAGGCAGAACCAGCTCACTTGCGCCGCCACCTTCGTCACCCCGTGTATGATCGGCCCAAAGCTTGAAGATAGTCACATCGGCCATGCCATCGGCAACCGAGTGAAAGATAGCAGCGCACAGCACGCAAGCGCCGGGCATAAAGTTGGCCTGTCCGATGAAGACATCGGCGCCCTTGCGTATGTCTGGTGCAAAAGGGGCCCAGAGCACTTCTTGGTCGGTAAAGGTGTCGGTCGGGAAGCCAGTCTCTCGGAGCTCGTCAATGTCGACATCGGAAGTGAGCTCATTGTACTTGAACTGCCAGGGCGCAGGGCCGTCGGCGGCTATGGGCGTGTATTGGACCTCGAGTTGGCCTGGTCTCCAGCCCGGGGTCTTTTTGGACTGCCAGAAGACCTTGCCATTCAGCCATGGGAGCTGGAGGAAGGTCTTGTGAAGGCCGCGTTGGAGCTCTGCAAAGGCCGTGGCATAGCTGGCATTTGGTTTCAGGGGGAGATAAATGGCGAATCTGGTGTAGTGGCGAGGCGGGAGATGGTCTAGAGGGCCAAGTGACAGACGCTGGACTGGGGCGGCCATTGTGACCTGTGGTATGGGCATTCTGGGCTTTCGGAAGCGTTCTTTGGTGGTCCTCGCTGGTAAACGTTCTGGACAGAACTGTAGCCAGTATCAGGCCGATGGCGAGAGCCTCAGAAACGGCCTGGCCCGAGGAACTCACTCAGGGGCAGTGGACGCCGTTTTCGCCACCCCTTGCTGCATTTCTAGATACACACCTTATCAGCACTAGGTAGGTGTTATTCGGCGATATTCCTAGGTTGGAAATATGCCAGCCCTGCTGGCCAAACTTGTCCCCGAGAAGAGCAACTAGACGCAGGCCCCGCTGTCATCCTGTCGCCTTGGTACAGACCAAGGAGCCCGGCGGCCGTCAGACTAGGCATGGCTAGATGCTCGACTCATGAATATGACGACAAGGTCATACGAGAAGGGCGCGAGTGAGTGGAATGTGATCCATCGCGCCTCGCTATGCCTGGGTGCCCCATTCCCGGCACTGTGCTGATGGATTCTTCAGTCAAGGTGGGGGAAGGAGGCGGGCTGGGCCGCGCTGGGGCCGGGGCCGGATCCTTCAGACCCCATCGACTCCATACACACTGCATGCTGATGCGTCTTCTCTCAGGCAACGATAGAGCTGGTGGGACTGAAACCGGCACTGTTGCACGCGCGATGGAGTCGTTGTTGAGGCCCCAGTCTCAGCAGGCGAGGCGTAGGCGCCCACGTCAGCGATGACTGACGATAGCGTGCCGTCCCGGCAATATTTGTGCCTGTCTGTGCCAAGTTGGCGGGCATAAACTAACACAGTAGACGGGCGCATCTGTATGTAAACGTGGCTGCCAAGAACAGATGGCTGGTGTGTATTATGCCCATGCAGACAGTGACATTATCGCTAGATGCAGATAGGTATCCAGATGTACATGGGTTTGCAATCTCTTGATCACCGCTGGAGGCGCTTCTTCTCGAAAGAGCGCAGTGGCAGGTAGAAGAGTGCGCTGCAGACGAAAGCCACGACGAAGCCGATATCTCCCGTCTTTGCCGCAATCGGTCCCGTAAACCAGACCTGACCCATGCAAGGGACAACGAGACCAAAGGACAGGACGGCAGCTCCGATGGCGGCCAGGCCACTTGGAAGAGCTGAAGCAACATCCCAGATCTCAGGATCGTAGGAAGAGGTGGTCACCGAGCGGAAGGCGACATTCTCGGCGAAGATGATGCCGACAAAGGATGCTGACCAGTACCCGATGAGAGCAACAAGATGCTCAATATTGAGGAAGAAGTTCTCGACAGCCTTGATCGCCAGGGGGATGACGATGGCGGTGGTGACTACCGAATAGACGTAGCGGGGGACGCGCAGCGGCATGATCATCTGGAAATTCAGGGAGATCGCGTACATGGTGCTCGACATGTTGGCCAAGAGGCTCAAAGCGAGGACGACCAGTAGGAATTTACCGAAGCCATGGATGGGGGCGAGCATGGCACCGAGAATGCCGCCGATTTGGTTGGTGGCAAGGGCTTCCTCCCAGCCAGGCACATTGGGAATGGCACCCCCGATGGCGGCGCCCAGAGTCATCAGTAGCACTGTCGGAACCAACAGACCGAGGTAGCTGTACACGAAGATACGGGTTCTGGGAGTGTCAGCTGAATGATTCGTAGGAGGTTCCATTCGGCAGGTGACTCACGATGCCAGCTTGGCGGAGGGGCTGAAGTAGGTGGTCAGGTCGGAGGCGATGCCGGCCCAGGGGATCAGGTAAGAAGCGATGATGCCGCCGAAGCTGAGAACTTGGGCAGGACCAGGGGGCGGTGGCACGGACTGAAGCCTCAGCTGGGGAGCACCGCATCCGACTGTGATCATGACGGCAACGATGGCGGGAACCCATGCATATGTCTCGAAGAAGTGCAGGATGTGGAAACCCCAGAAGGACACAAAGAGAGCCAGAAGAGCGGCGATGACGATGCCGACAGTGGGCGATAGCGAGCCCGAGGCAGCGGCGGAGAAGCATTCGCCTCCGATGACGCAGATGATGATGAGGAAGGAGGTCAACGTCGCGAGGTTGAGGAGGACGGGCACGGTGACGAGCCAGCGGCTGAGAGGTCTGTCAGTGACATGCAGCAGGAAAGTTCCAGTCATGTTTGTACGCACCCAAAGCTGTAACGAGCCTGAACCATCTGGCGCATTCCCGTCTTTGGGCCCAGAGTTGAGAAGTACGCTGGCGGAAGTGTGCACAAGAGACTGAAGGTGAGGATGACGATGGCCGAGTCGCGCAGGCTCAACCCGCAAACGACAGGGCCGAGCATGCCAAAGGTGATGCTTCGAGATGTCAGCAAAACATACAGAAAAAAAGACCCAGTCGGGAAGTTCTTACGCTAGAATGTTGGTGTTTGTCGAGAACCACACGGTAAACACATTGAAGTATCGGGTCGACGTCCGCTTCTCCAGAGGCACAGGCTGAATACCCTGCGTCTCGACACGACTGGACGCCCACAGCGCAGCGAGGTAGCCTTTGAAACCTCCTCTCTTCTCGTCATCCCCTGACTCGTCGGACATGACGGCTGGCGGTTGGAGTTCTTTGGACATGATGGCGGACGACCGGAACCAGGCAGAAAGACTTGTGAGTATCGTGACTGCAGACTGCAGAAGGTGAAAAAAGTCCTGATAGCAATGGGGTGAAGGGTCTGAGTCAACTAACTGGCCATTCCTAGTGGTAGTGGCGCGGGTGGATGTTGGTGGTGGGTCGCTATATATTGCTACCGAGGGCTAACAGACCCAAAGGTGGGCTCTTGAACTTTTTACACTGGGGAATGAGAAGATCCTCCTCCTCCTCACACATTCTGGACTCCGGAACGGGCTTCCATCTTGGACGAGAGGCATAGTCCAGACTATCGTTCATGGTCCCGCCAAGTCGCGCCCAGGCTGATATCAGCTCCTGATGCCAGGCCCGAGTCTTGCTTCAACCATACACCCCCTTAGAAGCGACACCCCTCGGAAGGATTTCCCCCTCAGACGACCCACGGTCAGAAAACGGCAAATAATGACCTCAAGTGCCGTCCGCCCGTCCGTCCGTCCGTCCCGCCGTCAGTCAGACGTTCTTTGCCCCCGGCCCCCAGACAACCAAAGGTCCTGCCTGTCCTGTGTTGTGATCGGCCGATGGACATAGTCGAACCATGCACACGCAGCCACCCTTGTCTAACCCCTGCCTGCAGAGTCCTGGACCCGCAGACACCCTCGATGCCATCTCGGCGGTTTTGCTTCCCGTTGGGATTCGGGGTGGGTGCTGGCATATCAGATGCGGTAGCCGTGTCTCCGCTGAGATCCTACGGACTCGCATCCCAAAGTCCTGGTCTGACAGACACGCCTCCAACGCAGAGACTATCTCCATTGGTCCGCTCGGTCTGTGGCATCCACGAATGTTGTAACCTTGATAGGAGATAACCACCTCGTTCGGGTCGGGTACCTCGTGTCGTGAGGTATCTTTTGGAGCAATATGTCCCTTGGTACCTGGAGGTACAAGAGTAGCCGCGCTTAGCTGGACTTTGAGGTGGGTATGGCTCTGGTATGACTGTGGCATAATCTCCATCGGATATCTGCCAATCCCGAGTTAACGTGCCTGAGGCGATCCAGAGTCCTTGGCATAGGAGCGCGTAGCTCAAGAGCGTCTGACTTGTCGATTCAGACAGACATTTGTCCGGGACCTGCTCGTCTCCCGCTTTCGAGCCGAAAGTCTGTTCTGTTGCACCCCATCTTTGATTTCGTTTCCAAGTCTGTCATACACCACACAGTCAATCAAAGCCATGGCGTCCACACTGTCCCAGGACACGGTCCAGTCCGGGTCCAATCCCAAGCTCGAGGCCTTTTACAGCGACTCCCAAACCATCTTCTGGTTCGACGGTGTTCTCGGTGGGGCCCGGCACTTTGGCTACTACGAGCCTGGCACAAAGTCGCCATTCCCTATCAAAAAGTCACTGCTGCGCATGGAAGAGGAGCTCTTCAAGGCTCTGCGGCTGCCAACGGGATCCCGCCTCCTCGACGCCGGCTGCGGTGCCGGCCATGTTTCCGCGTACATGGCCTCAAAGGGCATGATTGTTACAGCCATTGATGTGATTCCCCGTCATATCGAGCTGTCCAAGAAGACGCAAGCTCGGCTCGCTGCAGTGGATGCTCCGGGATCGATCGAGAGAGTGTTGCAGCTCGACTATCACCACCTCGAGGAGCTTGGCTTGGGCCAGAACCTTCTTGACGGCGTCTACACCATTGAGGCGCTCGTGCATGCCGAAGACGCAGCAACGGTGCTCGCGGGGTTTTACGCCTCCCTCCGGCCAGGCGGTAGGGTAGTCTTGCACGAGTATGAGCAGGATGTCGTTGACGAGACGGAGCTCGCAGCCATGGCCGTCGTCAACGAGGGCTTCAGCATGCCGATGCACGACGTCAGCCGCCCAGGAGCGCTGAAGACGCTTCTCGAGGGCGCGGGCTTCCGCGATGTCGAGGTTCGCGATCTTAGCGAAAACGTTCGGCCCATGACACGGATGAACTACGCCATCTCCGTCCTGCCGTATTCGCTGTTGAGCCCGCAGAGGCTCGCTCGACACAGCGTGAGTGCCGTTGCTGGAGTGCAGCTGCATCGGAATCTGCGCCAGGGACGGTGGAAGTATTTGCAGGTCTCTGCGACGAAGCCGGAATTTGGGGAAGGCGTAGGAGGTAGTGTCTAGGGAGAGCCAGCTGTCGGATTGCATCAGCACCAGCTGAAGTCATTCTAGGCTCCATGGCTGTTTATAATTTACTGGTTGATAGAGAAGAGTGACTTTCATGAGTCGATTCAGAGTGTGTTGGCTCGAACACCACGCAAATTCTGCGAAGGCTGTCTGAAAGCATTTGTATTTCCCAAGGCACTGAGGTGTCGACCATGTCACAAGGGCAAGAAAATGATAGGAGAAGTACAGAGGGGTACACTTTTGTTCTGGGTGGCTGTATTGGAGGAGGCAAGCACGAAGATGGCACCTTCCCTAGCACCTCATGGGGGGCACACCCTCGAAAATCCCAACTACCCAAGTCCATCAACCTCAACTCGACGTCTACCACGACAGCACCGACCCAAAGCTCAGAAAACCGAATACCTACGAAGACGCCGCTGCGGGCTGCCCCTGAGGCATTTGCTCACCCTTCTTCTCCTGCGCCGAACCCCCCTCAAGTCCCCACTCCGTGTTGTGCTCGCTCGTCAGTTCAAGATTCTTCATCAAAATGCACAACAAGAAGCCGACGCCGCAAAAGGCAATCGATATCTGCCACACAAGACGCAGCGACGCCGTGTAAATGTTCAGCAGCGCCAAAAACACAGCTGGAATCTGTTCGAAGGTGTTCATGAATCTTGCAGTCGCGTGCTCAAAAGCACCGCCACGAACAAGCAACCCACGAACTTCTTCGGGCAGCGAAACCGCCAGTTCCTCAGCTCTCGTGTTGAAGACGGCTGCCGGGATCGTGGTGCCCCAGATACTGCCCAGGTTGCGGATGAAGATCCAGACGGCGGACGCTGTGGCGACATCTGCCTCGTCCAGACTTGCCAGGATGGCAGGCAGCTGTGTCGTGAAAATCACGCCAAGGCCAAAACCAAAGACCATCTGGAATCCCACCCAGTGGCCAGTCGAGGACTCCGCGTCGAGGAGTGTCAACAGCCCAGCACCGACGGCCATGACCCCCCAGCCGACAAATTGCCAGACGAGACACCTCCCGGTCTTCGATGTGAAGAAGCCCGCGACGAAGCCCGCCGGTGCGCTGGCCAGGATGAGCGGCAAGATCATGACAGCCGAGCGCAGCGGCAGGGCGCCTTTGACAGCCTGGAAGTACACGGGCAAGAAGTATCCAGTCCAGAAGAGCATCATGGCGTGGAAGAAGCTCGTCGCGTAGCCACCCACGGCGGTACGGTTGCGAAACAGCCTCGGCGGCATTGTTCTGCTGTCCGCAGGCAGCCATGGCCCAGCCTCGAAGGCGGCAAAGGCGACCAGACCCAAGCATCCAAGCACCAACGGTACGATAGTTCTCCACGACGACCAAGGATTCTTGTTTCCGGCGTATGTGAGCGACAGGAGAAGCGACACAACGGCGAGAATCAGAATGACGTTTCCGATCCAGTCGACTTGGGCGAGGCGACGCCAGAACGTCTGGCCCTTGTTGGGATTTCGCAGCTTCAGCATGACCATAGGCACCGCAGCGAGTCCAGCGATGGGAAGGTTGAGGTAGAAGATCCACCGCCATGCACCTGCCTCGGCGAGCGCGCCGCCGACCACAGGAGCGACGAGGGTGCCCGTGCCCCAGCATGCCGTCAAGATACCAACATACATGGCTCGCTCTCGCAAACTGACCAAGTCGCAGATGAGGATCTCGGGCATGACAACGCACCCCGCGCCACCGACGCCCTGTATGGTTCGACCAACGAGTAGCTGTTCAGTGCTTTTGGCTGTTGCCGAGATGACGCTGCCGAGGGCGAACGCGCCGATGGCCAGCAATGTAAGGCTCTTGCGACCAAAAATGTCGGCTGCCTGGCCAAAGATGGGCCCGCACGCCGTCATAGCTAGAAGGTATGTGTTGACGATCCAGAGATAGAGAGGACCCGAGTTGAGCTCAGCGGCCACAGTCGGAAGGGCCGTCGAGAGGACTGAGGAATCGAGGGCGGCAAGGAACTGGCAGAGGGCGATGGACACGAGAAGAACCCAGAAATGAAGGCCTTTTTTCCTTGGGGGGCTGTCGACAGCGGCATCTTGGTTGTTGCTGAGCACACCCGAAGCCTGTCGCGGTTCTGTCTCTTCGGTGCCCATGTTGTATGACTTTTGAGGCTGTGGCTGACTTTGGTGTTTGACCATCTGCGATATGCCGTGATGGCGTTGATGGAACGATGACAGACTCGACAAGCTCGACCGTTACAGCGACCGGAAACCGAAACGACAAACACAACCCAGGTGTTCCGTCACCTGCCGGGAGTGGCACACTTTCACTGCACAAACATCGGGCGACGTCGGGAAAATAGGGGCAGGGGTCAAAAAAGGGGGGCTCGCACCGGTTCGCGCTGACAACAGGCTGACAGGCACCACATCGTGGCAAACCTGAACGGCTACCCCGCGGTCTCGGACGCACTTCCTGCCAGGATCCTCGTTTGTTGAGTTTTGGTGGATTCTCTTAACCAAGCGAATCGGCCAACCATAGTTTCCAGCTTCTTTGGGTGCTTGGGGAGAAGTCGTGTACCTGCTTGTACTTGTCCAGCCCGAGTACATCGCCCCCATCACCCGCCTCCGCCAAGCCATATTCCACCCTGATCGTTCGATGTTTATGCAGAATCCACTTACAAGCACACAGTTCGCACACAGTTCATGCGATGAGCATATTTCGCCGGCAGGCAGTGAGAGTCCCCAGACCCTCTTCCTGGCTGGAGGATCACACCCCTGGCGAGTGCTGCTCCTTTGCCGGCTGATACCCACCACACTGTCACCATGCAGCGGGCCCGCCCGCCCGGATGTTTGCCCGGTCCACTAAATGGACTCTGATCCTGGCTCATCGTGCCACCAACACAGCTGCCGAGCGGGTACCATCATCCGCGCGTCTACTCGAAGGATTCCCTAGAGGCGGGCTCGCGCAGCCTATGTTATTGCTACCGCAGCATGCGGAAATACGGGTCAAGACAAGAGGTCGACCGCTACAGTTATTCGACCGCTGCAGTTATTCGACCGCTGCAGTTATTCGACCGCTGCAGTTATTCGACCGCTGCAGTTATTCGACCGCTATGACCACCGTAAGTCACTAGGTAGAAGTTGCCTACTAACATCAGAAACGACGGAGTAGAAAGGTCCATATTTTTCGCAGGCTGCGGTAGTAGAACCGTGAGCTGTGCAAGCCCGCCTCACTCCCTACTGCAACGACGCGTGGGCTTGGCGTTCCTAGACTATCGACGGAATCAGAGATGCCCTCAATGTCGGCCGAGGTGCTCCTTGGTCCCGAGATCCGGACGTCTTCCGGATCAGGCAGACATCGTGTGTTGAGGGTGTGGTGGCTCAGAACTTTGGTCGCTGCCTCGGGCCAATTGTGGGCGACGACGCACCTCTACGCCAGGGGCAGGTCCACCAGTGGACGTCTCAAAACGCATCAGGATGGGCGTCTGCCTAGGAAGTGAACATGCTCGGGGGCATCGCGGTGCCTTGGAAGCCCGATGAGGCACTTTCCTGGAGCCAGAATGTCAGCTGGACGGACGATACGCGATGAGAGGCCCATCCTCTGCACCAGCCCCTGACCCCTGAGATGGAGTCAAGAGGGTGGCGGTATCCTACCGACGTGGTATCTGCCTCTGAGACCATGGATGCTGCAGATGACAGGTTGCTGACAGATTCGAGCAGCGTCTGGTCATCCTCTTGCCCGTCTAGTCAGTCTGTTGGACTGGCAAGTATCGGCCAACACGCGCGGCTCGCTTCCGACACGGTAGGCGCGCTATCTTCGATGCCTCGACAGTAGATGCCACAAAACTTCAGTCCTTCCCCGGAAATCTGGCCATTGTTAGCCATCACCTCTGCAAATTCTTTCCTCTTACTCACATTATCCCCTTGTTCATTATGCCATCCATCAGTGACATGCCCGTGGCCGGTGACAAGCCGGCCGAGGCGACGAAGCCCGCGAGGCCCATTGCTGTCATTGGCATGAGCTGCCGCTTTGGTGGAGGTGTGACTTCTGCCTCGAAGCTCTGGGAGCTTTGTGCCTCCGGGAGTGATGGCTGGTCACCTTTCCCTGCGGAGCGCTTCCAGACGAGAAACACCAAGGCGAGTTGACCATTCTGCTCACGGCACATTAGACATCCCTTCTGACACATGCGCAGGACTTCCCCGCAGGAGGATACTTCCTCAAGGAGGACATTTCGCTCTTTGATGCCGCCTTCTTCAACTTTTCGGCCGACGTCGCCAGTGTAAGTCGCCGCTCGCCTCAGTGCTTCCCAGGGGCGTTTGACACTGACCATCCATAGAGCATGGATCCCCAAATCAGGCTTTCTCTCGAGTCCGTCTACGAGGCCACTGAGCAAGGTCAGCCAAATAATCCCACGTCTTGTAGTACAGCATCCCCTGACTTGGCCTCCAGCTGGCATCCCTATCAACCAGTTCGCCGGTTCCAGGACGTCCGTCTTCGCAGGCACTTACGCCAAAGACTTTTACGATTTGCAGATGCGGGACCCGGAGACCCTCCCCATCTCTTTCATCACTGGCAACGGCACCGCCATGCTGGCTAACCGCATCTCTCACTTTTACGATCTGCGCGGCCCCAGCGTCACCATTGACACTGGCTGCTCTTCTGGTCTTACTGCCGTCCACCAGGCATGCCAGTCAATCTACGCCGGCGACGCAGATGTTGCCATTGCTGGCGGTTCCGAGGTTATGCTGAACCGCGAGATGGTGGCGGTTATGGCCGCGCAAGGGTAAGTGTCTGGTCATGGTTCTCGACATGCATCCTCTTTCTGACTTTTGCTCGCAGCGTCCTCGGTCCTGAAGGCAAGTGCTTCGCCTGGGATGACAGGGCCCATGGCTATGGCCGTGGCGAGGGTGTCGCCACCCTTATCTTGAAGCCTCTCGATGACGCCCTGCGTGACGGCAACAACGTCCACGCCGTCATTAGACAGATCGGTGTCAACCAGGACGGCAAGACCACAACCATCACATCGCCCTCGATGGAGGCCCAGAGGACCCTCATCCGCGAGTGCTATGCGCGCGCCGGCTTCGATATGGCCCAGACTGGCTATGTCGAGGCACACATGACCGGCACAGCAGTCGGCGACCCCATCGAGGCGGAGGCCATCGCCCAGACCTTTGGGCAGAGCCGCCCAGCGGGTGAGCCCGTCTACGTCGGCTCAGTGAAGACAAATGTCGGCCATACGGAACCCGTCAGCGGTATTGCTGCTGTCATCAAGACCATTTTCTCCCTCAAGAACGCAAAGATCGCCCCCAACCTCAACTACATCACCAACAACCCTAAGATTCCGGTCAACGAGTGGAACGTTGCCGTGCCCACAAGCCTGATGGACTGGCCCAAGGGCAAGCCCCTGAGGGCATCGGTCAACAACTTCGGGCGAGTACTACAGACAATGTCGTTAGTAAAGGTCTCTCACTGACGCATCTTACCTCAGATACGGCGGATCCAACAGCCATGTCATCCTTGAGAGCAGCACCCTCCATATGGCCCAGGATCAGGTCGTCACTGGCCCCACAGAGGGCAGCGAGGATCGCAGCCTTGTCTACCTCCTCAGCGCAAAGGACGCGGCAGCAGCGCAAGGAATGATCTCCAACTATGCCGACTACCTCAATAATGTCCTCAAGACAGGGGCCGAAGAGGGTGCTCAGCCTGACCAGAAGCTCGCCCTCACCTCGGAAAGCCTCGCCTACACCCTCTCGGAGAGGCGCTCGCGCTTCCCCTGCGTGGCCGCCATCCGTGCCAGCAGCCTCAACGAGCTCGTCGCCAAGCTCGAGCAGGTCAAGGCTGGCGCAAAGCCTGCACATGGCACGAAGCAGCCCCGCATCGGCTTTGTCTTCAACGGCCAGGGCGCTCAGTGGCACGCCATGGGGCGCGAGCTCTTCACGTCGTACTCCGTCTTCGCTGCCTCGGTCGACGAGGCCGATCGCATCCTCCGCGAAGACTATGGCGCCACCTGGTCGTTGCGCGAGGAGCTGCATCGGGATGACAAGACGACCCGCGTCCACGAGACGAACATCAGCCAGCCCATCAACGTGGCTCTCCAGCTGTGTCTTGTTGAACTCCTCACTGCCTGGGGTGTCTTTCCCTCTGCTGTCACCAGCCACTCGAGCGGCGAGATTGCTGCCGCCTACTCGGCGGGTATCCTGTCCTTCCGTCAGGCTCTGGGCGTCGTCTACCACCGTGGCAGACTTGCGCTGGAGTACCAGGAGCGCCTTGCTCTGGCAGGCGGCATGGTGGCTGCCGGCCTGGGTGCCGAGGCAGCCAAGGCCTACCTGGTCGATACACCTGGAGTTGTTGTCGCCTGCACCAACAGCGCCGACAGCGTGACCCTGTCCGGAGACCTCGATGCTCTGGAGAAGGTCGCGACTCGTCTTGAGGGTGACGGCATCTTTGCAAGGAAGCTCAAGGTTCCGCTTGCGTACCACTCCCACCACATGCAGCACATGGCCCAGGCATACACCGAGGCCCTTGCAACCATTCTCCCTGGCGAGGGAAGCGATGTTCAGCCCCGTCAGAACGTCGTCTTTTCCTCGCCCGTCGTTGGTCAGGGTTTGGAGGATGCGGCTGCCGCTCTCAACTCTCCTGAGCATTGGGTGCGCAACTTGGTGAGCCCCGTCCTGTTCTCTGAGGCATTCGAGAACATGATCAGCTCCGTCGACGTTCTCTTGGAGATTGGCGCCCACAGCACCTTGTCTGGCCCCATTCGATCTATTCTCGGCACCAGGAACCTGCCGTACGCGTCGTGCCTCAAGCGAAACACGGACGCCACGACGACCGTCCAAGAGGCAGCGTGCGAGCTCCTCCGCCAGGGCTACCCCGTCTCCCTGAGCGGTGTCAACCTCTACGAGGCGCCATCTTCTGGTCGATACCCATTTATCGAGGACCTGCCTTCCTATGCGTGGAACCACGCCACGTCTTACTGGATCGAGCCCCGCGCGAGTCGCGAGAACCGCTTCGACAAGACACGGCCGCACGAGCTGCTTGGAACGCCAGTCCATGGAGGCGATGGCTCTACGTTCGCCTGGCGCAACTTCCTGCGCGTGAGCGAGATTTCTTGGCTAACCGACCACCGCGTCGAGTCGCGCGTGGTACTTCCCGGTGCCGCCTACGTGGCCATGGCCATCGAGGCGGCTCGCCTTCTGACGAGCACGTCTGAGGACCTAGTCCGAGGCTACCGCCTGAGGGACGTTGACATCATGAACGCCCTCACCATTCCCGAGTCATCTGCAGGCGTTGAAGTCATGCTCGTCCTTCGTCCCTGCAGCGAGAAGGAGCTTGACCACAAGGGCTGGTATGACTTTGAGCTCTCCTCGCTTGCTGCCGGCGCTGGCTCCGATGCCTGGGTCACCCACTGCAAGGGGGCTGTGGCTGTGGAAATGTCCAATGCCGTCAGAGCAGCCACGGCCACCACCGAGGCGAAGCCTGACGAGACGTCCTTCTTTGACGAGAAGGCTCCGTCCGCTGTCAGACAGGTCGACATTGAGGCCTTTTTCGAGAGCCTCCGTGATGTGGGCCTGTATCACGGTCCCGTCTTCCAAAACTTCATCGACAGCCGCGCCTCCGGGTCTCGTGCCATCACCAATCTCGCGGTGAGCCGTGCGGCCGAGGAGGCCCAGGACTATGTCCTTCACCCCGCCACGCTCGACTCCATCATTCAGGCCGCATATGTCGACGTCGCCCAGCTCCAGCAGGACAGCGGCACGATGATGCTCCCCCGTTCCATCCGCTCCATGTTCGTTCCCAGGAGCCTCAAGAGGCAGGCGGGGGAGAAGCTGCAGGCCCTGACGCATCTTGTCAAGTCGGACAAGCACGGCTCCACCACCGACATTAGTGTCCTGAACGCTGGCAAGGATGACAACGACAAGGTGGCCGGCTCGTCCGACTTTGTGCAGATCAAGGGCTTCTACGTCCAAGCTGTGGAAAGAGGGTTCGGTGGCGACAACAAGGGCCCACGCGTCTGCTTCAAGAGCCGCTGGGAGCTCGACATCCTCAACGGCCTTCCCGATGCCATCCGCGAGGCCATGCCCGTTCCTGCAGGTCCCGCGGACGTGGACATGATGACCAAGTGCACCAAAGCGTCTTACTACCTCATCTGCGACGCTCTAGCAGCCCTCGCTTCCGATAACGAAGAAGCTGTCGAAGCTCGCGAATGGCACCACAAGCGCTACGTCACCTGGATGGGCGACATTGTCAATCAAGGCAAGCGCGGCGAACTTGGCCCCGGAAGCCGAGTCTGGCACAAGGCCAGCAGGGGCATGAAGCAGATGCTCCTCGACGAGTTGGCCCAGGGAACTCCCACCACGCGCCTCCTCTGCCGTGTCGGCGCCAAGCTGCCCGAGATTGTCCGGGGCGAGATCACCCCTCTGGAGCTCATGATGGCCGACAACCTTCTCAACGACTTTTACATGGACGTGCCGGCCTTCCAGAGGCTGTACAGCCACCTCCACAAGGTTGTCGATCTTTTCGCCGTCAAACGCCCTGGGGCTCGTGTCCTCGAGATTGGTGCTGGCACAGGCGGTGCCAGTGGTGTCGTGTTGGAGGCCTTTGCCGCCCGCGCGGATGAGGGCATGGGAGGCAGCCTTCTCGGCCACTACACCTACACCGACATTTCTTCCGGTTTCTTCGAGGCTGCCCGGCAAAAGTTCACAGCCTGGACCCCGTCCATGGACTTCACCAAGCTGGACATTGGGTCGGACCCTGAATCGCAGGGTATCGAGTTGGGCTCATACGACTTTGTCGTGGCATCTGCCGTCCTCCACGCCACCAAGTCTCTCGCCACGACCATGTCGAATGTCAGGAAGCTCCTCAAGCCTGACGGCAAGCTCATCATGCTGGAGCAGACGCGCGATGACCTCGAGGCGCAGGTCATTTTCGGGACCACGCCGGGTTGGTGGCTCGGCGAAGAGCCGTACAGGCAGTCGAGTCCCCTCGCCACCCTTGAGACATGGGACGCCGTCTTGAAGGAGACGGGTTTCAGCGGCATCGACTTTGAGGTGCCTGATCTGAGTGACAAGGACCTCCGATCCGCGAGTGTTATCGTCAGCAGCAACAAGGGCTCGAAGGTCGACGTCGCAGGGCCTATCAGCGGCGGTATTTCCATTGTCCATACCGGCACCGCACCACCAGAGGAGTGGTTGACACGTCTTGTCCAGGCAATCGTCGATGCCACTGGTTCCGAGCCCCAGGTCCAGAGCCTGGCCGAGGCTCAGGTGGACAGCAGGCTGTGCATCTTCACCGGCGAGATAGGCACACCGTTCTTGTCGACGATGGACAGTGCTTCTTTCGAGCAGATCCGCCGTCTGCTCGTGACCTGCCGCGGCATCCTGTGGCTCAGCAGCAGCGGTGCCGGCAACAACCAAGACCAGAAGCCTCTGTACGCCCAGTCCGTTGGCCTACTGAGGACGCTGCGCAGTGAAGATCAGACCCAGCACTGCGTGCACCTGGACTTTGAGCAGCAGCCATGGAACGTCGATCAGGTCCGTTTCATCACCCACGTCCTGACGCAAGAGTTCAGTGACGCCGCCGACCCCTTCCAAGCGGAGAGCGAGTACAAGGTCATTGACGGGGAGCTGCACATGTCCCGCGTCTACTATGACGCGAAGGCTGATGACGCGGCGAGCAAGACAGTCGTTGCTGCTCGGTCTGAGATGCAGCCAATCGACCAGCCTGGCCGTGTGCTTGACTGGGAGAGCGGCAAGACGGGTGTTTTGAGCGAAGCCTACTTCACCGACGACTTCCGATTCTCCGAGGGCCTCGAGAGCGGCATGATCGAGGTCGAGCCCAAGGCGTTTGGTCTCAACTTCCGCGACGTCATGGTGGCGCTGGGTCAGGTCGCTGAAGACGGCCTCGTCTACTCGGAGATGTGCGGTGTCGTCAGCCGCCTTGGCCCTGATACGGAAAACTCAGGCCTCCAAGTTGGTGACCGGGTCTGTGGTGCCGGCTGGGGCCATATCACCAACTGCGTCAGAACCGGATGGGAGGACGTCGCTAAGATCCCCGACAACATCTCCTTCGAAGAGGCTGCGTCGGTGCCGACCATCTACATCACCGTCTTCCACTCGCTGGTCAACATTGCGCGCCTTGCAAAGGACGAGTCGATCCTAATCCACGCCGGTACTGGCGGCGTTGGTCAGGCCGCCATCATGCTGGCGAAGCACCTGGGCGCCGTCATCTACGTGACGTGCAGCACGGAGGAGAAGCGCGACATGCTCATCGAAAAGTATCAGATCGATCCGTCGCACATCTTTTCGAGCCGTGACCCAAGCTTCGCGCCCGCTGTCATGACGGCGACAGCAGGCAAGGGCGTCGATGTTCTCCTCAACTGTCTCGCCGGGCCTCTCCTCAAGGCCGGCTGGGAGTGCATGGCGCGGTTCGGACGCTTCGTCGAGATTGGCAAGGTCGACATGCAGAACGGCCGGCACCTGGACATGACTCCTTTCAGCAGGTGTGCCACCATCTCGGGCGTCGACATCCTGTCCTTGGCTGCGTACAAGAAGGACGTCTACCGGGCTGCTCTCGAGGCGTCTCTTCGACTCATCTCCGAGGGCATCGTCAAGACGGTGTCGCCACTCCACGTCTACAGCATTGCGGAGATGGAGAAGCCTCTGCGCCAGCTGCAGCATGGCACGCACATGGGCAAGTTCGTTGTTGTCCCGACACCGGATGCGCAGGTCAAGGTTGTGACGCAGCCTCGTCCTGTGCGTCTTGACCCGCAAAGCACATACATGGTCGTGGGCGGCGTGACCGGCATCGGTCGGGCTGTTGCAGAGTGGATAGCACAGAAGGGTGCCCGCAACATTGTCGTCACCTCGCGCAATGCCGAAAGACACCCAGACACGCCGTCTTTGGTGCAGTCGCTTGGAGCAGACGGCTGCAAGGTGCTTGTTCGCAACTGCGACGTCGCCGACGAGGCGAGCCTGCTCGGCCTAATCAGTGGATGCGAGCAGGCAGGGCTGCCCCCTATCAAGGGCGTTCTGACAACGGCCATGGTACTCGATGACACGGTCATTGAGCGTATGGCGTTTGAGCAGTGGCAACATGCGGTCCTTCCCAAGGTCGCAGGAACCATGAACCTCCACAGGCATCTGCCTGACCTGACCTTCTTCATCATGATGAGCTCAACGGCCGGTATTTTTGGCAGCCCATCTCAGGCCAACTACAACGCCGGAAACGCATATCAGGATGCTCTCGCGCGCTTCCGTACGGCTCGTGGACTGCCAGCAGTTTCTATTGACCTGGGCATCGTCGAGAGTGTCGGCTTCGTGGCCGAGGCGTCTGACGACAAGAAGCAGATCATTGAGACCTCGCTCAGGAACGGAGGCGTTGGTGCTCCCCTTGCCCTGGACCACCTGCTGCGACTGGTCGAAGATTCTGTGCGCCATCCTCTGCGGGCGTCCCCCGATGACAGCCAAATCGTTACGTGCCTCGCGAGCTGGGATGACATGCCGGCCGATTCCACGCTTCGGCGCGACAGACGCTTCGGCACTCTGCGCCTGGCGAGGTCTCTCCGCAAGGTCGACGCGCCCGGCGGCGCTGGCGGTGACGAGGACGAGAACTCATCGTTTGCGCTGACGCAGAAGCTGTGCAGCCCGAGTGTGGGAGGTGTCGCGGGAGCCGCCTCGGTCATTGCAGATGCGCTTGCGGCCAAGATGGCGGACGTCTTCCACCTCGTGTCCAACGAGATTGACAGGGCCATGCCCATGAGCCATTATGGTGTCGATTCGCTGGTTGCTGTCGAGCTGCGCAACTGGCTAGGTACGGCGGCCAAAAGCAAGGTCAGCGTGTTTGAGATTCTGCAGACGCCGTCGCTGGTCGAGTTTGCGGCCTTGGTGGCGGGAAGAAGCGAGCTGTTAAAGACGGCATGACGAAAGGATAGATAGACTGGTTTGAAGTATTGTAGAATAATTTGCATTTGAATGTCGCACGCTGGAGTTGCTTTGCTTTGCTGGCTGGAACATCCAGGGATTCGAGGTGCTCACAGCATTCAGCCAGGAGATGCCTGCTTGTCGCCGAGCCTAGATCCGATAGCGGCTGAAAAGACAATGATGGGGTCTTCGAATCATACTGATTTCCCCGTCTGTCCTGTCATCGTGTCGGAGGAAGCAAACAGAAGTTGGAAGTGACGTTGGGCATGGGCAGAAAGGCAACCACTGGGCTGCGATGTCTGGTGGGCTGACATAATTTAAAGCGGCTGCGCCGCTAGACTGTGCTTGCCGACACGTCGATCTCCACTTGAGCTTCTCCATCCTTGTCTTAGCCCAGACTCGAAGACAAGACCAGGGCCTCGACCTCTTCAGACCTCCAGATCGGCGTCTCGACCTCCTTGGAAACCCTGGACGCTTGCCCGTACATAATCTCAAACCCTGCCCACCCATCTGCTTCGGCCACATCTGTCAACGTCCACCGGCAGTGCTAGTGGGAGGTTCGCTTCCTTCTTTAGACCTCGCCGTACACCTATCACCCCTTCGAGACGGCATCATCTATCGCCCAACATGACCGACGATACCCTGTCGCCTCCACAGCGAGTCGGCACCATTGACCCTGGTGCCAAAGACCTGGGTATGTCCAGCCTTGCCCTCTCCCTTCTTCATATGCTGATACAGTCCCACGCAGCCGAGTCGTCCGAGTCCGAAGACCACTACTCCGATGCCCAGTCTGCGCCCCAGTCTCCTATCCCCAAGACCCGCGTCGAGAGGGTCGACACCGAGCCCTCCTACGGCGAAGTCCCCGGCACCGAGGCATACAGCAAGCGCGTAGAAGATGCCGAGCCCGATGAGATTGCCATCATCCAGGACCCCGAGTCCGCCGACGAGACGGCCTCTGCCTCTGCCGACACCTCGACGCCCACCGGCCAGCCCATCCCCAAGACGGTCGTGGAGGAATCCTCGGGCACCGTGGGAGCGCACTCTGAGGAGTTCCTGGAGAAGCGCAAGGCTGATGCTGAGGCTGATGAGGTAGTCAAGGCGGAGGAGCAGGGCGGCAAGAACACCGGTACGGACTGAACTGCAGTAGCCATTGCTGTGCTTTTTTCCTAAATGACATCATATTGACCTGCTGCACCGTAGACTCCCCTGTGCTGTCTAGCGCTGCTTCGCCAAAAGATGAGGTTGAGGAACTGCCTGCCGTGACCGAGGCGGAGGCGGAGAATGCGGAGGATACAACAAAGGAGATCGATACCCAAGCATCGTCTGATGCCGAAGAGGATGACCCCACAACCGAGAAAGAGGATGATGTTCAGCCCACTCCCCAGGTGGTGGTCCAAGATACGGACAAGGACACGACGGAGGCCGACGACAAGGTCATCCCAGGAAGCTTCGCTGAACCCGCCGACGAATATGACGAGGATGAGGACGGTGACGAAGACTTTGGCGACGATTTTGACGATTTCGAGGAGGGAGGAGACGATGCCGACTTTGATGACTTTGAAGACGGTTTCCAGCAGGCCGAGGCTGAGGCACCGCCTGCGCCAGCCGCGGCGCCAGTCATGCCTCCCTCGACGCTTCCCTTTGTAAGCCAGCCTGTGTCTTCCATCGTTTGACAACTGCTTACCCGTCCCTAGGCCATCCCCGACTTTGAGGGTCTTGATAGCGAAGATATCTTCGATGTCGCGGATCCGTACCTCAACTCCCTGTTCCCACCCGACGAACTCAACCTTACCACCCTCCCGCCACTCTCCAAAGAAAACACCATCTTCTTCACACCCAGAAGCGCCTCGCTGTGGTCACAGCTTGTGGCGCCTCCTCCACTGGCACCGCCTGACTGGATCCGCTCCCGCATCCGTCGCCTGTTCCTCGTCTCGCTAGGTGTTCCTGTCGACCTCGACGAGATTCTCCCGGCATCAAAGCAGAAGAAGCTCGTTCTGCCGTCGCTACACCGCGGAACCTCCGGATCGCGGCGTACATCGACTGACTCACGCTCCGTTTCTCGCCTCCGCCAAACCGAGGCTAACGCCTCATCCACCAGCCTCGACTCCAAGGGCAACGCGAAGCCTCCGGGCGTAAGCAGTCGCAAGAGGGGCCCTCCGCCGGCGCCGGAGCTCGACCTCGCGGCTGTGCGGCAGCTGGCAAATACCACCGACCAGGCCCTAGATGGCATGACGGATGACGAACTCAACGCGCATATCAAGAGACTCAAGGAGATGGAGGACACGGCCAAGCTGGTCTTGGAGCACTGGAAGAAGAAGACGGACGAAAAGATTGGCGACCGCGAGGCCTTTGAGGGGGTCATTGAGAACCTGGTCAAGCACGCACGGAATTCAAGAAAATAGAAGGCGGGAGACAGGATCTAATGAGAAAATGAATTCTTGGACACATGACACGTAGAGGGCAGAGGGCATCAAGCACCTCGCCATTTCGTGGTGGCTATGTAGACATGATCATGGGATGACGCCTATCTCGAGCCATTCCCTTCCACATGCAAATCCTGGCTGTCCCTGGGCCGCTTGTTTGGGTTTTGCTCCCGTAGCACATGTCCCATCCCAGTCTCTACCCCTTCAGAGACCGCGGCGCCGGCATAATGCGTTAAGTCATGTCATTATCTTGACTACTCTACACCTGCCTCCAAGGCCGCATTTTTCTACCTCTATCCTTCGCCATGCCCCGAGTGAGTCCTTCCAGCGTCTAAGACGTGCTGGGCTCGAGCGTGACACCGCTGCAAAGAAGTCAATTGATGTTCTTTTAGAAACTAGGGACACAGAACTTACGCGGCAATGGTGGCCCAACCGATGAGACGCCAGTGCTTCTCGATACGACGCGACAGCGCGACCTTCTCGCCAATGTTTGTGCAGGCCGGGCTTGTGAGGATGAGCTTGGCGGCATCGTTCTTGATGGCGGCAACCTTGGCACCGGTCGAGGTGGAGCCAATGTTGACCATGATGACTTCGTTCTTGGTGAGCTTGGCCACCTTGGCCTGCTTGCCGTCGGCGGTGCGGACACCCAGCAGGCGCTTGAGCAGGTAGAAGTTGATCTCGATCTCGCTGTAGATCTCGGGCAGGCGTCCCTTGAGACCCAGGACGAAACCGACGAGACGATCGGCACGGCACAGGGTAGGGTCGATGCGGGTACCGACACCGATGAGGCCACCGGGCACAGCGTACTTGAGCTCGTTGAACTCGGAGTTGAGGGTGACGATGCGGCTGAAGATGGGAGTGCACTTGAGAGCGCCCTTCTCGTCGCGGGTAACGATACCGGGGCGGATCTCAATCTCGTCGCCGAGCTTGAGGACACCGTGCAGGATAGAGCCACCAGCGACACCGCCCTTGAGGTCGTCAATCTCGGCACCGGGCTTGTTGACGTCGAAGGAGCGGATGACAATCATGGTAGGATCCAGGGTGAAGTCACGGACGGGGATGGGGATGGTGTTGACAATGGCGTCGAGGGCGGCGTCAATGTTGAACTTGAGCTGGGCGGAGATGGGGATGACGGGCGACTTTCCGGCGACGGTGCCACGGATGAACTTGAGGATGGACTGGTAGTGCTGCTGGGCGGCCTCGGTTCTCATCAGGTCGACCTTGTTCTGGAGGATGATGATCTTGTCGAGCTTCATGATCTCGATGGCGGCCAAATGCTCCGAGGTCTGGGGCTGGGGGCAGGTTTCGTTACCCGCAATGAGGAGCAGGGCGGCGTCCATGACGGCGGCGCCCGACAACATGGTGCTCATGAGAATGTCGTGACCGGGGCAGTCGACGAAGCTGGGAGGGTTAGCCTGGTTATTCGGGCAGCACGGCAGGGCGCCGCGAGCTTGACAGCTCTGAGGGAAGCTCACGAGACATGGCGCAGAAGTCTGTAGGTGCCGTCGCACTCCTCGCGCTCGCATGGCGGGTCAACCTCCTTCTCGCTCTTGTAACTCCTGTAGCAGCCCGGCCTGGGGCAGGCCTCGTTGTCGCACTTGTAGATCTTGGCGTTGGCGTAACCAAGCTTGATGGTGATGTTCCTGATCAGCTCGTTCTTGAAACGAACGGTCTGGACGCCGGAGATGGCCTTGACGACGGTCGACTTTCCGTGAGCGACGTGACCGATGGTTCCAATGTTGATGGTGGCCTGGCGGGCGATAATCTCGGGCGTCAGGGGCGTCAGGACCTTGACATCGAGGTCTTTCGGGTCGGTCTGGGGAGGCAGGGGGGGTCTCTGGATGGTGCTCTCGGCGGTGACGGGGTTGGAGGACTGCTTGAGGGCGGGCTTCAGGCTCTCCTCCTCACCCTCCTCCTGGTGGTCCTGGACGGACTCGCCGGACTCGGACTCGGAGTCGATGTCGTCGTACTTGGGGTCGTCGGTCGACATGTTGAATACGGTCGGGGGGTGTGGATGGCGGGGTACCGAGGTGGAAAGTTGGTCCTGGCGCAAAGGGGACGTCGGGCGCGAAAGTGGGAGGGGCGGGCGGTTTGTCTTCCGGCGGTCGTCGAGACTTTTGGTGAAGGGGCGGAAGAAGAGAAAATCCGCTGCGTGGAATCGACGTTGTGGTTTTGCCGCTGCTGTCCGCTAAAGCCTTGATTGAACGAGTTCCACGGCGGGCGTCCCTATTTTGCCATCAAAATTCGAAGTGTGCAGTCATCCAAGTGTGACTCTGACGCTAGTCCGGGTTGGGCCTGATAAACTGATAAGAGGTGATTGCCCCTCAGCTTCCCCCGCCAATTGTGCCATGGCTTGAAGACATCCGGAGCTGAGCTGGAGAACGTCGCTCACATTGCATGGAGAGACTGTGTCTGTGGCTCCGTGCTATGGAAAACAGGCAATGGGAAATGACTCAATTCGTCATCAGAAAAAAAGTGCGCTCTCGCTTTTATACTTTTCCGTCGTGTCTATAGAACCTTGACGCCGCTCATCTATGTTAAAGCAAATGCCGCTCGAATGATCCGCCTATTGCATTGGGAAATTCCGCTTCAAACCGTCAAATACCATGAAGATGAAGGCAGAGCTGGGAGCAGAGCGCAGACATGTGATGCCGCAGCCCCGGTACAGCCCCCGAATGCCGTGCTGCTTCCACAGCTGGACGCCCTCCTTCCAGAACGTCCTGTCCTTGACCGACTCGCCAATCGCCATGGTCTGCAGCCGTGACTTGATCGTGTCCGCTGGGAAGAAGAGGAAGTTGTATGTGACGCCTCCTGAGGCTCCAGCCAAAGCCTGCTGCCACAGGGGAAGTGGCTGTGCTCTCGCGGCCTCCCTCTCTGCCGGGTTCGTGGCCGCCTTTGCGTTGATGGAGCGGAACATGCTGGTCACCGTCTCCTTGCCGCCGAACCAAGCAGCGCAACCGCCAGACTCGCGAATCAGTGTGCCCATTTGGCCGTGCCAGAAGCCCGCGATGCCGTGGTGGCGGTAAATGTCTCGAATGACGGGCAGCGGCCGCAGAGGGGGTGGCGCACTGCCGTTCGAGGTCACCGGCACCTGGATCTTGCACTTGACCAGCTCAATTGGCGTCAAGACGTAGGATGTGAAGAAGCCTGAGAAAGCGCCCGTGAGCCACAGGGCCGACAGGGAGAGGTCTTGGTCGCGGGGCGTCCAGCCAGAGGCATAGATGGCGTCCCGGCCAATGCGCTCGAAGAAGAACAGGCTGCTTGTCTCGCAGGCTGCTCCCACAAGAGGCGCCGAGATGCCTCGGTAGAGGCCCAGGAATCCATCTGCTTTGATCGATTGGCGGAAGCAGTCTAGAGGTCCTTTGTAACGCAGGGGCTGGTTGTCGGGCTGTGACTGGAGGCGGACTTTGACCGTATCGAAGGGGTACTCGATGTATTTTCCGACGACGCCGGCGATCTGGAAAGAGCTAATTAGCGCAGGTTCGGACTTGTCGTCGGTAACGGATTGACCTACCGAGCCGTACACAATGTCCTCTATACCGTCCACGGCCGAGGTTCGCGCACTCAGCGCCGGTGCTGGCTCGTGGTGAGGCAGACTCATGGTGCTTGCTGGAAGTTCCATTGCTGTTGTGGAGGTAACCTCGGAAGGTTTGCTGCTAAGGATACTGAACGCTGGGAAGGACGTGAGGTTGCCAGACTCGCTTGTTGGTGACACCGAAAGGCAAGAGGTGGACTCGACGCAACACAATGGAAGGCAGGTGAAAGATCAACCAGCCAACAAAGGCAGCGAGTACGGGACGGTGAATAGAGGAGCCCTACTCAACACAGTCCCGACTGCCCCTTGATCGTCCAAGTCGCAGGCACGAAACAACAAGGTGTGGGTTGGGTTGACGCGGCGGCAGCGGTGGGCGGGGGGGGAGCGGGAGCTCTAAATTGCGCTGGCAGGCGGGCGGAGGGACGAGGCGGTCTGTGACTCTTTTCGCACGCAAGCGCGGGCAGCGTCACATGCGCCAGCCGATACCGGGGTTTGCCGGACGAGGGTAAGGGTCGGCAACTTTACAAGAATAGAGAGGCTCGCGCAACCAAAGACAGGTGTTAGGAAGGAGCACGAGAGTTGCAGGAACCGAGGTACCTGCAAGCCATTTCCGAGGATTGAGAGACGACGAGGATGGGCGGGTAATCAGATCGAAGTAGCCGGTGGTGGAGATATGCGGCGAGCGGTTGATTTTTTTCTTCAGGTGGCCAGAATTGGGCCGTCGGGTGACATCAGGCGGCCATGCCACGGCCTGAAATGGTGATAAGATAAGCACTTCAGTGGATGGGGCGTGGCCAAATAGTGGGCGCGCGGGGGCTTCAGGGGCCAGCTAGTGGCCTAGCCTGGGCCAAGCGCCGGCGCTCCTCCGAGTGGAGATCAGCGCCCCGTTCCCGTTATCAGATCAAGAATTGTCCACCATCACATCCCGGAAGACCGCGGCACTTGCGGGTTGCGGCCAGGCACCCTGCTCGGCGTACGTAAAGACCTCACTTTCAAGTGCCGAGTTCCACCCGAGCCCTAATAGTGCGTCAGAAGTGTGCAGTCGCGCCATGAATGGCGAGCAATTCTTGGTCGGCCGGTCCCGCCCATGGAGACCGGCAGTTTCTGCAATCTATCTGGGTGATCCTCCTCCACGTGCCCAGCCTCTCAATCCCGGTTCCGCGCTTCTTGGCTCGCTCACTTGTTGCGGAAACCCTTCTGCGGCTTCTGCTGCGTCGCCTCGTGCCTCCTCAGCTCCTCCGGCACCTTGGAGATGGCGCTCTTGGACAGGAGCTGCTTGAGATCGTACAGCAGGTCGTTGTCTTCCGGACCGAGGAACGTAATGGCCACACCACTCTTGCCCGCACGACCTGTACGACCGATTCTGTGAGTGTACGACTCGATATTGGTGGCCATGTTGAAGTTGAGAACCAGCGACACGTCCGGCACATCGATACCACGACCCGCAAGATCTGTTGCCACGAGCACCTCCGTCTGGCCATTCCTGACCGACGCGAGAGCTGCCTCTCTCTGTTCCTGGGTCTTGCTGCCGTGAAGCGTGGCTGTCGAGAAGCCCATGTGTTTGACGTCGCGAGCGACGGCGTCACAGTTACGCTTGATGTTGACGAAGACAATAATGGGCGCGGCAAATTCTCCCGACGACAGAATCTGCTGCATGCGCTTCTTCCGCTTGTCCTCGCCGGACACAAACTCGACCCTTTGCTCGACGGATTCGACAGCCTCTCCAGCGTTGCCGATCATGACCGTCGCTGGCCGGCGAAGGTACTTCTTCGTCATCTTCTCCACAATGGCCGGCATCGTCGCCGTGTACATCATAGTTTGGCGGTATCTGTCCCGAGCGCCCAGGTACTTCTTCATCAGCGCCGAGTTCTCCGCATCGTCCGTGTCGGGCTTCTCGTTGCTGACGGGTAGCGCATCGAGGATCTTGTTGACAGGCTCCTCGAAACCGAGATCGATCATGCGATCAGCCTCATCCATGATGACGTAGCAGCACTGGGAGAAGACGAGGAGTCGCCGCTCAATACAGTCCACGAGACGACCAGGGGTGGCGACGACAATCTCGGCACCGTTGCGCAAGGCAAAGGCCTGCTCCTCCAGTGAGTGACCACCGACAATGCTGACGACCTTGAAGCCAAGCGGCTTCGCAAATTTGTTGGCCTCCGATTCGATTTGCTGGACCAGCTCACGAGTCGGCGCCAGAATCAGCGCGTACGGGCCGTCGTTCTTGTTGATGTCGTCAAGTGGCGGCAGATCCGAGATGTAGACGAGAAGCGGCAGGAGGAACGCAGCCGTCTTTCCGGAACCCGTGACAGCGACACCGATGAGGTCTCGCGCTTGCAGGGCGATAGGAATAGCGGCGCGCTGAATAGGACTCGGCTCATCGTATCCGACCTGCTCGATAATGTCCAAGAGCTTTCTCGGCAGACCAGACTCTTTCCAGTTGCGCATAGGGTTCGGGAGATACCCGCCCTTTGTAGCAATGCCAAAGTCCTCCTTGAAGATTCTCCAGTCGCGCGGTTGCATCTCATTGAGAGCCTTCTCGTTCCACCTCTTTCCAAAACCACCGCGCCCTACGCGCTTCATGGCCAGGTCGCGGGCAGAGTACCAGTCGTCCATAAACTTTTGCGCCAGCTCAGGGCCCTCTTCACCGTATTGCTCTTCGATCCGCCTCGCGCGACGTCGTGCCGCTTGTTCCGCCTCTTCGCCAAACTCATCCGCCTTCTCTCCGCCGAAGGACGCGGGCTTGGAGCCGTTGGATGCCACGGGGGCGAGGGCGTCATCCTTAAGAGTCGTGTCTTCGCGTTCGTCCCAGTCAAACTTGAACTCGGTCGCCCGCTTCCGCTTCTTCGCCGCGCTGAAACTCGACGTCTTGTTGACCTCGGGACCGAGGTATCGCTGGCGCAGCTGCTCCTTCTCAAATTCGTCTTCCGTCTTTCGTACGTCGCGCTTCGAGGCGGCAGCCGCCTGTTTGCCACCACGGCGGTCGGGTGCTCGTGGGACGGGTCGCTCAGCCTGACCCTCGTCGGCCCCGTTGGTGTTGGCATATTCCTTCTCCCTCCATTTCCTCTCCGACTCTGCTTTCTTCTGGGCTTCTTCGTCGGCTTTGCGCTGTTGTTCGGCGGCCTCGTTTTTGGCCTTCTCAGCAGCCTGCCTCTCGCGCTCTTTCTTTGAAATGAACTTTAGCTTCGGCGCTCCGTTCGAAAGTCCTGCCATACTGACGATGCGCTCGCTCGGGCGAGGGGGCTGGAGTATCGCGGCTTCGGTATTTGGATGAGGGTTTGGTAATGTAAGTCGTCTGATGGGTGAGGTTGTCTCTCGAGTGAAGTTGCAAATGTTTCGTGCGTACGAACACTTCCTGGATGTGTCGTTAGGGTGGTCAAGGTCAGTGTCGGCCTGATCTCAAACTCATCGTCGGAGGCAGGATAAGTGGGTCCCGCAGCTTGAGCTCAGCGCGCCGCGACAGCGCTAGCACCAGTATGCATGTACAGGGGGTCTCGAAATTTTGGCAGCCGATGCATCGACCATCCGAGTCGCGAAACGTCAGACACCCAACCATCCAACACCCCTAGGTGATGCCATTGCGATACCACCGACGAAGATAGCGGCAGACCACGACATCATGGCCGCCGTTGAGCAGTACATCAATCTGGCCAAGGCGCTGCCAATCCGCCTGCGGAGCTTCCTCGCCCGCTACCCTCCCGCATCGATCGTCCCCGAAGGCACCCCCAAGACAGCCTACCAGGAGCACACCCCGAACCCGTTCTCGCCTCAGAAGCACCCCGTCACTGGAAAGTGGCACGATCCCATCTTCTCCCTGCGCAGGCAAGCCGAGCTTGTCAAGCTCGCCCGCGAGCATGGCGTCGAGGAGCTCCTGCCCAAGACCGTCAAGGGCACCGAATACAGGATCGCTCACCGTGTCGAGCACGGTCTGAGGGTTAAGGGAACGGGTGTTGGCCAGAAGGTCAAGGGTCGCGCACACGAGAGGGCGTCTATCGCAAAGTATGTGGCTTCCGCCTTATCGAGGTCGTGGTGGTCCTTCGTTACTGACCGTATCGCGCAGGATGGAGGGCAGGAGAGAGGCCATGCTCAAGATGCCCGACCTGGTGCGGGAATGGAAGAAGGTGAGTCGATTGTTTTGCTCTCCCTCAGTTGGTCTTGTCAGTGTGCTAACCAGATATCCAGGTTGGCAAGTACCGGTGGAAGAACTTCCCGAAATAGACGACGAGCGCACGGAATGCTGGCAGCACCACAGTCAGATCACAGATCTGTGTACATATCATGTATCATCAATTTCAGGCGAATCGAACAGGGCCTCCATTTCACCACATGGTCTCCATTTGTTCTGTCACGACGGTTGCAGCACGGTGTACGATCGCTGGGATGCAGCCAATCAAACTCCAGGCCAGAGTGTGGGCCAAATATATCTAACGTTCACTCAGGCAGCGCATCGCCTGCGGGCGTCATTCTATTCCTGCTAAAATCTTCGGAGTGCAGCGTGACAGAAGAAGCACATCGAGTCGCATCGAGGCAACTGGTCACGTGACTAAGCAATCCGCAAGGCAGAAAAAAATCCACCAAGCTCAGGATGGGCAACTTCTCACTCAAAACTCACACAAGGAGGGCTCGCTCCCAGTCGATACAATGAGCTCCAGCCCGTCAAATCCCACACACTACGAGGTGCTGGATGTCTCGCCATCCCTCCTCAGCTCCTCCCACGGGACCACCAAAGACCTCGAGTCCCAGCTCCTTAAGCGCGCCTACCACCGCGCCCTGCTCCGCCACCACCCAGACAAAGCAGCAGCCGAAGGCGCGAAACGTGTGGGCGAGACGTATCGGAAACCGGCTGCGGCCGCGCTGTATACGGTCGACCAGATCACAACCGCGTACACGACGCTCGGCGACCCCAAGGCAAGGCGCGAGTACGACCTCGCGCTGAGACAGTCCACGGACAAACCAGCACCGGAGCAGGAGGAATCGTTCCGGACGGGCTTCGATATCATCGATCTTGATGATCTGCAGTTTGATGAGGCGGCGGAGCGGTGGTACATGGACTGTCGGTGCGGGAATGAGCGGGGCTTCCAGTTTGGCGAGGAGGTGCTTGATGAGCGGGAGAGGGAGGTCTTTGTCGGGTGTCAGGACTGCAGCCTTTGGATCAAGGTGCAGTACGAGGTGGCGCCCTGACGGTTCAAGGGTCGGTCGTGTGACGGAGTTGGTGAAGGAAAAAGATACCCCTGGCGTTGAAGGATAGACTTACATCATCACATGGCGACGGCGAGACCATTAAATGGATGAAGCCTTCATAATTAATGAGAGAGCTAGCCCGGCCAAACCCGCCCCAGGGCGTCCAGCTGTCCGGACAGGTTGAGACGTCGAGAGAGCCATTCCCGTGAATCCCCGAGCGCCGCATGGTATAAGCTAACAGAAGGTATAGAGAATAAAAAGGGGGTATGACATAGAAAAGAAGAAGGGTCCGTCGCCTCGGGCCTTTCCCGAGGTGCTTGCTTGCCGTTGTACAATCCATCGTCCAGTCTATATTCGCCATGGCATCTGTGCATTCCTTCGTCGTCGTGTTTTCTGGCCGATGGCCGCATCTTTTGCCACCTGACGCTCACCGGTAGCCAAAGTTGTTCTTCTTGGGTGCATCGGCGTAGGCGCCAGGTATCGGCACGGCATCGTAGACCGGCTCGTCTGAGGCACCGGCCATGTGCTGGTGTTCGATGACCGACGGGTGCGTCGGCAGGGGCTCCGTGGGCAGGCTGGGAGCGTGCGTCGACGTGGGCGTGAGGCCGCCCTGGCTGGCCTTGGGGGTGGCGGACGGTGCCTTGATTGGCGGCGCCTGCAGCTTGAAGGTCGACTGTTCCTTGGCGAAGCTCGACGGCGGCTCGACGAAGTGAGCGCTGGTGAACATGGGCTGATCGTTCTGGTTCTGCTCGTCGATGGCGCCGAGAGAGGCGAACGTTTTCTCCGGGTTGCGAGGCGACAGGGCATACTGGCTGTAGAGACCAGGGGACTTGAGGCCAGGGGTGTTGGGTGCGGACTGGCTGCGGAGCTGGGCGAGGTAGAGATCGGAGCGGGCCTTGTCGCGCATGTCCATGGACTTGTGCAGCTTGCGCTTGGTGTAGTAGCGGTAGAAGACGATGCTGTAGAGGGCAATGGCCATCATCTCGATAACGATTTCAATGGCGATGCAGACGAGGACCCAGTCGTTCAGGCGGCACACGAGGGCGTAGTCGACCTTGTCGTGGAAGACGTCGGCGCGGCGGTTCTCTCTGCAGCTCCATCCCCACATGTCCTGGCCCTGCGAGGTTGACCTGCTATGCTGGAAGAGACCGGCAGAGACTGCCCACATGGCCAGGGAGACGATGAACCATCCGATGGCGAACATCGTGTAGTAGGTGGCGACCTTTTCGGCGCGCTTGTGGCCACCGCGGAAGTAGGCGCAGAAGACAATCATGCAACCGAGGATGGAGATGCTGGCGACGACGATGACGAGGATCTGGGGCCACAGCATGGTGTTCTGGGACCAGGACGGCATGTTGCTTTGGGCGGGGAGTGATCGTGTGGCGTTGAAGATGGCGAAGGAGGCGGACAGCATGGAGATGATGATGAGGGAGCAGCTGAAGCTGACTCCACGGAGAGCGAACTTTGCCATGCGAACGCGCATCTTGATTCTCTGGAGGTTTGTGTTAGTCGTTGGTCTTTAACAAGCTCAATTGGGGATGACATACCAGATCCTTCTTCTGATCTTTGGCGGTCCTGGCTTCCCTCTTCTCCAGCATATCTTCCTGTGCAAAGGTCGGGCTCATGGGGTTCTCGAACTTCCTGGCAGGGGTGCCTGGGATCCTCATGGCGCTCTTCAGGGGTGACCTAGGGGTCATGGGCACAGCGACAGACTCGCGGTTGTTGATCATGTATCCGAAGCCGACATCACCAGGCTGCGACTGAGCAACCTCGGACTGATCGTGGCTCATTGCGAAGGGTGACCGGGGACCGTCAACGGGAGAGTGTACTGAGGTGGCCTCTGCGAAGCGTGGTGTCCGTGGCGGCTTGAGAGAGGAGGTCGAGGAGGACGAGTCTGTGGAAGCGGAGCGGTTTGGCGTGAGGTTAAGGGCGGCGGGCCGCTTCTTGTCATCTGGTGGCGAAGTCAGCTTAGGCTGTCCGGCAGAGGATGTGTTGGACAAAGGCATACGTACCCTGGGGAGACATGATGAGTGAGAAGATGGACCGTTTCACAGTTTACGGAGAAAGAATCCCGCTGTGACGTGGGATCCTGTGCGAAGTCAAAGGGGTGCTGATGGGCAGCCAGTGCCTTCAGTACAGCCCAGGGATCGAAGTGAGGGGAGGTTGTCGCTTGGAGTGAGGAGGCGACGATGAGGTGAGACGTTGGAGGACGGAATGATACGCGCGGAGACCAGCTATCGGGAGAAGAGACTCAACAGCTGGCGAGGCGGAGGGGGGGAGTCTTGGTTTTGACCTTGTGGTCGGGTCAGGGTCCTTTGGGGCGGTCCTTTGAACTACGGATGTACTGGATCAGCAAGGACACGGGACCCCGAGGACAAATGGGAACACTACCTTTTCTTTCCTCTATGGCGCCAGCGAGGACAGGGCTTCGGTGGGCGGCGAAGGATTCCAGGGCTGCGATTCGGCAGTGGAAATACGCGCCCAGAAAGCAGGTCGGCGCTTCGCCGTGATCTAGCTCCGGGAGGGACCTCGAGCTATGGAGATCTGCAGTCGCAAGCATCAACGACGACTCTCGGGTTCCCGGCTTGTACACTGGCGGCTGCGGGGGTTTGTCTTTTTGATTCTTTTGAGGTTTGTCGTCTGAGTGATTCTCAAGAAGTCTTACGTTTGGAAAAAGACGAGTGAGAGTGTATCACGGGGACTGAGACCAACGAGGGGTCCACGAGGGTATTTGGGACGTCGTGCAACAACGGTCAAGCCCGCCAACCCGTCCGTCCAGCCATCTCTTCCCAGAAGGGTGCTGCGGCCCCCCAGCAAAGGGCGTGCGTGAGAAAACAGCATACATTGCGGTACCTGCCTGGGGATGCTTGATTGGAACTTGGCGCCTGCGAGTGTAGCATCGGCCTGGTTCGAGTATGCATCCATCGCCGGTGATTGGTCACAGGTCAGAGTGCCCTCGCAAGATTGGAGCTGGCGGGTAGACAAGACGGGCGTGGTTGGTCTCGCTCCGTGGGCAGAGAGCGGGTTTCCCGGACGATTTGGACAAGCTCTGGACCCCAGGATGTGCAGAGGGGTGGTCGAACCCCGGCTTGCCGCCCTGCCTCCCATCCATGATCTGCAGATGTGATAGGTTCTTTGATGGAGTGGTTGCGCTGAGTGCCACTTGCTGCCCGACGCCGGATGCAGAGGCCGTGGCCAATCAGGGCTCAGAAGAGCGTGATGGACGTCCAGCCACATGCAGAGCGGGCGGCAAGCAGAGGCACCGACTGGTTGCGCCGGGGTCAAGGGGCGGGGTCGAGTCGAGGTCGAGTCTAGGGCGACGTTGAGAACAGTCGAAGAGAATGTCTTTGTGTCGGTGATCTATTTGACCCAGGCTTCCGCGGCGTCGTTGAAGCTATGCCGGAGGCATCCGAGCTGTCACTTGTTTCTCAGGCCCTCCATTTCGCGTCCGAGTCCTGACACTCGTCTTGTCAGATTTGGGCATAGGCAGGCTGTTCGAGGATGGATACCAAGACACAATGATGACCTGCGTAGGGTGTCGCGGCGCATCTTTTCCTGGCACAATGGACTCGGATGCTAAATTTGGCAAATCTGGTGTTGCAGCAGCGGCATCATCTCACCGCGCTGTCTGCCGCCAGCGTCCTTGATTGCTGCGACGTGTGATTTCCAAGGTGACTCCGCATGTCCGATTGCGTGTCGCTCAATTCCCTTGGCCGGGAGAATGCCATGGTGGTGCAGTCGTATGCGATTCTGTAGGCTCATTCTGCTGAAGGCGGGGCGGGGAAGTAATGTGAGAGTGGTGGCAAAGACCGCTGTGAGAGAACGCGCCTTGGTGCGTGACCTGCTAAAAATAGGGCAGTCACACCCCCACAATGCACCGCACCACACCGACACACCCCTCAAGGTGAACGACACTGGATCACCCGCACCTCCCGATGTCGACAGCAACCTGGAACCTCCGGACACGTATTCTGACGGATCTTCATGGAGAGCAACTGCAATGCTGACCTCACGTAATTCCTTGCAGACCGCATACACAGACGCCGGCAGTAGACTCAGCCAGCAATCATCACTCTGAGCAGGTATCTTGCCAGTGGACGGTCAGTGTGGCCTGAATTCTTGGTCTGTCTACCGTGAATCAAGTTGCAATGAGAAAAGAGAAGAGCCTGCTCGGGGACATTTCGCCTGACAACCCGCTTCTACAAAATAAGATTTACAAAGAATCTACAGCCCGTGGGCATGCGCAAAGTGTGTGTCCTTGAAAGTGAGTCGAAAAGTGCCCAAATGGGCGTGACCAACGCCGGAAGGAAATGGAACCTATCGGTCGAGAGCTTGGCTTTGGCACTGTATCAATCGTCAGCAACAAGTCACTTATGCGAAAAACAGGGGCTCTCACCATGTGCCAGTAGACTCCCTTCTTCTGCAGCAGCTCCGCGTGGTTACCCTTCTCCAGCACCTTGCCTTCGCCCAGAACGAAGATGACGTCGGCGTTCTGCACCGTGGCCAGGCGATGCGCCACCACGAGCATGGTGCGACCCTTGCCGGCACGCTCAAAGGCGGCTTGCACGAGCTTCTCCGACTCAGAGTCCAGGGATGATGTGGCCTCGTCGAGGAGGAGGATCTTGGGGTCACGGATGAGGGCGCGCGCAATCGCCACGCGCTGCTTCTGGCCACCGGAGAGAGAGACACCCTTGGAGCCAATGTCCGTGTTGTAGCCATCTGGCAGCGACGAGATGAAATCATGGATCGATGCGTCGCGGCAGACCTGGTGCAGACGCTCCTCGGTGATGGTGTCGGGGTCAACTCCTAGAAGGATGTTGTCACGGAGGGTGCCCTGGAACATGTTGGGCTCCTGCGCAACGAGAGAGAGGTTCTTGCGGTACTCGTAGACGTTGAGGTCGTAGATATTGACGCCGTTGCAGAGGATGGCACCCTTGTCGAGGTCGTAGAACCGCTCCATCAGGGAGATGATGGACGTCTTGCCGCAGCCCGAGGGGCCGACAAGGGCAGCGAACTGTCCCTTCTCGACCGTAATGTCGATGCCCTTGAACACGGAGACGTTGCGCGTCGGGTACTTGAAGTGCGCACCCTGGAGTTCGATCTTGACGCCACCGTCGGTGTCAGGGATGACCAAGTTCGTGTCATGCTCATCGGTGTTCTTCGAGTCGCGCATGTTCATGATACGGTTCGATGCTGCCGTAGCTTGCGCGGCGTTGGGGCCAAAGCTGAGACCCTGTCCAGCAGCCTCGGCACCCTGGATGACGGCCATTAGGCAGACGAAGAAGCCGAGGAAACCAACCTGGTCGTTGGCGAGCAGACGACCACCGTACCAGAAGATGAGACCCTGGCAGCCGATGCCGACGCTGTCGGCAAAGCCGAAGATCAGACTTGTCCAGCGGGCCTTCTTAAACGCAGCTTGAACGTGACCATCCAACAGACCGCTGTAACGTGTGTTGATCATGTCCTCGAGGGTCAGGGCAGAGACGGTCCTGAACGCGCCAATCGCCTCGGCAGCGAACTGAGAGCTCTCGGCAAAGACTGCAGCGTTCATCTTTTCAAACTCGAGCTCGAACTTGAAACGCCAGTAGCCAGAGAACAGACCGATAGGCATGGTGACGAACATGGCGACGACAGCCAGCCGCCAGGAGAAGGCAAAGGCGATCGACAAGGCGCCGATGATTGTGAAAAGTGAAGAGAGAAGGAAGGCCATGTTCAGGCCCAGAAGTTCCTCCAGCTGCTTCGGGTCTCCAGAGACGCGAGACGTCAGAGTACCGTGTGAGTTCTCTTCGTCATCGAAGAACGATGTCTTCTGGTACAGGATCGCGCGGAAGTACTGCTGCTTGTAGATGGCGCTGATGTGATGTTGTAGGTAGGTGGCGATGTAGCCTTGGAAGAAGTAGCTCATTCCCGTACCAATGGCCAGTACAACCCACATGAGCGACCAAAAGTTGGCGTCCTCGCGCGTTTGCGGAGTATCCAGGTCACCGGTGAACACGGCGAGGACCTTGGCAAAGAGCCAGGCTTGAATCGGCGTCGCGGATGCGACGCAAGCGGAGGCAAAGACGATGCCGATGTAGTAAGGCCACCGGCTTCCCTGCTCGCGCAAAAGGGATCCGAAGCTGTTGAAAATGTTCCGGTTCTTGGCCTCACCCTTGGCGCGGGCCTCCTCGGCGACGGACTGTGCAGCACTCTTCTCCCTTTTCAAAACCGTCTCGAGGTCTTCTTCTTTCTCGCCAATGTCGGCCTCAGTTGCCTCTCCAAGGGACAGTTGTTGAGCGTAAACGAGGCCATGATAGAGACCTGCCTCGTTCTCGAGGAGGCTTTCGTGGGTGCCCGACTCCATAATGCGGCCCTTCTTCAGCACGACAATGCGATCGGCCTTCTTGATGGTTGACAGACGATGAGCGATGGTGATGGTGGTGCGGTTCTTCGCAACCCTGTCCAGAGCAGCCTGCACAATCTTCTCGCCGCGGACATCGATGGCACTGGTAGCCTCGTCGAGGATGACAATCTTGGGCTTTCGGACAATACTGCGAGCAATGGCAATGCGCTGGCGTTGACCGCCGGACAACTTGGCACCACTGTCACCGACCGGCGTATCGTATCCCTGCGTCTCAAAGTCAGTATGAACGTGCAAGTTCGGGGAAGAAATGGGCACTGACATCTGGCAGACGATCGATGAACTCGTCAGCAAAAGCCTCTTGGCAAGCCTCCTTGACAAGCTCCCGCTTCTTCTCCTCAGTCTCATCCTCCCACGGACTGCCAATGAGGCCATAGGCGACGTTCTTGAAGATGGTGTCGTTGAACAGGAACGGCTCTTGCTGCACAAGACCAATCTGGGACCGCCACCACTTGAGGTCGATGTCGTCCAGGTTGCGGCCACCAGTCGAGACAGTACCGGTCAGCTCAATGGCAGGGCCAGTATCCTCGGGATCTGGCCTTGGCTCATCGTCATCGCTGTCGACGATGCCTTTCTTCTTGTTCTTCTTCTTTTGAGCTTCCTTCATCTTGTCCTTCTCGACCGCCTTCTCGATGACGTGCTGGTGGTGGAGGGAATACCATCTCTCGACCAAGCCAACAACGGTACTCTTGCCGGAACCCGAGGGTCCAACAATAGCAGTGTTCTTGCCGGCTTCGATGGTGAGGTCCAAGTCGTCGAGGACCTTGACGTGGGGACGGCTGGGATAGGCAAAGGTGACACCCTTGAAGACGATATCCTCGGTGGCAGTGATTTCGGGTGCCTTCAGGGTGCCGGACTTGGGCGCCGGGGCGTCGATGACGGTGAAGAACTCGCAAGCAGCGACCATGGCCTTGCTGATGGCAATTAGGGGAGTGGCGATACGTTCCAGAGAGATGACAATCATCATGACGGACATCAAGACAACAATGATGGTGCCTGAGTTCTCGTACTCTCCAGCAAAGAGGCGTTGTGCGCCAAACCAGAAAGCAAGACCAAAGGTAGCGAAGAGACCGAAGAAGATGAGACCGAACTGCAGAGCAATCAGGGGAGCTGTCTTCTGGCCCTTGGCCCTGGCCTCCATGACCCAGTGGGCATAACGAGCGGTGATGCGATCTTCAGCGCCGGAAGCAGTCAGCATGCGGATGCCGCTGAAGGCCTCGCTGGCCACACCGGTGGCCTTTGCCTCGGCCTTGGTCATTTGGGTATGGCCCTTGATGATGAAGGGCAGAAGAGTGCCGAGGACAAGCAAGAGGAAGAGAATGACCGAGGCCGTGACCAGGGTCAACTTCCAAGCCCATGTGAATGCCACGATGATGGCGCACCAGATAGTTCCGTTGAACTCCATGAAGGTGCCGAGCTTCTCGGAAATGCCGATCTGGAGGACATTGGCCGTGCCGGTGATGGTGCTCGCGGCTGAGCCAGGAGGCATTGAGTCGAGGACGTGAATGGACTGGGCCATCAGGGATCGGAGGTAGTGAAGGCGGACTTGGGACGACAGCCGGATACCGATCATGCGGAAGCAGAACTTGTTGATGTACTACGATACGCGGAGTCAGTAATTTCCTTTCACTGCTGTTTTAGGAGTGCAGAAGCCTGTCTTGCGAGGGCATGCAGCATGCCACGTGGTTACTACGTGGGACAACTCGCGAGACAGGCTCCTGTCAACTCCTGGTATAGCTCAAAGGGGTAAAAAACGACTCGCAGGGTAGGTTACGTTGAGAGTCAGTCGGGCAAAGAACAGCGCCATGATGTATAGCGCGAGCTTGTTGAGCGTGCTCTCGAAGTTTGCCTTTGATTCAGGGGTAGTCGGTCCTGAGAAGAAGTCGGTGAATTCGCCAACAAGCTGGCCGAAGACGACGTTCATCAGGGGCATGGTTGTACCAGCGCCGATGGAGGCGATGGAGGCGAGAACGTAAACGACAAGGTCCCATTTTGTCGCATATGTGAAGACGCGGATGTAGTCCTTGAAGTTGGGTTCGCGCTCAGGTCGGCTGTTGGCCTTGGCAGCTTCGTCTTGCTTGTTGTTATCGCCGGAAGATGTCGATGGCGGGCCATCATGCTTCTCGCCAACCAGAGGCCCTTGGGCCTTTTCGTTGGTTGCCATAATGGCGATGTGAAGACGTCGAGTCGAGATCCAAAGAAGCCGAATGTGTCAATGTGTTGTTGCGAGCTTTGTTTGTTTTGGTGATGGTGATGTCGCAAGACACTCGAGAAATGGCCCGTGACTTCAACCTCTCGGTCTTGTGGTCAACAGGCGGGTAGGCGTAATTATGGAAGGAGCGGACGAAGTGAAAAAAAGGGGGTGGACCGATGGCCACTTATGTGCAGTTCTAGGCAGCAGAAACCATCGCGAAGAAGATCAAGGTGCTATCGGCAACTTTTTAGTCGGCGGTGATGAACAGGCAACGCCCCCCTCGACATGATTCAAATCACACACGTTCTGCATCATCGCGAGCGGAAGTGGAGCGACGCGACTCCCTCCCCTCGGTCGTACCTTCTCAAAATGCGAAGTACGAGCAGTGGAGCCCGCCAAGTGCCCTCACAACCTTAACGGTAAATGTACGACCCGTGCATGAAGAGAGACACCAATCAAGAGCTCCATGTTGCAAATTAATATGGATCCCGGGGATCAGTCCAACCCCGAACAGACACCTCCAGTCGGGCTAGCTCCGCTCCGTGACCCCACCAAGCTGACGGTCCAAGGGCCCACCTTGCCCATCTCGCGTGTCCGGACCCGTTCCTTGGGAAAGACCTCCAACAGGGGTCCGCGTACGTGCAAGCTCCCTGATTTCCCGTCCCGCTGCACTGCATCGCAATCGCTGATGGCGGGCCGCCCTGGGTCCTTCAACGTCCTCAGGGATGTCTCCGCTGATGTCTCCGACCGATGCTTGTCATGCACTGCTCGTACTGACCCGATCTGGGTCTCTCCGATTGGACACCTCAGTCTCAGTAACGATGCCTGCAACCCTCGTACCTACCAGGCTGAGACTAGCTACGAGTACCGGTACTGCCAAGGGCTCGTGCTAGGGCGTCATGACCCCTTCAAACGGTTGCCTGGAAACATGTCCGGGCTTCACGTCAGTGGTAACTTGGAAGTTCAGCCGCAGGGCATCGGAAGCGGAGTGCCACACCGACCTCAGCCCTATACATCAAACAACCAGGCCGAAGAGCTTGAATTGCTGAGCAATTTCATGTTACAATAGCTGTCTTTTCCCTCCTAGTTGCAAATATGCGTTTGGTAGTACAGTCTGCGCCCTCCCAAAAACAAGCCCAGATTCCCTCGTCGGGGCAAAGACATACACCGACTCCATGAGACTGGCCGAACGTGCCTCAGTGCGCTTCGGCGTCGTCAAATCCTCTAATAATTCAACTCGCCGCCTCCACCGCTGGCAACGTGGTCCAGGTCTTCATAGCTCTTAAGGCTTCGTCCTTGCGTTGCCTCGCGGGGTCCAACGGCCGCGCCGCCCGCCGCGCCGTCACCCCACTTGCCCGCACCTCCGCGACTGCGGCCACCGCCTGCGCCGCCCTCCCAGCGCGCGTTGGGCCGGCGGTCGTAAGGTCCGCTCCGGTAGTTGCCCCGGCTTGCCATGCCACCGCGGCGGATGGGGCCAGGGCCATCTCGGTCACCGCCGCTCCAGCCCGCACCCGGACCACCTCCGGCCATGAACGGAGGGAAGCCACCAGGAGGCATCGGGAAGCCGGGCATGCTCATCATGCCGCCCATGCTGAACGTGCTGAGGTTGAAGCCCCGAGGGGTACCGGCCGCCGACTGGCCATTGGACGGAGGGAAGTGCCCGTTGGAGTTGGCATCGGTGCGCGAGGGCGCAATGTGAGAAGGGTCCAGAACGTAAGCATTGATCAGCTCGAACTGTGAACATGTTAGCATCGACATTTCGGTGAACGCCAGAGTGGGAAGGAAGGACATACCTCTTGCTTCACGGCTTCCAACCATTCGGGGTGGCGCTTCTCCACGTGCTTCCGCCAGAAGTGTTCCTCCTTGAAGAGCTTGGTGCACTCCGGCACCTTGCAACGGAACTTGTGCTCGTCCTCCTGCTTCATGTACTTGACAAGCTCTTCCTCCAGGGCCTCTTCGATCGGCCGGCCGCCCAGCTTGCGCAGGTCTGCCGCACCAGGCTCAAGAATCTGGTTGACCTTGTCCTCAAAGGTCTTGACCCAGTTGAAGGCACGCAGGAGTTGCTGCTCGGCCTTGCCCGTCGAGCCGCGGAACTTCTTCTCGCCAGTGTCCGCGACCTCGCCGTCTTCATCAGGCTCGCCGCGCTTGCGGCCGGGGAACGGCTCGCCGAGGGCGCTGGCCTTTGCAATGGCCTTGGCAGTTGTGCTGAGCGTGCTTCTAGGACGGCGCAGATGTCCACCAGGGCACTTGCGTGTGAGTTCGTGGACCGAGTCGCTCTCGAAGACGCAGTAGAAGCAGAAGCTGAAGACGCGACGAAGGTACTCAACCAGGAGATCCAGCTGCTTCTTCTTGACCAACAGCTCCTCATCATCCTCGTCGTCCTCTTCCTCGTCGTCGATGGCGCCCTCGTCGTCTTCGTCCTCCGCCGCCTGCTCTGCATCATCCATGCCCTCCTCGAAGCCCAGGTTGCGCTCCTTTTTGACCTTCTTGGGCGCTGGCGGCATGGCGGGTTGCAGGCGGCCGGCGTTCCTGAGGTCGTCAACCCTCTCCTCAATCTTGAGGATGCCGTTGAAGTCGGATCCAAAGTCCTCTTCGAAGCGGTTAACAAGACGCTGGACCAGGAGGAGATCCTTCTCCACTCGCTCGGGAGCAGAGAATAGGTCCCAGAGGGCCTTCTTGCGCGGAGCATGTGGTGGGTTGTGGACGCCCACGTGGCAGACAAAGTCGCCGCGGACCTCGTCCTTGACCGTCTTGCCGTTGATCGCGTCCAGAGCCTTATCTGCAGTAGACAGAGACGCAACGGCGCCTGAGGTCTCTCCCATCTCGCCGTCTTCGCCGTTCTCGGACTGCTCGGGGGCTGGCACGGCTGTCTCTGACGACGGATGAAGCATGACCCATCCGATTCGGTGGTATCGTTTGCTGGGGTTGGGATCCGAGAGAGAGAGCCACTTGAAGCCGCCCTCGCCTTCGCCTAGGTGCTCCCGGCAGAAGGCCTCCAGGTTAAGACGGCTGACATGGGGGGCGATGGTCTTGAACAGCAGCGTCGGCTGATAGAGGTTATCGTCGCGAATGTCGGCACCAGGGGTTGGTACCAGGTCGCCAACGCCCAGGATCTCGTTTGCGGCTGTGGCCTCGCCCTCCTCTTTCTCGACGACACCGCCCTGACCATTGGACTCGCTCTTCGGCAGGCCCTCGAGAGAGAACTCGTCAAAGGTGCCCGCCTCGAGGTCCTGCTCCCATTGGCCATACGCGCCGCGGCGGAACTCGTTGAGCTGTGCTCGGAAACCATCCCTGATCTCCGGCACGTATCTCTCTTTAAACCACTGTTCTTTCTTGTGGTCGCTCACGAAGGTGCGCGCCATCTTTGCCTGCAGCTCCTCCTTGTAGGAATCGTAGGCAGCCTGGATCTTGGCCTTCTCCTTATCTCGGTCTTCCTGGCTCAGAGGGCCGCGGCGCTCCGGTTCGCGTCGGCGACCCGTCCGCTGACGTTCCTTTTCGTCCTTGATCCTCTCGTTCATGCGCCACCATTCGCCAAAGTAGGAGAATCCAACCTGGTAGGGGAGCTTGACGGGGTCGAGAAGTGGGTTGGCGGCAGGAGGAGGAGGACCGCCACTGTCTTGACCGGGCACATAGCGATCGATGTTGGCAGGGGGTGATCTCTCGCGGCGCTCGCGACGGTCGTCTCGGTCTCGACCGCCACTATAGTCGTCTCGCTCGCGGTTTCTTTGAGGTTCATATCGGTCAATGCCGCCAGCGGGGGAGCGGGATCGGCGTCGTTCTCTGTGGGAGCGCTCGAAGCCTGTAGAACTCGATGTAAGTGAGGGAAGACAGGAAGCAGAGTCGAAGACAGATAGCTGGTCGGGGGCGAGTGACGGCGAGACACCATCTCCAAGAATAGAACGTACCAGGCGACCTGCCACGATAGAAGCTGTCGGAACGCTCGTTCTTGACATAGGCCCTGTCGGTGGGCGAGCGGGCCGCGTCACGGTATGAGGATGAATAAGAGTCCATCTTGATCTCGTCGGCCGTGTTGCTGATGTCGATTGAGGATTGTCCGAGACAATGGCTCTGTAGAGCACAATGCCAGCAATAGCTTTTATGAAATGTCGGCGCACGTTACGACTGATGTGGTGCGGGGCGACCTGTTATTTGGCAGGATGATTGCGGTTAGAGAAAACATTCTGGCAACGAGGTGCAAACGGGCGGGAGAAGTGAAGGCAAACAGAGAGCCGAAGTGCATGAGAAGATGGGTTCCCGATTGGGAATAGAATATGATGAGGAGAGAAGAAGCCGCTTGAGCTGACAAGATGATGAGAAGAGATGGCGGGAGAGGAGAAAGGTGGATGGGTGTGTTTGCGACGCGGCGGGTGGAGGTCAGAAACGACGATACGAGACAAGCAACCGCCATGCAAGGCCGATGGGGATGGAGTCGGGGGGATTGGAAGAGAGAATAGAGGAAGAGCCAACGAACAGTATTCTGAGGCGTCAGGTCAATGCCTGAACAATGAAGCTGCACGCGATATCGTCGTCCTGCATCGGCGACGCGCGGGTGCTGCGTGCATGGGAGAATTGAAGATGCAGGGTGGTTGGAGTTGCGAGAAGCTGCGTCGCGGGAAGCCGGCAATGGCTCAAGGTAGCAGGGAGTTCCGGCGTCGCAGGGTGGAGACGCGCGGTTCCCAGACGGGATTAGCGTCTCCTCAGAAATGTGCTTATCTGCATATCGTTTAAGTGGTAGCTCCAGACCCACCCGTGGCCTGACTGAGGTCAGTGGTCATGGCGTGCAGCTTCCCGAGCTTGCGAGATGACAAGTTTTGAAGCTTTGGATGTTGCAATTTGGACAATAATTAATCATAACCTATAAAATGAATTTTCCGTTTGCTGAGCTTGAAGATCCGCCGGTGATCGAAGTGGAAACATAGGACAAGGTACGGGACATTGTAGGGGTGCCAGATGCGGACAGACGCGGATATGCCTCGGCCCATGATCTACGTCATCGCTGGTTGTAGCCCAATCACCCCAGAGATCGTGAACCTCAACCTCTCACCATCCTCGCCCGACACGTCCGCACAACTCCCACTCTCTCACCTGCCTCAGCGCGCACACACCAGGCAATCGCACTACTCGGCAATTTATTACACGGCATAGAGTCCGACATCATGACAACCTTCGTCCCAGCCCTCACGCTGCCGCGAGCGGTCTTTGACCACCCGGCTTCCTCCATCCTGCTACCCATTGCCCTAGGCACTGCTGTCGGATACAGCGCGACAAGTCAGTCACCTCCTCTGTGCACTCTACCGATAATCTCAGCTCATACCCTTCGCAGAAACCCGCTCGACTTATGAGCGCATCAAGAACCCTCCCTACAACCCTCCTCCTCAGGTGTTCGGACCCGTCTGGACCATCCTCTATGGGCAAGTCTATTGAAACATAACGCAAGGCCACCCAGGCGAACTGGATCTAATCTGCGATGGCGCTTTACAGATTGATGGGATACGCGGCATGGCGCTCTGTGCGCATCGGCCTCTCCCCCGGCGCCACCGCTGCGCAAGCCGACCTGACGAGACACGGAGCCATGATTTACACCATCCAGCTCGGCCTCAACCTTGCCTGGACCCCGCTGTTCTTCGTCCTCAACCGTCCCGTCCTAGCTGTCGCCGATATCGCCACCCTGCTCGGACTCAACACCTACCTCGCATATACCTGGGGCCAGGTTGATCGCACCACGGGTTTGCTTCAGATCCCGTACCTGTGCTGGCTCAGCTTCGCGACGTACCTTTGCGCTGGTGCCGGGTACCTAAACAACTGGGATCTTTCTTCCAAGCCTGCTCCCAAGGGCAAGGCCCAGTGAGCCCAGCGTGTAGTACCATGTTTGGAACCGCTGTTCATTCATTGGTTGTAGTCACTCTCGGCGTAAATAATACTTTTTCTGGACCAGGTCACGGGCACCAAGCAATGACATTGACAGACACGTTCTGAATGGACTCGAATTCAGTTGACAACGCTTATTGCGCCGTTTGCTCTCAGACGCCAAAATACACAAATACCCTCATGCCGACACGGGAGCCGTGGAGCGTCCCTTGAGGTGCCGGCAGCGATGGCCAGGCTCAGTAGCGCCCATCGTCCATGCCGCCTTCATCTCCCTCAGGATGTCATCGGTATGCGTCATGACAAAATCGTGGCTTCCACCGAGCACCTTCCAGTGCACTCGTTCGTGGCCGCCGAGGAGGGGCAGACCGTCCCTCTCATAGTCGCACCAGTCAACAATCTCATCCTTTTCGCCGAGGAGAACAGCCACCCTGCCCGGTCCCATGACCTTACCCAAGGTCTCCCATGTCTCGTGCTGATCGGTCAGAGGCGCGTGGCGAATGCAGCTCATGAAGGCCGGGACAAAGCCGGCATGGTGAACAACCATCCAGCGGACGTATTCATCGACACGAATCTCGAGGGGCGTCTCCTCTGGCGGTACCATAGCGGCCGAGGTCTCTGAAACGGCAATCTCGGCGATCTGTTCGGTTGCAGAGGTCTCCTGCTTCAGGGATGGTCTGGCACGAGGTTTGGCGGTGGCAGCTATCGGGCGCTGGAGTCTTTTCTTGGTGGCCATGGCGAGAAGGCGCTCGGGAACGAGGCCGGAGCGGAACATGACGCGGGCCACGATACCGAAATCAGCAGCGCGAATAAGACCGGCAGGGGCCAGGAGAACGAGCGAGTCGATGAGGTTCGGGAACGTCGTGGCGAAGGATGCCGCCAGTGCGCCACCGAGCGAGTACCCGATGAGCTTGAAGGCGCGGTCGCCGGTCCAGGGGAGAGGCGACGAAGCGAGAGCGAGGAGGATGTTGGTGGTGTAAAGCCGTTCGTCGTGGGGCAGGTCGCCAACGCCATCGGAGAACCCGCGGCCAAAGAGGTCAAGCACCATGACACGGCAACCCCGGGAGGCGAGGGATTCGGCCAGGGGCGCGAGGGTGATGCAGGGTGTCGAGATGCCGTGGATCATGAGGACTTTGGGGCCGTTTTGGTTGCCGAACTCGTAGACTCTAATGGTGCCATACTGCAACAGTCAGAAGAAGTAACGCCAGGGACGTTGGCTGGATACATACGGGAGTTCTGACGTCCCTTGCGCCTGGGAGCACCTCTGGGTGGTACACTTGCTTGGCCAGGGATTCGGGTGAGACCTTGGGGAACGATGCCCGCATAGGGCTCGGGATAACCTTCCTCCACTTGGGATACAGCACATATCGCAGGAGGAAAAAGACGAACAAGGTCCCGACGACCGTCGTGGAGACGAGAGCCACATCTCTTGGTGCCACCGTCACTGCGAGCAGTCTTGACAGGATATCCGTAGCAATGGTGAGTGGTGATGGTTTGGCCGGAAAGGGGCCCACTTGCGCGGACGTGTCTGGTGTGTATAAGACGCCCGGGGTCGTGTTCTGAACTGATTGAGGCATCTTGGTGATGGTGGATCAACAGTTCAAGAAAAGCTGTAGGTCGTGTCTGCCCGTTGGAAAAGGCAGACGAGGCGAGTGGTCGTCTACTGTTATAAAGGAGGCGGACTCTGTGCCGTGGGGGCCGCAAGCACGCGCAGAGTGTGAGGAATGTCGAGGATTTGCTGAAGGCGGAAGGGAAATAAATTGTTCAACCAGGGAGGGAGGAAATATGAGCTGGGTGAGACATGACAAACTTTTTGAACGAAAGGAAAGCAAAGGTATCGAAACCAAGGCCCACGGGAAACGGGCACGCAGGGAAACCCAGTTCCGGGCGTGCCGTGGCCATGGCCGAGGAATGGAGAACGCGAACGTCAAGGCCAAGCACTTGCACGTCAGTCGCCCACATCGTGGTCATCGAGCCCGCTGGGGCGCTGGGTCCAGTAATGCCAGGATCGAAGGGTACCCGGTCACAGGGCATAAACAGTGACGTCGTGCTTGTACCCCAGGCTGCTCCTTCCCCCGAAAGAGGTCCCGCGGGTGAGTGGCGCTGTGGAGCTGAACCCTGCCGTCAATCAGCGCTAGACCGACCCCCACGTGTGCCGCTGTCCGATCCATTCAACCAGTACCGGGTCGCGAGCGGCGCCAAATGCAAACAGCGCAGCCCCGAAGCTGACCATCAGCCCCTCAAACTTTAGGTCCGCGGACGACGGAGGGAGTCTGACTGCGGCACAACCGATGATTTGACCCCTGCCAACGAAAACGCTGCTGATCTACAGGTACAGTACATATCCGTACAGGATTGCTGACATCCATACAGCCGACCACATGGGCCGGACTACCCCCTCCTTCGGGGTCCTGCTTACCCAAGGCCCACTGCCCACGCAGCATCTCCCAGCTGCTTCAACAGCCCACACATGTTTTCGACAATCGGGGGTGGCACCTCCTTGCGACCCTTGAAGTTTGCCCTCAGGATCCTCTGCGCAATATCCATACACGCCTTGGTGTCATCCACTGACGCTTCTGCCGTCCCCGCCTGGTCGGTGATCTCGAGATCGCGAATCGCCGCTCGCCCCTGGCCATAGCCGATAAAGTGGTTCAGCGCGCCAGACACGGTACCGTCGAGGTATACCGTCTCCTGCGCCAATAGATGAACGGGCGGCTTCCCCGCTGCCTTGCCGACAACGCCGTACGCCCAAATGGCTAGCGCGGCGTGATGAACCGCAACCGCATAAAAGTCGTTGAGGTGGCCCAGAGGGAACGTCTTCGCCTGCCGCAGCACCTGGCCCGCGTGCCACAGAGCTTGTCGCCCATTGGCGCTTTGTGCCCAGTCACGCAGGTTCGTGAACATGCGACGTGCCTGCTCCTCACCCTCCTTTCCCGAGAACAGCTGCAGGTCGTCCAGGGAGAGGTGTAGGTTCATGAGGATAAGGTGGGTCATGAGATGCTCCTTGCCCGAGAGGAGCTCCGGGCCCCAGTCAGAGACAAGCCGTTGGAAGCTGTGAAGATCGTTGCACAGCTCCGCGTGCCGGCTCCGCAAGACCTGGTCACCCGGGCTGCCTGTTGTCGCCAGCCATGACCTGGAGCGTAGCACTGAGGAGAGCTGCTGATACTCCCTGATGACGAACCAGAAAGAGTGCAGGTAGATAGATACAGCAAACTGGACGTCCAGCCTGCTCTTGTTCACGGCGAGAAGGTTGATGTCGCGAAGTAGATCGCCCACGGATGGCGGCCGCTTGCTCCGAGTTGCAATCTTCTCCATGTACTGTGCCTTCCACTCCTCGGCCGTCTTGGCAAACCACAGATTTCTGGCCTCGGGAAGCGGCAGTGTGAGCTCGGCGTACGACATGGAAGGATTGATGAGCGTCGCCATGGAGGCCTGGCCATCGCGGACCATGCAGCTAAAAATGAGCCTAAGCAGTCAGCAAAAGAGCCTCACATCATCAAGCTATTTTGTAACATACCTCTTCCAAGATTCTCTCTCACACCAATCTCGCCATTTCTTGTCGAGGGTAGTACCAGTGTCGCCGGGATATACGTCGATTTGAGGATACGATGATCGAACAAACCTATTCCTATATCGCATCATCTTGTGGGTGTCAGCGGCCTACAACCACGTCAAGAGATACCAAAGATGCCTACCGTGACGGGAATTGCGAGGTGGCACTCGGCAATCTCCATTTTCCTGCGGTTCCCCGACCACAGCGCTATCTCCAGCCACATGCACAGCGTCTGTACCAAGCCGAGTTCCTGGATTGCCGTGTTGCTTTTCTCAAAGCGCTTCGGGAGGAAGAGGCGGACAGCCTCCTGGATGGCGAAACCCCACTTCCGCAGGGTCGGCACCGGGGTCAAAATGGCACCGGAAGCCGCGGTGACGGCCAGCCAGTCTGGCCATTGAGAGTTGAGCTTGAAGGTCGCCTGATGTATGAACTGAGTTGTCTGACAAAAGTGAGCAGCGAGGAAGATGTGGATGAGGCTGTCCATCATGTCCACGGACGGGAAGGACGATGCCACCCGGGTCATGACCTCAAGCTCTTCGCAGGTCTTGAGGATGACGGCAAGAGCACCATCGCGCCCGGGTTGCTCCAGCTTGTCGGGTACCGTCCTGCCCAGCTTCTTTCTGCTCTCGCGAAGAGCCCCCGTGGCATCACCGGACGGGACCGGCACGTTTTTCAACTCGGCGTAACTACCCTCGCCAGTGGCTGGGTGCCATCGCCACGGTGAGTCGGTCCAGAGCTTTACGAGGTTCTGGCGCATCTCGGTCAGATCCACAGAGTCGTCGGTTCTGGGCGTATACGCCTGCTGCATGGCGCTGTCCGTGTGGAAATCTGCGTTCCAATACCCCAGCAGGTCGAAATCGACATCGTTGAGGTTCAAATCGACATGGGCGCCAAAGTCCAGCACGGCCAGACCACCTTGCGCCGCATCCGTCTTGGCAGGTTCAACGCCAGGCTGGTACAGCACGTTCTGGAGAAACCCCGTGAAGGGAACCGGCGCCATACCTCCTGGGTTCGATGGAGCAGCATAGGAGGCGGCTGGTGCTGGTGTGGACGTGCCTGGCATGGAGTTGCTGTTGAAAGCCTGCAAATTATTGCTGGCTGCTGCCGCATGCAAGCCCCGCGACACTGGTCTGTCGACGACATCCGGAGTTGCTAGAGGCATAGGCGAGACCTGGGAGGGTGGATAGGGGGGTGTCCCTAAGCTCATGTCCTGCACAGGCGGCGTTGCAGGAGTTGAAGCGCCCGAGTTGCCTTCTGATGCAAGATGCATCAGATGTAGGGCTACAGAAGAGCCGGCCTCTGTGGCCGAATACTCGCATGTCAGGCCGCGGTTCCGGCAGCGTGCGCAGGGTTTGGTGTCCTCACACTTGACCCGAGCGGCAGCGCAGGCCTTGCAGGCGTGGGAGACCCTGGCGGCACTCGGAGACGAGGCGATGCGCCGCCGCTTCTTGTTTGGGTCATTGTCATTCTCATGGTTGGCTGTGTGCCTCTTGAGAAGGTCCTGACGAGCAAAAGCCTTGCTGCAGATGCTGCAGATGAACCTCTTTCCGAGGGTATGTGTCTGGATATGGCGGGCGAGATGCTCTGGCCGAGAGTACCGCTTTTGGCAATGGGCGCACTGATAGAGTCCTGTACCTGTCGTTGCTGCCGTACCTCCCGACTGAGACGAGGGATCCGGCTTGACGGTTCCGCCAGATGGGTGAGACGATGCGGTCCCTGCGACCTCCTCCGGCGGTGGAGGGGCCGGGTGGGCCGGATTCTCGGAAGGAGTGAAGCCAAGACCCGGCTGGGTGCCGGAGTAGGCCAAAGGAAGTCCGGTCCTCTGGAGATGACCTGGCTGTCCGTAGTAGGTTGCAGCACCTGGTTGGGTTGATGGCGGCTGCATGTGGTGGAGGAGGTTGGACAGCGATGGGGGCCCACCCGCCATGCTTCAGATTCTGGCGATCGGCCCGGCCCACGGCCTGCCTCGATAAATTCCACGCCTGTCAATCAGGGGCGACTACAGTGTGCTGATCAGTGACAGGACAGCGGGCCCTGTCAGACGGTGGTGCAAGGGGCCACGCAGCGAGTGCCGTGCCGTGCCGTGCTGTTGGTGTTCGGGATGTGGAATGTGACCGGGATGCCCAGCGTGCTTCCGATGTGGGAGAGAATCTGTCAGTTGCCGAAATGCAGTGGAAGGGGTGGAGAGAGGAGGGGGAGAGGGAATTGGACGAGACGCTGGAGCTTCGGGGGTCGCAAGGGGATGTTGGGGCTTGGCGATGAAGCACGCTATACCTGAAGCGGCGCCGTCTGTCGTTGTCCGAGCTTCAGTCTGTCAGCGCCGGAAACATGTCCTCTTCGCGTTCTTCATCTGGCTTATCATGATTTGTGAACTGTCCTCGTGGCTGTCGTTACTTCGGCAGCTGACTGACAATGTGGTTGTCATGTCAGGCCATGCCGAGGCCGGTCTAACAGTTCTAGGGGCTGGCTCGCTTGACGCGAAGAAAAAGGCCAGACGCACATGTGGAAGCTGAGCTAGCTTCTCGCAGGCATCGGCTACTTTCTTCATCACTGACATGTCTCAGATGCCACCCAAGTCTGTGGTCAGAGGATCCATCTATTAATAAAAGCTTCCATCGAACATCTCAAGACGGTACTGACACCCATGCGCTTCCGGCATATCGATGCTCGCGGCCATGTGCCCATCCATTCAGAGACTACAGGAACAAGCCGCCATCTACAACAACTGCCGTTCCCGTGATGCTCTTGCTCTCGACGAAGCAAAGAACCTGCAAAGCCACGTCCTCAACCGTCGCCAGCTGCTTGAGAGGCGTCTTCTGGGTTGCACTCTCAATGTGCGCCGGCGAAAACCGCTTTCCCCAGTCCTGGAACGGCGTCAGTGGCCAGTCAATCGCAAGGATCGAGATCATGGAGAACACACGGTAAGCAGCAGACCCGGACAAACAGTGTTGACCCGGACCTTTGGGCTCGCTGCGAGGGCCAGGCCCTTGACGAGGTGGACCTGGGCCGCCTTTGTAACCGAATATGCCAGGGAGCTTCCCGAGAGCTTGATCCCAGCCAAGCTGGCAGTGGTAACGAACGCGCCCTCTGCCGCCTCGAGGTACGGCTTCGCGGCGTGCATCAGCCAAAGGTGGCTCTTGACGTTCATGTTGAAGCAACGGTCCCAATCATCTTCGTCGACGTTGTCATCAAGGTCGCTAATGTTTCTCAATCGCGTCCATCCGCCGTTGGAGAAGACGGCATCGAGGGCGGATGTTCCGCCTTCCACTTCGAAGAATGCCACAGTTTCCTTGACGAGGCGGATGATGTCGTCACGGGATGCCAGGTCGGCTTTGATGGCGGTGAACCTCTGCTTGGATGGGTCGAGAGTGGAGGCCTGATGTAGCTCGCGAACGAGAGCGTCGGCTTTGGCTGTGTCTGAGTTGTAGTTGATCACAACGTTGTATCCTCTTTTGGCGAAGAGCAGGGCGGCGGCGGCACCGAGGCCGGCACTGCCAGCTGTCACGAGAGCAACAGGCATTGTAAGCAGGAAGTTGGAGTAAAGACGGGTTCAACTTGAGGTTACAGGCCGACACGGGGGTTCCCAGATCTAAGTCCGAGGGCGGATGTGAGATGTGGACAATTGGAGGGCGTTCGAGATTCCGGGGCCATTCCGACGGCCCTCGGCCACGTTCGCCGTCACGTCATGTTCAGGAGACGCTCAAATATGTCCCATGTCTGCCAAGTCAACGTCTCCATGTTGCAGTTCAATAATGATAGTAAAGTCATGCATCATCTTCAAAGAAAAGATCCCCTAACTTGGTCTATTCTACAAAAGTATGCCGTCTTCCATTTGCTCTGATTCAAATGCTCTCGGTAAGATCCACTGACTTGACCCCTCCAACTCGATCGAGTGCAGCGAGTTACCCCTCTTCCCAGCCTTACATGAAGGACAGGGGTATGGACTTGGATCGTGGCTCGTGTAACCAATAAGACTCATGCCTTGCGCCACAGAGTATATGCGCCTCTCAGCCTTCCTTCCCATCCTCCAATGACCTTCTCTGGTCTGTTGTCTTGTCGACGCAATGTGCCGGAAAACCCAATCATTGCCTCCATCGCTTTGTTGAGTCACCCAGAGGCAACGCATCACTAGGCCGCCGCCCGCACTCCCGCCTCCCTGGACCTACCCCACTACACCCGAGTGGATGAAGCCCTCACTGCAGATTTCCTTCTGGTCGATCCGGCCGACCTTGCGACCAATTCACCCCTCGCGATTACCTCACGCGATAATACCTGCGATCCAACATCCGACGCAGACCACCTGCACGCGCTGCACGCGACAATCCCGACCCTACCACACTCCCGCACAACCCTCCGACTACCCCTCCTCCTCCAACATGGCGCCCAAGACAAAGTTTGAGCTGAAGACCCCCAAGGGCACCAAGGATTGTGAGCTTGGCCAATACAACACGGGCTGCGAAGACCAAGGGCCGCAATGCTGACCAAATATTGTCGCCAGGGTTCGGCAATGACATGCTCATCCGTGAGCGCATCTTCACCCAGCTGCGAACCGTCTTCCAGAAGCACGGCGCCTTGGAACTAGACACGCCGACGTTTGAGTTGACCGACATCCTGGGTGGAAAATATGGCGAGGACAGCAAGCTGTAAGCCGAGAACCAAGTGTGCGAGTGCGAAGATGAGAGCAACATCCTGATTCTGATGCGCTATACCATAGCATCTACGAGCTGAAGGACCAAGGTGGTGTATGTTCCCCAGTTCTACCCAAAGCAAGCGAAACACGACTGACCACCTCCCCAACAGGAGCTGAGCTCTCTCCGCTACGATCTCACCGTGCCCTTCGCCCGTTTCTGCGCCATGAACGCTCTGCAAAACTGCAAGCGGTACCACATCGCCAAGGTCTTCCGGAGGCAAGTTATGAAGCCTGATAGTCACCAAGAAAAACCCCTGACTTCCTCCCAGAGATCAGCCTGCCATGTCCAAGGGCCGCATGCGCGAGTTCTACCAGTGCGATATTGATATCGCTGGCGTCTACGACCCCATGATACCTGATGCCGAGATCCTCTACATCCTGACAGAGGTCTTCGAGGGCCTCGGCTGGAAGGGCAACTACACCATCAAGCTTAACCACCGCAAGATTCTCGACGGTCTCTTCCAGAGCTGCGGCGTCCCCGAGGATAAGATCCGCCCCATCTCCTCCGCCGTTGACAAGCTCGACAAGCTTCCCTGGGCCGACGTCAAGAAGGAGATGACTGAGGAAAAGGGCCTCGCCGAGGACGTCGCCGACCGTATCGGTGAATGGGTCGTCCTCAAGGGCAAGCACGACCTGCTTGAGAAGCTGCGCGCAGACCCCACCATCTCGCAGAACAAGCTGATCCAGGAGGGTCTGGCTGATCTCCAGCTTCTATTCGAGTACCTGGAGGCCTTTGGCGCCTTTGAGAGGATCTCCTTTGACCTCTCCCTGGCCCGAGGTCTGGATTACTACACGTGAGTGTCTTCTATTTGTCGAATGGTACGCCGTACTGACCGACATACTCAGCGGTGTCATTTACGAGGTCGTGACCGAGGGCTCTGCCCCGTCGACAACCCCTGGCTCCAAGGACTCCAAGCCCAAGAAGAGCAAGGGTGGCAAGGATGACGATGACCGGTCCAACGACCCCAGCGTTGGCGTCGGCAGCGTCGCTGCCGGTGGAAGGTACGATGGCCTCGTCGGCATGTTCTCCGGCAAGGCCCAGGTGCCTTGTGTGGGCGTGTCGTTTGGCGTCGAGCGTATCTTCAGCATCACAAAAGCGAGGATGGCCGCCGAGAACGAGACGGCACCCAGCACCGTCGATGTCTACATCATGGCGCTGGGTTCCAAGGCCGGCCTCATCAAGGAGCGTCTCGCCATCGCCGCCAAGCTGTGGGAAGCCGGTATCAAGGTGAGCCATTTCCCATCCTAATGCACTGCTGAGTGAGAGTCTCCTTGTGCTAACCTGCGACCTTCAGACCGAGTTCCTGTACAAGACGAAACCCAAGCTGCCGCAGCAGTTCAAGGCCGCCGACGCCACACAGACGCCCTTTGCCGTCATCGTGGGCGACGAGGAGGTCGAGAAGGGCGTCGTCAAGATCAAGGAGCTGGGTCTGCCCGACGGCCACCCCCAGAAGGACGGTGAGCTCGTCCAGCTAACGGCCCTGGTCCCCGAGGTGCAGAAGCGCCTGGCGAGGAAGCGCGAGCTGGACGACATTGCCCGTGGCGCCGAGGGCCTCAAGGTCGTCGGTGGCCTGCGCGGCGAGGACGTCAAGCCGGAGGAGACGAGCGCCCCCGCTGCGCCAGCGGAGGAGCCCAAGCCTACCGAGAGCTCGTAGGATTTTTGTGAGGCGGTAGATATTTGCAGCATGGCACTTGAAAACGGAGCGGGGCAATACATCTCATGATATGATACACCAAGCAACCTGGTAACCCGGCGTGCGTACGAGATGTTTGTGCATGTTCGTGCATGCTCGACTTAGGTCCTCTTCTGATTCTCGGCTGCCCCTGAGTCTGCGAAACTTCTTACCGCATGCCCCCTCTCCGAGTTGTCGACGAAAGGTCGTTTTCCAGTGAGATGCCTCAAACATTGCGATCTGCGTCTTTTGTTTCAATGACGTCTTCGTAACCCAGGTCGCCCTGAAGTAAAAGTGCGTCCTGCATACCTTATGCAAGATGTGCCGTAGAGCATACGACCCTCGTGGGTGCTGAATCATGCTCACCGATGCTTCGGGGTATAATATTTGCCGACCCGAGAGCGTCTGACGATCATTACCACCTCCACCGGTGAACAACGCAGAGGCATTTCGCAGGTGACGGCCGTGCTTATGGTTACACAGGGCGGAGATCGCTACATGCATTTATTGCACCCAATGGACGGGGGATCGGTACGCCGATCTTCCGTTGATGCAGCGCTGGAGGGCGCTGACGTCGGATATCGGAGGCTCCCACGTCCGACGAGTTATTTTCTCTTGTTGTGAACGTATAAGATACGATGGCTCTTTGCCATGAAATACTACAGTATAAGATGAAGCCATGGCATATCTCTCAACATCTGCCATCAGTGTTGTTCCACTTTCGCTCTTCTACAGCGACACGTATCTCCACTTGATACAGTCTTCATAATGGGCATCTTTCATCTACCCCTCTTCTCAATCTCGCTTTTGCTCACACTACTGCTGCTGGGAGTCAAGGTTGGTCAAATCTAACACTAAGCTGTCATTTTGTGGTCTAATCGTTGCCCAATAGCTTCTCCAAGAGGTGTTGACATACATTCGGGACCCCCTATCCTCGGTGCCAGGGCCTTGGTATGCGAGATGGACGGATCTGCCTCTCAAGTACCTATGGCTCAATGGTCAACGTACCGAGTATGTCCATGGCTTGCACCAAGTTTACGGTATGCCCCTGTTTCTGGCCGGACAAAGTCCAAGTTTCATTCTGATATCGGTGTTCCAGGTCCCATCGTGCGTCTAAGCCCATCGGAAGTCGATATTTCTGAGCCTGCCTCAGCCAGAGCTATTCATCGGGTCGGGAGCACTTTCAAGAAGGGCCGCTTTTACGACAACTTGACTACAGGCCAAGTAGTCAACGTCTTCAGCACGACAGATGTGATCAAACACAGGAACCTGCGGCGACTACTTTCTTCTCCGCTTTCCGACGTGTCGATGAAAACAGTTGAGCCCATCGTCGACGCCCTGGTACGACTGACTATGCAAAAGATGGAGGCAGAGGCTGCAACACGGGGTGTCGCAGACGTTGCCAAGTGGTTTCTCTTCATGGCAACCGATGTCATCGGCGAGCTGAGCTTCGGCGACTCTTTCCGTATGGTGGAGCAAGGCAAGGTAAATACCAACAGTTGGTGGGTGATATTTCCAACGCTAACCAGCCTTCTCTCAGAAAAATCAGTACATCTTCGACCTAGAGGGAATCTCTGCCTTGTCAGGCTTACGGACTACATTTCCAGGTCTCATCTCCAAGTCTCGCTTCCTACCCTTACCCATCTTCAAAAACGTCGCAGCGGCAGCGTCGAGAATGAGACAATATGCCGATGAATCCATCCAACGCTACAAAAGACTCCTCGCCGGCAACCCTACCATGGCCAAAACAACTCTCTTCACCAAGCTTTTCGACGCTGGAAAAGAAGGTCTGTCCGACGCAGATATCCAGGCTCAGGCTGTAGCGTACATCGTGGCTGGAAGCGACACTACTGCGAACACGCTCACATATCTGGTGTGGGAGGTCTGCGGCCACGCGGAAGTGAAGCAGTCCCTCCTCATGGAGCTGCAGACACTCCCTGAAGACTTCAATGACGAGCACTTGAGGGCGCTTCCGTATCTTCAACATGTCATTGAGGAGACGTTGCGACTGTACTCGGCTGTCCCTGCAGGCCTCCAACGAGAAGTTCCCCCTCAAGGGGCCGAACTTGGTGGATATTCATTTCCGGGAGGATTCACAGTGACAACACAGGCTTACACTCTACACCGAGATCCTGTCATCTTCCCAGGACCTGAGAAGTAGGTTCAAACAACAACTTCACTCGACATGGATCACTGACTGCGTCTATAGATTCATACCAGAGCGTTGGGCTCAGCCAACATCGGATATGAAACAAACCTTCATGGCTTTTGGCGGGGGAAGTCGAAGTATGTTGCTCTTTGTTCACCCTTTTGCCGGCCTGCGGTGGAGCTTTTGCTAATTCCTGTCAAGTTTGCTTGGGAATGCACTTGGCTCGCATGGAGCTTCGGCTTGCCGTTGCGCGATTCTTCCTTTCCTTCCCTCATGCTTCACGATCCAGACTGGAAGGCATGTCGGAGAAAGACATGACGCCGCGTATATACTTCCTGCTGGCTGCAACGGGCAAGCGTTGCCTCATCGATCTCCATTGAAAGCGGTTTTCTCGTCACGGCGCTCAGATAGCTCATCTCTGGGACCAAAGCCTACGCTGTGGAATTCGGATGATGTTCATGGTGGCAGAGGCAGATCTCAGGGTGTTTAGGGAATTCCTGGTAGTATTTTGTCTGAACGGATATTTTGTTTCTGGTTTCATGAAACTCAAGGGTCGGCACTATGCGAGGCCGGAGTAAGCAATAAGGCAATTCGAGACATGGGCACCTCCAAGACCCGAGGCTGTGCTGGGGCCGCGTTTGCTGGATTGGCTGTACATCATGGTGCGGTCTCAGGCTGTGAGGCCTGTACGAGTATGGGGGCAAAGAGGAGCCAGGGTAACAGGCCTGTCCAAGACATGGAGTGCTTCTCCATCGCAGTCTCGCCTTCTGTCGCACAGAGACGCCATGATGCGTACAAGGATCACGACCGCCCCAGATATATGTACAAGCACGTCATCAGGCTATGGGCCTCGTCCCAGCGTCATGCCGAATTTTGACGGAGGGACCGTGGATAGCAGGACCCGAGACGGCCACTAGAGAGTCCTAGCTCCCACCTCAGTGGGCAAAGATCGAAAAGGACGTCACATCAGTTTACAATGATGAGCAGGATCAACTACCGTGGAAGACCCCTTGACACGAGTAATGGGCCCCTGCCGTTGGGGTCGGCAGCCAAGGGTCGATTGACGATGGTTGTGTAATAGCTCCAAGGGGGCCCGCAAGCCCGGCACTGAACGAGTCAACCGTTTCGGCCACAAAGGCGCGCGCGGCGGCTGTTTGAAAACTGAGGTCCGATCTTGCCCCCTCCTGGGACGATCACCCGCACGCACGGCCCCGGATCGCCGCGAGGGGCAACTCTCGAGAATTGGAAACATGGTGCGATGCCATCTCAATAGGTACCAATATGGTGGGGGGCCGTCGCACACTCCCCCTCGTCTGAAGGGGGCCGAGGTGACATGGCCGAGGATCCTGCTGGTGTGCCCGTTGTTTGACGCGAAGCGGGAGCCGTCCGAACCGGGCGGTGGTCGAGACGGGATGTCAAATGGACCTCCGTTGTAACCTGTGGGGGAGGTCTCGCGTGGGATCGGCTGCCGAGCCAAGCCACTTTATGCGAAGCACATGCTCTGACCGGGAGTTTGACGGCCGAGCTTGAGGTGAAGTAAGTATTTGGAGAACAGGCGAGCAGGGTGGATGGGTTGGCGGTTGAAACGCGGGAGGCTTTGGAGCCCCTTGTCCTGATACCGTGATGGACCCGTTTTCAACTGCAGTGCCGAACATGTGATGCTTGGGGGTAAGGAGGTTATCTTCGCATCATGTTTCCCCCTCTATTTCTTTGGTTGTCTCGTTGCCTTCACGATGCCGTCCACGACTCGCCCCTTGGCGTTGATGCCGGCCTCCGAGGTAGAGACTCCAAATGAAGACCCCTTGCCAAGCACCTTCAAGAGCAAGCCTCAGCCTAGCCTAGTTGCCTAGCACCGGGGCATCTCTTCAGGGATTAGCAGTTTTCCAGGTGAAACTCGGCCGGGCAGACTTTAATAAGGATGATCAGCTCGGGCGAGCCAAACTAGTGCGCCATCGGCGCAGCGGCCGGCTCGAGCGCATGACGGGTTTGGCGCGGCATCAAATATCGCTATTTCCAGTTCCTGCTTACAGTCTAGGCAAGGGGAAACAGGACGTGGGCATCCGGTATCCGAGCTGACTTGGAATTACAGAGGTCAGTGCTACTGCGGGCGGGCTAGTTGATCCTGCCAGAGGCGATGGAACGGAGTGCAGCAGAGGAGGCTCGGGCGGGCGTGGGATCGTGTGAAGCAGGGAGAGGCAGTAGGGCGTGATAAGCTAGGGGAGATGAGGATGCGCGAGGGCTGAGCTTGAGCTGTCATCAAGAGCGCCTCCAGTCAGACTCGCGGGATGTGACTGGGTCGTCTGGTGATAGCTGGTGATAGCCCGTGCTAGCACGGTCATGTCATGGGCTGACTGAGAGACGGGACTCGATATGCATGTTGCTCTGGACTGGACTTGGGACGACAACAGAGTTTGACTCTGTGGGAGTGTTCAAGAGTGCATGCTGCACCAAGGAAGAAAATCTGCCAGTAGCATGTCAGCATCCGAGGAGGAAATAGTTTGCGCCAGCTGCGGCAGTGCCGTATAATCACATATCACAGTCGGGGCGGCCATGGCGGCATAGGTGTTCGTTCCTAGGCGACTGACTACCGTTGGCAGGGCCACGACACGCGGGATGGAGCGGGCGGGGTTGGCCAGGTGGTACTGAGGTGGTTTGCGATGATGCGGTGACAACGTGAAAGCAAGGGATGCCGTGCATATCTGTCAGTCGGATCAGACAGGCGGACGATGGCAAGCCCGGTGGTAGCATCGGTTGAGGTCTTGAGGAGGGACGTCGTGGCTGGGGTTGCGTCCGGAGTGGTTCGTCTGGCACTGGCAGGATGCAGCACCGCAAGAAGCAGCAAAACAAGCAGGGAGTTGCTGGCCTCGACCGAGGACACGGACGCAGAGGTGGTTTGAGCGTGCAGGGCCGAGATGGGACGCTGCCGTCTGAGCGCGACAGGGGTCGAAAAAGGGCCAGAGGGGGAGAAGCTAGCCCGTGATAGGCAAGTTGCTGGGGGATGAAGGCCATGTGGCTTGGGGCGGAGAGTTTCCAGGTTTTTCGGACAGGGGTAAATAATTTTGGGTGTCCCGTCGTTGGAGTGTTTCGTTTCAGCAGTTGGAGGCAAGAGGAAGAGGGCATTTGGGCATTTGCAACCGCACACAGCAGCACTCACAGCACCTCCGCATGGGCCCCTTGGAAAGCAGATTGTCTGTCGACGGCATCCTGCGTCCTGCAGACCTCGTCGAGACCTCGTCGAGACTCGTCTTGGTCAGGTCGACAGGGATAATGACGAGTTTGCTTTGCGGCATGTCTCCGAGTCATCCTCTGCCCGTTGTCAAGCGGTTGCCCACTAGGAACGCTCCCCGGAGCGGCCCACCGCAGGCACTGCACCACCTCCTCCCACAGTGGTTCCGGCTCCTGGTGGTCGGGTGTTATAGGGGGATGCAGGGGCCGACTCGGGCGAACCACCCGGCCCATCGAAGCAGGTACGGCAGGCACGCCGCCGGTACGCCACAAGGCATTGTGATGGAATTTCACCTTTTGCAAGGCAGGGGCGACCGACGAGACGGATACGGGCAGGGCAGGGCAGGCACAGGAGTTCGCATGAGCCGGCACCGGACTTGCTTGCCTGGATCGTCGCACTCCAAGTGGAAGGCGCCTTCCTCGTACTTGGGCAGGTGCCTCTGCCGATGGCGCTGCTTCATCTCAGTTTGACTTTGGCGGCCGTTGTCATGGTTGCTTTTCCCTTCTGCGGTGGCCTCAATCAGACATGACACGAGTCCTGCATCTCGACGTGTTCTAGCCTGGACGCCGCGCCTCATTTCCCGTCGCATCATGCCCCGTAGCGGTGCAGCAGACTCGATGCTTTTTTCCCTTTCGGAAAGTGCCTCTCTCAACAGAAGACGAACGAGAAGACCAAGACGGACGATGGACGACTTCGGAGCGGTTGCTGTGGCACTCCAGAGTCTTCCCCTCACTTCCAGTCTGGCCCCCTCCGACGATGCTCCTCTGGGCGGGCTCCTCGTCGCATATCGCGCAAACATCCAGGCCATGCCCTCCCCCTGCACCCCTGGCTGGCACCCCGGCTGCGCAGAGTCATGCGGGTTCATCTTGTTCATCACAGCAGCTCCCGGACGCTCGACGGGCTTTTGCGAGAGAACCAGAATGGGCAATCTCCCGTCCACGAGGGCCGTGCTGTCCGTAGCTTCGCGCTCTGTCCGCCACCCGCGCTCCAAGCTGCCGCACAGACAGACGCTCGGATGGTGGCCATGCTGATGCCGCACCTGTTGCCAGCATGTTCCCTCCACCACTCCAACTGTAGTGTTCGAGGCCAGCGCGGCACCAGTCCGGACGCCCGAACTTGAGGGGGCGACTACGCGTCGCACAATGGGGGAGGAGGGTGATGGGTGGATGGACGACGATCGAGGCCGCCGAGTACTTCAACTTCGACACTCCCGGATCACGCCGCAGCTCAATCGTCCTTCCGGACCCCCGAGTCGCACATTCTGCGAGTGAGCCTTGTCACTCCCTCCCTCTGTGTGTGTCTACTGCCACCACCACTCGCCACCAGCACCCCCGGCACCCCCCTTCCGGCTTCCGGCCCTCGCATCTCAACACCCCTGAATCCGCCCCCGGCGCGTCCTCTGCTCACTCACTTGTGGCCCCCCTTTCTGTCATATTTTTTTCTTGATACCCCCAGCCGTCCCAAAAAATCCCTGATCCTGCGGGTTAGGAAACACAGAGGCACGACCGAGAAGAAGAAACGTTGTTCACGCCAAATAATTATTTCATTACCTGCCCTACCACCCCGCTCGCCAACCCGTCAACAGAACGCACGACCGACGCGACTCAAAAATTCAACCCATATCTACCCTCCCTCCTCGGCCCGCCCGTTGATCGACCCTGTCAACCTCCTGTCAGGCTTCCCCCGGCTATATCAACCACCGTCTAGCAGTCCTGACTCGGAGCAGAGTTGCCCAAACCAGCAGCCTCCCTCTCGCTTGTCCATCGACTCCCCGTTCTCTGGTCAGAACGGCCCGGTGCTTTGCCCTCGGACATTAATTCGATAATAAACTCCCGTCCGCCAAAGCAGACGCAAGAGAAGGACCTTTTGCCTGGACTTTCCAACCCCTGGTCTTGGCCCCATCCACTGCAACCTCGCCCTCCCCCGGACCCTGAGCACACACCACCAGGCCCCGCTGCCCGCCTCTCTATTCAGAGTCTCCCTGGATCCTGGTCGAAGATCCTGTCAAAACCACAAGAGGTCCGTTCCTCTCGGCGCTCCCAGGAGAAACATAAAGAGTCCCCCGCCGGCTCTCGCGACGCTCCCTGCGCCTGTCTGCCCTCCCAAGACTCTTCGGGGTCTCCATCTTACAGGTTGCTTCATCGTTGGCTGCTCCTCGGCATTGAGACATCTGCCGCGCCAACCGCCCACCCTCCACCAAGAGACCCTCGCACGCCACGAGGTCTTTCATTGCAACCCTCCCTCGCCCCAATTCGGCCATCTGCGACACTTTGTCATCCAGGGGCTGTACAAGTCCTCCGCGACGAGTGACACCTGCGCACCAGACGACCATCTTGTTCGACCTCGCCTTACTGCCAGTTCCTCGGCCTCCCCGCTCTTCTTCATTTATTTGATCAAGAGCCCTCACAACGCCCTTTTGACACCAGCCATCCGTGTCACGTCTCTCACTCACACACAACCTCGCAATGCCCGGTCTGATACCCCTGATGCTTCACCAGCCTACAGGCACCAGAAACCGTGACAGCTTCGTCCTTCCCCCTCAGAACCAAATGTCCACCATTACAGCGGCTGCGTCCATTCGGGACCAGCACAGAAGGATGGCCTCGCTCGACTCATCTGAGCCCGCGACCAAGCCCAAGGGCAGCCTGAAGCGCCTGTCCCTCCAGGTTCCCGTTTCGCTGCCCGTTCTGCCCTTCACGGCCACTGAGTGGAACGCTGCCATCGCCGACATCAAGCGTCACTACATCAACCGCAAGTACAGGATCTGCTCCACCCGCTGCGCCGATATCCTGGACAACATCAGGCCCGATGTATGTATTTCCCTAGATCAACACCCCCTAGACCGCAGTGACTGACGCATCCCAGGCACACATCGAACCCGCCTACCTGATCTACCTCAACTTCTACGCCGCCAGCTCTGCTGAGATGCTCGCTCGCCCCCTGAACCCGGTATCGCCATACCGCGTCAAGCTTCTCAACCAGGCCCGCCAGCACTACTCCCGCGCCGCGGAGCTCATCCAGAGCGCCGACGACACCATCTCCCAGTACTCGCGCCCCTCGTCTGCCGCCACCACCTCATCCAGCGGCAGCCTCCACTCACCCTCGAGCTCCGTCTCGTCTCGGGCCTCGACAGAGTTCTCCTCCCCCATGACCTCTTCTCACTCCTTCGAGGATGCCCTCAGCTCAAGCCTGAGGCTCGCCGGTCACCGCCGGAGCCCCAGCAAAAAGCGCGTCACCTTTTGCGACGAGCCCATTATCCGCCCCGACTCTCCCACCCTGGGATTCGAGGACTTCTCCCTGCGCTGCGCCTCCCCCGACGTCGACGAGAGCCTCTACCCCACCCCTCTTCAGACGAGGACGTCCAAGCAGCCCATGCAGAGCGCGATGCGCTCCTCCCCCGAACCCCGCGAGCTTGTCTCCCATTGTTCCACCCCAGAGCCCCCTGCCTCAAACGGCGATGACGACTTCAGCTTCCTTCGCGAGGGCTCCATCCACCGTTACACCGCCCTCCTCTCGAGTCTCCGGTGTCAAGTCAACTCGCACCTTGCTTCGCTCGAAGCGGACCTGGCACCCAGGACCGGCTCCACGGCGGGATCGCGACTCAGCTTCAGCCTCCCCTCGCGCGCCGCATCTCCCATTCCATCAGCGGCTGACTCGGAGATGCGCGCCCTTGACCTCAAGGCCCGCATCGAGCGCCTGCGCGCCTCAGGCTGGCAGAGGAAGCGCTTCGACCCTAAGCGCTACGAGAACCTTAGGGAAAGCGTCCTCGCCGAACTGTCGTGAGACATTACGACGGTATCATTTCTCAACCATGATTCCTACGCGAACCATGTGCACGACCGCACGCAAAACCACACTCACTCAACCCTTCATGACACACACTTGCATTCAGATACCAAGCATAAGACGGCGCAAAAAGCACCGGCGAGGGCACTGCAACCCTCCCGGCGACCAAGGCATTTTATTTCAGATCATCGACGATGATGCCAACCATACCCACTCCAAACGGAAACGAACACAGAACACATAATGTCTTCACACGAACAACTTCCCTTCTTCATTCATCTTGACATCTTATCTCCTTCTATTTTCTTCTTCTTCTTATTCCAATGACATTTCTATCTACTTACCCCTGCCCTCGAGACAGGGCAAGGCGGTTTTCTTTCACGCCTGCAGCGCAGGCTTCGGCCAAAAAGCGTAATCTTCTGTACACAAACGATGTATACCTACGGAACACAGCGACGTATCGATGGGCCAGGGGCAAAAAACCCCGGCGCCAAGGCTTGGAGGCTTTTTACTCCTTCTTCATTCTTCTACACATAGCAATAGGCATGGGCGGGCAGAGACGGATGAGATACCACTCGAGCGCTGATATTTGGATCAATATTTGATGCAAAAATAACCCAAGGTTCCATGGCGTGCGAGACACTTGTGACATGACATGCGTGCTATTTGAATAAATCATGACTTTGTTTCTCTGGAAAAATCGCAACCCATTTGGAAAAATAAAGCCTCGACACAATTCGCTTCAGACATTGCCCATTATCGCCGTCCTCGGTGCTCCGACACCAGAGTCGACGGTGATTCGGCGTCCCACGCAGCCCTTCCCCCTCTCTCAGCGTGCATCAAACTGGTATCGTTGCACCGAGACTTATGCGTGCGCCCAGCCCATCCACCCACCATCATCATCATGAGTACCCCCTTTCACCCCTGGAAGCTGCGTCGCTTGGCCTCCTTCTGGGCCTCCTCTTGCACCGTCAGGGACTCCTTCTGGGCCTTCATCTCGCGCACCTTGGCGAGCACGACCTCGCGGAAGATGGCGGCCTTGACGGCCTTTGAGATGGCGCGCTTGTCGTCGGGCGTGTGCCTCGAGTCGCTGTCGCGCTCGTAGCGGAAGTCGGTGTCTTCCGGGTCGTCCTCCTGGACCTTGAGCTGCTCGATGCGGTTCGCGAGCTTGACGAGCTCGATGCCACGACGAAGCTTGGCCTTGGCCATGTAGGCCTTGATTTCGGGCAGCAGGTTGTGGTCGGTGGCGGTGGCGCCGCTGAGCCAGGGGTGGCTGAGTGCTTGCTGGGAGGTGTCAGGTCAGGGGCAATGGATAATAGATGGGGGCACTCACCTCGCTGGACCAGCGCGCCTCGGGCTCGGGCTGCAGCAGGTGCAGGATGAACTCCTTGGCGTCGTCGCTCACGTCCCGCCAGTACCGCTCGTGGAAGATGAGCTGTCCGTTGGTGCACTCGTCGATGAGGTCCTGGAGGCTCTCGGAGCGGAACGGCGAGTAGCCGCAGAGGAGGGTGTAGGTGATGACGCCCATGGACCACATGTCGACGGGCTTGCCGTGGCCGCGCTTGAGCATGACCTCGGGGGCGGCGTATCCAAAGGAGCCAGCCATAGTGGTGAGGACCTCATCCTTGCGGTCGAGCATCTTGGCAATGCCAAAGTCGGCGAGGACGAGGTCGGACTCGCTGTCGCGGCTAATGTAGAGCAGGTTCTCGGGCTTGAGGTCTGTCGGAGAGAGGGGTTAGCGGGGTGCAGGAGATATTTAGGGGAGAGGGAGAGCCTTGCCTCGGTGGACGACGTTATTCTGGTGGAGGTAGTTGACGGCCTCGAGGACCTGGCGAATGGTCTGCGAGGCATCCTTCTCGGTGAACTTGCCCTGCTCGCAAATTCTGTCGAACAGCTCGCCGCCGGTGGCCAGCTGGGTGACGATGTAGTACTTGTCCTGGACGGGCGCGGGGTGTCAGTGGACGGCAGGGCAGGAGCTGAAAGAAGGCAGGATGACGCACCCTGGACTCGAACCAGTCGACAAACTTGACAATGTGGGGGTGCTTGAGGCGCTGCAGCATGTCCAGCTCGTCGTAGACCATGCGCTCATTGCCCTTGACGTTCTTCTTCAGGATGATCTTGATGGCGACCTTGCCAGTAGGGCCGTCGGCCTCGCGGACGATGCCATACGTGCCGGCACCCAGGGTTCGGCCGAATCGGTACTTGGACCTAGAAGAACCGGTGTCAAAGAGGGACGGGTTTGCAGGAGGTGTGAGGACTGCGCACTTCTTGTCGTAGCTCTCGGGCTGGCCATTGAGGCGGTTGAGCATTCCGGAGACTGTGTGGTGGAAAAGCGCATCGTTAGCTTTCTGCGGGGTCCGACAGGGGCGAGCAACATGTGACGGTGGGAGGCAGGGGAAGGGGAAGTGATCAAAGGCGCGAAAGCAGTGCGATTGAGGAGCAACAGGGACTTACAGCTCATGATGGGCGGATGGAAGCTTTTTTTCGATTGTACGCAGGTGAAGGAGGGAATAGATGGTCGACCAAGGCACGAGGGTGGGCAGGTGGAGGGGCGGGTGAGATGCGACTCGGGGTCAGGCTGCGGGGTGATCACGGGCGGAAGAGAGCTCAGACAGGTCGCTGCTAGATCGGGGTCTGACACAAGACAAAAGCGGCTGAGAATGTCGGGTCGCTGTGGGAAGATTGTAAGGTCCGAAGACAGGAAGACAAAAGCTGGAGGAGCTCCCGGGTCCGTCTCTTTCCTACAGGTACGCGGCAGAAGATGGATGGTCTGAACTAGTTTGGTCGGTCGGAGATGTTCAAGCTACCCGTGATGCGAGTCGTCGTGGCCTGGGGGTCGCGGTGGGGTTTAGCGCTTCAAGTCGGTGCTTTCACAGCAGGGTCTTGGAGGTAAGCTTGGGCGGGGCGGGGGTGTGTACGAGCGAAGATGTAGGTAGGTTTGGAATCAGGAGACGAGGCCGAACGACGTATTATGTTTGGTGGTGTTAAATTCCCGATGAGGGATGGGAGGGCGCCGGCAAGGGGACTGGCTACGTCGGTAGAGACCGCGTTGGGCAGGTTTCGCGATGATGAAAAGCACTGCACTGGCAGGCACTTCACAGCGGGAGGGCGGGAGATCAAGGCTCGGGCTCAGCCGCAGCTGTTTCTGCCCGCGCGGAAAGGAGGGGCAGCGCCAGGAGGTGCGAGGGAGCAATCAGAGGGGTCAAGACGGATGTGACGTGGATGGAACGAGGGGATTGGCGGGAGACGCACCGGCCATCGCCGGTTGTGGAGACGAGATGGGCCGCAGCGAACAGGGGGGAGGGGCACTGGAGGCAGTGAAAGAAGGGGCTGTAGGGGGCTACTTCCTGCCTTTTAGTGGCCACTGGTGCTGACGGTCAGAACACAGGCCCCCTGTGGCCTTCAAAGTCGATTGTGGCGGAGGCACCCAAGAGGTTGCCGAGGAGCCGCTGGGGAGGGATGTGACTGGGCGCTTTGCAAGGCCTCCACCCTCTTAAGGCTGTAAGGCTGGCTCCCATCATTCTTCGTAGTCAGGGGACTGGCCATGACGAGGCCGCCGGGGTCATATGACGGATACGCGGAGCCTTGACTCTTAGCCTTGTTGTTGGCCTGGTGGAAGTACGAGGCTGTGTTTGGCGGCGATCCCGGATGCATTGAGAGGGTGGTTCGTGTCTGGGTGCGAAGCGGCTTCCATTTGAGCATCACCTGGCCGCTTGAAGGCCGGGGTTTATCGAATTACGGGTGCCCCAAGTATCATGGCAGATATGGAGAGAACCAACGGTTGGAAGGAAGCCATCTCGGCATCGTTCAACCAAACAAGACAAGGCTGGATGTTGGTTTGATGGCTTGCATCGTCCGAATGAACAGGCAATGGCCTCGGATGTTACTGCCGGGGTTGATCCCCGAACTTTACTCGACTTGTAAGTAAGGTACTACTGACCCTTCGGCAACTGTGCCTCGAGCTTTGCGCGTCAACTACTATTCAGAAATACTGCGACGTCTAATGATGAAAGTTGTAGACTCATGGAATATCTGTGTGGCTTTATCCGTTGGATGTGGATGTCCAGGTCAACGCCATCGCAAGCCATCATATAGCTGCTGAATCCATGTTTGAGACCTCACTGCGGACGTGCGAAAGGAGACCTTGCCCAGCGATGACTTCATCCCCTCGCCCACGCAATCCTGGCAAATAAATGCACTGCCTACCCATCGTAAAGAAATGCCTTACTCTTCTGGAACATTAGAGAACCATGCCTAGACTTCCAGGTTGGAGACACAATGATTCAGTGGAGGTTTTAGGTAGGTAGCGGCACTCCCGTCACCTGCAGCAACCGCCAACTAGCGCGTCGGACCGCGGGGTCAAGTCCCTCCCGTCCGAGTCGCTCGTGCTCTGCCCCTCCACCCCAGTGAAGTTGCCAACCCATCTCGCAGCGCAGGGATAAGACTGCACTCCATCCCGCGGCAACACCCTCGCAACCGCGTTGCACCTTCCGTTACCCCCCTTCTCTCTCCAGACAACTCACCGAGCGCACAGCCTCCTGGTCAAGATGGCGGCGAGCTTTGCCTCGAAGCGTCTGGCCAAGGAGCTGACCAAGGTAAGCATTCGCGATCAGCGCATCCTGCCCGACCTGATCCTTGCCATCAATCCCGACATCCGTCGCTGACTTCCACTCCCCCAGCTCAACAACGGTCTCCCGCCCGGCATTGATCTCGTGTCTGCCGACAACTTTGAGGAGTGGTCCCTCGACATCCGAGTTCTCGATGACAACCCAATCTACCGCGACCAGGTGTACCGGCTGAAGTTCAGGTTCTCGCCTCAATACCCTATTGGTACAGCTCGACTCCCTTCATCCTGGCGATGCTGCACCCCATCTAACATATTGCTCCCTACAGAACCTCCCGAAGTCGTCTTTGCCCAGCTGCCCGACCGACCGATCCCTATTCATCCCCACGTGTACTCCAACGGCATAATCTGCCTCGATCTTCTGGGCACGCAGGGCTGGAGCCCCGTCCAGAACGTCGAGACGGTCTGCATGAGCATACAGAGCATGCTTACCGGCAACACAAAGTCCGAGCGGCCCCCAGGTGATGAGGACTTCGTCAGGAGCAACAGACAACGCCCACGAGACATCGACTTCTATTACCACGATAACAGCGTGTAGACAGGGACGGCCTGCGCAGGAGCAGGCAGGCAGACAGACAGGCACAGTCGCAAGGGCGTCTCGTGTCGAAACGATTGTGATTGCATCCAGGGCCCTGGTTTTGACGGCCTTTGGCAACCGGAGTTAGGCAGGCTAGGTTTGGGGCCATGAGACCATGAGGGTAGTGAACGCTGGGACTGTGTGAAGCCTCTGCTCGCCAACCGGGCGAGAGTTGGCTGTGGGCACAGTTGCTGATGTGACTGTCGTTCTCCTCGCCCTCCACACTGCGCCACAGGAGAGGGATCGGCTTTCAAGCGATCAAGGGGCAGCCATATGGCAGAGGGTTGGCTGCATCAGGAACAACACCCTCGGGCAGGGCACCTAGTACACCAGTAGCATTACTACGAATACGAACGATAAGGTCATTGATTAAGACGGGGAAGCCTCGATCTCTTGCCGATGCATCTATCACTAAACGCATGCAGTGACATTAACAATCTCCAGGTGCCTGCGGTTGTCGATGCAGTAGGCATGTGGAAATCTGCGACCGCCCGCGCCGCGGTTCACACTCGGCCGGTGTCACCGTGACGCCCAATGTCCACGTCGGGTGGGCCCCGAAGCGCGAGGTGCCCCGCTGACGCAAGCCGATGCGCTGCAGCTCGACAAGCTCCAGGCACCTTCACCGGCTCCCTCCAACCCGAAGCTCCATCCCGCCCCCAGATCGTGCGTCGCTCACTCACCAAGCCTGTCCTGTCCGTCTTTCGTTGCATGGAGGGCCCAGAATGGCTCCCAAACCCGTCTTCAACACGGCCGAGATCAAGGACCAAGCCAGAAGAGACCTTCTGAACCTCCTGGAAGGCGTATGTCCCGACAGCATGCCAAATCCAACCCGCCATTTCGCTGACCGCAACACATCTCGCAGGTTCGCGGCAAGCTCAACCTCGTCCTCGAACAGGGTCTCGCCGGCCCCATTGGTGCCATCGTCAAGGTCGCCACGCTTCAGGAGTATGGAGTCGACAAGTTCTTCTTCCTGGAGAACAATAACGCAAACACCAGCCAGCGCAATGTCGTCTTCATAGCCCGCGGCGAGTGTGGCCGGAACGCTCCGGCCATCGCAGGCAAGTCCTTCGCGCCATGTCCACTTCCCAGAGGCCAGCATGGCTTGCTACGTGACGCGCTGAGCTGACCGACCCCAAGAAACCATTAGGCGATTGCAGCGAGAGAGCCAGACCGGGCACGAATTCCACATCTTCTGGGTACCGCGACGCACCACTGTGGCCGACAAGCAACTCGAGGAGGCCGGCGTCCTCGGGGACGTGAACATCCACGAGCTCCCGCTCTTCCTTTTCCCGCTAGAGAAGGACGTGCTTTCCCTCGAACTCGACGAATCGTTCCGCGACCTCTACCTCAACCGAGATGCGACGCCCTCATTCCTGCTGGCCAAGGCTTTGATGGAAATCCAGAAACAACACGGTCTTTTCCCTCGGATAATCGGCAAAGGCGACAATGCCAAACGTGTGGCTGAGCTCCTCGCCCGTATGAGGCAGGAGATTCTGGCTGGCATCGACCCCAGCGATGCGCAGCGCAACGGTGGCCTAGCGCCGAGCACGACGATCGAGAGCGCCATCATCATCGACCGCGAGGTGGATTTTGTGACGCCTCTGCTGACCCAGCTCACGTATGAGGGCCTCATCGATGAAGTATTCGGCATCCAGAACAACCAGGTCGAGGTTGACACGACCGTCGTCGGCGCGCCGCCGCAAGCAACGGCTGGAGCAGCGAGCTCCCAGTCACGGAAGCGGAAAATCCAGCTGGATTCGTCAGACAAGCAGTTTGAGCAGCTCCGCGACAAGAACTTTGCCGTGGTGGGTAACCTGCTTGCACAACAGGCGCGGCGCCTCCAGAGCGTGCAGAAGGACTACGAGGGCAAGACGACGTCAAAGTCTATTGCCGAGCTGAAGGACTTTGTCACCAAGCTGCCAGGGTACCAGCAGGAACACCAGAGTCTCAGAATACATACGGGACTGGCAGAAGAGATGGTCAAATACACAAAGGCCGACCAGTTCACGGGACTGCTGGAAGTGCAGCAGAGCCTGGCTGCGGGTGCCGACCCGTCATCGCAGTTTGACGCGATCGAAGAGCTCATCGCCCGGGGCACACCTCTTGCAGAGGTACTGCGGATGCTGTGCATCTATTCGTGCGTCTCCGATGGCGTCAAGCCAAAAGAGTACGACCAGTTCAGGCGGCTCATCCTCGAGGGCTACGGGTACCAGCACATCCTGACGCTGAACCGTCTCGAGAAGCTACAGCTGTTCTTGTCGCGGTCCTCGCCGCTAGCGAGCATGATCCCCATGACCATGGGCTCCGGCGGAACCAGTACCGGTACCAAGACAAACTACACATATCTTCGCAAACAATTGCGGCTCATCGTCGACGAGGTCCAGGAGGATGACCCGAACGACATTGCCTACGTCTACAGCGGCTACGCCCCACTGTCGGTTCGGCTGGTGCAGTGTGTACTGCAGAAGCAGTATCTCCTCACCGTCACCAAGGGCAACGGCGTCACGTCGTCGACCGGCGCGTCTGCGGCGCAGGGCTGGCATGGCTTCGACGAGGCGGTGAAGCATGTTCGGGGCCAGACGTTCTACGAGCTGCAGAAGGGCGAGGACAAGGCAGTCAAGGCCAGGGCTCTGTTGTCGGCGGGGTCGGAGAAGCAGACGGTCTTCGTCGTCTTCGTAGGAGGCATCACGTTTGCCGAGATCGCTGCGCTCCGCTTCATCGCTCAGCAGGAAGAAGGTAAGTGCAGCGCAAAGTTCGCCCCAGCCCCGTTGGATCTTTCACTGACATTTTGCCTCATCAGCCCGGAGAAACATCGTCATCTGTGCGACATCTATAATCAGCGGGAATCGGATGATGGACGCCGCGATTGAACGGGAGTCATTTGGAAAGGAGGCTGCGGCGCCGCCGGCAGCAGCATGACTGAATCGCATAGCATAGCGAAACATTATTCAGAAAGAGCTTCTCGTGCAGAGCGGCCGAAACTGCCTGCACCCGCTGGTATAATATGTGTGCATGGTATGCGGCGTGGGCGGGCGATCGAAGAAGAGGACCGGATTGCGATTTCGGAGGCAGCATATTTTCGGCTGCATACATCGAATGGGTCGTAGGTATTTGTCGTCCTTTTATTTCAGCCTGAAGCGCTACTTCATGAATGTTGCAGCCGGTGCAATGTGTTGTGACTTCATGACTTTCGGAATTGGGGGGAAGGGAAGTTGCCGCTGAGCGACTCAGTTGCGGAGGCCACGTGACCGGCCCATCCTGTCGGCTTCGGTGTTCCTCGCCATACTTTCCCTCATGCGGAGACCTCCGCCCAGCAGATATCAAAAGGCCGAACGACATTTATCAATCGCAGTGCACGGCTCTACATCCCGAATCTCCTACTCGAAACCGAACGATACGGCCCGACCATTCAGTTGGCGCCGTCGGCCGATTGAAACGATCTCGCAGCGCCTACATTGAGGCTGGTACAACCTCACACCCTCACCCGGCCTCTGTCGCCTCTGAGATCGCCCGGTAAGACGAACCACTTATATTGGACATGGACGGCCATGCATGCCCATGATGACAGGGCTGACCATATTGTTGCCAGAAAGGACAATCGAACGACTGGTATGCGGTGTCCTACGAAACGGTGCCAATAACCTGGGGCCGCCTGAAGGGATCGACAGCTGGCCAGCCGCATCCCCGTCATATCAACCTACCCACCCACCTCATCCGGCCCGAAAAGCACAACGATGAGGACGAGTCCTCGGTCGCGGAACAAGCTGGGATTGGGATTAGGGCAGAACATTGGCACGCCGGCCAAGCAGCTTGCCTCATATATATCAAACAGCTCACCGTTGCGGACCGTACATATCAACCCCGGCACCCGGGCAAGCACCGCAGACGACGTGCTCATGTCGGAGGTGACTAGCAGATCATCTTCACGAGCCGCCTCAGAAATTGCATCAGAGATTGTGGTCCACGGCGACGACGAAATGGACACTGATGACCCGTCCCACAACACCTCGGCCGCCGAGTCACAGTCAGTTGACACCCCACAAGCCGGGTATGTCCCAGCGCCGTTGTCTTTTGCCTTTCAATCCCATCACATGCGCATTCCGTGCCCCTCACGCCTGATCTAAGCATATTGCCCTCCCGAGGTCTGTCTTCTGACTGGCTAGCAGTACGTCAGAACCGGGGCCAGCATCGGCTGCCTTCACTCGGCTTGACCTCAACAGACAAGAAACGTTCGAGTCGCCCTTGTCACTTGCGACAGATCAGTCCGAACTTTCATCTTTACCGTCATCGCTGTCTTCTAGCAAAGCAACGACACCGGTCGATGTCGATGCGGTGCCAGAGCCTCTACCATTAGGGGCCGCCGACCCTCCCCCGTCCCGAAAGCTGCCGAAGCGGACGTTTCTTGTGAAACCCAAAGCATCGATACCGAAAGACCTCGATGATCAGGAATATGCGACGCAGTGCATTGGCGCGGCCGAGTCTTGTAGGCTGGATCCGTTCTCCCTGCACGAGGAAGAGTACCGACTGCTGAGGGCGCATATCACCCACGCACAGGTGACGACATATCTCAACATCAGAAATGCCATCTTGCGCCTGTGGATAGAGAACACCATCCAACCGGTATCAAGAGAGCAGGCAGTCGGCTGTGCCGGCTCGCGGCGGTGGTTCGATGTTGCGAACCTGTGCTATGACTGGCTCGTACGCAGAGGATACATCAACTTTGGTTGCGTCCAAATACCGGACATTAAGGCTGAACCGGTCTCAGACGGGCCACAGCTGAAGCAAAGAACCATTGTCGTCATTGGTGCCGGCATGTCTGGCCTCGGCTGCGCCAGGCAGCTGGAGGGGCTCTCACGTCAGTACACAGACCACCTGCAGCACTTGGGGGAGCTGCCTCCCAAGATCGTTGTTCTAGAAGGGCGGGCCCGAGTTGGAGGCCGGGTGTACTCGCGCGAGTTTCAGACGAAGCCGGTTAAGAAGATTCCCGGGTTTCTCGGCGAGCGCCACACGGCGGAGATGGGTGGCATGATCATCACCGGCTTTGACAGAGGTAATCCCATCAACGTCCTGCTGCGAGGACAACTGGGTCTCGACTACCGCGCATTGCGGTCAGAAACGACAATATACGACTCCAACGGACTGCCTGTCGATTCTCACAGGGACTATCTCGTCGAAATGCTGTACAACGACTGCCTCGATCGCGTGAGCGAGTACAAGCACAAGACGCAGCCATCAAAGCTCATCAGAGGCAACCAGGAGTTGATCGAGCAGGGGCGCGATAGCAGCTCCGACGGCAGCAAGACGATCAGCCAGGCTGAAGAAGCGGCAGCATCGCTTCCCAACGCGGTGCCGGTCTCCCAGCAAAATGTCACAGCCAGCGTCAACCTAGTGCCGGTGTCATCTGACAAGGCCACTGGTCGGGTTCACACTGAGCCGGGCACGCCAGCGAACCAGAAGGCGTCAGAAAAGGCCAAGGCCATGGGCTGGATTCTGCGGAAAGACATTGCCAAAGACGCGACCATCGACCTGACAGAGGCGGTCGAGCACCCGGATGCCACCCTTGGGTCGGTCCTTGATGAGGCCATCGTGCAGTACAGGTCCCTAGTCGATCTGACTGCTCAGGATCACCGTCTCATAAATTGGCACATTGCCAACCTGGAGTACAGCAACGCCACCACGTTACACAACCTGAGCCTGGCCAGCTGGGATATTGATGCAGGCAACGAGTGGGATGGCAAACACACCATGGTGGTCGGTGGCTATCAGAGCGTTCCCCGAGGCTTGGCCCTGTGTCCAACCCCGCTTGATCTGAGGACAAAGTCGCCCGTCGAGAGAATTACCTACCATAACAGCGAGTCCTCTCAGAAGGCCGTGGTCGAGTGTGAGGACGGAAGCCGGGTCGAGGCCGACTTCGTGGTGTCAACGATACCGCTGGGTGTCTTGAAGCACCCGGGCAGTGTCACCTTCGATCCTCCACTTCCCCAGTGGAAGCAGGATGTCATCAGACGGATGGGCTTTGGTGTCTTGAACAAGGTCGTCCTTGTATACAACGAGCCATTCTGGGACACGAGCAGGAACATTTTCGGCGTACTTCGGGATGCAGCCAGCAGGCATAGTCTGAACCAGGGCGACTACGCCGCCTCCCGAGGTCGCTTCTTCCAGTGGTTCAATGTTTCAGACACCACTGGTTTGCCGTGTTTGGTGGCACTCATGGCCGGCAACGCCGGTTTCGATACGGAGCGGGAGAGCAACAACGCCCTTGTCGAGGAGGCCACCAGCGTCTTGCGCAGCGTGTTTGGGCGGGGTGTACCCGACCCAGTTGAGGTCATTGTTACCCGCTGGGAGTCGGACAAGTTTGCCCGGGGCAGCTACTCGTCTTCTGGCCCAGACATGCTCCCCAACGACTACAACGACATGGCCCGCTCAATCGGTAACCTTTATTTTGCCGGAGAGCACACCATTGGGACGTATCCCGCGACGGTGCACGGAGCCTACATGTCTGGGCTTCGGGCAGCATCTGAGATTTTTGACGAGATTCTTGGGCCGTTGAATGTCCCAACACCCCTCATCGCGCCAAAGGAGAACGCAGCATCAGCCAAGAGAAAGGCAGAGGAGCAGAAGAATCCGGTGCTGGCACGTGCGGATGACTATGAGACTGCCGCATGGAACTTCATCGTCACCAAGATCGGCCTTCGTCCGGTAGCCCCTCCCAAAGTCGCCCCAACCGCCTACATGCTCTACAACAAGGTCGTGTATGATGCGGCAAAAAAGCGGTGCGAAGAGGAGCGATCCGGCAAGAAGAAGGTCAGCCCCAACGATGTGCGCGTCGTGACGTCCAAGATGTGGAAGTCGGCGACACCTGAGATCAAGAGGCCGTACGAGGAGAAGGCCGTCAAGGCCAAGGAGGAACATACCCAGTCTTTGGTAGACTTTGTGGACAAGTCGACCAAGTGGGATGAGGATTATGTCCGGCTCCGCAGTGAGTACGAGAGGGACCATCCTCTTCCGGTTGTCCAAGGGCGGCTTGGTAGCGACGGCAAGAGGCGGACCAGCAGAAGCGTCCGCTACAACGAAAGTGACGAGAGCGACGCCGACCGCTGAGTTTGCCTGGCCTGGGTGAGGATGGAGCAGTTGTTCCAGCGACGAACAGCTGGGAGCTTGTACATGTAGCAATGAACGTCCTGGCCTCGATCAGGCACAGGGCGTGTAAACTATTGTTTGCGCAATACCAACATAATTACATCACTTCCACAGGCAAGAATAAGAGGCAAGAAACCATGCGAGCTGTGTCTAGTCGAACTTCTCATTCGAAAGGGCTTTAGTTTACACCGAGGCCATGGCCATCGTCTTGAGAGCTTGATACAAAGGGAAGCAGGGTGAAAACTAATGGTATTCCTTCTCCCGACGCGTACCAGGCGATTACATGTCCGCAGAAGCGGTGGCACCAGTGATGATCTCCACCAGCTCGCCGGTAATGACGGCCTGGCGAGTGCGGTTGTACAGAATCTGGTTCTTGCTGATCATCTCGCCGGCGTTCTTGGAGGCGTTCTGTGATTGTCAGTACGTGTCAAGGCGGGAGTGGGTGATTGGGTCTGACTCACGTCCATGGCGTTGCGACGAGCGGAGATCTCGCAGGCGTGGCCCTCGGCCAGAGCCCAGTAGAGAGAGTTGGCAAGAGCGTACTCGCGGAGGTTGCCGAGGAGCTCCTCATCGACCTCGAAGGCGGAGAAGTTGGCTAGGAAGGGAAATGTTAGGAATCGACATTGACTAGGGTAGAGCGTGTCAAGGGTGGCAGCCGCAGAAATACTCACGGGAAGCAGCGATGGCCTCCTCGCTGAAAGCCTCGATGAGGTTGGGCTCGTAGCTGGTGGCGTTGATGAACTTGTTGTAGAGGATCTTGACGGAGGAGTAGTCGCCGGTGAGCTGGGTGACCTGGTCGGCGATGGTCTGAGCATCGGCAAAGGTGGGAACGTCCTTGCCAATACCGGCGAAGCTCAGGACGACGTCCTTGGCGTTGGAACGGGACAGCTGGGCCCTGGACTTCTCGCCGATGAGGACGAGGTCGAAGGGAGTCTCGCCGGTGAAGTTGCGGCGGACGTAACGGGAGAGACCGGAGTGGACACCACCGCAGAGACCCTTGTCGGAGGAGCAGACGATGATGAGCTGCTTCTTGCCCTCAGCCTCGATGGGCTTGGTCTCGGCCGACTGGAAGACCTCGTTGGAGGTGTTGCCGTAGCTGCGGGAGTCGGCCATGGCGCGCTGGGCGCGGTTGAGCTTGGTCGAGGCGACAATCTTCATGGTCTTGGTGATCTTCTCAATGTTGCGAATCGACTTGAGGCGGCCCTCGATCTCACGGAGGGTAGCGTAGGTGGCAGCGGGGGCGCCGACGGCGGTGGCCCTGTTGAGGTATATCGTTAGCAACCTGAGGTTCCAATTGAGCAGGTCCGCCCGTCCGATCCTTGGGGGATGGAGTGACATGTTTGTCCCATCCTGTCCCCCATCTGGCGCATCGTAATTCTTCCGATGAAGCGATTCTTTTCTCGAGCAGCATCTTCCCCTTTGCGCGTCCGTCTTTGGCCGCGTTTCGAGGTGGGTGCGTGGTTCGGATTTGCTTCCCCCATCCGAGCGGGCGACGTGCAAACTTACCGAGGAGCCGAAGCCGCAGCTCGCAGAGCTGGCCTTGCCGCGCGGGAAAGCATCGTGACCGGTTAGAGAGTGGAGGAGGGCGTTGACCGGAGGTAGACTCAATTGACCGCAATCGTGCAGAGGTCAATTGGCAGGGCGGGCGAGGTTGCTTGGAGCTGGGATAGTAGGTGAAAATAGTCTCTCACCCGGGCGTGGAATCAACGTTGGCCCGGTCGGACTTTGCCGGGTCCAGTTGGGACGACCGGAGCGAGGAAAACTTCAGTCACGTGATGCATCACGGGGGTGTCTGGCCTCGTCGCCTTGCCGTCCAGTTCCGGCCCGCTGCTTCACGCTGGCCCATCCATTGACTTTGGGCGAACTGGGGCCAGGCTATTCCGTAACGGGCACTGGTTCGGGCCCGCCCCAGCGAAGGGCCTGCGCATTTCCCCCGTCGCCGTGGCACTGGATTGGACAGGTCCCGGCCCCGTCCACTGTGAGCGAGCGCCGCAGCGGCTCCCGTCAGTTCAAGTTCCTTCACTTGCAGTGGAGGGCCCATCTTGCCTGTCAACTTCTCCCGTTCTCGTCGTTGCCCTCCAACTTTCCCTCCTTCCCTTGAACGCTTTTTCTTCCACACCCAACAATCCTTTATCCCGGTTCCCCAAAACGAAACCGAAGCTGTCGACGAGGCTCATTTCCCGTTCTATTCTCGGCAGCTTTGTTTCCGCCTGCCCCAGACCCTTTCACTCGAACAATAAGGCCTGGGGCGCCGTCAAGTGCCAGACACTGTTATTTTCCCTTCGAGCCCAGCACCTGCATCAGCGTCCTCGACCTTTCAACCAACCACTTTCACCGGCCCTCGAACCCCGATTTTGGCCCAAGATGTCTGACAGTTCCGACGACGATATGCCCCTCGCCAGGTCCAATGGCCATGGTAAGTCCCTTGCGCTTCTACAGAACGAGTACTTGCCTCGGCGCGCGCACCAGCTTCCAGCCTTGTTCGCGCCTTCCTGGTTGCTGGCGACGCGCCTACTACGGCTACCACCAGCAACACTTTTTCCCCCTCATCCACAATCTTCTCCATCTCCCCACCAAACTCGTTACTAACCCCTCGTCTCTTCAGTTTCCGCTGCCAGGATCTCCGCCGCCGAAGACAAAGCTATGGAACCCAAGGGCAAGCCCGCGCCCGCTGGCCTATCGATCCGCAACGGCCCTGTCGACGAAGACGCAATGGACATCGACTCCTCCCACACCAACGGCAAGCGCAAGTCGCGATCTTCCATTGTCAGCGTCAGCTACAAGGACGAGTCTGGAAGCGACGATGATAAGCCCTTGGTAGGATCCCCATGGCATGAGCTCATCCGGAGACATGTGCTAATTCCAATGTACAGGCCAAGAGACAGAAGACGAAGCTGCCTCCTTCGTATGCCGAGACTGCCCTCCCCGACTCGGACGACGATGACATGCCGCTGAGCGTCAAACTCGCCGCAAAGAAGGCCGACATTGAGAAGAAAGCTGCCAAAGATGCGAAAGCCATTCGCGCCAAGGAGAAGAAGGCCAAGGAGGAGTCCTCAGACGACGATGCACCTCTCTCGTCGTCTCGGCGCAAGTCCAACGGCGTCAAGCGCGCAGTCAAAGAGGAATCAGACTCGGATGTTCCCTTGACAAAGAAGAAGGCCGCCGCAACAAAGGCCAAGGCCAAGGCCACCCCTACGAAGGCTACCCCTGCAAAGAATGGCAAGGCAAAGCCAGCCGAAGTCAAGAAGGCCAAGGGCAAAGCGGCACAGAAGGAGGAGAGCGCGGAAGCCGAAGACGAAGACGACGAGTCCGGTTGGTGGAACGCGCCAAAGAAGGAGGACGAAAGTATTAAGTGGACGACACTCGAGCACAACGGCGTCCTCTTCGCCGACGAATACGTCCCCCTGCCAAAGCACGTCAAGCTGGTTTACGACGGAAAAAAGTTGAACCTCCCAGTCGACGTCGAAGAGTGCGCCTGGTACTTCGGCTCAATGTTCAACTCCAAGCTGAACGTCGACAACCCGGTTTTCCAGAAGAACTTCTTCACCGACTTCAAGGAGGCCGTCGCCGCCTCGAGCGGCAAGGTCACCGACCAGGATGGCAATAAGGTCGTTTTCAAGGACTTTTCCAAGTTTGATTGGCAGCCGATGTGCGACTATGCCGACCAGCAGGTTGCTCAGCGCAAGAACCGTACCAAGGAGGAGAAGAAGGCCGTCAAGGACGAGAAGGACGCGCGTGAGAAGCCTTTCCAGTTCTGCATGTGGGATGGCAAGAAGGAAAAGGTCGGCAACTTCCGTGTCGAACCCCCGAGTCTGTTCCGTGGCCGTGGCGAGCATCCCAAGACGGGCAAGATCAAGAAGCGAGTGCACCCCAACCAGATCACCATCAACATCGGCAAGGATGCCCCCGTGCCGAAGCCCCCCTATGGCAAGTGGAAGGCCGTGGTCCACGACAACAAGGCCACTTGGCTGGCCTCCTGGCAGGAGAACATCAACGGCGCGTACAAGTACGTCATGCTTGCCGCCGGCAGCTCGGTCAAGGGACAGGCCGACTTTGCCAAGTTCGAGAAGGCCCGTGAGCTGAAGAAGCACATCGACAAGATCCGCAAGGACTACACGCGCGATCTCAGCAGCACCGTCATGGCAGACAGGCAGCGCGCCACAGCCATGTACCTGATCGACAAGTTCGCCCTCAGAGCCGGCAACGAGAAGAACGCCGAGGAAGAGGCCGAGACGGTCGGCTGCTGCTCGCTCAAGTACGAGCACGTCTCGTTGAAGGAGCCCAACACCGTCATCTTCGACTTCTTGGGCAAAGACAGTATCCGCTTCCACGATGAGTTCACTGTGGAGAAGCAGGTGTTCAAGAACTTGAAGATCTTCAAGAAGTCGCCCAAGAGTGAGGGCGATGACATCTTCGACCGCCTGACGACGACACAGCTGAATAAGCACCTGAAAAGCTACATGGACGGCCTGACAGCCAAGGTGTTCCGTACCTACAACGCTTCGGTCACCATGTCGAACACGCTCCAGGAGCTCACGATCAACAAGAACTCCACGCTTCAGGAGAAGGTCAAGCTCTACAACGATTGCAACCGACAGGTCGCCATTCTCTGCAACCACAAGCGGACGGTGGGTGCCGGCCACGAGGCGCAGATGGAGAAGCTTGTGGACCGTATCAAGGGACTCAGGTATCAGCAGTGGCGCACCAAGATGATGATGCTCGACGTCGACCCCAAGTACAAGAAGAAGAAGGGCGCCGACTTCTTTGTGGTCGATGAATCAATCGACGAGGCGTGGATCCTGGAGCACCAGAAGTTCCTTGTCGAGGAGCAGCGCACAAAGATCACCAAGAAGTTCGAGAAGGACAACGAAAAGCTTGTGGCCGAAGGCAAGAAGAAGCTGCCGGAGAAGGAGCTCAAGGAGCGCCTCAAGGTGGCCGACGAGTTGGCGGCCAAGTTCAAGAAGGAGAACAAGTCGAAGAAGGTCGAGGCCGAGGGCCGTGGCCCCACCGTTGAGAAGCTCGATGATGCGGTCAAGAAGATCGATGAGCGCATTAGGGTCCTCGAGACTCAGGCTGCTGACCGAGACGGCAACAAGGAGGTTGCCCTGGGCACCAGTAAGATCGTAAGTCACCCGACCCGCCTCTCCACTGGAACATGGAAACTGACACGCTGCACAGAACTACATCGACCCTCGTCTGACGGTAGTCTTCTCAAAGAAGTCGGGCGTGCCCATTGAGAAGTTCTTCTCGACCACGCTGCGCGAAAAGTTCAAGTGGGCGCTCGAGATGGTCAAGGACGACAAGTGGGAGTTCTAAGGAGACCTCCCTATTTCTGGGCAGCGCGCTTGCGATGTCCTCTGTATATCGACAATTTCCGTTTTTGCTCTCGGGAGGCGGATACAGCCTTTTTTGCTTCGGTGGCGTTGGTTAGCAGAAAAGCAAGACGGCGGAATTCGTGCCATTTCTGCATGAGAGGTGCGAGCCAGGGAGAGCAGGAGGCAAACCCAAAGCCACAGCAGCACAGGGAAGAGAAACCAGCGACTCAAGGCGGTATTTCCCGCCATCCATAGAAAGAGAGGGGTGTAAATAGTAGACAATTATTCAGACCTTGTCAACATGATCACGGATTGCAACATGATGTGTGTATGGTATTGTACTCGTTTCATTCTCACATCGGACGCTATGCATCCTCAAGCTCTTCAAATTCATATACATGCCCCTCTTCGTCGAGGTGCTCGAAAAGACGACGCTATGCAAGATGCCAAAACCGAAACGCCATATGTCCCTGAAGCATCTCTCTGTATCCCAAAAGACAGTTTTCCCCGCACGCCGTGTCGTCTATGTGCCGCATGATTGTGTATGGGTATGAAGGCAGTGATTGCCTTGAGATTAAATATGTGTAGGGGCGGTGTCACAGCCTGAGAAGGGCAGCGCCGAGGAGGAAAGGGACGAGAAGGAGGAGGGGCGTGCTGGGACGCAGGACGGCGCCGGCGCCAATGGGTATCAGCTTGCCCTCATCGGTGATGCGCCAGCCGTCGGGGACAGAGCCGCCGGCAGGACGGTCGGCGCTGTCCCAAGGCCAGCCGGTCTGCTGGGCAGTGGCCTCGTCGGTGCCGATACCGCCAGCGGGAATGGTGGGGGCGGGGACGTTGTTGTCTGCGGCGGCAGCGGTGGCTGTGGCGCGGGGCTGGTCAAGGTTGCCCTCGTTGGCATTGACCTCGCCGTCGACGGCCTTGATGGACTGCCAGCTGCCCGAGGTGTCCGAGTAAACGTATTCCTTGCCGGTAGAGTAGTCGGTGACCTTGACGTCGCGGACGACCATGTGGAAGGGACCGTTGGCGAAGTTGGTGGGACCCTTTGCCCATGCGATGGTGCCGGGGGCGTTGGCTGGGTCGCCGCCGGACCAGGCGCCGAACTTGACTTGCATGGGCGACTGGGGGTACTGGTTGTCGTCGGCCTCGGCAAAGGTGAGGGTGCGGACGAGGACACCGTCGACGTAGAACTCTGTACGGTCTTTTGTCCAGTCAAAGATGTAGGTGAGGAATTCTTCCTGGTTGTTCTTGTCCATGGCGTGGAACTGGCCGCGGTTGTAGTCGGTGACCTGGCCCTTGCCAAAGTAGTTTGACTGGACCTCGTGGGGGTCGGCGCCGAGCCATTCAAAGTCGATCTCGTCGAGGGTGTCGGATTGCAGGACGAGGGAGCTGACGATACCGGCGCCGGTGGCGGCCTTCATTGTGATCTCGACGCGGCCGAACATGATGTAGAAGACGGAGATGAGCTGTGGTGCCTGGCCCGAGGCGGCGACTGTGAAGGTGGCGCCGTCGGTGCCATACTGGGGGCTGCCGGCCTCGACGAAAGAGTTGACTTGGCCCTTGCGGAAGTCGACGTCGATGGCCATGCCGAGGGCGGGGTTGGGGTCGCACGTTGCTGGAGGAGGTGTGTTAGACAGATGGGAGGAGGCGGTAGAGCAAGATGAGGAGAGACTCACTGTGTAACGGGTTACACTGGGTCCATGTCTGAGCAGTGACTGTGGAAGTGAGGGCGGCGGCGACTGCTGCCAGCCTTGCTGTCGAGAACATCATGGCGTCTGGGGGTGGACGGGTCTGCCCAAAGGAGGGAAAAGAGTTTACAAGAAGAGAAGAACACAGGAAGAAGGGCGTTTGGTTGGGGTGCCTCTCTCTCTCGCTTCACGTGGAAGTGTGATCGATCAGGAGGGGGAGGGGAGGGGTTGGTCGTGGGCAGCACTAGACGGCGATGGCGTCTCGAGAGACAAAGTCAGGATTCAGTGGTGTGTCGAGTTTGCAAGGTGAGTGATCAGACGAAAACGGTATTGCACATGCAGAAAGAAAGAAGCAGAAGTAGTATATGGGAGGAACATGGCTACCTTATTTTTTTCCTTCCCAGCCACGACGGGCAGCAATGACGGAAGCCCGAGCTGTGCGCAAAAGCCGGGCCAAGTCCACGAGCTTCCCTCCAAGAAAGTCTCGGAAGCTTGGGGGACCCTTGGCTGACCGGGGTGTTGGCGGGTTACAGCTCCTGTTCGAAGACGATCCATGCAGGCCTCCCGGGCGGGATACGGCGCTGCAGTGACGCGTTGGCTGGTCGACGACGCTTTGGCAGCTCGAGTCTGGAGGAGGGGAGGTTGGGGGTGGGCGAAGCTGGGCAAATGCGCGACGGCGATTGGGTGGAGGTGGCTGATGGAATACTGGTGGCTGGGGAATTTGGGTGGCTGGGGGGCGATCGCACTTTCGACCCAAGGCCTTGGTCGTGGCCAGTTGTCAGTCAGTCGAGCTGTTGGACTCGTGTTTGATGTCAAATGCCACGTGTATCTTGATTTAAATGTTACATTGGATTTGGAGATGTCGACATTTTCTTGGATAATTGATGTGTGAAGCCTTGAGTGATCTCTCAAGTTCTGACCACTGGGTTCGATCGATCCCACATTGAATGATGTACCTGCCTCCTTGTGAAGTCCGCCATAGCCCATAGCCAAGCTCCTCGACAAAATTGATCTACTACAGACCTATCCAGATCTCTTACAAAGCTTCCATCATATTCATCATCACCGGCCTCCGAGTCCGGCCGGCTCCGTGGTGTCAAGTCTTGATGCCGGAGACTCACTCCCCCGGGCTCCGTGCCCCACCAAAAAGCCCCGGAAGCCAGCCGACGGGAGCGCCCCGCGACCCCTGAAACCACGGCGAATCACAGCGGTGTGTCAGCTGTGGTTATCTGCGGGTACAGGCGGAAATGCCCCGCGACCCCTCGTCCATCTGCGTTATCGGTGCCAGACATGTCGTGAACGCCCGCCCACCCACACCGACATGACATGGTGGACCACGCCTTGCGTCGACAAGCACCTGTCACCAGGCCGCCCTTGATCAACTCGATGTGAGGGGTGTGTGTTTCCCTTCGAACCGCTCTCTCTCTCCATCATCACTTCTGGAATTCAGGGGTTGACCTCGACCATCTCAAGCCGACCTCTATCCAGGACCGACATGCTCCTGACAGCACACGTAGTCCGGCAGCCGCTCCGGCTGCGGCCCTTGGCCGCCTTCGGGACGGCAAACACCACGCCGATCCCCCGCCGGCCTTTCCACTCCAAGTCCGCCGTCCAGTCAACCGCCGAGGCCGCGCCTCAGCAGCAGGATGCTACCTTTGAGAAGCAGCCCTCGATCTCACCTTTTGATGCCATCAAGGACAGGCGAGCAAAGGCCGGCCGGCTTCTTGCCGGCGTCGCCGCGGCGTCGGATGCCGACATGTTCAAAGCTCCCGTGAGACCCCCTGATTACCCCTATCTTGTCCCCGAACCCAAGACTCATCCGCTGACCTCGCTTATCAACATCTAGTCATTTGGAAAGCCAAAGGCCAAGGACTGGGACCGTAAGTCATGAAGCGAGCCCCATGTCCTTACGGCCCAGCTCACACATCTCAGAGCACTTCACACTCGAGGCCCGCCACCGCGAGCCCTGCACCCTCAAACAAGCAGCCCGCTACCTCAAAAACCCCGGCCTCATCTCCCTCGGCGGCGGCCTGCCCTCAAGCGAGGCCTTCCCCATCGCCGAGATCTCCATGCGCGTCCCCGAGGCTCCCAACTTCTCCGAGAGCGACTACCTCTCCACCGGCCGCACCGTCACCATTGGCAAGTACGATGTCCGCGACGGCAAGTCAGAGTACGACCTGTCAGTGGCCCTTAACTATGGCCAGGCAACAGGATCCGCTCAGATGATGCGCTTCATCACAGAACACACTGAGCTTGTCTACAACCCTCCCTACGCGGACTGGCAAGTCTGCCAGACCATCGGCAGTACCGGTGCCCTCGAGCAAGCACTCCGCATGCTCTGTGATGGAACTCGCAAGGACTCCATCTTGACCGAGGAGTACAGCTTCTCTACCGCTCTCGAGACCATCACACCTCTTGGCGTCAAGCCCATTGGCGTCCCGATTGATGATCAAGGACTCCTCCCCGATGAGATGGACGCCATCCTGACCCACTGGGACCCCACAGCTCGCGGTGGTGTTCGGAAACCTCATGTCCTCTATACCGTCCCGTCCGGCCAGAACCCAACAGGCGCGACACAAGGCTCCGATCGCCGTCGGGAAATCTACGCCGTCTGCCAGAAGCACGACATCTTCATTATCGAAGACGAGCCCTACTACTTCATACAAATGGAACCATACACCAGCGGCGCCCCTGCTTCCTCTCCAGACCCGACCAACCCACAATCTGTCGAGGACTTCCTCACCTCCCTAATCCCTTCCCTCCTAAGCCTCGACGTTGACGGCCGTGTCCTCCGCATGGACTCCTTCTCAAAGGTCCTCGTCCCCGGCTCGCGTCTCGGCTGGATCACCGCAAGCGCCCAGGTCGTCGAGCGCTACGTTCGCCACGCAGAGGTCGCAAGCCAGGGCCCCAGCGGTATCTCCCAAGTCGTGCTGTGGAAGCTAATCGACCAGACCTGGGGTCACGAGGGTTACTTGCGCTGGCTGATGGACCTGCGCCTCAACTATACCCGCCGCCGCAACATGCTCCTCGCCGCCTGTGAGAAGCACCTGCCCCTTGAGGTCGTGTCCTGGGCGCCGCCTATTGCCGGCATGTTCGTAAGTTCTCTCCCCTCTTCTCTATTTTCCATTTCAGAACCCTTCGCTCACCACGCCATCACAGCTCTGGCTCAAGGTCGATCACACCAAGCACCCAGACTACTCCAGCCGTACTATCATCGATCTGGAGGACGAAATCTTCCATCAAGCTATTGAAAACGGCGTCCTATGTTCGCGCGGCTCGTGGTTCCGCACCGAACCCGACGTCCCGGCGAACAGCATTTTCTTCCGCGCCACATTTGCCAGCGCCAGCGAGGAAGCCATGAGTACTGCTATCGAGCGCCTGGGCGCGGCTATCCGCAAGTCATACCGGATGTAGAATGAGAAGCGCTCGGATAGATGGTGTTCTTGCATTCAGGGAGTTTGTTTTCGGGTCTGGCTTCCACGTTTTGTCATAATCTGTTCTTCGCACCCCCCTGGCATCACTAGATAACAGACATGCATGCATCATCGGAGACATATAGGGGCTGTGCTGACTGCAGATGCATGTAGTTGAGTCAAGCGTGGTTCGGCTGAGGGAATTCCAGAATATCCGGCCAACCACAAGCTCAGGGTTTGTCCGTCTCACCCCTCCCTCACGATCCTTTGCGGCGCAGTTCAGCCAGCCCAATCGCCGCATCATAGCTTGCCAGCAATCAGATCACTGTGGATCCATATTCAGTCAAGGGTGATCGATGGTCAGCAATCAACTGCATGTGCCGCTCTTCTCTCCGGTCGCAGCGTAAGCACCAGATTAGGGAGGGAGCCTCACGTCTTATTTCGACGACACCTCTCCCGTTGGGCGCAAGCCTCGGTAGATTACCTCTCTCTGTCCTTGGGGAAACTTGTTCAACCTGATATGTATTGTCATATTTGCAGTGATGTGCGATAATATATGAAGTCACCCACCCCTGTGGTTTAAATCCAAAATACCAACAACGCTTGCTGTCACCCTGTCAAATAGGGGTTCAAGTCATATCCTGAAAGTCGTCATCGCCTCCTGCAGTCCTCAGCCCTCAGCCAGACTTTTGCGATTCGAAGAACGCAACCTTGACACCCTCACCCGGCTGCAGCACAATCTCCGACTTGAGAAGAGGGCTGCCGCCATCCAACTCTTGCATGTGGCTCTCCACCCTCTCGAACTTTTGGAAGATGCGCGTCAAAACGTAACCCATCTCCGTCAGGGCAAATTGCTGACCGATGCAAATGCGCGGGCCGCCGTTGAAGGGAATGTACGTCCAAGGCTTGGGCTGCCAGTGGAACCATCGCTCCGGGGAGAACACCTCGTGTGGCGCAAAGGTCGCCGATGGGGGCGGGTAGATGTCGGCACGGCGCTGCATGACGAGTGTCGAGTATCCAATCGGGGTACCCTTGAGAACGGGGATGGGCTGTGTGCCGTCTGGGCCACCACCAGTGGGTAGCGTCGTGTCCTTGATGGAGAAGCGTACGTTGTAGGGAACGACAGGGTACAGGCGGAGCGTCTCGTTCATGATGTTCTGGAGGTACTTCATGCTCTTCAGGTCGTCGTATGTAGGCTCACGCTCGAGGCCGACTTGAGCAATGATCTCTTCGCGCAGCTTCTTGACAACCTCCGGGTGACGGGCCAGCTCATAAATGGTCCAGGAAAGTGTACACGCGGTGGTGTCTCGTCCGGCAAGGAGAACGGCAACGAGCTGGTCACGCAGCACCTTGGGCTCACGGGTGAAGCCAGCCAGTTCATGGAGGAAGGTGTAGCCCTGGTCCGACTTGGTCTTGCTGGTGAGCTCGTCGGGGGAGAGGCGAAGGGCACGCTCAATGAACTGGTAGACAAAGTTGTTGATGACGACAAGACCCTTTCGATAGCTGTCGAGTGGCACCAGGGCCTTGAGTCTGTTGGCACGGGCGACGATGCTCTGGACCCTCTGGACCTCGTTGAAGGCCTCTGCAAACTCTTGCTGGATCGTTCTACACACGGAACACTTGTCAGCCGGGGGGTAAAGACAAGAGAGATATGGCAGTGGATACGTACGTCATGGATTTGACATCGTGGCCGAGGAGGAAGTCTGTCGACACGTCGAGAGTGTAACGGAAGAATAGATCGCTAATATCTAGGATCTTGCCGTTCCCCTTGTGGAGATCGACAAGCTGGTTCTCGCCGTCCAGTGGCCCACCGTTGGCGATAGTCTTGAAGAAAGTCTGGATATGAGACTCAAAGCAGTGCAGGTCGCTAACACGGTCCTTGATGAACTGGGGACGGATCAGCTGGCGGCTGGTGTGCCACTGGTCGCCATCGGTGGCAAAGATGGAATCGCCGAGGAAGGGAGACCACTCCTTGTGGAACTCCTCGCCCTTGCCATAGTCGCTGAACTGGGTGGCCAGAATGGCCTTGATATTCTCAGGGTCAGCCGTGGAGATGATGCGTTGGCCGAGGATTGTTGTCTCGCCGGTGTGGCCGCCGATGACAGAGAACTTGTGGTTCCAGAAGTCGAGGTTGGTATGTGCACCGGCCGCTTTGACGGCGCTGTAGACGAAGCGGATGCCAAAGGGGAATGTGTTGGTGTACTGCCTTGCCCTGGCGCCTCCGAGACGCTTCAGGCGGACACGTTCGTCGAGAGAGCTCACAACAACCCAGAGGATACTGGCGGCCGAGGTGAAGATGGCAAACGACTTGAGGGAGACGTGCTCCAAGATGAGTTCGACAAAGCCCATGATGAGTGGGTGAGAGTGAATGCGGGTGCCGACACTCGAAAGTTAAGTGCCGGTTGCACTTGAGGAGTTGTTGCACAGACGGGACTTCAGCACGTGGATGGTGCTTCGTCACACTGAGGATCGACCGAGGTCAATGAGGCCGAGGGTGTCAAGTGGCTGAGGAAGTTTGAGGAGTACAGGTGAGTACGCATCAACCAGACCGATGCTCAATGTCGGCTTGGGTGAGCCAGTGGTGTATTATAGCAGTGGGAGGGCCAGCCGTCAAGGTTGGAGACGACGTAGCTGGCGAAGAAGCGGTGACGAGAAATGGAATTTCCCAATGGAGGCTTCTACCAACGGCCTTGGGTTGGTGGGAGGTAAGTACGGAAAAGATGTACAGACAGAAGCAGGGTCACACCAGAAGTCGAGGCCCGGAGGAGTGGAAACGCGGCGTCTTTAATCAATGACGGCTTTCCTTAGAACAGGGGGAGGGGGAGGATGGAAACGGACTGGACACGGACGAGACACACAGACATGAACTGGCGGGCGTCCCCAGGTACCTGGAGACAGGAGGTGCGCCTCGGGGCGGCTCATGACTCCGGACGGGCTTGGGATGCAGGATGAGTGGAGGGGGACCATAAAGAGGCCGGTCTGGGTTGGGTCACTTGTGGGTGGGATGGGTCAAGGTGCTTCGAGGAAACGGGAAACGGGACTCGGCCAGGGTTCGAGTGATGTGCAAATGCAAGTGCTGGGCGGGCAAGCGGGCATCGAACACAAGTGCCCGGTGCATCGCTCCTACCCCTCGGGCGGGGTGGCTTGATGTCACCAACCCCACAGCACGTAACGGAAGCGGTCGACCACCTGCCGTGCCGTGGGGCCAGGCGTCTCAACGCAGTCCGTGGCGACTTCCTCGTCGTTCTTGGACGGAGGAGAGGACGTTGGGGCTGTTCAAGGAAGGCAGGCACGCTGCATGTTAGACTGTACGGCAGGTACGGTCAGGGTGGTCGTGATGGAGGCTTACACACATCACTGGCTGCTGTCCGAAATGCGATGCCACCACTCCCCGTCACATCACCAGCAAACCCGGCTCGACGTCGAACTCCAAAAAGCACTTCCATGTCCGCGCGACGCCTCAAAAGCCGCCCGGACAGCGTCCAGAACGCCTTCTAGGCACTAAGCGAGAAGGCGCCACAACACACCAACCATCCAAGTACGGTAAGGATACCGCGAGATCGTCGTCCCCCTCGTCGCAATCAAACCCGCCCCCGACCTGGTCCTCCTATAGGCCACTAAACGGATTATTTTCGAGGACACACGGAGACTTGCCGCAGTGAGACGGGCTCCAGGAAGGGCACGTACACGCTTCAGCCTCCAGCGGTCGTGCAACCCGACACTCGCTCGCCCGCGGAAGCACGTCCGAGCCTGTTGCGCCATGTTGAATGGGGAAATCCTTGGGACGAGGTCGAAGGAGAAAACACCACCATGGATGCTCGTGCAGAAACAAGCTTGGGGGGGACGGACCCCCTCAGGGAAACCAAACCGTCCGACTCGCAGGCTTTACGGGCAGGGAAGTCCGCCTAGTTCCCGGGTGTCTTGCCTTGCTGTCCGTTTTGGCCAAGGCTGCATTCAGACCTTGCTGTGCTGTCTATTCGAGACAGCCCTACTTTGTTGATCCAACTGCCGCCGACCCTGAACTTTTACTCTGGCATCAGACTGGACCACCTCCATTGTCTTTCTAGCGCACCGGCATCACTTCCATCCGCCTCGTGCCCCGCGGACGCCCGGGGCCGAGCAGAATGCGAAAAAGGCGGCCCACAGGTGACAGGCGTTTCTCCTAGTCACCCTTGCTTGCGATCTGGATACCCAGAAAGGGAAGCCCACCGTTTTGAATCCCTGGTTATTCTCCCACTGCAACCCCTGTTTCCCCGCAATCCGGACGGCAGACTTACATGCCGCTCGCGTCCCGCAGCCAATCCCCGCGCCCCAATTACCTCTGGAAGCTCGTGTTGTCCTGCTCGGCCGAGGCACGAATGTCTGCATGTTCACACTTGCACACCCAACACAGCAAGGAATGCGCAAGCGCCACATTTCATTCGCCAACTCGTGCCATCACCAGACTTGTTTGTGCGTATGGTTATGTCTGCCTGGTAGGTTCTCCGGTCCCTATCTCCCCGTAGCACCCTTGAGCACTACTCCTAATGACCCCATGGGGAACACCCTGCTTCTTACAGTACCTAGGACACCTCACATGTGATGGAGCGAAACGGCGGACGCAAATAATACCCGACTCTCATCCGTCACATCCGTCTACCTTGCGTATCCCTCTGCCACGCACATGTCCTCCGTTATACTTCATACCCGCACTCGCCCGGCGACACCATGGAACACCATTGCTGGTAGAACGGTGCGGCCCCGACCCCCCGTGCCACCATGCGCTCCCGGAACTCGGACAGCCGCGGAGCCGCGTCGTACTGGCTCCGGTTCTGGCCCCCGGCGTCCGTCCTGCCGGACCACAGCACCTCTGCCGCCGCGCCGGCCCTTGGCCACAGGATCATGTCTAGGTTCGTCGGGTCGATGGTCTCGCTCCAGGCAGCCACCTCACCACCCAGGACCAGCTTGGCCGCGGTCTCGTTCAGTCCTTCGGCGGGGTCATGCGAGTAGATCAGCCCCCAGCTCTTGGTCGGTCCACACCAGTCGTTGAAGGGGTAGAATTGCTGGTACGCCGCGCCGTTGTCAAAGTTGAGCCATTGACCACGGCCACAGTCGAGATACTACCATGTCTCGTCAGTCTTGCATTGGGTGCGCGGGCCTCAGCGGGCCCTGTAGAGGAAAGAAGACTCACCCAGAAGTTGTAGTTGCTGTCAATCACCTTGTGGCCCATGGCAGTGAGCTCCTGGATGGAGTCGCCGCCCAGCCACGACTGCACAACAACATCCTTGCCCAGGGTAACGTTCCAGTCAAGCGGGATCTCCTCCCACACCATGGGCACAAGGCCATGGTCCCTCACGCGCTTATGGTTCCTGTCCATAAACTTTTGCAACAGCGGCTGCAGCACCTCGGACGAGTTTGAGCGGATCCCTTCGTCGAGCATCGAGTCGTTCGCGTTCAGTTCGTCGCCGCCCGTGTGGAAGTAGGCAGTGTAAGGCTTGACCCGCGGCAGGAAGTCGTCAAACAGGTCGTCTAGGAAGTCGTCGACACGCGAGTCGTTCAACTTGAAAGCACCGCACGGGGGCTGGGCACACCACCAGTAGTACGGCTGTTCATTGTATGCCACAATGAGCTCTGGGTATGACAGCGCGATGGATCCCGTATGGCCGGGCATGTCAATCTCGACAATCACCTGGATTCCGCGGTGCATGGCGTACTCGTGGATGTTCTTGACGTCCTCGGGCGTGTACGTGAGGCCCTTGGCGTAGCGGCCCTTTTCAGCGAGGTCGGGCATGGAGGGAATCTCGAGCGGCCATGACTGCGAATCGGTCACATGGACGTGGAACTTGTTCAGCTTGGCCCACGACATGGCGTCGAGAGTCCTCAGGATGTCCTTCACAGGGAAGAAGTGCCTGGAGGTATCGAAGAGAATGCCTCGGTGAGGGTACTTGGGTGAGTCCTCTATGGCGACCGGGGCCAGGTTCGTATACCAGAAGGTGCCGGAGCTGTGCTTCCAAAACATCTGAGCAAAGGTCTCGAGGGCCCTGATGATGCCGATGGAGGTCTTGGCCTCGATCTCGGCGACGCCATCTTCGGAGATGTTCAGGGTGTATGATTCGTCCCACTCCTCGGTCAGCAAGACGTAGGGGTTCTCCTCGTCGTCGGCGTCGTTCTGGGTGATATCGAGCGACTTGATCCAGACCTTGTCGCTGGCATAGACATCGGGTTCGAAATCGACGCCCCGGTCGTGCAGCACCCATGGCACTAGGTTGCGCTGGAAGATGGAAGTGAAGGCTCTCGATAGGGCGCCCTGGACGATGTCCTTGCTGTCGTAGTCGGCACCAGGTCGGGGGCTATACTCGTAGGTGTAAGGAAGCTGTTTGTTCAGGTTATTGTCTGCATCATGGGCGAGGTCGTGCGAGGATAGGTCAGATGTGGAATTCCAGCGTACGTTTCCGCCATTGTATGTGATCTTGACCGTCTGGTCAATGTACAGGACTTTGTCGCCCGTCTCGAGGCTTCTTGGGACAGGCCATAGGGCGCAGGCGGTGGAGGCAAGGAGAGAGAGGGGCAGGACGATCAATCGCGAAAACATGGCGGGCAGATGAGGCCAAGGTTGGTCGCCCGTGAGGTAGGTAAACTTTGAAGGTACCCGCGATACCTGAACTCGGGCGCAAGATGTTGAGGAACGCAGGACTTGGGCAGGGGGAATGCCGGGGCCAATATATGCGGTGGGACCACGAGAACGGCACGTTCAGGTTGCAAGTGAGACGGGCTGGTGCAACCAAACTTTTGTGATGATTCAATTTTTTTCAGCCGCCGCAACTGCGCCGCATGCCGGCCGGGCAGGACAATAACAGCACACCTCAGGTACTTAGTCCGGGTTCGAAGACGCGCCTTCCCACAGCAGCTGATGTCGGGTAGCGACGTTGGACGGGCCGTGAGGAGGCTTGGAAGGGTGGCTGCGGTGCGAATACACGTTGCCTTTGCGCGCTTGCAAGGGCAGATAATCAATCAAGCGTTCGCTCGGGGCGCAGGGTTTGGTAGCTTCGAGGGCGATTGCAACCCTAGGGCGACATTGAATGGACGCCAACCAAAGACTGGAGGGCAGAGGTTGGGCGCACTGGCAGATCGTCGCCAACCTCCAGGGATGATGGATGGAGTGTAGGTTCGTCTCCAACCTCGCGCCGCGTCACGATACCGAGATGGCCGGACGGAAGGGCGGATGGGCAGAGTGATGTGATGTGCAGGATGGGTTCCCGGGTGTAGTGCGTGCAAGGAGCCGTCGGCACGGGTAGCGCAACGTTACCTCTGGTCGTGCAGCGTGCGGGAGGGATCAGGCTGTAGATGACGATAATCCAAGGGGGCATTTAAGTGCGGGGGTTTGCAGCGGCACTGGCAGTGGTGGTTGGTGGTTGCACGGGAAAGAGTCGAAGGAGGAGCTTGGTCTGGGCGGGAAATGCGACCCAATCTGCAGCCCGGGGGACGAGAAGACACGAGGAGCGACAAGTCTCTGATTCGGTGCTAGGAGTGCCGATCGATTTGGTCGAGGTGTGGACTCGGACGGATGGTAAGGACATGGGGATGGAGGGGGATGCATCGTGACACTGAGCAACCACGTCAAGAAGTCGTGGTCGGGTCTTCAGCTGAAGAGAGGAAGCAGATGGGGGACACGCTCAGTCAGCTCGGTGAATAGTCTCCCCGTCAATGAACAACGCCCCTGCCCTCAAGACATCATTCCCACAGCTCCGTCTGCTTTCGCAACTAAAGAGCAGCGCATAGGATCAACCAGAGTCCAGTCAGGAAATGAGGCATCGTCGACATGGGAGTTGACAACCCAGTTGTCCTGCTCAAGTCATGGGTGGTTGGTTCTGAACCATTCACTTCATTCCAGAGTCACATTCGGCTTCCAGTTGTAGACCGGTCAGACAGCGTTACGATAGCCCATGATTTACGACCTGCTGAATCAGTCTGGGCTCTCTATCAGCGATAAAAACCCAGAAGCTACACACAGAGCTGTATCACGTCTCAGGCCACGGTGTAGAACAATGACGAGGCCAGGTCGAAGGCCTCCAGCTCGAACAAGGCCGTTGAATCAACCCGGGCTTTCCAAACACACAAACAACGCCTTTGTTGGTCGGCTATGCTTCGAAACGAGGGAATGGTCATGGCACAGCCTAGATGTTTCCTCGGTGGTTAGAGCCGCATATAACAGGACGACGCCGACCGCCGAAACCTGAAGAGTCGAGAGGACCAGAATTACCAAGTATTCACCGTGGCTGACCGAAACTCACCTTGGTCGGGGCCTCAAGTTCAGTTACCCAGCTAGCACATTTCTGTCACTGTTTCACTGCCTTTTGCTAAGGAATCATCCACCCGTCTCCAGCCACAGCGCCTCGGTGAGCCACCTCGTCTTACCGACCGGCCGCTGTGAGTGGTGCGCAGAATCACATAAGCAAAACGCCAGTGCCTAATCAGGCTAGGCGCCGACTCGCACTCTTTCTGGAATCCAAGTTTGCCATCATCCACCCTCAAGCGACATTGCTTGTTGCTTTCCCTCTACACCTACATCACACGCGACAAACCTTGAACCGCACCCACGTTCATCGCCAATCCCCCACCCACGACGACTGCGGGCTATCCTTTTGATTCCGCAACTCTACATCCCGACGCGACCCCGGTTTATTCATCACCCGTCGCGCTGAGACACCCGCGTACACGACCCTACTCGAAGTTCATCATGGCTTCCGATGGCGCGGCCGAGGCGGCCATGTTGGCGGCGATTCAGAACAAGTTGATCGAGGCCGGCCTTGCCCAGTCGACAGACGCACCAGGCCTCGCCGAGTACATCATCATGTGCCTCCAGAGCGGCAAGAACCAGGCCGAGGTCACCCACGAGCTTTGCCAAGAGCTTCTCGGTCTGCCGGACGGCGACCCAACAGCAACACAGTTCGTCGCATGGCTATTCGAGCAAGCCAAGGCCATGAGCGGAGGTGAACCTGAACAGCCTGCCGGCGTGACCTTCACTGGCACAGACAACGCTGCTGCCACCGACGCCCCGAGCGGCGAGATGGACATGGATATGGGAGCTGGCACCTCCGAACTGAATGCGTACGTCCTCACCCCTTCTTCCTCTGCCTTTGGGCAGGACATTGAGATGATGGATCTGGACGAACCACTAACACTTAACAGCCCAACAGGCCCTCGCTCGATGCGCAACGGCAACAACAGCAGCAACCCACGAGGAGGACGGGATAAGCGCATGATGAACCAGATTGGCAAGGCCATGGACCGGACGACCGACCCCCTGCACCGAACCCGGGGCAACAATGATCGCATCAACTCTCACAACCGAGGCCTTCCCAACGGCCCGAGGGGCGGTGGTCGTGGTGGTCGCGGCGGCGGCATGAACCCTCGCCAAGTCAACTCTATCCAGAACGGTCTGGGCGGCATGGGTGGCATGCCCAACATGGGCGGCCCCGGCTGGTTCCCGGGCGGCGCGCAACCCAATAGCGTCGACCTCATGGCCCTGATGCAGCAGCAGTCAGAGATGATGGCCCAGATGCAGCAGCAGCTCATGGCCGGCAACAACTTCAACAACCAACGGAACGGCGGCAAGTCGCTGTTCGACCGCACACAAAACCCCCGCCACAAGAACCGCCAGCAGCACCAGAACAACCGACCAGAAGGTGCCGAGGGGGCCACACCCGGCGCCGAGGGCGAGGATGTCGACATGGCGGCGAAGCGCGAGCCTCTTAACCCCGAGGACACCGTCTGCAAGTTCAACCTGCGGTGCACGAACCGCGAGTGCAAGTTTGCGCATCAGTCACCAGTGGCTCCCCCAGGATCGCACGTCGACGTCAGCGACGTGTGCAGCTTTGGCGCGGCCTGCAAGAACCGCAAGTGCACCGGACGCCACCCGTCGCCGGCCACCAAGGCGGCTCACCAGAGCGAGATGGACTGCAAGTTCTTCCCCAACTGTACCAACCCGCACTGCCCCTTCAAGCACCCGGATATGCCTCTGTGTCGGAACGGTGCCAACTGCACGACGGCGGGCTGCAAGTTTACGCACGTTAAGACCAAGTGCCGCTTCAACCCATGCAAGAACCCACACTGCATTTTCGTGCACGAGGATGGCCAGCAAGGCGTGTTCAAGGATAAGGTCTGGACCGCCGAGGGAGGCGAGCACGTGAGCGAGCGCAAGTTTGTCGAGGAGGGTCAACCGGAGGAGGTCATCCTGACAACGCAGGACGATAGTGCCATGGACGGCACGGGCCAGAGCCACGAGCTGATCACCTAGACACGTGTTTGGTGATTGGAGAATGGTGCGAGGAGGAGGAGATGACGAGTGATGGAAACTGGCCTGGATTGTATGTACTATACCACCCGGCTGCACGAGAAAGGTGCGCAGCAGTCACGGGCATGGGCGGCGTTTGGGAGGAGGGCCACCAATTGCGCCCATATGAGAGATGCGAAGGATTCTCTTTTTCTGCATGTGCTTATAACTCTTAGAGGAGAGTCGGAACGACCTCGCTGCATGTGGTCAGGCGAACGGCGGGAGACGGCAGACTGTGTCCCCGTGCTCACGCCTCAGGGATGGATGATGTGGAATACAGGCGTTTTGGGCTCTGCTATCTCTTTGCTGCCATGTGATGTGAAAATATTAATAAAGTGATGTCAAATGCGGTTGATTTTTGGGTGCTGGAGTGGACTGACGTCGACGTGCGGAATTGCTGGTGCCGGGGTTCATCGTTGAGTGACTTCTCCAAGTCATTTTCTCCGTCTCCAAAACCTCAACACGCCACCACAGCCCACACAGCCCGTCATCTCCGAGCAATTGCACCCGGCCCAGACGTCGCCACAGTCTCCAGACTGTACACCGACTTCCCATGAGACCAAATAACACCGCAATGCTCTGCCGGACGGCCCTGCAGCAGGGCAGAGGCGCCTCCCGCGCGTCCAGTGTCGTATGCCGGAGGACCCTCTCGACAATCGCCACGAGGAACACCAGACCCAACCTCGCTTCTCCAGAATCACACACCTGGCGGACACGGAACCGTCGGAGATTCGCCAGCCATGTACCCGAGTCTGAAAAGCCCCAGAACATCGCCGTCATCGGTGGCGGTATCACGGGTCTCTCGACGGCGCACTACCTCGCAAAATACGCCGCCAAGGGCACCACCATCACCATCTACGAGGGAAGCGAGCGACTCGGAGGATGGCTGCACACGCAGACGGTCGAGTTTGAGAATAAAGGCGAAAAGGCAACGGTGCGCTTCGAGCGCGGCCCGCGCACGCTGAGGAGCTATGCTCGCGACACATGGAAGATGGACGACCTCGTCCTCTATGACCTGGTAGGACCCCCCCCCCCCCCTCAATCATGACTTTCTCCCCCAGACTAACGTCGTCTTCCTCGTAGCTCCGCGACATCAAGCTCGATCCCATCTTCCGCCCCGGCGGCGCCCGCTACATCACCCTCGACAACAAGCCCATCTCCCTCACAGCGCGCAACATCATCTCCGACCCCAAGCTCCGCAGCATCTGGAAACCCGCCCTCAAGGCCTTCTTCCGCCTCAAGCGCGCCCGCCTCGGCGGCTTCGGCAAGCGTGCCTCGTCCCCGCCGCCCGAGGCCGACATGTCCGTCGGCGCCTTTGTGCGCATGATGACGGGCGACTCGCGCCTTGCGGACCAGCTCGTCTCGGCTGTCATGCACGGTGTCTGGGGTGGTGATATCGATCGCCTGTCCATGGTGCAGGTTATGCCTAAGCTGTGGTGGAACTTCTGGTACAAGGACGCTCGTGATGCGGTGCATATGCCTGCGCATGAGGTTCGCCTTATTGAGGAGGCTATGGCCGATGAGGGTGTCCAGGACCTCGTCCGGCAAAGCGCTCAGGGCCAGCTGCTCATGTTCGCTGGTGGTATGGAAGACCTGCCCCGCGCCATTGTCCAGGGTCTGAAAGCCAACACGGACGTCGAGATCCGGACCGCCTCGCCCGTCGAGCAGATTGCCTACGATGAGGCCGCTGCCAAGGTAAACGTCACCTCGGCCGGCAAATCTGTCGCCTACGACAGGGTCATCTCCACCGTCTTCTCCCGCCAACTGGCCACCCTCACCCCCAGTCTTCCCTCGCTCACCGAAGCCGAGGCTGCCACCATCACCGCAGTGAACCTCTGGTTCCCCAAGCCCGCTCTCAACGCCCGTGCTCGCGGCCTGGGCTGCCTCCTCCCGCGCGCCGACGGCGGCTACAACGATCGTCACGGCCTGCTGGGCATCTTCTTCGACTCGGACGCCCTCATCCACCCTCCCACCGGCACCGAGCCCCAAGGCACCAAGCTCTTCTTCCTCTTCCGTGGCGAGCTCACCGAGACTGATGCCGTCGCCCGTGCCCGTGAGGTCCTCGCGGACCACCACCGCGTCGACCCCGCTGAGCCCTGTATCGCCCTGCACCGCATCAACAAGGACTGCATCCCCCAGCACCATGTCGGCCACCGCGCCCTCATGGCTCGCGCCGACGAGGAGCTTCAGGCCGGTTTCGGCGGTCGTCTCACCGTCGCTGGCCCCAGCTACACCGGCGTTGGTGTCGTCGGCTCCATCCGTGCTGGCCGCGATGTCGCCGTCCAGGTTGCCCGTGGCCCGCTTGACCACATCGGCTCGACCGGTCTGGCGCAGTTCAGGGGCAACAAGCCTCCTATTCTTGAGTCTGTGCCCCGCAAGACTCTCGTCGGCCTGGGACGCCGCATCAGCGAGACTCTCCCTGGCTGGCTGCAGCTGCTCAAGTAAGGATGGGCTTGTATTTGTAAGAACAATCATGTAAAACTTGACACACCACCATGCCCATATAGACAGACGGGCAACTGGCGCCCCCCATAATCTTGTAAAACACAATAGAGTAATGGAGGATGATGGGACTGAAACCCCGTGCTTGCTATTTGTGTATTCTTGAGACTATGGCAAAGCATCCAACGTCTATCGTCCCCCGAGGACGTCCGACCTCCCTGGCGCTAATTGGCCATTCATCACCCGTCGTTTTCTCTGCTCTGCGCTTCGCCATATTACTATCTCTACAACATGAAGGCATTGGTATCACTGTTAACAGAAACTCATTGGGTCTTGCCACTTTGCCTCCCTCGTTCCCCCACACGAAGCAACCTAATCCAGCACAAACGGCGTATCCTTAGTTCCGCTCGCCTTGTTGCTCGAATTTTGCCTCTGTCCCTGCGGTGGCCTGGCAGCCTGACTGAGCCTCATCTGTTGTCCCTGGCCCATACTCTGTCTCCGATCTTGAATCGATTGCCCCACGCTTTGGCTTGGCCTTCGATCCTGCTGCCCCTGAGTCTGGCTCGGCCGTCGATCTTGCGGTCCCTGACTCTGGCTGGGTCGTCGGTCCTGCTGCTGCGGCGGCGGCGGTTGCGGCATTGGGAACGACGCCACCTCGCTTATCCGGACTGGAGACGGCAGCGCCTTGAGAGCCGCCTCCACAGCGGCGAGGTCGCCGCCCTGCGTGTGCGTGCGGACGGCTTCGTCGGTTGCGATCAGCATGTTGAGCACACCCACACTCCCCTGGACCGCTGCGGCACTGCCAGAGAAGCCCCTCCACAAGTCGCCGCTGTTGTCAAACACCTTCCGGAGTACTTTGTCCAAGTCATCCTCCTCCCGGTCAGGCGTGGCGTTTTCTCTCCGCAACATCCAGTATCCCGTCTCCTCGCGATTCCTACTGCGCAAGTCGAGACAAAGTCGTCGTGTTTGTCCGTTGGCACCTTGCAATTCGTACCGATACACGAACCAGTCGGCACTCCTAGGGATGATCGTGACATGCGCGCTACTCTCATCCCCAATCCCGGCCCATTTCTCGTCGATGTAGTCAGCGGCTTTGAGAAGCGGCAGGATCTCGACAAGGTACGCCATGAGGATGGTCAGCCCTCCTTGGGTGTTTGCGAGTTTGTTGAGGTAGTTGAGCAGGCGAAGGTGCGGGTTGCCCTGTTCGAGGACGAGCCTGGCCTTTGACGCAGACATATCCAAGATCGCTGTCCATTGCCGCGGCTCCTCGGAGCTACCAGTCGGTTGAACGTCGGGGTAGGTGAATCTGGCACGACGCAGGTTGACCTCGACCACCTTCATTGAACCTCGTGCGCTGCGGATCGCCTCCAGCAGTGCTACCAGACGGTCCACAGATCTAATGTGTTCGGCGAGCTGTTCCATGATGGGTTGGCCGACAGAACCTCTCATGAGGAACCTGAACTGGCCGGTTCGCTTGTTGAAAGAGACGTCCTTGTCTACTTGCGCAGGCAGCTGTTTGAACTTGGCACGGTCCGTGACTTGAACGAGAGCCACAACCGTGGTACCGAGAGGGATGCGACCGCCAGACTCCGCATCGCCAGAGGGACTGTGGCGGAGACCATTGTAGATGATCTCAACCTTGTCCTCTGCCCACGATGGCTGCGGTTGAGCGCCCACAGGCTCGTCGGCCTCCGGGGCAGGCAGTGACAAGATATCGCTCAAGCCCAATAGCAACGAAGGGATCTTAACCTCGAGCGGCATCGGGTGACCGGTGGCGATCCGCGTCTTGTACCTGATCCCGATGTTATGGAGCTGGCCGATCTCCCCGTAATGAGAAATGATGCCTGCCGCAAACAGAGTAAGGTTGTCCCAGAATGTGTCACTCAGATCAGGCTGGCCTTTCGTGAGCTGCAAATTAAGATGCGCTGCGATGGACCGCGTGTTTTCGGTTTGTTTCCTGTTTGTGGTCAGCATCAGTCGAAAATCAGTCAAGGGGCACGCCACTTACACCTGGATCAACCACCACTCGTCGCCGCTCAAACTCAAGGTCATCATGACGAACCAGTCCTGGCCCAGTCCTTGCCGCTGGAAGAAGACGGGGTGGTAGTGCTCCCGGGTCTTGATGACTCGCTTGACCTCCTCGCCGCTGATTGGGTTCTTGGTCATGTTCCAGCCTGTGCTTTTGCCCCTGCGGTTGAACTCGTCGATAACGTATCCCCACCTGATGTTCTCGAGGCAGTATACGCCGTCTTCTGCCGGATCTTTGCCGCCATGGTTCAGTCTCGACTCTCCTTGCAAGGCGTACTTGGTGTGTGGCTCGACGGCGGCGAAGCCCGTCACCGGCTCGATGACCAGGGTCACATTGACCTTCGGGCCCAGCTGCATTTGCAGGAACGAGTCGAGCGGTTCGTCCTTGGAAACGTTGAGCCTCATAAACGTCTCCTTCCGGACGAAGCGCGGGGCGGCTGCGAGTTTCTCATGCACCGATGACAGGATGTGTTCAACGTGTCGGGAGATGGCAGACTTCAGAAGGCCTTCCGCTGAGAGATCCTCCACATTGAAGTCGAGGCTGACGTCTTTGATCTCTTTGTTGTCGCGGTACCATTTGGCGACAAGACGACTGGGGTGCTTCGCATCTTGGGAGCCACCCGCTGGCTTGCCGCTCTGCACAGCTACCATGACCCAGCTCTTGGGAGCGTTGGGGCCATATCGACCGGTCCAGTACTGAATGGCCAGCGCGCGGTTAAGGGGCTCGACCTTGAGGTTGCCGGTCCAGGATGTGCGCGCAAGCTCGTTGGCCTGTCGCTTGAGCTCGTTGATCTTGTGCGTCAGCACAAACTCGTGGAGAAAGTTGTAGCAGCTGGCTAGCCCATCCGTTCCGAGAAGTTCGTTGACCCGGGCTTCCAACACGTTCATCAGGCGGTTATCGACCCTTGCTGTCGAAGGGGAGAAGGCGAATCGGAAGTCGATGAACCAAAACTGCTTTTCAAAGTCTTCGTCCGCAATCGTGAGGTCCACCTCGAACTCTCCCTTGACCCTGAAGGTGACCCTGCCAGATTCGATGCTGAAGTCCTTGAACTGATGCGGGATTTTGCTGTAGTCGTCCAGGTTGAGTCGGAGCGAAAGCAGAGTGTTCAGTTCCTCGACCCATTTGATCTGCTCCTCTGCAGTCAATGGAGGCGGCGTGATGTAACCGGGCTTGGGACTGTCAGCAAAGATCGTCCAGAGCGAGTTGGGGAAAGCGACGTACCTCTGGTATCCATGGCGCCTCTCCTGTTGACAGGATCTGGAGAGCGGTCTTCAGGTCTGGGCGGGGCAGCCGTGCCTGGGTCAGGTCGCGTTTGAGTCCAATGAGGTCGTTTTGTGTAAAGTCGAACATCATCCTCTTTCCGTCGAGATGGGCCTTGAGGTCAATCAACTTGCTGACAGCATCTGCCTTCCTGCTCCAATCGGTGATGACCAGAGCCTTGACCCATTTCGCATGCGCATCCTGGGCGAACCTCAACAAAGTCGTCTTCCTCTTGCGATTCCCTTCAGAGTTGTCATCGGGCAAGTCGGCGCCGTTGGGTGTACCGCCGTTGATGGCCGCTGGCATCCACTTGATGTTGGCCGAATCAACAATGGCCTTTTGGAGGTCATCGTGTGTCGCCTGGGCCAGGCGGACCAAGATCGTGGAAAGCGGAATGAAGCCCTGCGTGATGTGGTTGACTTCGTCTGGCAGATCGTTCATGCGATTCGGATTCGTGCGGGCGCCATAAGGCGCGCTCGGTGGGCCGTCGGACTTGGGCACATGGCCAACGATGCCGTTGACGGGGGGACCCGTCGCTTGGGCCGATACGCTCGTCATCTTGTCGGAATTTCCATCGAGAGCTCGTTGTTCGCCTCCGACGCCATTCATGGCAGGCTCTCTGTCATGGTTCGAGCGCGTGCCGTTCTGCATGCCGTTCTCCATGTCGCTGGCGTCAGGCAAGGGCCGCTGCTCGCCCAAGCCTGCCACTCTTTCCACCCCCGAGGGCTTCGCCGTGTCGACTGTACCGCCGTGTGGATGTGTGTCGCCTATGGCATCGAGGGCCTTGCTAATGTCGGTGCGCGTGGTTGCGAAAGCGTTGACTGGAAGGTTCGTCCAGTCACTTGGCGCCGAATGCGCAAGCTCGCCGACTTGCGCGGTCACTTGTGACTGGATGGTATTCGATGAGGAAAGCTCTCCTTGTGGGAGAGACGTCGCGCAGAGGGTAGGTTGTTGTAACCAGGAAGTCGCCCTGGGAAGAATTGGCAGGCCGTCAGACGTGTCCCTGCCTGTTGTTGACGATCAGAGTGTTGGAGCCTGGAAAAGGATAATTCGTCAAGTTGTCGGTCGGAAAAGTCGCCAGAGGCAGGTGATTCAGAGTATTCACTTTTGTGGAAGGATGCGGCGAGGGAGGGTCGGAGTTGCTGGCGTGGTGGTGAGAGAAGTCGTGAATGGAGTACAGCAACAGCAGCGACCAGAATGGGAGGTCGGTTTTGCAACGGGCTTTCACCCGGGCCCATGCCTGAAAGGCACTGGCCTCAGCGACGGGGACCTGGAAAGGAAACGCCAGAACCCGTAGTCATGTGATGTAAGGTCCCGAAGTGGGTCCTGCCGGCGTCGGCGACATGTAGACCCCACTTTGGCACATTCGGGGCCGACGGACCCTGGCCAATCATCCCAGCATCTCTTCAATATCCCTGCGTCATTGAGACACAGCTGGCAGCTAAACTTCCAGTGATTGTCACTGTACAGAATACTGACCACATTATCGAAAACGACTCTAATCACACCCTGCCACATGCGAAGTATTAAAGTAGAAAGGCTGTTTCAATTCATCATTTCTTTTTTCCCCGGCCACTACGAAAGTGTAGTTACATATTGGAGACCACCCGAACCAATACCACCGACTCCGTTGTGAGTGTACCAGAACCTAGCTATACGCGTTCGCCAATGTCGTATAAATCCGTGGGTGAAGAGACCGAAAAGGAAAAGTGGTGTCTCGTGATTTAGCTGTTGGAAGAGAAATCGTTTAATATGCATTGACTCTATGTACGCCCGCCAGAAATCCACGCCAGAAGCACGGCGACCACTTACAACTTGTTGGGGCCCGACGCCGCCGTCGTGGGCCACTGGTATCCCGCAGCGTCGCTGAACTTGTATCCGTACGAAGAGGTGAAATCGTCGAGGACGGCCGGGCCGCGAGATCCTGAAAAGAGGGTTAGCTAATGATCTGCTCCTGCGTGCGTCGCGGGGGCCGCATCTGCATGCGCACTCACCATAGGGGTACTCCATGGGGATGATCTCCTTGTTGTCGTCCAGGTAGTGCAGCAGGGGTGTGAAGATCCTCCAGCTGGCGTCCAGCTCGTCGTCGCGGACAAAGTTGGAGTGGTCGCCCTTAAGGCAGTCGAGGATGAGCGACTCGTAGGCCTCGGGGATCTTCAGGTCGGAGAAGCGTCGCCTGTAGGTCAGGTCGAGCTCGGTGACGACCGTCTGCATGCTCAGACCGGGGAGCTTGGAGTTCATCTTGACGTAGACACTCTCGTTGGGCTGGATACGCATAACGAGCTCGTTCCTGGGGATGTCCTTGAAGATGCCGGACGTGACGTCCTTGAACTGGATGCGGATCTCGGTCTTCTGCTCGTTGAGAGCCTTGCCGGCCTTCATGATGAAGGGCACGCCATCCCAGCGCTCGTTCTTGATATAGGCAACGAGTGCGCAGAAGGTGGGGCACCTCGAGTCCTTGGGGACGGTGTCGTCCTCCTTGTACGAAGGCTTGCTGCCGTCGAGCGACTTTCCGTACTGGCCAATGATGACGTTCTTGGGCTCGATGGCGGGGATGGCACGCAGGACGCGCACCTTCTCGTCGCGGATGTCCTCAGCGGAAAAGGAGATGGGCCTCTCCATGGCGAGGAGGGTCAGCACCTGCAGCAGGTGGTTCTGCATGACGTCGCGGACGATACCGAACTCGTCGAAGTAGCCGCCACGGCCCTCGGTGCCAAAGGGCTCCTTGAAGGTGATCTGGACGTTGTCGATGTTCTGCCTGTTCCAGGTGGCGCCGAAGAAGGAGTTGCCGAAGCGCAGGATGAGGATGTTCTTGACCATCTCCTTGCCGAGGTAGTGGTCGATACGGAAGAGCTCATCTTCCTTCCAGTCGGGCTCGAGCGACTTCTGGAGCTCCCGGGAGCTGGCGAGGTCCTTGCCGAAGGGCTTCTCAACCTGTAGTGGGGGGCAAGCTGCGTCAGATTGCTTCGAGAACAGCCAGTAGCTCTGAGCGGGGGCGAGGAACTTACGATGACGCGAGCAATGCCCTTGGTGGGGTAGCAGCACTTCTTCAGGTGCTGGGAGACAATGGTGAAGACGCTGGGGGGGAGAGCCATGTAGAACAGGCGGTGTGTCTCGGACCTGCCCTGCTCGAGCTCCTCCAGGTGCTGGTTGAGGGCGTTGAAGGACTCATCCTTGTCGTACTGGCCCGAGATGTATGTGCAAAGGTTGCAGAAGTCGTTGAGCTGCTGCTCGATCTCCTTGGTGGGAGTCTTCATGTAGGACCTGATGCGACGGATGTACTCGTCGTGGTCCATCTTGGTGCGCGCATATCCGACAATCTTAATGTCTTTGGGCAAGAACTGGTTGCGGTACTAGATGAAGATTGGCAATCAGCAAGGCTGTCGCATCTGGTGTCGTGGTCGTATTCGTGCGCCGTCATGTGTAGGCCGGTCAATGGGTTCGTTGTGTGAGCAGGACTTACGAGACCAAAAAGCGCGGGGTACTAAGACAAGATCAGCGAACGTGCACCAATTGCGAGGGCCACGGATTCCCATACCGTCTTCTTCTTTGCCAGATCGCCAGAAGCACCGAGGACAACAATGACGGTGTTCTCCTTGAGCTCCAGCGTGCTGTTGGGAGGCGGTCAGCAAATGGTCACCTGCGAATGCTGCGACAGAAGCTCTCTTCGGGTCGGGGCATCTTGACGCGGCGGGTGGGCGGGCGAAGCTCCAGACAAGGGGGCAGGGTGGTCGCCTTGCTTTGGTTGGGGAGAAGCTGGTGGGGTAGGTAGGACGTACGAAGCGGCGGAGGTAAGGTCGGACATGACGGCGGTTGGTTGGTAGATGTGTCAACTGGTGGTGCTGTATGGAAGAATCCCAGAGACAACGGTCAGCGAGGGAAGCTCTGGCGGTATGAAGGAAAAGGTGAGGGGAGGATGGGAGAAGGCGGATAAGGAGTGGAAAGCAGAGCAGGACGGACGAGCGACGAGGCCAGCAGGGAAGGTAGGGGAATTTAGTAATGACGCTGGGGGGGAGGCGAGACGGGGCGTGACGCTGGCCACGGGAGGTTTTGGGGGTCCCCCCTCCCAGAGCCAGGCGCCCGCCCCGCCACGGCTCTGCTGGACCTGACTTGACTGGACAGCGCCGGCCATGTCGGACCTTCGCCCTCGCACCGTTTCAAGCGAGCGCGGCGGCGGGGGAAGACCATTACCAATGCTGCCGGAGACACCTCTCTGAAAGCTCCGGGCGCCAAAACCTTGACGGCTGGCGGGGGATGGGTATCTGGAACTCAATGCCCACAGAGTCGTGCCGTCGCGCGCTGCTGCATCTCGAGTTGTGCGTTTGGCTTGCGATGCGCAGTTGCTGCGGCCCGATCTGTGGTGGCTCCAGATTCACCCCTCCCCACCGTCGATGGTTGCCAGGTTCGGTGTCTCCCGCCCGCCGCTCACTCGCTTGTCGGTGTCGGCAGCGACCCCTCCCCTCGCCGTGAGCTTGGAGAGCTCGAGGATGGTGGGGTCCCTTTTTTTCGCCATTGGGAAACAGGGCCCGGCTTGGGGGGAAAAGATGGGATGGGAGCTGACTCACTGTTCCCGCAACTCCGTCGACTTTCGAGAAGCCAATTCGTTCAGCGTGCCGTATCTGCGTCCGTCGAGTGGTACTTGGGAGAGAAGACTAGATTGCGTCGTGTGTCAGGATGAGAAAGAGGAGGAGAAAGAGCAAGGAGAGGGGGGGCCTGGTTGAGGAGGGAGAAGGGGGAGGTGGGAGGGATAAACGACTTACAAGAACCCCTCCAACGGACCTGGCTGGTCTCTTTGGTAATAAGCCAAGGTAAAGACACCCTCAATGACTGACTGATCGAGGTCCGAATCCGCTCCCGGGTCCCAGCGCTCTGGAGCGGGACTTGACTGAGCAGCCGGCTAGTATTACCAGGTGTGACGAAATGGGCTCTTCCGCCTGCGGGTTTGTCTAGCGATGGCGGCCGAGGACGGGATTGACAAGGGTCTCGAGTCTCGAGGGATGAGGGGCACCAAACAGGCGGGCTGGGATGCGATGGCCAGGCAAAGCCGAGGAGAAAACTGCGGGCCGTTGCTCGGGGGGTTTTCCTAAGCACGTCCAGCTAGGTAGCTGCACTTTCGGAAATGTTGAGCTCTAAGCACCGAGGCACGGCAGGGTGTGCGTCTCCTCTCGTGGACTTTTTCCGGCAGTGGTGGTGCTTGGTGCGGTCTGTGTCTCGTGAGTCCGCTGCAAAGTCTACCGAGAGCTGTTCGAAGATGATGGGTGCGGTAGCGGGTTGGGAGAAGAAGACGGCCTCTTATATGAGACACTGAACGAGAGGTGCGTATTCACTCCATTATTGGGTTTTACGCACAATAGAACGGCGCGGACGAATCGTCGGACTCTTGCCATCTCAAGTTGAACTTGAAGGCCCTCGTCTCAGTCACCGCCGTACGCCCACCGTGATCGATAGCACCACACTCCAGGCGCTTCGGCGCACCCAGAACAGAGAGCCCCGCGCTTCCGGCTCAATTGACGCAGGCAAGAAACCCCGCCAAGTGCCGCCGGTGGAGCTCTCGATGGGAATGGGTCCGGGCCTTTTGACCCCCAACCTGAACACCGATGACCTCCGGTCGGACATGTCAGCGAGAGCCACCGGTGCTCCGTGGTCCCTGAAACTTTCGGGCTTAAGATCTCTCGGCCAGGGCACTGCATGCACCGGCATCTCTGGGGCCTTTTCCGGGGCCATTTGTTGCTTCATGCTCTCATCTCCAGATCGCATAGAAAGGAATAGCAAGAGACAGAAAACAACCCCCCGAGTGCATGAGTAGTAGGCCGGAGGTATCGGGAATAGACTCGGATGGTTCGGTCAGCGGTGTGCTGGTCGTCGGCTTAATAAAAATGCACACCAACATGGTCCGACTAACACCTTATCGGAGCTCGAACGGAGATCCTCAGAGAGCGGTGCAGCCAGAGCCGCAGCCGCCTGTTCCTGCGTCAGGAAAGCGTCTCGTAACTCCGCGGTCAACGTCGCGACTTCATCCCGTGTTGATAAGAAGACTCTGGACCTCCGACAGAGGCCTTCCAGGTCACCGCCTCCCCCGCCTGCCCCAGCCATCTGACTTTACCTGACACTCAGTACCTTACCGTGCACGACAAGGCAAGAAGAACAACCAAACAACTGGGAATAGCATGCACGCGGATTGACGGAGTTTCTCACCTGGGCCTCGACTCGAGCTCCTGTGCCAGGTCCACACCGACGGGAGAATTGAGGGAAGGAGCCGCACCAGTGAAAGGCCGCCGTCGACGTCAGAACCCCCCCGACGCGGTCGAGTCGTCTCTGATAAATCGCGCGTGGGTGAACTGGACGGGAGGGGGTTGAATTGAATGCGCCGCCTGACAATGGAGGGGCAGCGGGATCAGCACCTCACGGTTGTCGCGGTTGCTTACGAGATCGGCTTTACTCCGGTAATCGGACGGGAGCAACGGGCCCCGGAGCACGGGCCTCCGGCGAAGGGCACCCCCACATGCACCCGGACAACAGAACTGATAAGATAAGCCCCGGCCAGCGTCGTCACTGGGAGACGGGCGTGGGTGAATTACATGCAGGTGTGGGTCCCGTCATGTGACTAGGGCTCCCTCTTCAGGCGAGAACGCAAATTTTGGTGGGCATGCGATCCAGGCCGACCACCCGAACACCACGGCGATAACCCACGACAACCACCAACGGCGGCAACTAACATTTAGGGAATTGACCTGACGCGAAGGCCTGTTCCTTTCTTTCCTTTACGAATACCAGTCCGGTCAAAGTGAGGGATCACATCGTCAATATGCCTTCCGAGCAGGGTCACCGCCGTAAGTATTCTCAACACACCGAGCGCATCTCGAATTCCCGGCGACCTCTTGGCCCAACAGCTCCGACGATCGCTGGGAGTCACTGCTGAACCATGAAACTGATTGCTGACTTGTTGCAGTTTACGTGAAGTAAGTTTCAACCTCCCGAGAACACCGATGCGACCAAGCCCCTCCCTCGCCCACACGAAAACGTTTTTTCCCCCGAGCGCAATCCCAATCCCAATCACACAACGCCCACAACCACCGCGAGAAAGCGAGCAAAGAAGTGCTGGATTCGAGACGAGAGCTATGGTCGAAACATGCGAAGGAACAACCACTGACTGAATGTCAATAGGGGACGTCACCTGTCCTACACACGCTCCCGCCACGTCACGCACTCCGCGAACAGCCTCATCAAGATCGAGGGCGTTGACACCACGGACGCCGCGAAGTAGGAATACCCCGTTCTCACTGGACATTGCGCAGTTGCTGACGCGAATGCAGCTTCTACCTCGGCAAGAAGGTCGCCTACGTCTACAAGGCCCAGAAGGAGATCCGCGGCACCAGGATCCGCGTCATCTGGGGCAAGGTCACCCGTCCCCACGGTACATACACTCCTTCCTCTCCTGCGGTCGGACGAGATGGGCTCTCCGACTGAGCAGGGCTCGCCAGGTGGACGATACTGACTTCCTTTCTCTCCAGGCAACTCCGGCGTCGTCCGCGCCAAGTTCCGCAACCCTCTCCCGGCCAAGTCTTTCGGCGCGTCCGTCCGCGTCATGCTGTACCCCTCTTCGATATAAAATGGTCCCAGGACGGAGTTGGTAGTGAGGATGGTTTTCTGAAATGGCTGCATCGGTCATGGTCATGGATCAGAGCATAGCCTTCGGTTTAAGGCTGCACGAATGAAATTCGTCAAAAATCAACCCCCTCCCTCGAACAAGAAACGAAACCTTCCCCACAGGACCCGTGTCGGGGGCGACGGCCCCGGCGGGAAAGATGATCTTTGGACTCTGTGTGCACTTTCCACCGCGTGAGTCGTAACGGAGAGATGAAATGGTCTCAACATGGGGGAATTCTTGAGAAGTCGGCGGCTTGATACGAAGCCGACATCGAGGACGGACATCGGAGTACGGATCCAACGGCCACACTTCACCACCCACCCTGCCGACAGCTGATGGTCATGGAATGGGGGGAAGAGCGGCACTCGTCAGATCGCGTTATCCGAAAGGCATCAACATGATTCTTCTTGCCATGTCTGTGCTGTCCCAGGATCCCAGTGTGTTTGTCTGCCCGATGTCCCTGGCCCCGTTTAATGTGATGGACTGCCAGATATGCCCAGGCGTGCTTTCAGAGAGGATAGATATTGCAGTGACATGCCGGAGTTCTTGGCCCCTTGGGTGACATATCCCAACTTGGGAATAAGTCGACTTCAGGGCGGCTCGTGTCCAGTGCCCATGCACATCTAGAACGGTGGCATGATGCAGACTGGTACTGGTACACTTGTGAGAGGCAGATGGTCGGGCCTCAAGTTGCACATGCCTCTTGTAGATGAGCCCGAAACACCGAGGCCTCATAGATCCCATCTCACTTGGATTCTGGTAAAGAAGGCATACGAGTACGGCAAGCCCACATCACCAAGGCAATCATCTTCTCCGAAAATCAAGAGCTGCTCGTGTAGAATCCAGAGATGAGACTCACGATGTTGCTCAAGGGCTGGTTGCCCTGCCAGCTCAGCATGTCAACATCGTGACCAGACCCAGCTCATTGAACCGATGAGAGATCCCAAACAATCACAGACGACTCATGGCGGCGGCATGGCTGTTAATGGCGGCTTACTTGAGACTCTCGTTGCCAGTCATCACGCCATAAGCATTTCGGACGGCCCAAGTTGATGCTCAAGACGTTGCTGAGACATGTAGATCGTCGACCAGCGCCCTGGGGTGGCGGTGTACACCGAGAGGGCCGCATACGGGGAGGATGATGTGATGCTGACGGGCTCTTGCTGCGCCCAGCTCCAAGAGGTACCAAAGGGGCCCGTAGCGTGCGGCGATGGGATGCGAGGCACACTCTACAACATCCATATCAATATGTCGAGACAGCAAGTTGGAGCTATGAGCAATCTGGACACCACGACTTCTATCAAAGCGACGAGGGTTGTCTTGACTGGGGACACCATGTGGTGATGGGCCGGCGACAGCGGCACCTAAATCTGGAGACACGGGTCGTCCGGCGAGCCGCGTGGCACCCCACGCATTGACATGCGTAGTCAAGCAGCCGGGCCTGGAGTCAAGACTGATCGACCGGCCGCCAGGCAAAGCATGCGAAGTTGAAAGAAAATAGATCACAATCGTTCCAGATAAGCTCAGGCCGCAGCAAGCATCGTGATGGCTCAGCTCCCCGGGGAGAGCTTGTTTTGTCCCGGGTGATTTTTGTCTGATGTGCGATGGTGAGCAATCAGCTCGGGGCGAGACCTACAATTGGCCAAGGGTGACCTTGGACGCTGAAGCTCGGGGCTAGGACCGACAAGCTCTCGGATGCAAGAAGGTTGATGTATCGACGGGCAGCAGGCGCACAAGGAAACAGGCTTGCGACGAGCCTGGTATCAATCCATCTCTGCCTATCCGTCCCCCCGGTCTTTTCAGCGGCCGGCTCGGAGGGGCGGAGTGTATGCGTGCGTAATGGACGAGAGGGTCGATTCGGACAAACGCAACCATCAAAGCTGGTGTGCATGGTGGAGTGGATTTTTTCAGGGCCGACTTCTTGCACTCCGTATCATGTTTCGCCACGACACACGCACCAAAAGACAGGTAGCGTTGCGCCAGGGGTTGGCGGTTGATGCTTGGGGAGGTTGGGGGGCAGCCAACTGTCTTGGTCAACTGTAGGCCTCCCAAGCCTCCTCTCCCAAGACATCCTGACCAAGGCACACTAGCCCCAAAGACATCAGTTGAAGAGGCGGCTGGTTGCTGGGCCGGCCCAGACAGAGTTGGGACGAGGCCGCCAAGTAACGCGGGGGTGTTGAGACCTTTGGGCAAAGCCATGTGCAACTGATGTGGTGTTCTGGTCGATCCGGAAGCCGTGGCGAAACCTGCGATGCCATGCTGATGCAAGACCTCGTATTATTTTCCGGGGTACCTGTCTACTGTGCATGTCAGATGGACACCGACAGACAGACAGACACGTACTTGCGCTGAGGGGCAGGGACAAGGAGACAAGGAAACCCCTCATCCAATCCTCGATTCAGTCGTAATGGAACCCGAGCTCGACTGCGCCCGCGAGCCCCATTGATTCCGATGCCCTAGGCTCGGCATTTCCCATGTCATATCGTGGTTCTGGTAGTGATGGACAGGAGATGTCAGAGTCTTCTTGGAGGGAGGGGTACGTCAAGCCTTGCAGATCCATGATCCTTTTCTGACGGGCCCGGCGGAGGATTTTGTAGGGGGAGCGAAGGTTTGGCCGATGGCATGGTCAACTCGTATGGGAGTGTTGGTATGGGACCTTTTTCCAAGTCAATTGAACCTGGAAGGGCGATGAGGGGGGGCGGAACGCGTAATGGCGCGTCAGGAACCGGCGAAACGGTGCTGAAAGCGTGTCCCGAATCTAGACGGGTTGGCGGGGGAGCTAAGGGTCTGATAGCGGCTTTGCCGGGCGTTGCCCAGTCCGCCCGCACCAAAAGTTGAACTGACAACGAGGGAAAAGGCCTGTTGCCCGCGTCCTCACACCACTCCGACCCGAGTCGGGCAATGAGGTGATGTCCTGTCGCGTTTGAGCCCCGATTGGTATTGGACCATTTTCATCCGACCGACCGGGACCCCGTCCGCCTCTGATTGATTGATTGCCCCGAGTCGGTGCCTGTTGACGGGACGGGGATGAATCGAGAGATGTGCCGTTGTTGTTAGATATAGAACGGTGCCCGCCACCGCCTTTAGTTTCCTCTCTCAAGAAGGTCTCTTCTTTCTGATCCTTTTCGCTTTACTCAATTGCCAGACATCAGTCAGAGGCCTGCAACTGATTCGGTTTTCTCTGTCTGTACAGTACAGCCCATCGAAACGACCGGCAGTCCGCTTCTTCCGACGCCCCCAAGATTCACCGAGTGATCCGGAGTGGACAAAAAGCGCAGCAGGGGCAAAAAGTACCAGCCCACGACATTCGCTTCGAGTCGGACATCTCCTTGCGAAGCAGCAGGCAGCTCTCAACAGCGGCGGTGACACTACCCTGGCGTATTCCAGCCAGTGAGGCAGGCCCTTTCGACGAACACGAGGTCCGCGGCGCAAAAGGCCAATCTCTCCGGCACCACCGCACCTGTAGGTAGGAGCCACCAAGCGGCGGACTTCCCATCCCGCCACCTGTCTCTCTCCCTTTCCAGGAGCAAGCAGCAACCTGGAAGGTACGGGAGCCCGCAGCGGGCGGCGAGGACGTCGTGCTCCAACTGAAAAGGGTGGCGTGCTGACACGACTGGCAGCGGCAGCATTTCAACCCCGGACTCAATATCAACAACGTCGAAGTTCCGGTGAGACAGCCGGGATATACTGGAAGCCTCGATTTGCTTCCAGCGGGTTTTGGTCGCGAGACACGGCAATTGGACCCCAAAGCCGCTCGGTCGGTTCGACTCCCCCCGCTTGTATCATCGGAGGCTCGCGCACTTGCGTCACTGCTCTGCGTGGAATTGCGCCTGCGTCAACACTCATTTCGCCACGGCCTTTGAACGCAAGTCGGCCCGTTGCACTGCGTTCCAGTCAATAGGCGGAAAATTGGACTGGCGAGGACGCATTGTGCTGTAACGAGAAAAATCAGCAAACCAGACCAATCGAGGGCTCTCACCCGGAACATTCACTTACCTTGCTCGTACGACCGCCTTCCAACGACTTCGAATTCTACTCGGCCAGCGAGAGAAACAGTCGAACAACTTGGAGAGAACAAAGCAGGAAGAAGGAAAGGGACCCAGAAACCCTATCAACTCGACAGCCAACTCTTCTTCTGCCTCACCCCCCGGCAACAGCTTCTTCCTGTTCCATCACCCTTCTCGGCTCTCGCAGCTGTGATCGTCGATCCAGTTACCCACCACAGCTCCTCCTGGCCCTGACGGCCGAAACCAACGCCCGTGATCCGCCGCTAGCACGGAGCAACAGCTGGTTTCCACGACAGGGGGTTCCACCACCTTGCAGCTTCAGTTCAATTTTAGTGCACCGAAGGCACCGTGCAGACACGACACACCACCCGACCGATCCCCCCCCCCTTGCCACTGGCCCCCCAATTAGCGTGCCCCACGCAACCCGAACTGCACTGGCACTGCCGCACCGTCCGCTGCCCATTTTCTCGATCCCTGCCATCGCAATTGTCCCATCGGTTTTTCCCACGGACGGCTCGCCCAAACTGAGCAAGCCACCAGGGCCACGCACCCCCCAGCCAGGCCGTCATTTTCGACTTCACTCGCGCCCTCGATTTCTCTGAACAACCACCCTCTTGAAAGGAAAAAAACTGAATCAGAAAAAATAACAGCTTGAGAAGTGATTGCATCAAGCCCTTTCTGAGACATCCGTGGTCTTCTCCCCCGCTATCACTGGCACGCTACGCCCGTTGCCTGGCCGGCAGCCTGCTACCTTACCGTTACGACCGAACCGTGGGCTCGTTGTTCTTGTCAACACACACCCCGGCCCCTCTTGGCGCATCCCAGCCACGCGAGACAGAGCTTCCCTGATTTTGGTGGACACCTGCGACAACAGCCCGTCCCCCCCTTCGAAACTACCCAACCCACGCCTCCATCCTTTCATCAACCCACACGCCCAAATTTCCTCCATCAAACGGCCCTTGCGTCCACCATCGTCAATCAGGATCCTGATTGTGGAATCGCCCTTCTTTTCCCGCCTCCACTCGACCAGGGTCAAGACGCCAATTGACGTTCTCGCATCTTTCGTCAGCCCGCAATCTCTCCACCCGCCCTCGCGATACGACTCTCCCCGCCGACCAGGGACCGCGCCTTCCTTGCAACCCAGCCGACCACCATCGCTCGATCCTGATCCAAGCACATTGCCGCCGAGACCAAGACTCCTCGGCGCGAGCTCCATTCTCTGTTCACCCCCCTCCCCCCCGGCAACGCACCCTTGCCGGCATCCCCCCGTTCAATAAAGAGGATCCGACCACCTTATCATCGTCAAGATGGCAGACCAACGCTATCAAAACCACCCCCTTCCTCCCCCGCCGCCCTCGCACTCTCAGGGGAACCAATACGCCGAAGAGTCCTACGACTATCGCTACCAGCAGCAGACTCAACAACAGTACCCCGAGCCGCAACAGCAGTACCAGCAGCAGCAGCAGCAGCAGCCGACGTCGCCAGTCTCGCCGTCGTATCAGCAGGTTCAACCTCCCGCGCAGGCGCACGCCTCCGCAAAGCAACCAGCCGGTCCTCCCCAGCGCCAGCCCTCCAAGCAGAGAACTTTCAGCTTCAACTCCAATAAATCTCAGAAGAGCAACGGCAGCAATCAAAAGACCGACAACAACCACGAGACCCACGCCGAGAAGGAAGCCAAACGTCTACACAGCAAGGCCGATCCCACCATGGCTATCAGTGAGGCCGAGCCGGGTACTGTCCCCTTTCACTTCCCAATAACTACCACGGGCATCGCTAACACCCCGTGTTCTCAGCTACTATCCAAGCCATGACCAAGAACTCGTTGGCCCCGTTGCGCTCGATTCAGCACCGGGATTCGTACGGAAATGCCATCGGTGAGCTCCAACTGTAGCCGTCTGACTTGAAGCCATGGAACTAACGCGCTCATAGCTGAACCCGACCGCTCGAACCCTACCCGCAGCCGCTGGGAACGACCTTTGGATACAATCCGGAGCTTTGAGGCGGCCATCGACGGTGGCTACTCTAGGAAATCATTCATTCGTCAAGGTACGCGGAACAATGCGGATGCGCACATGGCCTGTCGCTGACTCGTTTACCTTCAGATTCGGACCATTCGGCCAACAACTGGAACAGGCGGAACAGTTACTACGGGAGTGAGTCATGATCAGGCCACCGCATGCTCGTCATCCCAAATACTAACACTTTCTAGACAACGGTGCTCGCTTCCCCCAGGACAGCTATTATGGCAGCCGGCCCATGTCCATGATCCGGTCCGACAGCTCACACGTGGACTTTGGCCGTGGGCAAAGAGGCAGCTTCTACGAGGGCTCGCAAGCCAACGGTGACAGCTACACTCACAGCGCCAACGGAGGCCCCTCCGGTTACGGTCCCGGGTCAAGCCGGCAGCGGACTCCTAGGATGATGTCCGAGCCGATGCCTGCCTTCCGGGAGCAGCGGGAGCAGCAACAGATTTACCCCCTGCCTCACAAGGATCGCTCGTACGAGACGGTCACGACGGCAGCTGGGAGCGGCAGCTCGGACCAGGCCGGCTATCAGACGGACCCGACCAGCAGCGACAACAGCTCCGTCCACCGGACATCACCTCCCAAACGCCAGGAGCCCGTAAACGACTACGGCATCGGGTTCAACCAGTCATCCTCGTTCCAGCCCGCAGGCTTCAATGTGGCCAACGGCGCAAGGAATGCTGGACCCAGCAGCCAGTCGCAACAGCGCGGGCCTCCGCCACCGCCGCATGGCCAGATGGCACCGCCCCAAGTGCCTCCGAAGAATGGTAACGTCCTGCTTCGGAAGCAGGTCAGCCCCGCGACGCGGCCGGAGCCTGTGGAGAAGAGGAAGAGCTGGTTCTCTCGGAGATTCAGCAAGACCTCGTGATGCGAGGGCACATGAGTGAATCATTTGAGATGGAGCGGAGCGCGCAGCTGGACCTGTTACTTGTGGATACCCCTTACTTTTTTCTATCACAGGGTGGGAGAACGGTGCAACGGGCATCGATAGCTCTCGCTTTTTCTTTGGTGGATGACGACGCTTTTGCTTCGGCAGAAACAGCCACCCGAATCCCTTTGAGGATTTCATGGGCATGGGGCCACCGACAGGGAGCGAGCTGATGGTGATGCGGCACACATGAGCACACGAATGCTGTTACGAGAGTTTGGCGTTCGGGCGTCTTTTGACCAAATGGTTTTTGTCGCATCAGGGAAGAGATGGAGGAGAACCGCGGCTACTGCGGTGCGATAATTCTTATTTTCGTGGCAAGGCACGCCAGCCGCCACCTACAGCTTGCGCAACGCGCGCATATATCACTCCTATGTCTCCGAACTGCCTGCATTCGTCGAGTGATGCCTTGTAATTGGGGTGTGTATTTTGGGATATCAGAGTGGCGGACGGAGGGTCGCCCCAAGGGATGACATCGTAGAACGCTTGCCAGCGAACCGGGCATGTGCAGTGTAGTAAAGAGAAGCTGGTTCCTCAGCGATCCTTCTTGCCTTCGCCCTTGGCTTTCAGCTCAATCTGCTCGGTCTGATCCTCCTTCATAGCGGCAACGACGTAGGCAACGAGCACGACGTTGGCCATGATGGCAGCGAATCCGCCGGCGAATGTGGAGTTTCCTGGGCAGTGTAAGACAGCGAACTCTTGTGCCATGCCCGAACTGAGAGCATACCTTTGAAAATGGTGTCGACAGTGACAAAGTACGAGCCGATGGGGAGAACAACCATGGCCAGGGTGAAGCCGAGAAGCTTCATGATGACACTTGTGGGAACAGCCGGGGCAATGTCGGACTTTTCAGACTTGGCAGCCCTGGGGCTGGACGGGTCATCTTGGTCGAGGAAAGTCTTCTCGGTGGAGATGATGCGTTGGGTGGCCATGATGAATGAATGGTGTGGTTCTGGTGGTGACAACGAGGCCGTGTTCCCTTGAGGCCGCCCCAGTTGCGATGTGGCTTGAAAGTCGGTCGTTCCGGGTGACCTTGGCGGGACGAAAAGGACAGATCCAATCTGATGTCTGAGCAGAGGGCACTGAACTTGATTCAGTGATCCTACACGGTCAAGGGAAATCTCGAGTCGTTGATTCGAAGCGTGGTATAACTGGAGGCTCTCTGCTGCGATGAGCTGCAGGTAGTGAGACCAGACCAGGTACAGAAACGGAGACAAGCTTAGCCGCTTAAGTGGATGACGACAGTCACGTGGCAGCGCGCGTTCCCAATCTTGATCGTCGCGTCTTCTCGGTAGCGCCCCCAAAATCTCTAACTGCAGTTGGGCCTTTTTTTGGTCCTGCCCGCCCCCTCCCGCAACCTCGTTCTCGAATTCCCGATACCTTAGTATTCAGGGGGAAGCAGCGCAGCACCTGCCTCGAATACCTCGCCGAACTTTCTACCTGCCTTACTTTCCGCGGATACCTTATTTCTCTGGCTTCTCGAGCAAGGACTTTCCCATTTGACACTAATAAAAAACCCGACAATCCATTCTCCATCTTTCAACCCTCGACGACCCTCGAACCCCGGTCCCGCCTTTGTTCGACCTCTCGCCCTCTTCCCTTCTTCTCCCCCCTCCAACCAAGACATCTCGAGTCCGACAAAGCCTTGTTGCCCATCTATTCGAGTCAAACCCTTCTTCCCCGATCCCGAGTTATCACGACTGCGTGTCATTACGAATCTCCTCAATTGGCAATTGGCGGTGGCTACTGCCCGGCAACCCTGATCCGCGGCCGTCACTGTCTTTCCCCTCCAACCTCCGCTTCTACCTCATGCTTCTCAACCGCTTCGATTGGACGCAACGATGAACGGTTTCTCTTCTTCACCACCACCCAATCGGAAGATGCTTCACAGCAACTTCATCGCCCGAGGTCGCGATGACCCGGACGAGCTCACGGATCCCGATACCCCTTACAAAACCCAAGCGACGCAAATCGTCCCCAGAACCACACTTGGTCCCGGTCCGATTGACCTGACCTCCTCGCCTCCCCGATCAAACATTGAAGTTCCTGCTTCATCGCCCTTTAGCGCCATGTCCAACGCTCCCAAGTACAACAGCAACAACAACAAGGCGTACAACGACAACAGCAAGACTGGCACCCAGAAGCCTATTGGCTTCGGCAACCGCCTCGCGCCTGCAGGCACCACCTTCCGCCCACCGTCCTCACAGGCTCAGACCCAGCCTCGGGGACAGAAGCGGCCCGCGACCGAACCGATCCTGATCGAGTCCGACGACGAAGTCGCAAGCCCTTCCCGCTCGGAGATCCGACCGACCTTATTTAAGAAGCAGATTTCGAGGTTCGAATACGTCCCAGAGGGAAGGAGCTCCAGCCTTGTTGATCCGAAGAAAGTCGATCAAGTTAAGAACTTGACGGGCAACATCTACCCAACCCGCGCGTGCGAAGACGCTCTTCGGAATTGCCATGACAACGTTAACGACGCGGTCGGCTTTCTCCTGGACGGCGATCACCTCGACACTCGCAAGAAGGCACAAGACCCCCCCGCCGCGTCCTCCTTTCAGAAGAAGCCTCGATCGCTGGTCCAGACGCAGACCAAGCCGTACAATTCGCCAATGGCGAGCCGCTCACCAAGCCCGGTCAAGGCGAAGCCGCGCAGACGTCTCATGCAAGGAAGGAGACCTGGACGTTCCCCCTCGCCTCAATTCTCACCAGCCAAGACGCCTTTGAAGCCAGTTAGGCCTGAGTCTCCTGAAAAGGTCATCGTTATAGAAGACAACGACGAGGACTACGACGTCGAGGACGGCTCAGAGAAGGAGGATGAGCTTTCGGGCCGAGAAAAGGTTCTCAAGATCATCAACGACAGCCCACTGGAAGACCTGGCAGCTATGACAAACATCAAAATGGACGATTTGAAGCTCATTGGCGAGAAGCGGCCATTCTCTTCTCTCAGCAAGGCCGAGCGTGTCGCTCTCCCACAGAAGCCTGGCAGTCGGAAGTCGTCAAAGGTTGCCGTCGGCGAGACACTTGTCGATCGCTTGCAGGAGTTCACCAAGGCCGTGTCTGCTATTGACAGCGTGGTATCCGAGTGTGAGACCCGCGCCGCAAGGGTCAAGAATGAGGTTGCTCTGTGGAACATGAACTTCAGGGGCCACACACGGTCCACGTCCTGCTCAGGCGCCAGCACTCCAACATCCGATCACGACCCTCTTCTCACGCCGCGGAGTCTGAAGAGCCAGAGCCAGGGTCTGAAGAACAAACTCAGGGATCCGCCAATTCCCACCCAGCCTGCTCTGATGGATGCCAGCTGCACGATGCGTCCTTTCCAACTCTTCGGCCTGAACTGGATGAAGGTCCTCTACCGACACAAGTTTGGCTGCATCTTGGCCGATGAGATGGGGCTGGGCAAGACCTGCCAGGTCATTTCACTGATGGCCCACCTTGTCGAGAGCTACGACGAACGCGATGATGGCCCACGACCATGGCCCAACCTCATTGTCGTGCCACCCTCAACCCTGTCCAACTGGGAGGCCGAGTTTGAAAAGTTTGCGCCCGAGTTGTCGGTTCTGACATACCAAGGCTCGCAGTCTGTGCGGCAAGAACTCGCCGAGGAGATGCTGGACACCCCCTACCACGTCGTCCTTACCAGCTACACCCAGATTGGAAAGGAAGAGGACATCGAGGCCATGCGAGAGCTGAAACCCAATGCTGCAATCTTCGACGAAGGCCACAAGATGAAGAACATGAAGACGAAGATCTACAAGGACCTTGTCCGCGTCAAGGCCAACTGGCGCATGCTTCTCACCGGCACCCCTGTGCAGAACAACCTCAAGGAGATGCTTGCGCTCCTCAACTTCATCGACCCCGCACTGTTCAAAGGTCACCTGTACGAGCTGGACTTCATCTTCGGCCAGAAGGTCACGACTCGCGATGTCAACAACGGAGCCTTCCTTTACAGCGAGCGGATTTCCCGCGCTCGCAACATTCTCGAGCCCTTCATCCTGCAGCGTCGGAAAGACCAGGTGCTCACGGACATGCCGAAGAAGACGTGCAATGTGGTCTACTGTGACCTCGTCAGCTCGCAGAAGGAGCTGTACGCCAAACAAGAAGCTCAGTTCAAATCCGGCGGGGTCAAGTCGTCCAAGGAGGGACGTCAGAACGACCAGAACAACCCTTGGATCCAGCTTCGCAAAGCCGCTATCCACCCCCAGCTGTTCCGGCGACACTTTACGGATGAAAAGATCGACAAGATGGCAAAGACGCTGTTGGCGAAGGTTCCACAGTCAGAACTGCAGCAGCCTGAGCTTCGGCACCTTATCGGTGAACTGAAGAACTGCTCTGACTTTGAGCTCCATCTCTGGTGCCGCGACTATGCTTGTATCAGGCATTTCGACATTGCGGATGGATCGTGGCTGGAGAGCGGCAAGGTGACGAAGCTCTTGGAGCTCATCCACCAGTACCAGCAAAACGGCGATCGCGTTCTCGTCTTCAGCAAGTTCGCCAAGGTCATCGACATCTTGCGCGAGGTCCTTCACACAGACGGCATCGATCACTGTGTTCTCCAGGGAGCGACGAGCGTCGACGAGCGTCAGGGCCTGATCAACGAGTTCAACAACAACACGGACAAGACTGTGTTCCTCCTCACCACCGGAGCTGGCGGCACGGGCATCAACCTGACGTCGGCCAACAAGGTCATTATCTTTGACCAGTCGGACAACCCTCAGGATGATATCCAAGCGGAGAACCGCGCTCACCGTCTCGGCCAGACGCGCGATGTCGAGATCATCCGTCTTCTGACCAAGGACACCATCGAGGAGCTCATCTACAAGGCTTGCTCGAAGAAGATTGAGCTTGCGAACAAGGTCACCGGCGCCACAGTCGAGGACATGGGCAAGGAGGCCGAGGCAACGCTCGAGAAGGAGGTTCGCAAGATGTTCATGGAGGGCAAGACGACACCGTCTTGAGAACGCAGCTGGCACACACACGAGGTCTCACGCAGCAAGTGAGCACTATCTTCAGCGAGAAGGCGTGGCGTTTGACATTTTCAGTTGGATCCTGCCCTTCGAGGGGCAGCTGGATCATTGGGCCACACACGCCTGGGTGTGATGGATTCCGAGGCGAGCGGCCATGCCACATGTATGGACGAAGGGTTTGGCACGGCAGGACACGTTTCTTTTTGCTTTTCATTTTGCTAGAGGGCTGGCTACGGAGCGAGCAGCCCATGACGATTACGAGAACTCTATAGAGAGCCGACTGGACGCTAGTTATTGTGTTTGAGAGCAGGGCAACCTGCATTGGGAGTTTACATACATGAGCAAGCATCAACCAAGGACCTTGGACACGAGTGATATTGTGATGAGCAGTCTTGATATGTTTACGTACGTGTGGTATTACAATCAACAATAGGAGGTCGTGGCGCCAAGGAAACAACACTGAAGACTTGGTGATGAGGAGGCTGACTCGGGACCTGCCGGTTACTTCTGCTCTGCCTTGGCTGGAGGGGCACCGCCGCCCGTTGTCGGCAGACCCATGAAGATCTTGAAGTAATCCTGTAGGAGAAGTGGTCAGCCAAGTTCATTTACTCAAATTCTCGCAAACACCTACGTAGATCATCCACTGAAGTCCAGTCAGGGTTCCGATCATGACGATGCGAACGGGGAGGCCGTTCCAAAGTCCACGGAAGCCGATGTCGCTATACACGCGGCCCATGGCAGCGCCGAATGCCTCGCCAGACTCACGCGTAGCGTTGAGTTTACTGACCATGACATCGGCAGGGTGGGAGACGATGGCGCACAGGATACCAGCGAGGTAACCACCTCCGAAGGAGACACCGGTCTGAGCAGCCTTTGAGTAGTCGTTCTTGGTTCCGGGGAGGCGGTCGTAGATCATCTCGACGATTGTCTCAAACGAGGCGAACTTCATCATGGTGTAGGGGATCTGGCGGCCCCAGAGCGGGTAGAGACCCTTGTAGAGGCCGGCGACACCTTCCTTTCCGGTGATTTGGCGAATTCCGTCGAGAGTACCGGCATAAGGGGAGGGGATGCCGCCTTGCATGCGGACCTTGACGGCCTCGAAGGGGCAGAGGGCGATGTCGGCGAGGAACTCTGCCGAGGCGGAGGCGGAGAGGTAGAGGAGGGTCTTGTAGTTGGCTGCGTTCTCGGGTCCGGCGAGATCCGAGTAGGTCTTTTTGAAGTATTCGTACTAGACATGCCAGGTCAGTTTTGGTTCTTGGGATTAGTTGTATTTGATGTACTTACCCATCCATATTTGAAGGCACCTTGGGCGGAATAGCCAAAGAGGGTCGGGCTCCAGCCGGTGAAGATGCCTCGGACGCCCTCGGCGCGGTAGATCTTGCCCCAGGCCTGGAAGTTGCTGGTGTAGAGCTTGGAGTCAATCTGACGCCGGGTTTTGACGAGATCAAGAGGGGTCACGGCGGTATGGGTGAGGCCCTGGAGGTGTCAGTTGAGAGCTTGAAGAGAAGGATGTTGACCGGAAAGACTAACACAGGCCAGCATGCCGCCAAAAGTGCAGGCGGCATAGTACTTGCCACTGTAGAGCTCGATTGTTCCGGCCTTGGCCTGGGCCTTTGCGCTGGCCTTCTCAAACTCCTTGGTGGCCTCGGTACTGATCTTCTGGGCCTTGTCCTTGACATTGTCGATGGTAGAGTAGGCGGCGCCGTAGAGCTCGGGGCGGGCCTGCCAGCGTGTGGGCTGATCGGGCGCCGGAGCCTGGGAGCCTTGCTTCGGTGCTGAAGTCAGAGGCGAGGTGAAGCATTGAGTGAAGGCATCGTGACGAGGGAAGAGGGGCGCCATGTTGGCTGGACGTTCGTTAGTTACCATGTAGGTGATAAGAGGGAGAGAGTAGCAGCTTACGCGAGATGTGACGGCAGTCAATGGCCTAGGAGGTGAGGTATGAGATGAGCTTCTCCTTGAAGTCACGAACTTGGAGGGGTTAGAGACGAGGAAGAGGAGAAGATGAGGTGATGGGTTTCGGTGTGGTCGAGATAACAAGATTCACAAGGGTAGGCGCATGATGACTGGAGGTGGGGGAGCCGGCAGGCACGGGTTCTGTCTTGGTCCGAATTGGTCGGGGCAGCGTCAATGGCAGAGGTCCAATAGCGAACGATATGCTCCTGGAGGTTGTGTCGCGGTGACATCACTGGCAGTCGGCTGCTCGGCGCGCCATACCTCTCGTCTTTGAGCACTCTGTATTCAGTCAGGTACTGTGGCACAACCATACCCAATATTGACGGGAAGCTGGATAGAGGTTATATCAGCCGGCAGATTCCATTCCTATTCAGACACCTCATCTTGGGCATTTTTCGCCATTCATCCCAAGCAGTGACCGATACCATTGACGTTGATGGCATATCGCCCTGCCTTTACCTGTAGATTCGACCGCAGGTATCGGCCGAGCTCCCGGCCAAGAGTCGTCTCGTCCGTCCGTCCGTCACGGTCGCCCATGATGACCCGCCGACCCACCATCTGTGCTCAGTGTTCTGCCCCGCTCCTGTGGTTCGAGCCGACATGTGCTTCAGTGGGCGAGACAATTCACCCCCACCCCCGAAACCTCAAATTCACACCTCCGTCACCGCATCCCCGGTTGGACAGAAAAAAGAACCCCCCACCACGCCCATCTGCAACCTCAGCTGCACCTCGCCTTTCTCCCGCTCAACCCACGTCCATATCCAGTCGGCGCCGGCTCGTCATCTTCTCCCCCGCCCCCTCTGACATTTTCAAACCATCTTCCACCCCTCCGCCAGCCTCACCGAGACACCGAGCCCCTCCTACACCGCATCACCACCATGGCCGCCGTCGCAAATACCCCCAGCGCCCCTGCGGCAAACACCTCGCAGCCCTTTGTCTCCAAGTGGTCTGCGCGGTATCGCGGTGTAAGCTATTTTCCCCCTGAACAACACCCCAGAGACAACCCCGCTGACCCTTCCCGTCCAGGCCACCGTCGAGGACCTCGACCCTCCCGCCGCCCTGTCCCTCCACCCCTCCGACTCCATCTCCATCGCCCTCCTGTCTGCCTTTGAGCGCGAGTACACCCACCTCACCGTCGTCGACTCCAACACCCGCGCCCTCCTCGGCTACATCTCCATCCCCCACCTCCAGTCCCTCCTCGAGGCCGGCAAGGTCACCCCCGCCGACCCGCTGTCCAAGGCCATGGTGCGCTTCCAGCGCCGCGGCCGCACCTACAAGGTCATCTCCATGCAGACGCCCCTCGAGGAGCTCGAGGAGTTCTTCGAGTCTGGGACCGCCGACTCGGCCGAGAAGAACACCTTTGCCGTTGTGACCGACGAGAAGAGGCGCTTCGTTCTCGGTGTCGCCACGTCCCAGGACCTGGAGGAGTTTGTCAAGAGGAGGCCGGCATAGGAGTCGGGCTCGCTAGGCGAACAGGAAGGAACATGGGACGGTTGACAGGGCAGCCAACCAGGGGCTGAGCAACCCCTGAATGGTAAGGGAGACATATATACTCTTGGGAACATGGGCGTAATTTCTTTTTTCCAAGGACCACGTGGCCCACGGCTGCATCAACTTCGGCGTCGGCGATACAATTGGGACGGGATGGACGGGGCGGGACTTGCACATCACGGCCACGAACAGGCGGGGCACCAGAGGTTGCTTCTTCCTGGCCCACCTCGGCACTGTAACAGACCGTCATCGCATTCAACATGCTCTCCTAGGCCAACGATGCCTCGAGAGATACGGAAAGGGCGGCGGGCGCACATGGAATCGAACATCTCCCATTTCAGAACGTCACTTTATAGGCGTCCACCTGCCTCGATCGGCAAGGGGGTATGATGACTAGGTACAGGCAGCGATACAAACAGGAAGAGCGAAAAATATCAAATGACAATCATGACCACATGCTTCTTCTACTACCACTGTCTAGGAAGACTCCTCGCCGATAAAGTCGTAGATGAGCTTGAACTCGACACGCTCGCCGTCCTTGGCAACGACAATGTTGCGGACATACCTCCGCTCGCCATTGACGGTCTGGAAGCCCCAGATCTGGGTAGCGGTCCAGCCGCTGTCGAGGTTCTCGACGTGGCTCAGGATGTGGCTCTTTCCATCCGGGCCGGTGGCCTCGGCAGGGCCCTCGAGCCAGTCCTTCTTGAGGTGGGCGTCGTCAATCTCCTCGGGCGAGCGCCAGGCGCTCTGGCCGCGGCAGTGGCCGAAGAGCCAGTCCGAGTGCTCGCGGAACTCGTAGTCGAGGCAGCGGTGCTCGGCGGTGCCCTTGAGGCCGGCCGTGGCCGTCTGCTCAATGTCGATGAGGGTGACGGGGTCGGTCGAGGTGTTGGGGGGCTTGGGGGGGCCGGTCGTGTGCACGACGTGCAGGGTGACGGTGGCGAGGCCGATGGCCTTGCGCGTCATCCAGCCGACGCCCTGGAGGGCGAGGGCGGGCTCGGGGGAGTCGGAGAGCTCCTTGTTCTGGACGATGGGTGTCAATCAGCTGCAGGGGAGCTTGGGAGAAGACAGAGGGGAACATACCATGACCCACTTGCCCGACAGGTTGTTGATGGTCTTGCTCGCGGGGGCTGCCATGGTGACTGGATTGTATGCGCTTCCGCTGCCGAGGGGAGGGGTATGTGTGGTACGATGTGGTTGCTACGGAAGGCAAAGGTTGAAGAGGGATACGACCGCGGTGCTCGAGATGCTACGACGAAATCAGGTGCCGAGGGATGTGAACCGGAAAGGTAACAAAAAGGCGAGGAGATCGTGACGGAATAGTAGTGTTGAGGCGGGTGCAGTGGCGGGGTAATCGGTGACAGAACTGGAGAACGGGGGGCCTTTTACGAGACAAGAAGACGGGGAGCTCTTTAAATTGTGAACCCGCCAGCCAGGGAGTGGCGTGCTTCCAGAATGGACCGAGAGGAAACGAGGCTGGGGCAACCAAGGGGACACGACACGTCGTGCGTCAAAATCACGGGCAAGAGACTGAGGACCACGAGCAGAGAGACGTCTTGGGATGAAATCGGCCGAGGCACGCATCCCGGTACCCCTCCAGTCCAACTGGGGGGTGCCCCTGCGAGGTGCAGTGAGTGATTGATGGTGGACGGATGTCCGGGCAGGGAGCTCTCACACGGTGGAGTCCCGTTTTGGGGCGGGGAACTTGCACCACCAAACAGCCCGGAGCATGAGCTCGTCCAGACAGACGTATCAAGTGAGCATACCAAACTTGACGTCGAACTTGCCCACATGCGAGTAAATAAGACAGTATAAATCGTCTTCTTCCGTTTCTTCCCCATCAATGGCTGCTGCTTATCAGCAGGACCGAGCAAGCCAGTACCATACAAGCTCGACAACTGAACCCACCTCCCATCAGCGGCTCCCCTCACATCAGGCATGCCACCACTACCAACTACCGCCATTCCATCCCACCATCACATCACACATCAACTTACATCAACCTCCTATATCCCCAACCCAACGTGGACCAAATCGCACCTCGTGACAACCTCCCCGCAAGGCCAAGACGCTGCCAGTGCTCGATTCGGACCACCTGCACGACACACTCCAGGCTTCAGACTGCCAACAAGGAACAAACGATCTGCGCAGTCCAGTCCCCTTGCTGGCGCAGCACCACCCAAGACCCGGACATTGTTCCTCCTTGGCATCCTGCGGCTTCCCCCTTGGGTTTGGCGAGAGGGGGGTTGACCAACCGTCTCCCCTTCGGTTCGGCCTTGGTGTTGCAGGTGCGGCATGTGAAGGACAACATCCCGCAAGGAACCTGGGGTGCTTTGCGGGGGATACCCCGGTCCCCCCAACTTCCCCAGCCGTACCATCACCAACGTCCTTGGTAGTTGGTCGACCAGTGTGTCCTGTTCTGCTCCAGAGTGACATTGCATAGCCACGCCGTATGCCCGACACAGACACATGCCAGGCAGGGAGATGCCCGAGGTCGGCCATGCACCGGCAGATCCATAATTCTATGCAAATCTGAATGTATTGGCGTCTCTCGCACATGCCTGGCCGGGTAGGTCGGCCAGGCATCCGCCATATAAACCGCCTATATAGATGTAAGTAGATCAAAGAAAAGCCAGCAGGCAGTCGGATGCGGATATCCTAAAAGTACAAAATGGACTCTCGCCGGCTTCGACTTCGCCCCAGCCTCCGGGCGCCGGCGCCTCCCCCTTCCTCTCGCCCTTCATTCCGCCTTGTCGCTCGTGGCTGTTTTTGCCCGCCGCCGGAAATCGTACAATGCATCGTGTAGTCGTCTGAAGGCTCGTGACTGGCCGACCGGCATCGAGGTCGCTTGTCGAGCTTGCTATGTCGTCGTCGTCGTCGTCGTTGTTCTTCGTCGTCAGATTGTCTCTCTCACCCGGCCGCCTCAGGGCCACCACTTCATCGCCTTGTAGCTCTCGATCACCTCCTCAACCAGCTCTTTGGTCATTTTGGGCCGCTCGTACTGGAACCCGACAACCTGCTCCAGCCGCGACCCATCCATGCTCAGGTCAGTGTCCTTGAGCAGCTCCTTCTCCAGGAACGGTGTCAGCGGGCCGGGGCGCGCGATGCCGGCCTTTTCCAGGAGCTCGGCCCATGGTCCCAGAAGCTCATCATTGACGTCGTCCACCACGCTGTCGATGCTGAGCCGGGCAAAGGTGCTGATCAGCTGGCCCTGGAAGCCCGTCTCAATCTTGAAGATCTGGCCGATGAGCTCGGACATGGTCCCCTGGGTGGTCGCGCCCTTGTCCACGACATTGAAGGTCGGCACGGCATTGCCCGTCGACTTTGCGTCCCAGGCGCCTCGACCGCCCGACTTCTCATACCACTCGGCCGCAGACCACAGTGCCCTCGTCACGTCGTGGATGTGCGCGGTGTTCTGTCGTAGGTCCTTAGTCCAGAGCCACTTCATCTCGTCCTCCAGGTACTGGTAGACACGGGCCATGCAGAGAGCCGTTGCCACCCACTGCGAGGCGTAGGGGCCGTAGACGTGAGCAAGCCGCACAACGACGAGGTTCAGTCTGGAAAAGGTTAGTCCGTCGGTCGGCACGATGGACGAGCAGCAAGTTCAAGCATACCCCGCGATCTTTGCCAGTTCCTCCTCGGCTTGCAGCTTGTACACGGCAATCTTGCTCCAGGGCTTCAGCTTGTCGCCCTCCTTGCTGGGCGACGAGTCGGGCTTGTACACCATGCCAGTGCTGAGCTCGACAAAGGCCTTGACCTTGCGCTTTGCAGCCTCCTTGCCGACCGCTACCGACAAGGCCAGCGAGCGCAACTTGTAAACTTCATCCTCCTGAGAGTATCGGGTCTCGCCGCCGCAGTTGAAGACATAGTCCCACTGCTTGCCGTCAGGTCGATCGAAGATGCGTCCGAGAGATTCTGTGTGGTTGCAGGAAATGGTTAGCCAAAAAGATCCACAAGAGTCGGACTCTTTGCGCCGTGCAGGGGGGCATCCCGGAGCAGATGCCGGTAAAGGACCCTCCATGCGGTAGAAAGCCCACCACGGTTCCCAAGAGGTGTAGAATGGGTCCTGACGCCGCGGCGCGCGCATCGTCGCGAAAGCTACTCACGTTCTCTGCTCGCATCGGCTTGCATAAACTTGTCTCCGGCACAGGCGTCCTGGAACTCGGGCGCGAGCCATGCCAGCTGGGGAAGGGCCTTGTCGACGACGCGAACTTCAGAGGCGAGCTGATTCTTGTGAATGTGGAGGGCGAGGAAGCGGCCGATGTAGCCCAGCCCGCCAATAATGAGCACCGACGGCTTTTCCGCCATGATGCTGAGCGGCGCAGAGTGTGGTGGTTTCGGTGATCACTCTCGGGAGGAGCAGGAGGAGGCTGTCGTGGTTGTAGTCGTAGTGGTGATCGTCGGGAGCGGGAGCGGGAGCGGGTTGAGTGGGCGATGAGGGGTTGGCGAGGTGCTGTTGCGTTGGCGGCAGGCACAAGCGCGGGGTTCTCCCAGGGGAAAGGGGGCGGCGGCGGTGTGCTTCTGGACGGCGACGACAGCAGGGGTGGTGTGCTGTTGGCTGGGTTCCAATATGCGCGAGTCCTGCAGGGAGACACTGCCGGGCCCGAAGAGATGGCGGATGGATAGGTGATGGGTTTGCGAGAGTGCAGGAGCTGGACCACGAGGAGAGGCTTTTCGAACCGACAAAGATGTGTGCGCGTGCGAGAGCGAGTTTGCAGAAGAGAGCTCCAGTTGGTGTCGGAGGAGGGGAAGATGGGACGAGCCGGGGGGTTTTGGTCGCAAAAAATGCCACAGACCAGCGGCGAGCCAGTGCTCACCCCAACCCAGCCGACCCCTTATATTAGATGGTCGTTTGCAAGAGTGCGCGCGTGCCACCTAGTGCGGGAGGAAGGCGAGGCACAAGGACACGGACACGGACACCCGACCCTGGCAGGGGCTCGGCGAACAAGGCCCCTGGCCATCTCAGGGCAAGCAGGGCAGGGCAAGTCAAGGGACGGGGTGGGAGGACCCGCAGGCAAGCAGCCGAAAAGCCCAGGTCAGAGCAATAGTGTGAGTGCCTGACGTTGGTTTTGCGCGCTGATGAAAATGACACTGGAAGGTTATTTCGTATGTGGCGGTAGAACGGGCTCTCGGTGTGGAGCTGTAATCATACCGACATGGATGTCGCACACCTGGCTGGCAGCGGGAGAGGGACTGAAGATGGAATTGGACTTGTTGCATCGGGCAGCGGCCGAGCGACAGACATGGGTTGCTGGAATCGGGTGCATCATGTCAGGTTGGAAGTGGGATGGAGATGGAATGCGTGGGCGCCGGGACAAATTCCGGCCTCCTTCGTGTCTGCTTGCTTTCACCCTGACTCCAACGATGGAAGGATCCAGTGGTGGTGCCTTCCCCATGGGCGTCGATGCCTCCTTCCTTCTGCCCCTCGTGGCAGGAAGGTGCCCCGCCAGCGATGGAAGGCACACCCGACTCTGATGACACTCTAGCGAGGGGTGTGTGAGGGCTTGGACCTCTTGCCATCAAGTTTCGTTCCATTCCCAATTCCAATTCCTGTCAGCGGGAGCATCCGCACCATCCACCCGAGCAATCTCCAAATCCCTCGAGGCTGCCAATGTCTCTCCTCTGAACAAACTCGGAATCACCCCCTAGCTCCACGAGAATTCGTCCCGCGCGCACAACTTCAACGCAAGTCGCCTGCCTGCGGGCGCCCGAGACCCCCAGTGTCCAGGATCATGCCTGGATTCTCCCGTAGCTCCCTGTCGACGACCACCGTCGCCAACACCAAAAGCTCCCCTCCCAGGCCTCCAGGGGCCTCGAGAGACCCGTGCTTGAGCTGGTTATCCCACACTTCCCGGGACCGTCGGTTCAACAACCGGCCTCGTGGACCTCGTGGACCCGTTTCCATGCCCATTGCGGCAGCAGCGCCGTCCCGTCTGTCACATTATCGCCCACTCTTCCGGCCTCACATAACACACCTCAGGCGATGGCGGCGGCCCCATTCCCACCTTTTGCACCTTTTACCAGCCCGTCTCATCTCACATGTGCGGCGTGCCCCTCCTCAACCAGCAACTATTCTATCCACCATCCACTAGCGTGGTTGATCCGGACATCAAAGCGCTTCGCCAAGCTAGGTATGCCTTGTTCAAAGACCATGACCTTGGGTAAGGGGGGGGGTGGAGGAGGGGAGAGGGGCAGAGCAGGTTGGGCATTCATCCATCTGCGAGAGCAAACCCTCAGCAGCAGGTCCAAGGAGAACCAGGTCGCTGTATCGACTGGTTGTCGACCATCGGCATCCTCGTTGAAACCCTGTTCCCAGCCCTGAGCGGGGTGTCTCGTCCCGTTCCCGTCTCATCAGGGGCCTCCCATGAACTGACCAAAGCCACGATGATCTGAAGAAAAAAAAAGGGGGGGCTAGATCCACGATAGATGTGGACGGGATCCGGGAAGAAAAGGGGGGAAGGGGGGCAATAATCAAGCGGACCGGCACCAAGGGGACGCGCCGTCGCGCAGCCTCCATCTCCCATAGTCCGCCCGCCCAAGCCCGCCATCCCGACTCCCTCCCTCCCTCCCGACCCGACCACACCTCAGATTCGATGGCCCTTGGCTGTTCCTGGATTGTGGGGTCCCATTGTAGCAGAAGAGGAAAGGTCTTGTGCCAGCCCAGGCCAAAATCTCGAGCTTGGAGCACCAACCGCGCTATCTTTCCTCACGTTGGATGGGCGCTGAAGAGCTTCAGGAGAGAATGAGAATATAAATATTTTATCGCTCTACATGTGGACATGCGTCCTCGAGCAATACGCAGGTACACGACGCGCGCCGGCACGACTGGTCCGCCGACCCTGGCTCCCCCAAGCAGCATGCAGCCTCTAGAGTTCTGAGAAGAAAAAGCATCTCGGCGATATCGTCGTGGCACCCGTGGCCGATCTCAGAATCACCCCTGGACCTGCAGCGCCCAAATCTCCGCCATGCCATCATTGGTCCACCTGGGACGCAACATGCCACGCCGGCGTTGCGACCCGTTCATGCATCTCCCGACTCTCATCTGTCTCTCCTGCAGCGTCGCACTGCACCGTCAGGCACAGGCACAGCTGCCCTCAGCCGCGCCACCAATGCCCGCCCTCCCCTCCGGATCCAGAGACAAGCCTTCCACGAGCAATATCTGCCTGCCCTCTAGTTTCACGAATAACGGCTGGGGCCGCGCGAATCGGGGCCTCTGCCTGGCGACACCAATGCGTGCGACCTACATCAATCCTACCCATGCCTGCAACACACGAGGGGAGATGAGGAGAACAGGTCGCGGCAGATTCCAACAAGACATACAATCTGGCCAAAAGAGGCTTCTTTCCGCCTTGTACCACCGCCCGGAGACATCATCGGCCACTCTTGTTTGCGGTGTTTCATTTGACCCGACGGCACGCACATCTTAGACCCGATCGAGAATCTCCGACAGAGGTGGTTGCACCGGGACTCTGAATTATCTGGAAACTCGCATCTAGTCAGACTCGAGAAGGGTCAGCTTCCATTAAGGAATTTTCCCTCCAATACTGACCCTCAGGCTATAGAGAAGATTTCATGATGGCCTGGCCCCAAGAGAAACTCGAAGAATTTATACGATGCAGTACAGCACCATGACGATGGCCACATTTGCGCAAAAGAGGGTTGATGTATCACTCAGGATTGTGTTAATCAATATGCCGCGTACAGGGACGGACAGTGACAGCTCTCGCCGACCGACACCGGCAAGCCAGGTTCCTAGATCGAAACATTGATGTTGCTTTGTCGCATTAGGACCTTCGCGTTGAGCTTCAATATTGGATCCTCATGACTAGAACAGGCATCACTAGTCGAGCGCAAGAACACCATTGCGGTTGGTGATATGAGGTCCTGGTACGAAGGTTCAAATCCATATCAAGGAGGTGAATCCACCATACTGACTAAGACCAAAGTATTACGAAACCCATCCCCAAACTCCATTCCCGCGATTTGCCTGGAGGAGGTGCGCCTGGGTATTCCCAATCCTAATATTGGTGCATGTGGCCGAGAAACCTCCCCTAGCTAGAGTTAGCCCTTGAAGCATACATGTACCTCACATTGAAGAGCAACGGACTGTATATGGGGGTGCTTACGAATTCCAGGCCATACGTCCGCCGTGGTTGCCCAGCCTGTGGTCGAGATTCACACTTGAACTCGGGTAACCACCCCTTCCATCACCGCACGAACACTCTTAGTGATTGGAGTAGTTGGGGGTCGTTCGGCCATTGTACGTGAAGGAGCATTGCCCGCAGGTGGTATCATAGCCGCTCCTGCGTTCCAACTTGCTGCCTCCAGCCGCCACCAAGTCTATATCTCTGATTGGTGTCGCAGTATCGGAGATCTCCAGCGCAGCTGTCTCCCTGACAGGTGCTGGGAGGGCCCAGAGGGCCATGGTGAGAAGGCCGAGAAGAGAGAGGCGGGGAAGCTGCATCGTGATCGTGGAACTTTGTAAGTCAAGTGTGAAATGGTGACAACCCGGGCAAGACGAGCATGGTTACAAGCTGGAAAGCGGGCACACATGTACCTGTCGCAGCAGACTCGCCAAGACACTTAAAAAAAGGCCAAATGTGCATCGTGAGGCGTTTGGGACTGGCGTAGTTGGTGTCAGCAACCCACAAAGTGGTATGATGCTCTGCAGAACAACCAGGAATGAGATGAGCTAATAGTCCACCCCAGCAGTCTACCTGCGCAGAAGATCATTGAACCAGCTGAGCAGCGGAGATCCCCCCAAGGATATCGCCGCCATCATGCCTTGCCTTGGGGCGTTGATGATGCATTGTCGACTGCTGCTGCCTGAAGCCCCTCACCTTGACATCCGTCGGACTCTGGAACTTGGACTAGGTTTCTTTGGGGTTTATGTTTTGGTCTCACATGGTAAGAGAATCATGGCGCTCAAGCGACAATGGGGTCATCACTCCTAGAGACGTGTTGGATTGGAGATATTAACCGTGTCACTGTTGAGAACGACCTGCTCACCTCTTATTTTGGGTGTCCAATACTTCTTGCCTACGAGAAACGACCAGACGCCTCTGGTCATAATAAAATCAAACTTCCCTCTCTCGAAGTGCCCACGTCAGGATCACGAGTAAACAGGTCCTCGCTCTTGAGTCTCGAGAACAAAGTTAAGATCATCTCAAGAAAATTGTTTGAGAAATAAGGCATGAAGTGGATTGAACCTGTCGTACAATGGTTCTGACATATAGGGTACACCCATTCAACACCAGAATGTACGGTAAATACAAGAAGCACACGAACACCTCTTCATCAGCAGGTGTCTCTCCCCAAGTCTCTCCTGCCATTGGGAGCAGCGTACGCGGATGACGGACTATCGTAAAAGTGCCCCATAACTGGAAGCAGTGCCCATGTACGCAATCGTAACAGTTCGCTCAAATAATGCGGCGGTAATGGCGAGAGATGACTTGCATGAGACCTGCAGATGTAATTTCGATCATACCGAGACGAGCATGTGCACGGTACCGGCATCTTCCCCCTTCCCTCAGCTCACGCGGAATGGACCACCCCCCGCCAAGACGTTCGTTCGGCTGTTATATCTGTCCTGATCAGAGTAAGCTAGCAACGAGATGATGCGTGGGCAGTCTGCTGCAGTCAAGACGCGGGACCTCATGCCTTGCTTCTCAAGTGCTGGCACACACGGGCCATGATCCCACAAGCCCGCCACTTTCCAAATCCCGGGTTCGACCTCGAAGGGCCTGCACACATCTTCGGCTCGATGAAATCAGGCTCAATGGAAATGGATTAGCGATGCTGCAAGTCCCAGAGTCGGCCCGTCGGCGACCCGGCATCACAATGAGCGCCACGCAGGAAACAAGCAAAATGTCGTACGCTCATCTCTTTCCTCGGACACCCCCGTCCTATCTACCACCCAACGGCATCATCAAGGCGCGGGCCGGCCGCCTCACCTCCTCATGCTGCCAATAATCTCCCTCTGCGCCTCCCTGTCCCTCGCGCCCTCGCTCAGGCTGCCGGCGCTGCGCAAGTCGCCCACCACGTCCTTCGCCTTGCCAAAGTAGACCTCCTGCAGTAAGTTGCGCATCTTGAGCTCCATGTCCTCGACCAGCCGGCCCACATTGGCAATGTGGCTCTCGTCGCCGTCGACGGGGAGCTCTTGCTCCACCTGCCGCGTCATGTTGCCGCTGAGGTCCAGCTCGCCCAGGGCGCTGCCGCCCGCCGAAAGGCTGAGGATAACTGTCGAGGTGAGCTTGTATTGCGTCGTGCGGCCGCGCTCGATGGCCTCGAAGACGTGAATCGAGTCCCAGACGCCCTCGGTGGCGCCGCCGGGGGTAGCGGCTAGATGACATCAAGGTCAGCGGGGGGTGTTCTGCTCTGAGTGTGTGCGGGACATGCGACTTACACTTCTTCAGCAGCACAACGCCTGCAAAGCCGTCGTCCAGGTTCCAAAAGTACACGCTGCTGACGCCACCTTCGTAGTACAGCTCGCGGTAGATGTCAAAGGCCTCGTTGGCCTTGACCTCCATCTTGCGCACGCGCTCGCTGGGGACGGCGCCCTCGCCAGCACCCTCGTTGCCCGCGCCGGCCGAGATGCCGCCCGGGCCAGCCTCATTGAGCGGGGGGTCGAACTCGTTGCTCCATGGGGAGCGGTAGCTGTCGCCGTCGCGGTTGTAGTCGCACAGCAGGTAGTCGCGGCCGGACTGACGGCAGCGGCGCACGGTGAGGGGCTGGTCCACGGACGAGAGGAGGTCCTCGGTCAGGTCGGGCGCAAGGGAGATGATGGAGTTGAGGTGCTCGGCGGTGTGCTTGGGGTTAAGGCGGCGGAGGAGATCGCTGAAGAAGGCCCGTGGTCAGCATGTAAGTCTCGGGGGGCAGCGGACGGATGCGTTGACATACAGTGCCGAGTCAAAGGGGTCGGCGGAGGCCATGGCTGTGATGTTTGGCCTCGGCGACCAAGGAGAGAGGGTGAGTGGTGGTGTTGAGTGAGCGTAGGTGCGGTGCGACTTGGTCAAGGCGGTTCGATTGCGGGGAGTATAGGGGCGCTGTAGGTTGGAGGACGATGTTCGAGGGGGCTGCCGTCAATGGTGTTGCAGGAAAGGTGGCTCGCTTGCCCCGTGCTCGTGCCTGGCGGGGTCGTCATTCTCCACCACAGCTTTCGGACGGTCGGTCACTGGTCGGGGTCTCGCCCAGTGACGTCTCCGTCAGACAGAGTAAACATACCAACGTTTCGATTGCATCAGGCCGAGCACCACAAACAGACTGGCTTGCCAATTGAAGCCGTGGAAGTAGATGGAAAGAAAGCTGGAATAGAGGAAGACTTGCATGACAGCGAGTCGTGGCCTGATGGCGCGTACAATACTAGATAAAAAGACCTGTTTGTCGACAACCTGACAAAAACCTCGACATCCTCCGGCTCGCCCATTTTGCTATGCAACCCAGATGAGACAAAAGCCCTTCCTGCGATTAGGGATGATCGCAGATGCCCCCGACTCCCCCTCCTGTTAATGACCACCCAATTGACGCCAGAGAACCACGCGGGTTCGAAACAGACCACTTTGCGCGGAGGGGGAAGACCACTCTGTTTGCCCCCCCCTTCCCATACCCCCGTATCATTAGAAGAAGTCGCTAGGAATCACCGCACTTCCCCGCTTCATTCCGTGAGCGCATTGCAAACGAGGCAGCGCAGGGGAATGGCCCACTCCTTGTCGCCGCCCTCGACATCCTCTCGGAGGTCCTTGATCTCGATGCGATTCTCGATCACATTGAGCTCCGCCTCGAAGAGACCCTCATAGGGGCGCGCTTCCTTCTTCCTGCCACGCTTCTTCTTGCTCGTCACGGACGCCGCCGTAATTGATGCGCTCACGCTCGGCGTGCCTTGCTTGATCGATGGGGCCTCGGATTCCTTTCGGGGCTCGGCCCCATCTGTCGAGACGTCGCCAACCTTGGCGTCGATCGTTTGTTGGATGTCGACACTGTTATCGGGAGGGCTTAACGGCCGACCCGTCAGCTTGTCGGCTTTCTCCTCCTCCTTGACGTTCTCCGCGTCGCCGTTGGTGCGGATGGCAAGTACCGGTGTATGGTGCGGCTTATCTCGACCGAGTTCGTCGTGTGTTTGCAGCAGGGCATCGTGAAGGAGGCACGCCTTGTGAAGCCAGACACCGCATTCGGAGTTGGAGCAGGCAACGGCGATCTTATCGGGGTTGTTGGGCTCCTTGCACTTGCAGACGCGGTGAATGGACTGCAACAACGTTAGTTTTGCTTCATGTCGGGCACAAGGTCATGGGCGCATACCGAAAGCTGGGGATTGGGAAATCGCAAAGCCTGTCGCCAGTAAAGGCCGTCCTGGATCTCGTCGTCGTTCTCTTCGATCCACTGGCGGACCTTAGCTTCACCAGCCACGCTGACAACGTTGATAATATCCACTGAAACGGGGATTAGCGACGGGACGCGGCGAGGGGAAAAGGGGTCCTACTGTGGTTGGACGCGACCAGCTCGTGCTGGCCGTGGTAAGACTGCCGCCCGCTGACATACTTGTTGTCCGAGTCTTTCGTGCCTACAGGGATCTCGTCTGGCCAGTACATCCAGTACACTCTGGCGTAGACGTGGTGTTCGTCGGATGCGCGGATCTCCAGGATGCGCGCGACCCACTCGCTGTCGGACCTCTTGCGCGGCACGCTGGGGTCGGCGCCCGCGGCAGCATCTCTCGTAGCGATGGACGAGTCGCTCGTCACATATATGAAGCCTTCGCTGAAGTACTTGGCTTGGTTGACTGGGTGGGGGGGGGGCGGTAGATGTCAGCGTGTCTTGATCGAGCCTTGACAAGACAACATGCGCGTTACTCACGGACGAAGCTGTTGTATCTGGTCATGTTGAGCCAAGCTTGTTGCGGCTCGACCTTGTAGTGACAGTCGAGAGTCGCATCGTCGGGCCTGAATTTGCCACTTGGGGCGAATGGCGAGTTCTGCAGCTTGATGATCTCTTCCTCCTCCTCAACGGCGGCGTCGGCTCGTCTCCGCTTCTTTCCTTTCTTGAAATTCCTGTCGTCCGGGTCTATCGTCACTGTGAACTGACATTCTGCGCGGTTGTCGTCGGAATTATCGGACCGGCTCCGCTTCTTCGAAGGAGAGGACATCGTGTTGAGGCGGGGGGAGGATGGAGGCGGGGAGCTCGGGTCGACGACGGCGAGCTGCCTCGATGACGGAAGTCGGTTGGGTGCGCGCGCGTTGTATGGCGATGCGCAACGATGAGGCTGCTCTGCGACTTGGTGCAGGATGGCGAGTGAGGTTGGGACCCGAGGCAAACGCGGACGCAGGTCGACGCGGTGGGTGTCCAGACGAGCAGGGTGCGCGTGTGAGTGCCGGGGCCGAATGCGCCGAGGGATGCAGATAGTCGAACAGCAGTAAAGGGAGGCGAGACGAGATGCAATTGCTCGCGGTGTGGTTCTGTCTAGGTGACAGAGTCGGTTTGATGACGAGAGTCGCGATGCGGAGCTCGGAATGAAAAGATTCGCGGATGTTGAGCTGGCGACGCTCCGATCCCTCGGGACTGGACAGGCAGGGCAGGTCTGGTCAGGCACTCAGGAAATAGCACGAAGGCGCGAGACAGAGCGAAACGGGTGTGGAGCCCCCTGCCACCCGAAAACAATTTGCTTTACCAAAAAGGGTAGCGCTCCAGCTTCGAGATTGGTTGAGCCACGACTGCCTTAATCGAATAAACCACGCAAGGACAATCTCAAACCCCGCTTGATGACTTTGTCCGCCCCAGCCATCTCATATTCGGTCACTGAGCCACCGACTGCCATCATATTAGTCAGCGCTGAGATGGTGATGGAATCATCTCGGTATCGGATTCAATGGGCGAAATTTGATCTATGCTATTCTCAAGTGCAAGCATGACTTACTTTGCTATTTGAATCAATTAAATGCTCCGAAACCTCCTGAGGCGAACTCCTCACGTTCGTGTAAGTGGGCTCATCTGCGACCAGATAGCTACCGACATGGGGCAGACACGCCATGTATTGACTGACTGGCATTTTGATACGAGTCACCGTTTTGCGAATTCCCCTGCGCAACTAATTTTCTCACTGTTGAGACGGTCGCTGGCAGCCCTGCACATAGGTATATATCTGATATGTGGTCTGACTGGCTCCATGTTTCGACACTGTGCTACCTGTTCGCTGCCGAAAGCCCATATGCTCAGCCTCACCATGTGACTATCTCTGTAGATCTGGTCGGCCTTTGAAGCATACCGGCGATCGAAGTATCCTGAAAATCATAGCCCAGGTATGGCAAGTATGGGTAGGTAGTATTGAAGCGTAACCAAACCTCTTAAAAGCTGCAGTCCAGCGGCGCAACGGCGATCGAAACATCATGATCAGCCTGACTAAGATCGCCGTTGACACTAGCATGGGACTGCGGGGATGGGGTGCCACCGTGCAGCATATCAAGTGGAGTGTTCAGGAGCTTGGAGGATGCACTGATGGAAGCAACCAAGGCATCTCTCAGGCAGGGCCGTAATGGTTGCAACCCAATGGCGGTCGTCAGCCGGGCATGGTTCGCCCAGCAGTCCGTCCTTGTCGGGTCGCTCACTTGCCCCCAATGCTGGGAAAAAATGAGGGGACAAGACTCAAGAGGAATGGGATGCCCGTCTTCTAAAACCAAAAAAAAACCCGAAGGAGAGCAGACAAAACATCTCTCGGACTTTCCTCCCGTACCCCTACCGTTCGTCCGCCCGCTCCGTTCGCGATCCATCCGTACCACCCCCTGCCCGGACTGGATGAATTCCTCCGAAAGTCATTTATCCTCCCCCTTTTCTCACAATTACTCGACTCGGGTACATGACACGTACTGGGAACGGCCCAGTCAGCTGCTGCTGCTGCAAGATCCAGCCACTCACGGAGGCTAAGTAAACTGTGCGTTCGCGGGCCCCGCGGGACCAGTTCCCGCGCGCAGCCCAAGGTCACGGTACCTTGCTTCGAGTGCATTCCTGTCGTGGGAAGTCTGCCCGGCCGCTTCCCGTCCACCGCAGCGAAGCTGAAACGGGTGCGCCTGATCCATCCCCCGAGAGGGCCAGGCCGCCGCCGCCCTTGCTTACTGCCTTAGTGGCCCCCATTCCACGCCCCCCCTCCCCCCGGACTGTAGGACGGATAAGGCAAAAGGCGTCATGGTCCCTCGGAACGAACAGCAACCTCGTCCTCCACCCGCTCCTCGCCTGTGGTCGCGTCTGTCCACCCTCTCCAAGAAGTCGTTCCGCTCCCTCACCTCGTCCTTCGAAGCCGACGACGAGCGCTCCAGCTCCGACGACGAACAGTATTACCGCCACTATCACTATACCGGCTCCATGAGCAGACGAAGTAGCGACGACGAGTCCTTTGGGCTCGGCGGCGGCGGCTCCAGCTCCACCCCTCCGGCGCGCTACCAGGGCGAGGACTCACGTCCGACCTCGAACAAGGAGCTTGCCGGGTGGTACGCCTATGCCTTTGCCGCCGAGACATATGTAATCTGCGGTTGGTCAAGACCTACCAAAAGAATATATGTTACACAGTGACTGACAGACTTGCGTTTCTCGTAGCCATCGCCTCCTTCATCCCCATCCTCCTCGAGACACTCGCCCGCGAAAATGGCGTCCTCCTCTCCGACCGTACTACGCCCTGCGGCTCCAGCGACTCCAAGAGCAAAAAGGACGATGGCCAGTGTGTCGTGTACGTCCTCGGCATGGAGATCAACACGGCCAGCTTCGCCATGTACACCTTCTCCGTCAGCGTCCTCCTCCAGGCCCTCATCGTTGTCAGCATCAGCTGCGCCGCCGACCATGGCAATTTCCGCAAGAAGCTGCTCCTGGCCTTCGCCTGGATCGGCAGCTCTGCCGTAATGTGTTATATCTTGGTGTCCAAGGAAATCTACATCTTCGGCGCCTTGCTGGCCATCATCTCAAACACTTCCTTTGGCGCATCCTTTGTGCTGCTCAACTCGTTCCTGCCGCTGCTGGTGCGCCATCATCCCGATGTCGTCAAGTCGGTTGGCACAGCCACATTTGTTGAGGGAGACGACGACATTGGCGACTCGACGTCGGCGCTGCTCGCTGACGAGAACGGACACAGGCCACGCCTTCGCCGCGCCTCCAAGGCTTCCATCGAGGAGGTGACATCTATCGAGCTCAACCTGTCCACCCAGATTTCCGCCCGTGGTATTGGTATTGGGTATATGGCTGGCCTTTTCGTCCAGTGCGTCGGCATCGCTATTCTTATTGCCCTGGGAAACTCGACCTGGGCTCTCAGGCTTGTCCTCTTCATTGTCGGATCTTGGTGGGCCGTCTTCACCATCCCAGCAGCCATGTGGCTACGCCCCAGGCCTGGACCTCCCCTGCCTGTCCTTGCCTCGAGCTTCTTCCGCGGCAAATGGGCCTGGGTCGGCTATGTGCTGTACGCCTGGAAGTCGCTGTACAAGACGGTCAAGCTGGCTAGGCGCCTGTTGGATGTGGTGCTGTTCCTGGGCGCGTGGTTCCTCCTGTCGGACGCCATTGCTACGACATCCTCGACAGCCATCCTCTTCGCCAAGACGCAGCTTCACATGAAGCCGTGGGCACTGGGCATGATCAGCGTCATCTCGACCGTAGCCGGTGTCATCGGCGCCTTTGGCTGGGCCTTTGTGTCCAAATATTTCGGCCTCAAGCCCCACCAAACCATTCTGGTGTGCATCGGCCTATTCGAACTGATCCCCCTCTACGGCCTGCTTGGGTATCTTCCTTTCGTCCAGGCCTGGGGCGTCCTGGGACTACAGCAGCCGTGGGAGATGTATCCTCTGGCGGCTGTCTACGGGCTCGTGCTCGGTGGTCTGAGTGGCTACTGCCGGTCCGTGTACGGCGAGCTCATCCCGCCGGGCTCCGAGGCCGCATTCTACGCCCTATACGCTATCACGGACAAGGGCTCCAGCATCTTTGGCCCAGCCATTGTGGGGGCTATCATCGACCGAACCGGCCACATTCGCCCTGCCTTCTGGTTCCTGGCGGCGCTGGTGGGCCTCCCGGCTCCCCTGATCTACTGCGTCAACGTCGAAAGGGGCAAGCGCGAGGGCGAGAAGCTGGCCAAGACTATCGAAGGGTTCAAGGTGGGCCAGCCGAGCGCAGAGGAGGAGGAGAATGATGGCGACAGCGAAAGCGACCGTCCCATCTTGAGCGCGTACGACGAGGATGAAGAGGACCGTCCCCGGCGTCGCTGAGGCTTGAGCGGAAACCACACTGTTTCTAATACCTACATTGATAGCATAGCGATGGCGTTCTTGTCTGCAATAGGAAATAGCTACTGTCTTGGATACAAATTGCCCCCCTTGACCGCGGAGTTGATGTTGAAAGATGCCCAGGGAGTGCTGATGTCACCGACGAATCAGGATGAGGCTGGGCGTTTATCTACACCTCGACGTCTTATCAGCAACATGAGTCCCAGAAATTACGTCACGACGGATCGGGCTAGGACGAGGCACATCTTGGACAAACTCCCATGTGAAGAAGGAAAATGCACCGCTCGGCGCGTGCTGCGGGAGAAAAAGAACACGGGGAAGTAGATGAGGTGCGGTTGGACAACGGCCGGCGTACTGGCTCGTGTCTCCGGACTGGAAGCAAAAGCAAGCAACTCCGGGGACGCGGGTCACGGTGGGGAGGGAGGGAACAGCTCCGATAGAGCCCGACCTCGACCGACCGCTTCTCAAGTGTTCAGCAAATTCAGGTACGTAAAATGCAGGGTGGCATATCTGCCGAAGGCCTGTTGTGAGTGGCCGGGACGCGGACGAAGGCAGGAGTCGGGACTGTGTCTCTGCCGGCGCATGTGCGGGACCCAGTAAAACATCCCACGGGCTGGGCGACGGTACGGGGGTCGCGCATCTGATGGCGCTGCGCTAGAGAAACACACCCCATCCTGCATCGTCAGACGTTCGGGTAGGTATCTATCTCTCATGACGAGATGCTGGGAGCGGTGACCAGAGAACGAGGGAGGCGGCGCAGATAGTGATGTACATGCGTGACTCGAGAAGGCATCTGGAAGCAGGCACTGCAATCCGAACCCAAGGCCGTGCCACCCTGGATGGGAGGTCGGTATCATCCAAGGTAAAACGGCTGGGAGGCTGCTTTGAGTAGCGCCAGCACCATGATAAGCACGAACGAGAGGTGAGGCGCACTGCGCGCATCGCCCTGCTTTTGGGAGCGAGATGCTAGTGGTCTGAGTCAAAAGTGACGTGCCCATCCCAGGTCTTGCGCAACCGGGCGGTCTCTCCCCCAGGATTTCAGATCGGATCTCCCTTGATAAATACCTGTCCCCCAGCCCTCTGCCGCGCGTTGACCCCCGAAGCCGATGTGTTTTCCTTTTCTCCAGTAGCTTCCACTCGACTGAGTTTCTCCAGACCCCACGAACCGATCCCATTCCGCAACGTCTCACGTCACACGTCACCGACCGACCATCCCCGAACATGTCGAGCACTCCCGAAGTTTCCCACGGCCGCGGCGGCGCCGGCAACATCCATTCCGACGAGACCAAGTACGTCGACGGCTCCGTCGTCAGGACCGGCCCTGAGGGTAGCCACGGCGATGGCGCCTACAGTGTCGGACGAGGAGGTGAGCCTCGAATCTCTCTGCCTGCCCCGCGGTGTACCCCTGCCGGCGCACACAGCACAAGCATAAATAAGGCCACGCCTGGTCGTTCTGCTGCATTCCTCCGCATCCGTCATGGTCTTGACCGCCATCAGGTGGCTGTCGGGCTTCCTTATCTCTCTGACCGTGGACCCGGAACGTCAAATCGAACTTGGGTCGTGGAATGAAGAGATAAGGAAACCCGACGCCAACTGCTTTGGGAAGCGGCCAACTCAGGGACGATGGCGTCGTCGCTTGTTCGGCGCGGAACCGGCGCCCCCACTGGGGCCCGGTCGGTATCCCTGCCACAGTCGCCCTCAAGCATGCTTCAGCGCCTTTGGGACGGGCCTGGCCTCTCGTAATGCTTCAGAACTGATATTTTCTTGACCAGGTGCCGGCAACATTGGCGACGCAGGCGTCAAGTCGCCGCCCACTGGCCGTCTCGACCAAGACGCCGTCCCGGACGCGGCCTACCGCCCCTCGACTGAGGGCGACTTCCACACCGGCCGCGGCGGTCTGGGCAACGAGCACGCCGCCAGCAAGGGCGAGTCGACCTCGACCTCCTCTGGCAAAACCCCCATCAGCTTTGCCGACAAGATCAAGTTCAAGCTCTTCGGCAAGAAGTAGACGGGCACCTCGCCGTTTCACTTTTGCGTTACCTGCCACGGCATCGCGACGCGCGCTTGTCGGCTTTAGATTGCGAGTTCGACCCTTTGATACCAACCCGAGGAGGAGATGCAGGATCGCATGACGTGCGCAACGAGGGGAGCATCGGACCAGGCGTTGAGTCGTGTCCGTTTCGTCTCTTGACGTCCATGGCTGCATCCTGGCATGCTGTTTCTTTTGATTTCCGGTCCCTGGGACAAATCACCTTTCCGACATGATATCCTGATAGTTTCTGGCTTTTCGCTGCTGAGCAACTCTCGCTTACGACGCGGCGGTTGCTCGCATAATATAGACGCTTGGCTCATTCGTTTCGATCATTCTCGGCCATGTCGCTGGTCATGTCAGCAAGTGAAAAGTCGATTGCTGGTTCAGCTTCTCTGTAGTAGCGTAGACTTCGACAACCCGCGCGCATGGCCTCTTGAACACATGCTCGGTTCTTCACTTCTCAAGGCAACCTCGAGATCCTGGCGGAGACATTGTGTTCGTCTTATCAGCCACTCTTGGTCACGCGCCTGGTGGATGCTGAAGCTGTTTATAAGCATCTCATGCACAAGCAGGGTAGGGCCTAGGTGTCGAGGCGGCGGTAACGGCCCCTCAACCCCTCAAAGCATCGACATCGACGATCACAGCTTAGCCCTGCCAAATAAGACCGTGCCCTGATGGCATGTTTGCTGAGCTGCCTCGTGCGCCGATCGTCCCAACGCGGGGAAAGGGCCGTGTGGGAACAGTAGGCGCGCAAGTTATTGACGAGCTACGGCAGCGGCTCATGCAGCATGACAGGCGGTTGGCGCATGATCGTGAGGGTCGCAGGACAGGGGAGCCAATCGCCGAGGGTTCGCCAAGCGAGATGGCCTGGTGGGAGGTAGTAAAATGGTAGGCAGGTGGCTGCGTCGCGGCCGTTTTCTCGGTCCTTGATTCCGCTCTTCTGCAGGGCGGAGGGTGGTGGACTGCAGGCAGTGGTGGGCGTCCCGGCCCCAGGCAAGGCAATGTCTGCAGTGGCGTGGCGCAGGGCGTTTGCGACGGAAACGAGGAAGCGAGCGGCGCGATGGATTTCCTGGGGGCAAATGGGAGCCAAGGACCGGATAAATGCGCCCTGCGTGGCGGGCTGGGCAGTCGTCAAATCGAAGGCTGGGAGGGGAAGAGCCTGACGGGGTGAGATCTTGTCTGAAGGATGATGTCCTACGCCCTTCTGGCAGGACAGAACAGGCAGACGTTTGGACGTTTGCCAGACCGCGCGGCCACGGCGTCAGCTTGGTGACGTGAGTAGCGCGATAGAGTTGTCGCGCCTAGGCATGGAGTCTTGTGATGACCGTGATGGTGCTCGTCGGTTTCTGCTAACAGGACAAGACAGGTGGGAGCTTGGTAGTAACGTAGCAGCATCGTGGGCTGTAGGGTACTTGAGGCACACCTCAGAGCTTCCTATCACGGGTTGATCCGCGGCGACGGCACGATGGGGGCCACCAGTAGGGATTTGATATGGCTGGCGCTGAGCCAGGGGTCGTTGTGGTGGTGGTGTTGGAGGTGGAGGTGGTGCGAGCTGGTGGTTGGGCCTGGGAACGCAGACCGGACTGTCACCTGACGGTAAACCACCCCGGCCTCGATCCCGCTCCAGGCTGTCAGGTCGGGTTGGTCAGCCCCGATGGCTCAATGTCACTCGAGTCCATGTGGGCGATGGCGGGCGGTGGGCGAGAACTAGGAAGCGCGAGTGATTTCGGGGCAGGCGCGAGTCGTGTTCCTCGTGCTTTCCCCAGAGTTTGATGGATCGGATCCTCAACAACATTATTCATCCTACGGGGAAGGGGCGACCGGACATGTTTGCTACTGGTGTAGCGTTGGTCCGCTGTCTGGCGGGATGCGCAGGACTCTCGGCAGGAACGACCCGCCCTTTGCCAAGAGGCCACTGTTCATCGAGGCTCTGGGCTCAAGTCCGGCTTAGAAATGGACGCCAGCACACATTCATTTTCTCCCTACCTGTAAATGTAAATGCCCGCAACAAGATTGACGCGATGCCACCTCCAGACGCGGGCCGTTTCCTGACTTCAGTTCACACTGCGCTGTCCAGCCGCGTCCCAGTCAATGGACGCCAGGACCCTCCATCGCGCATCGGCGCTCCGGGGGCCCCTCCAATGGCCTCCAGTAGAAACCAAGGGCCCGTACAGCCGGCACCGCTAGAAGGGCAGTCCGTCGACTCCAGTGTTCCATGCTCGGTGGTTTGGCCAATGGACGCCGGCCTCGCCTGGGCCCCGGATCCAGACGCACCACCTTCTTTTGCACAGACTCGCCAACTCGCCCCCCCTGGTTCTCCCCCACCCCGGGCGCTGCGTTGCAGCCAGCCAGCCAGGCCCCGGGGCCCTCCTCCGCACTTCGGGCGATTGCACAGTCTGTCACCGAGGCGAGTCGAGTCCAGTCGACCGCAGCACTGGCACTCCAACTTCCCACCACCAACCGACCGACAGGCTGACCTCCACTAAAATCAGTAACTAGTCCCAAGTCGACAGGGCGGTCGGTTCGGTCTCCAGGTCCCGACTTCACCTCTCGTCCGTCTCCTCTCTTCTCGTCTTATCCTCCGCTGGCCGGCCTTGTCTGGGCAAGCATCATCTTAACTCCGCTGTCCCTTCTCCGCCATATTCTTCCTCTTTTGCCTCTTTCGCCTCCTTCTCCTCCCTTCCCCCCTCCTCCTCTCCTATTGTTGCCTCTCACACCCCTTGAATCATCTCCCCGTTCTCGAGCGCCACCCTGGAACCCCGAGTCTGTCTGGCCTCTGGTCCCTGAAATAGCTCTTCTTGCGACCTCACCCTGCTGCAAATGCCGCACGCGCTCCCGCCGTTTCACCCCGTCTCCGCAGCTCATTGACGCCTCAATCCCCCCAAGACGACCTGTCAGGCCGATTCAACCTTGCCCTGGCCAACAAGCAGGTCCCCCCTGACCTCCCCTGACCTCCCCTGCCTCGCCTCGCCACGCCACGCCTTTCCCCGCCATTCCAGACTCGAGTCCTCCAGCGGGTTCCGCTAGCCTCCTCCCAGTCCAAGTCCACACACGTCTCTCCTCCGCCAATCTCCCACCCACAGACCAACTGTCCCATCGGTCGAGTCCTCCTCCTCTTCGCTTGGTCATTGCGACACGCGCGCAACTCCTCACCACAGCGCGCTCATCAATCCGTTCAAGCGACCCCCCGCCGGATCGATTCCCTCTCAGCGACGAGTTTCCCTAGAACGATCGCCGTCGCGAGTCGGCCACCCTGTTTTGCTCCACCCGACAGCCACCTCGCAACCCTCGACACCAATTCCCTCGATCGAGCATCGGTCCGACCTTATCCTGTAACCAGCCAACCGCCCTTGTTGCCGAGAAGTCTAGATAGCTGCCAGCATGGCGGGCTTTCTCAACAAGCTCAAGAGCGCAGGCAGCGTGCGTCGCGCCTCCCGCCCGTGTCGCCAACAGCGTCACGAGCCCCCTCGTTTCCTGCTGACATCCCTCCCTCCTCCTAGGCCACGACCACCGCAACGCCGAAAGATGTCGCCGCTAAGAAGAAGGTGCCGGAAGAGCCTCCCCCAGAAATCACGCCTCTCGAGAAGATGCTGCAGAATGCCGGGCCCCTGCGCGATGACGGCACCGATCGTTTCTTCGGACTCGAGAATGTAAGTTGACCCGCGCCACACCTACACCACTGTGAGACATGACTGTCGCTAACCGTCCTGTCTTGGTAGTTTGGAAACACTTGGTACGAACGACACAGTCCCATCTCGACATCTCGAGACGCGACCGCCTTCTCGCCGTTCTACCGCGCTAACAGCATCATAGCTACTGCAACTCCATCGTACAGGCTCTCTTCTACCAAGACGCCTTCCGCCAGAATGTCGTCAACTACCCTCCCTACACACCATCCGACACTCCTAACGGCACACCGCCCAAGGTGTCGGTAACGATCCGCCCTCCGATGAAGAAGGAAGAACCCCCAGCGCCCGCCGGCAAAACAAAGACGAGCGCTGCCGAGGCTATGAGGAAGCGCCAGGCTGCCGCTCTCGGTGGCCAGGTTGCCGGCCAGCCGCCTCTGCGGCCCGAAGATCGTCCCGATGCGCCTGAATACAAGAAGAAGCACGCCATGCTCAAGGGCCCTGTTGTCGAACTGAACCAGGAGAACGCTACGCCCTACGGCATGGACGAATGCACCTTCACTGGCCTGAAGGATATCTTTGGCGCCCTCATGGAGAGCGACACCAGAATGGGAGTTCTGAGCCCCCAAAGATTCCTCGAGATCTTCAAGCGAGACAACGAGATGTTCCGAAACTCGATGCACCAAGACGCCCACGAGTTCTACGGTCTCGTCCTCAACGACGTCATTGCCAATGTTGAGGCCAACGCCAAGCGCCTGCATGAGAAGGAGGAGGCAAGCAGCCAGAACGGCCTCTCGCAGTCCGTCAGCAACGCCCTGAGCGCCGGAGCGAGTAGCCTCGTCCCCGCAGCCACTGGTGGCGCTAGGTCGCCCGGCACCGGCTGGGTTCATGACATCTTCGAGGGCGTGCTGACCTCGGAGACAAAGTGCCTCACTTGCGAGACAGCATCCCAGAGAGATGAGACTTTCCTGGATCTGTCTATCGATCTGGAGGAACACTCGTCCGTCACATCATGCCTGCGTAAGTTCTCGGCCGAGGAGATGCTGTGCGAGAGGAACAAGTTCCACTGTGACCACTGCGGCGGTCTTCAGGAGGCCGAGAAGCGCATGAAGATCAAGAGACTGCCCAAGGTTCTAGCCCTGCACCTGAAAAGGTTCAAGTACACCGAGGACTACAGTCGCCTGCAGAAGCTGTTCCACAGGGTCGTCTACCCGTACCACTTGCGCATGTTCAACACTACCGACGATGCGGAAGACCCCGACCGGATGTACGAGCTCTACGCTGTCGTCGTCCACATTGGCGGCAATGCCTACCACGGTCACTATGTCTCTGTCATCAAGACCCAGGATCGAGGCTGGCTTCTCTTCGACGACGAAATGGTTGAGCCCGTCGACAAGCACTTTGTGAGAAACTTCTTCGGCGACAAGCCCGGGACTGCTTGCGCCTACGTGCTGTTCTACCAGGAAACCACCTTCGAGAAGGTTCAGGCCGAGATGGAGGCCGAGGGCTTGGAAGAGGTCAAGATTGCAAGCCAGACGGCGAACCTTGCTTCTGAAGACGGCCAGGGCAGCGGAAACGTTATTCCCCTGGCCAAGCAGGCCAGCCAGCCCCTGCAGGTGGTTCCCTCAGAAGAACGCGAGCCCACCAACGACCTCGCCCATGCGCAGACGGCCCCCAGCAAGGTGGAAACCCCGGCTGCCCCCAGCGCCTCAGCCCTGCCGCCGTGGCCAACGGCCGCGTCGGTGCCCAGCATGCCAGCACGGACAGATACGTCGGCGACGGTCAGACCCGGCGACAAGTCCAAGGAGGACAAGAAGCGGGAGAAGAAGGAACAGGAGGCCGCCGAAAAGGCACGAAAAGTGGCAGAGAAGGAGAAGCGCAAGGCCGACGAGAAACGTGTCAAGGAGGCAGGCCAACGGCGCCGCGAGGCCCGAGAGCGGGAGCAAGAAGAATACCGCAAGGTTCTCGAGGAGAGCAAGAAGACGGCAGAGCAGGAAGACTCAAGCAGGCGGGACGGCGCCCCCGAACCGCTGAGAACTGTGAGCTCCAGCGGCAGCTTCCTGAGCCGGGCCAACAAGAACAGCAAGTCGATGACGAGGAAGAGTTTCAGCTTCCTGGCCAAGGACAAGGAGCCGCAAACGCCTATCGCAGAGCACAGCTCCAACGGTACCAACGGCGACATGGCCGGCAGCCCCTCGGAAAGCAAGCTGAAAGACCGATTCAGCTTCAGCCTTGGTCGGAAGAAGAGCGGCAACATCCTGTCTTGAGCCCCGGGACGCAGTCAAGGGGCACCATTTTCTGCTTATAACCTCATTTCCTTCCGTGGAACGACGACGATATCAGGAGTTTCTGGCGGGAGAGATGCCATCTTTTACTATCTTTCTGCACAGCCCATGAGAGGCGCCCATTGAAGGATGCTATGACGTCGACGGTCCTGGGGCGAGGAGGAGGGAGACAGTCCCTTGCGACATAATAGCGGCTGGCTGCCCGCAGCGTCCTTCAGTTCCTACGCGAAAGGCGAGCGGGCAGCAACAAACACATATGAGTGGCGACATCAGCGTTTGTTCTTCTGACGATGTGTCTTGGACATAGCTGTATGATAGTGCATCGCGCCCCATCCTGCATGGTTCCAGACGGAGCAGAAAACCCAAAAGTCAGCAAGGCCCCTTGGCGAGAGGCTTTCGTTTGAAGTTATAGCGCCAGGTTACTTGAATAATGAACTATTTCCGTTTGATTCCAACTCTCGTCACAAGACATGGATTGATGGATTTTCTTATTGTGAACTTGATGTTCTGTCTACCATTTCGTCGTCATAACGCTCCAAAACGCCGATCCATGACCCGGGATCAATCATCCACCCTTTGAGAGGATGGTCCCTTCCCACCAGCAGCGTGTCTTATAGTTGTTTTTTGTTTCAACTCGGAAGCTCCGCCTGATGTTGTTGGCTTATCCGAGGACGAGCTCGAACAGGATGATGAGGGTATTCACGGCGATCAGAGGTACTAGGAGATAGAACGGTCAGTATCGCGCCTACAGGGGTCGCAACACGCGGGTTGCGCGAAAGGCATGGACCACATACTCCTCATCAATGTCCGTACGCTGGCGATCAAGTTGATAATCTTTGCCTTGACGCTGGCGTCGGCGCCTTGGCCGAAGGCGGGGTCGTAGGAGGAGGGGGAGAGGTTGACTGGGAGCGGCAAGGTCAGATCTTGGGGACAGTTTGCGGGACGGGAGGCGGTGATCGTACTGCGCGCGAGGAAGCGGTCTTCGCTCAGGATAGCAATGGCATTGATGAAGAGGACGGCAGCTGGGAGGAGAAGGTTAGCCAGGGTGCTTTGCCGAAGGGGAGGGGGTGGACATGCCGTAGAGGAAGCTGCCGAAGAAGAACATGGTTGCGTAGGGGGCGCTGCGGCGCGCGAGATCGAAGACGGTCGCAAGATGTTTGGAAGGGTTTCTGGCCTTGCTAGAGATGGGGTGGGGTGCCGGTGAGGGTGATGCGTGGTGCCAGTCGGGCAAGTGGTCGGTCGTCGGGTGCCTGGAGCTGTTGTTCGTGATGCCAGCTTTCCAGTGTCGTTCTGGGTCGAGCTAGAGTCGGAGCTGATGGAGTGGCTATGCTGTGGCGCAGACCCGCTCTTCTGAGCGGTGGGGGAGGTGTATCGTTTTACAGGGGGCTGAAGGCCCGGTACAGGGATCCGGGGATCTTGAAGTCCAAAGCTTGAATTTACCATCTCGACAGGTCACCCCTTCGACATCACTCATATTCATATCTTCTGTCAATGGAAATTAGGTGCAAACAACATGGTACTGTGTTTATTTCTCAAACCGGGTGTTTCCACGAGACAACGCGCCCACCGCTTCGGTCGGTGAACCAGCCCTCCCTCGCCCGTCCAATCTCACACCGGCGGCTTCTGTATGTAAATTGTTTGCCTACAGCGCGTCAACACTCACCCAAGCCATGTGAAAAGAGGGAGCTCCTACAATGGGTAAAAAGCGTGGTATGCCTTGTTTTTGATGGCACTTCTCACTCTCGCCAGCACGAGCTCGATCTCAACCTCAGACCAGCCCAACACAGCTGTGCACAGATACGACGCGAAGCCATCCAGCCCCTCCTCAAGGCTCAAGCTGTTGAGGAGGCCGACTTGCTTCCACTTTGCCGAGGCGGCCCAGCCCCCGATGGGCAACCGGATGCAGTCGGTATGCAGGCGACCAGTAAAGCCAGCCTCGCGCAGCCAACCGTGCCAGTGGTCGGTGACATCGAATGAGCGCCTCGTTCGGGCTCCGGCATCACGGAAGATGCGGGCCCAGTCGTGCCACACGCAGTCTTCCGGGAGGGGCGTCTCGTTGCCGGCGATGGGCAGGGCGTACTCTTGCTGCTCTAGCCAGCCGCCTGGCTTGAGTGTGCGGAGGCACTCGGCGTACAGACCGGGCCAGTCACGTACGCAGCCGACTAGGCCGCGTATGTGGATGTAGTCAAATGTGTTGTCGCGGTACGTCCAAGGGAGTTCGCAGTTGTCAATCTCGAAGCTGCAGTTGGACGGTACCAGCGCTGGCTGGATAGGTGAGATGTCTGTGCCGATGACTATGGCTCCGGGGTGCTCGTCGGCAAAATCGCTGACGATGGAGGTGAGTTTTGGGGCTTGGGATAGGGGAGTCGCCTGGTGCTCTTACATGGCCCAGATGCCTGTTCCTGTGCCGACATCTAGCACTTTCTGGGGGTTGTTCAATGGTGCGAGGAACAGCTTGCCGTCCATTGCGACGTTCATCATGTGGTGGCTGTAAGTGTCAGTGAGCAGCGAGACGATGTGACATGGGACTCTTTTCCTTACGCGACATCGAGACCCTCGTTCTGTCTGTCATCGTTGGGTCCCCTAGCCAAATGTCAGCAGTCGCCCCGGAAGTTTTGCTGCAGTAAATTACCAGTATTCAGCCCCTTGGTAGTTGTGGTATGTTCGTCCGTGTAGCCTTCGGAATTGGGATATGTATTCTGGGACGGAAAAGGTTGATCGCGTGCTGGTATCAGTCAGATGCCAATGGTCCAGGGGCAGGAAGACAAGATCATTACTCGACTTCGTCAAAGATGTCCGAGTCTTCACCATCATCGCCCTCGGTGCCCTGAAAGGCGGGATCCTGAGTACTGTTAGCTCCTCTTTCCCCTCGTTACAGCCACTCTTCTTAGACACTGACCACACCAATCGGTTCAGGAGGCGACTTGGTCGACTGTGAGCCTGTGGGTGACGTCGATGTTGTCGTGCTTCCAGGAGACAAGTCGCTCATTGCAACGGCGAAAGCGAAGACGACACAGAAACGTTCATTGGGCAAGTCAAGACAGACGAGGGGGGGCCACCGCCCGGTAATAAGGAACTGCACCGCTGGGACACATCTCGACTCAGGGGGTTCCAGGGTCCAAGGACGACGATGCCTCTTCAGGCTGGTCGGCTTCCAACCCCTGCCGAGAGGACCACTGAACCAAGCATCGGGCTGCACTAAGAAACCGCTGGTAGGGATGCAGCATATTGCGAGATGCGCCGATCGGCTTTAAGATAAACAAACACCTTGTGGAAATGGAGTGAGACGTCTGGTCTGTAGAGACTGTAGCTTCATGGCAAACACCACATGATCCTTGGAACTTGATGTCCTCCTTCAACCGAGCTGAAATAAAAGACTTCAGTTGGGAACTCGAAGGCGACGCTGTGACAGTTTGGAGTCCAACTTGAGAAGGTATTGATTACTCATCTAACACCCTGAAAGACCGTGCGTAACCTCTCCAGCTGGAAGCTCCCCGTTCAGGAATAGCGCACATCCCTGGCTTCAAGCTCACTCACACCTCACAAACGCTGGCATCAACTTCACAGATCCTCAGCTTCCATTCCAAAGCGCCCGCCCATCACCACACCTCCCCCCGGCTCTCCCACCCAACCTGGTCCAGCCTGGCTACACTATGACCCAACCGCAATAGCGGCATCTCACATCCAACCCTCTGCCCATCATGAAGACCCTCGGTAAATACCCCCCTTCCCCCAAGCTCCATCACTGACCTCCCTTCCAGCCGACCTGGCCTTCGCCCTAATCCTCCCAACCCTCATCCTCGTCCACCTCCTCGCAGCACCCTACACAAAAGTAGAGGAATCATTCACCATCCAAGCAACCCACGACATCCTCATCTACGGCACCCCGACTCGCGATGTGTTCTCCCGCCTGCACAGCGTCTATGATCACTTCTCCTTCCCCGGCGCTGTCCCGCGCTCCTTCGTCGGCCCCGTCTTGCTCGCTGGCTTCGCCCAGCCCATTGTCGCCCTGGTCGGCTTCGCCAATGCCCAGCTTGTCGTCCGAGGGCTTCTTGGCCTCTTCAATGCCGCGAGCCTCTACTTCTTCGCCGCCAGGCTTGAAAGGGGCCTTGGAAAGGGTGTCGCCCGTTGGTGGATCCTCCTGACTGCTGGCCAGTTTCACGTCATCTTCTACGCCTCGAGGACTCTGCCAAACATGTTTGCCTTTGGCCTCAGTACGTTCCAAGTTCGCATGCCTCGTAGTGAGAAGCCGTCCGCTGACAAAACTCCCCTAGCCACCTTTGCCTCCGCCTTGCTCCTCCCCCATCCTGACGGAAAGAGCCGCAACGCCCGCCACCGTGTCGCCATATCTATCCTCGTCTTCGCCGCGGTCGTCTTTCGTTCAGAAGTCGCCCTGTTTCTTGGCGCCAACGGTCTCTACCTCCTGCTTACCCGCCAGACCACCCTCGTCCAGCTAATCTCCCCCTTCGCCATCTCCTTCGTCGCCGCCCTCGTTCTTTCCGTGCCTCTGGACTCGTACTTCTGGCAGAGGCCTCTGTGGCCTGAGCTCTGGGGCTTCGTCTACAACGTTCTCAACGGCGGCGCCTCCAACTGGGGAACATCGCCCTGGCACTACTACTTCCTTTCCGCCCTACCTCGCCTCCTCCTCAATCCTCTGGCGCCGACTTTCCTCATCCCCTTGGCGTGCTACCTCCCCACCACGGCCCGCCCGACTCGCGATCTCGTTGTCCCTTCCCTCATCTTCGTGGCCATCTACTCAATCCAGCCTCACAAGGAGACTCGCTTCATCTTCTATGCCGTTCCTCCGCTGACGGCTGCCGCCGCCCTGGGTGCCAACTTTCTCTTCACCCGACGCGCCAAAGGAGCTCTCTACGCCATTCCCTCCGCCCTGGTCGCCCTCTCGATTCCCGCCTCGCTTGCCGCGGCCACCGGCATCCTCCTGCTCTCCTCGCTCAACTATCCCGGCGGCGAGGCCCTGGTCGCCCTGCACGACATCATCGACGTCTCCCCGCTCCTTCTCAACGGCATCCCCGCCGTCCACACCGACGTCCTCTCCTGCATGACCGGCGTCACTTTGTTCCTCCAAAACCGCCCTGGCCTACCCGTCCTGGACCTCGAGCCATCCCTACCAGACTCGATCCTCGCCGAGCTTGCCGCCCGCCACTTTCTCGACTTTGACAAGACAGAAGACCCCGAGGTTCTTCTCAACCCTGTCTTCTGGTCGCGCTTCGACTACCTCCTCCTCGAAGACCCGTCCAAGATTGTTGGCGACGAGGCGTGGGACACCATTGGAGTCATCGAGGGCTACGCTGGCGTCGAGTTCCTCCGTCCTGGCTCTGAACAGTCAGACCCAGAAGAGGGGCGGCCCACGCCCTCAGAGGAGAAGGTCCTCGGCAAAGGCCGTGTCGTTGCCCACGTCAAAGACCGCGTCCGCGCCTTGACCGGTGGATGGTGGATTGGCCCACGCATGGAGCCCAGGATCCATATCCTAAGAAAGGCACCTCGGGCCAAGATTGTAGTGGAATCGACATAGCCAAGTCGAGCCATAATGTAAAGTACAGTTCACAAATTTCTCACAGTCCCTAACATCGGGTAATCGTTTGATTTACGCTCTCGACTGCACCGCTCCATGGTGGTTGATGCCTTCTAGCCCGCATGATCAGGCAAAGACAGAGGCGCCCGCTGCAATGTCTCCGACAATGACGAGATTGATAATTCCATGATAAACCTCTCCCCCGGCATTGTGCCCCGTTCATCTCCTTCCTTAGAGGCCTGATATCCCAGCAAGAATCATACAACCCCGCGTTTCACCGCTGTAACACAAACGCGACCTACGCCAGGTATACAAACGGCCCGCCACGGCGCTCGCTGTGCCCAACATTGTCAATGCCCGCAGGGAAACCAAAACCAAAAAGATCAGTCCTCCTTGCCCCTCCCATGCCCTTCTGCGTCTTGTGGGGGATATCGACGGGCGGTGTATAGTTAAAAAAAATATAATAGTGTGAAGCGGTTGTTGCATGAAGGAAAACTGGACGCGAAAGAGAAGGGCCTCGCAGCAAGGCCCTCCGGGTATCCAAAAATGCCCTCGCCAGGGCACGCTTCAAAAGGCACTCATCGCTCCTGCTCCGTATCGCTGCCCTCGTCACTGTCCTCCTCGCTCTCATCGTCTTCGTCGTCGTCCTCTTCTTCTTCGACGTTGGAGAGCTCACCAAACTTGGCCTTGTACTTTTGCAGCTCTGCCATCTGTGCAGCCAGCTGGTTCAGGGCCGAGGAGACCGGGCCCTGCAGGTCGCTCAGCGTGGTAATTGGGCCACTGCCGGCGACCATGTGTCGCAGCGACAGAGTCGTGGTGCAGGCTTCCACCCGGCTGACTTGGTGCTCCATAAAGTTGAGCAGGAACCTCTCCGTGACCTCGCCACCGCGTTGCTTCATACGCTCCAGCAGCTCCGTCTCGGGCGCCTGCAGTTCTTGTCCCGATCCATTCTCCAGAGCGCTGCACAGCATCTCCAGTCGCAAACTAACACGCCAGAGGTTCCAGATGATGTCAGGATCGAAGGACAACTCGCTGCCGGCTTGAAGCGTGGCTGGCTTGTCTTGGGTCTCGACGCCGCGCTCGTGCTGCATGTGTATGTCGGCGCGTCCGATAAGCGCATGTGGGTAGAGCGAGTAGATAGTTTCGGGGTTCTCGAGGCCCTTCAACTTCCGTTCGCCCAGATCCTTGACCTCGAAACCTTGCGAGCTCAGCGAACGGAGGTCCCTGCGGATCTGAGAGATGATGTTGTCCTCGTCAAAAGTGTCTTCTGAGGATGCTGTCGAGTTGAGCCTCTCAATGTCCGCCGAGGTCTCGAGACATCGCTGCACCTCCGAGATGAAGTCTGTCGACACGGTGATCTGCCCACCGTCCGCAACAGCCGAAATACGGGATGCCTTGTTGACCATTGGGCCGAAGTAATCCATGCGACCTGTGACAGGGTCCATCTCGTTCACAGCATCGCCGAAATGGATGCCCATGCGGACGGAAAGACCCTTGAAGATGAGGGTGTTGTCCTTGTCGTACAGCGGCTGGCAAGACAGAGAGTTGAGGATCTCTGGCGGCCATTCCACCTCGAGAAGCTGCATCTGCACAGCGAAGCACCACAGCAAAGCGCTCGTGGGGGTTGGGAATGACACCATGAAAGCATCACCTTCCGTCTTGACTTCGTAACCACCGATTCTCCGGAGCTGTCGACGCATGACTTCGTTGTGGATCTTGATGGCCGAACGCATGGCGGATGGGAAGACCTCCCACAGGTTCGTCGAGTTCTTGATATCCGTGAAAGCGATGGAGACGTTGCCTGTAGGCGGCTCGATCTCGGCCTCAAGGCGGGAGAGTGTCGAGTCAAGGACTTCACCCTTGACCTTTTTGACGCGTCTTGGGAAGTTCTGAAGGTTCTCCGGCAGGCCCGAGGGGTACAGCGACATGCTCTGGCCCCTATGGAGCTTGGCGCGCTCCATACGTCTCCGGACGTCGGAAAGAGAAACCAGCATGACCATGATCTTGTTGGTACAGCCATAAGCGATGGCCAGGTCTCTGAGCTTCTGGGCGGCCCGCATGAGATCGCCGCGCTCTCCGCGTACGACGTCCACCACCAGGAGCGGAGACATGTACTCCCAGAGCTCCCGTGTTCCCATCAAAAGGATCTCGTCTTGTTCACGCACGGTGAAGTTTGTGATGTACGGCGCAGCCTGAACGCCTGGCATGAGCCACTGGTAGCCGAATGCGCGGGACACATCCAGGGTTTCGTTGATCTTGCCGCTGCGACCGACGAAGTATCCGGCTTCCCTGATTCGCAAACGCTCGTTGGGTTCGGCGGGGTCGTGCTTTCGCGTCAACATCTTGTGGGTGCCGTCCGTCTGGATCAGCATGGCCTGCACGTCACCGACGTTTGCGACGTAAATTTCGGAGCCCTGCAGGTAGGCGACCGTGGCGACACCGCCCGACTGAACGTCCTCCTTGGCCAGGACAACCGGCGGCGCTTGGCCCTTTGTAACGGTCTTTGAAGGTCGGTCCTCAATTTGTTGGGAGGCAGCCGTGATCAGGTCTCGGTTGAGGTTGAGGAAGGTTCGGCGGATCGCGTCGACAGGAGTATCGTTGTTCAGCGACTTGAGGTTCTTAAGCTCGTGTGTCAGCATGTGACCAAAGTTCTCGTGCAGGTATTTCGCGATCCTCGACCCGTTGAACGTCGAGTTTTGGCCGTCAAAGAGACCAAGCAACGTCTCCGTTTCCGACGCGTTGAAGCGAGGGACCACGAGATCCATTGTCGACAAATGTTCATTCTTGCCCAGGGTATCGGCCATGCCGTAGGCGAGGTTGCCGGCGGTGGAGCCTGATGTGCGAATACGGCGATCCTCGTTTTGTTCGGGGATGTTGGGCGTGGGAAGCGTGACGTCCATGAGGCCGAGCAGGCGAAGGCTGGTGAGCCTGCTGAAGTCTGCCAGGCTCTCTCTCTGTGTTGAGTAGGGGCCATTGTGGCTCTGCTTGATCTCCAGACGCTTGTTGCCGGAAAGATTCAAGTACCGCAGGCGGAGGTTCAAATTCCAGTTCCAGTCGTATGGGACGTTCTCGATATTGTACTTGAGCGAGTTGCTGCCGCAGTCGAGGACCGTCAACTTCTTCGCCCTCGAGATATCGGCGGGCAAATTCGTGAACTTGTTGTTGTTGATATGAAGGACCTTCAGGGGGTTGCCGTCCTCTAAGTCGTCGGCAGGTATCGTGGTAAGTTCATTGCCTGAGAGATAGAGTTCGACAAGTTGGGGCCACGACTTGATGGAACGCTGCGGCATGTCGCTGATGTCGTTGTACGAAAGGTTCAGCACCCGCAGTTCGTTGAGCTTTGTGATCTGGTCAAACACCTCGTCTTCCAGCTGGTTGTCGGCAAGGTAGAGATTCCGGAGCGATCCAGCAAACGTGTTTGAGAGTCTTGCTGTCAGACCCGAGTCTTTGCGGCCTGCTGAAGTCTGCGGGACCGGCGGTATGGTTCCCTGTGAGGTTGATCGGGACATGACTGATGTCTTCCGGCCGCCCTTACCGTACACGGAAACAACAGAGCTCTTCCTGTCCGGGCCCGGGGGTACGGGCGATGGACCGACACTGAGCAGCGTCGAGGACGACACCTGACTAGGGCGCCGGGAGGCATCCGAGTCATCGGACCCCGAGGTTGGCGGCGGCGGCAGAGTGGCGGGCGTCGCACCTCGGTTGTTCAATATGCCAGGCTGCGGCGTGTCATCGCCACCCATCCTTGGCTGTCGCGATGCAGGCCTCGGGAAGTTGTCGAGCACGTTGGATGACGCGTTGAGAGTCTCGAGTTTGTTGGCCCACCAAATCTCCATCGGAAGCTTCTTCATGTTGTTGTTCCTGACGTCCAGGTGCCGGAGCTCGGTCAGGCACCCGATGGTGGGCGGCAGCTCGCCGACCGAGTTGTTTGCGATGCTGAAATGCTCGAGCTTGCTGAGGTTTCCAATGTGCGCGGGTAGCGACACGAAGTAGTTGTTGTCCAACATCAAGTGTTCCAGACTGAGGACATGGTTGAAAGACTCGTCCATGCTCGCCAGTTGACAGTTGCACAGGTTCAGAACCTTGAGCGTCAAGACGGGCGCGTTGATCTCGAATGCCGTGATGGGGTTTGAGTTGAGTTTCAGAATCCTGACCCGGGAGAAGTTGCCCTTGAACTTTGATATCGAGTTGTGGTCTGCGGTAACGATCTCCAGCGTGGGCATTTCGGCGATGATGTCGATGCTGGTGATGCAGTTGTACTTGACGTTGAGCTCCCTGAGGGCTGTGAGGTTGCGGAAGGTTCCGGGAAGCTGCTGGCCCAGTCTGTTGTTGGTCATGACGAGCTTCTCCAGGGCTCTGAGCTCGCCAATCTCATCGGGGATCGTCGATATGACGTTGAAACTCAAGTCCAGCTCGACCAGGCTGTCAATGTCGCAAAGGAATTTCGGAAACTCTTCGAGAAAGTTGGATGCGACATTGAGGCTCCTCAGGTGCTTGTATGCGCCAAAGAAAGATGGCAGGCTCTTGAGGCGATTGCTGGCAAAATTGAACTTGAGGATGCCGGTCAGGGCCTCGAGCTCGGCGCCCTCGAGTGTTTCCAGGCGGTTGTTGGCGAGGTCCAAGTACGTCAGCTTGGATGCCTTTCCCAAGCTGGGCGGCGGACGTCGGATCTCTGTGCGGGTGAGCTTGATGTCTCGCAGATTCTGGCACGACTGGATGAAGTCGCGAGGGATGTCGATGGACAAGTTTCGGGAAAAGTTGATGGAGATGATCTCGTTGGCCTTGGAGTAGAGGGCAATGGGGACGGAGAGGAGGTTCTTGTCGGAGAGGTCAACGTGGTTGAACTTCATGCCGCGCCACCAGCTGGATTCGACGTTGGTGTGCGAACGGTAGTCGCCCTCCTTGGTGGAGAGGAAAACAAAGCGGCAAATGTAGCTGTGGTCTTCGCGGCCGAGGTCTTCAAACTTATCCTTTTCCTCGTAGCCAACCTGTTCGAGAAGACGCTTCTGTAGCAGGAGCGGTTTTTCGCTGCTGTTGAGCATCCGCATTTGACCGTGCCTGAAGAGCGCGATCTGGTAGGCCTCGGGGCCCTCGGCCTTGTACGACTTTTTGATGACTTGGGAGATGAGGTCGGCCAGCAGCGAGTCGAGAGTCAGAGACATTGTAGAGAAGGTGTTGTCGGTCTTGAAGACACGGATGCAGTAATTGCCAGCTGACTGGCCCTGCGGCGAGGGGCCCTCGACATCCTCGGCGTCGGGGGCGTGGTAGGTGCTGTCCTCGGTCGTACGGCGGACGGCCCAGCTGTCCGGCGCGTTCCAGGAGCCGTTGACCGTCTGACCGAGTTGGGCGGGGTCTTCGACGGGGTCGATGGGTGCGACGGGGGGCGGCACGACGGCCTTGTCGGGATCGGATATGGTCTGGATGAAGCTGTTATCGAGCGGGGTCAAGGGTGGGGGTTTCGTGAGGATTCCCTCCATGTCGTTGAGGTTGGTATCGAGGTGGAAGACGGAGTCGTTACGCCCATCCTGCCTGTCGGTAGGGCCTATGTACTCGTCGAGTGTATCGCCGGGCTTCTGAGACCGTCCCTTCTTAGAGAACGGGAACTTGTTGTTGAAGGTGGCAGCGCGCGGCTGGTACTGCGGTCGCGACCCATCCGGCAGCGGAGGAGCGTCGGTAGTCGGCCAATTGGTCGGGAAGGTAGCGGCAGCGGCGTTCTTATCGAGGCGCTGGAGGTCGGGGCGCGAGCCCTTGGGCACCAGGGATCTCGAGGAACCGGGCATGTTGGGCAGACGATTCGGGAGCGGGGTGCCGGGGCCGGGGCTGGGGGCAGCATCTTCTCTTGTGTCCTTGTGTCTCCTGAAGCGGTCGAAGAGCTTCTTCTTGGGCTGGTGGCCGGGAGAGGTCTGGCCACCATCGCCGCCGGGTGGCGGGTTGTTTGGAAAGTAGTTGCCCATGGCGCTCGGTGTCGGGCTCTGGGCGCGGGCCTTTGATGCCGAAGCATAGAGCACTGTCGCCGCAGAGCCGCCCCTCTCTCGCGAGTTGACGATCTGAAGGCTTGTCTGCGAATCCTCTCTGCTCACAGAAGGGCGCAGGGCGCGACCATCGTCTATGCTTCGGTTGTGTCGGTGGTGGTGCAGGCCGATGCCGTGACCGTGGCCGCCGGAGTGGGCGGAGCGCCCCGAGGAGGATGTCTTTGGCGGAACCTGCGAAGTGCCGCCTTCGAAACGCTGGCGATCGGGGCCTGTTAGTGATTCGCCGACAGGAGCTTCGCCGTATCTTGCGATGTCCTGGGGAGCAGACGAATGTGGTCAGCAAGAATAGATGGGAAGTTGCAGCGAGTGAGATTGAAGAAGCAAAGGGGTGGTGGAGGAAAGATCAGTAACAGAGAGATAAGAACAGGCTGACTGTGGAAGGAGAGACAAGGCAGGGCAGGGCAAGTCCAGGCATGCCCGGCGAGGAGCAAGTGGTGGCCGGGGTTCCAGGTTGGTGGTCCCCTCGGAAAATGGCATGGATGATGGATGCATGCATGCATTGAGGGGCCCTGACGATGGGGACGGCGTCCACTGAAGCGTGAAGCCACGGCGCGCCCACGGGAGACGAAGAGGGACGAAGAGGGCCGAAGGGTGGGTGGAAAAGCGGTGCTGATGTCCGGAACAGTGATAGTGGCTGCGCCAAGAGGGGAGGATTGGCGAGTGGATAGGGAGCGGTACATGGGGGAAGCTTGGAGGACGGGAAGGAAGGACGGGGTCATATTGGGAAGGCATGATGGAGACGGACAGCCGGGCCACGACTGGAATGCAGGGCAGTCTAGGGCAAGGGCCAAATGGCTCGAGAGGCACGCGGCGCGGCTTGCGCCATTGCGAGAACGGGAGTCGCTTGACTGGACCCGATCCTTTGCCCAGCTTCCGACCGTCATTGAAGATGAAGACGACAATTCTGTGTTGTGTTGCCTGCCAGACCTGCGCAGCGTGGCCACCACCAAGCCAGGGTAGGCCGGTCGGGCGAGTAAGCAAATGCCGAGCACGTACATCGGAGTTCTGATACAGAAACGGCACGACCTCTGGGGCGGGCACGGGAGTCCGAGGGCGCGAAGACGATGGCGAAGCATCGCGGGTATGGTCGGTGGCGTTGGAATAGTTGCGTTCGCGGGTCGGTCGGCCGTGGCTGTACGAGTGCGAGCGATTCTTCTCGGCCAGCGAGGACTGCAGGCTCGTCTCGGAGCTATCGCGCCCAGGGAACTCTTCGCCGAAGAAGCCCTGCAGCTTCTGCAGCCCACCGCGCCGTATGCTGCTCTTGGAACCCTGACTGCTGGCCGTCGCGATGCTGGCCAGAGACGGTCGCCGTTCGTCGCCGAATGGCGCAATGTCGGAAAGGACGTCGAGTGAGCCCATTTGTTGTTGCTGTTGCTGCTGTTGTGTCTGCTGCTGGTGACCTGACCGCGGCGGCGGCGCGTTGCCTATTCGGAAGGCGGGCGAGAGCGGCGACGCCGCCGACATGTCGCTGTCGTCATTATAAAAGCTGGTCGCCATGGAGGGCGTCGGAAGGTTGAGGTTGCTCGCCGTGTTGGCGGCGTTGGCGTTGTGGATGTTGATATTGATGTTGCTGCTGCCGCCGCCACCGCTGCCGGTCTGGGGCGCCATCCAAGGGGCGACTTGGAAGGATGGTCCGGCGGCGGAAGAGGAAGAGGGAGACGACGAGCTCTGGGTCGGATGGCTGTGGCTGCGACCGCCTGCGGGATCGAGGACGGCAAGGTCGCGACGATAGTTGTGCAAGTCACTCATGCGGCGATGGGAGTCTCGGTCTCGGAAGGAGGCATTGGGAGGCGAGGTCGAAGATGGCGACAGGGCGCCGCGCTGGACGGCGGCATGAGTCGAGGTTGGGGAGATGGACGGCGGCGACGTCGAGGATGAAGATGGGCCGGACACGGAGGAAGAGTCTCTGAAGGGCCTGCAGGAGGACAAGTGGTGAGCGGGAGCTGGAGGCGAGGCGCGGCGCGGCAAAGGGCAAAAGCAGGGGCCCAGTCAATTCACAGCCGCCTCCAACGAGCAAGGGACAAAGCACAGGCAGCAGACCAGACAGGACGGACAGACAGAATAGGAGAGGGGCCCTGGGGACAGACAGGGGGGGAGGAGGTCAGACGTGGAGGCCGGCCAGGCCCTATTCGGGTCAGGTAGGCGGCGGCTAAGGCCTAACCATACAAGGGTATAGGGTTTGTGCTGTGCTCTGTGCCCACCGCCGCTCTGTGCTGTGCGTGCCCTCTGCTGCTGAGAGCTGGGGCTGGGGGCAAGGGGCTGCTGACTGGGGGTTAAAGCTGGATCATGATGGACCCTCTCGCCTGGGTCCGGTAGGTAAGGGTCTGGTCTGGCAGGGTAGAGTACTGGGTAGGATCAGGGTCACGGACGGGGAGGATGTGCATGCTACGAAAACACCACCAGATGGGTTGGGTACTTTTCGCAGGCTACGACGAGCCGAAAGGGCAGCGGACAAGCGAACCCAGCTCAGCCCAGCAGCTCAGCTCAGGAGGTGTTTTGGGGGGATGATGTTTGGGGATCACCGGAAGCCCCGTGACTTTGCCGCTCAGACCGGCCAAAAGGTGGGAGGGGAGGAGGAGAAGGAGGGGCCAGAACTTGGGGGCTGAAGAGGCGGGGGGGGCCACAACGGGAGGCGGGACGGGCGGTGTCTTGCCACATGTCTCTCTCTTTGCCTCTCTGTGTCCGTGACCGCGTCCACGTCCGTGTTTTGGGCTGGACCAAGACGATGCCATCAATGGCAGTGCGGTGGTCCTCTCCAATCGGGCCTCTAGTCCATCTCTCGTGCGTATGCCCGTACCAGCATGAGGCTCTGGCGGGCGGCTGGTGATGATGAGGCGGCCAGCCACACCGAGGCGAGGGCGAGAGACGGGAGATGGATAGCGGGCGGCGGAGGAAAGGGAAACAAGAGGAGAGGAGGGGATGGAATGGAGCTCAGAGGCGTGCTGCCACAATCGCTGCGGCAGCTGCTGGAGAAGAAGAGGCCAGTGCGGCGATAAACATGACATATCATGCTTGCCATGTTTGCCATGCGACAGGCCCAGCCCAAGCCAGACCAGACGAAAATAGCGTCTCTCATGAGTCGGGGGGCTCAAAGGAAACAGAGCGTGCAGGAGTCATATAACAGACATGACGAGACGGAAAGGGGGGGCCCCGGGGCCGAGATGGGGCTTTTGCGCACGGTTTGGGACGAAACTCCAACAAACTTGTACACGAAAAAAAAGATGCTCTCGTCAACTCACCTCCATCGTGGCGGGCGTCCATAGTCCTCGGACCTCAGGCGGGTGGGCGATCGGAAAGTCGACGCAAAGGGAATCGCATGCCCGGCAGGCGGTGGCTGTTGCTGCTGTCTGGGCGGCGGCGATGGCCGAATCGTAGCGGACGAGTGTGAGCTGGTGACGCTGGCGGCACTGCTGCCTTCGGATTGTTGCGCCGCGCCTGGTATCGGGGTGTCCGAGAGAAGGGCAGTGCCGGGGTGCACTCCGGGCTCGTGGCCCGTCATTGTCACCAAGAGGTGGACAGGGCCCCGGCGGCCATGTCAGATGGAGGGGCGGTGCGGTGAGAAGAACCGGTGGTGAACTGGTTGTTTCGCGGGGAGGCACGTCGATGGAGGGCAGGCGAGGTGACGAGACGAGTCGTGCGATAATGGGCGCGAGGCAAGTACGAGGCAGAGGCAAGATGTTTGTTATGCCAATCTGTGGTGGTGAGCTTCGAGGGAGCGCAAACAAATTGAATGACTCGCCGTGTTGTTGGGGGTGGGCGGATAAGAGAGATTTGTGAGATTGAACAACGGCGAAAACGGACGGGAGCGGGCGGGTGTCAGGCGAGAAAGCAATGAGTCGGGACGTACGGCGCGAAGAAATATTGTTATACCAAGGCACCATCCAAGTCACCTAGGTTGCAATAGGAATAAGGAAGGAAACCTGCCAGAGCTGACGAGGAGCTGAGGCGAAGAGGGCGAAAAGGGCAAAAAGGTAAGCAATGTACCTCCTCATCAAGTGCCCCGTCTACATCTACCTATTTGCTGGCACTCTGCTACTTGGTACTACCGAGACCTGCACGCAGCTGGCTCAATAGCCTGGCAGGGTCAATCAAAGTGGCTTCAGGCCAGCGGGCAGCGCGCAAATGGGAGGAGGCGAACAAGCGAGAGCAAGGTTGGGCTGCTGTGGTTTGCCTCGAGGGGAGGGGGCCTGGACAATGACCATGGGCCGCCCGCTCTCCCGCTTCCGTCACAGACGGATCAACTTCCTGTGCAACGGCACAACTCTGCTGGTGATACTTTACGCCTAGCTGGCTGGAGCATCGGCTTGGACCCTGAGTACCTACCTCTCGTATGGATACGGCTCTCCTAGTATCGGCCTGGATATCGACCCCGACTGCGGCACGCTTCGTCCAAACTCTGTCCTCGCTCGGGCATGATCGAGCATCGGTGAAATTACAGAATGTGCGTGAGAAGAAGAGACAGGGCAAGCCAGAAAATGACGGACAAGTTCCGCCCGCCATGCCAAGTCTCGTCTCTCTGTCGGTGTGTGCAATGTGACGGATCCCGACGGCGAGAGACAGTTCACGACGGACGGGGCGGTGACAAGCGTCAGCCTCAAAAAAGCAGCCAAGCAACTTGTATTGGTAGTGGACACATCCCACTGCACGTCACAGGCACATTCCCACTCCCCAATCCCAGCCGCGAGCGCTGGCGCCGACGCCGGTGCTGTTGGCGGGCGCCTCGACACAATCCGATCGCTACGCACGGTGACAACTCAACTTGAACCCCGGATGCTGCCGAGCAGCTAGCTAGCAGCAACGGCAGCGACAACGGCAGCGGCACCGGGTGCAACAGAACGGTATAGCTTTGACCTTTGCCTCCGAGGTGCTTGCCCGCGTGTCGAGGCAGGTTCAAGTTGATAGCCCTTCAGTTCAGGATAGCTTGAGCTCACCAGGGTTCTTACTCACTGCAGGGCTGCAGTGCAAACTCGCAAGGTGGTACTGAACCGTCCATTTGGACCGTCCCACATGGCGGCCATCACTCCTTCATACTCGCATAGCCCATGTCCTGATCGGTGGTTTGGTTGGCCGATCACCGTTCAGTTCGGTCCAGGTGCATGATGGTTTCCAACTGAACGGCCCCCTTACCCCCCTCCACCCCTCCCGTCATCCAAATCCCGTCAACCCGTCTACCGTGATGTGGGAGCTCTCTCCCCACCCCATCACCGGGTTGTCCCCTTCGAGGCCCGATCGGCAGTCACAAAGTTTCCTCCTGGCTACGGCGTCACATCCGGGCCTTCCTCGCATCTACAGCTCACCAGCACCACCACTTGCTTCGACATCCAGGAGCTGCAGCTACTCGAGCTGCCGGCACTATTGCTTTTGCTGCCACCCGTCTGCCCGGCTGCCGACCACCTTGTAGCTCCAAAGTGATGTGGCGACAAGACATCCATCCATCCCACAAAGCTTGTCTGCTTCTCCCCGGAGCTCCCAGGGTCGTCGGGAATAAGCTCCAGCGAATGATCCCGTCTTCCCAGGCTCCCACCCCACCCTTTTCGCCCGTCGCCGGGCCCCTCCTCCATTGGGATGACCACCGGCACCACCCCCCTGTCCTGCCCCCGTTAGCTGCTGATCGGAGCTGGAAGCCTATCGCCGGGCATCCTGTTCCAGGCTTCCCCGCTGCCCCGAGAGGGAAGCTAAACGCCCTAGGGGGGCTTGAAGTCCAGGGCTAGGCGTCTTCCGGGAGCTCCAGCCGATCAGTGAGAGCCTTGAAGGTCTGCCGTCCGGTGCGGTGCGGAGGAGAGGGTGTGCACCTCCCCCACCCACCCTCTAAACGTCCCCTAGCCTTGGGCTCTTGTAGCTGTCCACCACGAGATCGTCCCCTCCCTTCGTGCCGTGGGAGCAACAGCCCCGAACTTGTCCGTTGACAACAGGATTCGGCGCCGAAAGACAACATGGATGGCACCGGTCCCAAATGCCACTTTTCATCCCAAAGACCCAGCTGCTGGTCTAGCAGTATCTGGGTCTAGCAACAAAGAAAGGTTTCGGGAGCCAAAGGGCTATTGCAGAATTGCTCCGTCCTTCCCGGGGTCCGAAATCCGTGGCTTGGTCGTACCTTTTCGTATGGCGAGGCATCTGGGACATGCCAGCAGAGGCGCAGGCCACGGTTGACCATTGCTAGCCCATCAATACACTTGTACTTGTGGACGCGAGTCACATGTTGTCCCTTCGACTGGCAGAGCTCTCGAGGTTTCTCGCGCATGCCGTATTCCCGGTGGTGTCCCGTCATCAGGGGTGCCTCGCCTTCGCTGACCTGCAATATTGCCTCTTGCAGGAGTCACTGCAGCATCACAAGACATCCGTTCCCTTGAGATGACGCTGAGACGGTTGTCGGGCTTTGCTTTAGGTTACGACAGCGCAGCGGCTGCTAGGGATCTGCCGGTCCAGACTCGCCCTGCTGTGAATGTTTCGAAGCCAAAAGCCGTCGCTGTGGGATTGATCGGCCGGCAGTTCAGAGCCGGGATATGTAGCAGTGGCCTGGTGATGTGTAAGTCCAAGCACAGCATGGCCGCGATACGTACACATTTGCCACTTGATAGAGCAGGAGCCAGATGGCAGGTGGCAGCTCACCCCTTCAATGGCGGCTCAACTTGAGGCACATGCGTGGCCCCCACCGGAAGGCAACATCCACGTCTCATGTGCTCGTGCTCGAGGCTGGGTGGTCCGCAAGGGGAGGGAGACCCCTCCGGCCCCGATCCGGCCGGGTCTTCGCCGGAGCCGGGATCTCCAGGGGCAAACAGCCTGACAGGGCGACCCCGCGCAGCCGCGTCGAGTCCCAGCCCACTGTTGCGTCGACCGGAGAAAATGTCGGACTCTTGATCGGACGCGGACCGGAGAGGAGCGCACAATTCTGTCGCGATGAGGGCCGAGTCAAATTGATCAGGGTCCTGGACAATAATAACTCGGGTCGTCCAGGTTGCAATTGCTTTGCTCGAGAAAGGGGGCGGCGTGCGACCACGAGAATAGGCCATTCATGGCGGGTTCTGAGACCAGGACGAGGAACACCAAGACGGTTTTTGTGATGTTGGCGGGCAAGCAGCGAACCAATTATCCTCGACACGTTCGCTCATCTCTTGCGGCAGGCCCTAGTGCACAGGAGAGCACGAATGCTTGGTTTCTGTCGAGTCGTTAGGTTCCAAAGGTGCTGGTGTTGATCATCTCCAACTCACTGGCTGATTGGTCTGCGTCGTCAGGAAAGCTCGCGCAATCTCTCGCAGGAAAAAGCGGCCAACAGATGGCTATGCAATGATTCGAGCATGTGAAGCTCTAATGTCCACGTCGTGAGCTTTCTGGGGGCCCCACGTCGTGGAGAAGGTTGAGGCCGAGGAAGGGGCGATCGAAGGTCACGTCACGTATAAGTGAGGAAGGCGCCCCCCTCCCTTGCCTTCCCCGTCTGCCCTCTGCCACCCCCAACCATCCTCCCACCACCCACCTAACACCCGACCTCACTCTCTAACCCCGACCTCCGACACAGACATCACCATGGCTCTCAACGGGCGAGTCATTGGCAAAACCTCTAGCTCCGTCGCTGCTGGCCAGCGTCGCAGCTGGTGGAAGGAGACTTCGGTGTACCAAATCTACCCCGCCTCATTCCAGGACACGACAGGTACCGGTGTCGGAGATCTCAAGGGCATCATCTCGAGAGTCGAGTACCTCCATGCTCTGGGCGTCGAGACCGTCTGGCTCTGCCCCATCTTTGAGAGTCCCCAGGTCGACATGGGGTACGATATTAGCAACTACCGCGTCGTGGACCCCCAGTACGGCTCCATTGAAGACGTCGATACCCTCCGGGACGAGCTGCACAAGCGCGGCATGAAGCTCGTCCTCGATCTCGTCGTCAACCACACCAGCAACCAGCACGAGTGGTTCAAGCAGTCGCGCAGCTCAAAGGACAGCCCGTTCCGTGACTGGTATGTTTGGAAGAAGCCGCGCTACGACGCCGAGGGCCGCCGCCAGCCCCCGAACAACTGGACCGCTCACTTCCAGGGTGAGACCCCTTCACCACTATGCTTCTAGGCATGATCACTGCTGACGCCCTAAATTTCCATTTTAGGCTCCGTTTGGGAGTACGATGAAACCACCGACGAGTACTACCTCCACCTCTTCGAGAAAGAGCAGCCCGACCTCAACTGGGAGAACCCCGATGTCCGCGCCGCAGTTCACGATATTATGCGCTTCTGGCTCGACCGCGGTTGCGACGGTTTCCGCCTCGATGTCATCAACTTCGTCAGCAAGGACCAGGCCTTCCCCGACAGCGAGCGCGAAGGCCACGCCAGGGGCTGGGAGCACTACGTTGCCGGGCCCCGCCTGCACGAGTACCTCCAGGGCGTCGGCGCCATCCTGCGCGAATACGACGCCTTTAGCGTCGGTGAGATGCCCGGCGTCTACGATACGGCTGAGATTATCAAGAGCGTCGGCGCAGATCGCGGCGAGCTCAGCATGATCTTCCACTTTGAATTGTGAGCGAGATCCCGGGGATAAGAGGAGAGACATTTCTTTCCTGGTTGAAGCAATCACTAACACTGTGTCTCCCGTAGCGTTGATATCGACTGGGGTAACGGCGGAAAGTACACATCGAGCTCCTGGTCGCCCGCAGACCTTCGCAAGGGCGTCAACAAGTGGCAGCGATTCATGATTGATAACGAGGGCTGGAACGCCCTGTACCTCGAGAACCACGACCAGCCCCGCGCCGTCACCAGATTCGCCAGCGACGCCCCTGAACACCGAGTTGCCAGCGCAAAGATGCTGGCAATGTTCCAAGGCCTTCAGGCTGGTACGCCGTTCGTCTACCAGGGTCAGGAACTGGGTATGCACAATGTGCCCAAGGAGTGGTCGATGGACGAGTACCATGACTGTGATTGCCTGAACCACTGGCGGTGAGTTCCCCCCTCACCCGGCTTCGCCCGCTGCAAGTGGCAAGACTAACCACTCATCAGCCTGCACAAGGACTCCACCGATGAAGCGCTCAAGGCCACTCTCAAGGACGAGTATCAGCGCAAGTCCCGCGATAACGCCCGTACGCCGATGCAATGGACCGCCGGCCCGAATGCAGGCTTCACAGACGCCGGTGTCAAGCCTTGGATGCGCGTCCACCCCAACCACGAAGAGATCAACGCCGAGGCGCAGACAGGTGACAAGTCGTCCGTCTATCACGCGTGGCGGGCTGTCCTGCAAACGAGAAAGAAGCACCTTGACGTCTTCGTCTACGGTGACTTTGGCCTTGTCGAGCCCGACCACCCTCAGGTCATCGCATACTCGAGGACAGCTGCTGATGGCATTACTGCCGTCGTGGCTGCCAACTTTTCCGCAGACACCGTCGAGTGGAACGGTCTTGCGGGAACGAGCGTCGGTGAAGTCCTAGCGACCAACACCGATAAAACCACAGAGAGCCTCGGTGACGGCTCGAAGCTCACACTGGGGCCTTACGAGGGTCTTGTGGTTCTGTTGAAGGCATAGATCTGAAATGTTACATAGAAGGCGACGCACTTTAGAGATAGATGGGTTGGATATGTATATCACATTTTTGCCACATGAGATATGTGCTAGATGTTTCCTAGGGATGTGTGGTCCCGTAAGACGACCTACTCTGCCTCTTCACTCGAGGCAAAGAGACTTGCCGCCTCGCCACCGTTGTCCAGCTCTTCAATTTCCAATTCGTCGAGCATCCGCTCCCGCTCTTCCACCACAAGCTCTACCCACCGCCACTCCACCACCTTCCTCGCAGCGAGGTCCCGTTTCCGCTCCTCCAGACCGTCCTTGTGTCGCTGCATGGCGCAGACCATGAGCTCGTCTGCAATGGCGCGTTCCTCCTCAACTCTGACCCGGTGGGCAGCAGTGTCAGTGTCCCGCCATTTCTGCCAGACTCTCCAACCACTGTCCAGCTGTCGCCGGTAACGCCTGATCTCATGAGCGACACGCTCCTCGCACCCCCTTTTCCCTGCGTAGACCTCGTTCAGATTTGCGAGGTGGGTGTTTTCGAGCGCCGTCTCCGCCGCGACGCGTATCGCAAAGTCCTTTGCAAAGGCTGCTTCTTTGGCCCGTATCTTCTCGGCGGCTTCGATGTCGAGTTGTGCCCTCTCAGTCTCGTGCTTCAGAACCAGCGCTCTGACGGATGCTGTGATATCCACGTCCAGCAATTTAATAGCCTGGACCTGGTTATTCTCGATCCACTCCCTCTGGAGAGTGTGTAGGTCCGCCAAGACGACTCTGAACTCGGCATACCTCTTCTCGACCTCGCTCCTCCTGAGGCTTTCCAAGCGGACTCGCTCTTCTAGCTCTCGCTGCCGCCGCTCATCTTCCTGCCTCAATGTCTCCTGCCGCAGCATCTCGGCCTTGAGAGCCTCCTCGCGCTCAAATTCGGCAATTTGCCGTAGCGCTTCTCGTATCTCTTCGTCCTCCTGCGTCTCACGCACCTGCCTCTCGCGCTGCCGGGTGTCGGCCAAGCTCTTCTTTCGTCTCAAGGCATCTTGGGTGCAGGCGCACGTCTTCCAGACGGCGTTGCACACGTAGCAGAACTGGTAACCGCATCGGCACGTCATATGCCCGCAGGCTTCGCGATGCTCGACAAAGGCACGGCACTGCGCACATCGTACCCAACCTTGCTCCTCGGCCAGTGCCTCGGTGAGCTCGAGGTCCCGGTCTCGGGGACATTCGGCATTTGGGTGTGCCGGGTCGCGGCAGATGGTGCAGGTAGTGTGGCGAGCAGTGCAACGAGCGACGCGGGTGGCGCGGTCGATGCGGTCTGGGGCCACGAAGAGACTGCAATTTGGATGAGCGCAGTAAATGCGGTCCGAGATAGGGATGCCCCATTCGGCGGACCGGGCTTTGTATGTTTTTGCGAGGGTTTTCGGGATGTGGGCAGAGATAGTCTGGGCGGGTATATCGTTGAGACAGCATTTTGGGGGCCACTGTTGCTCGTTCTGGCAGGCCGCGACGATGAGGCGCTCGAAGCACTCTGGGCAGTAGTTGTGGCAGGGCGCCTTGATGGTGAGTGTATCGGGGAAATCATCAAGGCAAGAAACGCATTCCCTGAGACGTTAGTACATAACAGGACTGGGAATAAATGGCGGACTTACACCAGCTGAGGCGGCTTTGCCAGGTTAACGTTGTTCGGAGTCGGGGTCTTGAGGGTGCTTGTGTCGACGGACTCCCAGTACGATGTCTGAGGAGAGGGTGAAGGGTTAATGACGGTCTTCTTCTCTTCTCGCCTTTTGAAGAGGCGTGACAACTTGAACTTGGTACCAGTCCTCGCTTTGACTTGGGGGAAGAGAATGAGGCCAGCCCCAGTCGAGGATCCCTCTCCGTTGGTTGACAAGAAGGCACGGTTCGGGACGTATGAGTTCGTCTCGGCCTCTGCCCCGGTAGCTAAACGTTTTTCGGGTATGTTGATGGGTAAGTAGGGTTCACCATTCGAGGTCTCTGGGTTCAGTTGCTCCCCATCCTGTTCTTCGCGTTGGCGCCTCGAGATGCTCTGCTCCCGCTTGAGCGTTTCCTCTTCAGTAACACGTGCCCTGACCCTCTCAATAGAAGATGTGACGACCTCGATCAAAAGCTCGCTATCGATGGCCGGGTGAGACGCAAGGGCATCCGGTATGTCGTACTTGGTCAAGTCGCCCTGTGTATCGACCTTTGCAGGTGGCGGGATGGCCTTTCTGGGGATCAGTCTTCCCTTTCCTTTCCATTGCCGCTGAGTCGTTGTCGAAACAGTGTTAGAGGGATCGCCGTAGAAGTCAATAAAGTCTCCCGGGGTGATCAGTGTCGTCGCTGACGTTGCTGCTTTCAGCTCCGAGTCCATGACCTCGGACCACACCTCGGACGCCATGGTCAGAAGGAAGAGAAGAACACGCCACGGCCCCAGAACCAATTCCAAAAGATATTTCAATAGAGATGTTGAGCTGGTATAGGCTGTCTTTGTGTTGGTGTATGTGTCGTCTTGTGTTGGCATCACGGCGTTAGTGTAGTCATCGTGAATATATCAGCAAATGACGACGAGACTGAATTGCAGTGACACGCGAGCCATGTCGTTGTATATCAATAGCCACGCTTGAGTAGAAATAGAACCGTCAATCTGCCTCCGCTTGCGCCCCTTACACATATGGCGCGAGAGTCCAGGCGGCTCAAGCCTCGGCGAGACCGTGCTGGGCATCCCGCTGGGAATGATGGAGGGATTGTTGTGCTACCAGGTACGCCTGACTGTGGCGTGCTATGGTAGGCTTATCAGACACGGCCCAGTGGCTGCGCCAATCGTGACGCCAGATTGCATCACGAGGTTGTGCAGTTGAAGGATTGACAGGTGAGCTGGTGGAGGCGGAGGTTTCTCCAGGCTGGGGTGGGTGGGGGGGGGGGGCTTTGGGGGGTTCGAGTGAGCCTGGGGCGCAGCACTGGCGCCGGGATCAAGGCTGTGCAGCGCTGTGACAACTCAGATTCGGTGAAGCAGAGGTTAAACAGCCACGCCTCGAACGACCCCAAATGTACTTTGCATATCTGAGATGGCATCTTACATTTACCATCTCGTCCTCGTCGAGATAGAAAAACATAACAGCCCCCTAGATCTTGGCCTTGGCCGTTCCAAACTCGACCTTGTTGGTGATGGAGCCAACGCCCTCCAGTCCGACCTCGACAACGTCGCCGTCCTTCAGCCAGACGGGCGGCTTGCGGCCCATGCCAACACCCTCGGGGCTATTCAATATGTTAGTATTTCTTCTCAGCAAACTGGGAGAGAGAAGTAGCACTTACGTTCCGGTGAAGATGAGATCGCCCGGCTGCAGGGTGGTGCCCTGGCTGAGGAAGGAGATTGTCTTCCTGATGCCAAAGATCTGGTCGCGCGTCGAGCTGTTCTGCTTGATCTCGCCGTTGACCTTTGTCCAGATGTTAAGGTTTTGCGCGTCCTTGATGGCCTGCTGGGTGACGATGCCGGGTCCGTACGGCGCCCAGCCGTCAAAGCCCTTGCCGAGCGACCACTGACCGCCGCCGTGCTTAATCTGCCAGTCCCGGTGCGAGACGTCGTTGCCGACGGCGTATCCAAACACGTAGTCCAGTGCGTCTTCCTCCGACACGTCCGAGGCCTCCTTACCGACAACGATAACAAGCTCGCACTCGTAGTCCAGTGTGCTGCCCGTCTGTGCCTTGGGGTGCACGGGGATAGGCTCACCCGTACCGGAGAGCGACGTCGCAGGCTTGTACTAAGGGGGTTTGTGTCAGTTGGGCCTGACGCAGACAATAGCAGCGACCAGACTCACGAATAGCACGGGGAACTTGGGGATGGGCAGGTTGGTCTGTATCGATTTGTCAGTACAGCGAAGCTCCCTCCCCTGCGGGGCGGGCCGTGTCTCACCTCAATGGCATGCTTCTCGTAGTTCATTCCCAGGCAGCGCACCGTCCGGACGTCCTCGGGTGCAAGAGGCGCCAGCAGCAGCCTGATGTCGGCCACCTTGTCCGTCACCTCGTGCTTGCCGAAAACGCTACCGGTGATGATGCGGGCCTGCTTCGCCTTGCCAATGTCGGTCTCGCCTGACGGCAGGACAGCATCGCCGTAGTACGTGCGGCCATCCTTGGCCAGGAAGCGGACCAGTCTCTACAGAGTAGTCAGTCAGAGGTCAGAGTGCTATCAGGTTGCAAGCTTACGGTGAACTCGGGCATGATGGCGTAGATGAGGCTCAATGTGCCACTGGAAGCTTGATTGAGAGGTAAAGAGCACTGGTTATCTGCAGACACGATGCACTCATTTACAACCCGAATGATGGCATTCGTCGGATCCACCTCCGATGTAGCACGGAGCTCCCTCGGCATCTTCGCCGGGGCCGGGGCTGGACCTGGTCTGTGCACGACGCTCTGAATGCTGACATAATGAACACCCAGCTGCTCCTTCCTCGGTCCTCGTTGATCCGCCCTACAGTTCTGGCACACCGAGCTTGCCGACGACCACGACCATTGAAAGACAACCAACCAACCTTCCTTCCTCCCTTCTTCTCTTGATCATGGCAGCAGGAAAGAGAGGCTTTTCCGGCCTTCAGAAGGAAGTGCTCGGCCTTTACCGGCAATGTCTGCGAGGCATTCGTGAGAAGCCCGAGGTAAGACCTCGGTCTCGGAAGACGTCATGACTCCAGATGCCGCATCTGTGAACAGTCTGTTGATATTGACCCGCGACAGGCCGCCCGTCCTCACTTTTTGTCATTTGCCAAGTCAGTCAAACCTGAAGATACTTCGTGTCTCCAATCAGTCAAGCTGACACCGCGTACAGAGCCGAGTTTAGGAAGAGTCTCAGCGTCGACAAGAAGGATTTTGCAGCTATTGAGTTCCTTCTCCGAAAGGGCCGGCGGCAGCTCGAGGTTTACTCCTCCCCAGGCATCAGGGATGTCCGGTAACGTCTGTGGGCTTGGCCCTTCCTGGCCTCACGATTGAGTTGCATGACCGAACCCTCTGTTGATGGCTCCTCCCTCGGCGGATGGCAGTGGCACCAGCATCGGATCCCATGCATGCCAGCTTGTGAGAGCACACACGCTTCTTGCCCATTTCTTGTACAACCATACCTCATCTCCTACAATACCCAACCAAGCACGAGCATCTCAGATTCTTTAATGCATCCAGTAATTGCCAGCACTTCATCTCCCTGTTTCACCTTGCATCCATCAACCGTATCCCCTCCGGCTAGGGATCATGCTTGAATGCGGTTTATGCTGCAAGACCGACGGGCCTGTCCTTTTGAACGCCACGGAAAAGGAAAACGAACCATCCTCCCATCGGGCCATTGACATTGTATCGCACCGTCCTCTCAGTAGATCACTCGAAGATCTTCGCCGACGCCAGCGAGCCCGCACCCAGCCAAAGACCACCGCCCTCTCTGCAGGTGGTATTGATCCCACTGTCTTGGCAGCTGCTGAAGCCGCCATCAGACGTCGGGAATCGAACAGAGCCCTGCAACAGGAGGCTCTCGACGCGTTGCACGCCCTGGCCCCGGGGACTGATTGTTCAGAGATATCCCGAGTGATTCGCCGCACCGAACACCTGTCGACAAAACGCAGTTCAAACCACAGAATGGCATCGACCTCTCGCCCTGCAGTGCCACCGCGTCATCCGGGGCGCCTCAAGCAGGCTCGTGCGTCGAAGACACGCCTCCAAGTTGTTATGACAGCCGCCACGAGCGCTCGACGGTCGCGTCCTGTATCTCAACACAGATCGCAAACATCGGCTAGACAACAATCTCGGGCCCGGGTCGGGAGTCCCTCGTCTCCACCACGACAAAAGGCTCAAACAGCGATCCCACCTCGTCCGCCAAGTCACTGCTCCCATTGTGGTAGTATTGAGCCCGGCTTCGCCGCTCCAGATGCCGACAAAGCGAAACTTTGGGATGCCGTCCGGAGAAGCCTCTCTCAGCAAAGCCGAGTCTCGTCCATTGTTTCGCCTTTGGAGGCTCTCTCCATCTCTTCTGCTGGACCCGAGCCCGTCCCGCCACCAAGAACATCGAGCCAGCAGAGAGCGCTGAGCCAGTTCGTTAAGCAGCTCGAGACTTATGCTGAGCGGAGAGGAGTTGCTGGAAAAGTCCCCGTCTTCACCCCCACGCCTGAGTCGGTTCTATCCTACCATACAGTGTCGGCGCTGCTGCCATACGAAGCAGACTTGCAGAAAGCCGGTCTCGCAGTGACATCTCATCAGCAAGCACGACACTCACCCACTCACCGCGTCATCCGAGCACAGAGCCCTAATGCACTCGGCCTCGATGGCCATCTGGTCGACAAGCCTCTTCCGAAGTTACCCAGGCGAGCGACTACCAACGATGCGCCTGTCGAAGACGTCGTCTGGGAATGCGTGCTTGAGCCCGCCAAAGTCCCTGACCAAGAAATTGACAGCGATCACACTGCGGTTGTTTTCTCGGCGGACGACAAGCGCTGGGACTCTGCTTAGCTCGCCCAGGTCCCTTCCAGAGTAGTCCCAAGCCAGAGGAAGCGAGCCGCAGATTTTTGCAACAACCTGCTATGCATCCCATTGCCACAAGCCTCGCCGAAAGAATCAAAAGCAAGGGCCAGGATTTCTGTCGATACGCCGGCCAAGATGATGGCACGATGGGAACCGGTCTATCCTCAACAACCCGAAAGCGACTCGATCCCCGAGGAAACACAGTCCCCCAGGTTACACTCCATCCATCATCTTAGGGCACAATCTCGGCATCACCATCATTCCGGGACTCACCAAAAGCCGATTCCAACTTTGACTACCACGCCGAAAAAACCAGTCGGCCATCGCAGGTCGGCCAAACCACCAGCTGTAAAACCCCGCCCTGCGCCGGAGTCCAAACATGCCCGTTCTCCAACATCCGTGCGACATATTCACCATACCAATGTCCCGACGGCGGCGGCTGAAGGCAAGATCACCCTCGAAGCTGCAGCTGGGAACGGCTCCCAGGCATCACCCACCAGCCGCAGAGTCATGAAGGCCCCCGATATTGCGTTTCTTACACGAGTCCAGAGCCATGGCAAATCCACCGTTCGTAGGATCTCATCTCAACAGCCAGAGCGTAACGCCCAAGCCAAGCTTGAGCTGGCCAAGAAAAGAAGACAGGAGCTGCAGAACCTGACTACAGAAACTGCCATGTCTTCAGCACGAGAACCAGAATCGCAGACAAACTCGGAACCTCCAGACAACATGGCCATGCCAGCGCCGGTGCTACCCTTTACGTGGAAGTACACTTCCAGTGGCGGGCCCTCGTCACTCGAAGCGGCCCTGGAGGCAGCAGCTGGCGAACTCGAAAAGCCCACCTCACCATTGGCAGACCTCTCTAATCTCCCGGACGACAAAACTCGCAGTCAATCGAAGGCAGCTGTGGAAAAGTCAACCCCCCCAACCCAACAGGAGGATGATGCACCAGGGCGTGTTTCTTTATGCCAACAGCTCGAAGAGGCCGAGTCGGCTCGGTCCCCGACAAGCGACATGAGGTCAAAGTCAACGGCCAACGACAATCACAAAATTGACGACCGAGCCGTCCTTCGCGGGCTACGCATTGCAATTTCGGCCGCATGTGACGAGGAGGTCGATGCCTGGATCTGCCAGGAGACAGGCGTGCAAATTCGACGATTTCTGGCGGACCTCAAAGAGTTTGAGACACTGGGCGAACGCAAGAGGCCGGTCCCTCCACGTGAAAATGGGGCGAGGGCCAGGAGGGCCCAGCTGCGAAAGCTCAAGGCGCAGATTCGCAAGTCGAGATTGGCAACGAAAGGAGATGGCGCGCCTCCGGAGAGATGACTGAGTGCAGCAAATGCCATGTATGTAGTCCTCTCGAATAACGAAGCAGATCCTACACAAGGCTATTGTCAGTCCGCGGGTTTGCCCACTCACATTGGGCGGAAAGTGTTTGTGAGGGTGCCTGCAGGCCAAGAATGCAACATGGACAATCACATTGTCCACTTTTCCCCAGGGGGTGCCTGATCTTGGTCGGTGCGACATTTGTGGCTGACCACGCCGAGTCTGCCAAGTTTCAAGCGCAAGACATGTTGATGGGTGGACACATCGCGACTTTTCCAGGCATCATGTGGCACATCTCACGATGTTGCCCTGCTGAGGCGACTCGGGGCATTACGGATGATGACGATGGCGAGGCCTGTCCATGAGCCCGCTCCGTGGAGCCCTGCTCGGGATCGAGAGTCGCTTCGGCAGAGGGCCGGTGGGCGGCTTTTGAAGGTGACGGGGTGTGCCTTCAGGTCTCGGGTCCACCCTTGTGTCCCCGGGAGACGGCGCGGCGGAGAGGCTCGGCGACGGGTTTTCTGGCCGCGTTCCCGGAACATCGTGGTCCGTGAACCCTTTCTCGTCAGGTGCTTGTTCACTGGGGCTCTGGCTCCGTCCGCTGAGCATACGCCCCCCGTAGTCCATGATACGGAGCGCGTCGCAACTCGCAAGCAAGCAGCCACCCAACTTCTCGTGTTCCAGGGGTTCACGCGGTCACAGGGACATTGCTTGTCGCGGAATGGGGACCGATGAACATGCTTAGCTGGTGGGCTCGAAGCCGTTTGTCCCTCGGACTTTAGATGTCTCGTGCACCAGGCCAGGTGCTGTTCGTGGGATCATTACAGCGAGACACTAGGCCATGTACCGTCAAAGTACCGGGCTAAAAACCCCGAGACTAATCGGTCTGACGTGGGAGGCTACCGTGGGTGGCATCCCCCTATGTGTCATGACCTCATCTCTCCTGGGACTCAGGCTGTTGCGGTTAAGGTGCTCGTACTCTGGCCGGTTTCACTGGGCGTAGAACGCACATGCAGTTGAATGGTCGACTCGGAACGTGGGCGTTGCAACTTTTCAGGTGTCAGCGGTGCCATTTCCCCGTGGGTCGAGCTCGCTCCTTTCGTTCCCTCCAACTCCCTGTCAGCAGGGGTCAGACCTCGGCGTCTAGGCCTAGGATGCCCCACGCCGACAGGCCTGATTCTGCCCCCGCGGAAGCAAGCGAGGGGCCTGGAGTTCAGAAATATGGGGTACAATCGATGAGAGGCATGGGGCAGTGGCACGATTCTCGCCTTGCTGCTTACCCTAATCGAGATCACAGTTCACTCTCAAGGTAGTTTCTGCACATTCACTTGTGACGGGCCCGGTGTAAAGCATCAATAGCTCTTTTGTGTTCGGTCTGGGTATATAAACGATTGTCCATGAAGCAGCCCCCCGTCTGGGATGGGCACTCTCGTGATATTTTTTTCTGGGTCTCATATTAAAAACAACCCGGCAACCAGGCATCATTAGCGTCACTGGCCGCTGGCGGGTCGCGGGGAGGGCGGGTCGTCGCCGAACAGTCTTTGCCTCACCCCCAGCCCGGTCGGCTCCGGGGTGAATGCCCCAGAGCCGAGGGAAACGAGAGAGACGAGAGTCCATGCGGCGTGAGTCCGCCAACCTTGCGGGTCCGTAGCGGTCAGAGTGACGAGAAGAAAGATGGAGAAATGGTGAAAAGGCAAGGTACCAAGGAAGCTAGGACGGAACCGAGCCGCCTTAGACCTTATTGTCGCCAACCTGGTGACCGACCTGGTGAACCTGCTCGGCCGAGTTGGTCTTCTCGAGCTCCTCGCTCTTGTCGATCTGGCCGAGGTCGATGGCGGCAACGTTGGCATCGGGGCCATCGATGATCTTGACAAGCTCCTCCAGGGTGGGGCCACGGGTCTCGACGAACATGAAGTAGACGAAGGTAAGCTCGCCGGCGACCCAGATGGTGTAGATGAGGTACAGCCTCCAGGTGTTGCCGCCGTAGCCGGTCTTGCTGGCCTCACCGTCCACAGGGGGCGCCTCCCAAGCCTTGAAGGCCAGGGGGTTGAGGTAGGTGTTGAGGAGGAGGGCGACCTGGATGAAGATGTTGAGGATCATGAGACCCTTGGCGCGGAGGGAGTAGGGCAGAATCTCGACGGCGTAGCCGATGAGGAGACCAGACCAGGCGAGAGAGTAGAAGAAGGAGAAGATCCAGACGCAGAAGATCATGCCCGCGTTGGCACCAGCAGCCTGGTTGCGCTCGTGCAGGCCACAGGTCAGGGTCCAGAAGGCGAGGGTCAGGAACATACCACCGGTGGCGGCGAGGAACATGAAGCGACGGTTGACGCGGTCGACGAGCAGGGCCATGCCGACGGAGACAATCATGGACATGAGGGTCTGACCGGCGTTGAGCCAGAGACGGTCGTTAGCCGAGTCCATACCGGCGGCAGAGTACAGGCGAGCCGAGTAGTTGGAAATGACGGCATTGCCAGACCACTGGGAGAAGATGCCGAGGGCGATGATGACGATGAGACGGTAGCGGTTGCCCTTGGTCCTGAAGAAGTCAATGTACCTGGACGAGTTGTTGGCAGCCTGCTCCAGCTTAATGGTGTCGCGGATCTCGCGGAACTCGAACTGGACGGTGGGGTGGTCGGCGTTGCCGTTGGCGTGGTACTTGGCGAGGATCTGGAGGGCTTCATCCTGGCGGTCCTTGGCGATGAGGAAACGAGGCGACTCAGGAATCCACCACAGGAAGACGAGCTGGATGGCCGAAGGAACAGCCTGGAGAATAGCGAGGATGCGCCACGACCACTCGTTGTCGATATTGACAGTGCCGACGGCGCAGAAGGCGACAATCAGGGCGCCGGCGTTCCACAGGCAGTTGTAGACGGAGGTGAAGCGAGCGCGGTGCTGGGGGTGGCAGAGCTCTGTCAGGAGCATGGGCGAGGCGATCTGAGCGAACGAGTTGCCGAAACCGAGGAGGACACGGCCGCCGGAGAAGGCTGAGCGGAGTCTTGTTAGTGGGAGTGCACGTGAAAGATGGACGAAGGGAGCAGGTCGCAAACTCACTGCCGTAGTCCTGGCAAGCACCCTGAAGGATACCACCGACGGTGATGATGATGAAACCAATGGCGATGGACAGACGGCGACCCCAGTTGTCGGTAATGATGGGGACGAGAGGGATGGAGCAGACAGAGCCGATCTGATAGAGAGCGCCGAGGAGACCGAGACGGTCACCATCAGGGTGGTCGAAGTAGTCGCCCCAGAGAGGGATGTTCTGGTACGAGTTGAAGACCATACTATATCGTCACCGTCAGCAGGAAGCTCTTTCAGGTGAAGCAAGTTCGAGCGCGGATCAAGCTTACCCATCGTAGCCGGTACCGGCGGACGACACACAGAGGATGACACAGTAGAAAGCAAGCTTCCTCAGGCCAGGCTCCTTGTACCAAGTGACGTGCTCGAACTGAGGAGCCTCCTCACGAGCGCGCTGTGTGGCCTCGTTCGGCGCGCTGGTGGCGCCGATCTTCTCGAGGAAACCCATGACGGATGTTGTGAACCTTTGGGCGGTAGAGGGGTTGGGAGTGAAAGGGGGATGTTGACGAAGAGCTTTCCTCTGCTGCGCGGATCAAGGCTGGCTTGAGGTTGCTGGTTGGGCCTGGCAGACTTCAGTGAAGAAGAATGGGATGAGGATGAGAGGGGCAGAACGACATGAAGATCGGGGAGGAGGCAGCCCTAGATATACATGGGTAGTAGTGATGGCCCTCCGTCCGTTCGAGGGTTCTCGCCCGGGGTCGTGTTCGAACACCACGGTTCCATTGCAGCTTGCTGGGCGGTGGCGGACAAGCGGACCGTACTTCAGATCTGGATCACCAGTTGGGGCCCCAAACTGGCAAATGCAATCCATCAAATGAGAGGCCCCGCCACCCCCGGCGGGAGACGTTCGAGGTTGCTGCTCAAGCTTGGTACGGACATGCATGGGGGGGTGGGCATGGGGGAGGGGGTGTGGTGTGGTTGCTCCAAGGAGGGGGCAGCATGGAGTATGGGGCATGGGCCAGGGGTACGGGGTCAGGCGAGGCCACCACGCCCGGCGGCCAGCCGGCAAAGGTGATGGTCCAGGGCGGCTGATCAGCCGGAATTCATCCTTCGTTCCTTGCTGGGCCTGGCTGCTTCTCTTCTCCTGCGCATTGCGTTGCGCAAGTTGGGGTCCAGCTCGGGGGCAACATGCGAGGTGTGAGGTCGACACGGAAGCAAGCCGGCACCCCAGAAGAAGCTAGACGTGCTCTCCAAGACGGAGGCGTGGCCGGGCTGCAACATGGAGGTCATCACATGGTCCAGTACCATGCCCAGATCTCCAAGTGCTTCTGAGCGGCGCGCCGTCCGAAAAAGTGAGCTGCATTTTGCCGGGCAAGGTGGGCGGCCGGGCGACCTCGCCCCCTGGTCGTTGGCTCGTACCAAGGAGCTCTTCATAGGCATTGCCCCCTTCGAGGTGCCACGAGACTGAAAGTGCGGCGCCCCACGAGTACCCACCACTCGCTGGTTGCCGGAGACGTGGGTGTCGTTCCATCTTGGCCATTCTTGGACGTTTCTTGGAGAAGAGAAAGAAATGGTGATGAGGAGCGGAGGGGGGGCGTGGAGGAAACGGAGCCAAGGGCCCCCGTGCAAGAACAGCCATCCCGCGGCAGGGCAGACATCTTGCATTGCGAGTACCGCGCCATGAGGTAGGTGGTGCGCGGGAGCCAGGCCGTCCAACAGGGGACAAGGGGGAGGGGAGGGAGTAACGTCCAAGTACGGCGGCCGGTGTCTTCGTAGTGATTCCCGGGGGTGGCCGAGTCGTCTGTGGAGGTCGGCCGGGGTCTGTCTGCGGGGAGAGTAAGGCCGAACAGGCAGGCTCGGTCGCTGAAGGCCGCCTGGGCGTTACCCCCTGGAAGTGCTACCAAGGCTCCAACGCGTCCCGTCTGAACCGTTGCGCGATGCTGCCGTGTTCCCCAGGGCCGAGCTTTGGTTGTGTCCCGCCGTTCCGGGACCATCTGTCAGGGAGCCTGCCGTGTTTCGTCCGAAAAGAGAACCCCAGAGGCATCCTGATCAAGAGAGCCGCAGGCCACGATGTTGGCAAGAATCGAACGGTGCCCGGGCGAGATTCGGCGTACGCACCGCACGGTACAGGGCCCGCCTCCTGCCCCCCGCTACGTCCCCCCGGCAGAAAAGGGGTTCGGCTGTAGCACACTAAGTAGGTACGGTACCAACAAAGTACCAACCATGCAGTGTAGCCTGTGTAGGGCAAATTACCACTACCACTGCAGCGATTCGTCCACTCGTTGAGCAGCGACTTCTGGATGTGTGCCGAGCTCCGTGGCGCCGTGTGCTGGCGCAGGCCGAAATCACACGCTGGCCGTCGGGCTGTCCCTGACTTCTTTTCTCTGGCCGTCTGGCGCATGCCGAGATCCTCGATCTGGCCCGGAGCCAGCCGCTGGTGCCCCGAAAGTCAGTAACTGATTCAGGCGTCTCCCCACGGCGTCGTACCTTTTCCAACGGTCTCCCCCTCCCCTTGGTTTCTTCCCCAGTTTCCCCTCACGCCTAATTCGAGCCGCGTCAACGTCGTTCGGCCACATGGCGCCCGGGCAGGCATGTGGCGCACTGCCGTCCGCCCAACGGCACCGGAGGAGGAAGGATTCGCTTATCGTTTAGCAGGCCGCTCGCCCGCGGAACCATGAATTGACAACCTCCCCCCAATTCATCCGTGGTGCAGCATGCACCATCGGCTACCGACTTCAGCCGCCCCCGGGACATGCCATGGTGTGGCGGCACAGGGGCCTGGATGGGGGGGCTAGACAGTACTGTCAAGGTACATGTGATACGGGGAAATGCATTCAGGCGGGACGCGAGAATGATTTGCTGATCTACCCGGATCCGGAGGCCTGGAAGCCCGCCCATTGGAGCCAAAGCCCGGTTCAGTCGTGTGGTTCAGGTTGCGTTGCCAGGAGGTTGTCGATGAGATTCAGGCTAAATGCGGGTAAATGCCCACAGCCGAGGAGAATATTGACGCCAAGCGCACCACTCTCTTTCATGACAGGCAGACTATTTCGGCACTCATGATTCAGCATCGTTGCAACGACGCACCAGCCGAGGAGCACGCGTTTCGTTGTCCGCGCGTGCGAGCCATTCCGTGCTTGGGTGGCAGGTTGGAAGCGCTGAACGAGGGAGCGAGGTACGGTGACAGCTGCAGGAAAGCGACCCACGCAGGCCAGCTGGTGTAGTGGCAGCCCTGCAGGTCGTCTGATCAGAGAGGCCAAGCGGGTGCATGTTCGTCGAGAGGGCCGCTGGGCCGGCGAACCACTTGGAGGAGTGCGAAGCATCCAGAGGCCGTCTAGCGCGTGAGCTTCGCCAGTGAAATGGCCAATGTGCTGCGGTCGTCCTTATGCTGCGGTTGGCCAAGGTCTTGGTCCATACCGTGCCCGTGCAACCCACGCAGCATGTTCCCACTGAACAAGACTTTGCCCAGACATGAACCCGCACACCACCCCCAATGGGCATCTGTAGTCGGTGGAGAGCTGGAACCGAGGGCCGACAACCGTGTCACCGAGGGTTTTTGAGAGTCTCAGCCGGTCATCATCTTGGATGTTGTGCGCCTTTTGGGATCTCGAAACTCTCGAGAACTTGGCCATCGCCCAAACTCAGGCGCCTTGATCTTGGTACGCGTCAAACTTGCTTCTTACGCGCGCGGACATCGGGACGACCTGGGGGTTGGCAACTCTTGTCAGTCAGAGTGCGGTTCCGTACTTGGGAAACCAAGACAGCCACGCAATATGGCTTGCATGGAATTGCACCTGAAAGCAACTGGCGTTGATATCCCTTCGAGACAGGTCAGGGGCATCCAGCAGGCAGGTCAATTATTCCTACTCACCCCGACCACAACGTCTCCCTCTCTGGATTCCCCGGCTGGTCGCCGGTACTTGAGGTGCGGCCACGGGCAGCCGCGATGCGCTATGATCGTTCGGAGAAAATGCCTGCCACTGACACTGCATTGGATCGCGGTCGGTCCCTTTTGCCGGGTCACCCCGCAGGCGCCATTGGACCTCGCAGGATCAGCCTGACCTAGTCGTATCGAGCCACGTCCTGATGTGTTGGTACATGGGGTTGGTTGGCAGATGGGGAGCCAAGCGCTGCCGCAAACTCTGCAGGGTCAGGCTCACGTAGCGTTCGTGTGTGCCATGAAGCGAAATTCGATTCGAGGTCTCCCATTTAGCCTGGCATCCCTCAAACGCCATGGGCCGGGCTAGCTGCATGGGCCGTCCGTGGAGGGGGGGGGCGAGTTGGAACGAAGTCTCCAGGGTCCCAAGACTCCCAAGTTTGGTCCGGAAGCTTGACAGGGCGGCAGCCCCGCCATGTTTGCACTGCTGGGAATGCATGCGAGTGGGCTGCGCCGCGACACACCCGAAGTATACGGAAGGCGTGGCAGCCTGGGCACGGAGCTCGCGGGCAGAGGCCGACGCCACCCTCACCTCGACCGCCCGCCGCAGCCTCAAGGGAGAGAAGGAACCAATACCGATGAAAGCCAATGCTCTCGGCGATTCTCGGCGAGGTACGTTGAACTTGTCGGCCGGAGGTCCAGGCCGGAGGCGGCGCCGATGATCTCTCGGCTTGTTGCCAGTATATGATGGTTGTCTTGGTACTGAGCCGGGACGCCAATCATCGGGCCGAGGACTGGGAAACGGCAAAGAATACGTCTGATCCGCGACATCTCGTTGGAGAACCTCATATGATCGGAGCTTGGATCATGGCCAGCTCCATGTGCGCGTGGCTGTACCTGCTGATTCGCCATGCCCGTGCTTCGCCCGACGATCGGGGGCAGCGGATGCGGCTGCTTGTCCCTGTGACCAGATCATCCCATTGAGATTTATGGAGTAATTTCAGCTGAAAGACATCCCGCCGGATGGGACTCTGCCATTGCTGTATGGGAGCCTGCCCAGGAAAGGTTGGGTCGTGTTGAAGGGTTGCACCGCCGTGTCGATCTTGAGGGGCGAATCCTGAGGGTGGCAGGACCCCTATGCATGGGGCATTGAAATGAAAAATATGAGGCACACTGGTTTCTCCAGGTGTCTCTGCAGTCTGAAAGCAAGTTGATCAAAAGATTGCCTGTGGTCGGTGTACACGGTGGTGATGGAGGTGTAGTCACGGCGAGCCCTGGAAGGAACGTTTAGTGTGAGGCTCGGGGATGTGGCGCAGAAGGCTGCCAGGGCTGGAGAAACCGCGCACGGGCCAGGTGGAAGCCTCCCCCGCAGAACCTCAAACCTCATATCCAGGATGCCGAGCGTGAGCATCGCGACGGCTTGGGGCTTCACCACGCAGCAATCGATCAATCAATTGTAATTTCAGGCACCGAAAAGGCATGGAAAACGCTAGCCCAGACCAGCTCGCTGAGTGGAAGAGCCTGCACGAGCTGACCCTGAACTTTACGGGACGCGAATCAGAGTCCGAGCATTTCTATCGATGCTGGCAGCACTCGCTATGTCGGACGTGCCTGGCCGAGACTGAATGTAGTTGGTGCCCTTTCGTGAGTTTCTTGTCGCACCGACATGTTACTCCCAAGACTCATAGTCCTCCTTCAGACATGGGCGTGTGTACCCAACGCGTACCCGGTGCCGCTGCTGGCACCCGCGTATGACGAGCAAATTTGTCCGCACTGGGCAGAACGCTGGGAGATTCGTTCGCAGCCTCTCGGGTGCCAGGTGTCAACGATCACCAGCCTCACCAGCATCGTGACGATCGGCTCGACCTTGGTGTTTATCGCTCTCATCCACTTGACATTCCTGCTCGTCCGATGGACGCTCAGGCGAAAGAACCGCGCCGGAGGATGGAAGTTTTGGAGGCGCGGGCCTATGCCAGAGCAATCCGCTGAGGAGGAACCGTTGCTCGGTGAACGTCACAATGCAACAAATACGGATCCTTGAGGGTGTCGAACGAGGACGAAGAGGCAGGGTCTTTCGCACCAAGCCCATGCCAAAGCATCATGACACTGATGGCATATTCGATCGGATAATTCCTCCAGGTAGCCAAGACCACTGCCAAAGTTCTTAACCAGAACTGACAGGAGGGATGATGGCAATCTCGTCGCCCTCCTTGATCACGACGCCCTCCTCGCCTGGCCCGGGGATGTCTACGTAATCGAGGTTGATCGTGACGAGACACGACTCGAGTATCTTGGTCTTGATGCCGCTGTACCTCTCCTCGAGGGCATCGAAGAATTGGCCGAGAGGAAGAGGGGCGGGGAAAGACTCGTGCTGCTTCGCGGTGAAGGAACTTGCGCCGGCGAAGTACAGCACGTTGAAGTGGCCAGCCGGGGCCCTCGGCACGGTGCTCATGGTTTTGGAAGCCTGTGACTTTTGGAAAACGTTAGCGCTGAGGTCATGCAAAATGTTGCGACAAGTACGAGTGCGGTTTTCAGAGCTAGCTCAGAGATCTTGGTGATAAAAAGGTTAAGACATCATGATTGAGAAATCAGATGAGAAATGCTTTTGTTTTGCATCATGGTAGCAGGGGAAGAGGAAGGGAAAGTGTCAGAGACTTACCGAGACGAGTGTTTGGCGTGTGAATGTAGGGGAGAAGAAGTCGATGGTTGGCAGGCGGCAGGAAATTTATTGGCGTCCACTTTCAGAGCTCAACCTCCACTGCGACCATCGCGACGTGGAAATAAAGTGGGCCGAGTCACGTGCGCACGATTAGGAGCTCCCGATAAGGAGCTTGGAGCTTTGACAGAAGTCAGGTATGACGACCGGAGGCGCTGTATCTTTGGGGTATCTTCTGGCTGCAATCAAGCGAGCTTGTCCATCCTGGCCTCGAGGTCCTTGACCCATTGCTCAATGATCTTTGCGTTTCCGCTCATGGCTGCGTCGCCCTCCTTGATGGCCTCTTCCACCTTTTCAAGGCCATCCCTCCACTGCTTCATCTCCCCGGCCATGTCTGCCTGCTCCTTCTCCAGGCGTTCCAGTGTCTCGCTTGCAGTTGCGGCCTCCGAGTGTATGTCGCGGAGAGACCGGAGGCGGTCCAGCAGCGGTGGCAGGAGCGGAGCCAGGTTCTCGATTGTGGGCAGCGTGCCATATAGCGCGTTAATCTTGGCGTCCTCTTCCGTGTCACCATTCTCCCCGTCCGTGGCGCCCTGAGGGCTCAAGGCATCGCGGGCCTCCTTTGCTCCTTGGCGGGCCTTCTCGAGCTGGTGGGCTTCTTGTGTCAGGGTGCGCACGCGCCGTGTCAACGTGTCCAGGTTGGTCGTTGATGCCTGGGACAGCGTCACAATCTGGCGTTGCAGAGTGTCGAGGGTGGGGAGGATGGCCCTTGGCAAGCCGTTGACGTCGACTTCCGGAAGAGCAGCCGAGCTGATCCCAATGGCCTTCTCCAGGAGCAACAGCCGTCGGTCAAAGTCTGCAGCTTTGGCCAGGGCATGGCTCTCCTCGAATGTCGGGGCGTATGTGATGGTGTAGGTGGCTTTGCCGCTGGCGATCTCGCCGCCGACCTGTTCCACGTCTTGCTCTTCGTTGCTTGCCCGTGTTGTCGTTGCCGGAAGCCTGATGCCCCCAGTCCGCGGCTCGATTCCGCCAGATATCTCTTCCAGAGCTTCGCTCAAGGATGCGAGCTTGTCGTCCTGGCTGTCAGCCGTGCCTGCGGCTGCCTTCTTCTTGTCATATTCCTCCCTCGCCTCGGCAATCTCGCGCTGCAGTCGTGCAATCTTTCGGTCGAGGCTCTCGCCAGCTTCATCGTCACTGAAGTCGCCCAGCTCTTCGGTTCCGTCCTGGAGGATTCGTTGTCTTCTGGTCGAGGTGCGGTATGACTTTCGCTTGCCATCTACGCGGTCGGAGAAGTCGGCGGCGGTAGCATCGACATTGGAGGGAAGGAATCGAGATCTGGCCTCGTCTATGCGCAGTCGGGACCGAGAAATGCCAGTCTCGTCGTCGAGATCGAGCTCATCGTCAGAGTGTGAGGGGCCTGTAGTCTTTATGGTGTCAGCAGACGCCGATTCCAGTCACATGCAGTCGAACGTACTGGTACTGTGGAAATGTCGTCCGTCAGGTCAGGTGTCTCGTATATGTCCGGAGCGGAGTCCTAAGTCGGGCGTTAGGAGGAGCTGCCCATCACGGCAGGCAGGGCAGAAGTACCAAGTCGGGCAGGTTGGCATATTTCCGGTTGAGCGCCATGTCGGTGGCTTTGAGGTCGGAACCGAAACAATAGAGCTTTCTTCGCGATTACAGCATCGACCGCTGTTTGATCCGAGTCTAGATGGTTGCTCTCTTCGAGGATTTCGGTGACGGTTGCTTGTCGCAGTGGACACCAGGGGCCTGTAAACGGCGGTTCGGAGGTCTGGCGGCGGTGCTGCACTGTGCGATAATCCCCTGTTGGAAATTGGCACGGCCTCTTGAACCTTCCCCAATCTGACGCGTCGAGACGCGATGTCCGGCTCCATCCGGCCCGCGGAGGCTGAAGCACCTCACTGTGGCTCCGTCCGGCCCATCTCATCTCGCCCAAATCGAACCTTCCTATTGTCCATGCGCCGAGCATATGCACATTGAATTCAACCCCAGGATGCAATCATTGGCGGCACTGCACAGGCAACTTCCAACCTCTCGCGACCACCTCGGTACCTTGAACAACTGAGGCATCTTTGGAACACTTCAAGTGCAGGGACCCGGCGACTTACTCGGGTGTTCAATCTCCTACCACATTCACCTCTTCTCGCCCTCTTCGCAGGTCACTCACTCACCGATGGGCCCCCTCTCACCCGCTTGAGGACTGTCGCCCATGGGCTTTACATCTGCTTTCCCATTTCCGCTGGACCAACTCATACCACCACATATACGCATGCTGAGCGTTCAACCCATCCGCATCAGCCCTCGACTTTGCCTACTGACGGCGCCGCCGTTTTGAGGCACCAAGCTGCCCGCCAATTCCCAACGTCGTCTCACCAAAAAGCTACTCGACTTGTACAGTCTCGCAGGTCACCATGCCTATTATCAAGCCCAAGCCGCGAAATGTTGGTCTGTCTCGTAACCAGCCGCCGAAGCGGCGTCTGCTCCAGACACTTCCGTCCAAACCAGAGCAGCCGTCTCGTCCCCAAACTCCTCCAAATATCACGGCGCCACCAGTCGAGTCGGACGATGAATCAGAAACTTATTCAGAATCAGGCAACTCGCCAAAAGCTCGGCAAAGTGCTGGTAGGAGCAAGGCCAGCAGCCACAACATGACCAAGATCAAGTTTGAGGCACCTGAAACAATCCCTGGCCATCGGAGAGGCCTCCCTTCAGAAGACAAACCAAGGTCACTACGAGGCAACGGTCGACAGACTGCCTCGCCGATTATTCCAAAGGAGGAGCCGGAAGACACGCCAGATGTTGAGGACGATCTGGACTCGGACGCACGGCGATCGCCCACCCGGTCCTCGAAGAAGAGGCCTAGAGCAGGCAAGACAGAGTGGGACGAAGGCACGATGGAGAGTATCACAAATTTCTACCAGAACAAAGATCGCAACAACAAACGAGGCTTTGGAAAGAAGGGGCAAAACAAAGCTCAAGGCCCAATGCGAACCCGTACAGTTCCACGCAAACCTCGACAGATGATTGTACCCGAGGCGCTGTCGCCGTTTCAGGAAAGGGCACCGACAACGCTTCGCATACCTACCAAGAGCCCAACCCCCGAGAGAGAGCCAAAAGGGATTCTAAGACCATCTATGAGCCCAACACCCGAAAAAGATCGCCGAGGGCTTAAAATGCCATCCATGAGCCCCTTGCGCGAGCGAAAGGTGGCGCTCAACACAGATTCACTTTTCGCCTCCCCTCCAGCAAAGAGGCATCTTTCCAAACGCATCGTTACCAGGTCTGAATCCGGCTCGCCCCAGCTGTCGCCCACACTTTCAGGTAGCGACGAAGAGCTGTCCAAGAGTGCCTCGACGGCAATCGAGGAGACATGCCCGATGTGCTACCTGCCAGTAGACCGGGAGCTCCTGCGCAGCTTTTCCAAGGGCAAGATCCTCACCATGCGGCAGCAGATGAAGTTCTGCAACCTCCACAAGGAACAGTCGGCCAAGGACATCTGGAAGAAGCGTGGATACCCCTCCATCGACTGGAGCGGCATGAACAGACGGCTGAAGAGGCACCACAGGCTCTTGGGGCAGATTATCAACGGCCAAGAGTCGCACTACAGAACGGACCTGGCAGAAAAGCTGGCCAAGGGCCAAGAGAGAACACTGAGGAAGACGGAGAGGAGCCTGGCTCCCGGCTACTACGGTAACAGAGGGCTGCGGCTCATGTCCGAACACATCATCCAGCACTTCAGCGAGAGGCTCCGCGAGAAGGCCGTTGACGACCCGGTCATCTCGGGTCGAGGAACTACCGTGTTCGTGTCAAAGGTGCTGGTGCCCGAGCTGGCAACGAGGCTGATCATGGAGGACATGTCGGTTGAACTCGGGGAGGCGCGGAACATTCTGCTGCAGAGTGTCGATATGGGAGAGCTCCTACAGGATGACGTGGCCGATGGCGAGATTGACGCTGCTGAGTCGATGGGCGATCGCTTCGACTTCGATGGCGAGGAATTTTAGGGCAACAAGGGCAGCGTCCCGTGAGGAGGTTTTGGGCGTCGCGATGGTTGCAGGGGAGTGGACGTCGAGACATGTGGCTAGACTGAGCTGTCAAGCTCGTTGTTGCTGGATGTGCTATTGCTGACCCCCGATCGGGCGGTAATGCTGCAGTGAACTCTGTAGCCAATACATTTTGATCATCACGCACTCCCTTCATTTGTTATTCCTACACAATCTACTAGCCAGGTTCCCAGCCACCAAGAGCACCATTCGCCTCCACGCCATCATGAGTTTCAGCGATGACCCATTCGCCTCTGGCCCAACCCATGTGGTCTTTCCCACCATCGCGCACAGCCACACAGCAATCATCCTCCACGGCCGCGGGGACACTGGGGCCGAATTTGCCGACGAATTCCTTTCCTCGCCCCTCTCCAGCGGCAAGACCCTTCAGGATCTCCTCCCGGGATGGCGCTGGGTCTTCCCCTCCGCCCCAAAGCGCTGGAGCAATGCCTTTCAAGAAGACATGCCCGCCTGGTTCGAGGCGCATTCTCTCGCCGACCCCAGCGCAAGGCAAGACCTCCAGACGCCCGGGATACAGGCTTCATTGCATAACATATCAAAGGTGATCGTGGAGGAAACCGACCGCCTTGGAGGATTGTCTAGCAAGGTCGTCTTGGGGGGCATCAGCCAGGGCGGGGCTGTTGCCTTGCTGACGCTACTCTCCGGCCGCGCGAAGGGTGTCGGGGGATTCTTCGCAGCGAGTACGTGGCTGCCTTTCGCTTCAGACGTGGAGTATGCGCTCTTCCATGAGGAGCTCCCGTTGGATACAGATATGTCACCCCGAGCTGCGATACTGTGGATGTTTGCCGGCACCGATGGGCCTGATGCAGTCGCCAAACGAGCGACGGTCCTTCTGGGTCATGGGGTGGATGACGCGTATGTCGACGTTGAGCTTGGACGAGAGGCAGCAGGTATTTTGAAGAGGGTTGGGTATGAAGTTGTGTGGAAGGAATACACGGGGGCAGAGCAAGAGGGTCATTGGTTCAAGGTGCCCGAGGGCATTGACGATGTAGTTGACGTCCTGGAAGCTGTATCTCATAACTAGAGAGTGTGATCTCCAGGCACTTGACGCCATCGCAAGCCGTGGTGTAGCTGGCTGAACTCTCTTGAGGTATCACCAGCCTCAACACGTACCTCCCACACGGGCAAGCTTGGGTGCCAGCAACCGATGCCAAAAGTCTCATTATTCCAGACACATCTCAGTGGCTTTAGAACAATGACATTAGATCTCTAGAGATCATCAATGGCTCTTAACAAAAGTCGGGGCAAAAAGCAAAAGATATGCTCCCCGAGACAGGATCGAACTGTCGATCTCCCGATATGCTGATGCTCGAAAGCATTAACAGTCGGACGCCTTAACCAGCTGGGCCACCAGGGAATATTCGATGGGAAGGCAACCTTCTCTGCCAATCATATTTGCCAGCTCCACAGGAGCCACGCCACCAACCATTTCAATTCGCGACACGAACGATCCGAGTCAACCCTCATCCATGAGAAACGGCCAGTGTCATTATTGTACGTGACTATATCCTTCCTGAGGGCCGTCTCCAATGCCCAGCATCCGTAACGCCGTGCTAGAAATACCGCAAATTCCCATCCCCCGCAACGCTTCTGCCATGTATGAAAGTGTACTGTCGTCCGGAAGCTCTCCCGAATGTACTAAATAGGTTATATCCCCCCCAAAAAATCTTCCTTCTCCCATCCTGTCACTCCTCACATGAGGATGCACTTCTTGTCGGCCTTGCTCGGTGGCGCGGGCCTGCTAATGGCAGACACATCTGTCCACGCCGCAGAGCTGGCGACCTCATAGTCGATGGGCTTCTTCTTCTTCTTTTTCTTTCCCTTCTTCGAGCCGCCCCATCCATTCCTCTTGGCGTCCAGCATGTTCTTGGCAGCGCTTCGCTCGGCCCGGCTTGGTTTGCGGGTGATGGACGAGTGCGAGCGTCTCCCAACCGAGGTTGTCGAGGGCGCCGAGAGCAGCGAGCGCATGAAGGTTCTGGTCGATGACTCTGGCGGTGGGTTGAACGATGGATCGATGCGCTCCACGGCCGGCCGGATCATGTTGGACGCCGTGGGCCGGGGATGCCGGGGGATCGGGGCGAGGATCGGAGTCTCGGTGCGCGGCGCGGCACCTGGATGGGGAGGAGGGTCAAAGGCGCCGCTCACGCCGCCTGGTGTGCTGATGATGAGCGGGACATCTTCCCGAGGTGAAGTGGCAGCGCGGTTCATCATGCCCAAATGTGGCATGTGTTGGTGCGCCGATGCGCGGGAGTCAGTTCCCTGGCGGCTGCCGACCGGGACCCGTTGCAGCGAGGAGCGCTGGTTCGGATGCTGGGAGCCTCGGCTGCCGATGCTCATCCGTGGGTCTTGGTACGAATATGTCATTGCCGCAGCAATCATCTCGTTGGCGCTTGCTCCGGTGGGAGGCGCTGACAGAGGATATTCCCCCTGGGACACGGGTGGTGAGGTCGGTATCGTCGGCCATGTCTGAGCATTGGACAAGCGTCTGCCCGGAGGAGGCTCCAGCCCCAGGCTATTAGGCTGGGCATTGTTGGATATCGCCAACCCCCCCATACCCGGCCGAGAGTGTACCGGGTTCACGCGATCATCGCCCTGTAGCGGTTGCTGGGCAGTTTGAGGTTGCTGGGCAGTTTGAGGTTGCTGTGAGGCGAGTACGGTCGAATCGGACACCTGGCGGCTCGTACTCACAGCACCGAGACGTGGCGAGTCGGGTGGTGAAACGTCGTATAGGTTATCCTCGTCGCCTGGCCGATGAACCAGTGCGCTTGTGCTAGGTCGAGGGACTGCGGTGGCCTCCCGAGACCTGGTTGACGCCGCGGAATCACTGGTGATCCTGCGGTGATGCGAAGATGCAAGGAGAGTGTGCTGCGGCCCGGCCGGAGGCTCCTGGTATCCGCGAAGATGCATGGGCAGCGGCTGGCTTGCGGAGCCCGATTCCGGCAGTGGCCAGGCCGAGCTTCCCACAGTTGGCGCGGCAGTCTGCGTGCGAGGCGGCTGCGGCTTCTCTTTTTGATCGGTAGGCCCGACGGCGGGGTGCCTCAAGAAGGCAGGCAAATCCACGGGGGCGTCCTTCTGGTACGGAGGGGGCGGTGGCACCCAGTTGTCGGCGTCACTCTCATGGGGATGCTCTCGCCGCCCATCGGCCCGGCGGTACTCGACAGGGCCGGCTGTCGGGGCCTCAGGCTGACGACGCCTGTTGATAGCAGCTGCAGTGGCCGCACGTCTGAGGGTGGTGGTGGAGCGAGGGTTATCATGAGAGTAGGGTGCGTCGACCGCCTCCTGCGCCTCGGCCTCGCCCTCTTCGTGATCGCCAGCTGAGCCGTCGGCGGCGTCAGCTGGTGGCTGAGTGGTGATGCGAGGTACTGCTGTACCAATCCTTCGGGGAAGGAGAGGGTCATCGTCGTCGGCTGTCTCGTCTTCCTCTCTTGGGGGCGGGGGCAGAGACGGCATTGGCGGCACAGGCGACGATCGTGATCCGGGCCCCGTTGCCGTGCGCATCATGCCCCTCTCGCCTCGCTTCTGGGCCACCGTCCGCCGACGAACAATGGCGACCTCGGCGTCAAGGTCCCTCGTTTCCTCCTCCAGAACCTCGGGCTCCTTCGTACCGACTTCGATGGTGATTTCTTTCGTGGTGCCGTCTGTCGTGCCGTAGTCAAAGTCAAGCAGGGTGATCCTGCCGCCGTCGACAAAGTCAATGTCGTCGGGCTCGTTGATGGGCTTGGCCGGCATGATGCCGCGGGCAGCGATGACGAGGCGCTCCTTTGTGGAGTGGCCTCCGAACCCAGCCACCCACTTGACGTTGCTCACGCCGTCAAGTTCGGCAACTTTGGCGCCCCAGACAAAGGTGTTTCGTAGCTTATCGCACAGGATCTGCCACTGAGGGCGTGTGCTACTGTCCTGGGCCCGTGATGAAGGCGTACGGGAGGGAGGTCCGCTGTTGCGACGACCGAGTGCGGCCAGCCCGTCGGGACCGCTGCCAGGCCCCAGCTCCGGGACAGCATCCAGGTCCTCGGGGATGCCGTAAAGCCAGACATCCTTGCCCTGGAAGCCGGCGGACACGAGATCGCCGTGGTACGTTGCGGTGGGCAGGGTGCACGGCAGCAGCTTGACCTGCTCGCTGGGGCTAGGAATAGGGCCGGTGAAGTAGGTGGTGCCGTTGCGGAGATCGTCGATGCGAACAGCTCGGAACGTCTCGAAGCTCCGGTCGTAGGTGAAAGTCCAGCTGGCCTCCTCCTGGCCGGTGTCCTGGAGCAGCACGGCGTGACTGCAGTCGCGGCTTGTGTTGGGAAACAGGATGGATGTGGTCCACAGGGAGCTGATATTGTCGTCTGCCATGCTGCCGGGGTCATAGTAAGGGGCCGTGAGCACGACGGTGTTTGGTGAGGATGCGTGCACGGTGGTACCGAGGAGCTGGGTGCCATCGAAGGAGAAGGCCAAGGAGTCGACAGCGTCGCACTTGACGGACCTCCTCTCGGTGGAGAGAGCATGGGGGTTCATGGAGGAGACCTCGATGCCGCCTTCGTAGGCGGCGGCCAGGACGGAGCCGCAGGGTGACAGGGCGATGGTCCGAGGTGCGTGGTCGAGCAGCATGGACTGCGTGCGTTGTGGCGGCGACACTGTCAGGTCGTAGACATCAACCTGCATTTCGGTGGACAAGACGGCAAGCACGGTGCCCTCGTCGTTTGTGCATGTCGAGACGGGCCGACGGAGGATCTTGAGCTCCCGCTTGACGTCGATATCGGGCTGACGTACATCGATGACATAAATTCGCGAGGAACTGTAGGCCAGTAGGTGGTGGCCTTTCGGCGATGGAGTGAACTGCAGACCCTCGCCGCCGGGACACGACGAGGAGCTGATCGAGTTGGAGACGAGGCGGATGACGGTCTCTGTGGGTCGCAGGTAAGCCTCGAAAAGGTTGCGCTTGACCTCGCGCGCGAAGGCTTTCCGAAGTCGAGGGAGTTGGTCATCGGTGGCATCGGTTGGGAGTTTGTGGCTCGCGGCATACGAGGGGCATGCTTCGAGGTGGAGGGAGTAGAGGTGGGCTTGTTGGGAGACCCTGCGCCAGTTGGAGTTGAGGTGTACCAGGGACGCGAACGAGTCGGGGTCGGCGAACTGGAGGATCCTGGAGGGGAGGGGAGGAGAGTCAGCACTTGTGGGAGTTTGTCAAGTTTTCGGAGGGTGGGTTCCATGTCCGAAGGTCGGGGAGGGCTGTTGTAGGTACGCACTGCTCAATGATCTCGTCTGGCAATCGGTTGATGGCGGGGAGCGGGAGCAGTGGTCGCTGCTTCTCCATGGAGGGTCGCGGGGCGACGTCCTCCTCCCCCGTCGACTCCATTGCAGGGACCGGACGGGACAGACAGGTCGATATGGGACGGTGTGTTTCGTTTTGAGGGGCGAACGTTTGTTTCGTCGTGGGAGACATAGAGAATTGTCGGGTTCGGGGGAGGCAGGATTCTATCGAGACATGGTGGTGTTTTGCTGGCGACAATGGTTCGGCAATGTAACAGGGAACTGGGTTGAGTGAGTCGGCGGTGCCGGGAGGAAGTTGGAGGGCGAGTCAGAGGACATCCGCGGTCCGCGATGTGTCGGCTGTCGTGCGGATTGAGTGAGGAAACGGTTGTCGGTGATCGGGTGCGGACGAGGCAATCCGCAGCTGGAGGACAGGTGATGGGGCGAAAAGGCAGCGCAATCGTGTGTCGGGGCGGTGCAGTCGACGAACTTGTGGGAGGTAGAGGAAGGTCGCTGGTGGGAGAGAGCTGCAGGGAGGGACTGGACTTGCCAACCGCGCCAAGGGTACTTGTCCTCTAGTGGGCTTCACCGCGAACCTGGCCAATCAAAGAGGTACCTCCTGTGGCCGTGACTTGTACCCTTGCCTCTGGAGTGTGTGTGCATGCGTGTGCAGCGCAAGCCACAACCATTCACGGGGAACCAACAGATTCGACCAGACCAGCCTGGGCCTGTGGCCTTATTTGCCTCTTGTCCATCTTCTCCCGTGCCCGAGATGCACATCTTCCATCGTTCGCGGTAGCGACAAGTAGCGCCAATACCTATCCGCTGCCTAGCACCAACTGTCTTGTTCTTGTCCTGCCTTTGAGTAGAAGCCTCACATATGACAGGCCACTGCGGCACACATTCGCATCACACCACATGGAATAAGTGTGTCCAATGTGACTTTGATGCGCGCGCAAAGGGGGAAAGGAGGGGGGCGTAAGCAATACTGCAGGGTACAGGATATCGCTCTTCCCGAGACAACATTGCTACAGCATCCTCCATGTGAGGGGGAGAATGGCTCTGTGATCCCTTGCTCTCCTAACAACCTAATCGTGGAAACATCATGCGCCGAGTGGCCAGGCAAAATCAAGCATGCAGATTTCTTTGGCTTCCAGACGCCTACCCGTTCAGCTGGAACGGCCAGCCCCGCGCTTGTGTTCCCTTTACGAGTATCCTCACCCAAAGAGGCACATTTGCTTACCTGTAGCTGGCTGTAGGGAGTGGACGAGGCCCGCAGTCCGTTTGTCCTCCCATGTGACGATCCCTGCCGCGATTCTATTTTTGGGTCTGACCTCGGGAATTGAGGGGCCCTCCATCTTCCCCTCCACTTCCTCCATTCCGGAACTCCATTCGGGAGGCAACTGTCAATCGATGAATGCATTCCAACTACGCTCTTGGCAATGCTTGACCGGCGGGTGCAAACAAATATGAGGCAGAGCTGGGATGAGATAGGAACACCAGTTGTAATTGCAGTGTCGTCGTCCTCAGGGTCATCCGGAGGTCTTCCCCCGCAATTCGCTCGATGCATCAGGCTGGGGCCCGAAACCAGCGGCTATTTCTTGGCATTTTGTATCGCTCCAGATTGTTTCTTTGATATCGGTATCCGGGTTTGTCTATTTCGAGGCAGCTGGAGGATGCGAGGTATGGCTTTGTTGGTGTCTTGTTCAATTCCGAGTCGGGGTCGGGAAAGTGCACTTTGGCAGTCTCGGGACTTCCCTCACTGCTTTGCCAAGATGGAACTCGACTCCAGATGAACATAGAGAAGACACGAAGGAATCAAGCAAAAATCAGGAACATCAAACTTTGAAGCATTGTAGATCCCGTCCATCATGATGCGGCAGACCACATGCAAACCCCCAACGCCCCTGAGGTTCCATCGATCGGCAGCAGCGACTTCCATGTCGGGTCGCCAGAAGACGTCCAGTGTTTCCAATTCAGCGCACTGCCCCCGAGCATCGACCGCGACGGACGCTGACTGGGGGAAAGCGGTGGAACTTGGACTGAATCAGCACCAAACAACGTCACCCCAAGAAACTTGAACTGCCCAAGCCCCTCGCTCCAACTTGGAAGAAACATCATCCGCCATCCCGTCCGAAGGCTCACCGACGACATTCATCGCCGCCTTTCAATCGCTTGGCCGCCCAATGTCGCCATCATGAGGATTCCCAGGGCGGGTTTGCGAGGATGCTGGCCATACTTGCTCCCCGTTGCACTCTTTCTTTCATCCATCCTCTGGCTGGGCCGTGGTTTGGACCTGAGCTTCTTCCACACCCATGACGATGTTTGTTCTCGAAGCCTCATATCGCCATGAACACGGCTGACTTTATCAGAACCCATCGGGCCTCCCTTTGGCCCATGTTGATCTTGGCTACGCCAGATACACGGGCAACGTCCTGCCCAACGGCGTCAAGCAGTTTCTAGGCCTCCGATATGCCGCCCCTCCCATCGGCAACCGCAGGTGGCGCGCCCCCGAGAAACCATATTACGAGCCCCGGCCTCAGCTCGCCACGAGGGTGTGTTCCTTTCAACTCCATCCACATCCGTCCCGCCTCCCCGTTCTGACTGTGATTCATAGTTTGGCTGGATCTGCTACCCGTCCAGCGCCGGCTTCCCCTTTGCTGGCCATAGTGAGGACTGCCTCTTCGCCAACGTCTGGGCTCCAGACGGCGCCAACAGCTCATCAAAGCTACCTGTCTGGGTCTTCATCCAAGGAGGCGGTACGTCCAAGCACCGCCATGCATGCCACAGTCCGTCATCAGCTCACACTCACCAGGCTATTCCTCGCTCGCCAACTGGAACTGGAACGGCTCCAACATTGTGGCGAGACAGAAGAATGTCATCTTTGTCAACTTCAACTACAGAGTTGGTCTCTTTGGCTTCCTCGCCAGCCGCAAAATCCGCCGCGATGGTCATCTCAACACTGGCCTGCTTGACCAACGCCGCGCACTTGAGTGGGTGAAGGAGCACATTGCCCAGGTACTTCATCTTTTCTTCACATCATATTCCCTTCTCGCCTGCTGACATTTCATTCAGTTCGGTGGCGACCCTGACCATGTAGTGATCCACGGCGTATCGGCCGGCGCTGGCTCTGTCGCGATGCAGCTTTTGGCTTACGGCGGCCGCACTGATGGTCTCTTCGTGGGCGCCATCGCCGATGCCACCTTCTTCCCTCCGCAACCCCGCCTCGATGATGCTGAGATTCTCTTCGAACGCGTTGTCCAGGAAGTCGGCTGCGATAACGATGACGACGACGACCAGCTCGCGTGCCTTCGTTCCCGAGACACAGAGACCCTCCAGAACGCCAACCTTGAGCTCCCCTTCCCAGGCCGGCCAGAGAGACCCATCTTCTACTGGTCGCCCTGCGTCGACGACGAATTTCTGACCGATTACCCCTACCTCATGTTTGAGAAGGGCGACTTCGCTCGCGTCCCCGTCATGTTCGGCACCAGCACCGACGAGGGCTCCGTCTTTGCCCCAGATGCCTCTTCGTCCGACGATTTTGTCGAGTTCATGAAGAACCAGTTTCATTACCTCGACAGTAATGAGACGGAAGAAATGCTCCGACACTACCCTCTCAAGGCTCCTCTCCCCCAGCATAATGCGTGGTTCCCTTCGGCGAGCCAGGCCTACGGCGAGGCCATCTTCATCTGTCCCTCCAACACAGTCATGGACGCCCTCGTCGGAACCGGCTCAGGACGGACCAGCCAACGAGCCCTCGCGCCGGCTTGGTCCTATCGATTCAATGTTATTGACAACGACGTCGCTGATGCTGGACTCGGCGTCCCCCACGTCTTTGATGCCGCTGCCATCATGGGCCCAGGCATGATTCCCACACCATCGAGCTACTTCACCTACAACGCCCCAGTAGTGCCTCTGCTGAGCGGCTATTACCACTCCTTCGTCCGCAGTCTGGACCCAAACCCTCATAGGGCCAAGGGAGCGCCCGAATGGCCAGCTTGGTCCTCAGGGGAGACGAGGCTGGTCATCGAGACCGGAGGGAAAACTCGGTTCGAGCCCATCGGTGACAACCAGAGAGACAGGTGTGAGTTCTGGGAGGGCTTGGCCGAGATAACAGAACAGGGCAGAAGTGGTTCATTAGGAGCATGGAGCAAAAAGCAAAAGTAGATGCAATGTCACTTGCCTGGATCGAACAGGCGACCTTTCGATTTTGTGATTGAAGTGGACTTCAGTCGAACGCTACTCCCACTGAGCTAAAGTGACTGCTGATTGATGGAAATTGGAAATGCGGGGCTCACTATGAGGCAGGGTGTCTCGGAGGGTCTATCACCCTGGCGGCAACTTGAACGACGATGCGTGTTGGATGTTGAGTTCCGGACCCAGTCGTTTGGAGATGTATTCAGACGCTCAGACACGCAGTTCATGCACGAGTTTAGGACCGATAATCTGTACCTGTATGTATGAAGCGCGGCACATTGGACACGGTACATGTTGTCGATGTTGGGGGATGATTGTTGTTTCCTCCCGTGTTCAAGTTGACGACAACGACATATCACCTCCCGGAATCCCCTGGATGTTGACAACAGATCCGATGTATCCTATATGTATCCCAAGTTGTTGAATTCTGAATTTTTTTTGGTGTCGTCATCATTTCTTGACGACGGACGAAGCGGCAACGGACTTGTCAACCCGCGATATCAGCGCTCACCAGCCATGAATGAACACCATTCTACGTCAAAAGCAGTACTGCCGCGTGTGTGTCAATATGTGATGGTACTTAGGGGGCGTAGAAACATGCATTCAAACAATATAGGCAACATCATCTGGGAGATAGACTACATTTCCTCGACTACGTAGAGACCGGTGACACGAACTTGCTGCTAAACATCAGCATCAGCATCAGCTTCTCGGTTGTAGCATCACAATTCATTTATTCGCACGTCTATCAAACGTTTCCCAGTTGAACCCATGTTCTCGCTTTACCATAAACCAGTAAGAATTGACGAGGCTATGTACGTGAACAAGACCAGGACAGGACATCACGAAAGGTCTCTGCAGATTCTACATCCTACAACAACAGCATACACCTCAACTTGCACACTCGAATTCCACAAACAAGGCCTACGAAGCCCCGAAACAGAATAGACCATGTTCCATCCTCTGTACAACATGTCCTGATACCGAGGACAAACACGCAAAGAACCCCTTGAGACCAACCTCGCCCGATATCCCCTCCTTGTCTCCCCCTCAGCCCGAGGTCCCTGACAATGAACACCGAGCCCTCCCGGTCCTTGTCCGATCTGACGCCCCAGCCAAGGCCTTCTCGTCCCCGCAGGATCATACATGTCAGAGCACGGCCTGGAGGAGGGAAAAAAGCAAGCTGGGCCGCTGTCTCCCAGGATGCCCCGGGCTCGCCTCGAGGCTCGACCTGGCCAGCACGGCTGCACGTTCGACAATGGCGACATGCCCCCCCAAGCCCAGCCTTTTGCCAGCCATGCCCATTCATTATCAAAGAGTCACCGCCTCGGCCTCGACCTTGGACTTGACTCGCCTCCATGTCCAGGCCGAAAACCGGCAGCGGATCTCCCGCCAGCCACGCGTCCACTCACTGCGACAAAAGATCGCAGCCTCTCGAATCCTCGTCCCTGCCTCCTCTCACCACCTTGCCACCCCAGGACAGGACCCCCGATAAGCTCCCCAGATGCTCGCTCCAGCCGTGACCCGTCCGTCCATCGTCCACCTTCCTGCCCTGTGCTGTCCTGCCCAAAAGTATTCGGAACCATGTCCGACACCGACCGAAACCCAGCTTGCCAGCCTCCAGACAACCGACCGCCTCCCGGCCCAAGGGTCCGTCCGAGGCAAGACCCAAGTCGCTTCAGAACCCTTGGCCGGCAAACCACAACCCCGGGCGGAAAAGCCGAGCGAGGGTAATGTCAATGATCCTTCGTCAAGGGCCACACGCCCACATGGCATCCTGCTCACGGGCACCCTTCCGGCCTCCCCCTCCCCCCCAGTGCTTTCTCACCCGGCGAGGCTCGACAAATAAGACCGACCAGGCCCGGTGGGATTGCCACCCGGGCAGGGCCTAAAGGACAATGGCCGACGCGGGCGTCGTGTCCCAAAAGCGCATGGCTTCACAGCAGGGGGGGAAAGGTCCCCGTTGCCCACTCGCCCCCGACCCTTCCGCTTCCCCGGCGAGCGAGCCCCTGCTAGTCCTCGCCGTCACGGGCGAACAGATGGGCGTCAGGGCGTTCAAGGGCCGACTCCCATGGCACTGGGTCCTGTCACCCAGGGCTTGTCAGGACCTTGCCCAGGCGCCGTGCGAACCCATGAGTCTCGGCATGTCAATGGCCCCCGCCAGGCCGTGCGCACAATCTGCTGGCCGTCGCCCATGTCCCAGTCTCAGCACCGGGGGGAGAGGGGAAGGTTCTGCCTCGTCTTGCACGCCAGTCGCCACCATCAATAGCGTTATTGACAGCGCGCGCTCGTGTCCCCACCTCGGGTTGAGAGGCTCGAGCGGGCTGGATGGTGCAAAAGAGCAAAGGGGCAAACAAGGGTTGGGTTCGAGAGACTGAGAATGAATGAGTCGTGGTGCTAGGGCCGCCTGTCAAAATGAGCTGCGCGAACAGACTGGTGTGCGCTGATCCAGGCCAACGAGACTACTGCTGCCGGACATTGGACGAGATTTCTTGAGATGAACATTACCATTCAGCTCGGAGGTCCGCCCTCGGGGGAACGATGACGACGGCACGAAGATACGTCGCAGGACAGGCAAGCGGGCAGTCTCGGGCGCGCCTTGCGGAGGTAGGTAACTCTTTCGGGGATCTGTCTCACTCCACCACCGGCGTCGTCGTCGTCCTCGGGGGACGACGTTGCGCCGGGGATTGCCTGCTCGGAAGCAGTGGCATCGCTTCTTGGCTTCGGCCTAGGTCGATTCGCCCGCCGGGGATCATCGCACCCGGCGACGGACGCGGCGCCAGCGGGTTTGGCTAATAACACGAAGCGTAATGATTGCCACCAGCCAGCCCAAGCAAACACGGTAGATCGCCCGGAGTTCCTCTGTAGGTGGGCCATACGAGAGACTCAATCTCAGCCCCGGGGGAGGCCAAGTCGAAGCTAACCCTCAAAGTATCGACTTGTTTGCTCCAAGCTGGGGGGCATGTCGAGCCCAGCCCGACTGGGAAGACAACAATACAAACTTTTGGGTGTTGTTGGGAGGAAAAAGTCTGATTTTCTTGTTGGTGATGCGAAACAACCCGGCGGCCTTTTAACACGGAGCCGGAGCCGGAGTTTGTCCCTAGTTCGAGGGCTAGGAGGCGGCTGTGCCTGACGCCAGTGACGGGCCGTCTTGCAACACACTTTTGATGTGCGGGCGACGGACAGTTCCTTAATGCGGGTGAGGAGGGAGAAAAAGAAGGTTTCAGATGGTCGGTCCCAAGAAGGGCAGACAGAATGCGCACAATGATGGCATTCTGCAGAACCACGCTTTCCGCTTTGGGGGCCTCCAGTCTATGGTGACGATCCTCATTACCGCACGACGCCGCGGACCGGCCGACTGTCGGTGTCTCCGTTCGGGCAGCGATGACACTCTGCTATTCACTGCCGGGGCCCTGCACAGTCGATCAGGCCGACACCAGCACGACTCGCAAAATAGTAGCAAGCAATGCAGACTTGTGGATGCTGGGGCTGGAGCTGGAGGTATTGGAGCAGTGCAGGTAGCGCTGCAGAGGAGGCTGAGACATTGTGTGGGTTGCCCCCCACGGCACGTGCTGGAACGCGCATGTCTGGAGAAAGAGGTCGTCGAGCTGGTTGGCGGTATGCGGGATGATCCGTCATTCCTTCGGTGTCGAAAACGTCGGACCTGGCCGCTGACTTGATACTGCCGACCCAGAGGACAGGCTTGATCTCACCCCGTGGACCACCTGTCAAGCGACATCTGCCGATGGTTATCTGTAAGCTGGGAAAAGCAACGTGGTGGCTCGGTATCTTCCCGCCCATTCTTACCTCACCCTGCCGCGCCCGGGGCCAGATAAGGTGACTGAGAGATCGATAGGCGACCGTCAGCGTCGAGTATCATGACCCGTGGGGACAACCTCACCAAGCTGGCCTCTTCCCCCCCACGTCGAGCATTCATACAGGGAGAATGCCGCAAATACGACTTTGCCTGCTGTCTGAGCACAAGCATTCGCCTAGGATGAAGAGACACGGACGGATGGCCTCGACCGAGCAAGGTGATCTGACTTTGACTTGTTCGACCCGCCGTGAAGCTGGGCGCGTGCGATGACCCTGAGGGCCAGGCTACCTCTCCACCTTGATGTCGGGCCGTCCCTCTGGATCGCTCGAGTCCCCAGTCTGTACGAGTAAAACGTCCCTTGAGGTCGGCCGAGCCCCCCCAAACCCCATGCGCCGCTGGGTGGGCGGGCTTCCATCTCGCAATGACGGGTAGTGGACCGTTTGGGAAGGCAGTCAAGACAGGGCTCGCGCTGTTGGACGATACCGTTGACGATGGGGGCCAATTTCCGGTCCCGTCCCCACGCCGCTGGCCTTCTAGAAACTCAGCGCTGCCGGTAGTTCAGGTGAAGGCACACCCACGGGAGATGAGGTTGCTTGATTGCGTGACCGACCGCCCGCCCGGCTCCGTCCAAAGACGTGATCCGAAATGTAATCGCCTGGTTGGATGGTCAAGTCGAGACAAGCTCGCCGCGTCGTACCGAAACCGCTGAAACCTGCGTGCTGTGCCCAGAAGTCCCAGACCGAAAGTCCCTCCCACGAGCGTGTTGCGCCCTGCCTCCTCGACTAGCCAGCTGCCATCTCATGAATGGGCGCCCCGCTCGTCATTCGCGAGGAGAAGAGCACGAAACACACCCACACACGTGCCTGTGGACTTGGTGAAGACGGGGGCTCGGATGGCGGCGACATGCCCACCCACGTGCCTGTGTCGCTCAGATCCTCACCGTCGCAACTTTTGACTTCTGCGGCCCATCATCATGCTTCAAGCCCACGTGCTCAGCGGCAGAAGCCCAAGTACGAGTATCAACAGACGAAAAACCCTCGGACACCCCGCCAGATCAAATGGTTGCCGAACACGGCCGGAGCCTATTCCGGTGACAGCCTTGCCTATGTGTCATCATATCCTGATGCTTGGCCGTTATCATGAGGGTTTGGTGTCCGCCGCCGCAACTCCCCTCCGATCTTTTCGCCCCCCCCCCCCCTCCCCGAAGGGAACCCCATCTGTCCGCTTCATATCAACGCCGCTCCGTCGGACCCCCAGGAAGAACAGCAGCCGTGCGTGGGAGGGCCATGATAAGAGACAGCGACCCCTCCTCGAAGGGGGAAGCCACTCGGGTCCCCCCAAAGGTAAGTAAGCCAGCAGAAGTGTGGGATGGTCGGGCTTGGCCCTTTCCCCCCTCTGTCTCTTCAGAGGACATGTCCTGTCGCAGCTGTGGGTTCCTGAAACCTTCTCGAACACCAGTGGTGGATGGGCGGGCCACTCGTCAGGTCGCGGGTGTGCCTATTGGCCGTCAGTGCACCCCCGGTCTCTGTACCTGCGTGAGCCCCGCCAGAACCGGTGTGCCGGGGAGCACCCTGAAGGTTGCCGGCGAACTGGTCGAGCATCCCGGTCGTCAACTTGGAGGGCAAGGGGGCCACCCTGGCAGGCAGGGGAGGAAGTCGACAAGCTTGAGTGGGAATCTCTTGCGCTGTACTTGCGGCGGGCATGGGAATTGGTGTGAATGTGGCGGGATCGAGATACAGTTCTGATGTAGCTGTCTGAGGAACTGATACTGAGGATGTCCGTGCCTAGGTACTGTAGAACTGTAGAACCAGCACACCGCGGTATACTTGATACAAGAGACGAAGTCATCTTGGCCATGGCTTGCTTGGGCTGGTCAAGTCAGGCTCGTATGCTAGCGGTCTGGACGGCGGGCCGTCGACGAGAAAGAACGCTGATCCGGTGGGATGGTGGCAATCTTTCAGCAATGATTGCCCGCCAGTGCTCTATTGACTCGAAAGGCCGCCACGGAGGATTTTCTGGGTGCCAAGCGAGCCAACGAGCTTTCCGCAGAGCCTGTCCTGTCTAGACCAAAGGCTGGGACCCTTGATGATGGCCTGGTTTTCTCTACCCCGCCTGTTCCAGCCTCTCGCAGCGTGGCAAAATCGTCCTCTTGGGCCGGTGATGGTTGCAATCCTCGATCAGGCTAAAGTGAATTCGTCCAGGGCCGCACCAACTGGCACGTTGCAGCGGTATCTCTCGCCTTCTTCAAAGTCTACGAGATGGTCAGGCCAGAGAAGATCGTCCAAGAAAGCACGCTACTGTACCGGCAGGACCCTTGAACAGGCCGAGAGAGGCGACAGGGGCCCTCGCATGAAATTGCTAGCAGGGGAAGGGCCGGGGGGAGGAGAGGTTGACACCACCCCCGGGCAGAATCTGGGGCATCCATGGTGCTCGGTGCAGAGTCCTTTTTGGGCCCTTGTCGCCGTTGACAGTCTGGCGAGCGGAACACGCTAGGCCGCGGCAGACTTTCCGGGCCGCCCATTCGGTCTCAGGGCATGCCCTGTTATGGGATGGGGGAGGTGGACTGGCCTGGCACCGATCTCTATCAAGTCCGAGGCACACACTCGAGCTGCTGGTGGGCCGTGTGCCACGTCGAAGGTTGGTTGCAAGCACCGGCGATATTGCGACATTCATCCATGCTATGATGATCGTGGAAACGCCTTCGAGAGAAGCGCAGGAGAGTTGATACCCGGTTGGGATCTACCCCCGGTTGGTGTGTAGCATGGCGTTTTGAGAACGCCCGAAGCGGAGGAGCTCGCGGACGGCCGTCTCTGCGGCCAGGCCACCAGATTCTGTGAGTCCACCCCGCATCTCCACCGATGTGGTTTGACGTGGGCAGTCGAACGACATCATGTTGAATGGGAGGAGTGCCTGTGAAGAAGTCACGGCGATCTAAGTCATAGACCGGCTCGTGTTTCGGTAGCCCAGGAACCACCAGCGAGGGAGGCACTGTTGCCCGGTCGTGAGTTCGCATGGTCCTCGCGTGCTCCATTTTGCAGATTTGGCCTGTTTTTGAGACTGTATTTTCCACATTGTTGTCTCATACGTGGATGATCCTCGAACGAGGGCCCGGATGACGTGTTTGCCACAGCACTATTAGGTCGGAACATGTCGAGCTCCAAGGACAAGATACTGTCTTTTGTGTGGTGCCATGGGCTCATCTGGAGTACCCGTACCCTCAGTGTGCCCACATGATGGAGATGGGCGCAGCTCGTCGTTGATTAACGGCCCTGCTGTTCCTGCAGCGAGCGCAGCAGTGACCATGCAAGGTACCAGAAGCAGCAGGCTGGATTAGGCATGTGGTGTGCATGGTGGGTGCAAAGCGAGCGAGTGGCAGGTTGTACCGGTCGGCTTGAGGTACTTTTGTTCCCAGAGTTTGCCATGCGGTCAGCGATGGGCGAAGCGAACAGCGGCACTGACTTTTCCTGGGCAAGCTCCGAGGGAAGCGGTGGATCAGCGCCCGTATCAGTGATTGAAGCTGCCTGTTCCGGGGGACGCGGCCTCCTGTGGTAGTCTGGTCTAGCCTGCCCCATACGCGGGCGATGTGTGATATGTGCAAGGTGCGTGCTCCTTCGCAGCTATAGCATGTGGTCCGGGGGGTGGGTGCTCGAAGAGGGCAGGTGAGGTGAGGGATTATGCCGTGCCGTGCCCCATGCTATGCTATGCCATGTCATGCAATGCATGGGATTGCGTGTTTCAAGACGTCGACGGCGTGGGCGGGGGGACACACCGGCCACGCCACCAAGGCACTTTGTGCGCAGGAACTCGGGCCAGTTCTCCACAGCACCGTCAATCCGTGATGTTGGTGTTGGTGCTCGAGTGCTGACAGCGCGCACAAGAAAAAAGCCGAAGGACAGCAAGCGAGTGCAGCCGAGGCCAGCCCCCTCCCCCCGAAGGTCCGGCCGTGTCTCGCCGCGGTCGGTGCATCGCATCGCATAGCCCCGCAGGTGCTGGGATCCAGGGCCCGGCCGTACTCTTGTGCAGGCTTCTCAGGCTGTGGATGCGAGGTCCGGCCCTGGCAGGTTGGCCCGTTCAGGTGCTATTCCGCCTGTGCTTCAGGGTTGGTACCGCTGGGACTGGATCCTCGTGCCACGCACATGCACAAGCACGAGCGCACACTTGCTTGTCCAGGACCGCCTTGCATAATTAGTGAAACGAAAGATGCAACCATGTGCAGATGCACAGGCGGGCTGGATTGTGCAAACCAAGACGGAGAGAGACGTGGAGACCGCCAACCGCGGAACAGCGATGCCGCATCCGAGCGATGGGGAACGACTGGACGTTGTCGCTTCTCGGCGGTCGGTCGTGATGACAGCTCGGCTGGCCGTCCTGAGTTCTGTCTGGTGGCAAAAAGTTCAGGCCGGCCTTCAGCATGTGGTAGACGCTACGCCAGCTCAATATGGCTGAGCGTGTGCGTGTGGGTGGGTGCGGACGACATGTGCCTGTTTCAAGTTTCTTTCTGCGGCACCTGGGAAAGATGCCAGCCGGTTTGCGATGGATGAGGGCCATGTGGTCGGACCGCATGGTGGTTATCTTTGCGGCATCGAGCCACACTTTGTCTATTTGCCGTGTCGAAGGCATCGGTATCGGTGCCTGTTTGCCAACTTGGACATGTCTGTCGGGATATCCTGGGAAGATGGTTGTAATGTTCCTGGAACTCGAGAGCCTCGTCATGTTGGGACCACGGGCATGGCCGAGTAAAACCATCGGCCGTAGATAGACAGGTAGCGGGGTATCGGGTTCAAGATCATGATGGTTGGGATGTCGGCAACTTGAAATTCCTTAAGCTGAGTTTGGCTGCCCGGTCCGGTCCTTCCTTCCGGCTAAGCCATTGCAGTCCAGGAACCACCATGCAGGTACGACGCATGTGGCGGTCTTGTGTTCCTTCCTCGGTTGGAGATGAATCCATCCGAAAACGCAGGTACGGTGTTGTACAGGTACGTCGATGTCTGCGGCCGGATGTCCGGTTGACAGGTACCGTGTCATGGTTGTCGGTCGCTCCTTCCCGTTTTCCAGGCAGCCTTTCACCAGTTCCCCCACCACGGATTACCTTAGTCGACATGACATCAGACATGTTGAGACGACTAGTAGGCAGGTACGGACCAAACACACGGAACCAAACAGATTGCAATCCCTGGCCAATTCAAACTCCAACTGCAAGGTTTGTACCACGACGGCCTCAACCTTACCTGACACCACCTGAACTTCAGCCTGAACTAACAAGCGAGTTGAACTCCCGACCTTCGGATGATACTAGCATCGACAGCCAATTCTCCCATCTCCAGTCTTCGATGTGCCAGGCAAGCGAGATCTTCAGAAAAGGCCCGACGATTCTGACCCACCGCGGTGAATATCACCTCACCCTCCAACATCCGGGGACGGGACGCCACATGCCGCTGCCTCGCCCACGGCTTGTCACATCACATGGCCTTGACGCCATCACACGAGCCATTCGGAGCAGAATGGCCAGGATGTTTGCTGCCGCTGCGCCATACGCGCTGGCTTCAACTCGGGCGGTTGTCGGACGCATCCATCACCATCATCAGCAGCCTGCTTCAACAACATCTCTGAGGATGAACTCTGTGAACGTCAGCCCCTCGTGACTGGCTCCCTCTGGCGAAGGGTCTGGTTTGATTGGGGAAGTTGAGGTAGAAAGGCCCGCAGGCGCGGCGCGACGGCCTCGTCCCGGTTCCTGAATGGCCAAAGGACGCATCACTTGTCAGCCCGCCTTCGACCACTCGCGCGCGAAACGCGACAACAGCAACAACCCTTTCGCGTTGGATGCCGCCGATTGAAGCACCCGTCCATCCATCCCATTCCTTTCGCTTGTCCAACCACAATTCGTCGATGGCGGGCCGGACCTCCAAAGACAAACGCAAGGCGCGAGATGCGCGATGGAATTCTCTCTTCGTCACCCTTCGGCCATCACCCGTCCCCGCGCCACCCGTCCGTCAGCCATCTGGAACATGATCGTGCTGATCACCACATGCCAGTTTCCTCACAGTTCACACCCCCGCTCTGGACCTCCGCCGACGCGTACAGCAGAACGAAACGACTCGGTGGATTTGGGAGGCCCCCAGGCCCCTCGGGCGTTCCCCGCCTACCATCAACGTCAAACGTCCTTGGCCGGCGGGCATGATGATCACGCACCCAGAGCTGAAGTCCTGGACTGATGGCCCGTCGTCATCCTGCACAGGGCCTGTGGGGTGCTATTGGAAGACGGCGTTACCGCGATGCGCGCGCGCGCGGACCCAGCACAACACACAGGATTTAATGCGAGTGGCTCTCGACGCATCGGCACGTTTGTGCTCAGATGTGACGACTGGGCGGCAGGCAGGGCACGACCCCGCCACCGGCGCATACTAGTGCCTGTGTTCATTCTTTTGTGCCTTGCATTAGCCCTTGGCGATACGACATGGCCCCTGGTGTCACGTCGCGGTTGGATGGCACAGGCGACGCGCACAAGACCCCAGCGAGCCAACGCCAATAGCGGACGCCATTTGTGCAAGTTGTGTGGCCCGGCGCTATTCCACTCGGCACACACCATCAGCACCGCGACCATCCTATCAGCGTGCACGACACCTCGGGTTTGTGCAGCGTCGCGGACAGATCGCCTGAACCCGTGTCTCTCTCTGTGGTTGTCCTCATCGTCGGCTCAGTTCCCTCGTCGAATCGAGTGACGACTCACTGCTCGCTAGACGTCTGATCCCCCAAGTACCGCCCCGTTTGGGGTACCTGACCACACATTGTGTTACCTCTCAGGTCGTCCGTCTCTCTGCCCACTCTCCAGCTGGACAGAGAGCAACATGACCTGACATCGCCTCCGTCCCCATCCATACAAACCCACAAAGTAAATACAATGCTAACTCACCGTCCTCGTTGCTGTTGCACTCGTTGGGCGGCCGATCCATCAAGAAGCCTATGGCCCGGCCAATAGGATGAACAGGCTTCAAGCTTTCCCAAATGACAGAAGGCCGACTCTCCCGTGGGAGCGGGTGTTGGACCGGAACAGAAGGGCGAAGAAGCCGGACCGACACTGAAGGAACTGTCCTGGCCGCCCGCCGTTGGAACGGCCCCCAACCTTCTCGGAGTACCTGCAGGCCTGGCCCAGTGCCATATGGTACCGTTGCAACCGATTTGCCGTTGGGACTGTCGCTTCCCACCCAGCATCCAACATCCACCGCCACCACCGTCGCTGGATTTCTTCTTCGTCCTGCGTCGACCCGAGATGCAGTCAGTCTACTGACGGCACACGCAGCCTGCCGGCCTCACCGCACAATCAGCCACGAAGCGGGTGGTCATCATGTCCGTTCTGTCAAGTAAAGAAAATACAATGAAAACTCGCAGGCTGTGGCAGATAAGCAGCTCTGGATATGCGTCGAGTCTCCACTAGACGACGGGGACCGCCGCTGGGACAGATGGAGGTATCCAGCTCCTCGAGGTACTTCCTCACCTTGGGAGCCCTCTCTATTCACTGGTCTGTCGTCGCCCGTCTTTCTGGTCGGCTCCCCGAATTAGAACAGGCTAGTGGCGCTGCGCCATCCTCTCTCTCTCGCTGTCTTCCCCCCCCGTGTCCACCCAACCTCCGGGGCCGGCCTCGCATTTGGGGGGGGGGGGGGGGGGCGGCGATGGAGGACTCCCGCCTCCCCACCCACACCACCACGCGCGGCCAGGTCTGTCTCCCTTTCGCACCCGTCACTGACAGACACCCGCACAGGCTAGGGTCGTCCAACCAGACGCCAAGCAGACAGGCAAGCCCGTCTCGCCATCTGATGTTTCCACATGCCCCAGACGAGCAGGCCCGCGACAGGGGTAGACCTTCCAAGGCGCCGTCTCGCCCGGCCGCCCACCCGCCCTCTCGTTCCTTGGGTCGCCATCCCTGCTCGGACCCATGCTCAAGAGAAGTCTTCCCTGACCCTGGTCGGCTCGCGAGTGAGACATGGGCAGCGTGGAGTGGAGGGTAGGGTCGGGGACCCGTACGGGTACCATTGTCCCCTCCATCCTGCGCTGCCTATCGACTGGTTTTATCTCTGGGTGACCTAGCCGTTGATCTGTGGGATGGGCGCCGATATACATATCCCCCCCGTCACCTCCCACGCTCTCCTTCGCCTCTGGCATTTCCACGATCGGCAGTCAGTGTCGACTTTTGCGGTGCTTGTGCGATCCCTTTTCTTCTTCAATGACCTCTCGGTTCCTCCTTCTTTTGTGACTCGATCATCCACCTGGGTTCTCTTCGCCAACCACGAACAGTCCCGTCCTTCCTTTATAGTATCATCAACTCTACCCTCGATAATCACCAAAGCCTACCCATCCGTCCCTCAACCCGACAGAGAGACAGGCCCAGAGAAGACGAGTTATATGTACAACCACAACAACCGAGTCCACCACTAGACAGTTTCCTTGTTACGCAACAAGAGACAGTCGTCCAGTCTTTCCACCCAGGAACCGAAACCACCATCTTTAGGCCCTACGCCAGACCAGACCACAACCAACCCCCAGCTCGCCAACCATCTCAGAGCAGCGTGTATAGTAGCGACATATTTGTCGTCTTCACCTAATTGTATACGACCCCCCACGATCATCACGAGAGAGACCGACCACGATTCACACCCACTACAGAATATAACCTGGTGAGTCTGGCCTTTCTCGTCCACCAAGACAGATTAGATGCTAACTTGAGCAGACCAACACAGAAAACCAACACCATGGACTCCACAACCATGATGAACGCACACATGGGACACGCTCCCTTCTACTTCTACACACCAGACTCGAGGCCCGACAGCAGGCATCACGGCCACTTCCAGCAGCTCCACCCCCAGCAGGTCATGTGCCAGATGCCCATGTACCCCATGGTGCCGACGCTGCCCTCGACGCCCATCTACTCGCGCCCCAACTCGTCGTGCTCCCAGCAAGCTCCGGGGGCCCCGCCCACGCTCTACAGCAACGGCCCCGGTGTCATGACGCCCGTCGCCTCGCCCCAACCCGCTGCCAGCTACAAGCCTACGATCCTACTGGAGACGGATGGCCTCAACGACTCGATGTACTTCCCTTCGACGCCGCCTCTGTCGAGCGCCGGAAGCTCCATCAGCAGCCCCAACAGCTGTGACATGCTCCAGACGCCCATGAACCCCATGTTCTCCGGCCTCGACGGCATTGACGGTATCGAGGATGTCAAGGAGACCCTCCAGCCTGTCGAGATTGCAGCCCTCGACTGGTCCACCTGCGGCTCCCCACCGATGACACCTGGTAAGCACTGCTCTTTCTTGTTTCGCCTTCTTCTTTTTTCTTCATCTTTTGCGCTCTTCACCACATTTGCGTGTGGCATTGCGTGCTTGAGGGTGGATATTCGAAAAGCCTATGGTTCCTTCGGTGGGCGGATCGATCGGGGTCTTGCCATTTCGGGCTGTGGTCTTTCGGTCTCGCTCCTGCCCCTGTGGCGCGCGGGGCCGCCCACACGATGCCCAGATAAGAGCACCGGGCTTGGACTTGCCTTGTAGTGTTCGTTCCTGGAGAAATAGCAAGCTAACTCAATTCGGCAGTGTACCTCCAACAGGCACAATCTCACTTGGGCAAGGGCGTCTCGCTCCAGACCCTGACCGCGACCTCCTCCAACCTGAATCTCGTCACCTCCATCAAGTCTGAGAGCCCTAGCGATCTCCTGTCCTCGACAACGTCGTGCCCTTCCCTGTCGCCGTCGCCCGTTCCCTACGCTAGGTCTGTGGCATCGGAGCAGGACCTTGACTTCTGTGATCCCCGCAACCTGCTTGTCGGCACCTCGGGTCCTAGCACTTCCATCGCCCCGGAACTTTCGTCATTCCCTTGCCTCGGCGAGGACGATCTCAGGGGTAAGTTTTGTTCGACTCGCTACCTTCACTTTCCCATCTTCCCCCCAGCGCCCAGCTTCTGCACATCAATCCGCCGGCGCCCCACAACCTGTTTTTCCGCCTCTGCCAGCCACCCTCAATAATTTTCACTCTTCCTCATTCCATCCAACCCTCACTCACGTTCATCATCTAACGCTCAACAGACGACGACTTTGTCAACGAACTGGTCAACTTTGGCAGCCTTGACGACTCTCGTCGCCCCCGCGCTTGCACCGGCTCCAGTGTTGTCTCCCTTGGCCTTGGTGAGGAGGACTTCAGCTTCGACGACGCCGAGTCTTTCGTCACTGGTGTTACCAGCCCCGTCGCCTCGCTTTCCGACTGCGACGATCACCAGGTCAAGCGCAGGAAGATCTCCACCGACTGCTGCAGCCCCATGCCCGTAATGGACGTCGCCGCCGACTCTGCCAACACGGCCAGCGTGCCTGAGCAATCATCAAATCAGCAGCAGGAGGAGCGTGGTGCCAGCACCTCCGAGGCCAACAACTCATCCGGCTCTGATGCCGCCACCCCCGGCGCATCGCTTCCTTCCGCCCCCAACCGCCGTGGACGCAAGCAGTCCCTCACCGAGGACCCTTCCAAGACCTTTGTTTGCGAGCTCTGCAACCGCAGGTTCCGTCGCCAGGAGCACCTCAAGCGTCACTACCGGTCTCTGCACACGCACGATAAGCCCTTTGAGTGCCATGAGTGCGGCAAGAAGTTCTCCAGGAGCGACAACCTCGCCCAGCACGCACGGACCCACGGTGCCGGTGCCCTCGTCCTGGACCTCATCGACGAGCACTCCATGCACTCCTACGACGGCATGATTGGTGGTGCCCACGCCACGGTAGGCGATGACTACAAGCACTTTGGCAACGTCCTCTTCACCATCGCCTCCGAGGTCCCCGGCAGCTCCAGCGAGTCCGACTGTGGTAGCGATGCCGACGACAGCAAGAAGAAGCGGAAGCGCGCCGACTGAACCCACAAAAAGTTCAGTCACGCGATTCCAGCCGAGCACGGCCATCGGGGCTTGCTCGGTTCATGCCCATCATGAGTTTACGACCATACCTTCTTCTTGTTAGACATTGCCCACGGACCGGGTTACCACGGATGCATCGGATTGCACCTCTCTCTCTCACGACTGGCTGTCATGATCTCCAGCCGAGTCGCCGGAGCGGCTCACAGGGGAGAACATGGCCTCACCCAGCCAGCCGGCCACACGAGCTCAGGCGGTGAGTCACCTCTCGTGGCACGCTGCAGCAGCTCACTGTATCAACACACTTTCCGACTGGACTACCATTCCACGACAGGGCAAACGGCTTTGGTGTGGTTTCAGGAATGGCCTGCGGATCCTTGCGGGCAAACGCCACATCAGACTGGATTTCGGGACAACGGCGCGTACGGTGCACTTTCTAAAGAGGCACAACATGCCCTGTTTGCTTTTGACATTTTTCGACTCGTCGGCGCGCGCATTTATGAAACACGTTCTTTTTCTTTTATTGGAACCTCATCGAGGCGCCACCATCGGCAGCGTATGCTTCTTACTCTCGTTGTAATCTCCAGCGCGCGGAGGCCGGCCACCCGTGTACGCTACAAGGAGGAGAAAAACCCCTCGGCTGTCCCTTCCGGGGACAGTCTTCGTTGCGTTCACCTTGCCCAGCCTCTCCGTTACGGGAGGGCCAGGCTGTCTTGTTTTTCTTTTTCTTTCCATGACCATCTTGGGTCAGGGCTCGGCCCCATGGGGGGGCGAAGGCACAAAAAATCAGGCGGGGAGACGTCTCCGAGGTGCCGGCCACCGACAGAGACGTCTATGGAGGGAAGGTGACAGGCGAGGAAGAAGCCACCCATGGGAGCATAACAGAAACGGGAAGAACAAAAAAAAAGGAATTCGATACCAGACAGACACACTTGAAAAGAATGGTTTCCGCTGCCAAACACAAACGAGTCGAGCCCCAAAGGAGTGACCCCATGCGAGAGGACCGGACCACGGACATGTCTGACCTGCATGCCATGTGAGTTGGTCTCGGATGCTACCCTGTGCCCCTCTTGATCGTTGCTTTTGGTATTGGCCCGCCGCACACGTCACTTGCAACAAGACCACCATCATGATGCATGCCGGCGGGGAACGGCGCCCGCTCCGGAGTCCGGGAGAAAAAAGCAAGCACCGCGAAAAAATGATTACATTGCATCGTCTGGCCGAGACCCGTGCGCAGGGATTCAAACACATGAGCAAGACAAGGCACATGTCTCTCTCTCGGTAAGCACCAGCGAGACTCAACGTCAGTAGAGACAGCATGTCAGAAAGGCGTACCATCTCACCGAGACGGGGCACTCTCGAGACCTCCATCGAGTTTTTGCAGGAGCCAGGGGCTCCAGGGAGACACCCTTCTCGAAACCGCGCCGGGCGAGGTGCGGGAGGCCGGCCGCGGCGATCTGTTTGCTTCTGCCAAGTGGCCCCTCTCTGTCTGTCATGTCATATCATGCGCGAGGGTGTCGGACTACTACGTAAGAGGAGGGCGGTCGATATCTGGGACGTCCGAGATGTCGGTGGTGCTCTTGAATCAGCACTCCGACAAGAGGCGTTGGCTGATACGAGAAGGACATTGAATCTCGCTGGGGGACCGATGGACCACCGGCACGCCACTTGTCTTGACTCTCCGGGTTGGCCGCAGCAGTCAGAGATGTGTCTGGCCGGAGGAGGGGTAACGGAGGACAGGCCGGCGAGGCAAGGTGAGGCGTAGGGATGCCCCCCGTCTGACAGGTGTAAGAAATGTCCAAGCGACTGATTCTGACCCTCTGTGGCGTGTGGACCTGGCTCGCCTGGACACTCTGGCCGGTGTCGTCGTCGACCGGGACCGGGACCGGGCTTTGACGGGTGAAGGGTCGATCTGGAGGACCCAGCCCCGTGAGCGAGCGTGCGGAAGGGGGGCGACGGCGGCGTGGGAGGCATGCTGGCGGCGCGGTTACCCCTGGTGCGACGGGCGTAGCTCATCTCTTCCCCGGGACTCACAAAGGACCAACCAAGGCAGCTAGCAGGAGCGCGCAGGATTCGTGGCTTCAGGCTAGGCATTTGGTCGTTGCATGTTTGGAGATGAACATGGGAAGCCGGGCCTGGGACGACGACCAGGAGTCTGGGGGAGGCTGAGGCCTGAAGGCGTGAGCGCGATTCGCCCCTCGAAAGCGCGGCGACGCTATTGACAGGCCAGGCGGGCATGGATGGGCTCGAGGACGGAGGAAGGGGTGTCCCTGCACCAGCGCTGGCGGCCGCATTGACGGCTGGATCTTCGGTCCTGAGTCCTGTCCTGACATGGTGAGCAGGGCCCGTTCGCGTCGGGTCTCGTGGCGTCGCAGCTCTTGGGGGCGAGGGGCAGTGGAGGGGGCTTGGTTGGGTGGTGACAGCAGGCTCTTGGGGGGTCTGAGAGCCTTTGACAGTCGCTGGAAGCGTGGCGTGGCGCGCATCGTAATGACTCGGAGATGGGCTGGCGGCGGTGCTCTGAGCGTTGGTCCTGTCTCGGCAGATTGAGTGCGGTGTCTGCCGGCTTGACTCTGTGGTGGTGAGTGGCCCAGTGTACCTGCTAGGCAGTTGGGCAGCAGCCAGCGTTGGGGGAGAGGCCTGCACTAGCGAGCGGCTTCTACAAGGGAAGATGCCGTGGCATGTCCTCCCACCGAGAGCGAGCTGTCGTCAAGCCGTAGCGTGAGGCGAGGCGCGGACAATTCCGTCACGTCAGTGAAGCGAGCGAGCCTTCAGGTCGAGCGCGCGTGGGTGCGATTGCAACAGGGCCCATTCCAGAATCGATGGCAGGTCATAGCGATGTACCTCGAGCAGCGAGGTACTTGTTGGACCCTGTGAGGACTGATAGCGATGGGGCGTGAGCCGTGTGTCGGCGGTGGCCTCTCGAGATGGAAAAAGAGAGGCCTACAGCTCCACTACCAAGACAGACGTCCGTGTTGTCTTGTCTTTCAGGGTGAGCGGGAAGGAACCATGCAGGATGGAGGGCATCCACGTGGATCTTGGGCGGAAGGCACGACCGCCGTACCATGTCGCGACACCACACCACGACTGGACCGCCCAAAATTCGGCGGCCCCACTGAAGACGACAAAGTGGAAAGAGTCATCTCCTCACATCCAACGAGCTGAGATGCCCTGAGCCTTGCCACGCCTCGACTCTTGCCGCCACGGCCAACCAACGCACTCCGTATCGTCGCCGTTGTCCCCCTTGCCCGCCCGGCCCCGTTCACTATCGGCCGGGATCGTCATCCAGATGCCCGGTCCAGTTGGCCTTCGACGACCACGACCAACGAGATACGCAAATCCATACACCCCCGCCATGACGTCGGACGGGCTGAAGGTCATTGCGCTCATCTCCGGCGGCAAGGACAGCTTCTTCTCAGCTCTCCACTGCTCGCTCCATGGCCACAGCCTCGTGGCGCTGGCAAACCTGTTCCCGGTCGCGGACACCGCCGCCGGCGGAGATGAGCCGCCCACCTCCGAGACTCAGGTCATCCAACCCTCCGAGGCCGAGACCGCTGCCGGAGTGAGCTCCGGGGCCGACGGCGCCGAGGACGATGCCGACCTCAACAGCTTCATGTACCAGACCGTCGGCCACCAGCTGATTCCGCTGTATGCCGCCGCCACCGGCCTGCCACTATACCGCCAGCCCATCAGGGGCGGCGCCCAGGACGAGGGACGTGACTATGATGGCCATGGCACGGCCGCCGCTGACGCCGATGTTGACGAGACGGAGAGCATGGTGCCGCTCCTGCGGGCCGTGATGAGGGACCATCCCGAGGCCAACGCCCTATGCGCCGGCGCCATTCTGTCGACCTACCAACGGACCCGTGTCGAGTCTGTTGCCCTGCGTCTCGGCCTGGCGCCGCTCGCCTACCTCTGGAAGTTCCCCGTTCTCCCGCCTCTTGGACCTGGCCTGCCGCGCGAGGATGCTCAGTTGCTCTTGGACATGGCTGCCGCTGGACTGGACGCCCGCATCATCAAGGTTGCCAGCGCTGGGCTCGACGAGGATTTCCTCTGGGAACGGGTCAGCAGCATGAGGGGTGTTGCGAGGATCAAAAAGGGGCTACGCCGCTTTGGCACCGCCGAGGGCTCGGTGCTGGGCGAGGGCGGCGAATTTGAGACGATTGTCGTTGATGGGCCAGCCTCGCTGTTCAAACGCAGGATCGTCGTGCCAGATGGCGAAACGCGTGTTGTCAAGGAAGGCGGCGGCACCTCATGGCTGAGCATTCGCAAGGCTACCCTGGAGGACAAGAGCGAGGAGAAGGCCGAAAAGGCGTCTATTCGGGTGCCAGAGCTACTTGATCAGAGGTTCCAAGCGGTTGTCGATGCCATGGCCGACGCGTCAGGGCATGAGAATGTCTTACAAAGCCAGGGCGAGACCGAGGTCACCAGAACAAGTCTCCAGATGCCAGAGGCAGTCTCGAAGCAGGACCTGCATTGGACGGTGTTTTCACAGCACACCTCGACGGTCTTACTCGAAGAGGAGACTAGTCTCGTGGTCGATAAGATTCGGAGACGTCTGGATGACCACCCGACCCCCCTGCCTACGACGGCCATCACGAACACCATCATCATTCTGCGGCGCATGGCAGACTTCCCAGTTATCAACGCCATCTACGCACAGCTGTTCAGGCACCCCAACCCCCCCTCGAGGGTCACCATCTCCTGTGGAGATCTGTTGCCCGAAGGCAGCAACATCGCGATTCATGTGACGGTGCGCGGCGACCTTGAGCCGCGTGACCGAAAGGGGCTGCATGTACAGTCTCGGTCGTACTGGGCGCCGGCCAACATCGGGCCATACAGCCAAGCCATCGACGTTCCGCTCTTCGGGGCACAGGTACCAGGGCAAGATGATGACGGAACCCTTTCATCTGCTGGGGCCAGGGTGTTGGCTATCGCAGGGCAGATTCCCCTTTGGCCGGCAACCATGGTCATTCCCCCAGAAGCCGATATCACACTCCAGATCGTCCTCTCACTGCAGCACCTGTGGCGGATCGGTGTGGACCAAAAGGTGCAGCTCTGGAGCAGCGCGGTGGCGTACTTCCCTCGTGCTTCCTCCTCGGATGATATGCAACGACAAAGCAGCATCGCGGCCAGGGCATGGGAGCAGGCTCACACATTTAGCAAGGAGGAGGAGGATGACGACGAGGCTGGTCCGGACCTGTGGGACCGGACGCATAACCCGCAGTACATGACGTTCGGCGGGGCTGATGCCAGCGCCGGGTCAGAGGGACAGCTGCCAGACTGGAACGTCTTTCGGAACTCTGCCCAGCCGGTTCCGCCGTTCTTTGCGGTGGAGGTGGAGGAGCTCCCGAGGCAGTCTGGGGTCGAATGGCATGCCCACGCGGGCCTGGCGAACCTCGAGGATGCTTCGGTCGAAGTTGTCGAGCATGTCGCTCCGTCCATGTCCGGGGCGCGGGTCTCACACACCGTTGTGGCCGGCGTGCCCGTTCGAAGCATTGTGTCGCTGGAGGCGTCCGAGGCAGATAGCCAGTCCCCAGGGGAGCTGATGGACGCTATGGAGAGGATATACGCCGAGTCTGTCGGAATCCCGGTTGGTCAGGCTATTTCGTACCTGGCGTACCTGCAAGTGCCGCCGGAAACCTCGCCTGTGGCTATCGGGTCGGGCTCGATGGGCGTGGTACCTTGCCGGTCCATTTGGTCGGCTCGTGGCCGGCCGGTTGCAGCACTTGGGCTGTTCAGTGCCTTGTCAAGCAGCCGACGTGGCAGAAACCGCTCATAGTGGCTAGCACAATTAAAAGGAAAGAGATACCTCTCCACAGCTGCGCGCTCTGTTGGATGTGTAGGTGTAATTGTAGTCCGTCTTCTTCAAGGTGGTCAGGTGACCAAATAAAGCCCGACATCGCCGAGTCAGTGGGGTCGGTCATGGGGTCCTTTTTTCCAGCCATTTCTGGGGAAGGAACAAGCCGCGTCGCAACTTCCCGGAATCTGGAGGTGTTCCGTCACCGCCAACGTCCCGTCATCTCATCCCGAATATCGCGACATCTTCACTTCCACTCACCCCTTGGACCAGCTGTCTTGCGTCATTCTATCTAGCGCATTCAACTTCGTCCCCACGCCGTCCGTTGCGGCTCAAGGCTCCTCCGCCCCTCCCGGCTCGAGCAATAAGCTTTCGCGCGACTCGAGCTCGTGCGATCACGTCAGAGCACCCTGGTCGCACGACAGCGTCCGTCGTCGCCGCCAGCACCACCAGCTGTGAAGCTCACAAGAGGGTCTCGAAGCTCTGCTGTCCAGTCGGCTTCCTTGCCTCCGGATTGATTGCCTGTGTCTGCCAGAGAAACCCACCTGGAGAGAAACGCCATTGAGGGGCGCCCGCTCGCCAGCTCAGCTCGAGGTCAAGGACAGACCCCCGCGCGGCAGATCACTTCATCTCCATCCGATCCGGTCGGTCCCTGCGCCTACAGCTGCCATGGTGGCACCCCGGCAGGATCAGGGCAATGCGCCGCCCTCGCCATCCATTGCAGGGCTCGGCATCAACAGGTCTTCTCAGCCGTCGTCGCCACGAGTAGACAGGAACGTTTCCTTTGACCAAGAAAGCATCCGCCGGACTTCCTCGAGGCCAAGACGCCAGAGCACCAGCGAGCGCATTGAAGAGCTCCTAGAGGTACGTATGCCGTCTGACGACATCTTATTTTCTCTTGCCCGTGCCGTCGTTGTTCCCCTCGACCTGTGAATGTGGGATTCATGAACATGGGCAATGCCGCAGGTGCCCCGCGTGAGAGACATTGAAGTCTCGGCAACGCATCACCTGCAGGGTCTCGACCGTTCTTTCCTCTCTTGCCGTAGAACCAACGACTACCCCCGTCCCCTCGTCTCGTCTCGTCCCGCCCCCGCGGACTTGTCCATCTTCCTCATTTCCTCCTCCCAAGGGCACAATGGGCTCGTCGTCCCCCTCTCTCACCCTCCCTCCAACGTAGCTGACCGAGGCGTGCCCGAGCCAGGTTGGACGACTCCGCGCAGCAGCATCCATGGGCAACGCCAACTCCACCGCCGAGAGACCCAACTCGGACGACCGAGCCATCCTCGACGACAACCGAGGCAATGACGTCTACAGCAGCGCCGACGAGCACACCGGCATCGTCATGCGCGGGCCGGACCGCAACTACCAGACCATGAACCCCCAAGGCGCCCCCGACAATGCCGACGGCGACGGCAAGAACGGCGTCGCGCGGCCGAGGAGGTCCGCCGCCAGCAGCAGACAGTCGGCGGCCAGCTCGAGAACAGAGCTGCCAGCGCCGGCGCAAGACTTGGGCGAGGACCAGCTCGTCGGTCGAGATGCGGCCGGCGTCGGTAGTGGCAACCGGCGGCGACGGGATCGGAACAAGAAGGCCAAGGACAAGACGTGGCACAAGGGTGTGTTGTCGCACTTTGCCAGCATCGAGCTGGAGAACAAGGGAAGCGTCGCTCGCGACCACCTGGCGCTGGGTACGTGTCCGCCGGCCTCTCCATCGTGGGGGCGTCATGTCCAGACATGTCCCTCCTCCTGCCTTGCATCAACTGACCCCATGTCGCGCAGAACGTACCTTCCTCGCGTGGCTCCGCACATCCCTCGCCTTTGCCAGCATCGGCATCGCCGTCACGCAGCTCTTCCGTCTCAACACATCGCTGACCGAGGGCGACAACAGCTCGAGCGACGCGACGCTGCGAGCCCTTGGCAAGCCCCTGGGCGCGACGTTCCTGGGCATCAGCATCATCATCCTGTTCCTAGGCTACCACCGCTATTTCAACGCGCAGCGCTGGATCATTGCTGGCAAATTCCCCGCCAGCAGGGGTACCATCATCGCCGTGGCCTTTGTTGCGTTTGCTGTCATGATGGCGAGTCTTGTTGTGGTCATCGTGGTGCATCCACGGCCTAGAGGGGTGTAGGTGGGCGGCATCTGGCGGTGGTGGTTCTAGAGGTGGGATGGAGATAAAATTTAATGGCGTAGGTCAAGAGAAGCTTTGGATAGCGCACCTCGGGTCTAATATACCTATCTGTATATCTGTTAGCTAACGAACGATTGCCGTCTTTAAAGCTCGACGAGTTACCTAATAGGCGAGACGTGACAGCTCACAGGGTCTTGCCTCGTGCCCTTGGCAGCAGTGACGATCACGTAACGAGGAGAGGACGTTGCAGAGACGATGGCCAGCGAACGGGCGAGATTTGGCCGAGTGGACCTGATAAGTGCTGATTCAGTTTGGACAATCAAGGGTTTGTCGATATCCGTCATCCCCAGCAAACACGACTCGGGAGCGCACCTTACGAGCGAGTGACGTCACGTTCAAGCTACGAACAATTCAACCTCCTCCTAAATCCATACACCATCTCCGGGAACCTACTGCGGTTCCTGCAGCCGTCTGGTCCAAATTGCATCCAATCGATTCTGGATCTCTCCCTGCATCGCAGACACCCAAGCGAGCGTTGCAAAGAAAGGTGCACCGCGGCAGGCAAACGAGAAAGCGGGGGAGGGGCAGCGAAAAGCCGACGGACCTGTCATCCACAACCTCTCACTCACACACACCGTGACCCGACCACACCTCACTACCGGTCCCGGACATCACCCGGCCTCACTCGCCCACCATGCCGCCCGAGGCTCTCTCCGTCCCCCTCTTTGCCTCCACCCAACTCGCCCTGCTGGCCGATGAGCTCGCAGCCGAAGTCCAGTCCTCCGCCGCCCTCATCGCAGACCACACCCCAACTGCCCTGCAGCGCGGTGGCATCGCCTTGATCAACCTCACAGTCGGCTCACGCCGGACAGGTCTCGGCGGCCGCACCGTTCTCGAGCTCGAGCCCGACCCAGCCGTATCATCCGGCCCGGAGCTCCCCGAGCATGGCCTCCGTCCTGGTGATATCGTCCTCGTTGCTGATCAGCCTGCTGGGAGCGCTAAAAAGAGGGAGGTCAAGGAGCTTGAGCGCAAGGGTGCCCGTGCTGTTATCACCCGGGTGCGTCGTGAGTCTGTCGGTGTGGCTCTTGATGATGGACGGGGCGGTGAGGAGAAGGATGAGGTCGACTTTGGTCCGAGGGTGTGGATCGTCAAGCTGGCTGATGAGGTGACGTATAAACGGTGAGCTGGCTGTTGAAAACACGTCGAGGAGAGGAGCTGATGCGAGATAAGTATGAACCAGACGATGGAGTCTCTCCGCAAGATGCACGAGGCTGAGTACTCGAGCTTCATGCGCGTACTCTTTGGTCTCAGCAGTCCCTCGCCGGTGCCCGAGGATCTGGCATCGGACTCGGAATTAGCCAAGATCGACTGGATCGATCCGACACTCAACGACTCCCAGAAAGATGCCATTCGATTCGCCCTGGCATCTCGGGAAGTTGCCCTGATCCACGGCCCGCCAGGGGTATGTCCAGATAGCCCCCAAGCCCCTCCATTCATCCATAAGTTTAACATGAACTAACGCCTTGTAGACCGGCAAAACGCACACCCTTATCGAGCTCATTCTGCAACTGACCAAACGCGACCTTCGAGTGCTCGTATGTGGCCCCTCCAACATCTCCGTCGACAACATCGTCGAGCGCCTGGCCCCTCATAAGGTCCCCCTCGTCCGCCTCGGCCATCCCGCACGCCTCCTACCCTCCGTCCTCGCCCACTCCCTCGACGTCTTAACCCAGACTTCCAACGCTGGTGCCATCGTACGCGATGTCCGCGCCGAGATGGACGCCAAGCAGGCTTCCATACGAAAGGCCCGCAACGGCCGCGAGCGCCGCGCCATCTACGCCGAGCTCAAAACCTTACGTCGCGAGTACCGCGAACGTGAGAAGGGGTGCCTCCAGACCCTCATTGCCGGCTCAAAGGTGGTCTGCGCCACCCTGCACGGCGCCGGTGGCTTCCAGCTGCGAGATCAAAAGTTCGACGTGGTCATCATCGACGAGGCGAGCCAGGCTCTTGAGGCCCAATGCTGGGTCCCCTTGCTGAGGGCCAGTAAGGCCGTGTGCGCCGGCGATCACCTCCAGCTGCCGCCAACGATTCAGTCTCTGAACAGCAAGACCAAACCCGAGAAGAAGACGATCAAAAACCCTGCCGGTGAGGCGCCACCACCGAAGATGAAGGGCATGACGCTAGAGCGAACCCTTTTCGACCGCCTGCTCGCCCTTCACGGATCGTCCATCAAGCGAATGCTCACTACACAATATCGCATGCATGAAAAGATCATGCGATTCCCTTCCGACGAGCTCTACGAAGGAAAGCTCATCGCAGCAGAGGCCGTCAAGACCCGTCTGCTCAAGGACCTCCCGTACCAAGTCACGGATGACGAAGACACCAACGAACCACTCATATTCATCGACACCCAAGGCGGCGACTTTCCCGAGAAGAACGAGGATGACGACAGCGATACAGTCAAGAAGTCAAAATTCAGCCTCAACAGCGAGAGCAAAAGCAACTACATGGAGGCCGCTGTGGTCAAGCAGCATGTCCGCCGCCTGGTGGAGACGGGCATCAACCCCGAAGACATCGCCGTCGTCACACCATACAACGCACAGGTCAGTAGTCTCCGTCCCAACTCGTGGCTTGGTAATGGGGTCAGGGGGCGGTATTTGGGCCTCCCTTATTGATGCCCGATCGTCTGATGTCACGGATCTTGCTCAAGGCACTGACATGAGGTGAAAATAAAAGCTCGGGTTATTAGCGCCGCTCAAGGACAAGTTCCCGGGCATCGAGCTGGGGTCCGTCGACGGGTTCCAGGGCCGAGAGAAGGAGGCCGTCATCGTCAGCCTCGTGCGGAGCAACACGCAAGGAGAGGTCGGCTTCCTCGGCGAAAAGCGCCGGTTGAACGGTGAGTGTACGGTCGGGATGGCCGAGCGCGCATGAAGTTAATGCGACGATACAGTGGCCATGACACGACCCAGGCGTTCCCTGACCGTGGTTGGCGATTCAGAGACGGTCAAGAAGTAAGTGGCGGCCCCGTTCTAACCGGACATGTGAATTGTACTGATATGAATTGTGTATTCAGGGGCAGTGCCTTCCTGAAGAGGTGGATGGATTATCTCGAGGAGAACGCCGACCTGCGATATCCCGATCTGGACTCGATCCATCAAGAAGAGACATGAAGGGATCCTTGTATGTCACGATTATCATGCCAACCACCGAAAAGAGAGCTGGCGTCGTTCTACCGTTAATGCGAGTCGTATGGCCAGCCGTGGCGCATGAGCCTAGAAATGGGACTTGGCTGCGGGAGGCGCGGATCCGAAGGACGAACCGCTGGGGGAGCTGAGGCAAAGCCGTCAGCCAGCCTTTCACTGCCGCAAGATCTCTGGTTGAGGATGGACGGTTATTTTCCGGCATGATGATGCGAACTCGACCGAGCGGCGGCCGATGCTAGCTCCTGCTCCTGCAGAGTCAGCACCTGTACCATATTTGGCTGTCCCAAAGACAGGCCCCCGTCGTCTCGGAGTGACGGCATCTCCAGAATCCAGTACTCCGCGGGGGCGATGAAGATGAAGGGTGTCACGGCCGGGGTCGAGCCCGCCGCCGGACAGACTCGCACGACCAAACCCTGACCCTTGCCCGTTTCAGGTCCACGGGTCATCGCTGTCTGGAATGGATGGCACCGCCCGTGCCACCCCTGTCGTGCTGCCCTCCCACCCGTGGAATATCTCCTAAGGAGGCGTCCCTTTTTCCCGATGACAGAGGGATGGTTTCCTGGTATCGTCCGTCCATTGTGTGACGGCCCAACGGCGCACCGCATTTGGTCGAGTGCAGATGCGGTGGTCGCTGCCGAGGAACGCCATGAGATATGAACGCAGGAGTGCAGGTGGCCATGAGACGCTGACGGCGCCGACCTCGTAACAGCTGAGACACACGTAACGCGGCTGGGGCAGGCAGGGCAGGGCAGGGCACAGCATCATGTCGAGCGTCGGAGGCAATCGAGCGCACAAACGGAGCTGGCCATCCCAGCCGCACCGCTGTATTTTTCCCGTGGGGATAGAGCATAAGCGAGATGTCGAAGGTGCAGGTCGGTCCCGTGACCGAGCGGGATGCGGCTGCGCGGCGCCCGCGTTACATAGTATGACGCAGGGTTGGGAAGGGATATTGACGGGTGATCATAATGGGGCCCATCTCTATATGACACTCCCGCCCGGTTCGTCATGATGGTAGATCAAACCATGGGCAGACCAGCCGGGGGATCCGTGCTGGCAGGCCCAGGGTTGCGCGCATGTGAGCCTGGACAGGACCGTTGTCGGGTCTGTCGGGGTTGGTGGTCCTTGAAGCACGTCAATTGCTCTGTACCAGGAGGCACAGCAAAACTTCGAGGGAGCACAGCTGTACGGGTGGTGGTCGTCGCAACGCAACACCAGGGTGTCACGGGCGGGCCGCTAAGGGGGAATCACACCATGACGCGCATGTAGTTGTACTGGATGTACGAGTAAGTCGAGAGATGCGGTTGGCCCTCTCCAGTCTGTGGCGGCCGCTATCTCCTCAAGTTGCATCGGCGTGGCCAGGGCGGCTGGCTGTGCCAGAGGGTGAATGATGTCTTCGGCCTGTGATCGTCGAGAAGGGCCATGGAGAGGCATCAGGCTGCGGCATGGTTGCTTCTTCCCACGGGGTAGATGCAATGCAACGCACGGCTCAATGCAGGCGCAGTCAAGTTGAAGAGAGGAAGAAGCAAGCAAAGTGCTGTGATCAAAGCCCCAAACATCATTCGATTGCGAGCTTGCAGAAACGCCCAGGAGAGGGGGAGCTGCAGGCGCCGAGGGTCCGTGTGGTGTGTGGCTTGCGGGTTGTAGCTTTGACCTGGTAGGCTGTCAAGGGTCCTCTGTCCAGGCCTGTCGTCGTTTTTTTGGTGGTGATGTGACTGGGTTGCATTCGGGGGTGATTGACCAGAGGACCGACCACGGCGAGTCGTTCGTTTGATCGGCGCACCATGAGCCGTTGGGTCGTTGGAACTGGACTGGTCTGGTCTGGGCGTCAAGACGGTCAGCAGATGGACCGGCGCGGGGACGCGGCGCGAGTCTTGTGAGGTTACGGCTAGATCGTAGAGATGGATGGAGAGGTCGGCCGATCTGACGGTGCACCAGCTTCACATGGCGGCGAAGAGCCACGTTTGTTCGTCGTCGGGTATCTCACGGGCAGGCCCCATCGTCCCAAGTTCCAATCTCTGCTTGGGGGGTTCGAGGCCAGGTTCAGGGCAGCCAAATGGGCTTTACCGAGGCCGCTATCGATGGCGCTAGCGGGCAGTCGTTCAAAGTTCGCCCAGTTGCTGGGACGGATAGCAAGTCGGTCAGTGCGCGCAATCGTTCGCTGTCTTGGGATATTTTCCTTCGGGTCGTTATCCGGATCTGGAGGTTGAGGCAGGCCGTGTGTGTCGTGTTCGGGGGCCGGGGCTCAGGCCGTGCTTGCGGCGTGCAGGGTATCTGAGTGCTCGTAGGTTTGGAGTCGCGTCCTTGGTATTCTCCGACGCATCACATTCCGTCCCAGAATAGAGTGATCGAATGTGCGAGAGGAGAGGGTCCCCCCACAGCGCCCAGAAGATGGGGGGGAGACGAGACGGAGACGGGCATGTTGTTCCATCTGCCCATTTAGGACAGACAGGCTGCTGTTGATCAAGTTGGGTGTATTTCTGGGGAGGGAAGGGGGAGAGGGAAAAGGTGACGGTCGGGATGGATGGAGGGCGTTGAGGGCCTCGGATCGGGTTCAGGGCTATTGTTTCAACGACCAGGAGGTCGCATGTCTCCCCTGCTCGCCCGGGGGGGGGGGGGGGGGGGGGGGGGGCATTCCATCATCAGGACTCGAGTTTCTGGGTGCGCGGGCGGTTTGGTCTGGTGGTTCTCAGAGCAAGCAGGAGCGGAGCGGCCCCAGGCACCCCTGCACCGTTACCCCACCCATAATTACTTACAGGGGTTCATCCCCCTGTCACGGCGCCGCGCCGGACCTTGGCCCCTGCCTGTCCTCGACAACCGCCGCGGCTCCTGACCTGACTTTCCATCGTAGCGAGCTTCAATTCGTTCCTCCTTAGCTTGCGTCGATAGGCCCGGCCTATCGTTCGCGTGTGATCATGCCGCCCGCTCCGTCGCGGTGTTGCATCGACCGCTCCGATACAACGTCAAGCCCTGGTAAATCTGTCTGTGCCCACGGGCGCAGGCGAGCTTCGAGTCCACGATGGATGCGAACGGCCGGCCGGCTCAAAAGGGAGGAGGGAGGAAGAGGAGACTGGAAGATGCGGGCGGGCGAGCGATGGGACGTGAAAGTCCATGTCCCTTTGGTCCCGTCCTAAGCATTTAATACTAGCCATTGGCTCGTGGGCGACATCTTGTTTCATCCCGTCCGAACCGCCTTCCCTCCTTCTTCGAATTCCCTCCACCTCTCCTTCCCTTTTCCCCCTCCCTCACGACTGTCGTCCTCTCCTTCCTCACCTGGCCTACCCGCCTTGCCTCCCTCCCACCTACTGCAGGTTAGGCTGCTTGTCTGCTTCAAGTTGTTGGCTCCTTCCATCCGTCGATTCCATTTCCATTACCCGTGCTTCAAGTTGTGCGCATTTGGGACGGGATCTCCTTGTGCCCTGGCCTCTCATTTCAATTTCCTTCCTGTCCGAGTCTGGTTCTGGTCCCTTCCAAGTTTCCCCCCTTCTTCCAATATCTTCTCCTTCCGCCTTACCGAGTCTGGAATCCTTCAGGTCCACATCCGCTGTCCGCTGCTCGCTGACGGCCCTGCCTGCATTGCATGCATTGACCGCCACTCGCGCCGCATCCTCTCTCTTCCACTCATCCAGCTTCGGCGTCTCCTCCTGGTCTTGGCCCCCTCCATTCATGGTCCAGAACCCGCTGGAGCCCTGCTGCTACATGACGCATCGCTGCCGGGATCTACCTTCCACCCTCCTGCAGCTGCCATCTCCGGCCCTCTTCATCCAGTCGCAGCCGCAGCCGCACTGCTACCAACTTGCTGCACCTGTTCTCTGACCGACCGACGACACCACACGGACGACACCTTTCAGGTTCCGGGTCCCTTCAGTCCCTCGGTGGGGGATTTGACGGTGCACCTCAGCCACACATCGTCCCTGGAGGCTCTTCTCGCCTTCAACTCCTTCTTCCTCCCTCTCCCTCTCCTCCAACCCGACTCCGACCCAACCCCTGGCGGCCACACATTCTTCCAAAAGGCCAACTCTCGCCCTTGGTAGGCCAACACCGCTCTGCATAATTGCCAGTCTTAATGCGCCCTACTCTGGAACCGCTGCGCATAGATCACCCTGCGGCATTCTGCTGACGACCCGACCACCGTGACTGACTCCGGCTCGCCCGTCTGGTATTGCACCTACATTACTGCCTATCCAGTCGCTGCCCAGTCTCGTCTCAGTCGCCCATCTCATCTGCAAGGCACGGTCCTGGTCGACTCGAATCGGCTCGGCTGGCCCTCCGGCGGCATTGTCGTCGTGCCACATCCCCCTAATCATTAATCACTTCATGCTCCATGGCTTGGTAGCGCTGGCGTCCCGTCATATACACCTCCCTCTCTCCCTCCCTCCTCCCTCGCCTCTTGTCCCCCATCGCGTGCCAGCAGAGCTACCCTAGCCGCTCCTCGCATCGCAACATCCGCCCTAGCTGCTGCCGACACAATGGGACTCTTCAACAAAACGGCCTCCCCTCCTGGAGTGCCTACGAATCCGCCTCGATCGAGAACTGGCGAGTCCATCCGCGGCAAGATCTCCGGCCCTATCCCGATACCCGACGACGAGTTTCCCATGCGCAACCCCGGCACCGGCATAGCGACCTCAACACCACTTCCCGAGGACAATATCGACAGGCAGTGGTCGGGTGATCAACAAGCCATGCCTGACACCACCGAGGCTGGCGGACGCGGCAGAAATGTCGATTCCGTCATTGGGCCCTCTGGCCCGGGCTCTATCAAGGGCTCGATCCAAAGGAGCTCCCCGCAGTCGCAGCGGAGGACGAACCCTCCGAGCACGCTAAGGCACTCGGTCATCAGCGAAAACACCGACAGATCCGTCACGAGCAAAGACAAACCGCAGAGGAAAAAGTCAACGCTGGGCGGCGTCTTCAGCAGGCTGTTTGGCAAGAAAAAGAAGAACGCCAGCATCTCGACTACAAGTCAGCGGGCTTCCACCTTGCAGCGTCCCTCGCAGCACCACAGTGTAAGTCCTTCCATGTACCTCGAGCCTCGTCCACCACCGTTCATGTCTGACAGCCCGATTCGCAGGACCCCTCTCCCATGAAACGAGAACCGGCGAAGGAGACCGAATCTAAGCGGTCCGCCTCGCTACCTATAACCGAGTATGACCGAGCCCTGCGATCGCATTCGGTTGGTCCGAACGACATGGTTGCCATCGAGAGCGCCAGGAACTCCATGCATGCCGAAGTCAACCTCGGAACCAGGAGACGCGCGGCGACTGCGACGAGTCACCTCTTCCGCCACCGAGATGGTGAGCTGGCCGGTCTGTCTCCCAGACCTGCGAGCACCCACAACATACGGACAAGTCGGTCTTTCCACGATGACGACCACGACCCGAACGAGATTGGCAGGGCCATCACGAGCGATATCACTGGACACAAGCGGCGCTCTCGCAGCCTGAGCGGTCTTGAAGACGGCCCAGACGGCCGCAGCACGTACCGCCGGCGGAGTGACGAGATACGGTATTGGAGGGAGAGCTACGATCCGGGTTACATGTCGCCCATTTCGTCAGGACCTCCGGACCACGACCAGGACGATACAGGCGCCCTTTCGGTCGATATGCCCCTGCCGTCGAACGAGGCCGAACAGCCGCCCAAGCCGCCACTGCAGCCCTTCGATTTCGGCAACATGACCCCCGTACACCTCAAGGAGATGGCCGGTATGAAGATCACGCAGGCGGCGAGCTTGGAAACCAGGGTCGGGACCCTTGAGGAACGCATGCGGAGGATCGAACAACGTGTCGGGCGCCTGGGAATCCCGCGGGATCCCCAGGTCGGCACGGAACCGCCGACTCGACCAGCTCCGGCGGTCCCGAATCACACGGCTCGGGCTTCCTCACATTACACGGGCTCGCTCCACTCCAGGGAGTCTCAGCTGTCCATTGAGGAGCCTGTCCCGCTTCCCCAGGCGACGCAGCTGTCGGTACCTCCAGGCAGGAACCGGCCGAATTCCGGTTCCACCATCAAGGAGGATACGGCAGGTGTGCCGCCCATGGGCCAGCATACCGGTGGCGGGCCGTTCACGTCTGAGCACTACGCGACTCTTCTCGCGCTTCTGGAAATGGAGAGGGCAGCGAGGCTGACCCTCGAGGCGCAGGTCCGGCGGTTGACCCAACGGCTGGACGCCCTTGCGCCCGCTTCTGGCGCAAAGCGACGATCTTCGGTGCACCTCGAGCCGCCCCCGACGGCGCGATCCTTTGGGAACGTGTCGGCTTGGGATCACGACGACTCGGACGACGAGAATCGACGCGGCATCAAGAACCGGGCCATGACGGCCGAAGACTCTGGCATCGCCACGGGAAGCACAACTGGGGTGGAAGACGACGACTATTCGGAGCACTTCGCGACACCCCGGGAGGAAAACCCGTATGGCTACGGAGTTGCCATTGGCGACGACATGACCGACGATGAGGAGGAGAAGCGCAGGAAGGCGGCCCGGACGCTGTCTCTGAGCCAGCTCACTCTGGGCCGGGCACACCCCAAGGCGGTGATCTAATGGCGGGGCCACAGGTCCATGTGCGTTTTCGCGACGACCCTGAGCGGTTTCACGCAAGTCTTTCAATCTCGGCATCATCTAGCAGCAGCGTATGGCGCGGTTATCTGTCCAGCTCTATTTTCTTGTGTCTAATTATGTACGATGTATGACGGCGGGGCACCTGGGAGTGTACATGCACATTGTCGATGACGATTTTAGTCTTGGCAGTGTCGCTAGATGTGTCGAGGTACCGGACACGGAATAATATCACATTATCCAACCGCAAATCAGGGGCATAGAAGCAGATCAAGAGTGATTCGTGTTGATACTTCTACTCAAACCTGGCATGCCGCTGGGATTGAGGTTGAGGGGGCTGGTGAACGTTGGGGTCAACAGTCTCGTAGTCCAAGCAGACCTCGTCGGTCCTCATGATGGCCAGCTCTGTTCCATCCTCTTTCTGCATGATACCCTCGATGGACTCGGAGTATTCCTTCTTCGTCTGCGTCCGGGAGACGCTCTTGATCTGCGTGCCGCGTGTGAACTGGTCGTTGGTGCCGGAAGAAAGGGCGTGAGTCCCTGTCCGGTGACGGCCGGAGCTGCTCAGCTTGGTTTTGGCCGAGTGCCAGGATCCCATGATTGCCGCATCTAGGACAGGAAGGCAGGCCGTCAAGATGCCCATTGACAGATCCAGCGATGTCCAGATGAGGACGCCCGAGTACTGGTAAAAAGTGTCGTTGGTGATGACCGCGACGGTTTGCTGGAGCAGTCCGCCAAGAACTGTCACGGCTCCAGCGGCCCAGATGATGAACAGTCTGATCTTCTTGGCGGTATTCATCTGGACTTTCCAGAGGATGATGATGGGAGCGGACAGGAGCATGAATCCCTGAACTGTATGGATGGCACCGAGCACCTTTGAGTTCAAGGCCATGCTGAGGCAGGTTGCCGGCGTTTCCAGTGATCCAGCGTACATCTTATCCCAAGCGGACCGCGGGGGGTTGCAGATGAAGACGTTCCAGAAGATGGAGGCGATGATGAACGCGACAACGGTGCTGATGAAGATGTCGGCGAGTATGCGCCATAGCTTGGAGGCTCGATCGGCGATGCGTCTGACGAAGAGTGCGATGGAGATTTTTGTCAGGCCCACGGCTGGGTAGAAGAGGTATTTGCACACGGACAGGTAGTATGCGAGGGCCTGGTAGTCTTCATATGTGTTGTCGAATGTATGTCGGCCGCCGCCTGCCTCGACGACCATGACGATTTGGAGTATCGGGTAGACGACTGAGAGAATCTGTCAGAATGTGGGAGTTAGCAGGCTGAACCAGAACCAGACATAAAGGAGGTGGGATCTTCTGACGAACCGCAGCGACGATGATGACCCAATCGTCGGCTCCAAACTGGGTGTATTTTCCCCGTGTGCGTATAACCAGACGGCCCACGGTCGACAAGATGATAACCAAGATGACGATGACCATACCGGCGATCATGCCAGCCTGTTTGGACTCGTAGACATAGTTCTCAGGTCTTTTGGCTGTGAAGATCATGCCCATCGAGGGGTCTTGATCATTCATGCCATATCCGCGATACTGCAAGACAGCCACGTCAGTTTTGGGTGTGTTCTCAATATAATTTGTGTTAGGATACCCACCCAGCCCCGAACGATGTTGGTGTCTCTGTCATTGTTCGGAGGGGAGCCGATCAACGCTGATGCTTTCTTCTCCTCGCTGACCATGGTGGTGCCAAGGTTGGAGGACTCTCTGCTGTCAAAAATGAAGAGTCAGGAGGGGGATGAAGGATGCTGCTGCAAGATACACGGGAGCACAAGCCGGCCATGTTGAACATATACACAAGTTAGGGAGGTTGAGTACACATATTCCTCACGCACGCTACTGTGACCATTTCTTCCCTGGGCGAGTTTCTGTCTAGGCTCGCTCCCTCTGAATCATCCTGCAGCATCAAGATCGCGTTGGTGCAGCACACCAACACACCAACGGGGCCTCGATCTGGACAGAAACCCCGGCCCCAACGGCGGCCAGGGGTTGCAGGCCGGGGCCCCTCCGGACGCCAGGACCGGGCTCTCCACCACGACAAATCGGATGGCCGCCCTTTTGAGCAAGATGCCTGCTCTCCACTGAATTATGATGGGGTCGAAAGAAATAATATCTTATGAAGCTGTTGCCAAGGGCCATGATGGTCAAGAAACTGCCAACCGTCAGTAGCAAGCATCCACTTTGAACCAACCAACATAGCAAGTCGAGCCGCCGAGTGGAAATACCTCCTTCCGAAATCTGCTCCAGGGTCCATCCTGTGGATGCACTCTGCTCCGTCGTTGGTGATATGGTACGACACGAGGCGATCAGCGTTGCAGTGGCGTTCATGCCTCGGATGGGAGTGGTGTGATTCCTGAGATGCAGGAGAGAGATCTTTCCTATTTCCCCGATGCCTCATATGCAGGTACGCAGATGAAGAAGCGTAAGATCTCCACGCCCTGGTACTACGTGGGATGAACTTGGACTTGAGTCAGAACGGGTTGGTCAGGACGGGGTTTAAATGAAAAGGCAATGCCAACCAACATCGATAGCTCACTCGAAGCCCCTCCAGGGCCCTGGCCCCTCATTTGGTTGTGTAGGCCGGCCGGATCGAGGATATTCGGCCGTGTACGGAGCTCCATCCCTAGTGAGCGGTGGCGGGGACTATAGTGTACTCCGAGATATATTCCCTTCTTGGTAGCCAGCAGAGCTCCTTGACAGGACACTGCTCCCCATATATCGTTGTGTCGCCATCCACACGAGACTCTCCCTTTCCCCCCTTCTCTCTCTTCTCACCCAGCACGCTCTCTTCCGACTCCCGTTCAAGCCCTCCTCCCTGTCGGCCCTGGCCCTTCTTCTTGTCGATCCTGCAACACCGCCCATCGCCAACATGGTGTCCCCGACTGCCGCCCTGCTCGCCCTCTGGAGCCTGTCCGTCACTGCCTCCTGCACAAGCTGCAAGGGAATCAACGCCATCAGTGCCAAGTGCAGGTCCCAAGAGACGCCCTATACCCGCGACGCATTCTACGTCGGCGGCCAGGACTTTGCCGGGGCCTCGGGTACCCTGACGATCAACCAGATCTACGTCGAGAAACTCCAGCCCACGGGTGCAATCGGTAGCGCGAAGCCCATTATCTTCTTCCACGGCGGTGGCGTGTCGGCTATCACATGGCTGAACACCCCCGACGGCCGTCCGGGCTGGGTATCGTACTTTATCGACCAGGGACACACACTGTACCTGGTTGATGCCAATAGCGTCGGTCGATCCAGCGCCAACAATCCTGCCACATTCAATCTGATCCCCGGCACCGCTGCCGAGAGTCTTACCAATTACTTCACGGACCCGTCCGGATATCCCCAGGCCGGTCTTCATACGCAGTGGCCCGGCACGGGACGCGCTGGCGACCCGACGTTTGATCAGTTCAAGCAAGCCCTGATTCCTCTGACCACCAACTTTGTGGCCCAAGAGAACGCCATGCGCGCTGCTGGTTGCGAGCTCCTCAAGCTCATCGGGGAAAAGTCATACCTCATCTCCCACTCTCTCGGCTCCCGTACTCCCGTCCTGCTCTCCAACGACTGCCCCGAGTACGTGGCCGGAAACATCAACCTCGAAGCGGCCACGAGCCCCTTCTGGGCCTACGCCTGGACCCTAGGCGGCTTCCCCAGCTCCCCGTGGGGTCTGACCAACACGCCCGTCGACTATGAGCCAGCCGTGACTGACGCGAGCGAGCTCAAGATCGTGTCGGTCGGTAACGAGACGCTTGCTCACCGTAACTGCATTTTGCAGGCCGAGCCGGCGCGGAAGCTACCCAAGATTGCCAGTGTGCCCTACGTCATGGTCACAGGCGAGGCATCTGTCCACGCGACGTATGATCACTGTGTCGTTGATTTCCTAAGGCAGGCTGGTGGTGACCCGGAATACATCAAGCTCGCTGATCTCGGTATCAAGGGCAACGGCCACTTCTTCCACCTGGAGCTGAACAACTTGGAAATCGCCGAGATTGTCAGCGGCTGGATCAACAAGACCGACCATGCTCTCGCTTGAGGTTGTTGAAGCGGAGGCATGGAGTAGTTTTATACATACAACTCATATCAACACCTATTCAATAGGAGGAACAGTGACTGCTCATGGCGCATCTACTTGAACCGCTTCTCCCGCCGCACGGCCAAGAACGTCAAGCTCCAGTACTGCACGACATTGCTCTCCGTCGAGCTCAGCTCCCCCAAGGCCAGGGCATTGAACCGCCCATTCTCGTACCGCCAGCTCCAAACCTCTGAGCTCAGTATCTTCTGGTTCTCCTCAATAATGTCCCATAGCCGGTTGTATGCCGCTGTGATTCTGGAGTGCAGCTTTGCGTCGCCGCAAAAGTCTGGCACTGCCTCACTTTCGCATCGCCCTAGCTGCCGTCCGAGCCCAGCCGCCATCATGGCAAGCTGCCACGACCACACAACTGTGCCATGATACGCAGTGTTGGGGAACGTATCTGAGTAGAAGCGGTCCCCGCCGTAGGCAGGGTTTGCCACGAGTAGGCCAACGTCGGTAGACAGACCTGCTGGGAAGGGCCGCAGGATGTTGTCGGCCGTCTGGGAGAGGAAGGCGCTCAGCTGCTCCTGGTTTGTGGTGTTGAGGAGGAAGTGTCTGAAGCTGTCGTCTGTGTTCATAACGCGTACAAGCTTGATGCCACGGCTTCCATCGAGAGCTAGGCCGTAGAAGCTGACGGTTGAGTCAATATGGCTGGCTTGGGAAGGGAAGTCAAAGCCGTTTGACTTCACATAGTCGTCGAGAAGACCATGAGCATCGTCTTTCTCTATCTTGACCTCGAAGAAGCGTAGCGTTTCATCCTCCCAGATCTGCGCGGCAAGTTTCGCCTCCTCTGCCCAGCTGGGATGCTCGGGGAAGAATCCAGCTTGCGACAGAGCAGCTATGGCACGCAGACCGGCGGGGACGATGGCGGCGTTGACGTTGTAGGGAATACGCCCGCCGCCGAGTCCAGATCCGCTGTCACGCCACTCGCCGGTGCCCTGGCCGTTATTGAGGTGGATGAGGTTCTCTTTGATCTGACCACCAGGCGCGGCAAATGCTGCAGTTGCCTTCATGATTTTCTCAGCATTGGCAAGAGCCAGCGCATGGTACGTCAGGCCATGATTTTTCGGGTTGATGGTTGCCTTGGTGGCCATAAACTCGTCTGCCCGCGCTTTCCCGTCCTCTGTCTTGAAAAAATAATCCACCAAGAGCACCGGGAGAAAGTAGTCGGTGTCAATCATGTGGTAATCGTAACTTGGGTCTGACGAGTGCACATTTCGCTGGAGGTTTGTCCAGGTAGCAAAGTCGCCGATGCCTTCCTCGTGGGCAACGGTCCCATCATCCCTGTTGATGCGCTCCAAAACGGCACTGATGCCGGCTTCAAAAGCGCCGCCCTTACCCGTGCTGAGGATCGTCTGCATAAGAAGCATCGAGATCATGCTGTCGCGACCAAAGTATGTCAAGAAGCGCCAGCCGCCGGCGAGAAGCTTGTCCGTGTAGGACAGGAAGGAGACGGATTTCGCTTGGTCTGGCATCTGTGGCACTAGGTCTTGGGCAGCTTTGTTGAGTGTTTCCGAGGGGCTGAGCTGTTCGAGCTGGGGGTAGTTGAAGGAGGCGTCGAATCTGTAGGTGCCAGGGGCGAAGTAGACATTGCGGCTGCTGAGCGTGACCGAAGCATCGTCATCAGTTGGCGTGAAGGAAAGGGTGGCTGTGGTGACCTTGTCGAGCCAGAGACGTGAGAGGGCGACGCCTTTGCCATCAATATCGGAGTATTCAATGGCATCCTGAAATATGGAGTCGAGGTTGTTATCACGTATTTGGCGGATGCTGCCAAGAATGGAAACACCAAGTGATGCTGACGAGTTGAACTGGACGAGTCCGGAAACACCAACAAATGGAAATTCTGAGCTGTCGCTAGTCTGGTAGACTGGTTCGAGCCTATTGCCGCTTGCTGAATTTACGAGGGCGATGGCCAGGGATCCTTTGACCCCATTCTGTGGATTGAAGTAGGCGACAATGCCACTGTTTCCCGCTGGCCAAGCGACCTCGACAATGTTCAGCTTGGCATGTGAGCAACGGCCTGGGGGAAAAATGAGCTAACCAGGAACCGCGGTGTGATCCGTCCGACGTCACTCCCCTGGAGAGGGCTCGTGATCACCACCTGGGAGGCTGCATTGCAGTCGGAGTAAAAGTAGTTGGAATACGGGAGATCAAGGAGCTCCAGCCGAACAGGATCGTCGTCACAGGATCTTGGTGGACGTGTGGGATACCTGGGCTGGGGTGGTATTTCCTTGAACCTTGTAAAGAATACGTAATATATGGTAATACCGATCAGTAGGATTGCGGCGATGGACCTCGGGACCCTCATTGTTGATGATGGCTGATGTGCCGCTGCATGGTTGAGCTGACAGTTTGTGTTGGAAGGTGGTTGACGACGTCTTATATCCCCGCACCAAAGTGACCTCAGTGAACTCGGATCACGAGGTTGAGCTGAACCACCAATAGAAAAGCTTGGCCTAGTAGAGTGGAAGGCGATCTTTCCCCAGGTCGCTTAAGGTTCTGACTTCGTTCCAAGCTGCGTCAACATGCACAAATGACGAGACGATCAACAGGGAATATCAGGCAGATATAAGTGCATCGTCAGCATGACAGCCTGACAGATAGGTAAACGTTCGAGTTGTTCAAGGGATGAAGAAGTTAAAGCAGGACTAGCAAGTCACTGAAGCTGCTGGCGGGTTATTGTGCTGAAAGGGGCAGCGCACAGACCGGTCCATCCGTCAGGGACGGCAGGGCAGCTTCGGCGAATCGGACAGCGCCCCGCCCATCCCCGGAAGATCGGAGCTTTCAGTTGAACTTTTGATTCTCGAACGACTCCATCGTCAACATCACCACTTCCACACCGACCACTGCCTCGCACCCAATACTCTGTCTCGTACAACACGCACTTCAAGTCCCGAACGAGATTAAGCACAGTCGATTTTGAATCGTACCCCCGATAAAACCCCACCATGGCCTCCCGATACTCCTTCCGCTGCCTCCAGGCCCTCCGCCCCCTGCGCGCGCAACAGCAGCCCCTCCGCGCCTACCACGCCTCCCCCATCCTCCGCTCCGCCGAGACCCCAACCGCCCCCGCCTTCCTCTCCACCATCAAGGCAGACCTCAAGACCGCCATGCGCGCAAAAGACGCCCCCCGCCTCGCCGTCCTCCGCGCCATCATCACCACCACCAACAACGCCGCAAAGACCTCCTCCCCCATCGCCACCGACGTCCAGCTCGTCGCCCTCCTGCGCAAGAACCTTCGCGCCAGCAGGGACGCCATTGCCGAGGCCACCCAGGTCGGCCGCCCCGATCTCGCGGAAAAGGAGGAGGCTCAGGCAAAGATCCTCGAGGAGTACATCACCTCCAGCGGCGTCTCTACCGTCACCGAGGCGCAGATTGTCGAGATTATCCAAAAGGACTTTGCTGAGGCAAAGGCGGACACGAGCGATACAAAGGGAATCCAGGGAAAGGTTATGCAGCGCGTCGCCCAGAGCCTCAAGGGCAAAGACCTCGCGATTAGCATGGGCGAGGTCAAGAACCTGGTCCAGGAGATTGTCTCCAAGGCATGATTTGGGACGACCGCCAATGTACAACACTGTAGAGTAAATTCGCATCTAAGCCGCATAATTGCCGTGTAGCATCAGAAGAAGCATCATCATCTTCATTTGGTATCTATCATGACCGCTCCGCTTGGAGGAGCCTCCTCCTCTTTTCATAAAGCCCCTCGCTCCCTCACGCTGCTGCGTCCTCCTCGTTCCTCGGCCCTGCAAACTCCGTCCCCTGGTTCGCCGTGCTCAACCGCGCGCACAGGCTCAGCAGTACCACCGTTTCCGTGGCTGCATAGTGATTCAGCGCGTCCAGGAGGATCTGGAGGTGCCTGCTGAAGTTGCCCTCCCACTTCTTCATAATCTCAAATAGGTTATTAATGCGCGCCTCCTGGTCCGTCTGGCTCGTAGCTGACGACGTCGAGTCGCTGTGCGATGAAGCCTTCTGCGATCTTGTTGATTGGAACACCCGCCATTGATCTTCTGTCATCAGGGGCGGTTTCGTGTTGCCCGAGAGGTCCGGGTCGGCCTTCTCCAGCTCGCGCGAAAGCCAATTGGAGTATGTCGCAAAGATTGTGCAGGTCTGCATCAGTTTCGAGTGTATCTGCAAAGGTGTCAGCGATCTGCTCATCTACCCAGCCGGCTTGGCCAACTAACCCTAAGAAGCTTGCTGTTGGTCAACATGCACTCCTTGAGGCACGTGTCGAGAAAGTCGACATGATCCTGCATCAGCTCGTCGACGGTCCTCGACAGGCTCGGCGACGCACTACCCGGCACGTCGTCGCCTGTCTTGAGGCGCGACATGAACTTTGCCCAATTGGGCTCAATGACCTCTGCCGTGCAAAAGTAGAGCAACTGCTGCACAAAGACAAGCATGCGAGCGCGCAGAGTCCAGACTCTGCGCTTCCAAATCTCCAAACGGCGCGAGGTGCTCTTGTGGCCCCAGGTGACGCCCGACGTTTGCGAGTGCCATGTCGCTGAGAGCTGCGACTCGAGGTAGCGTAGCGAGAGAAGGTAGCGGAAGAGAGCCTGGTACCGCCACACCGTCTTGCGACTGATAACCAACGAGACGGGAAACGGCACGGCATAGTCGAGCTGCAGCGATGTGAAGCCGCTGGCGTTCTTGTCGTTCTCGATGGGCTGGCTCGACAACGGCTGCAGGGCTTCACCCTGCTCGATGCCCGTGATGTTGACGACGCGCTGCAGCGACTTTATCAGTGTAATCTCGTTCATCTCCACCTTGACATCCTCCTTGAATGGGTCCATCGACACGACGGTGCCGGGCTGGCGCAGGACCAGATCGAGCAGCGATTGCAGCTTGCCGCTGTTGACGGCCTTGACGGGCTTACGCAGCTCCGAGGCGCCCAGCTCGAGGAAGTAGGAGAAGTAGTCGGAGGGATCGAGGAAGAAGTAGTGTTTGAGGGATCGCAAACGCAACGGCAGCGAGTGTGTCGTCAGAAGCAGCTGCATGAGCGACTCGTTGGCGTGGGCATATGCGCCGTTGACGTTGTCGAGGAAGCGGCTGTCATCAAAGGATGTCGGCACGTCGGTAACGACCTTGCTAACATCGACACCGCCGCACTCGCGCACAACATTGAGGTACTTGCCGGCGAGGAGGACCTTTCCCTTGAGGGCCTCGAGCTGAGGGGGTATGTCGTGCTCGCGGATGGTGTAGCGGCGTTCCCAGTACTCGTCTGTGTAGTCCTGTTCCAGCCGCTCGCGGCGGATACTCTTCTGCTCCTTGACAAGGAACTCGGCGTGCGAGTCGTTGATACCGCCGTGGTGCAACCACTCATTGAGCATGACCATGTAAGGCCTGCTCGCATCGCGAAGCAGCGTGGTTAATAGGGCGCGGGCTGCAGGGTCGCCTGACATGGCCTCGAGGCGCTTGGTGATGAGGCCAAGAACGACGCCGCCCTTGCAGATCTTCTTGCCCGTCATGCTCCCAGGGCCGAGGTCGCCACCCTCTCGCAGAGACTCAAGGATGTTCTCAAAGTCATCGCCGCTGCTGTCGCTCGACTCGTCGTCGTCATCGTCGTCAAGAAGGGCGTTGCGCTTGAGAAGCTCCAGAGCCAGCGAATACAATTGTGACATCATCTGGCTCGTGGGCAGAGTATGAATGTTGAGGACCTGAAGGGTGAAGGTCTCGTTTGTGAGGAATTGTGTCTCGAGCTGGGCTACGAGAACAAGATAGTCGTGTAGGAACTTGCGTATCGAAGCGCATAGAGCGTGGTTGACGGCGCCAAACTCCTCCCGGCTCTGCACATCGACAAACATCTCCAGGGCCGAGTAGTGGCTGGCCATGCGGACCATGGACATGGTCAGGTCTTGCAGGCTCGGGTCTAAGCCGGGAAGAATGCGAAAGGTCGGGCCAGACAGGCGGTCGCGTTCCTCGTGAGGGTTGTACGTCTTGGCGAAGCGAATGTACTGGCCCTCGTAGCCCATGAAGACGAACAGGAGGTCCTCAAGTATGACGGCCTCCTGGGCCTCGAGGGAGAGGTCGGCCAGCGGTGTCGGTTGTAGGTCGGTTGGCGCATCGACGGCGAGGGGCGGGATGGAGATGCGCGAGGCCAGCGGCGCCGATGTGTGCGACAAGAGGGTGGCCTCTGGCTCCCAAGGCGCGGCGGGCGGCGGGGTGTCCTCCTTTGGCGGTGGACGCTCGGGGACTACAGTCCTGTGTTTCTCGGGGCCCTTTGGCTTGTCGGCGGCATTCGGTACAGGACGTCGGTCTGGCCTTTCGTTGCTCTTGGTCCTATGGACCATGCTCTCGACTTTTGTCACATAGGTCCTCTCGGTGCGCCGCTCCTCGACGCGGCGGTCCTCATGTGTCCTGCTCGTAGGCCGTGGGTTACCCGAGGCGGTGCGCTTGTGAGGAGCAGCCCCTGGCTGTGGCGAGGCTCGCGCGTCGGATCTTTCGTGTTTCGTGGTGTAGGATGTGCTGTGGGTGGTCATGCGGGGTCTCGACTTGTCGTCGGAGGCGGCGCCGTTCGCGCGACGGTCGTGGGCCGACCTCGAGGCGGACGACATGTCGCGGGCTGCATTGGCGGCGCTTCACGGGGCAGGCTGGGTGGGAAGGGCCGTTTCCCTGTCGGTGGGCATTCGAGGTCGGTCGGACCAGGCCGTGTCGCTGTGTGATTTTCGGGTATTGGAGATCGTGAGGTCGTGTCTGGCGAGCCCAACGGCCTAAGCTGCTGGGGTTGAAGGTGTTTGGCGGGGCTCAAGTCGCGGTCCCCGGTCGTTGTCCAGCATTCGCTTTCGGTGTAGGCGGGGGAGCGCGTCTAAACATGACTGACTAAGCATAAACCAGGGCTTTCTGCCAGCTGTTAAAAGTCCGTGACCAGCTGTCCCAAGACAGGACCGGCCGGCTCGATTCCCCGCGCAGGTACCGCTGCAGGGGACAATTGGAGGAGCTCAGCTTGCCTGGTGTCGTCGTCTGTTGCTTGCCTGAAGCTCGCCCGCCTCTACCGCCATCCATCACCATCTCCATCAAACAACACCCTCCTTCCACAACCACAAACCACCAACGCCCCCCCCGCAACTCCCGACGGCTTTTCTGTCCGAATCCCTCCTCCCGATCAAACAACAAAACCACACATAGTCACATCCTCGGACGCCGTCCGCCAACACCGCCAAGATGTTTATGGCAAGATCCGAATACGGTGAGCATCAACACCTCTAGCCAGCCACGCCTTCAGCTACTCCCTTGCTTCTCGTCACCTGCTGACCGCCGCTTGCGCCTCCAGACCGCGGCATCAACACCTTCTCCCCCGAAGGCCGCCTCTTCCAGGTCGAATACTCCCTCGAGGCCATCAAGCTCGGCAGCACGGCCATCGGCGTCGCCACGGCCGAGGGCGTCATCCTCGGCGTCGAGAAGCGCGTCACGTCCACCCTGCTCGAGACGTCGTCCGTCGAGAAGATTGTCGAGATTGACCGCCACATTGGCTGCGCCATGTCCGGCCTCCAGGCCGATGCCCGCTCCATGGTCGAGCACGCCCGCGTCGAGTCGCAGTCCCACACCTTCAACTACGCCGAGCCCCTCCGCGTCGAGAGCGCAACCCAGGCCATCTGCGATCTCGCCCTGCGTTTCGGCGAGGGTGCCGACGGCGAGGAGACCATCATGTCCCGTCCCTTTGGCGTGGCTCTGCTCATCGCCGGCTACGACGAGGACGGTCCCCAGCTGTACCATGCCGAGCCCAGCGGCACCTTCTACCGCTACGACGCCAAGGCCATCGGCTCCGGCTCCGAGGGCGCCCAGGCAGAGCTTCAGAACGAGTACCACAAGGTGAGCCTTTCTCCCCCCTCCCCCGCTGGTTTCCGCCTTCCACTGACACACTCAGTCCCTGACCATCGAGGACGCCGAGACGCTGGTGCTCAAGACCCTGAAGCAGGTCATGGAGGAGAAGCTCGACTCGAAGAACGTGCAGCTGGCGAGCGTTACCAAGGACAAGGGCTTCAGGATATACACGGATGAGGAGATGGCCGCTGTCGTCGAGCGGCTGCCGGCGAACTAAGCCGGTTGAAGGGAGAACGCGGGAAAGAGGGACATCTAGACACCGCAAGCCCACCGAAAGCGACCTTTGCGCCTGTAACATGGCGATCAACGTGTAACACTAGCATTACTCGATGCATGGCAGATCTTGCCTGTCATGGTTCGTTCGCTCAAAGCACCACCTGCGTGATGCCACTCAAGACATGCGGCGGCCATCCGCCATCTACTTATACCACTCCCCACAGTCGTCAATGGTCATGTAGCAGCATCAACTCGCGCGCTCCCAGGCGCTCAGTTGTCCTCAATCTCCATCCTCTCCAGCTCCTGCTCAATAGTGAGCAGCCCAATTGCATACGCCGCGCGTTCAGGCCGTGCCACAACCATCTTGCTGTTTCCGCTCTCCAGCTCGTCCAACTTGTTCGAGATTCTGCGATCCATATGCCACAACGGCTTGGGAATCTCGCGCTCCAGCGCCGGATCTCTGACGTATGGGGGTCCCTTACCCACCGCCGCCGCCTTATTCCACCCGGCCTCGCATCCCTCGGCAATCTGCCGCGCTGATTGCCACCCAGTAAGCCGCGCCACGTCGTGAAGGCGGCGGATAATCCACTGCCGCTGAATATTATCTTGAAGCTGGGTTGTGTCAGTGAAGAGCACGTTGCGTGATACTCTGATGAAGGGAGCCTACCTGGATGCCGCCCACAAATAGCGGGAGACTGCACTCAACCAGCGCGGCGCCAACAAGTGTGCTAATTTCGGTGACATTGTGCAGGTCGTCACACAGCCCGGCGGTGATACGCCCAATCTCGAGGGCATATCGGGCCGTTTGCGAAGCCTGGATGCCCTGCGCAATCATTGCCGCGGGAGGCATCATAGGGTGCGTGCGGTACAGATGGATGAGGCCCATGTAGTAGTTCATCCACACGCCTGCCACAGAAAAGGTGCGGTATTGCAGCGTCGGACCAAAAGGCGAGTCACGGCGGTCGGCATACTCGGGGCCCAGGGGCTCGAACTCGGGCCCAAAGTTCTCCCGGAGCAGCTCAAACGCTGCGCGTATGCCCTCCCACTCTGCCAGTGCCTCGGCCGTGTTCTGGTCGATGTTCTCCTCCTCGGGACTGTCGGCCGGCGGCGTTGGGTCGCGCGGCGGGCTGAAGCCTCGAGGCGGCCTGACCTCGCCGATGTTAGTGGGCAGCATACCGGGGAACATGGGTGGCGAGCCGCCTCCGGGGGGCGACGGTCCGCCGAACATGCCCGGGGGCATGCCGGGCGGAGGGCCGTTGGGCGACCCTCCCGGGGGCATAGCTCCAGGAGGCGGACCCATACCGGGAGGAAGTCCTCCTGGGGGAAAGCCGCCAGGAGGGAAGCCCCCGGGCGGCATGCCCATGCTCATGCCGCCCATACCCATCGGAGGCGCACCCGGGGGCATGTCTCCTGGGGCACCGCGCCCGGGAGAGCCCATCCCGGGTGGCATTCCGGCTGCCAGCCCGGGCATCCCAGGCATTCCGGGCATCATCCCAGAGGGCATCCCGGGTGGCATACCAGATGGCATACCAGGTGGCATTCCGGGCATCCCAGGGGGCATACCCATACCCATGCCCATTCCCGGCGGCATGCCCGGGGGCGCGCCTGGAGGACCACCCGGGGGCATACCTGGAGGCGCACCTGGAGGCCCGCCGGGGGGACCTCCTGGGCCTCCAGGACCTCCAGGACCGCCGGGACCCGGCTGCCGACCCCGAGGGGGCCCTCCCCTCCCAAAACCTGGCGGCCCTCCCATGAATCCGTACTTCTGCATTGACTTCCTCTTTCGTGTCAGGTCCTTGCCGGCGAAGCTCATGAGGCGCGACATGACAAGCACGAGATGGTCGTACGTTCCATAGCTGCGAGACTTGTTAGCGGCGATGTCTTTTGGGGTCCCGGGCAAAAACACTCACATGGCCTCGAGGCGGCCCATCGGTGCTCTTGGCGGGCATTGGGTACGGTGCTTGAAGTCCATGCTATCAGGCGTTAGTCTGTAGACACGAGAAAGGCTGCTCAGGAAAGAACTCACAAAGGCTTGCTTCCCGAGAGCATGCCCAGGTACACATCCATCTTGCAGTACCACCAGTACAGGTCTCGCAGGTGCTCGTACTGCTCAATGTCCCTGTCGGTATAGTACGAAGCTGACAGAGGGGCGTCGTCCTCATAGTGAACCTCATGGCCGGCGAGGCGGCTGAGGAAGTCGACGTCAATGTCGTCGAGATCGTGAGGCAGGGTGTCGCCAGCGTCGTGGCCCATGAAGAAAGGATCCATGGGACGGCGGCGCTCCTGCTCTAGGAGGGCGCGCTTGGCCCTCTTGAGAGGGATGATATGGCGCGTCATGTTGCGGAAGGGAACCTCCTTGATCAGAAGGCGAGCACCGTACAGATGCTGGCTCCATTTGGTGTGGTCCGAGTTCCAGACCTCGAAGTAGGCAAGAAGCAGGATGGAGGCGATGGTGGCTGGCTGAGTGCGACGGGTATGGCTCTTGACGTTGCGGGCGATGCGGCGGATGGCGAGGTGGTAGTGCTTGAGGGCGGCAGTCTCGGGCTGGGACTGGAGCTTTGAGATCTGTAGAGCGCCGATGGCCAGCATGGACTGGAGGAGGGCGGGGTGGTTGAAGGCGATAACAGGGAAGGTGTATGTCCAGATATTCTGGTTGGCGGCCGTGGCGTTGCCGGCGAGAGGCCTATCGTTGTGGTCGAAGGGGTGACGCTCGTAAAGGGACATGCTAGGTCCGGTGACCTGAACAAAGTGCCAGAAGAGGGCGGCGACCCTGGCGTCGTTGAGGGGTGAGTTTGTCGAGTTTGGAATGTACGAAGTGAGGATGTCGTGGTGAGCAAAGGTCGAGAAGGAACGCATGTGGGTGCCGACACCCTCGAGGGGCCCGTCGCGGTGACTCTGGACAAGAGTGCCGTATGTGCTCTCGCGGTTGGCGACGCCGTACTCGTCGTCCGATTCTCCCATTGACGTGTCGTTCTCGGACAGGTACTCGAACTCGTGCTCGATGTCCTCGGCGGCAAGTTGGCCCCGTGGCGGGCGCTGGACTTCGGTTGGTGCTGTGTCGACGGTGACGGCATGCTGCCGGTGGGCGAGTTGCGGATGTTGGTGCTGCTGCTGCTGCTGCTGTTGTTGTTGCTGTTGCTGCTGGTGGTGCTGCTGTTGCCTACCGGCATTATCAAAGACACCCTGGTCGCTGGTCGGAGAGATGAGGAAGGACGAGGCGGAACCGCGATGTGTCGGCGAGGGGCCGGCGGAGGAGGCCGATGGTGGCGTGAAATCATACTGTCCGGCTTGGCTGAAGGTGTAGGCAGACTGGCCGCCAGCGGACGAGGGCTGCTCGGCATATTGCTGACCGTAGGGTTGTGCGTGGAAGGTCTGGAAGCCGCCGTTGGAAGGCGGCTTGGGAGCTATAGCGGCCAAGGACGGAACATGTGACTGCGCCTGATGTTGCGGATGCTGCTGTTGGGGAGCCGGCACAAAGGGCCGCTGTGATGCCTCTGGAGGGAAGATTACGGGGCCGTAGCTACCCCCATGATATGCGCCGATGGGGTCCTTGAAGATGACGCGCTGGTTATAGCCCTCACAGTTGCGCTTGGACTTGATACAGTTACTGCAGACGGGTCTGCCCTCATCGCACTTTATGCGGCGCTTGCGGCAAGCTTTGGAGGGTGATGGTCAGTCTTGAGGTACGGTACACATACCATGCGGCGCGGGGACTGGCTTTGGAGGGTATAGAGAAGGGGATAGGGGCCACTCACTGAGGCAGCCAGTTTTCGTTCTCTTACGAATGGGTTGCTTGTTGCGGCTTGCATCATCGTCGCCGCCGTTCAGGTTGCCGCCGTCCCGGTCTCCATCGAGGGAAGAGACCGCGACGGGCTGAGACTCGGACGTCTCGGGCGCCACCTGGTCGGATCCCATTCCAGGTGTACGGAGCGAGTGGACGCGGGGAGGCGGTCTAGTAAGCGAGGGTGGTTGAAAAATGAGGGTGCGACTGGTGCGCCTCTACATGTCCTGAGGATCCGCGGCCGTGGGTAGGTGAGAAGCGGACAGCCCGGAGAGACCGGGGACGTGAGATCGGTGAGCTTTAGAAGAAGTAGGGCGATGGATTGAGGGCCGCTTTCGACAGCTGGGGCCGCGCCGGAGAGATTTAGATGGTGGAGGGAGGCGAAAAGACCGCGAGGCCAGAAACTGAAGACTGGCTTGGTCTGGCTGGTACAGACTCGGTCGTCGGTCGGCGGCGCGCGATGAGGGGACGGGCAGACAGGTAAGTAGGCCGTGCTGGGAGCTGGTTCAGGGACGAATGCTTGTGAGATATAGACCACTCATGGAGGCGACTGAAACATGACGGTGTAACGAGGCGACGCGCTGCGCGGTGTTGGAGGAGCGATTGGAGTCTGCAGGCGGACAAGCAGAAGGGGCGGCAGAGGGTTGCTTCGTCAGGTCGGCCGGTCGGTTGGTCGTTCGTGTCCTTAGGAGTGAACTCGTGGCGATGGACGAGGCCTCGCCGTTCTTGGAGATGAGGGAACAGATATTCCCCCTGGTCGATAGAAGCAATTACCGGGCCAGCAGTTCTTTGGAGGAGGGGGTGGGAGACGTCGGCGCTCGTTCAGGGCCGACAAGAGGGGAAGAGGGGGGTGATCTGTGCTGGAAAAGTCAGGTAGCCCAGTACGACAGGTCAAGTACAGTACACGCGAGGCGTCGATTCTCTCTGGATGCCGAAGGACCAGGGGGTAGGATGCATGGTGCATTGCAGGGTTCAGGGAGCAGGGGAAGTGGAGGGAGGGGGAGGCCTGGAGGAGGGGGTGAACTTGAGGGACGGGGGTGAGGTGAGGGGGGAGGAAGGTGCGAGGGTGGTACCAGCCTTCTCAGCTGCTTGCTCACTGCCAGTGCCGTACAAAGTCGACAGCCTCGTCGTACCTGGACGTGAAGGCGACCCTTTGCCTTGCACGCCTCTGCTGTTTGCGGACGTGCTGCCAGGAGATGATGTTGATGAGCACTCGGACACTGACCTGGCTGTGGCTGACCTGACAGATGATGGGCCTGGCCAAACCCCGGGCCGACCTTTGAAGTGCCTGGCCACATGAAGTCTAGCAGCTTGTCCCCGGTACTCGATGTTGTGCTGCTTTAGTCGAGCTGAGGTCGACGAGGTTCAAGCGGGGTTAGCGTCGAGAATTATTCCATGCAGTTTGACGGAGCTGCACAAATCACACCGTCTGGTGGAGTAAATCACCGTTAAGGACGGAAACGGGGCCACCTGGGTACACCAACTGCCATTTACGGTCACCAAAATAAATAGTCGCGAATACTGTTCTTCATTCATTCTAAATGCTCATTTGACGAAAACCTGGATCTATCAGATATCCCCTCCGCATCTACTCCTCATCAGGAAGGCCGACAAGCTTCAGCGAGTCCTTCCACAGCCTCTTCGCCTCATCAACATCGTACGCCCACGGCGCATATCCCAGCGCGACGAACTTGTTGTCGCCCTCGGTGTAGGGCTCGGGCAGGGCGCAGTTGACGATGTATTTACCGCCCTTGTGCTCCCACACCTTGCCGACGGCCGCCAGCACAGTCGTCGCCGCACCCTGCTCGACGCTCTTCATCGTCGGGAAGATGTGCTCCATGCCCTTCCACGCGTCTGGGCTCATGTGCTGCGCAAGATTTGTCGCAATGATGCCCGGGTGCACACTCGTCGCGTGGAGGTGGCGAGACCCGAATCGGCGCTCGATTTCGTTGGCCATGTAAATGTTGGCCGTCTTGGACTGTCCATATGCCCTGGTCGCTTCGTAGTCACCCTTCTGGAAGTCGTAGTTGTCAGACTCGTTCAGCCCCTGGATGTTGTGGCCAGTGGATGCAAGGTTGACAACGCGGGATGGGCGTTCTGCCGAGGCGGCGGCGAGGAGAGCCGGCTCGAGGAGCTTGAAGAAGAGGAAGTGCGCGAGGTGGTTGGTGCCGAACTGAAGCTCGTGGCCCTCGGCAGTCAGACGCAGATCAGGGATAGCCATGATGCCGGCGTTGTTGATGAGCAGGTGGATCTTGGACGTCTTGGCGAGGATGGCGTCCGCTGCGGTGCGGACCGATGCAAGGGAGGCATTGTCCATCTGGATAATCTCCATCTTGGCCGAAGGGTCGACAACGATGCCGACAAGAGCGGCCTGAGCCTTGGCCACATCGCGGGCGGTGACGAAAAGCGTGGCTCCCGTGGCGGCCAGGGCCCGAGCCGTCTCGATACCAATACCGGACGAGGTGCCAGTGATGACAATGACCTCGCCCTTGAGAGTGCCCTCGGCGCCCTCATCCTTGATGATCTGCAGGGCAGTAGGGCGAGCGTCGCCAGGGCCTTGAGGCGAGGCGTGGGCTTCAGCGTAGCGAGACATGATGTGAGAATGGGTAAATATCGTTTGAAAACTGGTTGTTGGGGGTTGATAGGGATCAGGGGAGTGATGATGTGGTGATGTGGTGATGTGGTGATGAGGGGTTGGACGCTGAATTTGTGAGAAAGCTACGAGGGGAAGGCTCACTTTTGTATTCCTCTCTCCTGTGTTCCATGGCCCCTCATTGTAGCAAAGAATCCATCGGAACGACAAACACTTACAAATCAGTATGGAAAAGACAACTCTCTGGAAAGGGCCGAGATCAATGCAGAACACCGAATGTTCACGGTCGTCGTTCTTGGGCGGTTCCACTGACTCGGGCGTGGGATGACATTTTGCCCCTATTCAGGCTAGCCCCATCATCAACCACCACGACAGGGCTCCCGCAGAAGAGATCGCCCTGGATATTGGTCTGACCGACACTTCCTGGTCTATTTTGATATGCAGGTGCAATGAGGCTCCTCGAGTTTGACCCCGCAAGTTGATGTGACGATAGTTGCTTTGATTTCCAAGCACCGCGACAGCAACTCGACCAGCCTCCATCCGAAGAGCTGGGAACATGCACTTCGTCCTCTAACTTTCATCAACGCCAAAGTAGACCGAATCTACACTTTTCAATGTCTGAAAACCTCCCTCTATGTCCGTATCTACGAATAACATTTCAAAGCCATCACCAGACGTCCGGCGAAGCCCTCGTTTATTGGAGATGTACAGGATCCTCTCCCCTGGTCATCCTCCAGTGATTAGTAGACGCAAGCAAATCTTCACATCCCGCAACTGCCCATGACCACTTCGATAAAAACCCAGGGCTAGCCTCCCAACTCCACAAGTCATGCGGCTCGCCCCAGACAACCAGCCCCTGACGCCCCGTTGTGACCTCGTCATCAACACTCTCCTCCCCCACCCCCTCTGCCGGTACTGTCTTAACCCTGGGGTTGGAAACATTGATAGCAATGGGCGCTCCTTGCTGTTTCTGCGCCGGTGTAGGGGCCATAAATTCGCCGATGAGATCCTTCAGCAAATCCAAGTGGTCAAAGGTGCCGTCATGCCGGATGAGGTTGTCACGAACACCCGGGAAGGGAAAGAGGTTGATCCAGAAGGAATGCAACGTGGTCTGCTGCAGCCACGTTGGGAACAAGGAGGCGGGGATATGGGGGTTCAGCGGAAAGACGGATGTCGGATCGCGGTAGGGCCCGCCGATAGGGCAGCTGCTTAAGGACACGGGTGTTCCTGTCTTGGCGGCCCAGCCCGTAAGGAGGGTGTTGAGTGTGCGTTTGTTGGCTACAAAGGCTCGGAAGACGTTGTATTGGACCAGGTGGAGGAGATGGTCGGTTGACAGGGGGAAGACGGGTGATGGTGGCGTTATTGGCACCTGGTCGGCGTACGACACCAAGGCTGACGAGGTGGCTCCTTTCTCCGAGCCCGAGGAGCCTGAGGAACGTTCGTCGTCTGCCTCATCTTCTTCATCGAGGCGCCAGCGTCCAACCTGGAAGGGACGTGACGCCTGAGCAGAGCTCGCTCCATCTGTCTTGTTCCGGGATCCTGTGGACCATGTGAGCTCGACTCGATCAGGGGTCAGACCTTGACCCGACTTCAAGGGACGACCCACGGTGAGCTCTCTGATTCTTCCGGTTCTGCAACTTCCTCCGCTGCTTTCTGGCCTCGGCCGTGGCTTCGGCCGTGGCGGGGTTAGCAGCGCAATCACCGCCGCCCCTGCGCGGAGACGCCGGAAGCAAAATCAGGGTGCGCTGCATGATTCTGTGCCCTATTACCAAGCACTCGGGGCGTCCAGATGCTTCAATGTCGACTCAAGAAGTGGGTTGCGAGTGAGGAAATGGAGGAGAGACGCACTCAGCAGCCTCTGGCAACGAGGGGGAGGGCATCCAAAACATATCAGCCCCCGCGGACTAGGCGAAAGGGGGCGAAGTTGTCATCCTGTCGCAAGGGCCAAGACCCCCGAGATCTGTGCCGTGGGGACTCTGTATCTGCCGATGCGCTAGTCGGATGGCCGGAAAGACGAGCTAGACCGAAAAGGGAGAAAATGTCATCCATGCGAGTCATGTCTTGCCGTCTCCAAAAATGAGAACTGCCAGAAACACGTGCAACAAGACAACTTATGAACTCATGCAAGAGAACGGCTTTAGCTTACGATCCGAATGCTATCTCCGGAACCATGGCTAATGTCAACGGACTCGGAGTATGAGAAGACCGCAGTTGACGTTGGTTGTTTGATGGTTGGTAATAGTGTCGTTTCGCATGGGATATAAACACGAGGCCAGCCAGCGGGTAGTGATGGGTGCCCGTCGATCATCCACCCAAGTCAAACCATCTCACTGTATTTGTACCATCAAACCATCTCCTTCTCGCCCAAATCATACCATTCTGCCCATCATGGCCTCCACCCTCAGACAGCGCATCGAGGCGACGACCCGGAGCTTCCTAGCCACATTCGAAGACGGCGCAAAAGGCGACGCCTCCGTCATTAACCGAGACGTCACAGAGGACTGCAAGCGATACTTGCTCCCCGCCTCCGTACCCCGCGCCTTCAACCTGCCCGAGGATTTTGCCTTTGACCCCAAAGCATTCCAAGGGACTTATGAGAATGACCTCAAGGTGTTGAAATTCAACAGCAACGTCATCGCCAACCTCGTCATCGACACGGAAGCCCTTCGCGCCGCTTTCACGTCCCTTGCCGAGGTGGAAGTCCTAGCCACCGGGGAGACCTATCCCGTCGAGCAATCCTGGTATCTGTACTTCACCGAGGACGGGTCCAAGGTCAACAAGGTGATTGAGTTTTGTGACAAGGACGCCCTTGTAAAGATGGCAAGCGCATCTGCCTAGATGGATATCTCTGGGGAAGAGTCGTCAAAATACAAAGGCATTGCTCAAACAATCACCTCCCGATCGATTGAACCGTGAAACGGCAGCAGCTGACGACGGCTGGCTGGGGTGTTCCGTTCCAATCAACCGTTCAAGCTGTGTATGTTTGTGCATCGAATGCACAAATCTCACCGGTAGCAATGGGTGCCTCGTGCTAGAGCGGCGAGGAGGCTAATCTCATTTGCATGCACTATTGGTCGGTGGTCATCGAACCAGGATGGAGGGACATCACTTCACAAGGTACGGACGGGGGATGGGACGGCACCTGGTCGCCCTCAACTCTATTTGAGCCTGCCCACGACCCTTGTCCAGGAACGGGAGGAAGCACACCACACACACACACACACGGGGAGATGGTGGCTGGGGTTGCATCTTGGGGTTGAACCAGATGAAGGGGGCCTCCAGGAGGTGATGCAAGCTGTTCATCAGATCGGCTTGGAGTGCTCGAAGCGTGTTCCCTGAGAGGACCAGTGGGTTGACAAGTTGTAATCTTCAGCTTGTAGTGGGCATACTAAAGCCGACAAACAAAACTCACTTGCAACAGCACCTTCTCCAAATCTCTTGCATCTATTTCCAGCAACATCTGGTAGTATTCACCGCACTTTCAAACCGCTGCTGCAGGTGCAGACGCAGATGCATGCTGTCGGCCGGTGGTTTCCTTCCAGTGGCCCGCCCGCCCAGGAAGAAGCTCCAAAAAGGGGGGGTCTTCTTCGGGGCGCACGGTCTTGTGAGCTCAAGCACGGTGAGATGATGCTCGGCACGAGTGCAGGGGTCATCGTCTGCGAGCCCACATCGCGCTAGGGACACGGTGAACAATTAAAAAAAAAGGAGAAGGGGTCCCCCTCAACTCCAACCCCTCGCGGGACGAGCCTCTGCCGCCGCCGAGCGGGCGGGCAGCCCAATGGGGGAGGTCAATGTAGGAAGCCGGTCCCAGGGTATCACAAGATTCAGACTTGTCTCCTGCGCGCTGCCGGTGCCGGACCCGTCGGTCACAGAGCGCCGTGGCCACGGACACGGCCAGGGCTTGGGTGCAAGCAGTCTTAAGTAAGTACCGGATTGTACCTGCAAACTTTTGTAGCAAGAGAGTATCGTGCCTGGTCCTGCGCCGCGCTCGTATTTCGAGCTCAAGATACCAAACCACGGAAGGCCGTCTCGGCCCTCATTTCTCCTGCAGTAGCATCTGTCCCTTGCAGGCTCGTAGCCCGGTGCAGTCTAGGTAAAGTGTCTGCGCTCGGCCTTCCGTCTCTGTCATGCAGCCCGATGCCGCGCGCGCTGGTGGTAGTAGCCGGCCTTTTCAGAGATCGGGCTCCGAGGCGACAAAGGGTAAGAGGTGCGATGATCCCAGCGCCACCGGCAGGGGAGCTCCCAAGCTACTCGTACACGGGTAGGCTCACAAGTGACGAGTCACGAACCCAACGCCGACAATATCGGCATTTGCAAGGCGTACTTGTAGGGCTGGCCTGGTCGAGATGGTGACGTCGAAGGCTTTCTTGCCTCTCTGATATCACCACGAAATATCTTGTCCCGCGCACGATGCATCTTCAGGCCATGCACCTTGACCTTGGAGACGGCCTGTCGGCTCAAAGCCAGGCCGTGTGTGGTTGCAGCCGTACCAGCTTTCCAAGCAGTCGCACGCACTGCAAGACAGTGAATCCCCTCCCACGCATGGGGCACGGATCGTCGACCAGGGGGTAGCAAACATCAATTTGTGCGCCATTTCAAACTCGATCCTGATTCACGAACCCTGTCTGTCTGGCTGGGCGTGCCGACTGGTGGCTATTCGTAAGCGCGAAGATCCGTCCCAACCTCCGGACGGTCACCGGATGAGACGATGTTGACAGCTCGGTTCGTTGCCCTCTAATTTCAGGTGAAAGGACGTTTAAGTAGGAGACGAGGCGCTATGGAAGAAGCCCTTCCGGCACTTCTGCCTGGCGTCGTCCAGGCGGTTGCGGTTAACCATCTCCTGTGACCACGTTGTCGCGACCAGCCTCCCGGGCGGACAGTGGACACCCCTCCCTCCGGCGAGCCACTAGGTCTCGGCAGGCAGGCGTCGCTTCGATATCGGCGGCGGCGATTGTACCTACAGAAAAACCACGGCGTCGGATTCTGTGCCTCAACCGAGCCTTCGGAACAACTGTCGGCGGAATTTTGCAAAGAGGCCGAAATCTGGCCAGACACTGCCGATGCCCGGGCTCGACGGCGGGCATACTTGTGAGGTACCTGGGCAAACCGCCCGCGCGGCCATGCTAAAGGGCCGGCCGGGCGCTCGCTGTGGACTCGAGCGACGTTGCCGTGTTGCTCTGCACGAGTAGCGGGATCGATCGTGTCAAGTAAGAAGGTAATGTGACACTGAAGGGGGAGCATATCTCACTCTGGACTGCTCAAAGAGCTGTACCAAGAGTACTGCAAATACTCGAACGTGATCATCAACCTCGAGGTCTGTCGGCCATCGGGGAGACGAGATGGGGTTTCCCGAAAGCTCCTCAGCGTACCCCTGTATTGCCATGTGTCATTGAAGACGGCGGGGGGACAGGAGAGGGAGGGGGGTTCAACGAGATGACCCGCCCCGTCTTTGGTTAGCCGTGCCCTCACCCGCCCTCCTTTCCACGGGATGAGCTCTCCAGATTCTGGTGGCGGGACGCCGCATCCGTCGCCGACTTGCCGTTCGCTGTTGGAAATGTCTCGACCGACAATCTGTAGCTGGACAGGGGTACGGGAGGGCCGGCTTGGCCGGGCACAAAGAAAGATGCCAATGACTCTGAGAAAAGGAGCAGCAAGGCATGCTATTTGTCGCACTTGGCACCGCAAGCCAGTACCATGAGACATCTCCCCGTGGTACGCCAGCCGATACGAAACGACGGTTGGAGGATGCTAGTTTGCAAGCGGGAACATGGCCGCCTGTCAGTAACAAAGGACAGGTAAGTTTCAACTTGCCAGTCACCCACAACTGTAGCGCTCCTACGAGTAGGCCTCCGAGGTGGCCTCTGGGAATTCTGAGTTGGTCGACATGTGCCAAGAAGGCCCAGTCCGGGCTGGCCAAGCAATGCCAGTCAGGCTGAGCGCCTCTCGATGGAGCTCACGAATCATGGCAGGCAGGGTGCCTACACCATCAGAGGGGAGTCCCCAGCCTACAGGTCACGACAGGCGCCATCGACAGGGGTTTTTCAGGTGGCCCGGGATCTGCATCCGGACGGCCTGGGCGGTGTTCCTTCCCGTGTAGTTAGTGGTGGTGGACGCTACTTGTGGTGCTTGCAAGGCGTGCTGAAAGTCCGGACAGGCTGGCGATAAGGTGTCCCAAAGGCGTGACCATCGGCGGGTGCGGCGCTGTTGCGTGGTAGCCGATCTTCCTCCCACGGCACCCTCTCGACAGCGTGCATGCCGTGGCTGCGGGAAAGTTGGGTTGAGATACAGCGTGGGAGCGGTGGCGGTGGTGTTGGAAACACCCAACGTCACCAGGCGGCCGCCCATCGCGGAGCACTGGTAGCCTGGTGGCTCGTCCCGGGGTCCAGACTTGGCTGAGGAGAGGCCATGTGGGAGTGTCTTGCTTAGGGATCGCCGGTCTCTCTACCCCGAGTCGACGGAGATGTGCTTCGCTCGAGCAAGTACGGCAGACTTGTGCTGGTGCATTGATCCTGGCAGTCTGGAGTAGATCATAAATTGGTCGACGAGAAGAAGCCGTTGGGTATTTGAGTCGTGGAGGCAGAGTCGTGTGCAAGTTGTGGGCAGAGTTTACTCTGATGAGGTGTCTCGTCGCGATGGTTCTAGCGCCGGGCGGCCAGAGCTCCAAGCTCTCCAAGAGGAAGGGACTCTGGAGGCTTACATAAGGCTCCTGGGGCAAGAGCTCCTGGACGCTAGTGCCACCAAACGGTCGGTACATCGGGCGAGGTACCGTTCCAGCCAAATTGCTCCCTGAGCGACAGGGGTGCGATTCAACGGCCATCGCGCAGAAAAAAAAAATCGGCCACTCACTGACCCCAAGCTCGGTATGAGCCTCCACAGACCGACCGCACCTCATCAACATCTCACCAGCCATTACGTGCCACAACCAGTCTGAAGGTACCATTGTTTTGCCCATAACCCAGCCACAACACATACCTACTTTCATATTCACGCCCACCATGTTCGCCGTACCAGGCTGGTCCATCGCGGCCGACGGCCCCAAGGCCGAGATGGAGGCGAAGAAGCCCAAGGCCGAGGGAGAGGGAGCCGCGCCCAACAAGCGCAAGAGGGCCACCAGAAAGAAGGATGAAGCTGTCAACGGAGACAACGTTGCCAACATGTGGGAGCGGGTCATGGAGGGAAAGGTCCCCAAGGCCCCCAAGCCAAAGTCAGGCTCGGAGAAGAAGCGGGAGCGCAAGGCCAAGGCCAAGGCTCGCGAGGAGGCCAAGCCGGCCGAGGAGCAGCAGCAGCCGAAGGAGGAGGAGCCCAAGGAGAAGCAACTGAAGGAGAAGAGGACGTCCAAGCTGCAGGATGAATCTCGCAAGCCGAAGGCGAAGAAGCAGAAGCCGGAGGTCGAGGTGGAGGCCGAGACTGCGCCACTGGACGACGATGAGGAGGAGGCCTGGGGTGGTCTCAGCGATGATGAGCCCTCGGCCGCGCCGGAGGAAGAAGAAGAAGAGGAAGCGCCCCCAAAGAAGAAGGCCAAGAAGGAAAAGAAGGAGAAGAAGCCCAAGACCGACACCGAGACCGCATCACCGGCCAAGTCGCCTGCTCCCGCAAAAGCACCCGTCACAGCCCTGGCCCCGGCCCCCGCGCCGGCAGCTCCCAAGCTCACGCCTCTCCAGGCCTCGATGCGCGCCAAGCTCGTCTCCGCCCGCTTCCGCCATCTCAACGAGACGCTCTACACGCGGCCCTCGGCCGACGCCCTGCAGCTCTTCACCGAAAGCCCCGAGATGTTCTCCGAGTATCACGAGGGTTTCCGCCGGCAAGTCGACGTGTGGCCCGAGAACCCTGTCGACGGCTACATCCGCGATATCAAGGCGCGCGGCAAGGTCAAGCCCCCCTCGCGCGACCCCCGCAAGCAGCACAAGCAGGTTCAGGAGACGGACCAGATCGTCTCCCTCCCGCGCACCGATGATACGGCCACCATTGCCGACATGGGTTGCGGCGACGCTCGCCTCGCCGAGGTCCTCACGCCGCTTGCCAAGAAACTCAAGCTCTCCCTGCACAGTTTCGACCTGCACAGCCCGAGCCCCCTCGTCACCCGTGCCGATATCGCCAACGTGCCCCTGGCCGACGGTGCCGCCGACGTGGTCATCTTCTGCCTCGCCCTCATGGGCACCAACTGGATCGACTTCATCGAGGAAGCCTACCGCATCCTGCGCTGGAAGGGCGAGCTCTGGATCGCCGAGATCAAGTCCCGTTTCGCCGGCAAGGCCGCTCTCACTGCCGCCGCTGGTAGCGGCGGCCGCGTGGTCGAGCATAGCGTCGGCAACCGCAAGAAGCAGCAGGCCGTCGGCAAGAAGCCGGCCAAGCCCACGGCCGCTGAGGTCGCTGCCGAGGGTGAGGACCTCGCCATCGAGGTCGACGGTGCCGATGATCGCAGGAACGAGACGGACCTCTCGGCCTTTGTCGAGGCCCTGCGCAAGCGTGGCTTCGTCCTGCAGGCCGAGGACATGTCGAACCGCATGTTTGTCCGCATGCTCTTCGTCAAGTCCGCCCCGCCCACAAAGGGCAAGGGCGTCGAGGCCGCCAAGGCCAGAGAGGCTGCCAAGATGGCGGCCATGGGTGGTGACAGGAACAAGAAGCAGAAGCGCTTCGTTTGGGAGGACAAGGACAAGGAGGAGGAAGAGGGCGTCGACGAGACGGCCATTCTCAAGCCCTGCGTGTACAAGCTCCGGTAGAGAGCGCGACGCGAGCAAACTGCATGTACATCAGCTGCATTTCTTCATGGGACGGCATCAGTACTCTGGGACAGGAGCAAAAGTTATTAGGGCACACGGCGACGACGCCATATATACTCCCAAAACGCAATTAGACTAGGTAAAGTGCGAAACGCAGCACGAATGACTGGACGTCTGTCTACGATGGCGCTGAGTTCAAACACATTTTGCGCCCCTTCTGGTGAAAACCTTCCCAACTCGATGCCCCGTTACCCTCTAGTATGGCGTACCTGCCTGCCGTCTTTCCCCGTGTCCAGGGGGTGCTCGCTCTTACACCGAATCGTGCCCCAGTCTAGGTGCCTGGTCTGTACGTGAGTTACCGTCTGTATCGTGAAATTGCCCGTGCCCGCCCGTCTTAGGCGCCGAACAGGAGGCCAGCTGCCAGTTCAACGTTTCCGTCTGTCGCCTGCAGAGCCTCGATGGCTGCCTCGCGGGGGAATCCAAGGTCGACGAGCTGCCTGACGGCGGCTTCCGAGTGACCGGCCGCCGCAGGCGCCGGAGCGGGTGCCTGGGCGGGTGCCTGTGGCGTGGCGTCGGAGGGCGCCGACACCACACCGGAACGCTGCCCAATGGTGGTGCCGGAGGGACCGGGCATAGTGGGCTCCTCCTCGAGAGCCTCCTCGGTTTCCTTGGGGATATCGGCCTCACCCAGGAAGGAGACCTCCTCGCCCTGGATGATGAGCTTGTCCTTGGCGAGATCGATGGAAGCCTGGTGTCGCTTGAGCATGTCCAGTCCCAGCAGGAGATCTACCGACTTGCCCTCCATGACGGTGAAGCTGCAGGGCAAGAAGGAGTTTCCGATTTTGATCTGGGCCGAGTGAACACGGCCAATGATGTTTGCAGTGCCAACGCCCTTAGCAACGCCAGCGAAGCGCTTATCAACGAGGCGCATGATATTGCAGGCTTCGGCGCAGGACGGGGACATGATGGTCGCCTGTGCACCCGAGTCGACCAGGGCCTTGACCTTGTGGCCGTTGACCTCGACGTCCACGTAGAGCATGTGCACGCGGCCGAAGACTGTAGGAAGTGGTCAGTGATCAGCAGTTATGAAGTGAGTTTTTGGCAAAGAGGATGTACCTTCTGGGTTGTGCTCCATGGCGTTCTGCAGGTTCTCCATGACACGTTCCTGGCGGATCATCTCTTCGATCCTCGCCTGCGCGTCCGGGTCGAAGGGGTCCTCGTTCAGCCGGGCAATCTCCCTGTGGCGTTGCTCCCGCTCGCGCTGCTCCCTCTGGTAGCTCTCGTTGAAGAACTGGGCGAACCTCTGGGGGTCGTTGAGCACTGCGGCGAGCTGGGGTTGTTGCTGCTCGGCCTGCTGACGCAGCCTAGGGTCGCCCAAGATGCGCAGCCTGATGAGCTCGGGGTCTTGTGCGGATCCCTGGGCGGCGGCCCTCCGCTGCTGCTGAGGTTGCTGGCTTCTCCGGGCCTGGTCGGCCGATGCAGAAGTGCGCGTGTCCCTCACATGTACGGCCAGCATATCGTTGTCGGCAATACCCAGCTCGGTCATGGTCTTGGCATCGGAGTCGGAGGCGATGAGGAGGCCATTGTGGTAGAGGTGTTGGGAGGCGGGAGGAATCTGGGTATCTTCGTGGATGGAGTCTCGGAGGGCAGAGAGCGGCATGTCGGGGAAGACCTCCAAAGTGACGATGTCATCCTGGTCGGTGGCCGCGGGGTTCGTTATGTTGAGGGTGATACGCCTGGGAAGGGAAAGTCAGTGGGTTGTCCGGAGGGGTAGAGACAACGGCACTGAGCTTACATGATGGGCGAATATGCTGCGAGAGCAGCCAGTAAGTCTCGGTGCTGGTTTGAAGTGGGTGGCTGCTGCGGTTCAGATGGCAGCAGCAGGCCAGAGGTGTGTTTCGATGTTTCTAGTCTGGAAGAGAAAGAGGCTGGGCAACGTTAGAACAAACGGCCGGCAGCAAGCGGGTGTGGTGTAGCGTAGAAACGAGAGAGTAGAAAGAGGGCTGGGGATGTGGGTGGAGGACGGGAGGAAGAAGGAAAGCTCGGGAGCGGAAGGGAGGGAGGGTTCTTCAAGAGCAAACGAAGGACCGCGGGGAAACACAACGGAGGTGGCGGACCTGGAAGGTAGATGGTGGTGTAGGGAAGTATTCCGGTAGATGGATGGTGCAGTGGGAAGGAAGGCAGTTCACGCAGGCAGACGTGGGTGAGGTGGTTGTGTTGTGTTGTGCTGGTGGATGGAGGGATGGAGGGGCAGTTTCTCACAAGGCGGTGACGTTGATCCGCAGAGTACAAGGGTTCAAGCTTCCTGTGCCTCCGACGCAAGGCAAGGCGATGCAGCAGTCGGGCACGAACAAGGCGTCGCCACGTTCCGGCTGCTGGTGGTTGTCGGGGTGTTCTGGGGTCTGGGGGAGGGAGCGTTTGTCTGGTAGATGCGGAGGCGAGATTAGATGGCGGCTGGGGTGTTTGATATTGTTGGGGGAGAAGTGATCCGAGTGACGCTTTTTTGAGTTGTAGCTTTCTGACGGATGGAAGCTGTAGGAATCCCGGGGGCGGCAGGCGGCGGACGGAGGTGGAGGGGGGGATTGATGGGGGGACCGGGCGCCCTGATGCCATTCGCCGGGGGGACCGTGGTCCGGGGCCTGTGGAGACGTGCAGAAGGACGTGGAACTTGACAGCCTCTACACTCGAGCTGCGTGTTAGACTGGAAGGCGTGATATCACGGGCATATGTCTAGATTGCAGTTGCATCTGCAGCCAAGGATCTTATTATTTCTGGCAATCGACATGAAGCACTATGCATCAATCAAGTGCTGCTGCGTGTGATGGATTCAGTGTCTAAGTGGGGGGCAGGAACAACCCAGTCAGTGGAGGCGAGGCCCGATCCCTGGCTGTCCACGTTCTGTCCGTCCAGCGGCCGCCACCTTCGCTCCCCTTGATTTGTTTCGTTTCAAGTGCACTCAACTCCAGGCCGACCAGGCCTTTTCATCGCATCAGCTTAGCCACCAGGACTCTCCAATTCTACCTATATTCCTTCTTGCTCGTCGCACCTGGGTGGCCGTGCGAGCAATTTCATCGCAGCTCATTTCTCTCTCCCCCGGCCAACCTCAACCTCCCACGATGACGAATCCGCGCGAATGCCTGGCCTGGCCTGACCTGACCTGGCCTCCCCCGCATGTTCTGACTCAGGGCCGGCCTGGCCTGACATGTGTCTGCTGGGCTACTTCGTCTGCTCTTGGCTGCCTGCGTCCAGCCCAACTTGACCTCAGGCTTGCAGGTCGAGGTCGACCTCTCTCTTACACTGCACCTCGCTGCACCTCCGCTGCATGCTATGCGGCACAGCACCAGCCTTGCCCAGATGATTGCCTTGACGCCGCGAGCCCAGAATGGAATGCAGCTGCAGCACGCCCGCACGCCATTATACCACCCAACGCCTGGTTCAGTTGCATTCTTGGTTCCCAGACTCGGACATTTTCCCCTCCCTAGTGCCGGCCGGCGGCCATCCTCGCCGGTTCCCCCCTTCCTGCGTAAAGGATGCACATCAACTCTCGGCTTGAATTACCAGCCTTGACCACCTCAACTCCTATTTGAACTTCATACTACCCAACCTTCTTGTACCACAGCATTATACCAGCACTCCAGCGCTTGCACTTCATCTACAGAGTTACAGTACCTACCTTAGGCAGACTGTTGCACATCTACCCCTCAAACACCTCACATTGAACGTCGTCGACTTCCCCGGTGGTAATGAACACACCATCTCGCCCGATCTCTGCCCGAGGTCTACTTGCCCCTCGTCACTCGCTTATGCACCAAGTAACGCCTGCCTGCAGCTGATATCTCCGGGGCTCTTCCCGCGTTTCCAAAGTTCCCTTAATTTATTCTCCGGCCCTTGGATCCAGAGTCGACCCTCTGCCATGACGAGCAGTCTCGGACCCTGCGCCGAGGCTCTAAGCGTCATTCCCCGACCCTCTGTCCGCCGTCGGTATCCTGAACGGGTGCCGTACAGGCCTTCACGTCCCTCCACTGGATGCCGGCGGCCCCGACTTATCTCTCCGATGGAAACAAAAACACCTCATCACTGTGCCACGGTGCAGAACCTGTACAGCTATATATTGAACCCAGCGCTAGAGCAGATTACATCAAGGGCCTCGCCTGCCCCATTCGTTATCGACAGGCCCCTGTGTCGTGCCTCTATCTTGGCCGAGTTGACTCTCGGCTCCTAGCGGCATTCGAGATGGCATCGTGCCCAGAGCCGGCCCCCCGGTCTGACCGGACCGTTGGATCAACTCTCCGATGCCCCATGCCTTGTCTCGCCTCTCCCCCACTCATGGCGGATCCTTCTCCCTGGGCATCAGACATGCAGGTCGGACTTACAGCCATACAGTGCCGTATCCAGTCGAGTCGCCAACGACAACATCAGCCTCGGGTGCTCGGTCAAGCGCGGCACCCGTCATCCATGTGCCCTCCGGCTGTGGCAGTGGCCGGTTGATCATCACCTCCTGCACCCGCCTGGCGCTCTTGACGAACCTGGTCTTGACGTCCCTGTAGTCCCGGACCACCAGCTTGCCGTCCCGCTTCTTGAAGCGGCCATCGACCAACACGTGCTCGACGTCAGCGACACTCGCGTGCAGCATAACGGCCGCCACCGGGTCGACCCATCCGAGCAGCGCCGGGCTCGTTCCGTCCCAGACAACCACGTCCGCCTTGGCGCCAGGTGCGATGACGCCAATATCATCCCTCCTCAGGGAGCGGGCGCCGTTGCGCGTGGCCAGGAGGAAGGCCTGGTTCGCCGACATGGGGTTGTTCACCGGGATGCGTCCCTCCTCGAGCGGGGTGTTGTACAGAATGGCGCGCACCCGCTGCAGCCACAGACGGGCCTGCGTGAGGATGTCGGTGGAAAAGGTGAAGTGAGTATCGACGCCGAGCGACGCTTGATCCATAATAAGGTGCGCAGTAGGGTGCAGGTGGCCGTAGTGCATCTCCGACTCAGGGGTGATCGAGACGTGCTGGTCGGTCTGGCGCAGAAGCTCATACTCATCAGTAGGGATGAAGCTAGCGTGCGAGAAGACGACAGGAATCGTGGTGTTCAGCAGGCCGAACCCATGAACTGCCTTGGGGCTGTTGTCGATACCCCAGGGGCCAGAGACATAGTGGGTGGTAATGACGGAGATGTTAAAGTCCCTGAACGTCTCGGTCAGCATCTGCTATGGCGTCGGTGTGAGTCCCCGTCTTTGGCTTACCTGATCAGATCGGCAATTGGCTGGATAGCAGCTTCATCGGCAGTGTTGAAGGCATCATATGCGATACCCAGTGTCGTGGGCGACCCCTCGAACGCGGCAGCGTTGGCCAGATCCCTGAAGTTCCCATACTGATGGGCGAGGGTGTAGTTCTGCAGCTCATGGAAGGCATAGGCCCAGAACACACGAGCACCGCTGTCCACACTGGCCTGGAGGCCGGCCTCGGACGTCTCGTTCGACCAAGTGTGGTGAGCGTGGTCGAGTGTCGTGGTCACACCAGCGTTGAGCGCCTCGTACAGTCCGGCGAGCTGACCGATGTACACATCGTCAGCACTCATGAGACCCTCGGCGGCGAACTCGCCGTAGCGGCCAAAGTACTCCCACAGCGAGGTGTTGGAGCCGATGGTGCGAAAGGCCGTCTGCCAGCCGTGCCGGTGGGTGTCGATGAAGCCCGGGGTGATAATCTTGTCCGACACATCGATGATCTCGGTCGAGCTGTCAACCCGAGTCAGGTTGTCCGGCTCCTGCCCCGCAGGGTAGATGCCGACAATGACGTCGTCCTGGATGAGGAGGGAGCCGCCTCTTGTGACGTCGAGAGCGTTGGCAGACTCATCCCAGCCGACAATGGTGCCGCCGCGGAAGAGGATGGTCGAGGCGGCTGCCGAGCTAACGGCAGCCTGGAGGGCGATGCCCGTGCGAAGGAGTCCCTGCATGTTGGGAGGAAAGGAGTCCTGGGAATATCTAGGCCCGGGTTGAAGAGGCGATCTTGGAAGTCGTGAAGAAGCGCTGCCCGAACAAGGACCACATGGCTCTCGCAGCCGCTTTTATAATAGTTCGGCTGTGCCAACAAGACAGCTGCGGTTCCTCTAGTCCTCCCTCCACTTGGAGTGGGCTGCTATTCCCCTGAACGCTTCTGCCGTCAGACGAGCAGGTTCCCTGTGGCTTATGGCCCACCATCGTCATGTATGGTTCATGGATGCCGGGGTGTGTGAGCTTGGGAAGCTTTGGTCCGTGGCATCCGTAATGCGGTATAACTCCGACGAGGACTCCGGCCAGACCGCAAACCGTCCGAGAGGATCGTCGGATTGCAACGTTGGTGGGCTTCAGTGGATCATGCGATGGCACCAATTCCATGTCGGCAGCGGCCGGTCATCTTGGCGGTCAGCAGGACGATGATGTGGGGGAACAACTCTCTGCTTGATAATAGACGCGCGCGACGGACTCCGAAATTCCCCTTCATTGGGCTTCCTCGAATGTTATAGCCTCAAAGGACTCGGCTCCGAGAACATGCCTAGATCTGATTATGAGGCCGGTGGTGGCAACTAGATGACGGGAGGTTGTTCAAGCTGGCATGAGGTCACGGTGAGGCTTCTGACTTTTGGCGCGAGTCCAATGGGGCAAGATACGTCGAGGGCCAATGGTTACACCGGGGCATCCCCAGTTTGCCTCGATGACTAAAATGTTACTACCGTTCTTGTACCCCGGGAAAGCCCACATCGTCTGGTCTGGTCGAATCTCCCGTCGACGCCGTCGTGTTCAAGTTCCTCCTGCCCGGGGGCTAGGCAACTGGGGCGAAGCAGACAGAGTTCTACAAGCAATGAGATCATTGCCTGCGACTGCCGGGTGGTCAGGGCCCGGGGTACCCAAGAAGCATTGATAGTCCGGCTTGGCCGAGCTTGCTGCCAGCTTGGCGAGAACCACTGCAGGTACCAGACATCTGCCGGTAGGTAAGAGAGATAACGAGAGGCTTTGACTGCCAATCACCATAGCCACGGTAGAGATGGCAGTGTAGCGTCCCGAATGTGCCGAGCTGCTTGTTTGCTGGTTTGAGTTGCCGATGACCACCATCCCCTGTTCCCTGTCTTGAACTTCGGCAACTCACGTCTCGCTCAACATTGCCACGAGCACGCAAGATCAGGGGTTCTTTCGCATGGGGCAGCGTGCAAGGGCTGTCATTTTGAGTCTCGAGCGTAATGTCTTCAATGCTGCGCATTATTGAGCAACTTGCGCAGTCTGCCGAGGTTGTCCATCACGCCAGACAGATGTCAGCTTGGATGGAGATTGTGTGGGTAGGTGCCTGCAGCTGTGCATCGATCCTTGGGGCGGGGCATATCCGGACGACAAGAAAGCAAGATGCTCACCGCTTGTCAGAACTTCTCCCCTCAGTCGACTATGGAATTTACCCGCACCCAGACTGGTAAACGCGAAAGCTGTCGAGATGCATTCGTCGTCGCCTCCGTCACTGGAGGTACCTCGTCGAAAAGGTACCTACGGAGGCGCCGTCTGGACTGGCAGTTGGAGTAGTACCCCGCCCCCGCTTTGACAAACCTGCCCCGGCCTTCACCAACTTGACCGGAAAACCCTTATTTTCGGTACCTAGAACACTTTGCCCTCTTACGTGTAGTAAACTCGCCGTTGGACAGGGTAATTTTTCCTGGGCTGGCAAGGCAAAAAAAATTCACACAAGCATCGCCACTTGGTGATCCACATAGAGCTGTCCGGCCCGAACTGCCAGAAAAAGACCCGACGACCACTCACGCGAGTCGTCCCATCGTCGACTCACACACACGCAAGGTCTCGGCCGAGAAGCGAACATCTTCAACCCCAAGCCAAGCCCACATTCCTGCCTGCTCCATAATACCTACACTCGACTCGACACCAACGCCATCCTTCCATCGCCTCACAGCACTCCCCGTCAACACCATGGATCCTTCGAGCTCAGAAGTGCCTCCTCCGCGCGCCGAAGATGGCAAGTGTGCCATTGATGATTCTGCCGATGAGGACGAGGAGTCCGCTCAGATGATGAGGAGACTGTCCGCCGATCAGTACCGTACCAAGCACGACAAGAAGAAGGGCATCCGTGTCCAGGAGATCTTGCCCTTCCATTTCAGCCCCATCTTCCTCCCCTTGACCGAGTCGCATCTCGAATCGACTCTCGCTCTTGAGAATGCTGCCTTCACCAACCCTTCTCACCGCTGCAGCCGTGACAAGGTGAGTACTCTCCACCCCTCTTCCCCAAGACATATGCTCACGTGCCCCAGCTCGCATACCGCCTCGCGCATTGCTCAGATATCAGCTTCGGCCTCTTCTGTACCGTCAAGCCCTCCGAGGCAAAGGCCTTTGGCCTCGAGACCGTCGACGCCGCCAACCTCGTCGAGACAAACCGCGAGGATGGTGCCGTGCACGCCCTTTTCGCTCATGCCGTCTCAACTCTCGGCAAGGGCCCTGTTGTCACTGATGCCGACATGGATTACCCCAAGAACTGGCACGACCACGGCGCCGTCAAGGACACTACTGTTGGCCACCAAGAAGAAGGCAGGACCATCTGCCTTCACTCCTTTGCCGTGTCGCCCAAGCTTCAGGGCACCGGTGTCGGCAAGCTCGCCATGCGATCCTATATTCAGATCATGAACGAGTCTGGTGTTGCCGACCGCATCGCCCTCCTCTGCCAGGACGTAAGTATACTCTACGACAGCGCTGGGTGGTCTCAACTGACACGCCCAACAGTATTTGATTCCCTTTTACCGAAAATTCGGCTTCCAGAACCTGGGCGAAAGCAAGGCCACTTTTGGCGGCGGAGGCTGGTACGACATGGTAAGATTGTGCCTCCCTCACCCTGAACACACCCAACGATGTCTGACGATACCCTCTAGGTCCTGGACCTCGGTGGCCCTCCTCACCCGGAGCGTGACCACCCGCAGGCCCACCTCAGGCACTGGAGCATGGTTGGGAAGCGTCCCTCGGAAAGCCAGTAGACTGGCACAGCCCGGACATACTCTTTAATATTTCTGACTCGGTGCTTTCCAAGTGGCAGTAGTGGCGTGCAAAACTCGGGAGGCCGGAAAATGGGGCATCTTCACTTTTTAGACTACGTTATTAATCTGTCGACAGGTAGCATAGACTCCAGTCGGCCCGGCCACATGTGATTCTGCAGCACTGTAGGGTTTCTCTTCCGTAGCCCGCCCTTCACCTTGATCTAGTCGGCGGCCTTGTACTTGGCGCGGTACTCCTCGGTTCTCCTGACGTCGTCGTCCGAGGCGAAGCCCTTCATGCCGGCAATGATATCGTCGAGGGTCAGGATGGCATAGATGGGGATGCCGTACTCCTTCTTGATCTCACCCAGGGCGCTGGGGCCGGGCTTGGTGTCGTCGCCGTCGGTGGCAGGCAGCTTCTCCATGCGGTCCAGGGCAACGACGATGCCGACGACCTCGCCACCCTCGGCGCGGATCTTGGCAATGGCCTCGCGCTTGGCGGTGCCGGCGGTGATGACGTCGTCAACGATGAGGACCTTCTTGCCCTTGAGAGGGGCACCGACAATGTTGCCGCCCTCGCCGTGGTCCTTGGCCTCCTTGCGGTCGAAGGAGTAGCAGGTAGTGCCGAAGCGGGCCTCGTCGAGCTGCGCGAGCTTGTCGACGGCCGAGGTGGCGAGAGGGATGCCCTTGTAGGCGGGACCGAAGACGATGTCAAACGACAGCTTGTCGGTGTCGACGGCCTCGATGATGGCGTGGGCGTAGGCGGTGGAGATGGCGCGCAGCAGGTCGGCGCGGTAGAAGTCGCCGGCGTTGAAGAAGTAGGGGCTGGTCCTCTTGGACTTGAGCTCGAACGAGCCGAACTTGAGGATCTTGCCGTTGATGGAAGCCTGCAGGAAGTCCTGCTTCCATGAGGGGAGAGCCGAAGACATTTTGGCGGGGTAGTAGAGGGGGTATGCGTCTGGTGACAGGTGGGTTGATTTGATGTGATAAGAGGTCAATGCTGTCCTCAAGATGTCTTCGTTTGTAGCGTTTAGATATGAGAAGAGTGGATTATTTAGAAAGCTCGGTCGTTCAGGTTCAGATTCTCATCAACATCCGAATCCGTCCCTACTGAACCCCTCCTCCCGCCAAAAAAACGCCCGGCCTTCATATCGCTGCTGCCCCGCGCCCCACCACGATTTTTTCCATCTGGGTGGGGTCATGGAATTGTTTCTGAATGCCAGTACCAGTCGGTACCTTCAGATGCGGCGCGAAAATGGACTCGAGCGTGTTCTCATTCCGCCCTCTACTCTTGAGAGCACCAGACAAATTCTCAAAACATGGTAGCCAGCTCGGTAGAATACTTAATTGCTCAACCCAGCATGTAAATCGCAAATAAAGGGCCCTGGCCCCGGTGGCACGGGGAAAGATACTTGCATGGGTTCGGTAGCGACCGATAAGATAAGAAAAGTGCCACCCCCCCTGCGATAGAAAAAATTGTTGCACAGCGGCGACCCTCCATCCTCGACTCTCTTACCGCCCTATGCCCGGTGTGCCTCGACCCTTTGCACCTACGGAGCCCACCTGCCATTCCCGAACATATTGAACTCGGCAGTCCGGTCTAGAGAAATCACTTGACCGTTTCCTCTCTTCTCGCAACATTCGACTCGTTGCGCAGCAGCATCCGACAGCGACGCCGCCCCCTCACCGACTCCCGACCGCCTCGAGCCACGCAGTGCTCGCCCGTCGTCCACGATGAAGACCCAGTATGCGCCTTAGCCCACACCGAAAAGAAAAAAAGAAGAGAGGAGGGATTGCAGCGCAACACAGAATGCTGACACGCTACTCAGATGGAAGGACATCCCCAAGGTCCCCAACTCGACCGAGCTCATTGACATTGTCCTGAGCGCTACCCACCGCAAGCTGCCCACGCAGATTCGCAGCGGCTTCAAGATCAGCAGAATTCGAGCCTTCTACACGCGCAAGGTCAAATTTGCGCAGGAGATGATCAGCGAGAAGCTCGGTGGCATTATCGAGGGCTTCCCCCGTCTCAACGACGTCCACCCCTTCCACAGGGATCTGTATGTGTGCCCGGCAAGCCCAACTTGGGCGCCAACATGCTGACCAACCCAGGTTCAACTGTCTGTACGATGCGGACCATCTGAAGATTGCGCTCGGCCAGCTGTCGACCGCCAAGTCCCTGACGGAGGGCATCTCGAGAGATTATGTCCGCCTCCTCAGTTCGTCACTCCCTCGGTCGGACGATACAAAACTTCCAGCTAACCGCCCACCCTACAGAGTACAGTCAGAGTCTGTTCCAGGCCAAGCAGCTCAAGGTTGCCGGTCTTGGTAGGATGGCCACCCTCCTCAAGAGGCTCAAAGACACTCTCAACTAGTACATCCTGCCTTCGCCACCTCACAACAATCACACCGCTAACACACCATAGCCTCGAGAGCGTCCGTCAGCACATTGGCCGTCTGCCGGCCATCGACCCTAACACCCGCACTCTCGTCCTCGCGGGTTTCCCCAACACTGGCAAGTCCAGCTTCCTGCGCGCCACCAGCCGCGCCGATGTCGAGGTCCAGCCTTACGCCTTCACCACCCGCTCCCTCTTCGTGGGACACGCCGACTACAAGTACCTGAGGTTCCAGATTGGTATGGCTCTCTTCTGATACTCATGCATCGTGGATTTTCTCTAACCCTGCGCAGTCGACACCCCCGGTGTCCTGGACCACGGTCTTGAGGAGATGAACACCATTGAGATGCAGAGTGTCACGGCCCTGGCCCATCTGCGCTCGTGCATTCTCTACTTCATCGACTGCTCCGAGCAGTGCGGCTACACCCTGGAGGCCCAGATCAACCTGTACAACAGCATCAAGCCGCTGTTCGTCGGCAAGGTCGTCTACATTGTTGGTATGTAACTCCTCCATCACCCCCGAAACGCAGCAGCCCTGACACCCCTCACAGCCAACAAGACGGACGTCCTGAAGCCCGAGGACATGGAGCCTGAGCGCCAGGAGCTTCTCCAGAGCATCCTCAAGTCGGGTGAGGTCGAGCTCCTCCAGATGTCTTGCAACACCCAGGACGGCGTCCAGGAGGTCAAGAACACGGCGTGTGAGCGCCTCATCGCCGAGCGCGTCTCCCAGAAGCTCAAGGCCGGCACCACCAACACGGGCGAGATCACCGGACGCCTGGCCGACATCATGCAGAGGATCCACGTCGCGCAGCCCATGGGCGGCCGCACACTCGAGACCTTCGTCCCCGAGGGTATCAAGGAGCGCAAGAAGTACGACAAGGAGGACCCGGAGCGCATCCGCCTCGCCCGCGACGTCGAGGCCGAGCAGGGCGGTGCCGGTGTGTACAACGTCGACATGCGCGCCGACTACATCCTCGCCAACCCCGAGTGGAAGCACGACCGCGTGCCCGAGATCTTCAACGGCATGAACGTCGCCGACTACGTCGATCCGGATATCGAGGCCAAGCTCGCCGCCCTCGAGGAGGAGGAGGAGAAGCTCGAGGCCGACGGCTTCTACGACTCGGACGAGGAGATCGACGACGAGGAGGAGGCGACCGTCCTCGCCCAGGCCGAGATCATCCGCGAGAAGCAGGCCCTCATCCGCAACGAGGCCCGCATGAAGAAGCGCCTCAAGAACCAGGCCATTATACCCCGCCAGAAGACCCGCATCCCTCTCTCCAAGATGGACGACGCCCTCGACCAGCTCGGTGTCGACACCCGCAACATCGTCTCCCGCGCCCGCGAGCAGTCCCGTCCCCGCGGCCGCTCCCTCGCCCGCGCCGCCACCGCCGAGGCCGACGGCATGGACGTCGACAACGAGGAGACGCCCCGCGAGCGCCTGCGCTCCAAGAGCCGTCCCCGCAGCAGGACGCCCGCCACCAGCCGTCGCGACGACGGTGTCACGGACCTCACCACCCGTGACAAGGCCGACCGCATGGCCAAGCTCGGCCAGAAGAAGAGGAACCGCTACGCCAGGCAGGGTGAGGGTGATCGTCACACCACCGCCTCCCTGGAGAAGCACCTGCTCGCCGGCAAGCGTGGTATCGGCAAGGTCAACAGCCGTTAAGCGGGCGACGGACTTGTCCGAGCAGGCACAAGGAGAAAAAAAAAGTTGGCTTTGGTCGTTTTCCTTTTCCAAAATCTTGCGGTTCTTCGGTCCACCCCTTTTTTGCCGAAGAGACGACAAACCTCATCTCGAGATCCCCCACTGGAGGCGTTCTGGCGCAATTTTGGGCTGGTGGTTGCTGTGGTTTCCATACTAGGTTCTCACTGTTCCTTAACTTCAAGGTGCTCGCTTGGCTGTGATGCCGGCCTGTCCAGGCCCAGGAACGGCACGCAGGCTTCGCCGCCTGCTTGTCGGTCTACGGCAATTGGCATAAAAAGCAACCCTCGTCGGCTGGGAATGGCATGACGGACGATGACTCATTTGAGTAATGATGTTACTTCTCTTTACATAGATCGCAATACATGGCGTGGGAAGGTTGATATCTGCAAGCTGGTGATGTTGACAATTGAATTTGCCCCTATTCTAGCAATACGAGATGGGGGCAAAGAGCCATCTGAGGAATGACTGGTCTACTTGTAGTGCCGCTGAACCACAGCAATGCCATGGTTGATGCTCTGGGCAGAGATATCCAACATCACATTCCTTTCACAGAGAAGTCTGCGTCTTATGCTTGTGTTGGTCACGGAAAAGAAGGTTCTGTTATATCCTGCAACCACAACGTTGCTCCATACTATTTCCATACTTTCTCCGTCCCGACCGGCCAGCCGCTTACTGCTCGTCCGCCACCTGGATACCCTCCCGCAGGCCCTCGACAACGAGAGGCTCGCCGGCAACGCGCTGGTAGATGTTCCTGACGTTGTCGGTGGTGCTCTCAAAGTGGCTCGAGGCGTCGTAGCTCTTGGAGACGAAGACGTGGTCGGCGGTGCCGTCGTCGAGGGGCTCGTAAATGGGAATGGGAGGGCCCTGTGTGAAGTTGGGTTAGGTTGTGACCGTAAAACCACGAAAGGGGAAAACGCTGGCGTACCATGAACTGCTCCTCGATCTTGCCCAGGCGGTCCAGACCGGGCTGGAGCTCGAGGTGGTGATTGGCCGTGGTCTCGGCGATGGTCGAGACAATGGCGACCCAGTAGCCCTTGGGGCAGACGTTGTGGGCGGAGGAGACGCAGGCAACGTAGATGTCTAGCAATCTTGTTAGCAGTGTTCTCTCCCATTAGGATCGAGCCCGTCCAAACATACCGTTCTTGCGGCCAACCTGGCTCTGGGGAATGATGATCTGGGCCGAGTCGGCGTCGTTGGTGCCGGTGAGGGGATGCTTCAGGATGCAGATGGCGCGGAGGACCTGGCCGACGGGCTTGACCTTGTTGGGGAAGTAGCTGGGGTCGGCGAGGATGGTCTTGGCCTTGGTCTCAAACTTCATCTCGTCGACGCCGGTCATGGTGGCCTTGATGCCGGAAACCTTGCCGTCCTCGTAAAGGACCTCGTCGATGTTGGTGTTGAGCATGTAGGTGCCGCCGTAGATGGCGGACAGGCGGGCAAAGCCCTGGGGCAGCTCGCCGAGACCGTACAGAGGGTAGATGTAGGGGGACTTTCCGTAGCGGGCGACCGAGTTGCCATAGAGGCGGATGCGGTTGAGAGCTTCGGGGGCGGCGCCGGGCTTGTTGAGGTACTCGTCGTCGGTGTAGAGGGCCATGGCGTGGCCGATGAAGTCACGGGTGCCGGTCTCAAGGCTGAACTTGTCGTAGAACTCCTTCATGGTCGCCGAGTTGAGGTCAAGACCTGGGGAACCAGAGGGTCAGTATGCATGGGAGGAGCAAGACTCGGGGGGCAGACGTACCCTTGTGGGTGGCGGGGTCCTTGGGGTTGAAGGTGCCAACCCACTCGATGAAGCTCTTCATGCGGCGCTTCTCAAAGATGCCCATCAGGGGGGAGCGCAGAGCCTCGGCGGCATCCGAGGGAACCTTGGCGACGGTGGCCTTGGAGCCCTGGCCCTGCTGGACGTAGCTGCCAGCAACCTGCTTGAACTCGAGGTATCTTGTGACATCGGTGGAGACGAGGATGTTGGTCAGCTCGCCCGAGGACATGAGGAACTTGGGGACGAGGTCGATGCTCCAGTCATTGAGGCGGCCGTATTTCGTCCATGGCTCCTCGCCCTTTTGGTAGTTGCCGTACTTCTTGAACAGCTGGAGAGGAGGGGGATGTTAGAGGAATGGAGCTTCGGTAGGTGTGGGGAGCGGGTGGCGACATACCGTCTCGAGGTTAACAGAGGCAGCCTCGCTGTAGCACGGAGTGTCAGCCTCGTCATGATGGAGAGCAGCCTCGGAGAAGCTTCCGGGAAGGGATGCTTGCTTACCCGCCGTAGTGGTCGTTGCGGTCGATGTGGAGGACCTTCTTGCCCTTGACGGAGAGGACACTGCGAGGAACATGTCAGCTCTTCTGCGTTGCTCGCAAGCTTCAAATCGAAGCTTCTAATCGAAGCCCAAGCAAGACGTACCCCGACAGAATGCACTCGGTCAGGCCTAAACACCAAGAAGCGGTCAGTCAACGAAGCTCTCTCCGTGTCGTGGCCGGCAGCAACGCAACCCCACGCGGGAGATATGCGGGGCAACGGGCAGCAGCGTAGGCGTCATATCACGTACCTGTGCCCAGCACAATGACATCGTACTCGGGGGCAATCTCATCCATAGTAGCGGCGGAAGTCGGGATGTCGGATGCGGCGGAAAGGGTGCGGTCGTGGATGATGGAGGGGAAGGGTATTGAGGAGAAAGAACCGAGAGCGGGCAATGGCAGGTGAGAGAGAGGAGAGGGTATCCTGAGATGCGTTAGGGTGGGGACCTTGCCGGTCGAGCACGGTTTCGGAGGGGTTATGCATAGACGGGGGGTACATTGGTCAGAAGTGTCTAATCTGCGGACCGAAGCGGTGAGGGTACACGGACCAAAGTATCTCTCCAACCTGACCTCACCGACAGATCAGATGCAGCGGGCCATGCTCTGTGCTGTGCTCAACATGAATTGTCTTGTCAAAGTGACCAACCCTGTCTTCTAATTTTCTCGAGGACTCTTCTCGAAGCCCGTCACAGCGTGCATTGGGCTGCCAGTGGTACGCTCGCAGGACCATCTTGAGCCGATCCCGGTTTCAGTCGCCCTGTTTCCTCCATGATCGCCTGACGTGATGGTTGCTCGGCCGCCGCATACCGCATGAATGTTTACGGAGAAGACGCCATTTCGGGGAATCCATCTCTCGACATACATGCACAGACACACCGCACGCCTTGCACAGCATACACATACACACACGGTCGTCAACGGCATGAATGGCAGCGCGGCTGATGAGGCACAGTACAGAACGCCTCGCACGCCTCGTCTTGCGTATGGTACACATTGTCTGTGATTGTGCAGGTGACCCCGGTCTATCTTACAGCACATCAGTCCTGGCATCGCTATCTCTTGAGTACATTTTTTACAAAGCCACCCCCCGTATCTATCCCCCGTCCAGGCGGCCGCATCTCCAAGTCGGACGGACGCTGATATAGCTTTGGGGCCTGTCCCTGGGCCGCCTTGCCTTCAGATTGAATCGTCCAACACTCGGCCTCGACCGGAACCGCCTCGGTCTTCTTGGCGTCAGAAACCTTAGACGAAGTAGTCGCTGTTTATGGACTTCTTGGAGGGCTTGTAGGCGGGTCCCTTTCCGGAGAGGTTGATCTCAGGATCCTCGTGGGCGAGCTGGTAGGCGTCTTCCCATGCGTAGTATCGCTCCGTCAAGACGTGCTTGATGGCCTTCATTGTCGTTTGAACCTGTGCGGCAGAGCGTGATCAGTTTGCGGTTTTCCTCAAGTTGTGCCTGAGCACAGGAATGGTGGGTTCGTACGACTTGGTCCCTCTCGTTGGACTCGTGCTCTCCGAAGCCCAGCTTCGTCCTAGCACGCTCTCCATTGCTCGTCGAGATGCGGTTGCGCTCACGGCAGCACACCCACCATAGGGCGTGCAGATCCTCCCAGCTCTTCTGTCTGAGCTCGTTGACTCCCCACGCCCGGCCGTGAGCCTGGTCCTCTGCGGGTGTGTTGATGAGCTTTCCTTGTTCGGGGAAGAAGGCCCAGAGTGGGTGGTTCGGGTCCGTCTTGATCTGGGGCTTGTAGTCGGTGGGCTTGGGGAGCTCTTCCCATGACACTGAGAGGGGCTCGCGGGGGCCGGATCGCTTGAGAGGGCTGACGCCGCGCTTTCGGTTGTTGTCGCGGGTCTTGCGCGCGCATTGCGAGGCTGAAGTCGAGAAGGGGGCTGCTGCGACGACGAAGCTGGGAGCGGCCGAGCTGATGAGGCGGGGACGGCTCTCCACCAGCCGCAGGAGATGGCCTGCAGCGGGCCGCAATGAGGTAGAGCTCGCCATGTTTGAGGGGATGTCGTGTCGCGAGGGGTGATAGTCGTCCGGGTGGCACGAGGTCTTCGAGATGCAGCACTCGGATGCTATCTGGACTTGTGAATTTTCCAACGAATCAGCTCCGACATTCTCCCGGATTGTCGGTCCCGCTTGGCGCCGGATGGAAAGAGCTGGCAGCTGACCGAGTGATGTTTCCAGGTCGGAACTTAGTCAGCCATGTTCTGATTAGTCATTCTTGAGAGCCCAAGGAACAATAGCAGCATTGAATCTGTCTGCCCACGCAAACAATCGCATACCACCACTCAAGTTGACTCAACACATCAGGATGTCCGAAACACGGCTCGAGTACATCGAAGCGAAGCGAGGCGAAGCATGTCTCGCCATTGAATCTAGTTTCGAGCCAGTACTGCATGTCTGACTCCTTTGGACTCGGGCAATAGAACAAGGGAATGACGTCTCAGCCGCCCTCGACCGGATTGAGCGGGATGAATGGAAGCCATGTTTGCTCTTTTTGTCTCGTCAACACCACGTCCCGACTGCCGATGAATCGAACATTCTAAGCGAGGCTGCTAGGTGCTGTGGCTTCGGCGAGAGCAGTGTCCACAGCGGCCCGGATCTGCGATCGTCTCATTTTCGTTAAGTGGGAGAGGACTAACCACTGGACACTGCGCGGCAGTTGTACTTCACTACACTTCAGTCTTGCAGGCCGTTTGCCCTGTCACCCGGCACTGACTGGGACTCCGCACGCCACAGGCTCCTCCTCCACGGTTTGATCGCAATGTCACTGTGGAGAGGAAGGGCCACGGTGGCACGGGGCAAATGGGCAGCGAACACCACAAGCAAGCGTCATCCCGTCTCATAAGCTTTTTTTGAGTTTGGGGGCAGCGGATCCCCTCGTCGCCTGTTCAAGCCTGGTCAAGAGGGTCCTGTCGTCCCAGCTTGGTAGTGGTGATGGAGTCGGGACCCCCCCTTTCCCCCAACCGAACGACTCCAAAGTTTCCAGTCCATGCGGCGCGGCGGGTTGTGGATGCGGAGAGTGTGGATGAGGTGACCCTTTCCTTTCTGGGGAAAAACGGGGGGTGGGATGGATTGCGCACGCGAGCGCGTGCACTGCACTGCACTCGCGCGAGGGAGGTGAGGGACCACCAGCAAGAGTCCACCGGTGTGTCCACCACACCTTCGAGGGTGGGAGGGGACACGGGTGACGGGAGGCCCTCAAATGATCCGCCAGACAAGGTGGCCGGCCGGCCATCACAGACAGGCGGCGGCCGCAGCGGCGGCGAGATCCGTGAGTGGGAATGCGGCTGAAGGCACGACGTGGACTCCATGACGGGGGGCCCGCTTTGATGTGATTCCTGTGGGACGCTTTCCAACGACATATCCTCAATACCATAGTATCTTCAGAAACTCTCTTCAGCAACATCTCTGTTTTGTTCGGTCTGCAACTTTGCACGCCGACACAAGGCACGACTCCCTTCGGCAACGCCGCCCGATGCATCCCTGCCTCTCGCCCAGCCTCAACATGGCATGATCTGGCAATGCGACGGAAACCAGGCATTGCGGCTTCATCTCAGCCATCTCTCTGCATGGGGGTCACTCTCATGACATGAACCTGATCCGTGGTATCTGAGCAGGGGCTCCAAGTCGTCTCGAGCTTCAGCCTGAACAGGCACCCGCGCCACGCTGCATCTTCCGTAGGCCCGGCCATCGAGCGGCTATCGGTCGGAAGTGTCAAGAAGCAGGTAACCCCGTGTTGACAGGATGGACGCGCGCCCTCGTCGTCATGCCTCGGCGATGGCCTCTATGCACATGAGTTGTCTACGTCGGCCTTACCTCATAGTGTCGTGGTCATGGCGATTGAGCCTATGAACACCAGCAGCAGCATCGCCAACCAGGTTGCTCATCACGAGTCCAACACCCCCGGGCCGACACTTCTGTAGACCGTTATCATCAACGTCACCATCATAATCGCGGGACGCGTTCCGCCAAGCATGGACACGATTGCGCAAGCCAGTGATCGACAACGACATCGGTCCTACGCGGCCGAATCCCGACACGCGCCTGGCAGACCGTTCGTTCGTTCCAAGTCCCAAGCACAAGCAGGTACGAGTATCACGATCCCGGTCCGACGCACCCCCAATCTCGCGTCAAATAGATTGCCAGATTAGCCAGGTAGATGTCGGCTTAAAGGGACCACCCCGGCGCAGTTACCCTCTCTCTCTCCATCCACGTGCATCCATCCTCAGCACGTATTTTTTTTTTTTTTCATGCCACATGACCCTTCGGCAAGGGGTGTGTGTGTTTCCCGGCACTACCGATGTGCGGAATCATGTACCAAGACGGACGGTGCATGGTTCCCTGGTGACGGTCGAGGCAATTTTCGCGGGTGTATGTTTCCATGGGTGTGGTGGTGGGTGGCGGCGCGCCGCGGGGGTGTTTGCAGAAGAGAAGGGCGCGTCGAGACGAGACGAGCGAGCCACCGTCCGGCCGTTCGCCGTCCCTCCGAGGCACCGACCGTATCGTATCGTATCGTGCGAGCAGCAGCACACAAACGGCTCCCCGAGTGCCACAGGCACGAGAGTCAGGCCAGGTCAGTGTACAGTACATGTCCCTCCCGCCCAGAGATTAGCACAACGTGACGCGTGAGCTCTCTCACCGTCATTTCACCCGTCCAGCGGAATGAGAGACCGAGTGAAAACTTTTGCACCGCCAACCTCCCCCTCTCGTGGCCTTTTGGCGGTCTGGTTCGTTGGCGAGGTATTTGTCGCCTCGACCCTTATTATGCGTCTCGGAGGAGAACGGGCCCCCGCCTGCTCCGTCCGTCGCGAGCGACGCGGGACCGGGTGGGAATCTCGGCAGTTTACCGATAGCCGATGATGCGCGGCTCCTCCGACACGACACTCACTCAGCTGTGCCGTAGCGGTGCGGTGCTGTCGGCCAACAAGTGATGTGATGCCCGCCGAACGACCCGAGTCAGTATGCTCGCCGCTTCCCTACATGCGCGCCCGAGTGCGGCTAGAATCTGCCCTGTGCCCGGGACTTGGTGCCAAGCTGTGCGAGATCCTGTACTTCACAATGTAAACCTGATATCCTCGAAGGAATGCTCTCATGTGCATGACTCGCGAACCACTGCAGTGCATGGCACAGGCACTCAATCGCAAGTCGCAAGGCGACGAGGCCGACCTGCCAGCGCCGTCTTGGCCCGGCGGTCAGCGAAACGTCCGAGTCGGGAGGGGGGAGGGGATGTGTGAAGAGGAAGAAGGGCGTGTGCCGATCGGCGAACGCGTCGGCCGCGGCCAACAGAAGAAGTACCTGTACTTATCTGCCCTGTCTTTCCACACAGCATTTCCCCCAGCGCAAGGGTATGGCGTGCCACCCTCCACGAGCACGGACACATCTCCGGCTCCGAGAATATCGAGCAATGCTAATCGTCGTGGACGTGGACATTTGATCGTGAGTTGTCGAGCACAATCCAGGGCAGAACGACGGGTTGAACTTTCGTTGCAGACAGCCTTCGAGAGGGGCTGCCAGACTGGTCGCCCATTGATCCAAGCCAGATGAATGCAGGTCTCGCCGATGGACCGAGGCACACGCCCCTCCCTTTGCTCGCCCTGAGGAAACGGACTTGAGGTGTCCTCAGAGGCCGATGATCCCTGTCTGGATCGCCAGCCACGCACGACATGTCGTCGGGTTTCCTCAGTGGGCAGTCCCGCTTTTCGCGGTTGAGCCAGGGTCAACCACGAGGGACGGACTGGCTGTGACGGCCGTCTGTCGGCCGAGGACGGGGACAGACGGGAATTGTGCTGGTTGGAAGCGCCCGTAGCCCGGCCCCTCCGTTTCTGGATATCATCACCCGTGACGGACAGAGTGAGACCTCTCAAGACGACGGTGCGCAGCCGGACCCGAATGCCAAGAACCCCGCGGTCAGTGCAGGGCGCCGACTCCGCCCCTGGTTATTGTTCGTGCAGTAGCAGAACGACCACTGACACGAGCCCATGGCTGTTTTGTCCGACTTTTAGCAGCCAATTCCCTGCTCAGGTCCTCAACATGGGCAAAACATTGGCCGGCCTTCGCAGGGCCTAAAGGGCTCCGTGCGGGCAAAGTTCGGAGAAAGACTTTCCGCCTGCACACGCCTGACACCGCTGCCTCGAGTACGGCGAGGCATGTACGTAATTAGAAGTGACTGCTTGGCCGCTCGAAAAGCCGACTGTCCCCGAGGGTCGGTGACCATCGCATCTGAAAGTCGTGGCGGATGTGCTTTGCTTGTCGTGTTGTTCTTCTGCTCCAGTCTGGTCACGGCGCGGCGCGCGGCTCCGCGTGCTGCAACCCCAAGCTTCTCCCGCACGCTTCCACCGCTGCTTTGCAACCTTCTGGAAAGAATGGAGTCGCGTCTCCAACTTCCCGCACGAAGGGTTCGATGGGGCCCGTGGAGCCCTCTCCTCTCACCAGGCACGCCCGTCATCGTCCCACGGCAGCCCAGCGGCGGCTGGGTGGTGGGCCCCAACCCCCTCTGGCCGGCCCCTGAAGGGGGGGAGGGGTTGATGCAGTTCGTCCTGTCCAGGGGCCCCCCCTCTCTCGTCTCCTTTCCTGCAGTGGTTTGGCGCCACAGCAGCAGGCAGACCGCTGAGTGGGGGGCAGGGCTCCAGCGCGCGGATAAACAGGGCACCTTGGGACGAGCTTCGATCTCTGTAAACGGTCCTTCTCCCACCTGCGTATCGCCGAACGCGCCGCTGCTCGTCAGCCATCCGACGCCCTCCGAGAAGCTCCCAACTGCGCCTGGGCGCCTAGCTCTCGTGGAAGAGATGCGTGTCTTGCTGCAAAAGCTCCCCAGCACGCGCTTCAAAGATGTTGATACTGGCCATTCCGCTGTTGACGGGTACTCGACGATACCACTCCAGCACAGAGCTCCATCTTCCGTCTCTGTGGGGCTCGGGCGGCCCCCTTGTTAAACGGGTCCGATCGATCTTGTTGTGCGACCACACAATAAGCGTTTCTGTAGAAAGGCTTCGACAAAGCTGGCTTCATTGGATGGGTCTGGGAGGGGCCCTGATCGCGGGGCATCTGGTGATTTGGGGAAGAACTCCAGTCTCTTGTCGGTGGGCACCAACAGTCTTGATATTGCCAATGCTCCTGAGTATCGTGTCCGAGTATTCGATTCTGAAGGCCGGGGCATTGAAAGGCGCGTCTGCACGAACGATCAGTCGTCGCTTCGAATCGCCACACTCGCCGCCATGCTGTACAAGTGCTCTTGGGTGTATGAGATGTGAGAAGCTTTCGGGTCGGGGTATTCCCGCCGACAATCACCTATCGAGGTAAGCCCGCGACACCCTGCATGCATCCCAGCATCGTCACCAACCTCTCCCGCAGGCAGACTGCACTGCACTTTGGTGCAATGAGCCTCGCTGCAACAGTTCCTTTGCAAGACTGCCTGGGCTGACAGGAGCAGGTTTGCCCATGACATGACATGGCATTGGTGGCATTGAGGCGTAATACTCGTACGGTACTCGCGACAAGCCATCAACGGCCAGCAGGGCCCGCCGCGGGAGGGGGCTGATCGGAATCAAGTCCGCACTACACCCGCTGCGTGTTGCCGTGCCAAGAGCCGGGAAAGACGGCCTTGCACATTGAAGTTGATTGAACGAATGGTTGTGTCGTCACTGCTGAATAGTTGAACGATTGATCGCGCCAGATGGAACGTTGGAAGGCAACCCTCCAACGCTGTTCACCAGTGAGACATGCGTCCTGCCTTGGATCTTCCCGGCCGTCCGAAGCTGATGGCATGGCACGGCCTGCATCAAGGTAAGCACTGCCGCGTAGTGTCGTGTCGCAGTACCGGCCATGCATTCCGATTTGGCAGCCATATCGCATGTTTGTCTCGATGAGGTCCTGCAATCTGCGTGCCCTGAGCCCAGGGTTATTTCAGTATTCTTACGTTAGACGTGAGGGCGTCCCGTATCATCAAACGTCTCTCTGCCCTGCCAAAAGCGGGGCTTCCGCACGGAGCGCGAGCTCGAATTGCATCGACTTCGACAGTTCCTCTCTTCCTTGTCAGGTCGTCGCCGCATACCCGCCGACAACGTGGGATGAGTGGGACGACAGGGGGTCCGAGAGGGGTTCCCAGCCATTTTGCACGGTCAAGGGTCGGCATTTGTCGAGGGAGCGAGCGGTGCAAGTTGGAGATCAGGCGTCACACAAGATGTAACGGCAGCGAGCGGGCCTCGTCCAAATCAGGGGGCGCTGCGAGGTCGGCACGACTCGTAACAGTGATCATGTGGCTGGAAATATGTGTCATGCCGCAAGGCCTGAGGCTGGTTCGTTCGCTCAAAGAGCTTCTCCGATGTTTTGGGTCGACGGTGCTGTATCAGGACGCGTCGAGCCGGCGACAAGAGAACAAGGGGCGGTGGGAGGGATATCCTGGGAATAGCTTTGAATAGAAGCCATCGGGAGCGATCGCGAGACCGCCTTCTCTCGCAACAGACAGCGGCGGCCGGAGGACCGGAGGAGATGCGATGGCCCTCTCTGTTGTCTCGGCCGATGTTGGCCATCTCTTGTCGGCATCGGATCTTCCGTCGGGGGACGGCGATGGTTCGGCAAAAGGATGCATGCGACCCGATGGATGTTAATGATGACGCGAGCTTCAGCCAAGGTCACGATGCAGGCGCTGTCTTGGCGAGGGGGGATGTTCCTCGATGTGCCGGGAATCTCCGTGTCGACCGTCCGTTAAACCTGTCGACGTCGGCAAAAGAAGGCAGTCATCCCCGACGAGGGAGGTGATCGATCATTTGTCAAACTGATTGAGGAAGGGAAATAGGCAAAAAAAAAAGCGCTTCCAGTTCCGCTCTCGCACCGGTTCCGGGTCGCGGCCGGGATGTGGCCCTGTCAAAATTGTCGGCGAAGGCTTCGGCCTTTAGCCATTGAGGCACATTACTAAGGACTGACAACGATACCTTGCAGTCGAACTGTGCGTAGGCGCGGTTCGTGCCCCCTGCGCTGGCTGAGCTTCGGACACGCCCTCTCTGTCAGTTGCAAACCAACTCAACTGACCATGTCAGTTGAGCGTCTGGGCAATGTATGTCGTACAGTGTCGTGGGTTGGGCTCGAATGCTTGACTCACAAGATGCAAGGTGGCCCATCGCCTCAGGACACGATTGCACAGAAAATTTCTGCGCCGTCGTGGAGCGATTTGTTTGGACAATAGTGGCAGGCAGTTATGTACTTTGAATGGTTGGATGGATGAGGTGAGCATGGATGGCGGGTGTGAATATTGCCCCAAGGCGCGACGAGCGCGCTGAGCCTGCTCCTTACGTACCTGGTCCGTGTGTGGCGGCGGCGGCGTTTGGGTGGCATGTCGCGGGCGGACTGGAGAGCGTGGGAGGATGCAACCTTGCGCCCGCGTGTCCTCAGGCATTACTGGGTATCACGCCAAGGCTCTGTTTCTGCGGTGAGGTGTTAACTGGATATCCCGGGCGGCCGAATGGGAACGAACGAACGCTCTTTCTCTGTGGTTTCTGGGATGGCAACTTCGGAGTTTGTGCGAGTCGTTTCGCTCATACCTGAGTAGTAGTGTGTTCTAGTGGTTGCACTCCCTCCCACGGATGGTTCGCTCCTTCCATCGCGATGTCTCGCCTCCGGGCCGGCGCTCATCCCCAAGTTGGAGGTGAGGTACCTAGGTACCGTTCCAAGGAGCCTGGCTGACTTCCTGCCCCCTCGGATTTCCTCCCGCCCTGTGTGAGTACTTGTGTCCAGGCAACAAGGTGCAGACAAGTGGCTGCTTCAAGTTCACAGGATGCTGTCATCTCCGTGTTGTTCCTGTTGAGCGCCTTGCCTCCTGTTCTCTTCAATCGCAATATCTTGTTCGATTGAGGCAGACGCGCTTCGATAGAATTATCCCATCGTGGAATAGCATCAGAGAACCACACACCAAACGGGCGCGCCCCTCCACCCGCTGTCCACTCCTTCCGGACAATTGCACAGTGGCAGGCGTCATCGCTCCACTTCCAGCCAAGGGGCCCCGTGCCTAGTCTGTCAACCGTCCAAGCAGGAGTGCGGTACGTACCTTCCTCGGTGCTGCAACATTGACCAGGGAGGGCTGGTCGAGTCAGAATCGAAAGACTCCGAAATTTTTTCGACCTCACACACACCTCCTCTTTCCTGCAGCAAAGAGGCGCGCTCTACACACACACCCCTCCGTCCCCTGCCGTGACCGGCCACCCACGCGCTCTGTGCCCTGTCCTGGTAATCAAGGTACCTTGTACTTGCGCCTTCCTGCCCCAAGTCGCCGTCCTGACGCACCATCTTCGTTTTTTTTTCTCGCGCGCCGCTGTGCCTTCCTCACCATAAGAGGCCGATGCGACCCACTCCTCCCCCCCATTAGCAAGCCGCCCGCCCAACTTTTTTTATTTTTGCGTTTGCGCGTCTCCAGTCCTTCCACTCCACCCTCGAAAGAAAGAACCTCAGCAACCTCGGAGAAGGGCAAGAACGAACGGAAAGAAGCCGCAGAAGAAAAATTCGCCCCAACGGTCGGCATTTCGACCACCACTTCGCTCGTAAGCAGGCACTTTTTCCTTCCTTCCTTACTCTCAACCTTCCGCCCCCTCCCACATCCCATTCACCCCCGGCCACTACGCCCCTCGCAAAACCGGCGCACGTCGCAGGCCCCCCCTTCATTAGCCTTCGTCCCTCTTCCACGCCTCACCCCCTGGTCGCTCAAGGCTTCCGAACTTGCCCCCCTCTTTGCCGCATTCCGCAGTCCCTGACAGGTTGCCGCAAGAAATAAAAAGCATCCCGGCCCCATCAGCTCCACTTCTGACCCTCCCCAAAACCACCCACGACCTCCAAACGGACGAGCAGAAACTGGAGCCTCATCCCACAAAAGCCCACTCCTGCCTCCAAATACGCAACACACACACACGCACAACCAGAGCGCGCGTGCCCTGCCTGCCCTGCACCCATTTCCTCGATACTCGACAACTGGGACTCGAGACCTGCCTGCACTGCACGGCCACTACCGATTGCTTGTTTCTAACTCGCCCACCCGCGCAGAATCCACACATCACCGCCGCATCGCGCGCGCTGCCCGCACACCGGCCGTCCACCAACCCCGGAAACAAGACCTGGTACGGTACCTACCTCCAGGACTCTTCCCTCCTCCCGCCCGCCCGCTCGCGCCCCAGTCAATCGCGCCGGCCGGTTCTACTACGGATCCATTGTTCGGGTCCCGTGTTGCGTCCCAGGAACGCGTTTTTTCCCACCCTCTTGTCCTTGGACTTCCTTCCTTTTCCCCTCCGACATCCTTTGGCTAGCAAGCCTCGAGTAGCATGGACGCGTCGCAGTACTCGACCAATGGTATAAACTCGGGCACCTCTGGATCGTACCCATCTCCCCCACCTGCCGTCACGCCTCACCAGCTCTCGCAACACAACTCCCCGCTGCCCCAGCCGCAGCCCACGTTGCCGCCTCTGCAACCTCAATCCGCCGCCATGAACCACATGTACGGGAGCAACCCGCACACGCCGCGTACGCCCGCGACCCCCAACACGCCCAACTCGACCGCGACTGGCAACACCAGCAACGGCGCCCCCATGGGCTACCAGCAGCAGCAACAGCCGCAGCACCCTGGCCACCAGCAGCAGCAGCACCCTCAGCAGCACCAGCAGCAGCACCCTGGCCATCAGCAGCAGCAGCAGCAGCAGCACCAGGCTGGTCGCGGTGCGCCCTACCAGATGCAGCAGCATGGCAACTATCCCCCTCCTCCTCAGGGATACCCCACGAGCGCGTCCATGATGCCTCAGTCGACTCTGGCCGCCGCGCACCCGCAGCCCATCGCCCCCGCCCCCATCGGCGGCCGCGTCCCTCCCAACCTGCGCCCCATGCCCCCCGGCGGTGTCATGCCCCAGCCTGGAGTTCAGTCTCCCTACGGCCCCGGCATGATGCAGCAGCAGCCTCTGCCTGATGGCGACCAGCCCACCCACGTCGTTGGCTCCCAGGGTCGCCGTGGCATCCTGCCCAGCGCTCCCGGCCGCCCTGCCGCGCCCCAGGCTGGTACTGCCGCTGCTAAGCAAACCGTCATTCCAGTCAAGGACGCCGACGGCAAGTTCCCTTGTCCTCACTGCACCAAGACGTACCTGCACGCGAAGCACCTGAAGCGTCACCTTCTCCGACGTAAGTTTTCTCTTGTCGCCTCTCCTCTCCAAGACGGCATCCTGACGCGTTTACTTCAGACACCGGCGACCGCCCTTACATGTGCGTCCTCTGCCGCGATACGTTCTCGCGAAGCGACATTCTCAAGCGTCACTTCCAAAAGTGCTCCATCCGCCGTGGTAACCCCACCGGCGCCAGCCACCTCTCGCACCCCCAGGCCCACGTCAAGAAGAACCAGCAGGCCCAGCAGAAGGCTGCCGCCCTTGCCCAGGATGGTGGCGATCTGAACCACCTCAACGGTCTCAGCAACATGCCCGCCGACGGCATGGTCCAGCCCTTTGGCATGATGCCCCAGGTTGCCGACCAGATGTCGAACCTGGCTAACGAGCAGGCTCAGCTCTCGCGCTCCAGCAGCCTGACGCGCCTCGACAACGGTAACAACCAGGACAGGCGCGGCATGCCCGTCATGGGAGCGAACGGCCAGGCCCCGTATAACGGAGAGGTTCCTGGCGGTATGGCCTCCAACCTGGGCCAGCAGATGAACAACTACAACAACCCCCTTCCCCAGAACGGCATGCCCATCTACGGGAACGGTGACTGGACGTCCATGTTCCCTGGCGGTACGCGCTGAACCCAAGGTTCTTTTGCGAAACCATGTCCTAACGCTTCTCAGGCGCAGACAGGAGTCAGACTAGGGCTTGAGCCTGTCGTCGCCGATTAGGAGACTGCTTCGCTGCGGTCTGCCTCCCCGATCGATTCTTGTCTGGGTCTGAAAGCAGCATGTCACACGGTAGCGCACCGGACGTGTCAGCCCAGTCCAGATCTGACTGAGGGGATCATGGCAAGCACCACCACGGCTCAAGCTGTTCATCACGCAAAATGAACTTGTTCTTCGGCTCGCTGAACAGCCACCTCGGCAAAGGGTGGTCCAGCTGCCGCTTTTCTTCCACGTTATCTGCATCACTCAGGGCGTTTCGTTGTAATCATTGTTTTCACTCTTTACCGGCTTCCGTTTCCATGTCGACTCATGTGCCTCGGCTTGTCTTCCAGACGAGCAAGGCGGCGTGGCTCGGCTTCTGTTTCCATGCATCAAAGCCGGATCTGGTGGTTCGTTCTGATATGCATTTCTCAGAGGGTGGTTCTGCGCAATGATAGACGGGGGATGGAGTTGGCCCTGCATTAGACTTTTGATCCGATAGATGGGGGGGCTTTCGGGCTGCCGTGGAGGCGGCCCCCTGGAGACTGTCACGATATTCATGGCTACTGCGGGTGACGACTGGGGCATGGTTATTCTAGCGACACGGCGTGTGGCGGTCCAACGCACGATGTCTGGGGCGGGCGGTTTTGTTATTCATTATGCTGGTTCTCATTTCATCCGGTCCTGTCTGTTTCCCCGTTTGTGCGCTGAACAGACGCACTCAAAATCGGCAACGTCGGACTCGTTCCCTCGAGCAGCCAGGAGAGTCGTGTCACAGCAGCAAGCAGCAATGCGTTAGACATAGAAAACAGCGAGCAAGATTGAGCCGACCCCATTGTCTGTGAACTGTGTCGAAGTGAAGCGTTGTAATCGTGATGACGGTAGTCGCGGACGGTAGTCAAGCCAATGTTTCGGAGACATCCGTTTTCCAAGCAACACTGCTCATCTCGCCCATGAACCATTTGGTCCTAGCAGTAATGTCGAAGACGTGCGATCCTCCTGTCGTCGCCATTCATCCGTGGTGATGCTGGGCGGCGGCGCTCAAGCTGACGACTAAAGACACATCGGGGGTGGCTAAAAGGAGCGGGCCCTGGCTTTTTCAAGACGACGCCCATCTCAACCATCGCGAACTCAAGTTGTTTTGCAGCATCAGAATCTCTGCCTGGATCCAGCAACAAGTAAGCCACAATCGATTCCCCTGTGACACGTCACTTCCTTTTGGACTCCTGATGTTTGCCGGCTGTGGCCTTTCGGATGGATGCTGACATGAGACAGTCGCTGCCGTTCATCAACGTTCTGGCCATCACACAGCTCAGTCAACATGTTCAAGTAGGGCACCCTCATCGGCCAATTCTCTCTGGAATGTTTAATTGACAGCTTGCAGGGCGTACAGCAACCTCTCGTCCAAGACACGCGTGGGTGTCGGCCTGGGCGTCATTGCCTGGGGTGTCGCCGGTCTTTACCTCTCGGACCGCGCGGAGGAGAAGTACCAGGCGCCTGCAGAGGACAAGGCAGCCGTGGAGCGGTTCATCCCACGTGTCACAGTGGTTGAAAAGGAGGGCGGCAGCAAGTAGCCCTCGTCTCGGAAAGGCTCGCCCTGCGCTGAGGGGGGTGGCAAGCAGCCAAATGTAGCATCACCTGCAATCTTGTACGAGTAGGAATGAAGTTCAGCACAGCTTTCTCGGTAATCGTTGCAGTCGGAAGTCGAAAGAAGAGAATGGATGCCTCTCTGTGACAGAAAGGCTGCAGGTGACGGCGCCACGGCAAAGCCATGTATCAAAATCCGTGTGGTCGAGCTCTCTTCTTGTGAGGGATCCAAACACGCCATGTTCCATGTCATCAATTAAGCTCCTGAAGCAGTCCTGAAGGCGGCGTTCGCCGGTCACTCGTGGAGACATGCCGTTTCTCGGTGGTGATGGTTAACTGTGACTTGGACAGGAAGGAGGGAGGAACTATGAGAGAGTCGAGTTCTTTGCCATTGACGATGTTCGACATCAGAGTGCAGGAAATACAGCGTCTCGATCAGTGCAGTTCATTGATCGATACACTCTACCGAATGGTATAGTCAATCAACTAAAACAGTTCATCGATACAGTCCATCAACAAACACCGTCCATTGACCGATTCAGTCCATCGACTGGTCATCAGGCAGGTCACCCGGAAGGTCACCCGGAAGGTCACCCGGAAGGTCACCCGGAAGGTCACCGGGAAGGTCACCAGGCAAGAAGTATTCCATGAACCTCGGCAACACTGGAGTACTTACGAGAATCGGCCGTCACCATGGCCTCCAAGGCACCCCGTCTCCCTTTGGAACCTGCATCCAGACGGTCCAGGGAGGCCGAGGCCTACTGGGAGAGCCGCCGGTCTAGATCTCAACAGGACCAAGGAAAGCGACAACGGATGAGACGAAAGGGTATCCGGATGGTATGCTCGTTCGGTCATGTGGCTTCTGTGATGTTCGCGGGCTGGCGCCACTCGACGAGGATAACCCACGACAATAAGGTGGGAGGGCCTACATGAGCAGTGAGGCCTGGCTTTTTACCGCGAGGGCATATCCATCACTCTTGAAGCCGGTATACCGCCAAAGCTGGACATGATTCTAAATGGGAATTCATGCCCATGACGCAGGAGAGCAGACTTGTACACAACCAGAAATTGATACTGCCTGGGGTGTCTGCAACGAATGCGGGAATTGGTGTGGTAAACAGTTGCTAGGAACACAAGACACTGGAAAGACCTCGTCATTTGAGATTGATAAGGATGATGGTGTTCGCGAGTCGAGGCTCAAAGCCAGCCGTATGGTTCGGTGATGTTCGTTAGCAACGCCATTCAACGTGGGTGCCACGTGGCAGAGAAGGCATAGAGTCCCGACATCTTGCGTGCTTTAGCCTGCTCTCGCCACATATTCATCTTTGTGCAAGATCATCATTCTCTTTAATCTCTATACGTCGAGTCTCTTCAACCTCGGGGCTCTTTCCGTGCCAGCGAGCTAAAGCAATCGCCGATTGTCCGGTCCAATCCAACATGGCCAGCCCCACATCTCTTCGTTGATGCGTTCAACAGCTGTTCCAACGCTGTGGATGCCCTGACTTGTGCTTAAACAGTATGGTGATATGGAAATCAAGGAAAGCAGAGCAGCAGATGGACGACACGTGTCTCGTAAGTGCGGCAAAAGCCCTTGCAAGGGCGCAGTTGAGTATGGGGCAAAGGGATATGAATAGAGTCTTTTCGAGTGGAGGGAACACTTGAGATGTGGAAGAGGGTTTGATTTGTATGGACACGGGCAAACGCACCCTGCGATAGTACTGCCGTAGCCTGAGAAGTTATGATAGGTCAAGTATCTAGGCCAGCGGATATCTATCTAGGCCAGCGGATATCATTAAGAAATGCAGTCAATCAACTGATACAGCCAATCAACCGACGTAGTCGTTCGACCGATACAGCCCATCGACTGGTGAACAGGCAGGTGAACAGGCTAGACGTATCTCAACAACATCGGAAACGCCCGAGTACAGGGATCTATGAGTTTCAAGACCATATTGCAGGTTGCGTTCGGCCGTCTCTTTGTGAGTACGGTGCTCGCAACCGCCAACGGACGCATCGTCGGTAGACAAGGGCCATGTCCTGGAGATAATGAATAGCATGGAGGTTCCGTTGGAGAACCACCCCCGGCGACTTCTGTGCTCACTTCGTGACCCAGCCGAGTTGTGATATGTATCTGTCCAGCTGCTTTTCAGTCTCTTGCCGTCGAATGCTCAAAGTTGATTGAAGATACTGCATCGAGGGGCCTCCGAGAAGACGGCTCCATGTCAAGCCGATAGGTCGCAGAAGATCTTGACCGAGATCTAATAATATGTCCAATCTCTGTCAAAGGAAGCGTACCCAGCCGGAGAGTCTTGGCCTGGGATGGCCATGATCCATCGCATGCCTGTTTGACCGTGCCACTTGGGACTTTGGTGCTCTTCCAGGGGATACGAAATGATACGAAACGGAGATTACAGATCTACAGGAGGAATGAGGAGCGAGCTATATTGAGAGCTCGCCCTCGGAGCAGAATGCAGATGGTGCTAGTAAAGCTCGCCAAGTTGCCCGTGCAAGATGCGTTTGCAGTCGACGGGCCCCTCTCCAAAGCCTCACGGGGCACGCGGCGACCAGGGTATCGCGGCAACGTTCCGTCTGCAGGAGCCACGAGACGGGCTGTGCTCCTCACTTTGATTGAGGCTCCCTTGACATGTGGAGACGCGGGACCCCCTTGATTGAATCTAGATGAAGCATCAGCGTGGCTGGGGCACCAGAAGTTGATTACGAGTCCCTGTCTTTTTGACGACGACTTCCTTGTTCCTGGGCTCGGAGGCCCTTGGTCCCCGTCTCCGCTGGGACTCTGCGAGTTTGGATTCGCCCACTGTTTCGTCCAGGAGCCCAGAGGCCGTGCTGGAGATGGGGAACACGAACGCTCCTGAACAAAACAAGACCTTGGCTAGCAGAACCCGTTGAGCTCTCAGGAGGCATGTTTCAGAGAAATCGCCTGCACCTCGCGTCGGCTAGGGGCGCAAGCGCTTGTTCACCGTGCCAGCGACTGGAATGCTGAGCGGACTAGCGAAAGGGGAGTGCAGGACCCCTGGGCCAGGCGGGCCAGGCAAAAGGTCAGCTGTTGGTGCCTTCGGGAACGTGCAGATTGACCGGCACGCCTTGCATGTCGCACTCTGTAACGCGATGTTCAAGACGCGAGGAAGGCGTCGCATGCCCGCCACCGGATACCCCGCACATCACGGCCAGCGGCATGAACAGCGGGAGAGATGACACTTTGACGGCGAGGGAGCTGGCGGGGTGGCGCGCTTGGTTCGGACGATCGGTTCGAGAAAGGAGCCTGTTGTCAGTTCCAATGTTGTTTGTTGAGTTCGAAATGAAGATTCAGGTAAACAGAATGGTAGAATCGCGATGGTGTTTAGGTTGAGGTCGACGGGGGGAACGGATCCGGCACTTGCGTTTGCGGGTCACCAGACATCCGCGTAGGATCGACAGCCGACACGGCAAGGTGCAGGAGAAGGAACCAACCGCCGTGCATCGCACTGGTTCGAGTTGAATGTGAAACACTTCCACAGAGGGCGCACCGATCCGAGCAGAGAGCCTGAGGGAAAGGAGGTGTCCTGGCGAATATTGCATTTGTCCCCAGCGGCAGTCCGAGGGGCAGGGACCGAGAACAAGACCAGGACAAGGAGTTGACTTTGGACGAGGCCTTTTCGAAATGACGAATTTCCGCAGGGTCGCGACGGATGGGTCCGGCCCATTCCACGCCAATGCAGGTCCCACGATACCACGCGATCGCAAACGGGAGGAGAGGCTCCGGACCATCAAGACAGGTAACGATTTTCGAGGCCAATTCGAACTGCCGGCGGGTGGCGAGCGGGCGGACGGGCAGCGATTAACGGGCGAGTCGGGTTCGGCGTCGGTAAGACCCTGCCTGGACCAAAGATGATGCTAGCCAGGAACAGCGGGAAAGGTGATTTAGCATCTCGTCGCACACATAACAAAGAGCACACCACTCGCAGCTTGTCGGAGGATTTCCGACTCGGGGTTGGACAAGGACTCCGAGCAATATAACACAGGGTCACTCATGTCGGACGCGACGGAGTTTGACTATGGTTGCTCTGGCATGCGACTCGCAAGGATGGCGCGGCATGCCACCGGCCCCGAGACACTTGGGCGGCGAAGGGCGGGCGATTGTCCAATGTTGGGTTCTTAGGTCGGGTGGTCGAGGGCTGGAAAAAGCAACTTGAACCAAAGAGCATCACGCCAGAGTCCGTATCAAACCAGTGTCGCCAAAGAGGCAAAGCCCGGTTGTCTTGTCTCAGAAGGCGTCGACTTTTCTTTCCGGCCACGGGGGGCGGCGTGTCACCCATCGGAGATGATTGACAATCGGGCCATTGAGGACTCGGGGGGCGGCACAGTGGCTTTCGAGTCGGCGTCGTCGGATGAGGGGGTGGACGACTCGGAGAAAGCACGAGGCAAAAGGAAAAAAAACTCTTTGGCTTCCAGCGCCGCGCCGACCAGGCTGGCTGGTCCCCGAGTAATGGCCTGGGCTTGCTAGTCAGCGTATTGCCCCTCCCTCGGATGGGCCTCCGGATCTGGGGGACAAGACAGTGCAGGGAGATGTACCTTTGTGCAAGTAAACAAATATTGGACGACTTTCAGTGGAAGCTCCCGTCCGAGTCGCTAGGCCGCGTGGTTGTGGGCGGCGCCGTCAGGCTTGTCAGATTGTTCTGGCGTCCGCCCGTCGTTCCTCGGACAAAGGTACTGGGTAGCGTCAGCCGGCGGCGACATTCTCTTACCTTCCGACCTGGCTTGACCATTTCCGATATGCACAGCCCTGAAGAACATTTTCATTAGGTATTGGCGCGTGGTCGGGTGCTGGTCGTACTCACCTGTTTTTCGGACTGCGCTGCTGCTGCTGCTGCTGCTGAGGCAACGCTCTCCAAGTGGAGGAGACCCGCCTGGAGCTCTCTCTGCTGCGGCCTGCCCGCCGTCGGGATGAAAAGAGGTCACCCTGCAGGCGGGGTACCTGTCTGTCCTGTCTTTCTTGGGCCGAAGCAGGTGCAGCAGGTGCAGCAGGGCGCGTGGTGGCTCACACTTGCAGCAGGCGGCCCCCAGCTAGGATGCAGGCTTGTCACGCCATACCAATACAGGCCTAGGTCAGGATGATGGCCACGCATCTCTACCCACTTTTACGGCTGCCAGCTCCACTGTGAACGCATTGGACCTTGGTCGCACATCCAATCCTGTGTGTCCTTCTGCGCCGCCCGTCAGTGCCAGTGGCCGACGACCACCTCACACGCACACGCCCAGCCCAGGGCACCACACGTTCTTGCTCGCCTCGCCCCCGTGCCAGTGGTCGTCCTTTTTCTGGTCGGCCCCCGAACAAGACGAATTGGCGTCCCATGCCATCACGAGTAGGTTCCGCCCCTCAAATACGTCCCGCCGCTGCCGACGCCGTCGTGGGTACCTCGACAAGTACACCTATCATCCCGTCCCGTGCTGTCCGGCTGGGTCGTGGCGCTGACTGACTTGGCTTGCGGCGGGTTGCCTGACTTGCTGGCTGACATCTCGCCCTTCCATCAGGTCGATATTTTCCTCTCTTCCCCCCTCCATTCTTTCTTCCTTGAAAGCCCCTGTTCAATACAGACGCACAAGACGGGCCCCGGCTCTTCCCTCTCGGCCAGTTCCCCAAACGACGGCACCCACCCCAGGTTCCCTGTTATCGCCCGACAAATACGACCTTGCGTCTCGGCATCGCGCTCGCTCCCTCGGACACCACCAGGCTCTCACATCCCGCTTGGGCCGCCGCCGCCACCAACACCACTACCACCCACCCACACACCTTCTGCGCGACCTCTCGCGGCGCCTCGACTCGCCAACCACCGCCACGACCACCACCTTGGCCCCTCCCAAGACGTCAACTCCTCTTCAGCTCTCCTCTCTTCCTCCCCGGCACCTCACATACATACCAGAAGCCACCCGCCGGCTGTCGACTTCACACCTCGCAACCTGCATTCGACCACAATCCCTTGCCGGCCACCTGACGGTGTCCATGTCGCCCTGTGTTGGATAGATGGAGGGCTCCCAATCCATCGTGGACGACTCCAGATCCTACGATACCCCGACACGTCACAGCCTGACATAGTGGCCTTGCCTCGCCGTGCCGGAGAGGACGGCCTACCCAAGCCATGCAGCGCCTTTCCTCCCTGCTCCCGTCCTGGGATAGGAGGAAATCGACCACCAGCTTAGCATCCACCAAGTCCAGCCTCAGCGGAACTTCGACCGACAGACGCCTGAAGCCGCTGCAGAGGCTTTCGACAACACAGCGCAATGCGCGCGAGGATTTCTGGCCTGCCACTCTCGACAAGGAGTGTGATCGCGCCGCCAGAATCCTCAAATCTTTTTCTAGTGCGTCCCTCTCTCTCGTCCTCACCATTCGGGGCCGGCCCCGGGCCTGTGCCTTTGCACAAGTCAGTGACCGTCCGTTCGTTTCACTAACCTCTGCTCGATCAAACAGCCGATGGTTATTTGGCGCCCCTCCAAGACGCCGCACTGTCATCCCAACTCGCCGGTGATGACGTCGCCGACGCATCCCCGAACCCACTGGCACAGACTTTCAAGCGGATCCCGCCACGAATCATCCAGAATGCCGCCGGCATCGCCATCTTCACATGTATGCGCTCCGGCCTGTGGATGACCGGCTCCGGAGGCTCCGGCATCATCATTGCAAGGAAAGCAGACGGCACATGGTCACCCCCGGCAGGGATCATGCTGCATACCCCGACACTGAGCTTCATCATTGGTGTCGATATTTACGATAGTGTCCTGGTCATCAACAACATGGCCGCCCTCGAGGCACTCATCACGAAACCCAAGGTCACCCTGGGTGAGGATATCGGCCTCACGCAGGGACCGCTAGTCTCCCTGGATTCCACAGAAGACGACAGACGGTGGCGTGAGTTTGACGACACCGTCCTGATATATCTCAAAGCGCGGGGCCAAGCCCAGGTCGTCAATCTTCACGGCTGCATGCTCACAGAAAGGGCAAACGAGAACGAAAGGTTCTATTCCGAAGGCATCGCACCCGCCGACATTCTCGCCGGCAACGTTTCCAGGAGCGTTGAGGAGACCCGGCCACTTTTCGAGGTCATCAAGGCCGCCGAGGGCAGAATCGATGCCGACGTTGCTCTGATCAACCAGATCGCCAGACAGCCAGCACCCGGTGACGCCGTCATTGCCACGCCTCGGGACTCGCTCCCCGCATCCCCAACAACGGCCTTTGGATTCCCCGGCTCTGATGATCCCGACCCTTTTGGCGTGCTCGCCCTGGAAATGGCGGGTCTTGAGATTAGGGAAGCAGGCACGAGGCTTCGGCCCAGCAGCCGGCAATTCGACTACTCACCCAGCCCTACGAGTCCCGCCTTCTCTAAGTTCAGCCGTCAAAGCATTCAGACTCTTGTTTCGGACAGCAACCGCGGCAGCTACATGTCCACCAGGACAGAACGGACCAAAGTCTCCGACGTCAATGGCACCCCGAACACAACACCCAGCCAGTGCCCTAGTGATGACGGCAAATCTGCCGATAACCTCCCGGCTCTCAAGGAGTCTACCGACCACGAGGTGGACTACACCAAGATCGATCTCACCCCATTACGGAAGATCAGCGGCACACAGTCCGTTGACGGCACCACAACGAGGGACAGCAGCATTAACAGCGCTGACGAGCAATCGAGAGCCGGCTCGAGCGTCGCCGATGACGCTGCCACAAAGGCATCCAGCGTTTACACCAAGGATGAAGAGCTCTCGCAGGACGGAAACGAAGACGACCTCGGGGACGCCGACGACGAAGGGGATGAGAGCTGTGACGACGAGGAAGAGCCCGTGATCTACGAGGTTGCGTCTCTCCAGCCCGCTGCCCGCAGCGTCATGGTCGCCTCGCCAATCCACGTTAAGGGAGCTCTCGTCAACATTCCCAAGCGCATCCCGCCACCACTCCCTGCCCGCAGCGCCGCCAGAGTGTCACGCGCAAGAAGCGACATTGGCGACGTCAGCCACCTCCACAGCCCGGTGGCCAGCGTGTTCAGCCCGTCCCCAAGACGGTCTCTCGACGAGGAGGCCGCGAGGAATGAGGCGTCTGGACCGCTCAACTCTCATGAGGACAAGTTCAAGGTCGAGATCTCTGGCCCAGACACTGTGGCCGCTCCAGTCCTGCAGTCGCCTACATCGGAGTCTGAGCCTGCGTCGCTCGAGGTTCCTTCCAAGGAGGCGCCTGGCGCTTTCCCATCCTCAGACGAGGACAACTCGAAGACATTTGCGCTTCCTGAACGGAACCCCAACAGGAGGTCCAGGACGGATGCTGCTACCGAGGAGCTTGTTTCCCCCTCTGAGGCGGCACCGACTCTGCTGCCCGTTACATACGTCCCCCCTTCGAAGGAGATTTGACGAACCAACATCCATCCCATCTCTCTCGGTCAACAGGTGTAGCTCCATTTAGGTCTACTGGCGTTTTTACTGATTTATGTGATATCCAAGGGGTTTGGAAGGCCACTTGCCAGACAGGCAAGGGCAAAATGGAAGGGCAGAAAAGGGACTGCGGGCCTTTGTCATGGACAGCCCATGGCGGCATTGAGACGATGGCGTTGCATGCATAATGAGCGCCGCATGCGTCCATCTTGTACCCTATTTTAATGATTCTTACGACTTACAGGCTCTTTGTGGACAGGGCCAGGCCAGGGCCAGTATGGGCATCAGGGTAGGAGAGGATATTATCAGCATGGCTTGTAGCTAGCTATCATGAATGGAAGTGACATAGAGTACGGAGCCAGCCCATGTGATGATATGTTGTGTGGAATGAGTGGAACTGCAAGACTGTAGTACCTGACTCCAGGTCAAATATCTCCTTAATTGTCTTCCATGGACTTGTTGCTGCTGGAGCTTGACATGACTATCCGTTTTCTGGCGGACTATGTGGTGTTTGGGGGAAGCTCATCAAGTCCAAGGCACCATACATGGCTGTTGAGCTTGATGTGCTTGCTTGGTCAGTTGGCTCTGGTTTGCAGATCCCTTGGGCACTTCACAGCCACACCGTGTGCCGCGATCCAGCGGACTGCGGCTGATGTAACTGCCTGGCAACTAGAGTATCCGCAGAGGTATCCACGACTGCGGACTGAGGGTGATGATGTCGTCGTGGCAGCACACAGATCGCCCTGAGAGAGCCCCGACAGGTCCAGTGATCCACGGGGTACACGACCTGCACATTTGTATTTATTGCACCAAAACAAAAAAAAGCCCCAACCCCTCGTCACTCACGTAAAAAAACCCATCTCCCCCCTCTCCATTGTTGTGGTAGTTCCAGAATCATCGACAACACCCATCATCTCACGATGTCTAAGCACACGCCCCTGGGCACGGGCTGCATCTGCCAGAGCTGCATCGAAAAGCGGGCGGCTGCGGACGACACCGCGCCTAGCTCGCCAATCAGCGGGGCCGCGTCTAGCGCCACAGACGCTGCAGACGCTACAACCCCACGAAGCAGCTACGCTCTCAGATCTCGCGATGTCCCCGTCGTTTCCCCGACCCGTCCCCGACAAAGTCTCCCACGAAGCCCACCAAGACCTGGGACAAGCCCTACCCATTCCTGCTTTGACGTCTCTTCGAGGAGAAGAAACCCAAGCCCGACACCACCGAATCGCCCCCTCCTGCCACTCCTTCCGCCTCCGAATCGCGTTCCCCGACCAAGAAGCAGGCCATGTCCAGCCAACAGGGCAAGTGGCGCGAGGAGCAGGTGCTCATCATCTGCCCCGGCAGCCAGACCACCCTCGCCCAGCTCGGCTGCAATGAGTTGACGCCGCCCGCGCACCGCTTCCCCACGCGCATGTTCAAGGGCGACACCGAGGAGGAGTGGAGGCCTTACCACACCTACAAGCGCAAGAAGGGCGGTGCTGCCAATGGCGCGTCCGACGCCGTCGCGGCCACCGACAAGGCCAATGGCGACGATGAGGATGACGACAGCTACGAATGGGTTGAAGATACGGACTCGACCGAGGGCGCCGTGTACCCAATTCAAGGTGAGTGATCTCGTCCCCGAGTCCACGCGACGCGCCGACGCGCAAGAATCAGACAGAGTAAACTGACGCGCCTTTGTGTCGCAGCCGGTCGCATCGTCAACATGCCCGCTTTCCTTGCCTTCCTCGATCACGTTCACAGCCAGCTGACGACGACCTACCACAACACCCCGATCCTGCTCATGGCCTCGCCCCAGTGGGTGCGCGGCGACGTGGAGATGATCACGCGCTACATCTTCGAGAAGACCAGGACTCCTGCCCTGTGCATCATCCACAGCGGTCTTGCCACCCAGTACGGCCTCAAGTGGCCTAGCATGACCGTCGTCGACATCGGCTTTAAGAAGGTTGATGTCACCTGCATCTTCGAGGGCAGCGTCGTCGGCCACAAGGAGCTCGGCTACCCTGGTCCCGAGCGCTGGATCTCCGGCGGCGAGGTCTTCACCCAGAAGCTGCTGAGCCTGCTCAAGGACAAGGACTTCACCTACGACATGGCCGAGCAGCTCAAGAAGAGCCACATCTGCGAGGTTCTGCCCTACGCGCCCGGAAAGCCCGATATGGTGGAGCTCCCGACCGCGTCCACTGCCGGCGCCCCGCCCACCGGCCCCGAGCCTCTGAAGCCCGTGGTCGCCGCCGAGCTGCCCAAGCCTGCCGCCGCTCCCGTTGCCGATACCGATGAGGCTGTCGACGAGGCGCGCGCCGACGACGATGGTGTGCTCGATGTCGCTAGCATCGTCACGAGCGGCAACACGCGCGAGTTCCTCGCCAAGAAGGAGAAGGAAAAGGAAAAGGGCGACAAGATGAAGGGTCGCAAGGCCAAGGCACAGGAGGCGGAGGCGGCCAAGCCCGTCCGCCTGCCCAACTCGAAGCGGACGCACAACATCTTCCACTACGAGGAGGTTGTCCAGGAGACGGTCTATCCCGAGCCACCTGCCCCCGTTGCGGTCCCCGTCGCTGCCGCTGTCACTAGCAACGGCACCAATGGTACCAACGGTGCCGCGCCTGCTGCTGAGGAGGCCAAGGATGTCGAGATGACAGATGCCGCTCCTGCTCCCGCGACTTCCACTGAGGAGGTCAAGCCTGCTGACGCACCTGCCGAGGGTGAGAAGCCTGTTGAAGGCGAGAAGGCCCCCGAGGGTGAGAAGGCTCCTGAGGAGAAGGCTGCCGAGGAGAAGGCTGCCGAGGAGAAGGCTGCCGAGGAGAAGGCTGCCGAGGAGAAGGCTGCCGAGGAGAAGGCTGCCGAGGAGAAGGCTCCTGAGAGTGAGAAGGCTTCCGAGACCGCCGAGACTGTCCCTGCCGCTGCAGAGGTCAAGCCCGAGACTGCAGACGCCCCAGTCTCTGCGCCCGAGACTGCTCCGGCTCCTGCTCCTGCTCCTGCTACCGAGGTTGCTGCCCCAGCCGCCCCAGCCGTCCCCCAAGAGCCGCGCATCGAGAACAGGCGCGTCCGTCGCGACATCGAGGTCGGCCTTGAGCGCTTCACCTTTGCCGACCGTGACGAGATTGACCGCATCGTCACCACAATCTACCGCACCGTCCAAGGCCTCTACGAGATGTACATGCGCCCTGCCTGCTGGGACAACATCGTCTTCGTCGGCAACGGCGCCCGTCTCCGCGGCCTCAAGGAGAACATCATGCAGCGTCTGATCGCGCGCCACCTCGTCTCCCCCAGCACGGCCACAATGTTCACCTCGGAGCTGCCCTCCAACATTGCCACGCCCACTGGCACCGGCGCCCAGACTCCCACTGGCTCCTTCACCGGCGTTCCTCACCAGCTGCCCACCGCCTCGTCCGGTGTCAACCCCCTGCTGCAGGCCGCCACCACCGCGTCCGGCTTCGGCCTTGCCGGCGGCCCTGGAACCCCTGGCGGCGGCGCTGGTAGCGAAATCGCCGGCGGTCACCAGCACCAGCACCACTTCCACAGCCAGACCCCGACGAGCATCAAGCTCGCCCCGCTGCCCACCTACCTCAGCGAGTGGACCAAGCACGGCTTTGAGGAGTCCATGTTCCTCGGTTCCCAGGTCGCCGCCCGGCTGGCCTTCTGCGTACACAACCTGGACATGAGCGGTCTTGAGGCTCAGAAGATGATGAGCCTGAGCCGCGTCGATTACAAGTAAGTTTCCTCCACACTTTGTCCGTTCAGATACAGACACTAACAGAACCTCCTAGCGAGCTCGGACCAAAGGGCATCCGCGAGCACTCCATGCTCAAGTAGACGACGACTTGGCCAACCAAAAACCTGCGAGGCGGCGGCGTCTGCCCGCAGAGAGAATTTCCGCGTTCCCGGAGAGAAAAAGAAAAAGGCGTTTCAGAGCATCAAGCGGGGATCGACGAGGACGATGCTCCATCCCGTTCCGCTCCTTTTTTCATGTTATTCCCGTGCGACCCATGGCGTTTAGAGCTGTATCATTTCCTTGCCCCAGCCCGTCCTTTCCCCTTCCGCCCGCCGTTCACTGGGCAATTGCGACCTACAGATGGTTGAGAGGGGGGTAGGAGAGGAGAGGCTGGAGAGGATATTCAGGGGAGTTGGACGGATTTTGCTTTTCGTGTCATGTATGGAAAGAACGAGGCAAGAGGTCACAGAGGTGGTTTTGATAAGGTGGAGGGAAGCAGGGGATTTGGCCAAGTATATCGCCGACAGGTATGGCTCAGTGCCTCGGTAGATGTGTTTTCCTCCGTCCCTGAGGTTGCTTAGCTGTAAATGATACCAACGTCGTATAGCATCACGGTGGCAGTCTCGTTGTGTGTTGGGATGTGGCTTGTTACAGACATTCCCATGTTGCTGAACTGACTATGACAGTGTTGTACAACTAAGAACACAGACCTCCCAGATCCGTTGCCCCTGTAGGCACATGTTTACCGAGCTCCAACCCTCTGTGCATCGAAATTTGCAGAGCAAGACCACCCCGATGGTGAACAAACATAGCAAGCAGAGAGTACAAACAACATCGTACCCATCACCCGCTGACCTTCTCACATTTCGGTCTGCGGATTCCACATCTTCACCGCCGGTTCGACCTACAGGAGAAGAATCTTGGGGGGAATCGGCTGGGTCCATTTGGCCCTGCAAGTCGGGCAGGCGAGGCTGAAGGTAGAGTGATTGGCCCAGACGTTGAAGCAGTCGTTATGGGTGTGTCGGCCACATTTCTGGCAGCAGGTGGCGACGCTGTCCTTCAGGGGTCGGAAGCACACGGGGCAATCGCAGCCAGCCTTGCTATTGGGCTTGCCATCCGTCATGGTCGGGTCCGCTTGAATGTCCACCTGGCTCGGGCGGAGCTTGGGGCCGTTGGTCAGGAGAAGGTTCACCTCGTGGGGAATGAGGGCCTGCTGCTGGATGAGCTGCTCCGGGCCACGCAGGACCCAGATGAGGATGTCTGTAACAGCGTTAGGGGTGGTTGCAAGATTGAGAAGCAGTATGAAACTCACAGAGAATGTGCTTGCAGTGACTCTGGGGCCTGAATTTCTGCAGGCAAAAGTCAGTACATGATATCACGAGTGAACTAGGTGGTCAGTCTTACCTTGGCAGGGCAATCGCAGGTGCAGCGCTTGCCAATGACCACGGTGTACGTGTTCATGCTGTCGGTGCGGATGGTGAAGGTAGCCGACTCGATCATGCCGTCGTTCTGACCATCGTCCCAGTCAAGGTCCTCACGGTTGAGGAGGTACATGGTGTCGGCGAGTGCATTGGAAGCGGCCCTGACGGCCTGCGGGGAATGTTAGCTGATATTGGCCAGTGAATGGTGCACAACGAAGGGGCACTCACGCCGTCGTTGGTGCCAGTCTGCCACTTGGGTCCTCGCTTGGCAGCGGCCGACTTGGCGAAGTCGTCGGGGGTGTACTCAAAGGCAGGCTTGTGCGTCAGGTTGAGAGCCTCTTGGTTTTCCTTGCCAACGTGGGGCTTCCAGTCCTTGATGCGGGCAAGAATGTCCGCCTTGACGCCCAGGTGATCGACACCACGCATCTTGAGCTGTTCGCGGATAGCGGGGATGCCAAGACTGTCCCAGTCTGTGTCATCGGGCAGAGGGCCGGTGTTGATGCCGTAGGTGCCCTTGCCGAAGCGAGTCAGACGCACCAGACCGGCCGGGTAGAGTTGATTCTTGTCGCCGGCAGCGGCGCTCTTGGCCTTGGTTGTCTTGCGCTTCTTGGGAGAAGGCTCGTAGGGACTGTCCTCGACTTGGACGTCATGAGAGGAGGGACCGGTGTCGTTGAGAGTGATATCGCCAATGGCGCTTGGGGTCATCTCTCCATGGCGGGCAGGAGAGAGCTCCGGGGTCTCCTGAGGGGGAGAGGAGAGAGGAGACGAGGGGACAACAGGGAGGTCCGCCATGTTGAAGGCTTGTGTGGTCGGGTGTTTGTGTGGCAGTGTTGGTGAGAGGGTTGAAAACGGTCTGAAGAGTGACCTACAACCAGAGGATGTGTGTAGGGAAAAGGTAGCTGGATGGATGGCCGGGAATGATCGTGGGGAGGTGAGGTGTGGTTAAAGGGTGAGAGGAAGGTGCCCAAATCGGTGCCTCGATCTAGACCAGGTACAAACACTCGCACCAAACTTTCAATAGAAAGGGGTCGAAACGAGGGGTCAAATTGCGGACAAAGCTGAGATGCCTGGAATTAGGCCGTGTCTTTTGATTGAATGCGTTGTCATCAGATCTCGCATTATGTGTGACTTTGCTGAAAGAATCAGGGGTGAATTCACTTGGGAAGGCACGACTGGTCACTTGGCCCATGCCTTCCGGATTTTTCGGTGATTCACTCGTGGCAGGAGGACAACAGGATCGCGCCTTCCTATCAAACAAGGGTAGCATTCTAGGTACCGAGGTACTTCAGTACCTTGCCTCATCGAGATGGGATCTAGGACTAGAGTGTACCTTCCAGGTTGCTCCTGCTCCTGGCGTATGCCACAAACCCGAGGTCGAGAAGCGGAGAGATCTTGAAATAGACCCCTGATGGCTCCTCAGACAAGATCCGGCACAGGTCGCCGCCCCGGGATCACAGAGTCGCCCGTGTTCCTGGCCGTGACCTCAATCTCAATCTTCATCGCGTCCTCCATCAGGCCCGACTGGACCATGGTCGCCGCGGGTCTGACCTCCCCAAGCCATTTCTGGAGGACGGGCCAGGTCTTGGGAAAGTTGGTGCGATCAGGCAGAATGTAGCGCACGCGGACAATGTCGCGGACGGAGCTTCCGGCGTCTTCCAGGGCCTTTGCGATGTTCTTCATGGTCTGGTCGGCCTGCTCTGCGACATCATCCGAGATCTCGCCCGTGGCGTAGTCGTAGCTGGGTGGCTTCGTGTTGGCAATAACAGACGGGAACGTTGTGGAAGCACGGAGGCTCACCCGGTGGTGCCGGACACGAAAATCCATTCGCCGGATACAACGGCGCGAGAGTAGCCAATCTGAGCCTCAAAGGCTGACCCGGAGCTGATGTTGCGTCTCGACATGGCTGGAGACTCGTGGATGGAACGATTTGAGTGGTGATGGTAGAAGGAAGTAGTAGCGCAGGTTCAAGTAGAAAGTTTGGAACGAAGAGGGAGTCCTTATGATTTATACTTCTAATGCCTCTGTCTTGGATGTCTCGAGGTGAAGTTGAGTCACGCCAGACGAGGCGCCAGAGATGCGGACCCCGCGCAAGCCGGGGTGACGTTGAACCCGAACCGTTGGAGTCATCCGAGTCCCTTATCACTCACTGTCAACCTGGAAGGCCCGGCTCGGCCCCGCAACGCCGGCATCACCCGCTGAAGATGGAAATAGTGAGAGCAACGACTTGAAGACTGCCGAACGACCTACATACATTGCTGCACTCGCGTGCTTCGTATTTACGCAAATAGTGGCATAGCCAGGGCTCCCACACCAAACATGGTCCCAATAGTAATAAAGCTCGAGATGGAAAACATGGACATGCCGCTCACTCCGTGACCACTGGTGCACCCCCCGGCCACCCTCGACCCGACCGCCAGGAGCAGACCGCCGACAACAGCCGCCACGGGCTCAACAGAGACCTCGTTCGGAATGGGGGCGAACTTGGGTTCCAAGGTCGCCAAGCCCCAGGAGCCGGCGGCAACACCGGCCACAAAGAGGAGGTTACGGTTCGAAGGTGCGGCAGTACCACGTACGGCGTCCCCACGGGCCAACCACCAGAAGTACTTTCCGAGCTCGTCATACGACGTAGATACGCCGAGCATGGTCTTGCGCGAGAGGACGCTGAACAGCTGTGACAGGCCGATGGCGATGCCTCCCAGCGCAGGGGCAAGGGCAACATACCGGCTGCTGGCGGGCGCGGCCAGTACAGCAGCAGCACAGGCAGCCTCAAATACAACAAGGGCAGCGGTGTGGCTCACACCCAGGCGCTCGTAGATGGTCAGAACGGGAGGAGCTGTGGGCTTCCCGTCGACTGGAGCAGTACGCTTGGCCGAGGCGAGGCGGCGCGAGATGGCATCGGACAGGAAGCCGGACCAGATGATACCGCCCAAGGCAGCGCCGGCCAGGGCATAGAGACCCGACGGGCTACCGGTCGCAGCTTGGGAGACGACAGTGCCGGGGCAGGCGCCGGACAGAGCCATGCCGAGACCCTGGAGTGCGCCGCCGACGATGTTGCCATCGTAGGGACCGAGAAGTGCCAAGCGAGAGGCAGAGCGCGGCGTAGGGTGGTAAAAGTCCAGCCTGTCGAGGGTGAAGACGACAAGGCTATAGAGGGTCATGTCAGTCGTGATGCTCAGGTGGTGATGCCGAGTAGCATCGCTAGGCCTCTGCCCTCTGCCCTGGAACGGATCGACTTACGCGCTGCTGGCTGTGGCGGCGAGAAAGGCTTGGATCATGTGCCAGTCCTCAAGCTTGAGCTGTTTGATGATGATACCTGGCTGGTAGACGCCGGCTGCCACGAGGGCGGCGCCGAAGCCGAGGCCGGAGAGCACAGTGGTGGCCATGATGCCCTGGCTACAGGGTTTTCGCTCAGATGCAAGCAAGGTCCCGTCGGCGTCAGGGATGTCGTCGTGAGTGTTGCCGTGTGGAGTAGTCGAGGACACTTGCAGAGATCAAGAATCACCCCGGAAGCTCTGGAATGCTGGGCCTTTGAGGTTTTGACGGCTCAGGCGGATGGTCCATGGCGTCCCCAGATTTTGGCCCAGCGAACAGTGGAAATTGGGCGGGCGGCAGCTGGCGATGGCGCCATCAACGGCACTAGAAGCCAACAGGGTTTGGTTGATGGGCCGGGGCCTGGACTCGATGGCTCTTCGCTCGTCGGCAGCACACCCATTCCGACGGCGGCGTCAACGGGATGTGATGAGATGGCTCTGTATCTCGTCGAGCTTGGTGTTTTGATACAATATCGAATTGATGTTGGATCTGATCTCTCCCGATCACTGCATGATGCGTAACTGGGATGCAGCTTACGTGGGGCGATGTGACAGCGGAAGCATCCTGTTGCCCGAAGCACAGCCCCAAGCTTAATGAGATGCAACACCAAGAGAGCACTGTACCTCGTGATGGCCAGTTGCTCAGCCGCACTCGATCGGGCTCGGAGTTGTGGAGGTACGTAAGATAGGTACGTACCCCAGGTCTAGAGGTGGCATAAGAAGTTGTGGCAGCCATGTGGAGGTTTAAGCTTCAAGTCGGGCGTGCCTGCCTGCTTCCCAACCTAAAAGATGAATGAAGCTCCCCCCGCACTAGCTCCAGGACCCCGTTGCTGACTTCCTGCACATTGCCCGACGGCAGTTCAAGTTTCCTGTGCAGTGACCTCCGGCCCAATCCTCTGACACTCACGGTCCGTGCCCACGGTGCTCCGTCTGTACCTGGCACACTCGCCGTGTATCGTCATCCCACCAACTTTCCGTCTACATCACCCGCCATTCAACCGCCATCTTCGAGCCGTCTTTCGTTCGCCTCCCTAAATCGCACCCAAGTCGCACCAAGCGCATTCAACACGTCGGACGCGTTTGACGCGCCAAGTAATTCTTCGCGCCAAATCCCGACCGCTCACCCACTCCGCGACATCCGACATCTCCGTCCGGCTCTCCGAATCGCTCCGCCACACTTGGCCTTGGCCATACTTTTGCGACAAAGCCCATCACCAACGACCCGTCGCATCGCATCGCGCGACAGTTTCCTCTCCCAAAACACCACAAGTACCTCCATCGTCCAGCAGTCCCGGCCCTTCATCCGCCGCCATGTTCTTCTTCTTCGTGTGCGGCGAGCACACCTTCCGGAAACAAGTCGATGGCTACGAGGGCATGGTCTGCCAGTGCTACAACTGCGGCAACATGGCAGGCCACGTCATCAAGAGCCATCCGTGGTTCACCTTTTGCTGGATTGTGGGTTCTTCCCCTGGCCAGCGCAAGCCCCCAGCGCCCTTGGAAATCGCCCGCTGACTCGCCCCTCTGCAGCCCGTTCTTCCACTCTCCATGAAAGGGCACGTCGATGTCGTGTGCGGAATCTGCAACTTTGCCCAACCCCTCGAGAACAGGCCCGACGTCATGGGAATGGCAGGCGGCGGCGGGAACCGACCCCCGCAGGGCTACGCGCCCCAAGGTTGGGGACAACCACCGCAGCAGCAACCGCACCCGCAATACCGGTGAGGAAGCAGGGCGACAAGGCTGGACATTCTGGGCGTTTGTAACAACATTTTTGGGTTCAACAAGGACGACAGATACCATAGCAGGCAGGCGTTTGGAACAACATGAAACAGGCTGGTTTTCTTATGATTCGGGACCATGTGACTTAGCCCCTCGGTATTCTCGTTGCGCTTCCATGTGAGATCGCGCAGAATGTAGGGCCAGGGTCGAACAGCCCTGTCTGCGTATGACGCTGGGGTAGGACATGCAACGTACCCGATCAAGGCGATGGATCAGATGGCCTCCCTGGACGGGGCATTACGCCCCTTGTACGCTCCAGGGTCCATGTCATATACGGAACCACTCCCCAACCACACATCAGCACTACCGTGACATACTGGTCAGAAATCTGGATCAAAGAAAAATAGCGCCGCCCAAGGTCGGAGTTCTTCGTGGCACCTTACTTAGACCAAGCCACTTCCGAGTTGAAACAACCAAAAGTGAAACTACGGCACGCCACATCGACCACCTAAAAACAAAAAAAGAAGTATCGTGTGAACCATCCGGAGATGGAACGTCAGGAATTGAGCCCGACGTGGGGGTCGAACCCACAACCTTGAGATGTGAACTCGTTTAAGAGTCTCACGCTCTACCGATTGAGCTAGCCGGGCAGGCTATCTGATTGGTTGATACCTCTCGATCCTGCCGGACGGTTCATATCGTCACAAAATCAACATCTTTTCTGGATCTTCAGGTTCAATTTTCGGCTTCACCTCGTCACCCCAAAATCCACAAAATTGTCGACGATTCTGACCCGACTCGATTGCTGTTCTCAATCGTCTAGGTATCAGGGCATCATGCACTATCTACGGATACTCCGACCACCGACGCTGACCCTTTCCAGGGGCAGTTGGACCATCCCCGTCGTCCTCAACATCACCACAGACCTGAGCGACGCTCTCCTCACCTTGCCAAACACCATCAAGCTCAAAGTCGGCGTCTACGAAGCTAGTGCAGATCATGGAGGAAGAAGGGTACCCCCGGAAGAGGTTATGGCCGCTCAAATTGTCGACTGGACCCCAGGCTCCCGCGTGTTGAAGACGGAGCTCCGACTGCCTCCTGGTCCCAAACCAACAACACCGCTGCGCGTCTTTGCCTTTCCATCCGCTCAACTTTGGGGCGGCAGCACGGCAGATGTGCTTGTTTCCATGAAACCGCAGGCACAAGGCCGCATCATGCCGGTCTGGGCTGACGTCCATGTCGGTGATGACGCCCCCGCCTACATGTGCTGCCGTCGCCTGCGTGTCGGTGCAGAGACCAGCCCATCTTGTCTCGAGATTGAAGAGGATCTGGGAGAGAGCATGGCGCGCCATATCTGGGACGGTGGAGTCGCCGCAGCGTGTCTCCTGCTCGAGCAAGCGAGCCCATCTGATGCTTCGGCTCCCAAGTCGACAATTATCAGCTACCTCGCATTCACATTCCCGGCCAACATTGTCGAAATTGGCTGCGGGGTTGGGACCCTGGGTCTTGCTGCGGCACTTTGGCGAAAGGGCGAGTCGCAAGTCCTCATGACGGACCTGCCAGATGCCAGGGCAAGGGCCGAAGCCAACATTTCTCGATGGTCGACACAACATCTCGGTGATGACACCAAAGTGCCAAAATTCGAGGACCTCGACTGGCAAGACGGCATGAAGGGGGAATTTGGGCCAGAGCTCAACTCCCGCTCGTGGGATCTTGTGATCCTCAGCGATTGTACTTACAACATCGACGTTCTGCCGGCCCTGGTTGGCACCCTCTCTGCCCTCCACGACCACAGCAGCAAGATTCGCGGGACTTCCGACACTCCATGGGAGAGCCGTGTGCTGCTCGCCACCAAGCAGCGCCACTCTTCTGAAGAGGCTGTGTTTCGCATGATGGCAGACGAGGGATGGGTCGTTGCAGAGGAAGAAACCTTCCCGCTTCTCAACCTTGGCGCGGAGGAGCAGTCGCTTCAGCTGTACCTCTACAAGAAGTGAAAGAAAGCTTTTTCGATCCCCTCCTACTGGAATTCACGTGGCCCGCTGCATGACAGAGGCAGCATGACGGCAAAATCGACAGGCTGCTCCCACCTTCTGTTTGGAGGTTGGGCGGCGAAGATTGATGGGCAGCACTCTTGCTCCTTGAACACAGTGCAAGCGAAGACTCCCGACCAACTCTTCGCACCAAACAACCAAGCTTCTGCCGATACATCGTCTCGGGAGCCTTACCGCCCTGCCTAGGTAGGCTCATGCATGCATCCGCGGATGAAAGGCTGGTTGTAGCCGGCCGGTCACCCCTCTCGATTCTCACGACCCAGATATCCTCTCTGACAGAGCGGGGTATCGCCACTGGCTCGTTCCTTCGGTTGTTCGTTCGGAAAAAGGCCCGTGGCTTTTCCTCCGAGCGTCGGGCGACACCGACGAGGCGTCCTCTGGATCCCGGCAGATGCCCAGAAGCGAGACGCCAGTTCCATAGAAATATCATCTCGGGCACAACATCAAGGCGTTCAATCAAAGGCACTTTCTGTGTGACGTCTCTGGTCCTTTACCAATGCGGCGTCTGAGATAATCGTCTGTGGTTGGCACATACGTCGGAGCGTCACGCCCCGACAGCTGGTTCTGGATGGACGAATAGATTAAGCCGCACCATGAGCTTCGGGATTCGCAGGCTTCTCTTGGTTCGCACCCGTCCACATGATGGGTCGTGGGAGCTGGCCCTTGGGGATGGTCTGGGGCTTGATGAGTCCGGGGTAGTTGCAGCGGCCGTGGTTGGTCGAGTGTCATCTGCCGAGACGTCTGCATATTGCATCGACGTCCACGATGTTTCCCCAAGATGCCTGCTGGACAGTCCTGGCCTTGGATTCGGCGGTGCTTCTGGTGTCTGGTGGTCTCACGTCGCATATTGCAGTATCCTTGGCGGCTAGGGTTGGGAGGTGGTGCTGGGTTGGCATCGCCGTGGAGGACTGGGGGATCGGAGAAGGCAGATGATGGGGAGGAATGGGCCTGCCATGGGACTACTTATAGAGCAGCCCTACCAGGCTTTCCTAGACGGGGAGGATCCTGGGACACAGGCTTCGATCGCCCCTTACCCTAGACGAAGATCATCTCTCTGCCACATGATGAAGTCGACCATCTTCGCCTTTCTTACTGCTCTGGCTGTCAAATCAGTCGATGCCCATGCTACTTTCCAGCAGCTTTGGGTGGATGGCGTGGACTATATAAGTAGCCCCAGCTGATTGCACGGCTACCTTGACTGACATCAAAGCTACGGCTCACAGTGTGTGAGGCTGCCACCGAGCAACAGCCCCGTCGAGAATGTCGCAAGCAACGACATTACCTGCAACGTCGGCGGCACTCGTGGCCAAGGCGGCAAGTGTCCTGTGCGTGCAGGCGGCATTGTGACGGTCGAGATGCACCAGGTATGATCTTCATCACAGATGGGAGAGACAGATGCTGACGGATACGTGCAACAGCAAAACGGTGATCGCAACTGCGCCAACGAGGCCATTGGCGGAGCCCACTACGGCCCCGTCATCATCTACATGTCCAAGGTCACCGATGCCTCCAGCGCTGACGGCATATCAGGCACATGGCACAAGATTCATGAGATTGGCTGGACCAAGGCATCCGGGGGCGGTTCTGGAGATGACGATTTCTGGGGCGTCAAGGACCTGAACAGGTGCTGCGGCCGCATGGACGTGCGGATCCCAGCGGACCTCGAGAACGGCGACTACCTCCTCCGTGCAGAGGTGATTGCGCTTCACGTCGCCGGCAGCTCGGGTGGCGCCCAGTTCTACATGAGCTGCTTCCAAATCTCCGTTTCTGGCGGCTCGGGCTCGCTGAAGCTAGGCACCGGGGGTGTCAAGTTCCCCGGAGCTTACGCCGCATCGAACCCGGGCATCTTGGTGCAGATTCACGCGCCCATGTCGAGCTATACGATCCCGGGGCCGAGTCTCATCAGCGCCGGCCGTCGCGTCACTGCCGGTCAAGGGTGCGCCGCTGGCTGCGAGGTCACCTGCAAGCCCGGCACGGGTCCAACCGGAACAGCCGTTGCTCCTCCGGCGCCGACGGGAGGTAGCGGGGGCGGCGGTGGAGGATGTACGGTTGCTCAGTGGGGGCAATGCGGCGGGCAGAGCTACACGGGATGCACGACATGTGCGAGCCCATATGTCTGTCGAGCCGTGTCGCCGCCGCACTATTCGCAGTGTCAGGTTTGAGAATGCCGGGTTGGAGGAAGTCGGAAGAGGTTGCTGAGTGATGATGCTGCGGAAGGACCGAAATGTGACGGCGGGAGGTGGAGCATTGAGGTCGAGATGGATCGATCAAAGTCCTTTTTTAAACCCAGCTCCGCTGTTGCCAAGCCCGCAATTGATCGATCAAGGGAAATTCTCCACGGACAGGCATCAGGGGTGCAGGACAATGTCGTGCTCGAGGATGAAGAAGAAGCGCGGGGCCAAAATCTGTGGGTGGCGTGATGGTGGAAGACCGGAAGCCGACGTCAATGGTTGGTCAGTCGAGTCAGTTCAGTCGTGCCATGTTGCTGCACGTGACTTGCTGATAAGCCGGAGTCGAAGCTGAACGTGCGTGTGCTTAGTACGTCGGTCCAGTCTTCGGGATTTGACTGAGAGCGAGTTTGATCAAATCAATGCAAATCATCTCCGTCCCGCGGAAATCCCGTCTCCTTCAACACACTCTCGATTGAAGTGTCTGTCATTCAACACCAAGCCTCCGATACGGCGCTTCATCACACATACAAGCACGCTCTTCACACGGCATACCCACGCAAGAGAGCACGGCCTGCTCCTCTTCACATCGCCTCACTTTCCAGCCGTTCCGGTGCCGCATTTCTTCGGCGTCCTCCGGCACTCAGACCGACCGATCGAACCCCGCTGTGGTTCTCCGTGCATCCAATCCAATCGACCCCAGATCAACTCACGCATCTGTATTCTGCTTGAAGGCGCTCTCTGCTCAACCTCATTTCATCTGCTACCTACCACCTTACCATCTCGGCATTTGATATGCATCTGCAGTCATGACAGAAACAGCTGTTTCTACTACCACTACTGCCGCCGCCGGCTCCAAGAAGTTTGCCGCGCCGCCGGTGAAGCTTGCGTGCCTGGCTTGGTGAGTGACTCAAGGGCATCAACCATGTCTCCGGAACTAATGGAACCACAGCCGGGCATCTCGGACACGCTGTGACGGAGGAAACCCATGTGCAGGAGTATGCTGTCCTGATATTCCACCAGTCCATCTCACCACTGACACCGTACAGTGCCGAAACCGCGCTCGGGATTGTGTATACAAGCCCAGCCGTAGGGGAGGTGCCCGTGTCAGAAGAAAGCAGCAGGCCAGACACGAGCACGATGACCTAGAGATGGACCCTTTCCCGCCAGCAGCCTTCCAAGAGGAGGTGCCACAGCAGCGTAGGTCCTGCAAACTGCCTGTTCATGACCTGTAGAGCTGACGCAGCGTAGATATCGATGTGACAAGTTACATTGACCCCGGCGCTGGTCTGAAACAGCTGCAAGATGTCTTCACCGATAGTGATTTCATCTTCGACAGTCTCTTCATGACCGATATGCAGTCCAACACCACCGGCGACAGCACATCCGAGGCCTCCTTTGGCTATCAGGGCCCCACGATCCCCGTGGTCAGGACTTATACCAATGACCAGTCCATGTACGTCACTGCCCCTACCAACCCCCATTGTTCTGACTCTAATTGTGCCGAGACTGGACGCCTACTACATCTTCATCCACCCCTACTTCCCCATCCTTCCGCCACCCCTCAGCATCCCTGTGGACCAGTCGATTCCTCTTCTCCAGACCAATATGGACGGCTTCGAGACGGGCTTCGAGTCCTCGACACCCATCGGCCTCGCCGTCTCCGCCGTCATGGCCCTTATCCCCTGCGCCAGCGACCCTAACCCCACCAGCAAGGAATCGGTCCTCTTCAGGCGCAAATACGCTCAATATCTCGCCCAGAGCGCCATTGAGAGCATCGAATTGGAGGACGAGTTGCCAGAGTCATCCGTTGAGCCACCCAAGGCCCTCAACGGGTCACCACGCAACAACAGCCGCATACCCTTCCACATGTCCCTACCCGTTGAGCTCGAGAGTATCGTTGCCCTGGACATCCTCAGCATCTACGAGTACTCCCAGCGTGGCAACCTGAAGAAGATGCAGAGCAGGGCGGGGCAGGCACTGGTCGCCGCTATGGACCTTTCGTTGCACAACTGCCAGGACGAGGATGCGTGGTCAGAATCCAAGCGCCGTGTGTGGTGGATGACAGTGAGTGCAACTCCCTCGCCGCGTATGGCCATGGTGAACTAAGTCGACATCAGTATCTATGTGTCAGCCAGGCTGCCATCGTCAACAACGTCGTAAGTTAGAGTCTGATGTACCCTTGCGAAGCGATTCTGACCGAAGCCAGGAACCGTCCTTTACACCCTTCGTGCCAAGCTTTACAGCATCATATCCACGGCTATCATGCGATCCAGAGGTATGTGGTCCTGCCGCCTGCGATCCCCACGTACTGACCAGAATCAGGCATTCTCGGTCTTGCTCCAAGCGCAGCAGGCCATCCTGGCCGCGACGCAATTCGTCATCGAACTCAAGCGGGTCCTTGCTGTCCAAGGCGACATGACACCCATCTACCACAAGATGCGCGAGCTCGAGGGATTCCTGGAGCCCCTTTCCAACGAGGCAGATACCTGGGTCCTGACATCGTCAACGACTTCACCAGTAGACCCTTCGGAGGAGGTTATCGGACGGTCATTACGGTGCATCGCCCGGATCAAGATCAACAGCGCAAGAATCAAGTGCCACAGGTACTGCGCCTTTGCCGACGTTGCCGTCTTCTCCGCCAAACACTGCGACCTCAACCAGAAGTGCATCGGCAGCAGCGACGATGGCGAGACGCAGCCAATTTCCTGCGCCTGCTCCTCCCTGAGCGGCGGTCCAACCCCATCGCCCTCGGCCTCGCACGGGTCCGTCTCCCCGCCGCATTCCTCGCCGAGCTCAGTGTCCACGAGGCAGCGGGCATTGTTCCCCTTCACGAGCCACCAATCGGCCAAGACGTGCCTCAAGGCAGCTCTGAGCATCGCCCAGTCTTTCGACGACTTGCCCTACCCGAATCCGTATGGCCAGCTATGCTTGCCACCCTGCACGTTGAGCCCGGCGTCTGTCATTGAGGCACCACGGACCATGCCGTCTTTCGCATGCTGCGCTATGCAGTGCGCCTACGCCCTTCTCATGGTGCTCAACAAAACCCTCCTGTTGTACCCGGATAGCAACGGCCGAGGGCCCATGGTGGAGACGCTGATTGTGCAACTCCAGGCGGGGCTGAAGTCCATCTCGAGAACCCTGGAGAACTACGCCACGGCGTTTGAGGCGCTGGGAGGGATGAGGGGTGAGTTTCGTCTTTCGTGGTGACCGAGATTTGCTTGCTAACCGAAGACAACAGACCAAATTCGGAGTGTGATGGAGCCTTCGGTTGCCTTTATTTGACCCAGGGTGGTAATGACCAAATTTCCCCTCTTGTACTATTAGATAGATGTTTGATGGATAGCGCCCTGTGGAACGACTGATTTATGACCTTCTCCTACTGGTACCTGGTGGCGTGGGCTTGAAGTTTGTTCAACGCCTCCTCAGCTGGGTCGTGGTACGTGTTCCTTCCCGTGACAGGCGCGAAGTAGATTCTGCTTTCCGTTTTCTCCATCCCGAGGACACCTTCCCATCTTGCGTCATTGTCCTCCTTACCCAAAAACCACACAGAATACGTACCACACAAAGCCTGTCGCATTGCAACCTCCTAAAACAAACCACAAACAACAGCAACAACAAAGCGGCATGCCTTCTGCAATCTCGCTCCTAAACACTAGGACGGTCGTCATCCTCGCCATCAGCATCCTCTACGGCTTCGCCCCAGGTGCCAACTGTCTCCCTACTACCAACGACGTCTCTCTCCTCCAGCACCCGAACCTCGTCAAGATGGGCATCGTCCCCCCCAACATCCACGATCACATGGCCAAGAACCCCTCGCTCACCGACGCGCAGCGTGAGGCGGCGCAGAAGAACGTCGACAAGTCCCGCGAACTCGGCCAACAAATGTTCGAGCAGTCGGTGCGTTCCGCCGTTCCTCTCGAGGTTCTGCAGCGACTCGTCGACGACAAGGCCCTTGCTTCTGAGTGCAGCGACGACGTGAAGAAGGAGGTGGACACTCTTTTGCAGAGCAAGTCGCGATGGCCTAGCAAGCCCGAGGTCAAGGTCAGTGACGGGCTGAAGGCAGTGCTGGATGCAAACCCTGGACTCTGGGAGGCCGGTACAAGTCAGAGTGCCGGCGATGCTGGAGCAGAGGGGAAGAAGTAGGGAGACATCATCCGGTCTGTGTTTTGGAACCGTTGACACCCCGAGGGGCGAGGAGCCAGTGCCTGGGGTAGTCTTGCTGCACCCACATCTTCCTAAAGCCTAGGACCATCAAGACAACACAGTTTGAAGTTGACGATCTTGCTCAAATGTGATGGTGTATTTTCCGATTTCTATCCCAACCAGGTATCTTGTACATCCTAAAAGAAATTCATCATTGCCCAAGACTCCATCATTGCGACACGGACACCTCGGCAGCCACACTCGCCTCGGTCGGTGTCTTGTCGCTATCCTCTGAAATCTTGACATCCTTCATACCCTGCGACAAGCCGCTAAAGGGACACACACTAGCCGGCGCAGCAGCCATGTGCGGCCTGGGTATCCTCGAAGGCGAGTCAGGTGCCGCCGCAGCCGCTGCGGCGGCAGCAGGATCAACTTCCTCGTCACTGTCGGTGAAGACCTTCTTGCCGTGCAGGTAACCCTCCTCCTCGATGACAAACTCCTCGCCCGCCTCGCGGAACTCTTCGCCGTCGCGTACGTGCCATTTTGCCATGAGGTCGTTCTGGATCCAGATGACTTTGCCGAGGGCCTTGACGAGGGCAATCTTGCGTTGAAGATGCAGTCGCGGGTGGGAGAGGATGGCTTCGGTCATAATATCTTGGATGAAGCCGAGGCAGATGCCGAGGTGGATGTATTCGATGTGTAGGGGGTGGGCGCGGCCGAGACCGACGTGCATCATGCTGCGGGCGGGTGTTAGACCTGGTACTTTGGGAGTTGGGAATGTGTTTACTCACCCAACCTTGTCCAAGTACTCCCAGAACTCCATGCGACTGGGGTCTGAGCACAGCTTGTTGAGGTAAGCGCGCATGAACATCTTGCGGTGCATGATCTGGGGACTGTTCTCGTCGGGCATGTCGTCCATGGGGCCCTCGAAGCTCGTGGAGCGTGTGGTGAAGGCTCGTGCTGTGATGTCATATTGCAGAAGCTTTTTGTAGACAATATTGACAACGGCGGGAATGAGCGCCTTGGTGTATTTTGAACCGGTCACGAGGGCTTCAATGTCGCCTTGGGAGGTGGTCAGCTCGTGTGGACGGGCTGTGTCGGCAGGTCTCGCACTCACGGTGGTTGAAGTCGACAAAGCTGTGCAGATACCGCACACGGGCTTCGATGTCTGTGTAGAGATCCTCCCGTTTCACGGGGATGAGCAGCCTGTGGAATCCTCCTCCCATCTTTGCGGTTCCTGTCCGAGTCGCGAGAGCGTGCTGATCGAACTGGAGGCCTTGCTGAAGTGAGTTGATGGGCTCAATGTGCCGAATGTCGTTGGGTCTTCTCTTGATTCTTGACGCTCTGGGCCAACAGTCGTTCACGTTGGTAGCTTGATGGACGAGTTCTCGTCCGAAATGTGTGCGCGTTGATGTCCCCTCTTCCGCAAAGGGACCCGCGGGGCACAAGTCGTATTTGAGGGACGCCAGCGCCCTGCGCTCGACGTCATCATGCTCTGAGCTAGGCCGGGCTCTCGCGTGAGGATGGTGGTGAGCTGATGTCGGAAAGGCAGGTCAGGTCAGGCCAGGGCAGCGTCCGATGATGGGCTGATAGTGGGGCGAGCCCCGGATCCTCTGCCCGGACCGAGCCGGGGTACTCCCTCCGTCTCCTTCGCCGTCCTCTGCCCGCTCCCTCCGGCCGCACCCGACCCTAGGGGTCCAGCCCGGGGCTTGTTTGATGGAAGGAAGATCTAGAATGACCTTTGGGACGCTGTCTCTTGGTCAGATGTCCTGCTGCGGCCCGCCTTGCGGGGCATCTTGACTTAGGGCTTGCAGTGCCCGCGTCACTGGTTTGTGCTTCATATCCACAACTCCACACCTCATTCACCACATACGACCATACCCACTGGAAAATTCGGGATCCCGTCCGCTCTCCCATAGACAAGCCAGTGAGGGCTGGATTAGTAGTTGGGTCGGTGACGACCAGCGAATACCCGGTGTTGTATGTTTTTTGATGTTTTGTCTGGTGGGAAGACGGGTTCGATGCGTACATAGACTTGGCGGGAAGACTGACCTCACTGGGTGACGGGCTCGACTGGTAGACGAAACTGGCGGAGAAACAGACTTGACGAGTACACAGACCTCACTGGGGTATGGTCTTCATCAGGAGATAGACTCCATTGGGATGCGGACCTGCTGTGATAGCAGTTCAGGGATAGAGGATCGATCGTTCGTCGGTTGATTGACTTCATTTATCACATATTCTGTATGTACAGCAAGCTAATATTGGTACAAACTCGGCGGAAAGCAACGGTGGTTCTTTCTCGAACCCAGCCAAGCCGTCCCCTCGTCCTTTTGTGGGCAACATTGAAGTTCTCTCTCCTCCGTCTGAAGCCGCTTTCCCAAGCACCGAGAACCCCACGATGTGACAGATGGGTCCGCCAGCCAGACCAGAGTATACTCAGACCTCCGGTTCAGTCTTGGTCTTGGGTGCATCCCCTTGGCTCTTGGACCTGCGCTTACGGGGCGACGCAGCTTCGTCCTCCTCATCCAGCGCCGCTGGTTCCAGAGCTCGCTTTGGTTTCCGGGGCTTCCTCTTCGGACGAGAAGATCGACGAGGAGCACCGATCTCTGATTGTGCCTCTCCTTCCATGCCGGTGCTCTTTGGTGGAGTGTCGGATGGTCCAGCTTCGGATGTGAGGTCCACCACCTCGCCTTGATGATGAGACCAATTCGAAAGGGGCTGCGACTGCTGAGATGGTTCACCAAGCCCCTGGGAGCCTTTTCCGGTATTCTTTCCGAGAGTTTCCTCAGCTCCTCCCTCCTGGTGGCTCGACGAAAGGCAGCCGCTGGTGCCACTGTCCCCTCGTTTGAGGGTTTCAATTTCCTGAAGAGCTTCGTGGAGTTTGATTTGGAGACTCCTCTCCTGTTGCTTGGTGGCGTCAAGCTGCTTTCTCAGGCGTGCCCAAGCTCTGAAGGCCTTGTCGGCTCGCATCTCCGAGATCTGGTCGTCCGCTTGGGAGAGACGCGCAATCATGGCGTCGTACTTGGCCTGAAGCTCCTCTTTCTCTTGAACGGCTTTGGCGAGCTGCTCCTTCAGCGCCGAGTCCTCTGTCTCTTCCAGAATGATGGACTTGTCGGAAGATAGTAGCTGAATGACCTTGTGCTCAAGCGTCTTGATGACAATGCCCTGACGTGCAGCATCGAATACCTTCCAGGGACTCGCCTTGAAAGGCCCGACACATTCTTGCTTGCAGCAGTGAGTGCTCAGCCGGCCGCCCTCCTCTATTCGATACCAGAACAGGTCGGAATCGTCGGAAGAAATGTTGGCTGATGACTTCTGAGAAGAGGCCTTTGGTTGAGGGTGATAAGGGCAACGTGCCGTAATCACCCAGCCGCCCCTGATCATCGTCTCCAAGTCCAGCTTGGACGCCAGGGTAATTGCCGCAATGTCGATGATGTCGTCTCCTGTTCGTATGACATCGATCACCATCTTCCAGCAGTCTGTTTCCAGCCTGAAGGTGCTGCCTTCACCACGGGAGAGTGAGAAGAACCCGCTCAGGGCGTCGTGCGTCTCTGCCGGGAACTCAAAGTCATGATGAAGCCTCTGAATGGTGGTTTCCCACCTGCTCCAGGCTTTTTCGGACAACTTCATGGGCATCGTGGCGAAGTCAAGCGAATAGACGCAAGGTGCTAATGAAATATTCGGACGGTCGCGTGGAAGATGAGGGTTGGCCCGCAAGCGTTTTGGTGTGGGGATGAGATTGCCAACTGTTGCTGGGCATGATAAGTTTTTTGACCTGGGCTGCCTGCAAGGACGAGGTGCGGTTCAACAGCAGCCTGAGCGCCGCCAGGAGATACCTGATCAGGCAGGATTCGGCTTCGCAGGTCAAACTCATGCCTAACTCCTAGACATCAGGCGACGGCGCCAGGCATCCTGAACACTACCCACCTCGATTAAGGCACCCAATTTCCAGAACATGGAGGTGGATAGTGTTCATAGACGCTCATCTGTTCTGCCCCGCCCTCAAGGTTGAAAGGTCCAGAAGAGAGCATCCCTGTTCAGATAGTCGACTGCAATCAGTTCGGTCAACATGTCAAGTCTGTCTAGTCGGTAGCTGGGCAGCTATGGAAGTACTATATGTTGCCCGGACATTGCCATATTTGCCTCGCGATTTATTCAGACCCGAGATCGCGGTCCGCCATCTGACGCGGGCTCCATCGGTGGCCGCCATCATCACAAGGCAGGTACGTACCTCCTTCCCACTGATGACAGGTTTAGATCCATCCGTTTGCCATAACGGCTCAGTCTTTCTGGACGCCCCCAAAACCCGTCTACGATCTGCCCTGCCCGCTGCCTCCCCGCTTCCGAAACAGGTGGCTCACGCCTTCCATAAAACCCATGACACGCCTCTTCCAGCCAAAGAAAATCAGCCAATCTGCCCCAACAGATTCAGCCAGCTTCGGATTCTGACCGCGTCTCTTGACGCGATGAGGCCGCGCCACCAGATTTGTCAAACCTTCTCTCCTCTCTAGAGTTGTCACGCGGTATGTCTCTTCGTGTCTACTTTCCAGCCTTCAACATCCACACAAAATACTTCTTTCAGGCCTTTTGTCCCATTCAAGTCACATCTTTTCTCCCCATGATCATTCGAAACCAAACCCTTCATCATGTCATCAGTCCTGCAGGCCAACACTGATGACTCTTCTACCCAGGACCCTGGAGTCGTTCCCCTTGACGGAGAACTCAACAGCTCAGACACGGCCGTGTCAAGCAGTTCGCCTCCTTCCGCCCAGACAACACTGAACGGCAACGACAGCCCGAGAATCTCTGATCTTGGCGGGCTGAGCTCGACATCCCTTTGGGACGAGGAATTGCCCCCACAGCCCGGCGACGAGAACTTCAGTTACGGCTACATCCGCGTTCGCACCCCAGAGCCACCCCGACCTTGCGCGAAGGAACCCTACCGCACGCAAGCGGTTCCTGCCATCATCATGTTGCCCCCGAAGAAGCCTTTCCGCATGCCGTACCCCGACAAACCCTTCTGCGAATGGCCCGTCGCACCTCGACGACGTAAGTCATCGTCGTCCAACCAACCGGTGCCCAAGCGAAGGAGAGTCGCAACTCCAACGGGAATCAACAGTCAGAGAGCCCCAGTACGCGAACCTTTTCCTCAACTTGGTCCGGAAAGATCGGAAGAAATTGGCTATCAACTGCCGCCAGATTCCCCCAGGCCCAGTCATGTGGATCTAGAATCGGATCGCGCCTTGAAATCACTTGGGCCCTTTCTACTGGGAACGGATCCAGATGACGGCATGGAAGAGAACGACGAATCAATCCGCCTGCCCAGCCTGTTCCCATCAAGTTCAAAAGATTGGCAACCCTTTGCAGCGGAGCCGGAGCCGGAGCCGGAGCCGGATGAGATTAACATGTCAGACGACTTTGAAAGTGACGAAGAGGAAGATACTCGCATTGCGAAAGAACTCCTTCGTCGACGCGTCTGCAGTAGCCCGGCCCCTTCTGAGGAAACGGAGATGACGCGCAAGCAGTACCAACGCACCCGTAAACTCGAGGTGAAAAGGAGCCACCGAGCACAGGACGCTCGAATGAAGCAAGCTCGCGAGCTTTACGAAACCCAACGCCACGACTAGGAACCCGCGGTGGAACTCAAGTCTGCTCAGCATGGTGTGTTTGTCCTGCACAAGACCAGGCTTGAACCAGCTAACCAAATGCAGACGATAACACGGCTACTCCCAAACATCCGTCGTCATCAGACGAGCCAGCCGAAGCAGTACTCGAATGGGTATCGTCAAAGTACAGGACCCTCGCAGATTATGCAGAGGAGGTCGACGCCGACAACAACGACAAGTACACCCTCGAGGAAGACCCTGCCGGGGCGGAGGCTGTCATCATGGCACCATGCGGCTGCTGCGAAACTTTGGACATCAACAGAATGCCAATGGACAACAAGGGACGTCTCCAGACGTTCAAGTGCCAAAAGGGCCGCAAGCGAACCAAGTGGTTGACGGGCCCCCAATTTGGCAGCGACCGCATGTGGGACTCCAAAGCTGTGGTGAGATATGTTCAGGCAAACAGGAGGTAGTCTCCGAGACGGGACTCCCCTCTGACGAGGGTATTGTACGTTTTGCTGTTTGGTTTTCTGTTGTTTCCTCCATGGAAGGATGACGGGGGCGTTGGAGGCGTTGCGCACTAGGTTGTTGCTTGGGTCTATACCGCAAATGCATGAGGAATTGAATCGGTTAATTCTTATCTACAGGTTTCCAGCCAAGTCTTTGTCTGTGAGTTCAGTGTGAACCATCTCAGAGCCGACCGGTGATGGTTTTCCCCTGACGCTTCCCCAACCATCACCACGCCCCCCTTTTCGCCCCTGACCCACCCCCACCCTCGCCGTGATCGCGCCCATCGAACTCGTCTCCTCACAAGCTCACTCTTCTCCCGCGAGATCGATGCTACCCAGCTTCTTCAACACCTCGGAAAGATCGCCGTCCCCGAACCCCATCATCGCGATCCTTCTCAACCCCACATGTATCCGCCCGCGAATGAGCACCAGTCGCACCGACACGTGAAATCCGACGCCAAAAGTAGCCCCTCACATCACCACGAAGCACAGCATATCCGGGTACAACATGACGGAGGACGAGCATTTAGGCTCATCCCGACCCCGGCCGCCCCCACTGCATATGCGAGAAGGTGCCTAGCACGAAGGGGGAAACGTGGTGTTTGCTCGCTTTCCGCTGCCGTCCGATGCTGGCTGTCCAATGACGCAGCTATCATGCGAGGGAGTCAGTGTGACTGTGACTGCGGCCCTGTCGATCACCGCATGGCAGAGACGAATATCTCGACCACATGAATGCATCGAGGCAACACGTGCTCGAGGGGGTTGGTCTGAGCAAGTACCGAGCATCGCTACTACTAATCGTTGTGGGAAGCTATGGTAGCTGGTTGCACGGGGGTATAAAACCGCATTTGACCTCTGACTCTCCATCGTCCCCTCTCTCCCAGAGCATCGCCTATGAACACTCCAAAATGAAGTCCACCCTTCTCGCATTCGGGCTCCTCGCCAGCTCCGCCTCCGCAAAGACCATCCTCGTCACTCCTCGACTCATCTCCTACAACATCCGCTGGGCTGTCCCAGTCCCAGGCATCGGCGAACCTCACTGGAACGACCGACGCGGCAAGCTCGGAGCACAGCTAAACTACGAAACGGCCGGCCGCCCAGAATCTCTCGTCTGTATGCAGGAAGTCGTCGAGTCACAACTTCACGATGTGACACGCTCCCTCGGCGACACATGGACGTCCATCGGCGTCGGACGTGACGACGGCATTGCCAGGGGCGAGTTCAGCCCCATCCTTTACCGTCCTGATACCTGGAATCTCGTTGGGAACACGACATACTGGCTCTCCGAGACGCCCGAGGTCATCGGGTCCGTTGGCTGGGACGCGGCATTGCCCCGGATCGTCACTGTGGGCCACTTTGAGCATGTCAAGACCGGTCTTCCCCTGGTCTACATGTGCACACATTTCGACCACGTTGGTCAGGTCGCCCGCCGTGAGGCAGCCAGTCTCTTGGTTCGCCTGGCAGAAGCATACGCCGAGTCGGCTTCGGCTGACAGTGACGAGCCAACGCCCGTCTTCCTGGGTGGCGACCTCAACATCACCCCTGACAACCCGGCCTTCCACGAGATGATCGCCGATGGCCACTTCAGCGACGTCCGCGATGTGGTCGATGAGAGTCGCATTCATGGCCATTTCAAGACATTTACTGGGTTTTCCGAGAGGGCTTTCGAGCAGAACACTCGCATCGACCATGTCTTCGTGTGGAGGGCAGATGTTAGGGATATGAACATCCTGACCTATGGAGTTCTTGAAAACCGTTTCGATGACGGTCTCTGGCTGTCGGACCACCGCCCAGTGGTTGTGGACGTCGAGTTTGCAGTGAACAGGACATGCATCAGCCGTTCATAGAAGATGGGGTAGAGGCTGTCATTACATACTGCATTTCTCATGGAACTATATAGCTTATTTCATGACAACATGATGACACAGCCGGGCATTCAAAAACAACCCGCCTTTTCTTAGTACTTGCCAGTGACCTCAATCTCGGGGGTCCTGTAGACCTCCCAGTTGTCGGCGGCCTCGCGGCGACCAAAGGGCTTCAGGACGGCGAAGCGGAAGACGTAGCGTCCGTTCGCGATCTGAGTTCCGTTGGCCAGCTTGCCGAACCAGTAGTAGCGGCTCTGCTGGTTGGCATTCTCGGCGTTGCGGGGGACATTGCCGATGGGGAACGAGAAGGTGGCATCGGGGTTGTGGATGGCAGGGTTGAAGACATCAACAGAGGCAGCCGAGGCCCAGGCAGCGACAGAACCGACGTAGCCGTTCTGGCCGACGACGGGGGGGTACTGCCACTGGCGCTCCTTCCAGCCAGACTCGTAGACGTCCCAGCGAACCTCGCGGGAGCCCCAGACGAGCCTGTTGTAGATCTTGGGGAAGTCCTGGGCGCCAACGCTGAGGTCGAAGGAGTAGGAAGAGTCCTGAGTGATGGGGACGTTCCTGGTGCCGGAGACGGCGATGGGGTAGTTGTTGTGCGTCAGGGGGTTGATCTCGCGGCGCAGGTCGGCACCGACACCAGAGAAGGGCACGGAGAGCTGCTCGCCGTTGTTGCCGTTGACGTAGACCTTTCCTCCGTACAGGGGAAGGGCCGACGCGTTCCAGCCGAGGGTGTCGGGGTTGCGGAAGTTGACCGAGACGGTCTTGCTCTCGCCAGGCTGCAGGGTGAAAGGCTTGGGGAGGCTCACTTCGGCCTCGAGGGTGAGAGGGCGCAGCTCAGAGAAGGACTTGAGGCGGCGAGTGAAGCCACCAGCGACGGACGGCAGCCAGCCAAGGGACTCGACACCGGCACCGTGCTCGACGGACCAGGTGTAGCTGACGGCCTCCTCACCATCGTTGACAATGGAGACATCGTGGTAGCGGCTGAAGTAGCGGGTGTCGTTCAGGGCAATGGTCTCAAACTCCAGGCGAGTGTCGTACTTGAGAACCTTCTCGGCGTTGACCAGACCGTTTCCAATCTGGGCGACAGGGGCGATGAAGCCAAAGTCGGTCGGGGTACCGTCGGACCACTGGAGGGTGGTACCGCTGGAGATGATGCGCTGGTGCAGCTCCTTGGCGAAGCCCTTGCCGTGGACAGAGCGGCCACCGTTCTCGCCGATCCAGAGAGCGGCGACACCAGCGACGTAGGGGCAAGCCATCGATGTACCGCTGGCAAGCCTGTAGTTACCACCGGGCCAGCTGCTGAAGATGTCACCACCAGGCGCGGCGATATCAGGCTTGGCCTGGAGGTCGTAGAGACCAGCCCACGAGGTGAAGATGTTGGGGCGACCGCCAGTACCGTGCTCGAGGTCGGCAAGCTCCTTAGGGTCAAGTGTGAAGGTGGCAGTGACGTTACCGCCGGCCGCCAGGGTGTCCACGATCAGCTTACCGGCCGCAGCGTCGATGATGCCGATCTGGCTGGCAGTGCGGTCGGTGGAGGGAATGACCAGGGGCCTGTCATCGTTGTAGATCAGGACGTGCTTGGCGCCGAGGGCCTCAAGGTTGGCCTGCTTGACGGCGAAGGTGCAAGTTCCGCGACGAGCCAGGGCAATGGCTCCGGCCAGGCTGCGAGTGCCGGCAGGGAAGGGAGTGCAGGCGTCGTCGAGGATGGTGGTGTCGAGGTTGAGGGCGACAATGGGGTAGTCGGCGACATCCTCGGTGAAGTACGTCAGGTAGGGGACGTAGGGGATCGAGGTGGTGTTGGAGGTGCTGCCAGTCGTCAGGGTGGCCTCGAAGGGCAGAGTGAAGAAACGCTCGTTGACAACCGAGGCAACGGCCAGGACGTTCTTGCCAGAGGATCCAGAGCTGCCGTAGAAGGGACCGGCGGCGCCGCTGTTGCCAGCGCTGATGGAAACAACGACACCCTCCTCGACGAGACGAGAGGCGACCTCGGCCCAGGCGTTGTCGCCCCAGCCATTCAGACCACCAATGCTGGAGGTGATGATGTCGACGCCATCGTTGTAGGCGCGGAGGAAAGACTCAATCAGAACATCCGTGCTGGTGCTGGGCTGTATCATGTCAGAGGGGTGCTTGCAACTCTCGTGATCGTTGGGACTTACAGATTGAGAGAAGACCTTGTAGGCGTAGAGGGTGGCCTCAGGGGCAACACCGGTCCAGAAGTCGGTCTTACCGGCAACAATGCCAGCGACGTGAGTGCCGTGACCGTTGAAGTCATCGGGGTCATCGTCGGGAGCACGAGGGGTAGTGGGCCAAACTTAGGAGAGTCAGTCACGATGAATGGAGATAATAGTCAGTGCCACTTACTGCCGTCTCCGACAAAGTCCCAGCCACCGGCGACCTTGAAACCCGCGCCGAAGCCCTCGCCGAGCTAATCCATTGTGTCAGTGGTGGAACTGAGGCATCCTGAAATATGGACTCAACTCACAGCCTGGTGACCGTAGGAAATACCAGTGTCGACGACACCGACCTTGGCACCCTTGCCGAGGACGCCGAGCTCGTGGAGCCTGTTGACGCCGGTGGAGTTGTGAGGAGAGTAGTTCAGGGCGGTCGAGCCGTCGGCCTCCAGGGTCTCGATGGGCGAGAGCTCGATGCGCTCGTTCAGCCAGACCTTGACAACGTCCGGGAGCGCGGCCAGAGTATCGACGTTGAACTCCTCAGTCTTGACGCTGACACCCGAGAAGACGTCGCTCTCGAAAGTCCTCAGGACCTCGATTCCGGGGGTGTTGGCGACCTCCTCCTGGCGCTTCCTGAGAGAAGTCTGCAACAACAAGGGTCAGACGAGGTCAATGGTCTCATGGAGCAGGCTGCAACGTACGTGGCTGTACTCGAGGATGTAGCCCAGGGGGACAGGGGCAGTAGGCTCCTCATCCTCGGCCCTGCGCTCGAGAGCGAGGGCTCCGCCGAGGAAGGGGAGGACGGCGGTGAAGTGGTCCAGACGCATATTGAAAGCTCCGAATACACCGGATTGTACGATTCACTGGTAAGAGGTTGCCCTGAGGAGAAGCCAGAGGAGCTCATGTTGCATCTGAGGGATCTGCAGGCTTTTATACCTCCTCCCGTCTACGACGTGGAGGTCGCATCGACATGGGGCCTCCAGACCGAGGACTCCCCCGCCGTGGCCCATGTCGACCGCCAAGCCGAGACCGCGGGGTCATCAGTGTTGGCGTGCTCCGTCGCGTGCTTGAAGGAAGCCATAACGACAGCCAGGTGAGCGCGGTGGCAAACGGTGACGAGCTTCTTGGGGACGCGCACCGAAGTTGATGAACTTCCCTTTTCATCCAAGGCGCAAGCATTGGCCAGCCGGGTGCCGACCTCGAGTCCAATAACGCGAGGCTCGGTGCCGCTCGACCCTCCTGCAGGCATGCTTGACCTGCCATGTTGAGCGAAAGCGCGATTCGGGCGACCGTTGGTTCTTGAAGACGAACGCCGGGGGTCAGGGGGCGGGACCAAGCCAGCGCGGTCCAGGGATATTCGGCCGGCCGGGGTCTGCGGTGGGTAGCACTGGACGGAGGGAGGCCCGCAAGGATGATGGCGGCACTTCCCATAGCTTATCGCGAACGTCGATGATTGCCGGAGCGTCTCTCGCGGAGAAGATCTGGTAGGCGGGCAGGACGGGAGGTTGAGATGGTGCGCCGTGCTTTAGCCTGACGGCGAGGCGATCCAATAGCTCGATGCACTTCTCCGCCTTTTGCGTCTTGGTGGTGGAGGATCGGGAAGCTGCTCAAGATCGACGGACGGCTGTGCCACGAGACCAGGCTGTCCTCGACTCGCCCCCCGGCTTCCCTCGTCCTGTTGTTCGCTTGACCGGACGGCTGGAGAAAACAAAACGCTTTCTCGTCAGTGGGGATGAAGCAGGTCGACTGGAGACATGACAAAGCCAGATGCTAGTTTCGGCGCCATCCGATGGAGACCCCTGTTGATCCCGCTCTCCAGCAGGCCGCCTTACGCCTTCTGGGCGCCTCATCCGTGAGGGCCAGCAGCCAACGTCTCCATCCCGATGTCGCCGGTCCGCATTGCGGGACAGGAACACGAGGAGACGTGACGGCACGACCGCTCTGGAATAGGCAAGAGCAAAGAAGCTTGGCGGAACTTGCATGCTGCAGAGATAACGCCATACCTGGCGCAGATGTAGGTGGGCAGTGGGATGCGAAGAGTCAGGCCAGGCGGGGCGTCGTGGTCAATCATTGCTACTCTGAGCGCAAGTCAGGGCGATGGAGGTTGCAACGCAATATCCGGAGAAAGGCTGTCGGACCACGCGAGGAGGTTGGATCTCCATCGCGAAGAGGCGTCCGGAGGAATTGGATGATTGGCCGATCCGGACATCCATCTCGTCATGTGACGGCTGCATCGCGTGTTCAGTGCGGCGGGAGTCGAGGTCGTCAGAGGTTGAAGATGGTGGTCTCGTCCATTCTGGCGGATGTTCGCTTCATGTTTCCTCCTGTCGGTTTTGCGTCCGTTTGGAGAATGGCCTCTTGCCAAGTTGTGTCGCCAACAGCCAGATTCGTCCCTTGAGGGCGTGGTCCAGGAGAGCTACGCCGAAAATTCCGAGCAGCGAGTCAGTTTTGGCTTTCTGATATGTTGTCTGAATATTTCAACAGAAGGAAATGCCACGATGGGCAATCGCACGAGGCAGCTGAAGCGGCATGAACAGGCAAGAGCAACTTCCCTCTGCGAAGGAGACCTGCTGACTTCTACCAGCGCTTGCCACGGCGCTGCCACAGCGCCTTACCTAACCCGACCCGACACCAGCCACCTCAACCGTTGCAGCCACACACCACTGTCAATCGTCCCGTCATCCCTCCGGGCCTCGGCACTTGACACATGCTGTCCCGATGCCTGCCCTTGGTTGGGCGGAGGACGACGGCAAAGGCCGGTGACGGAGAACAGCGCCCAAGCACGCCAAGACACCTCAACACTCCTCAAGGCCTGAAGAATCGTCAGATCATACGTGGCTGCTCCTGAGAAGACAACGGCTTGCTGCAGACTCATCTCACCCTGCTCTAGATGGTCTGCTTGGTGGACTGACGGATCTTGCGTCGAGCCGCGGACTGGATACAAAAGGGACCGTCCTCCATCCGTCGTCCGGTCCGACTCCCTCTGGCCGGAACAATCAGAGACATCCCATCATCCGCCCTAAAAAGCAATCAACGTCAACATCGGGCATCACTCCCACTTTTAAGACCCCCGCACATCCACATCGCCCCGAGGCCCAACGCAAGGGTCCCCAGACCTACCACATCTCAACCATCTTACAACATCACTCAAAATAGAGAGAAAGCAGAAAAGCCGTTACAATGTGCATAGTTCTTCTCACCACAGCACATCCCTCGTACGCTCTCGTCGTCGTCGACAACCGCGATGAGTTCATCCTCCGCCCCACCAGCCGCGCCCACTGGTGGACGCACCCCGAGACGGGCACCAAGATCCTGTCAGCTCGTGATCTCCAGCGTGCCGAGAAGGGCACATGGTTGGGCATCAGCGACCATGGCGTCTTTGCCGTGCTGACGAACTACCGAGAGACGGATACCCACGATGCACAGCACCCCGTGCACGGGCAGCGCAGCAGAGGCGGCATGGTCACTGCCTGGCTGGGGACCGACGCCGATGAGCCTGTCCCCGCGAGCGTTCAGCAACTGGTCAAGGACGGCGGCGTCAAGGGCGTCGGCGGCTTCTCCATGGTTGCTGGTAAGCTCAAGAAGAGGAAGGCGGCGGAGAAGTTGACGAATGGCCACGCCGCCCATCTTCCCAACGGAACCGCAAAGGGGTCCACATCTTCCCTGGAGCCGACTGCCATCGTCTCGAACCGCTGCGACAGCGCCGAGGATGCGCCATATATCGGAGAAAAGCGTGGCGAAGTGTACGGTCTCAGCAACACTTCCTACCTCGACCCGGACGTTTGGCCCAAGGTGGCCGACGGCAAACGCCTCGTGGGCCAAGTCGTCGAGGACGCTCTAGCCAAGGGTTTCTCCGACGACCAACTCATCGAGGCCCTGTTCGGCGTCATGGACAGAGATACGCTTCCCGCCCCCGAACCTGGCGAGTCGTTCGAGGCCTTCATCCCCAAGCTGAAAGAGTCCATCTTCATCCCTCCCATCGGCGACGACAAACACCGCAAGGCCATGGCGGAAGCTGCTAGCCAGGGCAAGGGGAAGTGGGACACGGACGACAAGAAGGCTGCCGAAGAGCTGCAGCGTCCCGATGGTGCCGGGCCCCCTATTCTCGGCTTCGACACAGGCATGTATGGCACTCAGAGGCAGACTGTCATCCTGGTTGATTGGGATGGCAACGTCACATTCCGCGAGCGGGCGTTGTGGGATTCAAACGGCAACCCGGTGGAGCGCGGCCACGGGGATGTCTCCTTCAACTTCAAGGTAGAGGGTTGGGACGTTTAAAGGGCATGGCTTCGAAGCCGCTTGGTGAGCAGACTTAGACCGGGAGCCGCATCAATACAGCTAGAAGACTTGTTTCATCCGATTTGATGATTGTACCACAAATCGTCTCCCAGGACATCTCACTGTTGTGACCTTTCCACAGATGTGGACGCCCCTTTCCCAAGTCCAAGGACACACACCTCGTGCCGAGTTTACTCCTTGTCCTCGCCCTCGGGCACGACGAAGGCCTCGTTTGCCCATGTCATGGCAACGTACCTATGATCGTTAGCGAGTCCCGATCTTCAGTGGGGCTGGACGAGATACTCACTTGGTGTGGCTTCCACGCGCGGCAAGCTGGCCCTTCTTGTTGAAGAAGCTAACCGTCGTGTAGGCGAGCGTCTTTCCGACTGTTACACAATTGCCGTTAGCAACACATCTCCGACATCGGCATGATTGTGCTCGCGGCTGGCAAGGCACATACTCTTGTCACACGTGGCGGTGCCGGTAATGATGTCTCCGGAAACGCCACCAGGGCTGAGGTAGGTCACTAGCAGCAGTTCAGTAGAAGTACAGAATAAGGTCCCCGAGGGAAGTTGCGTACCGTTGAGGTCCGTCGAAACACCGGTAGCGAAGCGGCCCTTGGAAGCCACGGCGAGCGAGCCGCCGAGGTCAACCATGCTGGCGATTGTACCTCCATGGATAGTTCCAAGGCGGTTCTAGGAGGGTGTTAGGCTTTGTTTTTTGAGTGGCAATTGTATCAGACTAATCTTGACTCACAGTGTGATCTTTGTTGATGTCGAGAGCAAAGTGAACCGTTCCATCAGTGGCATCAGTCACTCGGAACTACAGATAATGAGCCAAGCTGCAGTATGAGGCGCAAGAAACCACCCACAGTGTTTCCCAGCAGCCTGAAAATGTCAGAAACTGAATGCACCTTCTAGAAACATAGAAGGCTTACCTTGGCTCCAGACCCGAATCTCGCTGGAAAGACCGCATAACCTACACCTCGGTAAGTCGGGGCTCCTCGGTCACTTCGCTTCATGAGGAACTCACGGCGCGCACGAAGCTGACAGGAGACAGCTTAGGAGCCATGATGCCCTTGACCTCTCGATCGAATCGAAGCAGGTGAAATTGGCGTGTTACGGGTATAACGGGCCCCGAAGTTGAGCTGGAAGCCGAATCTTGAAAGCCAAATCTATGCGGCAATTGAGCCGGGAATGACGACAGAGCAGGTACCATCACGGCGCGGGTCACAGGGGCGCGGAGGAGCAACGGGACCTCCAGTGGGGCAGGACGTGCCAGGCACCCGGGCCGATAAGATAAGCTATTCAGTACCCACCCATCGTCAATGAACTTCGATTGCTTCCACCTCGAGCCTCCATATCAACTCTCGTGAACAATCCTGTCGACCCCCTCCAAGATCCCACCGAAAGACCTAATATCAGTCCGACATACAGCAACCGACAAGTGCCTTCTTATATATCTCAGCATTCGACCTACATCCACCGGCGTAGCCGGGCCCGCGCATCATCATGTCGGGGGTTATGGGCCAGTCGCTGCAGCTGGCCGACTACCTGGAGAAGCTGCCCGGCACAACGTTCAAGAAGCTGTACCTCCAGCCGTCGACGGCATTTGCGATATTCCGGTGCATGCTTCCGCCACTCGGTAGGCGAGAGTCTCAGTGACCTTGCAGGCAGACGACAACTGACCCAGCAGGCAAAACGATCGTGTGCTGGCTACTGTACATGCCAAAACCCTACCAGCTGGACGAGCTCGACGCCAGGATTGCTGTTGGCGCAAAGAGGTGAGAATGCCCAAGAATAGCCCTCCAGCTTCCAATCAGCATCCTAATGCGACCGTTCTCCAGGCAAAAAGACCAAGCCCTCACGACGCTACGAGGCCTTCACATTATCCAATTCTCACATCCGTCACAAGGCCGAGGTCAAGAAATCCACCTGACGCCAAACTTCAAAACGTCGATCCAGTTGGCTCTTGAGGGCGGCGGTGAACACAAATCCTTCGGCGTGCCCTCGAGCCTACCGATTCCGCCCGAAGTTACGATAGACTTCCTCGACCGCCATGCGCGAAACAAGTGGGATGCCATCCTCCACTACATCGTCAACTGCGCGGTGCCCGGCGTGGTAGACAGTGGCGGCCCTAAGGCGTCCGTCAAGGATCTACTTCTGGCCGGCAACCTGATCAGGAGGGAGGGGGGCAGGACCGTCATCACACAGACAGGATTCACGTTTCTGCTGCAGCGCCAGAACGCACAGGTCTGGACGCTCCTGCTACTCTGGCTGGAGAGGGCACCAGATGCATCGCTCGGCCTGCAAAACACGGATATGCTGAGTTTCCTGTTCCTCCTCGCCTCCCTCGAGCTAGGCAAGGCCTATGACACCAACTCGCTCCCGGAGGAGCGTCAGAATATGCTTCCGACGCTTATGGACTTTGGACTTGTCTACATTCCTTCTCACAAACCGCAACAATATTTCCCCACGCGACTAGCGACGGATCTGACCAACACAGCCCGGACCCACGTCAACCGCTCCCTCAGCGACGGCTTCGACGAGGCTTCCCGCGCCTCGGGCGAGAGCAAGGGCAGCATCATCCTCGAGACAAACTTCCGCATCTACGCTTACACCAACTCTCCCCTCCAAATCGCCGTTCTCACCCTCTTCAGCCGGCCCTCGGTGCGCTTCCCCGACATGGTCTCGGGCCGACTGACGCGCGAGTCGATCCGTCGTGCCATTACCTTTGGCATCACGGCCGACCAAATCATCAGCTACCTCGCCGCCCACGCCCACGAGCAAATGCATCGCTTCTCCGCCTCCGAGGGCAAGCCTGTGCTCGCGCCCACCGTCGTCGACCAGATCCGTCTGTGGCAGCTGGAGACGGAGCGCATGAAGGCCACTTCGGGCTTCCTCTTCCGCGACTTTGACGACGAGAAGGAGTACATCGATATTTCCGGTTTTGCCGACGAGATTGGCGTCCTGGTCTGGAAGAACGATCGCCGCCGCATGTTCTTTGCCAGCAAACACGAGGCGATCAGGGATTTCCTCAAGATGCGCAAGCGGGTATGAGGCAGGACGGCAAGGCGCACGGTATCCGGTCTTGCATCACTGCCACCCTGGCGAGGTGGCCGGCGTTTTGGTTCTTGGGAGGGATCACGATGATGAACAAGGGGAGTCTCACGGACTCTTCCCGGTGGGCTTTGAAACTTCACCACTAGAATAATCTCGGCAAGGGGGGCTGGCGGGTCGGGTATCAAACTTGGCTACCTGTGAGAACACTCGTCACCTTGACGGCCAGAAGAGGGGACATGGAGACAACGGGGCCTGTACACTTGGTTTCGCCCGCTTCATTGTCAATTGCTACAAATACATATGAGAAAGAGCAGACCGCTTCGTGACACTGATAAATCATACGCTGAACTCCTCGCACCTCTGCCAGCTTGTGTCAGGAGGCAAGCCTAGCTTTTGATCGCCACATTTCTGACGAAAGACTTGCCATCTCCCACACTGGCATGACAGACATTTCCCCTAGTCCTCTTGGGAGGCCCGACAGATACCTCCTAAGGAGCCTGTGACCTAAATGACCGAGCCCCATGGTTCTTATGGCCCAGGAACCTCGCCAAGACGCCGCTCATCTTGACATTCAGGCTGGACAGCGAGCCCCCAGGAGGGAGGAGGCTCGACTTGCGCTGCTTGCGTGCGTACTCCTGCTGCCAATGCCAAAGGCTTTCGAGGGCTTCTCTGGTAATGCACAGGCTTCGCAGGCGCTCGAATATGGCCAAGGCCCGCGCGTCGTCCTCGTCTAGGTTCTTGACAGAACCGTATTTCTTGAGGGCGGGCTTTGGGGCCGTCGAGATGGGGTTGGAGACTGAAACATGAGAAGTGTATGTCGGAGGCGGCGAGGCGGCGATTGTTGTCAGCGCTGCTGTGGTGTGGCTGGTCGGGATACCGGGTCTGGCGACAGGGTTGTTCCGGTTGGGTCGGCTGGTCTGCTTGGACTCGTGGATCCTCTGCATAGATTCTTCGCAGAGGCGAGTCTCGGACAGAAGCTGGTCACTGAGACCGGTGAAGCGGCCTGTCCAGTAAGCCGAGGGTTGCGCCGTATGTATGGCGCCGGGATGTTTGGCGAGCGGATGATCGGCCGGGACGATGTCGCTAACGGTTGAGAAGGATGTGTGCTTTGAAGTCTCCTCCGGGGCGAGGTTTATGGTCGACTGGCTGCTTGTCTTGCTTGCCTTGCTGGCAATGGACGAGGTGCTGAACTTGCGGTCAGAGGACGAGAAGGAGACTCGAGATAGTGAAGCTGTCAGATTGGAGAAGACAGCCATGGTTTTGGACTTGGGAAGGCGAGTCTTTGCGGCAGGGGCCAGCGGGTAGGCCTTCGTTCCAAGATTACTTGTCGTGTTTTCCACCTGGGAGACAAAGCCGTAGCTCTTTCGTTTATCGCCTCGACGGAACTTGTTCTTGAGCCCGAGGGAAAACTCTTGGCTAGGAGCCGCGGGTGTTGCCGGCACTGCGCGAGATAGATCTCCAACATCCCCATTCCCGTCTTTTCGGTTCTCGGCTTGGGTTTCTTCAGACTGCTGTGCTGTTACGTCGACGGGCTCAACGGCGGCGGAGGACTCGTTCACCGTAGGGGTGTCGTCTGATAGGCTTATGAGCTGCGCCGTTTGGTTCGAACTCTTGGCCTGGGGCCGTTCGCTGGGTAATTCAACAACAGGAGCCTGCCGTCTATCTCGAGGTCGTCGGAGGTGGATGCTGGGGCTGGACTCGGCGGTTCGGATATGCTGAGCCACTCGATCGACGTTTCCGTTTGTTGGTCCAGTTGGGGGACGTTGGGCGGAGGAAGTGGCAGCGGTTGCGATGCGTGACTCGATTGTTCCGACAGCCACTGGTACTCGTGCTCTTGTGTAATCGACTCCGTTGCTCCGTCTGACTGGTCCGATGGGGCTTGAGATGGATAGATGGGGTTGTTGAGCAGATCCGCCGCCCAGCCCGCCACGAGCGTGAGATCGGCCTCGACCTGCGCCTGAAGTTCCCTGCATTGCTCCAAAAAGCAGTCCACAGTATAGCAGCAGAACTTAAAGCAGGCGATGAGACTGGAATACGCAAGGTAGCCTCCCAAGCCGAGGATCAGGCTGAAACCTAAGACGACAAGAATATTTAACTCTGCAAACCGAAATAAAGACACTCCGATTCTTCCGTCCAGAGCATTGATGACAAGGCCGATGGCGATGTAAAACACCACGATTAGGCCAACAAACAATGGCTTCAGAGCCTCCTAGAAGAAGTGCGTTGTCTGATGGGTGGTGGAGGAGAGCCAACGGTGTGCGGTTTCCATGGAGGAAGAGGGGGATGTGCTGCGAGAAGTTGCTGTCGACAGAATGCGAGGCTGTGGTAGAATGTCGTCTTGGGGTTATTCTTCGAATATGATGTTGTTGGGCTTCTGTTGATGTTGTTGATGTTCGACGCGTGACGGCGAAAACACTCGACGGATGATGGTACTGTATGAAATTGGTGGAGGATCCGAGGTGTGAAAACGCGCCGGTAGCCGGGCAGGTGCGGACAGTGCTGAAAGGCTCCTGAATTGGTAGAAACGCTCCACTGATGCCAGGGCAGTGAAGGTGCAGTGTTGTGTTGTCAGGCCAGGCGGGAGAAGGAAGGTGCAACCACGTGCCGTGCGTGCACCTTCCGCGCAGGTGGTTACTCAGGGAAGGAATCAACACTCTGGACGCAACACCAGAAAGGACAGATTCTTCGACACCAACAACATCTCTTCAACTCCAGAGGCCCATACTGCCCACGCTCGCACACCTACAACACTGTCACTCGGCGGGCTCGACGGCCAGTGTCATCGAATCGTGTTCAGCTATGCTCGCTTTTTACTCACTTATACGCTCAATCCCAGTCCTTCCCTGACAGCACGCCAGCAGTCGTTCAAGAAGGTCTGCACCTCGGCCTCATCATGCCACGCGTCGTTGTAGGCGGCGCTCAGCTCCAGTCGACCCCTGAAGGTGCCCAGGAAGACGCCCAGGCCGGTGCCCAGCTCCTCGCCCGTCACCCATGGGCTGTACACGCGGAAGGGTCCTTGCTCGGGGCGGATGATGCCGTCTATCAGGCCCATACTGGAAATGGAGACATTGGGTGCGCTGTTGGGCGCCGGGATGGTGGGCGGCCGTCCGTCTTCGCGCGGGAACCAGGCGGGCGTGCGTTCGGCCCACGAAGCCGGCGCGAACTGGATATGCTCCTTGTCGTCGCGGATGGAGCGGTAAAAGTTGCGCATGTGCACCAGGATGGCCCGGAACTCCTCGTTGCGCTCGGCAAGCTCGATGTCCCGGTTGACATGCGGTACCGTCAGGTCGACAGAGAGACTCTTGGCCGGCACCGAGTGGTAGACGGCGGCGGCATGCTGCGTCTGCTGTGGTGCACCCGAAGGCACTGAACAACGGTAGATGGCGGCGGCGTGTTGCGACGTACCGAACGAGCATTGTGGCCGCTCGTTGGCGAGGATGTAGCTGACATACCTCACCTTGCGCTGCTTGGGCGTCCTCTGCTGTCGGTCCCTGATAGCCAGTGCGACGGCTGCATGGAAAGCATGCGTCACCGTCGCCTGCACCCGCTTACATGCCTGGAGGACAGCCTGGGTTTGGTACTCGGTAAGCTCGACGGCCACACGCTGGTGGCGACCAGGAACAAGGGCACCAGCTCGGTAAGGGACAGTGGCGATCTCGACGCCCGTCTTGACGGCCGTGTTCTGAGCCGCGAGTTCCGAAAGCTTGACCCGCTGCTGGGTCGACAGGATGGGCGAGATGCTGGCAGCGACGCGCAACGGGGCGCTCAGGCGCTGGACCTCTGAGCCAAAGACGGGCGGGGCGTAAAAGTTCTGCATCTTAAAGGGGTTGACGGCATTGGCGATGAGGCTGTTGAGCAGGTGCAGGGTACCGACGCCGTCGATGATATCGTGGGGAGCGCGGAGGACGAGGTCGCGACGGACCTGGTGCGGCGTCAAGTGTGGCGGCTTGACGACGAAGAGGGTGGCGAGGGCGGGGGCCGGAGGATCTGAGTTGGCAAACTGGGCGCCGGTCTGGCCATTGTCGAGGATGCGGAAGGTTTGGTCGAGCCAGAAGCGCTGCGAGGCATCGCCGTTGAAGGTTTCGTAGACCTTGCGCAGGCGGCCCTGGCTCCAGTCCCAAATGACCTGAGAGGCGATGGTCGGGCAGTCGAAGCGCATCTTGAGCCAGGCATGGCGCAGGGCCGAGTCGATACGGGCCGACGTCTCCTCTGGACTGCTGTCGGCGGCGACATCGATGGCTAGAGAGACGTGGCCGGTGACGGCGAAGAACATGCGACCGGAGCCTTCATAAGCGCGGATGAGGTGGCTGTAAAAGCGCTCGGCCTCGTCGATGTCGCGCTCCCAGGTGCCGGGCCTGGTCTCACGCCAGGCGAAGCCGTCGTACGAGGGATCCTCCATGGCGGGCAGGCAGGCTGCTTGCTGCTGGCTACCGAGATCCCTCGAGGGGGCGACGGGCGGCGGCGGTAGAGGGGGCGGCGCAAAGTGTATGCGGTGAGTGAGTGAGTAGTCGGGAAGAGCCGCGGTGAGAGCGACGCCCGACGAGGACGACGTGTTCATGGACGGGAACGACATGCGCCGGGGCGGGGGCGGGCAGAGAGGCTGCCTCGGATGCCTACCGAAGGCGAAGAAGGTTGAACGGCGACCGCTGGAAGGTAAGCGAGGAGGGGGGCCCAACGGCGCGGCCGGGGTGAGCGGGCGCACCAAGCCTGGCTGCTGGCTGGCTGTCAGTTCTGTCAGTTTGCTTGACAGCGGACAGTGGACCGCGGGGTGACTGGCGGTTGACGAGCAGGCAGTGCAGGCCAGGGCAGATGATGACAAGAAGAGGAGAGGAGAGGACAGGCCAGGACAAGAAGAGCAAGCGGTGTCAGGCGTTGCCTCTGATCTCTTTCACTGAAAAATACGTGCTGCTCCTCCGCTCTCGTCTGGCGATGTGCGTCCGGGGGAAGGGACTGGACTTGAAGGGGGCAAACCGAAAGGCCAAGGGCAGTTTCCCGCCCCGGCGCAACCCGCTGATTGGGGGCTGGCGGCCGGCCGCCGGTTGTTCGTCAATCAACGCTGGGTCATGTGGTCAAGAGGCTCCGGGGCGCCGGGCCGCAGTGTCCGTCATTCAGGGGCTCCTTTCCGAAGTTTCTCCTCCACTCAGGGCCGCGAGCGGGGGACACAGGACACAAGGGAAGCGATTATCCGCCCGGGTCAGGGTGTCGTGGACATACGGAATTTGTTCCTCGCACACGCGGGTCATCTCTTCATGCCGTGCCACGCCGCACGTGTGAGGCTCGGAGGGGGAACAGGAACAGGAAGAGCTTGCCTCTCGTGACTTGCCGCCGACTTCACACATCCAGGAAACTCCGTTCGGGCGGACTAGCCTATCAAGGCCGGAGGGGGCCGCACACTCCGCAACCCTCAGCGGCCTAGATCCCCCTGAAAGGATCCCGAGACTCCGATGGCGCGGGCCGTAAATCCCCCCACTTGTGGTGGCATCCCAGCAAAGATATCAAGCAAGACACATGTCAAGCAATGGACAGGCAACAAGGCACGAAGGTCTGGAACCGAATTTACTTGCATGTCACCTCGGGGATTAAACTGCCGGAAGGATCTTTCGAGGTCTTGGACCGAGACATTGAACGGGGCCACTGGGGAGTTCTAGAAGGGTCTTTTGGGTATTGAATACAATCTATAATCTGCAGGGTCTTTGGTCGGGGTCCCGCCGTCGCTCCTACTCTCGATCGTCCCCTGGGTATCACTAGGTCTTGATGTCCTTTCGAGGACGCAGTCGGGCGCATCATACGTACTAGTAGCCGCCATATGCGGCGACCGTCGCGTTCTTCAGGGCATTGCGGTTGTACTGGTCGAATTTCCTGCATGTTCTGTTAGTCCACCAAGGCCAGGGCAACACCGTAGGGGTCGTCTTACTTGGGCTTCGGCTGTGTTTGGGGCATGGCTGAAGTCTTGGCTGCTGGAGTCGCAGAGGCCGGTCGCGGTTTGGGGTCTTCGACTCCCACTTGGACTTCTTTGTTGATGGAATTTGAAAAGCACATGATGAGATTTCGTTGGTGGATGGTCTTGGAGTGAGCCATTCGTTGTCTACAGAACTTCAGGTCTTATACCGCTCGGATTGGGCTGAGCCCCGTCATCTGAGTCCTCGGACTCATCATGTCGCTAATGCATACGAAGGGCATGTCCGCCCGGTCACATAGAGGTAGGAATATTGAATTCAGCCCTTTGAAAAGACTTGCTCAACACATCGTCTGTCTGGCAGGGGGCGGAGCCGAAGGATGCGAAGCAAGCGGGGCAGTGCAGTGCTGCAGGGGATCTGGCAGGCGCCTGTTGTCGGTGGGAGTGACCTGGGTTGGGTGTCCTGTGGCGCCTCGCCTCGAAGTCGGGCGAGGAGGCGTTGGAACATCACGGGTTTCGTTTTGTCCCATGCTGTAGGGCTACGGGCATACCGAGCTTTGCGGCCAAGGCGGACGAGAGGACTCAGTCACAGGGTCGAAGAAGACACGCAATTGACAGACACATACGGTAATGCTTGGCCTGCATGGTTGGAGTCGGATTTGAAGACCCTGTGATGCATCCCTGAGCCCTGTCGTCTCCCCCAGACCTCAAGCGAGGCCCCGTTAATTGGCCCGTCACACCGAGATTTGGGGTGATTTCACCGGGAGAACGGCACCCAAGGACCACTGGATGCAACCCATTTCGGGACCCTATCGTCCGCTTTCCTGGTTGGGACGCCAGCACAATGGCTGTTGTCTACAGCATCACCTGACATTCCAGAACAAACACCATTCTCTTAACTTGGTCCCGCCGCAATGATAAGTCTACAGTCGTCAAGTCGTTATATCCTGTCCAGGGTCTACATCCGAATGATACGGCCTCGTCCGAGACGTCCGGCTGTTGTATACACAATGAGCAACAGAGAAGCCCAGTCCGTTCCTGACAGACTCGGGTCTGAAGGAGAAGCCAAGATCGCTGGCCGTTTGATCCAATGTAGTGTGCCAGGGCTTCCCCATTCCCGCCCATGATTTGCCGTGAAAGAAAGATGAAGAAAATATAAACTCCGAGATAAATTTCCGCGCCGAACAAGATCATAGTCTGTCGATATTTGATGATTCCAAAATCCGAGGAAGAAAAGCGAGGAAAACATTTTGTGGTCACACGCTCAGGTGAGAGTGGCCAGCATCGCCCGCATCAGGGCAGGAGGAGGACCTGTACCGACAGAATCGTCAGCAAGAGGCCATGCCGGGGGATGACGAAAGGCGCGCACCTCGTCAATAGTACTTTGGTACGCTAATGGCCATCCTACCTTTCTTGTCCTTTTCAATCCTCAGTCCGCGGTGGCCCTCCTCGACCTTTTCGACGCGCTCCTCGAAGAGCACGAGAGCGCCGTCGCTGGTGCGCTCGGCGTGCACAATGTCGCGGTCGCGGTGACGGCTCTGGTGGCGCTTGGAGATGCGTGTGTCGCGCAGCTCTGCTTCGAGGGCCTTGATCTCGGCCTTGATCTCGCGACGGCTCTGTCGCGGCTGGCTGACTGAGCGGTGGCGGGCGACGGCCAGGGGGCCAATGTCGACCTCGTTGGAGTACTTTTCGTAGTAGACGGGTGCGCCATATGTTGTGGCGGAGCTCACCGACCGCGAAGGCGAAACATCCCTGATGACCGTCTCCTTGAAGACTTCGGTAGTCTGGACGGGAGCTGGAGGCGGCGGGGGCGGGGCTTCGACAACAACAGGGGCGGGGGCCGGAGCAGGTATGATGACGGTAGGGGGTGCTGGCGGAGGAGGCGCGGCGACGACGACGGGAGGAGGAGCGGGAGCGGGAGCGGCGAGCGGTGGCGGTGGGAGCGTGTACACCTCCTCGCGACGCTCTTCGACGATGTTGCCAGCCACCGAGCGTGCTGCTACGAGCTCGAGGGAGCCTACGAAGTCAAGGTCAGCAGAGATAATAGGAAGTCTTTCAAAAGGGGCAGGCCTACTCTTCTTGAACTCCTCGCTCAGCTTGAGGAGCTCGTCGATGTTGTCCTGGCCGAGGGCCTTGAGGACGATGATGGTGTTGCCCTCTTCGGTGTAGGGGTAGCCGAGCTCGATGAGAGCGCGCTTCTCGACCAGACGGGCAGGGATGCGGGTCTTGCCCTTCTTGGGGTACTCGTTGCGGATGGCGGTGCCGCCGCTGGCATCTGATGTACGGCTGGAGACGCTGGAGGAGCGAGAGCTGCTGCGGTGGGAGTATGTGCGGGTGGTCCTCGAGTCGCGGCTGCGGTCGCGATCCCTCCGGCGGCGGGAAGAGCGATAGACCTCCCGCTCACGAACACGGTCGGGCATGCCCCTGAACTCCTCGTCGCCGTAGTAGCCGGGCTCGGCGATCTGAATCTCATCGTAGCGCTGCGGGGGAGGCGGTGGTCCAGCTGAGGGACCAGCCAGTTGCCTGGACCTCGGCAGGGGAATAGGAACGTAGGCAGGGGCGCGGTAGTCCTCGCGCTCCCTTCGGAAGTCCTCGCGGCGGGCGGGAGGACCGTACTCCTCGCGGCGCTGGTCCCGGTCGAGGAAGTGCAGCGGCGCCGGGCGGCGGTCGAACGTATCGAGGGACGACTGCCTCCTCAGCATGGTAGGCCGGCGTGGCGGCGAGGGGCTGCGGTACTCGCGCTCTCTGTCGACAAAGACACGCCTCTCGACTTCACGCTCCCGCTCGGGCATGGGCCTGGGGTAGCGAGGGTCGTCCCGTTCGTCGCCGTAGTACCGGCGGTCGCGGACAAAGTCGTCATCACGGCCACCTTCGCGAGGGCCGTCACGAGGGCCGTCACGACCACCGCGGTAACCCCCACGGTCGTACCGCTCGTCTGAATGTTCGCGGTAGCGTCTGGGTGGCGGTGCCTGTGAATAGTATTCGTCGCGGTCGCGGTCATCAAATCTTGTGGACCGGTCGTCGTCACGGTAGCGTTCCCGCTCCCTCTCGTAGGGAGGGTAGCGGTCCTGCTCCCAGCGGCTGGCCATGTCGGATGCTTGAGGCAGGAGTGGTTCGAAAGGGTGGAATGTTAATTCGAAGAGGGTAGTTTCGAGGTTTCGAGTCGAATGTCTATTTCGTTTTATCTCGTGTGTCGCTGGATATGTCGGCGGTTCGTTTGGTGTTTTCGTGGACGGTGAAAAGGTGGAAGGTGCAGTTGGTCGGAGCGATGACGCAACTGGAAATGCGCGGGAGGAGGGGGTGTAAGTGGGAATGTGGGATGAGACGTGGGACCCGGACCAGAGCAAGATGGAACTGAGCGGCTGTGTGTGATTTGATTCGACAGACGACGGAAGCGTCTGGCCTCTCAGGTCAGGAGGAGCGTGAGTAGGTGGTTCTGGGGTGATATCACACGCCAGGTACGAGGAGCAAGGTGTGACACTTGACCCCTCCGAGTGACCAACTGATGGGTGGGCGTGGACAGGCGGGAGGGACTCGAAGCCGTTGACTGCGGTTTGCCAACGTCCTTTTTGGAAGATACCTGGAGCAGGAAGAGAGAGGGTTGATGGCGGTGTAGTCGGACGAAGAGGAGTTTTGTATCTCTTGTTGGGCAGTCCCAAAGATGGGACCGGGACTTCAAAGGACGGGGACTTGCTTGACTTGCTAGTGAGTAAGGTGCGTCCTGCCCGCCCCGGGATGCGCGTGGTGGTGGACTGGGCCGGGGGGAGGGAGAGAGGGCTCAAAGCAGGCTTTTGATGACGATGCCGGGACCAGGGGGGTTGCGGGGGTAGACTTGTGTTAGCTTCTGTTAGTCAACCTGCTCAAGACTCTGGATCATGCTAACGTCATGCATCCCATGGCTAGCAGCTGGTGGTTGTCACTGATGCAAGGAGGACCCTGTCTCCCGTCGCCGTCGCCGTCGGATCACGCCTCTCCCAAGGCCTATCCTCGTTTCTTTCTCCGCGACGACAGGCCAATCTAGCCTGTTTGGAACCCTGCGGCCGGTCCAGACGGTGCTTCTCGGGGTCCTTGGGCATCGATCGAGCCCTGACGATGGGGGTCTCTTCAGGCCTGCCGACGACGATCAGGGCGATACTGGGGGCAAATGGACGCCCGAGATGGGGTTCGCGACTTCAACTTGGAATTGAGTCGTCGGGAACCGGCAGTTGGAGGATCTCCCATTTCTGTGCGACCAAGTCCCTTCATGCAGCAAGCAGCAGCTGGCCGCCCGGCTTGATTCCACTCCGTCCGCCAGCACATCTCCTCACCAGAGCCCTGGCAGACTGAGAGAGTCAGGGCGGGGATGGCCTTGACCGCTCAATGTCCTATGACGTCGGGGCAACAAGTACGGTCGAGGGGCAGGGGGCCAGCCTCATTCACGAGCTGCCTGTCTTCTGTCTGCGGCACACTCTCCGGATCCATCTCCATTGCCCAACCACCGTCGTCGGAGAGCCAGAGCAGAGACACGGGGTGGTCCTGGAGGCAAGGAAGCCCAGAAGGCATCGAAAAGCACACTAGAGGCGCGTCAGGCGCCGTCGATAATCCCATCCATCTCCACTTGACATTGGGTTTCCTGCCCAACGTGTGCCTTGTAACGCGGAAAGGCGTCTTGAGAGCAGGGGAATCCCTTCTTCATCTTTTTTTCGCTGATCCGGCCTGCCAGAGCCCGATCTCGCTGGGCCAACAGAGTCTTGTGTAAGTATTTCCCCTCCCCGCCGGCCGGTCAGCCCCTTGCGTGCGACCGGGCGCGGGAGCCACCGCCCGCTGTCATCGCGGGACGATGGAACAGCGCGATGCCCTCCCCCGCCACGGCCACGGCGGCACCTCGTTCCCTCGGTTACGAAAGGGCTCACCGGACTCGGTCGCTCTGCGTGTCGCCGTCCAATGACTCGAGGGCACACGAAGTTCAACAGCGACTCGGACACACTGTGCCTGGACCGGCTGGCGGGCTCGACTGGCTGTTTTCCCCAGAGTGTGTGTGGTTGTACAAGTAGACGCAGCCGTTTCCGCATCCGGGGGTTTTGCAGTGAAGATCCCATGTGAAGCGGAGAATGATTGGTGCTGCAGCGCGTGGTGGACAAAAGGCGCAGTGGTTGGGCTGACCCAGCTTTGGGGCAGGCTTCAGGCTTGAGTTGCGCTTCGCGAGGCTGGGAATGATCCCACTCTGACGTTAGATACTCGCACTTGTGTCGGTGGCCAAAGTGCCCTAGGTACTGGAGGGGAAGGACGGGACCGAGCTGTGATAAGTAGTAGGCCGACACCTCGGATGTCCTGATGAGGACTTGCCGCAACCCTCTATTCGACAGCTCATTTCAATGCTCGATGGGAACAGGGGGGCGAGGTCCTGAAGGATGATGCCAAGATGCAGCTTGGCTGATGTGAGCACGGCAACTCACCTCATCAGCGCAGCACAACACCAGTCGAGTCACTAAAATTACACACTGACATCTAGAAAAGAGTGCCGGCACGCGCCGGCCGGTAGTCCCATCTATACCTTGAGGCTAGACCGAAGTGTACCTTGTCCAGACCGGCCGAGCCTTGCCCGTCCTTCAGCCCAAAAACACATTGTCTTTGTTGTATCGACCTGTCCTCAGATCGGAACCAAGTACCGAGCCGAGGGGGAAAGCCTGCCTTGGCCTTGTGCGCTCAGATGCCGTTTGCCCCAGTCGCCCCCGTCACCGAAACAAATCCACATATGCATCCTACAATCCCAGACGGCTGCGACACAGTTGCATGCTATTTTGGAGAGGCGCCGCTCGACGCCGGTTTGGGGGCCGACTCACGCTGAGCCCCTTGGCTGAAAGTTGGGACGACAGGAGAACCCGCACTACCCATTTCTTCAGGCGACGTGGACAAAGGGTGGCGGCGTGGTTAGCAGTTAGCACTAGCAGCGGCGGCGGCAACTTGAACTTGGTGTGTCTGTCCTCAAGCTCGCGGCTGAGCGGGCTGATGGGATTGATGCTAACTTTAATGGTCGATGGCGATGTGATGTGATGCTGCACGACGCTCTGCAGTGACAGCGCAACGCAGCGCCAACTGACGAAACTTGGCACCCCCGCCATTCATGGAAATCCGTAGAGTTTTTCCTGGCCGTCGGGACTCGGGCGAGGGGCCATCCATCGTGCAGAGAGGGTGATGTGGCAGGCCCGCCGAATTTGACGTCAGTGTGGTGCCCCGGCGTCGATCGATGCTCGCCCGCCCACCCGTCTCCAATGCAATGGCACACTGGAGCGCCAGCCAGTTGGTCAGCCAGTGTGCCTGTGCAGCGAGGTGCATCGTGCGCTGGGACGGGCGCAGCGGCCGCAGGACGACAGTGCAGCGTCTCGCGTGCCCTCGCACCCAAAATTCCTCCCTCCCTTTCATGCGCCACGCGGCGGAGACCTTGACGCATCTCGATGGGGTCTTCGCCGATTTGCCCGGGGCGAGCTGTGGCTCAGCTTGCTGGGAGGGCTGCAGTAGTCGCGGGCATTGGCGAGGGAGGGGGGAGGATAGACAGGGGGTGGCAGGGGCGGAAGGATGGAAAGTCGCAGCAGCCCATCCGCCGGCGCGGGCTCCTAGGAGACTCCGCGGTCGCGACTGCCCCGCTCTCGGTTTTTATTATTACCACCCGCCTTTTAGCACCGAATGACCTGGTACTTACAGCCTAGCATCACGGCTCCAGTCCGGGCTCATCTTACTCGGATCACTCGCTACTCGCCAGGTACTGGTGCCTTGCCGTCGTCCCCGGTCTGGAGCCGGAGTCATCGGAGTCGTCGGCACGCGATGTGGTGCAGGACTCGGAGGCGATGGAAAGAGGCAATGGCTCCTGCGAGCGAGGTGAGGTGCTTTTCTAGTTGCTTTGCTGCCTGCGCCCCCTGAGCCCACCCGCAGCCGAATTGGGACAATCCCAACAGCCAAAACCTAGCCGTTCAGACCGTGACCCCGAGTACCAAGCACCCTTGCGACGCCCGACCAACATGCCACCACCCGACACTGCAGTACTAGTAAAAAATGTACGCAGTAATCCCCGGTGCATCCGCCCCAGTCGCCCCTCTTTCAGATCTTCAGTGTTCAGATCTTCAGTGTTCAGCGAAAGCGCCTCGGTGGCGACCCCAGTGTGAGCACGAGGTGAAACCTCGGGGCGGACCTACCAGCGAGAGGTGCTGTGCCTGTGCCTGTACCTGTGCCTGCCCATCAGCTAGAGTGTGGCTTGACACCCCGGGCCACTTGGCATCACGGGATGGACAGCCCGGCTGGCTCCCTTTGCTCGGGGCCCTCCTAGCCCCCCAGCCCAGATCCACCCAGACCGCCCAGTGGACGTCCCGGGCCTGGTTTGATTAAGAGGACCCGTTATCCCAGCCTTGATTGCGTGGCCGCGCCGCGCCCGCCAGATTTGTCTCGACCTCCCCCATACAGCCAGCCTGCTCTGCCGACCGATGCTGCTTTGCTGCACTCCCGCGGCCTTGCCCAGCGACACCACACCAACCCCAGCGAGCCGCCAACGACTGATCAAGCCGCGATTGATCAAGAAGGGCTCGTCCTCAACACCCCATCCTGCCCTTGCTCGCGCAGCAGCATGGTTTATGTCGTCGCCATTACGAGAACCGTCGCGATAGGACTGCTCGTCCTCCCGTCCCTCTTGCTTTGGTACCTGTCCCTCACCATCGCCAAACCACATGGGGACCCGGCCAGGCAATGGATCAGCTTTCTGCGCTGCGCCCTCGCCTTCATGGCATTGTACGTATAGCCTCTCTCTTCTGCTTTCCGTGACCCTCCCTTCCGCGCATATCCGCCACCTCCGTCCCCTCGCTGACCTCGTCGCGTGTCAGGGGCACCTCATTCTTCACAATCGTCGGCACCCTGCGCCTGTCCGTGACGGGCCTCGAAATGCTGCCATACGACGTGTGGGGCATCGTCCATAGCGTCCTCGCACTCCTCACCACTCTCTTCCTCCTCGCCACATACATCTTCGCCTTCTCCGCCTCCGTCGAAATCGCTGTCGCCATCAGCCTCATCCGAAATGGCCCCCTCACCCCCGCCCTCCGCGCCCTCCGCAACCTCGCCCAGGCTCTTTGCCTTGTCCTCGCCCTCCTCGCCATCATCAGCTTCGCTTTGTACATGAGGGTCGTCATCGGAAACGATGTCACCCTTGGGAGAACAGTCACCCGCCTGACCGCCACCATGACTGTTATGCTCCTCGTCAACGCCATCCTCGCCCTCCCTTTCTCCGTCTTCCTCGTCACCAGGGCCACATACCCCCAGGACGCCCGCCAGGTCAGTCATCTCCCTCTTCCCGAGCCATTGCCCCCCTCGCGCGACGCTCCGGTGCTGACTACTGCCCGCGATATCCAGCCCGCCATCCTCCTACTCGTCTCCAACATCTTCAATATCATCCCCCACGCTTTCGAGGTTGCCTATCTCTCCCAGTACGGCGGCTTCGGCGGACCCGCCCTCACCTATGTTGAGCCCTGGCTCAAGCTTCTCTCCCCCATCGTCGCCTGGTGGTCTCCCTTTATCCTCCTCGCCATCCTCTTCGCCCTCGCCGTCAAGCGCACCAACGGCGTCTGGTCGATACAGCCGCCAATGTCCCCCATCTTTAAATACCAGCAATACGCATGCGACGCCGCCGAGCAGCAGCAACAGCCGTGGTACGACCAATCACCACACCGAACACAACATACATCGCCCCATGGCTACAACGAGCCATACGAGCTTCAGCCGAATACCATGGAATGGCAGCGGCCAATATCACCAGCGAGACCATCGATTTTCGCATTAGCAAAGAACTACGCGTCAGCGACAACAACGCGGCTCCAGCCGAGAAGCCCATCACCAAAGGACCGCCGAGGATCCGAGTGAATTGGGTGCTGGAGGGGCGTCTCGGTGCTTGAAAAAAACAGCACGAGAGCGACACGATAATGACCACAGGCGAAAAAGCCGCTGCCAGGACAGGAGTTTTAATCCGACCACCGAGTCAGTTACAACGCATACGTAATACTGTAGATAGATTAATTGACGACTTGTTCAAGCATTCGTACGAGCTATACCGGCTTGGTGTGTTTTCTGGGACCCGGCGTTCCGACGACCCAGACAGCATTCTTCGACCCGTTCACACGACCCTGGAGTTTTGTCTGGTATACACCTCGGCAGTCGTCCGCTGTGGCTAGTGAGACACGGTCATGCGGGGAGAGCCTTGTCCGAAGCATGTGCTCGGCATATTGCGTGGCATGGCCAGTCGGAGGTTTCAAGGAGCTTCATCCTCATGGTGGCATTTTTCGACATGAAGCTTTCGCGGACAACGTTGAGCAGCGAAGAGATTGGAGGGGGCATTGATCGGCGTTTGGTCCGGCGGAGCATCTGGCATTCAAGATGATTTCGGGAGTACGGCGCAACCAATGGTGCATTTACACGGACTGTTTCTGGGAGGCATGGCAGGACAGTGGTATTGTTCGGGTGCGGCGTCTTTGTACGGCCGAAATTTTGCCACTATTAGACGTGGTTCTTCTGAGAAGCAAAATTGGCTGCTTTTCCCAAACACACATCTGGTCCACGTAATTCGAGAAACCGAGTGAACACTTTGAGTACAATGTTCATCCAACCTTGACATTAAGCCGGGGTAAGATCCGTCACCCCATATCCGTGCTAGATGCTAGACCCCGAGGCGAAGCCATGGTCGCTCTGCCTGGGACAAAGAACCAGACCGTGCCCTTACCACCCGTAGCCCCTGACAACAAAGCCCATCGGCAGTGTAGTGAGCCGACGGACCGGGTCCATGAAACGACTGCCAGGATGTCAACCTAGGCCAAGGACGACAACAAGCTTGTCGTAGTAGATTTTGTAGCAGATGACCGTTTAGGACGGGAGGAGATATTCGTCCTCTCGAAAACGCCCCGCAACCAAGACTGCCGCGTCGGACTTCGGAAGCTTGGATAAACGCGGGGTCCCTTGGCATAGCCCAGCCAAGCAGCAGGCGAAGAATGACAAGACGCTTGGCGATGACCGGAACCAAGCTTCTACCTGTACAGCGAACGCTGTTGCTGTGTATATTCTACCACTTTTCTTCCGCTACGCCTCTCCGTCCATCCACACGACCATGTTTGCCGGCGGGTTCTCGAGCTCCTTGAAGAAAGTGGCCACCTCCTTGTCAGAATACCGCATGCTGAAATCTGCGACAGGTCAGATGTCACACAACACAGTGGGACAGAATCGACTTACGCGTAAGGATGAAGGTGGTCTTGGGCCACTTGCGGATGGTGGGGAGAAGGTCCTGGAAGTAGGTGTGCTTCGTCTTGATAGCCTGGGCACGGTGCTTTTCGTAGAGAAAGCTGCACTCTGTGATGACAACGGGGATCTCCTCGCGTAGCCACTCGGGCTCCGCAGCCAGGGTGTCGGCGGTAGTGTCGCCGAGGAAGGCGAATATTGGGGCCGTGTACGGAGCGGTGATTTCGGCACCCGTCTTGCGAAGGTCGCGAATCTCGGGCCCGCTGAGACCTGTGTACTCGGGCTTTAACCGTTGCGTGGTCTGGCTGAAGAGGTAGCCGATGCAGGGCACGTTATGCGGGCAGGCAAAGGCCGTGGCGGTGACGCCAGGGAAGCGGCGTAAGGGCACGACGTCGCCGGGCTTCAGGGGGTGGGTGACATGAGTGCTAAGAAAAGCCTGCTCGGAGCGGGAACGCCCCTCGTCTGGGTCATCATGGAGCTTGAGACCATTCTCCTCAGCGGACTCAATGTCGATGTGTCCTCCGCGGTTGAGCATCGTCTTTGCCAGGATGAAGTCGTCGAGGGCGCGCTTGACCTCAACGGGGCAGTAGATGTCGGGCGGGTCCTCGCGCTTGACGAAAGCCGGGGCGAGAAGGGAATGGTCACTGTGGCCGTGGGTGATGAAGATGTGTTTGGGACGCATGTTGTTGACGACGAGACCGGCGTCGAGGAGGAGGTTTAGATGGGGGATCACGAAGGAGGTGTGCCATGCTGCTCGGGACTTTCCGGTCAGGACGAGCTGGTGGTGAGGTTTGGGGAACTTCCATTCGAGAATTTCAGAGCGTGCTGATTGCGGGAGAGGCGTTGCGAACGCCGGTTTGCTTTGTTTTGACATGGTGAGCTTTAAGATAGATATCTGGTGTGTTTTGATAAACAGCTGCTGTTATGAGCTTCTAGGAGCGTGATGCTCTGGATGTTGTCAGCTTCCATCTGTGCTCCCTTGGCCCTGGTAGAGACGGTCCATCTCTTGTTTCATGAGCTCACTGCAGCAGCTTGACTTAACATACCTGAGAATGAATAGATTCAAAACATGGAGTGTTCAGACATACGAGACTTTGAAAATCGTGGCGGTGAGTGTGCAAACAGACAGAGAGATGAAGTCGTCCTCGTTTGAAAATGGGACAGACTGCGATAATGGCCTATCAGAATGATACTCGTTTCACGCATTATCCTGCTAGTGCTAAATCGCCCCTTTGGACCCTCACGGTGCAGAAATCCACTCATTTCTGCTGACGTCATCAAGTCAAAGGAGATCTGAGGACTTCCCAAGTTGGACGTCCAATTCGATTTGTACATCTCTCAACCTTGTCACAGATTTGACTCAAATGGCCCCTACTCTTCTCACCAGGATGTCGCATCTTGAAGCGTCAACCCAATGATTTGTGTCACCTGACTCTGTCTTCGGCAACTAATTCCAATCGCCGCTCTGATAAGCATGTCATACCTCCCACAACGCCTTATCAGCGTCCTTTAGCGAGTCTCCGAATACCGAGCCAGTCTCGACGACGTTTGACTGCCGCCTCCGTCCCCGGAGATGTCGTCTCCCCGCACGGCGCGGCTGAGGGTGCCCTAGTGGCCGATGGCGTCCGGGTCGATATGCAGTGAGTGAAGCGGACGCAACGGACTCCTCGGCCTGCGAGCACTGCCAACCTGCAAGCGATGTTTGCCGCGCTCCGTATCGGGAAAGACTGGCTCTCGGATACCGCAAGAGTGCGGGGGAGGGGCCAAATACACAGCGACCCTCCCCCCTTATCAGTTGGATCTTCGCGGCCAATGACTACTGAAAACTGCGCGGCTTACGACACGACTAGTCAATTGCAGCGCGGGGACGTTATGGCGCCGTTGGTCGTCGTGGCGTCGATAACGGGTTCGAACCACGCGAGCCATGTTATCTCTCGGGAAGGTGTTCTGTGTGACCTTGGTCCCGGCCCGGTGAGGTGACATCCGCGATCGCATATATAGGTCGGCCAAGAGAAGCCATTGTCGTCGATTCTGGTGTTTCAACGACATCACACCATCTCATCCAGTCAATCATCGACTTGATCATCACACCATCCCAAGGAAGCTCCGAAATGTCTACCTCAGTCGACATCCGGTCGCCTCACCCTTTTGATCCTCTCTCCTCATCTGAGATCGAGCAGGCAATCTCCATCGTCACAAAGGCCCACGGCGACCTCTTCTTCAATGTCGTCTCTCTACAGGAACCGCGCAAGGCGGTGATGACGGCATGGTTGGCTAATCCATCATCGCCGAGGCCCCCCCGTGTTGCCGACGTCGTGGTCATTGCCAAGGGCGGCGCAGTCTACGAAGGCTTTGTCGATCTCGCGGCGGGCAAGATCACCGGCTGGGACAAGCTCAACGGCCTGCAGCCTATTGTATGCCCACCCTCCTGATCAGCCTGACAAGTGTTAACATGATGCTAGATCACAATGGAGGAGCTCGTTGCCGTCGAGCACATCTGCCGGAAGGACCCCAAGGTCATCGAGCAGTGCGTGCTTAGCGGCGTCCCCAAGGACGAGATGCACAAGGTCTACTGTGACCCCTGGGTATGTCTCTGATGCTGGCCCCAAGCTGGCACCATACTGACAGAGCCCTTAGACCATCGGATACGATGAACGTCACGGCAATGCCATCCGCCTCCAGCAGGCTCTCATGTACTATCGTCCTGATGTCGACACGTGCCAGTACCAGTACCCTCTTGACTTCTGCCCCATCTACGACGCAGACAAGCAGGCCATCGTGGACATTGACATCCCCAAGATCCGGAGGCCTCTGAGCAAGACCAAGCCCGTCGACTATCACCCCACAGCCATCGAGAAGAGGGGCGGATACCGGAAGGACATCAAGCCCATCAACATCACCCAGCCCGAGGGCGTTTCGTTCAAGCTCACCGGCAGGGAGATTGAGTGGCAGAACTGGAAGTTCCACATTGGCTTCAACTACCGCGAGGGCGTCGTGCTCAACAACATCACCTTCAACGACAAGGGCAACGTCCGTCCCATCTTCTACCGTCTGTCGCTCGCCGAGATGGTCGTGCCCTACGGAAACCCCGAACATCCGCACCAGCGGAAGCACGCCTTTGACCTTGGCGAGTACGGAGCCGGGTACATGACCAACAGCTTGACGCTGGGCTGCGATTGCAAGGGATCTATCCACTACCTTGACGCCGAGTTCCCGACCCGCGCGGGTGGCGTGCGCACCATCAAAAACGCTATCTGCATCCACGAGGAGGATAGCGGAATTCTGTTCAAGCACTCAGACTTCCGCGACGACTCAGTTATCGTCACTCGGGCGAGGAAGCTCATTGTGAACCAGGTGTTCACTGCGGCAAACTACGAGTACGCAATCCAGTGGATCTTCCACGTAGGTGCCCGTACACTCTCCATGACTACTTCAAGTGCTTACTTCCCTCCCAGCAAGACGGCACAATCCAGCCCGAGATCAAGCTCACCGGCATCCTCAACACTTACGCCCTCAACCCAGGCGAGGATACCAACGGCTGGGGCACGCAGGTGTTCCCCGGTGTCAACGCGCACAACCACCAACACCTCTTCTGTCTCCGCATCGACGCCAATGTCGACGGACCCAACAACACCGTCTTTGCTGTCGATGCTGTTGCAAGCGAGCACCCGGTTGGAAGCAAGGAAAACTTTTACGGCAACGCCTTTTCGGCGAGGAAGACGAAGCTCGGTACCACGGGTACATCAAAGACCGACTATGACGGAGCCACCTCGCGGACATGGTAGGTTTTTTGGTCAACCCCGTGAGAAGACACTGACTGACTTGATGGTACCACAGGGATATTGCCAATACCAACAAGCTGCACCCCTATAGCGGCCGGCCGGCGAGCTACAAGCTTGTCAGCCGCGAGGTCCCGGGTCTGCTTCCCAAGGAGGGGGGCCTGGTCTGGAAGCGTGCTGGTTTCGCGAGGCACGCCGTGCACGTTACCAAGTGTAAGTTCAAGTCTTAGCAAGGACACTCAGAAGACCTCCAGCTGACCTCATCATAGACCGCGACGACCAACTCTGGCCCGCCGGCCGTCACGTACCGCAAACATCAGGCGAGCCCTCACTCGGACTCCCCGAGTGGATCGGCGACGGATCCGAGAATGTCGACAACGAGGACGTGGTTCTGTGGCACACCTTTGGCGTGACGCATATCCCAGCGCCCGAGGACTTCCCCGTCATGCCGGTGGAGCCCATCACGCTGCTGCTACGGCCGCGCAACTTTTTCGAGAACAACCCCGTTCTGGATGTGCCTCCCAGCTACAGCATCACGCCGAGCCAGGTCGCCGCCGCCAATGGCGAGGGCGTTGTGGATGCTGCTGACAAGGCGAGCACTCTGGCTTTTGGTGACTCGGATCGTTGTTTGTGTAAGCTTTGAGGTCGTGGGGCGGATAGAGACATGGACGAGATCGACTTATCGAGGGATAGTAGCAATTAGAAAAATTGAAACTGTCTGTATGTTTACACTATCATTGCCTTTTGCTATTCGTTGATGATGAGCACCAACGGCGAGCTGGTCGGCTGTCATGTGCGCCCCGTCTCCCCGCGTTGCCGGCCTCCGAAGGCGGCCCGCACCCGCTGTCGGGGCCAAGCTCCGGGCAGTAACAGCGCCCCGGCGCGGGCGTTTTAGCGCTGCATTCAATGCGCTACCCCAATTCGGTCGCTGCTGTGCCGAGTGACGTCAACCAAGCAGGAAGCACATGCATCCGTTAATGGATTTTCGACCGCGCCAAACCTCGGAGACGACATCCCACGATACCGTACCACCACAAGACTGCCCTTCCGCTCTCACGACCAGGCATGTCACTTCAGAAAAGCACCGCTCCACACCGACAATGAGGCCCCTCCGCGCTCCCACGGCGCTCCCCCGCCCCTCCTGCCCGCGCTGCCTTGCCATCGCCTCATCCCGCCAGCGCAGACACTTCCGCCTCTCCGCGCCCCGACACGAATCGAAGCGCGATCCCAGACTCGAAAGCGTCGGCCACGACAAGGAAGATATCCTCGACGATTACGAGAATATCCGCGAGAGCTACGGTATCTCCAACTTCCCCTCCTACCGAATAGACTCCGACTAACCTCCTCTCCCTCCAGCAACACCAAAGAACCCCATTGTCCTCGCCCACGGCCTCCTAGGCTTCTCCGTCCTCAATGCCGTACCTCTCCTACCACCGATACACTACTGGCGCGGCATTACCACAGCTCTCGACGCACTCCTTAAACCAGAAACACCCATCATCACCCCCGCCGTGCCGCCAGCAGGCACCATAGACCAACGCGCTGCCGCCCTCGCCGAAGCCATTGCCGAAGCTGCGCCCAGAGGACGCCCAGTCAACATCATAGCACACTCCATGGGCGGCCTCGATGCCCGCTGCATGATTTCATCACTCACCTCCAAGGCCGCTCACCCCGTCCGCGTCGCGAGCCTGACCACCATTGCCACCCCGCGTGAGCCCTCCTCCTTTCCCGCTCTTATATCCACTGCTAACCCACCCAAAGACCGTGGCAGCGCATTCGCCGACTTTGCTCTTGATACCCTCGGTCTCGAAGGCTGGTACGGTCTCATCGGCCGCACCGGACTCGGCACAGGCGCCTTTCGCCAGCTGACGCGCGAATACATGGAGAACGACTTCAACCCTTCCCATCCCGACGCCCCCGACACGCGATACTTTAGCTACGGCGCTGCAACCGAGGTGCCCGGCCTTCTAAGCCCTTTCCGCGCCAGCTGGGCCATTGTCAACAATGCAGAGGGTCCCAACGATGGCCTCGTAAGCGTCGCCAGTAGTCGGTGGGGAGACTATCGCGGCACCCTGCGCGAGGTCAGCCATCTTGATCTCATTAACTGGACGAATAGAGCAAAGTGGGAGATGCGCCGTGTATGGACGGGGCAGAAGAGGACCTTCAACGCTGTGGCTTTCTACCTCGATATTTGCGACATGCTAGCCAAAGAGGGGTTGTGAGGGCACATACACTGTACATCATAAGCGTAGACTTAGACAAATGACATTTATCAATCCGTCTATCCCTCTAGCTCCTGTCTGTCCTCCGTTACGCCACGCTATGCTTCTTCTTCTTCTCGGGGTATCCTCCAAACATCAACCACATAGTTTCCTGCACTAGCTCTTCTCCGGCATCTGGCTCGGCGCATTTTCGTTCGTCTCCCCGCTAAACGCTGGCCTCGGCCGCATTCCATCAAACGGTCCCGTCGTCTGCTCTGCCATGGCCTCATCGTAACTCGGTGGCGCCTCATCATACGCCGGCGCTCCTGGCGTTCCCAGCTGCGGCGGGTACAGAGGGTCGCTGACAGGAGGTCGACTCTGCGGATGTTGCTGCTGCGGTGCTGCTGAAGGCCCAACACCCTGGCCCGTATTGGTGCGCGGGGGCAACCGGGGCGGCCTGTTGACGTTGGAGGCGCCCGGCCGGTTCTGCTGCTCCAAGATGGACTGAACAAGCTCCGGCGGCGGGGTGATGCTCGAGTAGACCTGGACCTTTGAGAAGTGCAGGGGCAAGTAGATTGTCTGTGGGGGCAGGTCCTTGCGGCTGCTGAGGAGGTTGAGGCCGCTCTTTGAAGCGGAGGGTCGACCCCAGGTAAGACCGAGCTTCAGCTCGAGCTCGTAGGTGCGCTGCATGTTGCAGGTGACGAAGGATGGGGCAACGGTGTTGGGCAGCGGGACGTGGCGCCATAGGTCATCGGGCAGGGCGTGCTCGAGCGAGAGGTCTTCCGAAGCCGGGTCTCCAAGGACGGGAATCTCAATGTTGTTCGCTTGTACTACTACCCAGCGGTTGGGATGCTGAAAGTTGAGATCCTGGGCGCGCAGCTGCATAGTGCCGATGAGGTCGATCTGGAGAGAGGTAACGTAGACCTGCTCGTGCGAGGGGGCCAGCTTCTTGGCGATGATGCGTAGGGGTAGGGGCTCGTTGCAGGTGAGGATCGAGGGGTGCGGTAGGCGCGCCGAGACCTCGATGGAGGGCGGAACAGCGGGCGGCTTTGCGGCTGCTGCTGCTGCGGCGGCGGCATTTTCCTTGTCCTTGGTGGTCATGAAGAGCGAGCTGCGCTTCTTCTCGAGCGGTGGCGCGGCAGAGGCACCGCCTGGACGAGGCCGGAAGGCAAAGGGGCGACGGGCAAAGGCCTCCTGGGCCGTCTTTTGCGGGCGAGGGGGCTCGATGGGCATGAACTTGAAGCCGACTTGGTACCGCCAGTTCTCCTTGAGCAGCCCGGGGCGCTGGATCGTGACCTTGACATAGTATCGAATCTCCGCAGCGCGCGGTAATCCAGTGAACGATGGCGGTAGTGTTTTCGTAACGTGCGGAAGAAACAGCTGCTTGCTGCCATCCATGACGCGCAGGCCTCCGATGCCAAAGAGGCCACCGCCGGCACCGTAACCGCCCAGTCCGCCGAGTCCTCCCATCTTGGACATGGCGACGGGATCGCTGCAGGCGTTGTTGAGCGGCAGGCGGAAACGAAAGGGATATTCATGCTGGCCGCCTTGTAGCACAAAGTTTCCGCCCGACGATGCGTTGGCGACGTCTTCCTCGTAGGTGGGGAAGACCTGCTGAACCTTGTACAGGATCTTGTGACTCTCGCTGATGACGTTGCCGGGCGGCAAGGTGCCGGGAAGTCGAGCTGGTTGACTGGTACCATAATCGTCAAAACCGCTGGGAATAGTAAGGGCCGTCTTTGACTCGCCCTCGAGCTTAACGATGATGCCGCCCACTTGCTCGGCGCGGTTGAGGCTGAGGATAACCCTGCCCTCGATGAAGTCGAGATTCGTGTAGAACTCGGGCTGATTGTCCAGCACGATGCGAATCGACATGGTTGCGACTCGTTCCTCGCGAGTCTCTCTCCCTGTCTCTCAAAAGGCGCCTGCCTTGTTTCGACGCAGATGTCCCAAGGACGGAGGGAGGGGTGTGTGTGCCTTGCAAGGGCGGGGTGAATGTGCCGAGGCGGCCTAGTGATAGGATGTGCGCGGTCGTAAAATGAGAGGCGGAGAAGCAGCAGGTACTTCTCGTGATGTTGAGGTTGTCGATCAATGCCAGTGTCTCCAGTCCAGGGATGGTTGTCACAGGCAAGAGGTACTTAAGTTTGTCCCGCGAGCAGCGATCTTGACTGAGGTTAAATGGTGGGGCTGATGTCATTGCGCGGCCCTGGTTGCTGCGAATGAAATGCCCGAATGACATGTACCTTGCCACCCACGAACCGCGGGCGGGGTACTTGAGGCAACTGTACGTGGCCCCTTGTCAGTTCCTCAGCCCAACCATGGCCGCAGCAGGCAAAGTGACGCGGCTCACGAGGCTTGGGTGCTCTTTTGACACCGCTGTGGTTTGGGTAGCTCGTCCGCCTCTTCCGCTGGCTCACACACATCGCCGGATGCATCGGCGGAAAAATATCAAGTCATGTCCGGGACATTGCCCGAACCAACTGAATTAATGCTTTGCTTGTGTGCAAAAGAGCAACCGCTGTCTCGATATCTGCACACTTCTCGCCCCGAGTACTTCAGGGCAACATATCCTCTCCTTTCCGTCCCAGGCCAGGCCAGCCGTCCGAGATCCTCCTCCCCGGACACCTTCCTGCCGCCGCCGCCTCCGTGGCAAACCCTTCCAAACGCCGAATCATTGGGTATGTGGTACTGTTCCTGACGCCCGTGTCCCGTCCACCCGCCGCCTCAGCGACATGAATACATCGGTGGACAGAAAATAAAAACAAACAAGCACAAAAAAAAAGACGACAGAGTCCTCTCCATGCGCGCATCGCGAGCCCTTGCATCGTTCGTCTCAGTCCAGCGCAATCACCTCGATTGCTGGTCCCGGGCCCCTGTCCTTGCCTGGCCCATCAGACCTGCGCCGCTTCGCCGAGGGCCCGTCGTCGTCGTCGCTGTCGAGGTCCTCCTCTATCCTTGGCACCCAGCTGCCGTCTGGGTTGACCGATATGCTCTTGGCTCCTTCCTTGCCCATTCCGATGAGCTGATCCCTGACGTGGCACAGGAACAAGTCGACACGGAGGCTGCGCGGGCGAGCATCTGAGCTGCAGATGGGGCACTTCCATCCGTCCGCATATGTGGGCTCAGGTCCCAGGCTTTCAAAGGGCCGGCACGCTTCGCACATTCCGCGCCCCCGGTGATGGCAGAGTGGCTTGCCTGTCCGCGTCTCTAGCCATGTGTCGAGGTCGAAACACTCCAGGTGCGTACACTTGACGCCGCGCACCGGCACCTTGAACATGCGCATCGTGAACGGGTCGCTGAGGTCGATGCTCACCGTGTTGTCCACAATCATAAGCTCGTCGCCCCCTTCGGCCGGCTTGAGCCGCTCGGCCACCAGGTTTGACGTCACGCTCGCCGGAATGGTGTTGTGCTCGAGTATGTGCTCTCTGATGCTCTCGGCACTCCGCGTCTCCACCAGCTCGACGGCCGCAAAGTAGACGAGATTGTCCTTGGGCTTGGGCGGATGCATCACGCTGACGTGAAGCCTGTTCACGCCAAGTTGCAGGAGCGGCGTCAGCTCCACGGGCTGCGATGCGCCGTGATGAGTCTTGCGCCGGATCGGCACCGCTGTGTCGTTGAAGGTGACAAACACGTGTTCGGGCCAGTTGGTCGCTGTCGTGACCCAAGTATTCGCCGTGACCGAGTCTGCTTTGCTAGCGGGTATCGCGCACATGCGGAAGCGGTACCGAAGAGCCCCTTCCCAGTAACCGACGGCTGGCTGGTGGGCACCCATGGGGTGAACCGCCTTTGAGAGTCTCAGCAGAATTTCCACCGGCACGTCAAAGTTGTATTTCATGCTCCGCGACACAGTGCCAACCGACGAAGGGCCCACCAGGATAGCTCTAACGGCCTGGTGATACTGGCCGGTGGTTGGGCTGGAAGAACCGGGGAGCGGCACAGGAACGCGCCGGGGACTGCGGGTGTGAATCTGATGCAGCGCCATCTCGGTCGAGCGCGGGTCAAAGGGCGATTGGGGGTACCGGTCAATCGTGATGATCTGGTTCGGGGCTGGGACCAATAACCCCGGCACACGTGCGCCGGCAGTTGCAGCTGGCTGCGTCGCGGGGGCGCGCCCCGGCGCCACACGGGGCGCCATCGGAGGTGGTTGCGCCAACACACGCGGATCCGTCGTGCTGGGTCGGTGCGTCTGGTGAGGAACTTGTGCGAGCGGCCAATTGCTGGCGACGGGCGATGTTGCGGTGGTTGGGCTGGGCGAGTGGTGGAAGGGAAATGCAGATGAATTGACAGCCGTGTTCAGGATAGGTTGCGGGTGCGGAGGATGGGGCGCAGGGCCTGGTTGTGCAGGGTTTGTCTCTTGTCTTGCGACGTCGAGTGATGGCGCTGAAGCTTGGTGGAGCGGGTTAGCGGTGCTGGCTACCTCACTGATACTGTTCCTGCCCTGAAAGCTGGGCCCTGAGGCCGCAACTGGGGGCGACCATTGCTGTTGGACGTGCGGCGCAACAGGCGCGTTAGGTTGGGCGCCGGGGACGACTCCACTGCTGGCCAGTGGGGAGTTGATGTTGCTGATAGCAGCGTGTTGACTCGCGGCCGACTGATGCGCGACCCCAGACGACGACACCTCCTGTGACGGGAGCGCCGGACTGTGCTGAGGCTGGTGATGTGCGAGGTTCCCTCCTTGGATGTTGGGGTGCTGTAGGTTGCCCACTATTGGCTGGTGCGTAGGTCCAGTCTGCATGTCCTGCTGTGGCGAGGTGACGCCTTGCTGGCCCCTGAGCCCTTGAGGAAGACTCAAGACGCCTGGGCCATACAACGGACTATGCACCTGTTGGTGCGAGCCTCCATATTGCTGCGGCGGCCGCTGCAACGGTGGAGGACGTACTGACGGAGTCTGGGAGGGGCCTTGTTGCATCTGAGCCCCATGGCTGGAGCTTCCTGGCCGTGACTGTTGGGCGTTCCGGGCGGATTGGGAGGACGTGGGACGAAAGCCTTGCTGCTGAAGCTGGGGAGACTGGAGTTGCCCTTGGGCCTGCGGTGCCTGCTGAAGATGGGGGGATTGGAGGGGCCCTTGGACCTGCGGCGCCTGCTGCTGCATCTGTTGCCACTGTTGCTGCTGCTGTCGCATCTGCTGCTGCATCTGCTGCTGCTGATACTGTTGCATTTGCTGAAGTTGCACATTCTGTCGATGCTCCTGCTCCCGCTGTTGCTGTAGGTGAGCACTATTCTGTGGCTGTTGCTGTTGCTGCGTCGGTGGATGGAACTGGGGAGGTTGCTGCTGCTGCTGCAGGTTGTGGCGGTGGAACTGCTGCTGCTGCTGCTGCTGCCATTGCGACTGCGGTAATGGCGGGGTGTTGGCCTGCTGGCCCTGCTGTGCCATGGCAGACCGATAGGCCGACACAATCTGAGAGTACGACATGAGCAGCTTCGACTGCATCTCCTGGCGTTGGCCACCACTGAGACCGGCGGCAGTGGCGCGTCGGTCTTCGTTGAAGAGGTCCTGCATGTTCCTGGCTGCGTCTCCGTCCATAATGCCCATGGTCCTCCGACATACGGTAAATAGGATGCCCTGAAGGGTGGGTGATTTGAGACGGAATAGAGACTCAAGCTCCCATACGAAGATGGGGTAGCCCCTGACGGGCAACGACTGGACAAAGGTCTGCCATTGCTCGCTCATCTGGAGGAGAAACGCAGATATTTGCTTTGTGAGACTCATGCCGGGCTCCTTGTTCTGCAATGTGTCTCGCCGATTTGACGGGAAACTGGCAAACCAGCCCAGATGCTCTTGCGGCATAGAATTGTTGTCTCGCAACGCAAGTGTCAAAATCTCAAAGGCCCGGTCGGTGTCCTTTGGGCTGATGTTCAGAAGAGGATGGATGAGCGACTTTTGGGCCGACCAGGCACAGAAAAGCTGGTGCAGGAGCACGTAAAAAAGATCACCACTCTCGACAGCTCTTTGGAGAAAGTCCAAGCGCGGGCGTGTTACGGGGTGTTGCAGCGATGCGAGGTCAAGGCTCCTTCTCTTCTCCATCAGGGTTTTTAACATGGTCGGCAGGTCGAAAGGGTCGCTCTCCTCTGGTTCTGATGGGGCAGGTTGTTGAGATGCTGTACTGTCATTACGAGATACGGAATTGTCCATGAGACCGAGGCCTCCTGGAGTTGCAATTCCTCCAGTGTGTGCCTGGGCAGAGAAAGCCAAAGCACTTGCCGCCTGTTGCATGATGAAGGATTCCAACGGTATTTGCGGCGTTGACGCTCCGGAGCCACCCGTGTTTGCGCCTTGTTGAACAACTTGGGGATCCATCCTGAGGGAAGCCGGTCGAGGACTCTCTATGTATCCCAGAGCAGCAGGGCTGGGCTCATCGGTGGGTGTTGGCGACGGGAGAGACGCTGTAGCGGCAGTTCTTGAGGCATGGTTAGCACTATTGTTCTGATAGGGAAAGGATGCCGGGTGCATTGCTGACCTGGTGGCATTTGCATGGGGAGACGTCCTGGGGACCGGGCCTGCGAGTTTTGCAACTGTGTCAGGTCGAAGGGCGAACACGGAGGCGCTGTGTGGTGATTCCGACGGCGTCGAAGACGGTGGTGTTTGTGTGGGGTATGGTAGGCTTGGTGTTCTGGAAAGATCTGGACGAGAGGTCGTGGTAGGGTTATCTTGGGGTTGCTGTGTCTGCAGAAGGTTGTCGGGTGCACGGTGGGTGTTCTGCGGAGGCCGTCCAAGGGATTCCTGGTGCCCTGGCGCATTCATGGGCCACGATGCCGTAGTAAGGGGCTGCTGGAAGGAGATGGGCGGCATGGTGGCAGCGGTCTCTGCTGCCTGTGTAATCGTCCCGGCCGGTGATGGCGGGGGCTGTCCTGGATCAGAAACGGGTCCCTCGGCCGTGGGTTGTCCTTGGAGATGTTGCGTACCATCTCTTTCTCGTACTGTCGCGGTTGTGTTCTCTGGGGCCGTCTGCTGGAGTCCTTGTGGTTGTTCTTGTACTGCCGTCCGGGGCTTCGGGAGACGTCGCGGTCCAAGGAATGCGTTTAGTGTTTGATTGGTTCTGAGCATTTGATGCTCGACAAGCGGTTTCGGTGCAGCCTTCCGTGGCATGAGTAGGATGGGTTGATTCATTGATTACGGGTTGGTTTCGACGGAAACGTGGAATCGGCATTGGGCCTTTCGGGTCCTGTGTCGAGATAAGTCCAGTCTACAGGTGTTTTCTTTGTATCCCAGCCCGTACGAGAGAGGACGGATGATGTGGTGCGAATCGAGTGGTTTGCTTCTGAGGCGTGAGGTGCGTGTGGAAGAGAATGCCGGGAGAGAAACAGCGGTGGTCTTGAAGCGGAAGGAAGACAGAGATGGAAAACTCTGCGACGATTCGATTCGGGTGAGTCAGAGTGGGAGTTCGGGGGAGGTGGTGGTGGTGGTGGTGGCGGCGATGTTGGTTGGTACGAGTCCAGTGTCGTCACGGAGGCTACGGATCGGGGTTGTCGGGGTCTGTCTTTCGACGAGGCAATCTTTCGAGAGAAGACGATGAAGGAGGAGAGCAGGCGCAAGTCGTGTTGTGCTCGCGATCTAACAAACGACAGGGCTACCGTACGGTGAGAAGGGTGGGAAGGATCGGAAGGCGCCCGTGGCAAACGGAGGCGTTGGAGTTGATGACGGTCTTCAAAGGAGCTGAGGCGTTAGGTTGGCCTCCGCCCCAGCTGGGCGTTTTCTGGCACGAGCTGTGTCGGGGACCAGACGTGGGGTAGGTACTGGGCGAAGACAGGACGAGTCCGGGTGGGAGGAGGTGCGTCAAGGGAGCTCTGTGCCACCTGAGTCCATGCTTTGGCGACGGAAGAGATGGGTTGCGCAACGGCGCAGCTGGTGAGGGAGCGCGCAGTTGATGAGCCCGCAACCCGCGAGGTGGGAGAAGTGAAATCAATCCAACGGATGTCGATGAAGGAATGGAGCCCGCGACGGACTGCCCTGGACTTGCCCCCCCACTGCACCCTGCACCCGGCGCCGTGGCTCCCGGCGCGATTGCCCCCATCTTGGTTTTCGCGCTCCTTCCCAGGTTCCAGCCGGCACGCTAGCAAAAGTAAATCGGGCCCCCCATGCCTGGTCTATCGTTTTTGTGCCGTCTATCCGCTGGGCATCTGTTAGTGGCTTGCTGCGTTTTCCGTCAGACAGGGTTTATCGCGTGATGCACCTTCTGTACAGCCCGCAAACGGGGGCAAGATGGGCAAGGGGGGGATGTGGCCCCCAAGCGACGTGCAGTGGGTGTGCTTGGGCTTTCCATGCTGGTGTGTGCCCCTCTCCCCATTCAGAGGAGAGCACGTTGGCGCGGGAAGCTTGGCTTGCAGCCGGAGGCAGGGGATGGTCCCCGCGCCTGTTCAGCTCAACTCGACGCAGCGACAGGTCCTCGTCGCAACTTGAAAGTTCTTGCGTCCAGCTGCTGCCACATCATACTGCGTCCTTGGACATGGAGTTGTGTCGCCGTTGAGGCTTGCGCCATCTGTCCGGGCAATGATCATGGCCTCGCCGCGAGGTATCCAGATGGTCATTTCAATCCAGGTAGGATTCAAAAAGCAAGCGTGCCCCAACTGTCCTTGGCGGGAATACGGCTTGCTAGGAGCCCCTGCAGATCTCCTGCACTCATATCGAGGAGTGCACACCACTAACAATGTACGCTCGGTAGACACCTTGCTCAATCCAGTACAGCACTGTAACCTGCCTTGAACATCGCGATCCTTCTGATGTCCGAGGCTTCGAAGCCTGAGTGAGTCCCTGCCCCTGGATCAAATACTGGGACTCGACTTGCCCCTGAAGTCAGGGGGCATATGACACAGCGGGCCAGGCGCATTAATACTTAGCAACCAAAATGGAGATGGTTTCCAATGTTGAGCCCAGACGACCGAGGTACCACGTTCTCCCATCTCGCCTTTGTCCATAATCAGGCTTCCGAACTAGTGAGGCCCAGGACCTTCAACAGCAGATCATCCATTTGTCTCAGATTCGAACCCAAATCGGTATCAACGCTCCCTGGCGTTGACTGACAGGTTTTCAAGCTCCAGCGGTCGGAATGCCAAACAAATCCTTCCAATATTTCCAGCAAATTACGTAGAAAGTTTTCTAGTATAACATTCACATCAGCAAAGCAGCCCGGATCAAAGCAAACAAGTTTCCCTTATTCAACTCTTTTCCGTTATCTCCTAATTCTATTCACATCTGCAATAGCCACCACACTTGTTCACACAACCTGTTCTGCTAAACAAGAGCACCCAACGACATGCCCTTCCTCCAACAATCCAAACCTATCAAGATGATTCACCTCCTTGGCCTGGACCGGCAGACTGACAGTGAAGCTGGCCTGATCCTTGAACATCTGATTCATGCCAGGCGTCATCGCCCTCATCATCGCTGAGCACGGGCTCCCACGTTCCTGTCTTGCCGCTTCGTCACATGGGACCCGACCTTCCGAAAACTGACAGACCACGCTAGCTGTATTGAGGCAAGCGTGCCTGCCTCTATAGATTATCTCTCATCGGCAATCACAATTCACCTCTTCTATTGCTTCACTTCCTCTCTCCTCCTGCGAGTGAAGGCCAGGTTCAAAATTTCAAGCGGCGAGGCTTCTAGTCCCTATTTCCGTTTCTTACTCCTCGCCCCTCCGCCTATCAACATTCGTACCCTCCGATCTCCCTGGTTCCTCAAGCACCTCCCTAAATCGACAAGACATCCCTCCTCCGGCCTTTTCCTCGTAGTCTCGTCTCCTCCAATCCCAGGAACCTTTGCCACATCACCTTCTCCATCGTCGAGGTGGCACCCTCGAGACCTTCGTCTTCGACTCGACTGGGCGTCTGGCCACCCAACCTCCTAGATACACGTGTCGCGCCAGCCGACAAAATCCATCAACAGACCAGACCAGACCTGCCCCTCTCCTCCTCCCCTGAGACTGTCAGCGACCGACCTAACCTACCGACCGACCGTCGTCCGACTCGACCGCCCCAAACGGCCTGCCCCCAAACCTTGGGGCAGAGGCATCCTTGGCCTGCTCCGCTCTGCTCTCCCTGCGACGGAATCTCCGCCAGATTCGATTCGACATTCCCCCTCTGACCTGACCCTCTGCGCTCCTCAGCCATCTTGTGTTTTGACATCGACCCCCTGCACCACACGATCTCGGATGTAATCTCGTCAACTTCCTCTCCTCTCACCAAGCGCTTCCCGCTCCCGCCCCGTCGTTGCGACGCCATCGCCGACAACAATGGCTGCGAGGTCCAACGATCAAGTTCGCCCCAATGTTGGCGAGACGCTCCTCGTCATCCGTGAGTCCACCCCATCCCTCCCTCCCACGGCAACGGCTCCCCGCCCAACGATCGACACCGACGCATTCGAGGGGCGCCACGTCGTCTGGTCTCCTCCCGTTGTTCCTCTGTTGTCGCATCGACATGCACCGGCACCCTTGCTAACCAGCGCTGCCATCAGACGACTTCCTGGCACGCAGCTCCGACGAGCTGAGCCTTGTCAAGGGCGATCGCGTTGAACTCATCGAGCGTGACGACGAGTTTGGGGATGGTTGGTTCCTCGGCAAACATCTAGGCAATGGCAACAGCGGCCTCTTCCCCGAGGGTTTGTGCCCCTTCTGCCTCCTCAGGTCATACCTGCTCGTCCAACTGACCGTTCAACTCTCCAGTGTACACACGACCCGCGCCGAAGCCTCAGGTTCCCATCAAACCCCCCAGCCCTTTCCAACCCCCCGCTGCCGATGTAGAAGAACCCGACACCCCCACGGCCGTGACAGAACCAGCACCCTTCATCCCGCCGGCCACAATCCCCGAAGCAGACGACGCTCCCGTCACACTCCCTCTCAATGCCGTCAAGCGAGACGACGGGCCCAGTCCTGGCCCCAGCGGCCCGTCGCCGACCCCTCCGAGTTCCTCGGGCAATGCCAGCACTCCCGTTACACAGGATAGCCGAGTCCTGCACGAGACTCTGAACGTTATCGACGAACACATCACAGATCTCCGTTCACCACCCAGCTCCGGCGGCCTTTTGACTGCTGCCACAGACTCGGGCAGCGAGTACAGCTCTCATGTCGACCACCGCATGTCGTACATCCAGGGCGAGGAGACCGACGAGGAGGAGGTCGGCATACACACCAAGGCTGAGGTACAGGCATGGACGCCCGACCAGGTGGCCGAATATCTCTTCACTATGGGCGTGGAGAAACAGCACTGCGAAGTTTTCCGGGATCAGGAAATCACCGGCGAGGTCATCCTGGGCATGGACCAGAGCTCTCTGTTCATCAAGGCCTTTGATCTGGGATCTGTCGGCCGGCGATTGAAGACGTGGCAGAAGATCAAAAATCTGCAAGACGAATGCACCGCCAACGCCACCTCAACGCAACGGACCACGCTGGGCTACGGCAGCGAGGCTGGCTCGGACGGTGTGCGGAGGGGAGCTCGCAGCAGGGCGAGCACTCTCACTAGCTCGATCCACCAACCCCTGTCGGTGCAAACGAGGCGGCTGTCCATCTCGCAAACACCCAGGATGGAGCCTGCGTCGCTTGTCTCGCCAGTTTCCCCGACTGCGCTGGACAGCCCGGTCCGACCGACCCACGCCAAACGGCCGTCCGCCGCCTCTGTGCGGGAACTTCACCACTCCCGACGCCACTCATCCAATGACCACCGTCTGACGGGTACAACGGTTGCCAACACGGTCACACCGAAACTGGCCACGAGTGGCACGTTCCCTCAAACTGATGGCGCACATAAGAAGCAGCCATCCTTTGACCGGAATTGGACGCTGGGCTCCGCCGCTCCCGCCCCGCAGCGACCTCTGTCCTCCGCGGGCCTCAACGACATCATGCAACAGCATGCCATGGCACAGGAGTCCATCGACACGGACCGCGGTTACTTCAGTGGCAACGAAGCGGATGGACGTAGGCGCAACGTGCTTAAGAAGCGCGAAAGCGGCGCTCATTCGCGGAAGAACAGCTACGCCGACGAGCAAAGGGTGCGCAGCGCGACCGCCATCTCGAGACATTCGCGCTATGGAAGCATCGACTCTCGGGAGGGCGTGCCATCTGTTGCGGCCCAAAAGTACTACGGTCTCGTGAATTCGCCTCACAAGCGGACCAACTCTACCAGCACCTCTCACTCCATCAGGCGCGTGCCGTCGGCCAAGGAGGGACCCATGCCGATTCTCGACGGAACCCTCCGTGAGTCGCCCATCAGTCCCACGTCGCCGATCAACCGCGCCGGCATCAACCCGGACTGGCTGAACTCGGTCGTCAACAAGCCCACTGTCAAGATCGGGGGGCTGAGGGCCATCTCTGACACCGGCACCGGCGGAGATCGGCTGAGAATCACTTCTCCGGCCGAATCTCAGTTGCGCGACTCGCCGCTGCCGTCTCCGGCCAGGACGCAGTCGAGCACACCATCTGCCGCGCCCAGCTTCGACTTTGACTCGCCAGACGCAGGCAAGAGCACCAGCACAACAGCGACTGCTGCCAGCAAGACCGCGCGGAAGAAGGGCAAGAAGGAGACGAGTGCCTACCAACGCGGCTTGCAGAAGATCAGCCCCCAGATCGCCATCAAGGACGCCGATTACAGCGGCTGGATGAAGAAGAAGAGCTCCAACCTCATGACGACCTGGAAGCCTCGCCTCTTCGTGCTCAAGGGTAGACGCCTCGGGTACTACTACTCGGAGGACGATGACCAGGAGAAGGGACTCATCGACATCTCTTTCCACCGTGTTCTGCCAGCCGACAACGAGAAGCTGACCGGCCTGCACGCAACGCTGACCGGCGCCGGGTCGGCCTCGGCCCCCGCCTCCAGCGTCATCCCCAGCTCTGGCGAGCCTCTGGACAAGGGCGACGACGCCATGTTCATCTTCAAGCTCGTGCCTCCCCGTGCGGGCCTGTCCCGCGCAGTAACATTCACAAAGCCCACGGTACACTACTTTGCCGTACCAAACCTGCAGCAAGGAAGACTGTGGATGGCGGCCCTCGTCAAGGCCACGATCGACAGGGACGACACCCAGCCCATTACCACGACCTACCAGCAGAAGACTATCAGTCTCGCCAAGGCTCGGGCCATGCGCCATCGCCCACCTGCGCTGATGAATCTTGAAGAGGGACCGGAAGACGAGAGGAAGAAGAACCTGCAAGAGGGCAAGAAGGACTCGAACCTGCTCGGCATCCACTTCGGGGAGGCTGACAGTGGTGTCTCCGGTCTTGACAGACTCGGGTTCCAGCCCCGGGCCGAAAGCGCAAATCCCCAGAAGCTTGCGTTCGATGCCGACAACAACGGCGTGCTGCCGCCCCAGAGCGCATGAGCAACAAGGCCATGGCAATGTTCAGCTACCCCCACCCACCCACCACCTTTCCCCTTCCTGTATCAAGTTTTTACACACCTATCGCCTTTTTTCGCACAATAATAGGAGGGGCGCATATTCGCATTGGACGGCGTTCTGAGGCTCTGCTTGCGATAGCCACGGACCTGGGGGTCACGGCGTCCCTGCAAAGGAAGAATAAGCCAGCGATTGCTTGCTTGCTAATCATTTTGATCGTCCCGGCCCAGCCGCTTTTGGTAGAGCTGCCGTTTCTGCTCTTCGGCGCAGGACGATGCAACGAATTTTGCTTGGAGCGCAGAACGAGAACATGGGGCATGAGGTCTGACGATGATTATTACCTGCCAATAGATGGTCATGAAGTGCACAAGTCGAATACAGAAGCCATTTGTCGTTGATTGCCCATGTAGCGAGCTACGTCACTCGTCTGTGATGTCGATCAACCCCGCCCTTGAGAGGCTTTCGTAGCGCTGTTCCTGAAGACCGCGCGTTCCCATCCCCAACCTCATCCAACACAGCTCCTTGTACCGCCCACCTCAATGACCATGGGCACTGACAAACCCCCCGAAAGCCAGGTCGAACTGGCTCAGCGAGCATACGATGCCCGCGCTCCTACCTACGAGGACAGCTTCCACCCAGACTACTCCAAACGTCTAATGGACCTCGTACAGCCGAAGCCTGCAGATAAAGTCCTTGTGCTTGCCTGCGGCACCGGCTTGGAGTCTTTCATCGCTGCTGAGAAGGTCGGGCCGAGCGGAGAGATCATCGGAGTTGATGTCTCCCAAGGGATGCTCGCCCTGGCACGAGCGCGGCAGGCCAGGGAATCGGAACTCGATCCAGGATTAAGTTTGTGTCGGGAGACGTCACGAAGCTCGAGAACGTCGAAGGTGTGTCCAGCGAGGAAGGGAGCTTCGACTGGATTGTCTGCTCCAACGCTTTTGTCGTATGTGACGACCCTCGACATGTCGTCCGGGGATGGAAGAGGTTTTTGAAGCCCCGAGGCAGAGTTGTCATTGACATTACGCACGAGCGGAATTTCATCGCCGGTACAGTCATGGAGCGGGTGGCGCGGCGGATGGGCGTCCCATTTCCTATGTCAAGGGCGTGGGTCAAGTCGCGAGACTCTTTCAAGGAGGTGCTCGAAGGAGAGGGGTACGTGATTGAGAGGATTGAAGACATGGAGAAGATCTCGGGCAAGGGGGATCAGTCCTATGGCCTCGACAAGGCGGACGATCAGTTTGAGTATATCGTCAACAGCGGGTGGACGCCGAAAACTTTCAACGGCGACGCGCGCGAGGAGGCGAGGAAGTTGTTTGCGGAAGAATGGGCCAAGATTGCGGTGGATGGCAAGGTTGAGAATATTGACGTTCTCTATGTTTACATAGCCAGGCCAGAGTAGCAAATAGCCCCAGTGCATCATCTCACAGCTTGGCCTTTTTCGCTGCCTTGAAGTTCGGCTTCACGGGAATCTTGGGATGATCGCCCTCCAGAGCGAGCCCCGTAATCTTCTCCAGCTCTTCAACCGCTTCATACGCCCTGCCGAGGTGTACCTTGATGGTCCGGAAGCCGTACTCCCTGCCCGCCTTGAGGTTCTCGCCAATGTCGTCAAGAAAGACGACGTCCTGGGGCTTGATGCCCTCGCTCCAGGCCAGTGCCTTGCCCCTGTCTGTGTCGGCATTCTTGAGCGCATATGTGCTGACCGTCTTGAGAGCCAGCTCGTAGATGGCGGGATCTGGCTTCCGTAGACCGACGTGGGCGGATGAGATGAAGACTTCAAAGATGCTGCGGACGGGGTCGTCGAGGAAGTCTTCCTTCCAGAGAGGGTGGCCGCGCGGGAAGATGACGGTGTTGCTGAGGGCGGCGAGGATGTACTTTCCGCTTTCCTTGAGCCGCTGTAGGGCTGGGTACATCCAGGGATCCGGCGGGATGGAATTGACCATCATGGTCTGGAAGAGCTTCTCGCCATCGACTGAGGGCAGGGGTGGAATTTCCTTGGGAAGACGGGGATCTTTTGCTTGTTCGGCATGGTAGAACTCTGTCCACCGCTGTTCGCCGTGCAGATCACGGTTGAAACCCGCGAAGAAGGCGGCGTCCATGGGGATGCTGCCCGTTTCGAGCCGGTGCCAAAAGCCATCTGGCTTGGTCTTTGAGATGGAGTAGTTGATCCATCCCGGTGGGATGCCGAGACTCAGTTCGTAGTCTAGTATAGATTGAAAGGGTGAAACGACCTGGAGGGACGTATGAGCGACTACACGAAAGGGCAATGCTGCAAGGATGGACTTACACAGACACCTCCAATGTCGAACAGGAGAACCTTGGGTTGCTTTGTACCGGAGCTGGACATTTCGTCGACTACATCAAGGACGTGCTCCACCAGAAAACTGTCACTGTCGCCTAGAGATTCCATTGGGGGTTAGTGAGCAGGAGCTCGACTTCTGTCTGGGTTTCGGCTCATCGACGGAGAGTCCCCCAGGACCCTGGGACCGCGGGCCTTGGCCGCCGATCGATGCCCCCTCCCGCGAACCTCGGCCCAGCAATTCCGCCATTGGTCATGTCACGTGCCGTCACCCAGGCCTCCCTTTGGTTTAGTCATCACTCCAACCTCTCCTCACGGCCTCAACCAACTGCAACATTTTGATTACCACAACTCCATCCTGTCGACGACAAAGCCGCTGGTGACGGCGCCTGGCCGCCTTCCAGCATGTACGATCATTGATATCCATCGGACAACTCGGGATCACGTCTGCTCTCCTACGTTCAGCATGTCACAAATAGCCAGCCCTGGTGATACTGATACACAGTGTTCCTTTTCTCGTGGCAAACTATTTTGGCAATCTGAGGCGACCCGCAACTTGCTACTCTCACATCGTACTACGTCAAGGAAACGACATTCAGAGAACCTTGATTGGTGAAGCTGCACGCACGCAACAAAATCAACGCCTAGGGCCGTGTCCGTGGCCGTTGGTATGACCATTGCTGTGGCCGTTGCCATTGGTGCGGCCATTGGTGCTTGGCTTGTCTTCATAGTAGTCGAAGACGACCTTTTTGGCTGCGGGAAAGCGTCAGTATCTGCTCGGGAAACGCTTGACTGACAACACTTACAGACGGGGAATGGACCCCATTGGCTTCCATCCTCAGAGAGATATCTCTTGAAAGCACCGCCGAAGAGCTTGCTCTTCATCTCGCCCGAAGGACCCGGGGCGCGTCGCAGCCCACCAAGCCTTGCGCACGCACGGAGCATGCTGGCTCCGGCGACGGTGACGATCTCCCGACCGAGACAGGAGTGAGGGCCCCAGCCGTGATGGATGTAGCTCGCCTCGGGACGGTCCAGCTTGATCTCATCGGGGTCGGGGAACACGGTGGGATCCTTTCCAGCGGTGATAAAGTCAACGAAGACAATATCATCCTTTCTCGCGGTGACAACGCGCTGGCCATCTTGAATCCTGGCCTTGGCGCCTGCCATGTTCCTCACCAGGCCAAAGGCCGGGGTGGAAAGGCGGAATCTGAGAGATGGTCAGCATCAACTTCCAGCTTCAGTCAAGGTTGGTCCATCTTACCCCTCCAAAGCGTATTTCTTCAGCAGCTCGAAGGCTTCGGGCTTCTCCGACTTGGCGAGAACTTGGATGTCGGCCCAATGCGAGTAGTACTCGTCGGACAGATACAAGTCAATCATCTGGGCCCACTAGCAAAGGGGAGAGGGAAGAGTCAGCATCAGGAGTCCATGGGTGGAGGTGCACACGATCAACACAAGCAAAGACGTACCCCTTGAGCCTGGGTGGCCGACGCCGCAGCAGCAGTGGGAATGAGAGTCCAGGCCGCCTTGTCAACGGACTTTTCGGTCTCCAGAAGCCTGTCGATAAGCTTGACGCCGTAGCTGCTCAGGTCCTTGCGCTCTTCAGCTGGCCAGATGAGCTGCATGAGGAAGGGAAGATGGCGTGACTTGGCCGCAGCGACGACCGCCTCCATGACCTTGCCGAGCTGCTCGGTATGCTTCTTTGCGACGGCAAGGTTCCTCATAGACTGTGTGGGGTCGAGGTCGAGGAAGACGTAGGAGAAGAGTTCGCCCAGTGCTTCTGCGAGCGTTTCCTCAGTGTAACTGTTGGGACCACCGCCTCTGCAGCGGAGGGGAATGCCGAAGAACTCGGCGACAAAAGCGACATGGACCTTGTTTCCGATTCTGCAGCCAAAAGTCAGCATTTCATATGCGTCACATCCAAGGAGGAGAGTGCGTAGGCACGAGGATCCAACGGGGAATGGACACGTACTCCTTGACAATGTCGACCTCGAAGGACGAGCCAAGCTTGCGGCTGTACTTTCGCAGATAAGCGGTCGTCGTCTTCTCGTAGAAGCTTCGGACCTGGGCCATGCCGTCCTGGGGCGAGTAGAGGCATTTCTTGACCACCTCCCTCTGGCAAGCATTCGCCCTGGTATCTCCAGAAAGCATGTAGTCGTGTCCAGTCAGCTGGAACGTGTGCGGGCCCCCTGTTACACATGTCAGCGGATCGGACTCCCCGGAAGGAAGAAAAGAACTTACATGGCACGCGGAACTGTGCCTGGTCGCTCAGGATCTCGGTGACAGCCTTCCAGGAGAAGACCGGGGTGGGGTTGGCGACATATTGGGGCGCCAAGTAATCAAGCACCGGCATATTGGGAATGGTGGCAAAGTTCTCCTTGGTGCGGCTGGGGACCGTGAAGGGATACATGGCGTAGACGCTGTTGGCACGGTAGTAGCTGGGGAATGCTCTCATCAGCAGCTTGTACATGACTCCACCGCCAGCGACGTCGGAGTTCGAGTCCGCCTCGGCATATCTAGGTGCACTGTTAGAAGCAGGAGCATACGGCAATGCGAGGAGGCATTGGAACTGACCCGAAAGCTGTCAGGTTCGCGGGGTTGTAGTCAGTCGCGTAGAAACGATCTCCGCGAACCAGGGCCGTGGCATCGGAAAGGATGGCGTAGGAGAGCGTGAAGCCGGGACACAAGCCCGATCCAGGAATCTTCTCCTCCTTGGCGGCCTCGGCCACGATACCGGGGTACATCTCGACGTTGTCGGGGTGGCCGTAGAGGGACTCGACTAGAATTGACTTGTTTAGCAGGTTGAAGTCAGGGTGCGATGGTTGAGAGACTTACGGGCCTGGGCAATGGCTGGGTCGGGGTTCATATCGGCTGCCGGCGGGTAAGCATCATGTCATATGTGAGGTAGAATCGATGGGGTAGAAGGAAACTGACAGAAGTTCTTGTAAGGCTCCAGCTTGAAGAACTTGCGGAGTTCGTTCAGCGAAGCAAGGCCCCATTTGCGGCCCTGTTCAATGCCGAGAACCTCGACAGCTCGCAGCACGCGAGGGACGTTGCGGCCTCCGAAAGCACCTGCGAGGCGATTAGCATAAGATGATTCACTGTGGGGGAAGCAGAACTCACCTGCAACATTGTCGGTGCCCTCTGTCATCAGTTTGACCAGATCGGCGTCTTTGAAAGATCCGTCCTCTCCCCTCGACAAGCCGCCGAAAGACCAGTCTCCGGGGTCCTTAGGGGCGTCCTTGCCCAGGGCGGCAACGCCCTTGAGGAAATCATGGACGGAAATCTCGTCTAGTGGCAGTCAGCAAGTCTGTTCCGCTGACGCGGCAAAGAAACTCTGGTCGTTTCCACTCACCCCAGTCCGCATCTTCTCCGAAGATGTTGTAGAACTGTTCCTCGGCCCACTTCTGGTCGTGTGTGCCAACAGCGCTGTGCCATCGGTAGATCAGGTTGAACTCGGCGCTGACCTGGTTGCCGATGCCGCGGGGGGTGCCCTCGGGATCGAAGACGTTGGAAAAGTCCTCGCGAGGGTCGAGCTTCCAGTCGGTAGGGGGGTTGCTGCGGTTCAAATTCAGAATGGTCCTGAGGTAGTCGCCGAGGATGACGTTCACGTAGAGGCCGCAGGTGATGAGGCGACCCGTCTGGAAGAGATCGTTGTCGCGCTTGGCTTCGGCCTTTTCGTAGTCGGGGTGTCCCTCTTCCACGCCCGGCGGGAGACTGAAGCGGCCACGCTCATTGATCTCGGCAAGCTCACCTACCACGTAGTTGTGGAAACGGTTGAACGCTACAATCATCGCGCAGGCACCAGGAGGCTGGTTGAGGAGTCTTCGCTCCGCGAAGACATCCTTCTTCAGCAGACCGTCCTTGTGGGTGCGAACTGCCTTTTGCTGCTTGTGGCTGTTGCCGTACAGCGGCGAGAGATCGAGATAGGACGAGTTCTTCGTTTTGGACCTGTCGGCCGGGTCCGTGTTGAACAGATCTTGCCATGTCGTCAGCGGGAGACAGACTCATGGGCAGGGAATGAGTACCTACCATGGATGATGATCGTAGCAAAGTGGAAGAGACTGCTGCTGACCTTGGCAGGATGCTCCCTCGCAGGACCATTCCGCGCCATCAGTGCTGTTCAGCAGTTAGCTCCCTCCCATTATAGAACCAATGGCTTGCCACGTACTCTCAAAGATGACATTAGGGTCAGGCAGGTTCATCTGCTGGCGGTACATGGGAGACACTGTTCTGGCGTAGTGGCTTCCGGCAGCGCCGAGCTGGGGGTACATGATGTTCTGAGGAAGAGGTCAGCAAGGTACAACCACATCACACAGAAAAGCTGTCCGACTTACGTTGTCCGATCCATCGGCAGAACGGTATAGGTATTTGTCGCCCAGGTACGAGATGGGGGGATGCTGAAGGCCCTGCCAGAGGTTCTGGATGAACTTGGAGTTCAGATCGGTTCTGAGCTTGGTGTCTTTGGGCAGAGAGGCGGCCAGTTGAACGATGCTTTCCACCTAGCATAGAGTAAGCGTCTAAGGAACTGTGATGAAGTCAAAGACTGGAGACATACGAGATACTTCCGGTCATCGATCATGCCTCCGTGCAGGAACGTCTCGATGGTGTTGATTGCCAGCTTCAGGTTTGGCAGCAGGCGGCCCTGTTGGCTGACTACGGTGACAAGCAGTTAGTGTCATTTCCAAAGACTCCTGCGACAGCCTGGAAAGGTTAAAAGCCGACTCTACAGACTTACCCAAGTCACGGTGGATGTTGGTGATAAGCTTGGCGATGTCGGACTGCTCGAGCTTGGCGGCAGACGCAGAGACAAGGTGCTGGGACTTCTCATCGGGGCATCCATTCGTCTGTCCGCCGACAAGTCCGTTGAAGAGAGACGCCATCTTCGCAGAAATTTGATTCAGAACAAATGGCAGGACTCTGTATTCAGAAAAATTTCACGACAGCTAGCTGCTGAAGGTGCCGACCTCTCTTTTATATTATATGTACGGTGCATGGGAAGAGCGTACTGGCCGTGTTCCGCATGGCAGCATAATCCAGGGTCCAAGCAGGGTCCCATGAGAAAACATGGAGCGCCAACTCTAGCTATGCTAATGAGACAATCGCATGTCTAGTTCTTACGATGGCCTCTCTAAGTTTGTGTGGTCATTTCGTGGGCTGCGAGCTGGCTGAACACGTTTAGATTCGTAGGGAGAGCTGCGGCTATCTCGGGAGGGCTGCAGGTAGTAGGTACGGTGCCCACGTCAAAACAACCGTCTCTCGGCACGTATCCTTGACCCCGCGGGGAAGAGTGACTGAGACGCCAGGGAGTGCGGGCGTCCTGCCAGACCGCTTCGGGCCGCCATGCGTAGATCCCGCATACTCGAACGGGCCCGAGGGAGCACATGGCGTCGTATAGAACGCGTGCATCGGTGCGACGGGGGCTAGGGCAGAGACATGTTCGAAATGTCATACCAGGGAAACCGTGAAGCACATGCCAAGAGCACCCGCGTCAGCTATGTCCTGGGGAGAGGACCGTTGATAAAGTTCGAGGGCTGAGATACGGCCTGCCTCGAACGGCGAAGCGGTGCGGCTGATGTTTTACGTGCTGGGTTCAACATCAGCATCATGTCTTGAACCCAAATTTCTCTGGCAAGACGCGTCACCATGCAAGCCGACACCTGGCATTTTCAACGGACAAACATTCTAGTAGTAGCTAATTGATTTCAGTCTCAATATGCACAGCCCGTGGAGGGATGAGGCAACATTTGCCAGGCGACGGGCGGGATCGAAAAAGGCGTTGGAAACGGTCTAGTGAAAGTCACTTCCCATTGATGGTCGTCTTCTGATTCTCCAAGGAAACCATCCAATGGTCTTTTCCGGATACATGGAATGTCATCTTGAGACATCCGAATCTGGGCATTCCTGCGGGCCCATCAGCCCCTTCCAGCTTCCGCGGCCCATGATTTCCATGTGGCACCAACGGTACGGTCCGAGCCTCCGGAAAAGATCTTTGATGGACCATGGTTCGCGAGCGCCTCCTCATCCCTCCTCTGACGATCTGCAGGGAGAATTCTACATATTCTCGAGCCTCGCTAGGACATCCCGCTCATCGACTTCGATTGCCAAAGACCTTCCGAGGACTCATCGGCCCTGCTTCTAACATGTCTTTCTGCAAAGACGACGATCTGCCGGGCTCAAGTTATCATCTGGTGTTCGCTCGGTAGACGTGGAGAGGCGGCCCAAACTTACCCAGACAATCAAGCTTCGTGTGACTCAAGTATTGGAAGCTTCAGCATATCTTGACTTATCCACTTATAAGACTGGACAGAATTTCCACGGAACAGTGATGTTTGGCATCTGAAATATGATATTTCTATCAAGTATCTATCCACGGCAGTGGCAATGAGTCCAGCATTGCCCAAAGATTCAGATGAGAGAGAGCATTCCTCTTTCATCCCAGGCTTTTGGCGTCCTAGGTCGTGTTGAAGTCGCCTGGGAAGACAGACCACGAAGATATGTCTCGTCAGCATCAGGTTCCATGTTTCGAGGAATTTGTGAAGAGCCACGTACGCTGCGAGTGAGCTCGGCTCATTCAGTTGTCTTCTTCTGGTTCAAAAGGACCTGCTCCGTCCATGCTGGGGACTTCGTGGTCGGAGTTGACATCCCTTCGATCTCCACGGAAGCGACCCGCATCAGACTAAAAGGGAGGCTGGTTTGTCTTTCCTCGAGGAGTTCCAGAGCTGACAGCACGAGCCCTGCGATCTCCACGGAAGCGACCCGCATCGGACTCAAAGGGGGGCTGGTTCGTTTCGCCACGAGGAGTTTCGGAGCTGACAGCCCTGCGATCTCCACGGAAGCGGCTCCCGTCAGCTTCGAAGGGAGGCTGGTTCGTCTCGCCACGAGGAGTGTCGGAGGTAATGGCCCTCCGATCTCCACGGAAGCGACCCGAGTCAGCCTCAAAGGGAGGTTGGTTCGTCTTGCCTCGAGGAGTTTCGGAGCTGATGGCCCGAATGTCGTTGTTGTTGGTAGGAAGAGCCGAGACGAGGCTGACAGAAACAAGAATGGAAGTGATGATAGAATACTTCATCGTGAAGGTAGCTAGTAGAAATTGTTGACGGGTACGATTCGAGTTGATAATGTATGTTGGATTGATGTGCTCAGGGGTCAATATTGGAGACCGAGGCCTTGAATATATAACCAAAACCCGACTACTGACTATTAGTGATCATCACAAACATGAATCAAAGCCTCCGTCTCGTACATGACTAGTTACCCCGTACTCTGAGGATGACTGATTCAGTTCCTTCGTGGTTCTGTCCCAAAGCGCGGTGAAACCCGAGATGATAGATCAGATAAACGCGTTTCAGCACATTTAGCTACCAAGCCCACAACAAAATTAACCTCAAGTCAGAGCTCCCATCTAGAGAGTCAGTCTACTAGTACTGACATGACCAGTTCTTCGTCTCAGATAGTGTGGAAATGGCAAATCCTGCGAAGAAGTCGGCCGCAACGCAAGTGACGAACCGACTCGACAGCACATGGTCCTGGAAGACGTTCACCTGGGACCACGACAGAAAGGGAAGGGTAATCGAGGACACAAAAGCCTGTTCCGGAGATGAAGTTGTGAAGGGGAGCGGCAAGAGCTTCTCGACATCAACTTCCTGCGAAGACTCTCAGGGGCTTTCGAAGAAACCATTCAAGACTCCTCCATTGACAACCGCTCGAGGCAGATCCAACACAACATGCACATTGCCGGCGGTCCAGTTGTCGCCAAGATCCGTCCAATGCACCAGAGGGAGACATGCGAGTACGACAAACTCGGCCGTCTCGTCAAGCACGGCGACACCCTTGGAACCCGAGCAAGATGCGCCGAATGCCGAAACGGACACACGTCCTCTGGTATATGTCTTGCGGGCAACATTCGACGCACTAGCGCGTGTTTTTGACGAGTCGGACAACTTTGGCCCAAAGGGAGAGAGATTCGGGGGAAGCATGACAGCGTAGTAAAAGCGCTGCGCCCGCACGTGACGGATCCTGAAGCGTGCAGAAGCACGTCAACGGGGCCCTCTGTGAAGAGGCCCAAGTGAACAGCACGGGCCAGACCGTTTGGCAAAAGGCGATTACCAGTGCGGCCGCGAGGTAGAAAATTCCGGAAGGAGAATATTACTTGACACCATGGCGGTGGGCGTGGTGAAAGCCGTGAAGTCGTGGTGCTCCAATGATCAAAGTCTCTGTAGGCGGTAGACAAGGAGTACAGAAGTTCTGATTTTAATGAATATCCCAAGTTCTCTGCCTGCCGGTGTTCACATTGCTGCTGGTCATCAAAATTGAGTTAGAGCTTAGTAGGCGGGAGCTCGCCCCGGCCGTGCGCGGCCAAACCATGGCCAGCAGCCATCCTTTGGGTACCGCCTCCGATCGCCGTGGCACCTATCGCCTTGGAATTAAATGATCTAATGGTGTCTAACATCACAGTCTCTTGGGTTCAGGTTGTCATTTGGTGTTTGTTCGGCAGGCGGACCAAACGTACCTCAATGTCACCTACCTCGCCGCTTGTTCAAGGGGCCAATGGTCTCGGATTGCCCTGGCTCATTGAACAGGTGTCCCCGCCTGAACTTCCAACCTGACCCCCGATGTAGATATCGTTCCCACGGGTACGTATCTGGTCCTTCTCCTTCGTGCTGGTAGAAAAATCTTGTTTACCCACTGCATGGTTTCCCAATGCAGAGCTTAGTGCCTCTCACCGCTCACTCCAGGCACATACGACCACACCCACTGGAAAATACGGGATCCCGTCCGCTCTCCCATAGTCAAGCCAGTGAGGGCTGGATTAGTAGTTGGGTCGGTGACGACCAGCGAATACCCGGTGTTGTATGTTTTTTGTCGCTGCTTTAAACTTCGTTGGACTAAGTGGTGATGTACGCCAAGGGGGTTAGGTCCCAGGCAACTTTCAGTCATCTTTCCAAAGCTGCTTCAACAGAGTCTCGTGACGTTCTTGTATGCTGCAGGCCCTTCTTTTTCAATGTCAAGGCCTGTGCGAAGTGGGGAAGTAGATACGCCCTTTACTGTCACCCACGGTACGCGTCGGCTTAAGAGGCGAGGTGGGGATCACGGTACGGTCAAGTAAGGTCTCTTCGAGAGGCGAAGTGGAGATTTGATGCGCCTTGCACTGCAATCTGTCGGTCTAAGGGTGGTGATGAGTTGGAAGTTGTGGGTCAGTGAAGTCCGAGACGGCTTCTTGTCGGTTGCGGAGTTCGAGGAGTAACTACAATTTGACCGAAGCACTCCTCAGAGTCGTCCGTCCATCCCGTGTACAACCTGAGTAGGCCAAGCCTGGCGGGTACAACTTCAAGGAGCGCCTGTCCCGCCTGGAGGATCACGGGAGTCCGATGCCGGCGTTCGAGTCAGACACCAGACGTCTCTGGAAATGGGATCAATTGCCTCGAAGAATCGTATGTCTGTAGATGTCTTGTTGGACTGCATCAGCAAGCGTCCCATTTCTTTGTCCGCCTCTGGCATCTCATCATGGCACGTTGCAGCTTCTTGGACGACTACACCGAAGGAGCGCACCCCAAGATACTCGAAGCGCTTTCCAGCACCAACATGTCGTCGCAGCAGCCCTATGGCGAGGATGAATATTCCTCCAAGGCCAAGGAGTACATCCGAGACGCAACAGGGGGTGGTGTGCCAACCTCATCGATACATTTCGTCGTCAGTGGCACCCTGGCAAACATCATCTCGATAGGCAGCTGCCTCCGCCCGCATGAGGCAGTCATCGCGTCAGATATTGGCCATATTGTCGTTCGCGAAGCCGGCGCCATCGAAGCCACCGGCCATAAGCTCATCACTGTGCCTCACGCACCCGGCGGCAAGTTGACGGTGGACAGCATCCAGGCAGCGCTGGACAAGAATGCACATTTTCCCCACATGGCAAAGCCGCGCATGGTGTATCTGTCCAACGCAACCGAGCTGGGGACAGTCTACACGAAGCCGGAACTGTCAGCAATCTCCAGATTCTGCGGGGGGCGAGGTCTACTCCTGTTTCTTGACGGAGCCCGTCTAGCGGCAGCCTCGGCGGCGGTTCACACCGACTCGATCCTGAACATGAAGGACATTGCAGAGCTGACCGACATGTTCTGGATCGGGGGCACCAAAGTCGGGGCTCTACTAGGCGAGGCAATCGTCATCAGCAATCAGGCACTTGCCGCCGACTTTGTTTTCCATGTCAAGCAGCGCGGGGGGCTCCTGGCCAAAGGCCGCATCCTCGGCGTCCAGTTCATGGAGCTCTTCCGCCCGAACCCTGCAGGCTCGAACCTCTTTTTCGATTTGGCAGCACACGCGAATCAAATGGCGGCGTTGCTGTCGTCGGGAATCGCAGAGGCCGGCCATAAGCTCGCAGCAACCACGGAGACGAACCAGGTGTTCCCCATCTTGCCGAACGACCTGATCACCATGCTCCAAGAGAGCTACTCTTTCTACGTCTGGGAAAAGGCCGCAGACGGCGATTCATCAGTCATTCGGCTGGTTACATCATGGGCGACGGACCAGAAGCAGGTAAAGGCTTTCATCTCTGCGGTGCAGAGTTGGAATTGAAGGCTCGTCAGGGCGTGGATAGTCCAGTAGAACAGTGGGATCTTCTGTGAAATTCGAAACAATTTCTCGGGAATTGACACGCAATGCAATTGCGGCCAGCCCTGAAGTATCCGTTGTATCGATCGGAGAATGGTGGCCGACAGATTCAATGCTCGTCTGCATCATCTTGACGGGAAAGCATGCGACGAGTCCACGGGGAGATGCTCCCTCTTGCTGTGCATCGGGACAATCAACAAGCGTTCGAGATCCGGTCTCGATTGCCGTCAGTTTTGAAGAGCCGTGATAAGTGGTCGTGGTGCTTTCGAGGCTGCGAGAAGACGTCGCCATGGTATTTTGCAGGCGACGGAAGTGAAGACCCAGGCCATCTCGTCACGTGAACTCGATAAGATATCAGACACGTGACTCGTCCCCGACCGCCGTACCTCCTGCCCCTGTCGTCGCCCACCACGCTGAGCGCCAGGCTTCTGCGGGGGCCACACTAGGGCTGCACGCGAAAAAAATCCCCCACAGAATTCGCTTCGTGAGACGAGCGCATCCCGAGAAGAGAACTTTCCCCTCGACCAACCCATCCCGACCCCTTCGACCAGTTTATTGACCACCGCCAGTCAATACCGTCAAAATGGTAAGTTGATACTGCCGCTCGCGGCTCCGACAGAAGCCCTCTCTCCCCCACGTCCTCTCGATCGACATCCTGCCAGAAACGGCGCCCATGTTTTTGCCCAAAGTACCGGCAGAAATGCCTGGTCGAGAGTCAATGCAAGATGCTTCGGAAGAAGGGCATTTCTGAAGCGCAAATTGCTGACTCGAGGGTTCTTCACTACAGCCGTTCAAGGTTGTGAAGAGCAGCGCGTACTACAGGTGAGCATCCCCTTTCCTCCAATTTTCTTCCTGCCGTTGTGGCTGACATCTCTTCCTACAGTCGCTTCCAGACCAAGTACAAGCGCAGGCAGCAGGGCAAGACCGACTACTACGCCCGTAAGCGCCTCATCACCCAGGCCAAGAACAAGTACAACGCGCCCAAGTACCGCCTTGTTGTCCGCTTCACCAACCGCGACATCATCTGCCAGATCGTCACCTCTGAGATCACCGGCGACAAGGTCTTCGTCGCCGCCTACGCTCACGAGCTTCCCGCCTATGGCATCAAGCACGGCCTGACCAACTGGGCCGCCGCCTACGCCACTGGTCTCCTGATCGCCCGCCGTGCCCTCTCCAAGCTCGGCCTCGACGAGCAGTTCACCGGTGTTGAGGAGGCCGATGGCGAGTTCAAGCTCACCGAGGCCGCCGAGACCGACGACGGCGAGCGCCGCCCCTTCAAGGCCTACCTCGATGTCGGCCTTGCCCGCACCTCCACTGGTGCCCGCGTCTTCGGCGCCATGAAGGGTGCCTCGGACGGTGGTATCCTCATCCCCCACAACGAGAAGCGTTTCCCCGGCTTCGACATGGAGTCCAAGGAGCTCGACGCCGATGTGCTCAAGAGCTACATCTTCGCCGGCCACGTCGCTGAGTACATGGAGACTCTCGCCGATGACGATGAGGAGCGCTACAAGTCCCAGTTCCAGCAGTACATCGACGACGATATGGAGGCTGAGTCCCTTGAGGAGCTCTACACCGAGGCCCACGCCGCCATCCGTGAGGACCCCTGGAAGAAGGAGGAGTCCGACGAGCCCAAGAAGACCAAGGAGGAGTGGAAGGCCGAGTCGAAGAAGTACAAGGTCGCCAGGCTCACCAAGGCCCAGCGCGAGGAGGGTGTCCGCGAGCGCATCGCCGCCCGTCTGGCCGCCGAGTAAGCGTTTCCCACGGGGCGCTAGTCGACGGTGTATGGGTTAATGAAGGTGCGGTGGTGTTCTCTGCTTTTCTGCTGCTGCCGCAAAAAAACCGCCACGCGGTTGTCGGCACCGGGAGAGCGACGGTTACAAAAAAAAGACCGACGACGTCTTGGCCGGCGAGTCCCGGGTCGTCAGGAGTTTCAGAGGATTCTGGCAGGTTCATATCAAAAGGATTGACGTCGCACGCAATGATGATGATTCCCCCTTTTTCTTTGTGCACTTTTGGGGCCACTTTGATTTTCTGCCATGTGATGGTGAGGTCTCGCTTGACATTGAGAATGTCTGAGAGGACGACGAGAAGGGCACGCGCAAGTCGTGTTGCCAGGCCAGTATCACGACATTGCCAATTGCTGCTGAGATGTGGACCGTCTGGCGCCTGATGTGACGAAGCAATGCAGAGGCGGGAGGGGAGTAGCGCACCCACAGAGGGATTTTCCGTGCGATAATTCAGGGGTCGTGGGCCGTGGCGGAGGCAGACCGACTCGGGGATTCCGACACGCGCGCGGGACCTCTCCCCGAGCCGTCGACGAAGTGAAGGGGTGTGGCCGGCTCGAATGGGCGGCATTGACCGCTGTCTTCGAGGCGGACGTCCGACGGGCATGACCATGCCCGCCAGGAGATTGACCGCCGTCGCAGCATGACTGTTTGATCCGGACTTTCAAGAGCTCAAGCTCTGAATCGGGGTCAACCACGACCTCCTGGCCGGTTCCGCAAGTTGATGTTGAGTCGGAGATCCCGCGATGATGCCTGAGTGTTTTTCACCCATATTCCGTCATTCTTCCCAGGTGGGAGGTGGCGCCATGGGTCTGACTGACGTGATGTTCGTTCAGATCGGCGAAGATGGGCGGGCAACGCTGGACGTGCGGGAGCACCAACAAGGGCACAGGACACTGACGAGATGGGCGGGCCAATCACCTCGGACGAATTGATACTATCGATCCCCGCTTCAAGTGGCGGACCCGCCTGTGACCGGTTGGTCCGGCAGGGGATTGGAGAATAAGGTAGGACGCGGTGTGAGGGCGAACGCAGGACGTTTGCGGGGAGAACGGGAGGGGGCCTGTCACCTGGGAAGTTGGGTGTCAGTGGCCCAGTGGCCAGATGGACGGGACCAAGTCACGAGGAAAGGAGAGAGAGGGAAACGATTGTGAAGGTCTGGTGATGTTGAGGACATGCCGTGGAACAAAGCCTCTTATTGCCAAGACGGCAGAGGCACAGAGGAAGAAACCTAGATGCCGGGCCGGAGGACGGACGACCTCATCGCACGCACGTCCATCCTTCCCAGTTCCGTGAACAGGCCGAAGGGGGGGGGCGGGCAGCGGCGGACCTTGACGGGATGGATGGATGAGGCGATGGATGGTCACGGAGAACAGACAGAGGCCGGGCCCAGCCAGCCCCCCGAACTTGCACTGACTGTGACGATGCACCGATCCAGCAGTGGCCATCACGCCCCAAGTGGCCCTCTTGCAGATGGCGCGAGTCGCTGGGGTGGTTCAGGATTGGACAGAGGGGCGGTGCGACTGGGCTGTTGGAGTCTGACTATGAGCGAGCACCTATATTTTACCTCGGAGCCGGACTAAGGCGAGGTCTTTTGTAGCGTAGCATCCGCCTCGCCCTCACCTCGCCACGACCATCCCTCCATCACTTGGCCCTGGCTCCATCCGGACACAATCCAGCAGTGTGCCCTCCCCCTCTCCGGAAACTTCGCTTTTGATTTATCATATTGTTATTCCGGTTTCCGCCTTCACTCGGCCTCTTCCGCTACTCCAAGGGACATTGATTTCTCACTGGCTGTCCTGTCGCATCACCGCCTCCCTGAACCTACAACTTCACAAACAGTAATCTTTCGTCCCTCACCAATCGCCCGTCGCCCCCCGGACCGGAACCTGTCATCGCCCAGGGACACACTAAGAGAGGGCACGTACCCGCCCGCATTCGGCACGGCGCCCCCTGCAGGAGACGATTCATCAGCAACCAGCCAGCTGCTCCCGGCTTTCGCGAGAACCCGCCTTCTGCCTCGTCCTTCAGTGTTCTCGTGCTCCTCCTGGAATCGGGAAAGGAGACATTGCTCTGGGCTTCGCCTTGCTTCGGCTTGTATACCCCTGGACCTCTGATCCAAGAACCCTCGGTAACTGCTCCGCCCCCGGACTGTTCATCTGTTGCGACCGGGACCGTCACCCTACCCCACCCTGATTGCCGACGCATCACCGGCCGGTGCGCTGCCCAGTCAAGAAAGTCACCCACACACCCACCACCGTCCCTCCGCCGCCCACGCCCTCGTCCTCTCAATCAACCTCGCTTGGCTTGGCTGAACAGGACCCTGGACATTCCCACCCCCAGCTGTGTCCTCGTGAACCACACCGACGACAAATCCCCGACACTTCCTGCCGACTCGGACTTCAACTTCGACCATCTTCTTTCCCAATAGCCCTGGCTGCTTACAAACCGACATCGGTACTTGAGCGCTTCCAGAGACGCCCGCAACATCCATCGTCGCAAACTGGGGCACATCATGAGCCACTGAACGAACGCACAGGCATAGCGATTCGGAGACGACGTCATTTCTCGACAGCGACACCGACGATCTCAGAGTCGCCAGCCTTTCGAGGCCTCTAGGCCACAAAGCCACTCCCCTTCGTCATTGCCGCTCGGCGCGCAAGAACAATCGAAATGGAGCAGGTTCACGGCGTCGACGTGAGCTGGATGACCCACGGGTCCTCCAAGGGTATGAACTTCAGACCGCCACCTCCTGGGCGACACCCTTTATATGCTGACTTGGAGCGTGTTACAGACAAGGCCGCAAGAAGCAACAACACCACCACGAGACCGAGAGCAGCGTCTCAGAATAATCGAGATGTGCCGCGATCGGTGCCCTCACCCGACACCGACCACTACGGAGGCGACGCGGCCGCCCCGACAAATGGCAGTAAACCAGCCGCGACAACGGCGGCGAATGGCAATACCCCACGTCCGAATGGTAACGACGCAACACCTTCCAAACCGATACCTATCCGCGCAGGCGTCAAGCGGAGCGACTCGATAGAAAAGTCCACCCCCAACGGCACCTCTCCCCACCGCCGGTCCTCCTGGTTCACCAATATCTCGTCAAAGTTCTCGTCGTCGCCTGTCTCCCCCACGACGAGCAGCCCAACCCCGCAAGCTGCGCAAGCCGCCCAAGCCACGCCACCCAAAGACAATAACAACATTCCGCCACCACCCAAGAGCATGGGCAACCGCAATGCCGTCCTTGCCCACGGCACCAGGAACGAGGGCGATCAACCGTACACCCCAGCGCCACCTAGTCGAGGCCAGTCTGGTTTCCTCGGCGTCTTCCGGCGTCTGTCGTCGTCTGGGGGCGCCCTCAGCCCGGGCCAGAAGGGCAACCATGGCTTGGTTGAGAGGAAGGTCCTCAACGTCGATCGCCACCGGGAGCGCTGTGACATTTCGCAGCTACACCAGGCCAAGCTCAGGAGGGTTGCCTTCAGCGTCGATGTCGAGATTGCGCCAATGCCGCGATACATCGATTCAGATGGATCGACCAAACCTGCCGCAGACAAGACACAAAAGCGCAAGATGGCGGAAAAGAGCGAGGGCGAGGCACTCAAGAACCCCAAGACGTTGGAAGACCAAAAGGAGAACGACGGCGTCGTGAAAGCCACCGGAGAAGTCCTGTCCAAGGAGCCCGAAAAGGAAGGCACCGAAGTCCCAAAACCAGAGACCCCGAAAGAGTTGCCTAAAAGCGCTGCCGATAAGGAGCGGGAAGTCAAAAAGAAGGAGAAGAAGAAGAAGAGCGAGGACGAACGCAAGGCTCGCAAGGAGAAGAAGCGCAAGCTTGCCGAGGCAAACGGCACCATCCCCATGGAGATCCATGTCGACGACAGCGATTCATCGACGGAAGATTCCCGGCCCAGTCCGGCCATTGTCTCGGACGCACCGCCCAAGACGACCTCATACCCAACGACGAATCCCGTCCGGATATACAGGAGGTGTTGTCAGCTCCGGGAAACGCCAATCCTCAAAAAGATTACCGAGCAGCTGTCCAGCCCGGTCAATTCGCCCGACAGTGGCATCGTCGAGAAGCTCGACCTCACCGGGTACTGGCTACAGCTCCCAGACCTGATTACGCTAGGAGACTACTTGGCGGTTGTCCCGGTCAAGGAGGTGCTTCTGGAGAACTGCGGTCTGACTGACGAGGGCCTTCGCGTCATCCTGGCCGGCCTTCTCGCAGCCAAGAGGCCCGAGAACCGCCGGAGAAGACACGTTACGCAGCCCGATGGACTCTGCAGTCAGGGCGGCGTCGTGGAGCGCCTCGTGTTGAAGAACAACAAGCTCGGATTCGAAGGGTGGAAGCACATCTGCCTCTTCACCTTCTTGTGTCGTTCTCTTAAGCAGCTGGACCTATCCATGATTGTCCTGCCTCGGCCTCCCCTGCCCAAACAGAATGGGAACTCGCCGCCGCCATCGAGCGAGGATCGTAGCCCGAGCGAGACTTTCATGCTGGCCAAGATGCTGTCCAAGGCCATCGGTCAGCGGCTGGGAGGCTCGACCCTCGAGGTCCTGCAGATCGGAGGCATCAACCCGACGCCCGAAGAGCTCGGACTGATCATTGACGGCGTCATTGAAGCAGGGGTGCGACGTTTGGGATTGGCGCACAACAATCTGGATGAGCAGGGCTTCCAACATGTGTCACGCTACCTGGCGTCTGAACATTGCGAGGGCCTCGATCTGGGCGGAAACGACCTCCGTGACCAGATGGAAGTCCTCGCCAAGGCCATACCCGAGGGCTCGCCTCTGTGGTGTCTCAGCGTTGCTGAGTGCAACCTGGGACCGGCCTCGCTCTGCAAGATTTTCCCCAAGCTGGCGCAGCTCGAGAGCTTCAGATTCATCGATCTCTCGCACAACACCGACCTTTGCAGTTCAGAGCCCAGCGCCATTGGCCTGCTGAGGAAGTACGTATCCCCTTTCCCCGATAGTTGTCCAAGTGCTAACCCTGTCCAGATATCTCCCCAAGCTGACACAGCTGAAGCGTGTTCACTTGGCGGACGTTGCCATGTCTTCCGAACAGGCAATTGCGCTTGCAGAGATCTTGCCCGAGATTCAGGGGCTGGCACACATCAGCCTCCTTGAGAATCCTGAGCTGGTCAAACTGGCCGATGCCACGACGGAAGAGGCCCAAGAGGAAGCGTGCGCGCTTTACGCCTCTCTGTTGGCGGCAACGAGGGTGTCCAAGACGATCGTCTGTCTTGACATTGACGTGCCTAGCGAGCGTTCCGGAGACATTGTTAAGGCCATGGCGAAGCAGGTTGTGGCCTACTGTCTGCGGAATCTCCAGCGTGTTCCCCTTTCGGAGATCAGTTCAGCCATCCAGGCCCTGTCCGACGGTCTGGATGTTAGCAATGGACAGGAGCCGCCGTATCCCGATGTTCTCGCCCATCTTGTCGGCCACGACGTGCTCGACCAGAGAGAAGCTGTCTCCGAGAACGAGCTTGCTCCTGACGACGACTATGTCATTGGCGGCACCGGTGTCGTCAAGGCTCTGACGTGCTGCTTGAAGAACAGGGGCGATGAGTCCACGAGACAGTCTGGAGAGTTCATTCGCGAGGTCGAGGGTGGATCAGCCACACCGAGCACGCCTAGAACAAAGGCCAAGATGCCGACTGGAAAGGCCAAGGACATGTCGAAGCATCTTCTTGCTGGCGCCCGCAAGATCAGAATACGCCTGCAGCCAACGATCGAAAAGGCAAAGGCTAACCCAGACGAGCCCGAGCACAACCTCCGCAAGCTCATGTTCCTCGACAACACACTCGAAAATATCATCAAGCGGTTCGAGGACGAGTACCCGGATACCAGGGAACCCAACCCAGACGAAGAGGCTATCCCCACGCCGACAGACGATGGCCAAGGTGCCTCGACGTCTTCAGCCGAGCTCGATCCAGAGCACATTGCCATCCCTTCAGACCCCGAGGACGACCTCGACCTCGATCTGGCTGTGCGACCCAGCCTTTCGCGCAGCAACACCATCATCTCGCACTCGTCACGCGCCCTTGCCAACGAGGAGGGCCGCATGCTCCGCACGGGACACAAGTTCCGTTCAGGCATCATCAAACCCGAATTCTACGACCTCCTCAATGGGCTGGACGAGTCGACCATCGACGCCAAGCAACTCGAGTCGATGCACTCTATGTTCACCGATCTCGCTGATCCGGATCTCGATGAGAAATTGCGCGAGAAGGGAGTGGTGCGCACCATGCGAGAGGACCGGGTGCAGCTTCGCGAGGCCTTTAAGAAGCTCGACCCCGAGTACTGGGAGCGCTTCGTCGAGAGTCAGGAGAAGGCTCGGGGCAATGTCAAGGTGTCGCACCCCATGTCGCCGGGCATGCCTCAGGGGCCGACGGCAAGAGACGAGAGTGCCGTGGAGGACTAGAAGCCCCGTCGGTTTTCCCTCTCTGCCCGGGCCGCTCGGCGCCGTCGTGACGTTGGCGGGTGATGGTGTACAATTCCATTTTTATACAGTACGAACGAGCGAGCCAACGTATTTTACATAGCTTCATTGGAAGTATGACTTTTTCTGACTTTGGAGTCTGAGGCGTTACGAGGAGCGAAGATGCCTGTTGGGAGGAAGATCAGTTTCTGAGCGCGGTGTGTTATTGCGTCAGGCAGAGTAGACAGTTGACTGGTTTTCTGTCATCAATGGAGAGATCCGACGATGGGAGCTTATAACTGAGAAGCCCTGAAAACAAAGCCAAATGCCTCGAGTCATGATAGAGCCAGCCTTGGTGTTTGACGTCAAAATTAAAACCTGGGGAAGAGGACCCCTGCCACATCACGAGTCAGCCCCCTCGGGCCAGCCCTACGTATCACACCTGGCAGTTGAGCGGATCACATGTTTTGCAGCAGCGGCAGAAGCACCGACGAACGTGTCATGGAAGCAATGGGTATTGTGATTGTACTCTAAGAATTATGTCTGTACAGGGGCAACGAACGGCCAATCCTCGTGCTGCATCTACGCAGGCAGGTGGAAGCCAGTCTTGCGCAGCTTCTGGAAGACCTGGGTGGGGTCGTACTTCTTGGAAGCAGCCTTGAGGTGGGCAATGTTCTCAGCGCCGTAGTGAGAGATGGGGTCCTGGGAAGAGTGGGCGTAGTTGAGGAACTCCCACTTGCGGTTGAGGCCGCGGGCGTCGGCAGCGGCCTCGAGGGCCTTGCGGAACTGGATGGCGATGGGGAGGATGAGTTCCTGGTTGGGATCGGTGTCGATGGTGAGGGCAATGTTGTACATGACAGCGGGACCGTCAGCGACGACGTGGTCGAGGCCAAGGACGTTGCCGCCGCGGCTCTCGGAGACGGCGACGATGCCCTTTGTGACGGCCTGCCACTGGAAGATCATCTCGAAGTTGGAGGTAGGGGCGGCGGCCTGCATGCGGGAAATGTAGTCGTGCTGGATCTGGTCCATCTCGTTGAGGAGCTCGGCGTCGAGGCCGACCATGCCGGCCTGCCAGGAGGCGAGGACGCCCATGGGAGTGTAGCCGGTGAAGACGGGGACGACCTCGTGGGCGGGACCGCTGGCGGGGATGGAGTACTGGCTGGGGATGGCGAAGAAGGGGTCGAAGGAGGGGGAGACAACGTTGTCAATGTTGCTCAGGATGGCGCCGAAGCCGTAGCCGGCGGTGACGCCAAAGGTCTGGGCGATGATGGCCTGGCTGGGGGCATCGGTGTCCTGGTTGTTGACAAAGTCGACGTAGGCGTCGATGACCTTGGGCTTGTCCTCCTGGGCGTAGCCGGTGATGCTGGCGTAGAGCTCGTTCTGGGGCCAGACCTCGATCTCGACGCGGGAGATGAAGCCGAGGTTACCGGAGCCGCCCTTGAGGGCCTTCCAGAGGTCCGAGTTGGCCGTGGCGTTGGCGTTGACGATGTCACCGTTACCGAGGACGACCTCAAAGTTGACAACATTGTCGCAAGCGAAGCCACGCACACCAGTGTGGAAGGAGTAGCCGCCACCGGTGGTGAAGCCGCCAACACCGACGACATCAGCGCGACCGCCGACGCCGACGACGCCGTAGGGGGCCAGGGTGCGGTAGACGGCGCCCCAGTCGGAGCCGGGACCGACGCTGGCGATCTGGGTGGCCTCATCGTAGGTGGTGTCGGCCATGTTGCCAAAGTCGACGGTGACGCCATCCTTGATGCCGTTGGAGCCCTTGAAGGCCGAGTGACCGCCGGAGCGCATGCCAAAGGGGCACGAGTGCTCGTTGAAGACCTTGACAATCTTGGACACATCCCCGGCGCTCTCGGGGAAGACCATGCACCAGGGGGCCTGGGCGGCGTTGGCTGAGTAGTACTCGCCCAGACGCTCGGTGTACTTTTGCGAGTCGGGGGCGTAGACCTTGCCGGTGAGGCCCTCGGTCTTGGTCAGGGCCGAGCACTGGGAATGGTCAGCGAGACAATTCTAGGGGTAAGGCAACGAAGAGGCTATGGTCACTCACGCAGACACAGCGAGGGTCGCTGGGGCCGAGAGCAGCGGCATCAGCAACGGCCGCCAAGGCGGCAGCGGCAGCGAGGAACTTCATGGTGTAAATGAGTGACGGTGCTGCGAACAGACTGTGTGGTGCTTCTCCCGTGGGTTGGAAGGGACGTGAGGTGTCTAGGAAAGGAGTGACGCAAGACACGACACACCACAGCTGGGGGTGGGAAGGAAAAAGGAAGGGGGAGGGGGAGGGAGGGGAGGTGACAAGGAGCGTTGGTGTGCTAGGTTGGCCTGGGCGGAGGCGGGATCCTGGACTTCTTTTTAGTTTTCGAGTAACTAGCACGTGGGTTCACTCGGCCGATGGCGATGAGAGCCTGGAGACCCTTTCGGAGGGCTGGATCTCGGGAACTGGAGGGCCCCAATATCCGGGTGAGCCACCTTGGCGCATGATATTGGCCGATGAGGACTATCGATAGTTGACGGGCAGAACGGGGGAACTGTTTCTGGCCGGTGCCGCATTTGCGGCGGGCGAGGATACCGAAAGGGGGCAGGGAGACTGGACGAGACGGGGCTATCAAGACGGGGACGTGAAGCGTTGCTAGTTGTGCTCGTCAGCAAAAAAGCAGTCGCAAGCCCCTGGATCCTTCGCGTGGTTTGCAGCTTGCAAGTGCGAGATTCGCCCCCTTGTGAGGCGAGGGGACAAGGTTGTTTGTAGAATCCGCCACAAGACCCGCCGATTCTTCACCTCCGCAGTCGGGTCCGCCCAAATCTCCCGACGCCAAGGGGAAGAGACGGGGGCAAAAGATCCATCGGAGTGGGCCGCCCACCGAGGTGCGTGGACCTTGCGAGATATCATGGTGAAGAAGAAGTTGCGGATGCAGCGGCGGGTTTGTCTTGGCTGCCAGGGGCCGCTGCACCGCGGACAGGGCAATTCAGGGGTAGGACAGGGCACATGTCGGCGGGCGGCCCTTGTCTGGATCCTGGGTTTCCACGCGAAGAGAAAAACAGGAAAGATTGTCGAGTGCTGATCGCTGGTACAGCGTGGAGACGGGTCGAGAGAGGCCTCATCCTTGGGACGCATCGTTGGGCCGGACGAGTCAAGCAGACAGAGAATGGAGAGAGATCATCGTGGTTGTTGCTTTGCATATAAGGATTCGGCTCCGATCCGACTCCCCCGCCGGATCGTGGTTCTTTTTCTTTCATGTCGTTCTGTCAGTCGCCGTTGAAGCGTCCGGGCCGTGTCCGAGTCCGTCGAGGGCGGACTCCCACAGCACAGCCTCCCGCCCGCGGGCCGCAAAGTCTGATCCTCAATGGCATGAACAAGCGACCGACCGCCCCTCTCACACCTCGGACAAGTCTGATTCCCCGCCGCCACCGGGGGGAGAAGTTGAGCGAGAGGAACGAATTCCGTCCAGTCCGGAGCCAGTTGCTGTGCTTGCGGGCTGGCACTAGCGCGCAAAAGGTCCTGATCCCGGGGTTTCTAGCTCGTCGCCGCCGGCCGAAAGGGGTGTTTGACACCGAGAGGCGGCTGGACTGCCGCGCCGTTGCTCCCGAGCTCCCGAGGCCAGGCCAGGCAGGCAAGGCAGGGTCGGAGGAGATTGCGGGCAGCACGATGATGCGGGTGGCGGTGGGAGCAGCGGCCGCGTCAACTGAGATGGTATCGATTGAGGAGGTTCTGTTTCTCGCCAGGGAGGGAGTAGACTTCAAGCAGGAAGATGGAAGCAAGCATCAGCTATCGAGCCAAGAAACAACGTCGTGTTGGTGCTGCGCTTCCAGCAATCTGGCTCTCGAGGGATGGTCCCGGTTCCTGGGTCCTGGAAAGTCGGACATGCTGCAAGAGAGTGGCACGGCATGAGACGAGCAGGGGGAAGAAACGTAAAGGCCTCTCAGTGGTCCGCAAAGTGAAGGAAGGATCAAGATGGATCGAGGTTGGAAGAGTGTGTGTGGGTTCTCGTGTGGAGCCGTGACCACAAAGTCCCTATATTCCGCATCATGAAAAGGCACGTGATGTGGAAATCTGACTCGGTACATACCTTTCCAACAGCGGGGGGTGATTCTGCCTCGATTTCTTGATCATCACCCACAGCATCCCAGGACAGACATTGACAGTCGCCCCATTTCCCATATGTCTGCTATCTTGTAATCATATTGTTCGTACATGTGAAGTTGTACCCTGGATCTTCTGCCGCAAATTGCAATGCAGAGCTGACATACCAAAAAGTTCACCATGCCCTCATCTCCACTCCTCGGTGCTAGTGATGACCGCCTCGCCTCGCCTCGCCACGCCACGCCTCGTCCCGGCTCTCGTACCCAAACGACGGCCCAACACACACCAGGCAAAGAGCACGGGATACCCTCGTCCCAAGGCTCCTTACCCGGTGGGCCCAGTTCACCATAGGATGATGAATGCGAGACAGTCGAGACATGCCCTCCCGACACTCCGCACGTGAAATCCCCTTGCCCCCTTACTAAATCACTCAGTAACAAGAGCTCTACTGCAGAACCAGCCCGCTCCCCGTCAGTAGACGCAGCCAAGCCCGGCGGACTCCGCGGCCCCTTGCCCTCGTCTCGCATGGCCCCTCTCTCCCCTCTCTCCCCTCGACATGCTGCCCCCCCCCCCCCCCCCCCCCCCCCCCCCTCCGGGACAAAAAAGGTCCTTTTGACGGGCGCGAAGGATCACGCCCAGAAGGGCCATCTTCAGGCGTGCTGCCTCGCCTGCATCGCCTGATGTTACTACTGCAATGCTCATCATCCCGAAACCCTGTCATGCTGTAACCTTCCTGCCCTCGCCTCTGGTCCTGTCTGGTCCCTGAACATGCTTGTCGACCATCATCCTAGGTATCTCGCCTTGCTTCCCCCCTCGCTCCCCATAATTCCCAACGGGCCCCTTGTTCATTCATCCGTCTTTCTTTTCTCTCGACAGTCCAGCCGAGCCGTTGCCCCCTTCGACCTGCCGGACGCCACACATACTTAATATACTTACCCGCTGTCCGGCTCCCCCTCCCTACCTGGTTGTGCTCGAGTCGTTCGTCCCGCCTGATCACCATTTAGTCTCCTCTTCGTCGCTCGCCATGTCCGTCGTCTCCGGGACATCCCCCGAGGGGTTCCCTATCATCAACGGCGTCACTGTTCTCTTCCCGCCGCCGGACCCGACATATGTCGTCGACTTTGACAACCCACAGCGCCAATATGTCCTCGAGCATTACTTCATCTTCGGAATCCTGGGGCCGCTGGCCTTCATCGCCTTGTGCCAGCGCTTCTACGTTAAGATCTTCCTATCAAAGGGTCTGCAACTCGATGATGCCTTCATGGCATTAGCATGGGCTTCGTCCGTCGTCGTCCAGGGCATGCTCGTCCATACCGTTATCGTCAAGGGCTTTGGAATTCACACCTGGGAGATGCCGATATCAGTCTACAACAACACCCTCTTCGTGCGTCTCCTCGTCAACGACCCCCTTGGGAAATATGTCTGACCTTTTAGATCTCCTACATTACCGCCGGCCTGTTCATGCTGTGTAATGGTTTCACCAAGCTCTCGCTCCTCACCTTCTACCTCGGTCTCTCGCCCCAGAGGTGGTGGCGCATTGCCTGCTGGACGAGTCTAGTGTTTGTCGGCCTCTACACCATCATCATCACCGTGATGCTCTTCGTTCACTGCGACCCACCCCGCAAGGCCTTTGACATCATGGCCGAAGGCACCTGTATCAACTCCGGCATTCTCTTCATCGCCACCGCAGCGTTCAACATTGCTACCGACGTCCTCCTCTTCATCCTCCCTATCCCCATGATCGTCCGCCTGCGCATGGGCGTCTTCCAGAAAGTTGGCGCCATCGTCGTTTTCGCCATCGGCTCCGTCACGGTCATGACCTCCATTATTCGCCTCGTTTACCTCCTCACCGTCCTGAGGTCCATAGACATTGCTTGGGACGCCGCCCGCGCTAATATTTGGTCGTGAGTTTGCCTGTATTCATTACCTCCCCACCACTCCGCTAATGCGACATACCCAGTTTCCTCGAGGCCAACCTCTTCATCATCTGCGGTTCCATGCCGACAATTCGGAAGTTCTTCAAGCACTTCGCCCCCAAGCTCATGGGCGTGTCCACAACGGCACCCTCCTACGGCACTCCTGGCTACGGCGGCGGTGCCTACGCCTCCAAGCCAGCACCTGGCGTAGCAACTGCTCGCTCCCGCAAGCTGCGCAGCCAGTACGAAAACTTTGACGACGACGACATGGACGAGAACGAGATGCAAGTCTTTGACTCTGCAGGAAATCTCCGCGCTGATAAGCGCAACAACGTCGCCGTCAACATTGATGGCGGCGGCGAGCCCCAGCCCGACAACGGCAGCGAAAAGGCCATTCTGCAGACGAAGACGTTTGATGTCCGGTATGACTGATCTGGAGGTTGGGATCCGGGTCCACAGAAGGCTGTATGGCACATGTATTTTCAAGGTATCTAGACGGGGAGTAGCAAGCGGTGCAACGGATTTGCATTTAGGACATAACACGCAATTCAGACAATATGTTAATAGCCCGGTTCTTTTCGTACACTTCGACTACTGCGGACGGTCTACCACTTTCACCCCCGTCACAGACTCGGCAAAGTCCACTGCCCCTGAAAAGGCGAAAGAGTTTCAATCTCAAAGATGAAGGAGGAACTTGCCTAATCGAGGTGATCTTCCCCGGCACGCTGTGAGACATGTCCACACTCATGGATCCTGCACTATGCATAACCCTGCACGACTCTGCCTCCACTGGAGACGGACATTGTGCTCCTTCCCGCCCGAGAACTGCTCCGACACCAGCCACGTCTTGTTCAAGGGTGTCGCCTGTGGTTACTCTCCATCTCATTCTCGCCCCTGAAAGACCGCCGGTCCGCCCGGCAATAGGATCAGCGTTTGGCGGCAGCGCCCGTTCCAGACCCCGAAAAAGCGGCTGATTGACTCTATTCATCGTGTTTGTTTGTAATCCTGGTCATCCTCGGCAACCTGCTCCGAGGCTGGGCCCTTGAGTGCACATCGGGATTTGCATCTCGGGATTTGGTTGACAGGCATACCCACCTCTCCATCGGTTGCCTTGTCCTGTTTCTGGCCCTCTGGATCTACGTGTGAATGGTAGCTAAACAAATTTTTGTTAGCCTTGAAACATTTTCTTCTCTTCGAATGACGTTGCCATTGAAGTTGCCATTGAAGTGACTGTACCAATCACTTGAGTGCTGTCAGAGAGATATTAGAGCAATCATCAACTTCATCACATCACACCCGAGGCACAAATTGAGAGCAATCATTATCATTATCGTGTCCAAAGACGTCTCCGACCGATGTAATCCTCCAAATGTACAGGGCGAGCATTACATTGGCCTCCTCTTCCGCCACCGTTTTGGCTCCTAAGCAGGAGCAGGGGTATAATAGGGTCTATGAACAGCAAGGAAAGATAAAATAGGTAAAAAAAGAATCGAAAGAAACAACTCATGCAATCCCCGGTGATAGAAGGGCCGGTGACATGTCGCCAGGTCTCGTTGTCCCCAGGAGGCCGCCCCTGTCGGCCATCGGGCGGTGACCCTGTGCCAGAACGGCCGCGGCACACGACCGTCCCTTGAGGAGGAGCGGGCTGAAGGCCGGCGTGGCACCCTCGGGGTCCGATGCGTTGAAAGCCGGCCCCGCGCGGCGGAGAGAGAGAATCAGGACAAGACCCAGGATGAGGACCAGAATGATAGTGACGGCCAGCAGGCTGGGTGCGTCGACGAGGATGCCGAGCTGCTGCTCAGACACAAAAGGGAAGACGGTGACGACGGGGCGGAAGGAGAAGGAGACGAAGAGGGACAGCGGCGTGAAGAGCGCGAGGAGAAGCCAAGAGTAAGGGCGGGGGAGGGTAAGGTAGAGCGATGTCGTTTGGTCGCCGATGGTCTCAGGAGACGAGACGCGGAGAGGCGACATGGGACTCGGGGGAGTAAAGTGGGCGATCTCGTGGAAGAGCGAGTAAGTCGTCAGAAGGCTGTTGGTGGAGAGGTAGAGGAAGGCGACAAGGAGCTGGGGCAGCGCGGCGATGAAAGCTGGGGCAGCGTGGTTGGTCATAGAACCGAGTCGCAGTACCCGCGCTGTCGAGGTTGACGCGAAGCTATCAAAGGGGCTCGACAGGGCGACGCTGCCGCTGAGGGCGTCGACGAGGAGGACCACGGCGAGGACGGTGGGCAGAATCCAGGAGAAGGCCCAGATAGCCCAGCGCCTGATGCTGGGGGCGCGGAACCATGAGAGGTTCGATGCCATGGGTTCATCGGCGCCGCCCTCCTTGGCCAGCGGACAGCCCTCGCGAACGGGGTGGTCAGGACGGATGAGAAACGAGGCCACAGCGTCACCGAGTGTCACCAGGGGGCTGAAGCCCTTGAAACCCAGTAGGACGCCGAGGCAGACAAGACAGACGAAGCTGAGCAAGATAGCCCCGCCAAGGCTGCCGTCGTAAGAGTCCAGGCTGCACGAGTTGGTGTCAGCCGTGGCGGCTTCGGCCTCGGTCTCGATGGATGCCGGCGAGAAAGTGCCCGGCGGGATGACGGTAACGACACGAGTGGTGAAGAAGGCCGAGTTGTACCTGAGACGCTCGTTAGCGGGAGGGAATAGTCAAAAGAGAAGGGTCAACTTACATGACCTGCACGCTGACGGCCGACGTCAGGAGCACACCTGCCACGATGGCGCGTGTCCTGGCAATCGACCGCATATTCCGGAACGATGGGAGACCAATATCCAACCACCTGCCCGCATCATGAGCCATGTCAACCTCGATGCGCGTCGGGCTCGTGAGGATCTGGAAGCCGTAGTTGGCGGCAACGAGGATCGCCATGCAGATCAGGCTAATGGCGGCGTGGAGACCAAAGCTGAGCATCTGCGTTGACGCACATGTTCCCTGAAAAATCCTCGACTCGCCGCTGCGCTCGGTGGCGATGGCGACGACGAACGAGATGACGGTTGCTAGGACAATAAGTCCGGCAATGATGCAGTTGAGAATGACACCGCCCCTCCAGCCCCTGATGGCCTGACGCATGCCCATACCAATGAGCTCTGTGCCGTGACCAGGAAGGACATGGATGAGCTCGCCTTGGGAGTCGTTGATGCCCGCATCGTAGTGTGCAGAGGCGCCGTCTGAGAAGCCTTCGAATTGGTTCCGGAGTTCGTTGGCGATTTCTTCAGGGGTAGGGTTCTGCTTCATCTCCCGTTTCCGCGCCAAGCTCTCAGGGGTCTCGCCGCGGAGGTAGTTGATGATGTAGTCGGGGACAATGTCGAGTAGTGACGCGGACGAGTTGCGCTTGCCGGGCTGCCATGTTGCGCGACGGGGATAACTTGATGTGAGGGGGCGGATCGAGGATGTTTCTGATTCGACTTCATCGTATTCTGTAACGACGAGATCGTTGAGGAATGGCCAGTGTACCGTCTGCCTGTGGCTCGACTGCGGCAGACTGCGACTCGTAGTAGGTCTGCTGCGGCTTGTGGTCGGTCTACTGCGGCTCGTTGTCGGTCTGCTTGTTCCTGGTCGGCTCGGCGGGGGGTTGCTGTGCTGTGTGAGTGCTGTGTTGATGGAAGCAGCGGTATGGAAGCATACCTTGGTGGTGCCGGTGTCTTTTCGTTGTCACCACGTCTATCCCAGACATATCTCTCGCTAAACCTCCCACCCTCGACGGCTGGTTGTGTGCCCTCAGTGGCAGGTTGCGTGTCTTCGACGGCTGGCTGCTTCTCCTGGACGGCCTCCTGCTTCTCCTCCACGGCCGGTTGCGTGCCCTCCATGGCGATAGTTGCCTCCACCTGTCGATATGGTCGAGGTCGTAGGCGTAATCATTAAACAGTAACACTGTAGTCGTGTGTCGAAAGCTGCAAATAGAAATATTGGTAGGGTGTGGCGTTTGTTGGTGTGACTGTTTATTAAAGAGAGTAGGTAGTCGACAACCTCTTGGTTCGACACAGACACACACAACAACAAACGAAGCTGGGCAGAGAATGAGAAAAGGGAAACACCGTTACAGCCCCCCCGGGGGCTGTAGATCAGTCTTGTATGGTTAGGGTAGGCAGATCACCGGCTTGCTTGTATGCAGCGTACTTGACAGGACCGGCCGGGCACCCGCGGCAGTGGCGTTGCATCGAGGGGGAGGCGAGGGGAGGGGGGGTGTGGCCTGCTCTCCCCCCCTCCCCATAACGGAGGGGATATTGGATGGCCCACGTAGATCATGTAAGTGAGGTTTGGCTGTCCTTGGCTCTGATGATCGAAGGCTGTGGCGCGGACCTACACGATGAATCAAGCGTTCTGTATGGGCACGGAGAGGTAGGACGTGCACAGGGGGGTGATGCGGGAAAGACCTCCTGACAAGGGTCCGGGGGGCCATGAGGCACAAGGCATTGGACGAGATGGCCGGGATTCTAGCCTGTTACTTTTCGAAGGGGAGACCGGATGGCGTTGAGGAGGTTTGACACGATGCGTGGGTTCTTCAGACGAAAAATAGCCTGGATTCCCGCGTCTCAGATGAGGACGCGAGGATCGGACGATAACGGGCGGTATCGACGGGTTTCTTGACGACGACACTGGTTGACGGAGGGAGGCAGGGAGTGCAGAAGGTGAGATGCGCATGATGTTCGATATGTTTACCGAACCACTACTGCATCGGCTCCTCCCATGACGGCTGCCATCACGGGGCTGCATAACGAGGGAGCGAGCCAGAAGAAAGTCACCCTTACCGAGGGTCAAGCATCCCAGGGCGCATCAGGCAGAGGGGTAGCACCAGAGGGTCGCATGCCGTGAGGCGTTTCAGAAGAAAGGACGGCGTCCAAGCCGGGACGTGGGAAGGCGGCCGGGATTCAGGGGCCGGAGCGGAGACTTTTCTGCACATCCATGCGCTAAGCCCAGTGGTGGCAGCATGGGTGTACCCGTCAGGCTGCACACCCGCAGCAGTAGGTTGTAGTCAGACCGATCCTCCTTCAGCGCTTGGACATGAGGGTGCCACGATTGTCTTGCAGTCCGGTGTCTTGACGACGATGCGCAGAAACAGAGTCGTCGTCGGGGGTGAGTTGATGGGACGAAGATATGTCCGATGGAGGACAGAGCTTCCACCCGTGCATACCGTATTTAGAGTATGCATCCGACGGCTGAACGGAGCTGGTTGGACGGACGTTGCTGAAAGTTCCTCCAAAGGCTAAGGGCATAGCCACCGGTGGAATGGGGGGCTGTATAGGGGCTATTCATGCGCCGATGAAGGAATAATTAAACGTGGCGAGGGTTTTTTCTTCCTTCTTGCGGCGGCAATGACCTGCTGCCGTGCTGCGAGGTGGGCGTGGGCGTGGGCGTGGGAGTGTGTCTGTCCATGGTGGACTGACTCGGTCAGCTGGTGGGCGTGCGTATTCATGCGACAAGAAGGGCGAAGGCGACGGCGGGGGTCGGGAGGTTTCATGATACCAAAGGGAGGGAGCGGACTCTAGGGAGGACCGTGGCCTTTGCGCCGAGGCTTCGGAGTCCCGGATGGGCTCGCTGTCTGGCTGGTATAATAGAGACGGCGCGCCCGTGATTCTGGGCTGAAGAAAGAGGACGAAAGGTTTTCCCTGTGGTGATGCACCTTGGCAAGTCGAAAATAGCCGCCAAGAGCAGATTCTGACGCCAGCCAGCGCATTCTGACGAGCCACGAGGCGACAACGGGCGCAGCGCAGACTCTCCTTCTGCCTGACCGCCCCCAAGCCCGCTCGCGCTTCCTTCAATGGTGAGGCGCGGGACCCGTCATGATGCACCTTGGCCCCTCGAAATAGCCGCCAAGAGCGGGAGGCTGAAGCCCGCGGGCGCGCCACGAAGTCGAGGTTGACAGACGAAGGAAAGGCAACGGCGTTCCCCGAATGCTTCCCCCACGTTCTTGGTATGTTTGCCGGCACCTTGCGAAGAACAAAGCATACCCGACAACCCCAGGAATATCTCCCGACGGCGGGCTGGGCTACAGCTGCGGCTACGGCTGCAGTGGTTCGGCATGGACCGGCGGGCCGGGGACATTTAATTAGATCGGGCTTCGGTAGTGGGAGATCACGAGACCCTGATTGCTGGATGGACAAGGAGCATCCAGGCCGGCGTCAAAGGGCGCCGAAGGTTCGAGACGGCGGGCCATTGATCCAAGTTTTTTCGAGCATGACGAAGTCGGGTCGGATACTTGTTTGGCAATGTGGTGTCTCGGAGGGAGCGAGAGTCGATCTCTGGGGTCTGGGTGACGGATGCTGATGAGAGAATTGGAAATGCCGTCCCGAACCGATCCATCAGCAAGACGAGGTGGGTGCTGAGGCTGCAGTGTGGTGCTGGGCCGAACCGAAAGACCCCGAGAAAAACCTTGTTCCAATTTGGGAGGAGCCCGCCTGCCTTGCCTGCTGGCCTGCCTGGGAGGAGCTCCGCACTTTGGGGCGTCAGGCACCACGACGCAGCGGCGCGCGGTCCCCCAGCCACAGATGAGGGGCTCTTCCGAACCGGGCCAACCTCCACAGTGACGTATCGGCTCCTACCCAAAGTGTATGGCGTGTCCAGCAGGCCAGTTCCCGCCGATCCTGTGTCGACAGGCACGCGATCCAGACAGAAGTGTTGGGCTGCTAAATGGGGCAGACGACAACTGAGAATACCCCATCAGAAAAACACTGCAATCCAGCGGTGATTTGGCCAGATGTGCCTCCCCCAATGGACACGTCCCGACTTCCTAGTGGTGCCATTCAGCACAGCCACAGGTCCCGAATCGCACGGTCGGCGGGGGGGATGGCTTACTTTCGACGAGATGCCATTGGTGGCCCCGCGGCATCTGCAGCGCTAAGCGGAGACCGTACGGTTTGGGTGGCTTTTGACGCCATTGCCCGCGTGGTTTCGTTCGACCCCGGAAGAGTGTGAGTCGCGGTGTAAGTTGTGTGGCCCCCTTTTTGTGTGACTCGGCAGGGAGGGGAGCTGGATGGACGATCTGGACTGGCCACTTGGGAGTTGGGCCTGGGACCTGAAATGGGCCGGGGGTGCTTAGGTCTGCCTTTGTCAGGCAGGCGGCTGCTTTGAAAGCCAGCCAGACTGAGAGCGCCATGGAATGCCTGCCTGCCTGGGCTGGTGGAGGAGGTGGCTTTCTGAATCCCATTCATAAAAGCTTGAGCTCCTCTTCCTCTCTGCCTCCCCATCCCCTCTTCCTACCACTTGTACAACACTCAACCTCGTGCTCGCTCGCCCAGACCATCACCACCTCTCTATACCACAACCACCACTCTTCCAACACCTCCAACTCAGTCTCGACAGGCCAACAGCCTCTCCCCAAAACCACAATGGCCCCTACCTACACAATGTCGGCACACCTGTGCAAGTCCATCTACTCTTCCTGGCGCCAGGCTCGCGCCTCCTCCCCAGAGACCACGTCCCCCGGCGTCCACGCTCCCAACATGACAAACTACTTCCCCGCCAGCCGCACCAGCCTCGACAGCGACCGCGGATACATCTCGACAGCATCTTCCAGGCGCGCCTCTTCGAGTAGCACCACGAGCACCAAGCCCTCCTGGTCCGACAAATGAGCGCCCTATCCTTCACAAATGACACTTCTACTGCATTTACACACACTCATACGGAGTTATCGGCGTTCACACACGGCACGGCAGAGCTTGGGCTCCGGAGCACACAGGCACATTGCCTTCATTCCCTTTTTCGACTTCTCACGACGGATGGCCGCCTCTTCTCAATATGATCCGCCCTCCTTGGAAGCAAAAAAGGCCCACGAAATAATCGCGTCGAGCACGTCTCATTGCCCATCGCGCCATCACAAGCGGCGATTACACCACACGACCTCGAAACACCCACCAAGGCGCAACGGCGATCCCCGGTGTGGTGGGGGCAACCCGACCCGTTCTATGCCCCCCACCGACAGCCGATGCAAGGTCACCGAGACCCGGGCCGCTACAGCCCAACACGAACTGGAACCTGGCTATCATCCTCGGGCGGGATTGTACCGGTCGGCCCATAGGCCCAGGCACATTACCGAGCCTAGTTTCGAGGACACGAGAAGGAAAGCTGCATCATCATCCAGTCCTTCCATTTGCTAGATACCCCCAGAATAACATGGATCTTTGAACCACCTCACCTCACTCCTCCCGTCCCGTCCTCCCCCATGCCGTGACCTCCAATGTCTTCCAGTGCCTTGCCTGCTCCTCCTCCCCGCACGGTGCCGCCCCGAAGCGGCCGGCCGCAGCTCCTCCATGCCACCCATCCTCGGACCAGCACCGTCCGGAATGGAGACATTGGCCGGCCGGGACACCGATTGCGTGCGATGGTGTCACCCGACCATGTTGTCATATGAGCCCACCAGCCCTCCGTGGTGGGTATCACCGCTTAATCTGTCACACTCATTGCCTGCCGGCTCCAGCCACACTTGGCCGCCGTTGATCATCTCGCCGAACCATTCGTTGTTGCCAGTTAATATGGTATGTTATGTATGGTACTCATAACGAGGGACTGCTCCTCTACTGGTAGTACTTCTTCTCATCTCTACCGACGTCCTTCGCCCGCCCTGTGGCCATCACCTCCTCTCACCACTACATCTGTCTGGTCTTCATCTTCTTGGCTTGTTGAAATACCCCCTCCCCCACGCCTCTCCTCCTCAAAAAACCGCCGCTGTCATCAGAAGTGTGCGTTCGTGTCGTGTCGTGCCGAAATCCAGAAGCGAGGCGAGCAAACGCGAAAAACGACAGCCAAGAAAAAACCAAGGCCTGGCTCAAAGTTGAAAAAAGAGCACGCGAAACACGCAAGACGCCCATCCTACCCTCCCCACCACCTCGAGGGTTTGTTTTGTTTCCCCTTTCCTCGTTTCTATAAGCCTCCTGTCCACTCTATCCGTGTGTGTGTTATTGCTGCAGCTGTGTGCCTCAGCTAATGTTGGCGGCATGCTCTGGTACCAGCCCGGGGGTGTCCTCGCCGCTTGAAGATTCCTCGAGCGCGCTGCCCTGGATGCGTCGCTTGGCCTCCTTCTTCTCAGCCTCGGTCACATCCTTGTCGTCCTTACGCATGTCGGGCGTCCACTGCGCCTCGTCGGGCGAGTGACCGATGGACATGCCGGCCCGGACCAGTGTCTCGAGCGCACCCGCCGAGTTGTCGGCAAGGTCGTCGTCGAACTGCATCTTGCCCTCCTCGAAGAGCACTACGAGGGTGCTGCCGCCGAATTTGAAGTAGCCCAGCTCCTCGGCTCGTCGCACCTGCTCGCCCTCCTTGCGCGTGATGACAGTGCTGCCCACCATCATGGCGCCAATGCAGATGACCATGACACGCCCGTGCTTGGGACTGTCAATCGGGCAGATGACTCGCACGTTCTCGCCGTACACGTCGAGCGCCGACCGAATCGCCATTGGGTTGACCGTGTAGTACTCGCCCGCGATGAGCTTGGGCTTGTCAAGGACACCGTCCACCGGGATGTGGAACCGGTGGTAGTCCTGCGGCGCCAGTCGGAAGATACCCAGAGCGCCGTTGTCGTAGCGAGACGCGTCCTCCGGGTAGGCGTCGCCAAGGAGACGCTTGATCGAGAATTCGCGCCCCTTGACCCAGATCTTGGTCGCTTGGCTGACGCTGTTGAACACCACCGAACGACAGTCAGCCGGCGACACAACGATGCCGGGGTGGTCGGGCGCCGAGCAAGGTCGCGCGTCTGGCTTCAGCGCGCGGTAGAAGAACTCGTTGAAGTTCTTGAACTCCTCGACCGGAAGCAACACCTCGGACATGTCGAGGCGGTGGAACTCGATGAACTTGGGAATCTCGTGCTTCGACGCCGGGTCTTCGAACTTCTTTCCCTGCTTGACGCTCATGCTCTTGAGCATCTTGCGGACTAGAGAAAACAGGTTAGCCTTGGGACATGACCAAAACACAGATCAAACTCACTCCTCTTGGTCTCCATATTGTTCGACTTGAGACCCTTGTACAGCAGTCGGATGCCGAGACGGACGTAGACGCTCATCTTCTCCTCGTTGATCTGGCCCGTGATGCGGTCTTGGACGAGGATATTGGCCGAGTTGGCGCCAAGCTTGTACCCTCCGTAAGAGATCTTGGTGATCACCTTTGAGTACCACTTTCGCTGGGCCTGGCTGGAGGTGACGAACCCGCCCATGACCAGGTTGTTCACCTGCCGCCAGTCCTGGCTCGCGCATGTGGCAATGTGCGTGATGATGTCTGTGTCCTTGCGCTTGTTAAGGCGCGGCTGGTGGCAGATGGGGCACTCGCGGATCTCCACGACGTGCTCTTCGGCCCCACGATCCTCAACGAGATCGTTGCGATCCAGGTAGTCGCCGTCCTCGCCGGGTGTGCTCAGCTCCGGCACCGACAGCGTCGTTTCGGAGGTGAGGTTCGACTCGTCCGTCACTTGGACGCCGGGAACGTTTTCTGACGTGCCCTTGGCGGGACCATCATCCTTGTGCTGTCCAAGGAGAGGCGCGGCCAGGTTCTTGGCAGCCTTGTCGGCTTCGGAGAAGGCACCCTTAACTCTCTCCGCGAGGGTCTGCTGGGGACGGCTCTTAGCCGCCAGCTGGTCCTCGAGACAGATGACCGCCTCGTCCATGGTAAGGTCGTAGATGTCATCACCCGTCTCGTCGTGGGCCTTGTGCGGGAAGCGCTGGAAGAAGCTGTCGATGGTGCTCTCGCGCAGGGTGGAACCCAGGGTGTCGAGCATGGTGGTGAGCTCAACCTTGCTGATGCGGCCGCTCTCGTCCGTGTCGTACTGCTTGAGGAGGGAGCGCCAGAACTGCTGGCGCAGCGCCGGGTAGGGAACGTATTTTGCGCGGAGGAAGATGGTGGGGCTGTGCTTGGCCTCCCACTTTTTGGCGTCCTTCATCTTGAGCGAGATTTGGTAGTCGTCGAAACCCATGCCGCCGGCTTCGGGCTCGCCGACCTCTTGGCCAGCGCTGGCTAGAGCCTGGTCGGGGGTGAGGAACTCGGGGTTCAGGGACGTGGGACCGCCGCCGGCGAGGGCGCTGGAGGCGCCAGGCGAGGTGGAAAGCTGCGACGTGGCCGAGGCGGTACTGGCGTTCTTGGACAACGGCGGGCGAACCATTTTGCCGAGGCTCTGCTGTGACGAGGTGCGAGACATGGCGATGCGGCGGAAGCGTGAGGCCTTTTGCGGGGGCGCCTGACCGGGCTCAGGGAGGTCAGGCAGCGGGTAGAGGTTGGTGGTGGGGTCAGGCTTGGGGCAATTGTCGATGAGGTCCTTGAGGGAGAGGTTGCAGTCGGCGACAAAGTCGTTGGACGAGTACTTGTCGTGATCGATGACGGTAAAGTTGAACGAGTAAGACTGCTCGTGACTCTGGACGTGGAAGATCATCTTTTCGTTGAAGACGGGGTTGAGGCTGTGGCGGATACGCTTGGTTCGGAAGGTCTTCTTGCCAAGGGAGACGACGACGAAGGGGTCCATGTCGAAGGAGGTGCGCACCGAGTTTGGCTCCGGGGGAAGGTCAAGGATGTGCGAGACCTCGAGGTAGATGACGCCGACGACGTCACTGCCCGTGTTGTTGAACTCGTAAATGTTACCCTCCTTTCTCCTCCTGCGGCGCAGGCCCTTGATGCGCAGACGTCGCTTCTTTTTCTCAATGGTCTCGGGCTTATTGGCGTCCTCAACATCGGACGAGTCGGAGGTGGAATCGTCGAGGTCGTCGTCATCGTCATCGAGGTCCTCGGCAGAGGGATCGATCGGGTCGCGCGTAAGGGGAGGGGAGCGGGAACCCGTGTCGTTGGAGGGACCCTTGCTGGGCTTCAGCATGGGGGTCATGGAAGGCGTGGGATTCCTGGAGCCGGTAGGGATCTGTTTTACGATATTGTAGAACTTTTCGAAAATCTGCTCGCGGGAGGCCTGGTGGTCGGAGCGGTCGAGGAGTGTGAACTGCAGCATGACCTCGCCGGAAACAACGCTGGTCTTCTTGCCAGGGCGCTTGCTTCGCAGGCGGTACCACCGGCCCTCCTGCTCGGTCTGTTCATTGGCGAAGATGTCTTCCAGGGCCACATCAAACTCGCCCATGTAGTCCTTGCCGAAGCGGTCCTTGTCCCAGCAGATGACATCGAGGAGGAGGCTTTGGGGGGTGTTGACGGGGAGTTCTTCGATGACGTTCCATTCGGGGTTGAGGGTTTTCGGGACTTCGTGGGTGACGACTTTGGCATCGCCGAGGGTGAGGACGAGGAACTGTAGGCGAACTGTCAGATGGAGCAGAGCAGGGGATGGACAGAGGGGACACGTACGGGATCTGAAGTACCGCTCCTGTCTTTTGCAGCCAGATCGCGGGCCTGTGATGGGTGTCAGTCCAGACAAGATACGAGCTGCTGCCACCTCTTCGGAGAGCAATTGGCGAGGTGGCATTTCCTTGGAGGTCCGGGGAAGGGGGCAGGACATACCCTCAGAATGACGATCTTGAGGGCCAGGCCATTGTCCTTTGGACTCATTTCACCCGGCATTTTGGGAATGGTAGTTGTGTTGCCGTTGCTGTTTGTTCGCATAGGACTGCTGTTGCGGCTGCTGCGGATGGAAGAGCTGGACTTTAAGCGTCCGGGGATGATGCTTCGGACCATGGTGGGCGATTCTACCCGGGCAGGCAGGCACCTGGGCACTACTACCTAGTCGGGCGGGGGAGCTGCCGTGGCCGTGGCCCCTTGGTGGGACTGGAGAGGGGGCGATTCGGGACGGCCCAACGGTGAGCCCGTCAAGTCACTCAGCCCAGCGGCTTCAAAACTCCGGTGCGTGCCGCAGTACTGCCGCAGTGCTGTACGGGCAGGGCACTACCTTACGGGGGATGGATGGGGGATGCGCGTCAGGCGTCGCAGGTGGTGTCTGGGGCGCGCCTGCTGTGGATGGGGCGGGTGCCAATGCGCCTACAGTGGTTGAGTGGGCTGTCGGGCGGAGGGTGGGTGACGTAGCCGACTCGTCTGCACACGCGGCGTGGATCAGCCAAGGCTTGGGAGCTTTGCCTCGCCTCACTGCCCTTCCTCCGATGCAGATGTGCGATGCGATTCGATGCGTCCGCTTAGCTGCAGGGGGATCCGACCCGTGGGGAACCTGAATGGAACCCTGAGACGGAATCCTCGGGCGCGGTCGACACCAGGGATGGACAAGAGGATTGAAGTTGGGCACTATGCAGTGCTTCGGTCGGTCGGTCGCTGATCGGCAGCCTGGAATAGCTTCGAAGCGGTGGGGAATCCTTTAGACAACGGACGGCGCGGTCTAGGGATCGTGATGTGGTTGGAATATACGAGCTGTGCAGGTCGATCCGATCCATCCACTGCCCTTTGAGGCACGTTACGTTTGTACGTACAAGTATCCCGCCAGGCGAGACACCAAAAAGGGTGTGCTGTGCGTCTGTTTGGTGTTGGTCGGTCGGTCCGGCAGCTTATGCCGTCTTGACGTCGTTTGCTGTGCTGATCGCCGCTGCAATTGCTCTGCTTTCGTCTTGGGCCCGGGGATGTAGGAAGGGGGAAGCGAAGGATGGTGTCAGGTATCTAATTGATGACCAGGTCAGCAAGGAGGATGCTCCGGTTCGAGACGGTTCGCATGAACGATTCGAGGTGTCGGGTGATGCGCACATGAAGCTGGAGACTGGCGAGGCACCTCGATGTCTGCGCCCACGACAGCTCGAGGTGCGTTGTGTGTAGGGGGTCTCTGGGAGGAGAGGGAGCTGGAGGACAGGTAGGAAATGGAGATGAGAAGAAACAAAAACCAGAGGGAGAATCTGAAGCTCAATCCCAACTCAAAAAGTCGAGCTGAGGCCGGCCAGCCAGGAGGCACGCACCAGCCCTCCTCCCCCTCGCCCTCACATGCCCACCACCGACCGTCCGTCACCGTTCGGCCACCCAGCACTTGCAAGGTCCCCAGGCCCTCCCAAATGGTCCCTGCCCTCTCTCCATGCTCTCCCTCGGTATGATCGCCCTGGTCGTGGGGGCCTGTCGGGGGGTTTCCCTCTCAAACTCGAGATGAGGCATCCACCCGGCGCCGCACCAAGCGAGAGAGCTCAAGCTGGAGCTTCCTCTCTTTCGGTCACTCTCCCCCCGGGCCAACTCCCGCCGACCACTAGGTCTAGTACGGGGCACCAGGGGCTGGTAGGTAGAGCTGCTAGGGGCCACTGGCAGCAATCTCACGCTGCGGCTCCGCGGGGGTACGAGGAACAGACTGGAATGGAATCGAAATGCCACAACTTGGACGCACCCGGCTCGTCGTCGCCCGCCCATGGCCTGTCCGTCGCCCGTCGCCGTCGCAGAAAACGCGCCGTGCCGTGCGTGGGCCGTGTGTCGCCTGACAAGGCGCTCGGGTCGGATCTGCCAGACTTGTTGGGGCAGTTTGAATCAATGCCCGCCACAGCATTGGCTGGGGGGCCGTTTGCCTGAAGCAGCAAGGATAGGAGCAGGGTACAGATGAGGGACGGCTCGGTTGTTGTGTGTTTCTCGCGGGGGATGAAATGGGCAATAATGAGAAGAAATCACGAAGCGAAAAGAGTGCAACTGACCTTCGTTTTCGTGTATTCCACCAGTGCGTTTGTGCCGAGTGCAGCCAGCTCCAGTCCTGCTGCTGGCTTGTTGGGTTTGCAAGCAGCCCCCTTTTTTTCTAGAGTGTCAGACAACTCGGAGGTCGAACCAGGTCGACGTGTTCAAGCTGCTCGAGCTCGTGTTATAATAGCCTCCTCGGCCTTCCGGCACGGTCGGTGGGATCCCCCGCCAATTCCGGCCACCTGGTCGGACACAGTACTTTTTGATAAAAATAATCGCGCTGCGAATGTTCCGATGGATGGATGGTCGGTCGAAGGTACAAGTACAGTACTGTGCGGCACAAAGTCGCCGCAAGGGGCCGCAAGAGGAGTAGTCGAGTCGGGTCGCTTCGATCGGGGGCGGGCTCCCCAGGCAGACTGAGTGAGAGAAGACTGGATGGATGGGACCGTAACCCCTTGACCCCTTCCCCCGGGGGGTAAACCGGTCTAAAAGTAGCTTTTCAATGGATCGTCGGCTTCCAGCCGCCTTCCACAACAAATCTCATCAGACAGACTGACCTAGAACACTGGCGAACCTCAGCTGCAGCGCCTGGTACTAACATCAGAAAGGCTAGAGCCGGCGGTGTGCGTGCTTTTTACTTTGCTTTGCTTCGCTGTCAAAGTCCGCACCCCCTGGCTGCTGGCTGGCGTCTCTGACCACCTTCGTTTGCTTCCCTTCCCTTCCTCCTGCTGCATCCAGCCAGAGAAAGCACGGAGCCCCGAGACACGCAGACGATGGGGGGAGGGGGGGCGAACTCTGGGCCGCAGACGACGGACGAATGATGGATGCGACGGGCGGCACACGCGGCCGCTTCGGCCTCCAGATTGTCCCATCCGAGTCCGAAGCCCAGCATGGACTGGAGTGAGCGTCTTCACTTCAGTTGGATGGCGGAATCGCCAGCCCATTCGAGCCATGCCAGGGCGCTTTTTGTGCCTGGGATATGCCCGTCGGACAAGCTGCAGCAGCCCCCCAGCGACTGACTCTCCCAACATGGCGCACATCGCGATGGCACCAATGAACATGAGGAGAGAGAGACCCCAATACTTCAAGTTGTCCCCCTCCACCGCTCCGCACAATGCATCGCTCGATTCAAGTTCCACCTCGGTGCAGGGTCGATGCCGTGTCAGCGCCGTTGCAGTCTTATCCTGGGCCAAGACATGTCCGCCGTTAGCCTCTCGGCCCCTGGGCCTGAGTCGCGCCTTTAAATGGGCCGCTCTCGCACCCATGGGAATCACCCGAGTACGGCAGGCTATTGGTTTCGTTTCAGAAATTTTCCTCTCTGGCATCAACACCATCACGCCATGCAACAATGCCGAACAAGGACGATACCGGTCCAGGCTTCCTAGACGGGTACCAGAGTGTATATACGGGCTCTGGTACGATGTCATCACTAACCGTCGTGTCTCCACGGGCTTCCCAAAGTACTAGGGACTCGCCGTAGTACCAGGCTCCAGGCCAGGCCTTTACGGGATAGTACCGTGACCAGTGAATCCACCGACAACCAACAGCGACATTCAGGGGCAAGGGTGTGACCATGGTTCACCAGCCAGCGGTCGGTTGGTCCGATTCTGTCTCCATGGCCGGCACGGCCTTCACTTCCTGCTCGGCAAGTACATTGCGGAAGACGATTGAAACTCCAATGGCCCTTCGGACATTCATCGCACGGTGAATCCAGGCCCTCAACTTCCTGTTCTTCGTCAAAGACAGCAAGCGAAATGCATCTTGTCAGCGTCTGTCTTGCTGCGCTGGCGGGCTGGACCTCCTCGGTCCATGCCCAGCAGTTTTTTGCTGGCAAGCAATCCTACGACGTAATGGGCCTCAGCGACGGATGCACCAAGGTCCTCGACACCGAGCTGGAGAATTGCCACACCCTCCTTTTCGCGCGTACGGATCGCAGCACTACTACTGTGAACCAGGTCCTTACGCGTGAGGAGCTGGATCTCGTTTGCGAGCCAAAGTGCCGGGAGGAACTGTCTACCCTGCGCCAGAAGATCGTTGAGGCCTGCTCCTCTTCAGGCGACATCATCCGCCACTCCGGGTTCGAACTTCCTGGTATGTCCACTACATTGCCATTCCTTTGCCGCTGACTGACATCGTGAGACCTAGCTTTCTACTTCGCGGACAAGTTCGCCTACACCTACGATCTCAACTGCTACAGGCACAAGTCTAGCGGTCGCTATTGCGACGAGGTCTTCAGCGAATGGCGCAACGGCGAGGTTGAGTTCGACCAGTGCGACGACTGCTACTTGGGACCGTTGATTGTGCAGATCTCCTCGCCTGTCGGCGTCTCCGACCCTATTATCGCTATTTTCAAAGAGACCATGGCGGCCTGCCCAAATGCTCATTATGACTTTGAAGTAGCCACGTCGTCCAAAGTCCGAATCCCGACACCACCACCAAGGAAGGACACCAGAAAGTGCGCCCGCTGGTATACCGTGAAGAAGGGAGATACCTGTGTAGACATTTCTCTGTCCCAAAACTCCTCTACTATCGATATCATTCACAACAATGCCATGAACATCAACTGCACCCCACAGCCAGTCGAGGGCGACAAGCTTTGTCTCCCTGAGGCCTGCAATACTCACATGATCCGGTAAGTGGCCAAAACCGTTTGATCCGGGACTGGTGTCCAAGTTTACCATGTCTCACTCGCTATTGTTCTAGTCCGGGCGAAACGTGCGCATCGATTGCAGCTCAACACGGAATCTCGAAAGGCCAGTTCAAGGCCATGAACGACATGATTGACCAGATCTGCTCCAACATTGCCCGATGGGAGAGCTACGTTGCCTGCATCAGTCCTACCGGGTTGGTCCCTCATCTCCCTCCTCTCAAGTCGTAGGAATGTTCTGACCGATACGCCGCAGCCTCATGCCCGAACATGTCCAGAAACGCCTTGACGCGATGACGGAGAAGCGTACCCGCCCCAAAAACGAAAGGAAGCCTCTGGCGCCTGGCTCAAGCGAGAAGTGCATTTTGTTTGTCAACGGACGTGCTTGGATGGATGCCGACTTGGTTGAGATGCGCATGGAATTCCCAGCCATGGAGAATGAACCTATGCCCGGAAGCAACAAGTGCAGCTTAGTGGCCGACTACAACGGCGTCGCCAGCACGGAGTTTCGGAGGTTGAACCCTTCTCTGGATCCTTACAAGTGCATCCTCAAAGCCGACTACAGCTACTGCCTGGCCGAGGAAGGAGGAATGCAGCCGCAGCCCGAGCCGGGCTGGGATCCGCGTTGGGGCCTGCGCTGGGGGTAGTGGCTCCAGGTCCATCTCGTGCGCCGCTCCGCGCGGGACTCTGGATTGAAGGCTCAGGTGGACGTCACAGACCCTGGATAAAAAGAAGAAGAAGAAAAAAAGGCATGATGTGTCGTAATTGGTAGTTAGGTCAAGGAAGAAATTCAGCTCACTTGACCGAGTGGCACGTGCCATGCCCCAGGCCCCGCCCGGCCATGACGAGGAGGGCGAAGGGGAGAACGATACAGACGACGAGGATGAGGATGACTCTCAGGACGGCGGAGACTCTGAGGAGGAGGACGATATAAACGACCACTGGAATCCCCCTCAGAAAAACATCGGATCGGTGTACATCAAGGCCATCGCATACGGGAGTACATATGCCGCTCTATGTCATGGAGGCAGCATCAGCGACCAGTGGTTCGAGCTGTTCCGGGGGATACCTCCAGCAACCAGTCCTGTAGCTCGCAAGGGTCAGCCTCTGTCGGAGGTGGATCGGGTTTGGATCAGTGGCATGCCACTGAGGGAGATGTGAGCAGCACAGCATGGGAAGAAGAGATATCATCGTCATAATGATAATGGCTATCAAGTCGACGGGAAGAAGTCGTGAGAGTTGGTATGGCTCATGTGTCTTGAGCCTCAGGGAGTACGGCAGGCTGCTAACACCCAAACCGCCACCCACACACAACCGCCTGGGCAGCTGACTTCTTCGAGACCCTCGCGTCAGCGATAACGGGCATTTCTGGGCTGGGCATGCATGGCGGCGACATTCTCGACTACTGCCCAGTACAGAAGGTGCATCTGTCTGCGGGCGTTGCTCCAACTGGAGGGGCATTCTCCTTCTCGTCCGGGGGTCTGAACTCTCGCTCACTCATGTCCCATTGGAGTTGCCAAAATTTTGTCGCCCATTTTGCTTGTGAGCGAACCCTGATATTGCCTAGAAACTGGTGGAAGGACCTGATAATGTGCCGTGTCTCAGACACACGTGTGCTCTTCCCAACAGAATGGACAGACATGCTCCCGGATGGAATTCGGTTTCGTTCGTAGGTGGACTTGATTAGTTCCGACCGAATACCAGGGATGCTGGGCAAATACAGCTCTCCGCAAACAGCTCCGCGCGGGGGTATGTCCCCTCTCAGAAGCACCACCAAGACATGTCCTCAACATTTCCGCCCGGCTGTCTGTGCAGAGTCATGCTCCCGAAAAACCCCGCACCACGAACAAGCTGGCCTGTGAAGGAGGTCTGGTCGTGAGCGAGATGCTGCGATGCTGTGCATGCAGGCCCATGGCCAAGGGAGGGAGCCCGTTGAAGAAAGATGCGAAAGGGCCGGCTGCAGCCGAATTCTGATCTCCTTCGTCCGCCCGTCGCCAAGATGCCAAGATGTCCCATGGCAGCGGGCTCGGCTTCGGCAAGCATCCCAGAGTCTTGGCGTCGAGGCACCATCCATCCCATCCCGTCCCCCCTCGTCCGCGATCGTCAATCGCGTGCGTCAATTTACGCGCAGGGCCGCGGGGTAGCTCCCAAGGTTCTCCTCAGCTACGGCTGTCAACCACGCACGGAAGCTCGCGCCGCGGGGGAATAAGAACCAGCCACGTGATGGTTTCTGTTCACCTCACCCCAGCACGAATGGCGCGATGGGCTGTTGGCACCTCAGCTCCGAGACCGAGAACCCTTCGCTTGGCTTCTAGGTCCTCGACTCCGGGCCTTGCCTAAAGGGCCCTGCCTAAATGAAGACACCCTTCTGGACCGACCAACGGCTTGTGACATGGCCGTTGGTGGACTAAAACCCCCGAGGACAAGCTTCAACTACGACGTCCTTCAATTTGGAGCGGAAAAACTGCTCCATCGTCTCTCACCTGTTCGACTCAGATTAACAAACACTTGATCGCAACACCGCACAGATAGAGGTAAGGTAAAAATGTAATCTTTCATTAGAGTCTACTCTCAATCCCATAACGCCGCCAGGCTTATCCCATGCCTGCCCTTTTCCCAAAACGCCAGGCTCTCAATCCAACAAAACCAAAGCTCGACCGCTTATGCCTGAGCCGGCGTCATCATGGGGAAGAAGCCAGTCCTCTCCGAGATGCCAGGCGTCATGAGCACATCGGCCAGCTCCCGCTCAATACCCGGCGACAGAACAGCCAGGCGCGTGACGGCGTTGCGGCTAGAAGCACGGCGCCACATGTTAGCCCGCGGGTTGAAGTGCGCGGGCATACCCTTGCCACCGGTGCGGCGCTCGTCCTCGGCGCGGATCTTCTCAAGCTCGCGCTGGATGTCGGCAAACGTGTCGAAGGGCGTGTAGGCAATCTTGTTCTCGATGCAGTACTCCTCGAGACGCAGACCGCGACGGGCGAAGAGCACATCAGCCTGGCGCGCGGCGGGGAGATCCGAAACGCCATCGCCAATGAAGACGATCAGGGGAACGGTGCCATCCTCGCCGCTCATCTCCAGCTCGCTGTGAGCGTCGGCGCGAGCCTCCTGCATCGAGAGGGCCTTGTCGTGTCCGAGGACCGAGTCGCCGTGACGCCAGACGGGCTTCCACTCTGAGCCATCGGCGCTGATTTCTGCGTCGTTGGCCACAATGTCGATACGGGCAGAGGCCTCCTCGCCGAGGAAGACGTCCAGGACGCGACGAAGCACGGGCTTGAGGCCAGCCGAGATGACGTTGAAGGGCATCTCGTTGCGGATGCAGTACTCGTGGAAGGCGCGGAAGTCGGGGTCGATCTCGAGCGAGGCCTTCATCACCTCAAAGCCGTCGTCAAAGGGCACGTTGAGGGAAGCCCACATCTCGTCCGACACCTCGCGGAAGGACCGCTCGCCGGTCTTGATCTGCTCGTCGAGGATCTCGCGCTGGGCCGGGCCGCAGCCGTGGGCGTCGAAGAGGATGTGGCCGGTGTCCTGCATGAAGATTGTGCCGTCGAAGTCTGGGGAGGACAAGTTAGTATGGGCGAAGAAAGTGTGGACAGAGGAAGAGATGCGTACCGGAGAAGCAAATGATCTTCCTCTTCTTGGTCTCATTCAGCACCGGGAGGGCGGTGGCTGTGGCCAGCTCCTTGGCGGGCATGGCCACGGGGGGTGTGATGGCGATGGGCATATTGAAGGGGGAGAGTGGTGTGTGGTGTTGAGGTATGGTGATGTCCTTGGTGAGTGGATTTGATGCTCGGACTTTCTCACCATCACACAGCGAGCCACAGGTTCTTATACATCCACCACCAAACCTCGATCGTGAACAGCCCCCCGATTCCTAGCGCCGAAAAACTCCCTTCCCGCGATGACGGTGCCTCACGTCTAGCTTTGCATCGCAACCAACATACGTCAGACCCGACACAGCGGCCAACCGAAGCCGCCCAGGCCCGCCGGGGTTCGAAGCACGTTTTCGATCTAGACGGAGCCACAGGAAGTCAGCACCGTCAGTCTGCATCCAGTCAAATGGGCCCTAGCCGCCGGCAAACGACAGTGGCAGTGGGGGTGTGGTGTGGCAAAGGGGGCGCTGTTGATTTGGCCGTTCCCGGCCGTCAAAGAAGAGCCGCAGCCCCTGGGCAGTAAAGTACACCGGTGGTGTGGCAGGAGGTCCACCGCGAGATAGGCGAGCGGGCGAGACTCAGGGATCGGCACTGCGAGATACTCTCTCGTATCACCAGGCCCTTGTCTGGACTGTGAATTATTGGAGCCTGCCCCTGGGGAAGACACGAAGATCATATGCTTAGCAAGCTCATCATTGCCTTCGTGGAACCCGACAGTTCTAGATGAGGGATCCGTTTGTTCGTCTATCGACACTAGACGAGGCCGAAGAATTTAGAGATCGAAAAGAAGACCCAGAGGTGCAAATCTTTCTCCAAGGACCATTTCAGTCTTTGCAAAACCCCATAACCCTAGATCCCTCGATGCGCCCGATCTGCACAATGACCTAGGTGGACGTGCCCCCCTCGTTCACGGTCGGTGAGACAGCGCGGACCCTGACCGAACGCCCGCCGAGAGGCTCTTCGTTTAGGTTGGGAATCTTGGCATTGGCACATGGGGCGCGGGATCGAGGATTGAGGGATATTTTCAGATAACCGTTCCATGATGTCATGCCGGGATGTACAGTGGGGGGCGTGCAGCGTTACGGCGGCGGAAATGCGAAAGGCCCGCCCCCGCCGTGCGACTCGCCGGATGCGTGTTTTCGATGGGCTCGGATGCAATGTAAAGCTTGCCCGCGGGAGGAATGAATGGTGGCTCAGCCTGTGGTGGAACTGGCGGTGAGGAGCATCCCCTCCTTTGAATCGCCATCGAATGCAGGTCGTCGCCGAGTCATCGACATGATGATGGACACGATGATGGACACGATGATGGACATGATGATGGACACGATGCTTTCTTGCATGTGAAGGGTGCAGCAGAGAGAGAGGGGACGCCGATACTGCGTCACAGGAAGACTTGAACCCTTTTTCCTTCCATCCTCCGTCTACATCCCCCTTCCCTATCTCCGTCCCGACAACACCGTCACTACCCCTGACTACGTGCTTCCCGAACCGCCCCCCGAACACCCTCAAACCCAAATGATGTCAGATCACTGCTCGAAAAGGCTAGATGACACCGACTCGCCGTCTCTCAGCTCCGGGCACTTCGCCGGAAGCGGCCCCCTTCGGCCACCCGCGGTGCGGCTAACGTAGTCTCACCTCACCCACACCACCGGAGCCTCACGGCCGGCCACCTGCCGCATTCTCTGTGTCCCTCGGGACGGACGGACGTGACTCGCCAATGTGGTCGGAACACTGCATTTCTTTCATCTGCCGCTTCCTCAGTGGACACGCCCGCACTCATCCGGCAGTCGATGATGCCGTCCCTCTACTACCTAGGTATCCATCCATGTGTATCATGACGCTATCGCTGGTCGTTGTAGTCTTTTCTTTTGTTTCAGCCAGCCCCTGCCCATGGGGGAAGCCCTCCCTGCCGTACGCCAAAATGACCGACTCCGCGACGCTTCTTCCTCTCTTTCGCGGTATCCCAGTGCTCCTCATGCCGACACCTTGGCGCTGTATTTGGCCGCGGCCTTGTCGAACAGTTCGCTCTTCTCCTCGAGGTCCGTGAGCAGCGGGTGCGCGGCGTCGGCAGCCTGCAGCTTGCTGTGAAACGGGCAACGGTTAGTGTGCTGCTGCTGTGCCTCAAGGGAGGGGGACTACATACGCAGTAAGCTCTGAGGAGTCCTTGCCGGCAATGACGTTGAGCACGAGCAGGTTGGCGATGGCCTGGGCGTACGAAGGGTCCTTCTTGATGGCCTGGTCGAGGGCGGCCTCGGCTTCCTCGGTGCGTCCCAGGTGCAGCTCGGCAACGGCCTGCGAGACGAGCGTGACGATGGAGGATGTGGCGGGGGCCTGTGCGAGTTCCTCCCAGACGTAGAATGCTTGCTGGTATTTCTCGCCTCCCTGTGATGCATATGTTAGCGACGTGCTTCCCCCTGTCCTCGGATGAACAGTCGTACCTGGCGCAGGGCGACCCAGGACTCAGCCAGGTTCACGAGCAGGCTGTCCTGGCCCCATCGCCTGGCTGCGGTAACCTCCTTCAGGGCGAGGTCGTTGCGGTTCTGTTGGAGGTGGATCTGGACAATAAGGGCGACGGCGTCGACTGGCGGGAAGTCAATTAGTACAGTTTAATAGGCAACAGGAAGGCAAGAGATCTCACGGCTTCCCTGGTGCTGCGACAGCAGCGCAAGAGCCTCTTCGGACAGACCAGCGGCCTGCAGCACGGTGCCTCCCACAACCTGGACGGTGGCGTTCTCGCCCTCGGTCTCGGCCAGCTTCTTGATAGCGGCAACGGCCTCGTCAGCCTCGCCCAGGGTCTGGCGGGCAAGAGCGGCGACGGCAGCCAGCTCGGGGCCCTTGACACCCTTGATCTCGGCGAGCACGTCGTCGGCCTGGCCCAGGGCGATGCGCGAGCGCAGGACCAGCACCTGGGCGGGGATGGCGTTCTCGGGCGACAGCGACGACGTGTCGTAGTCGACGACCTCCTGGTACTGGCCCTGGTGGAAGTGGTTGTGGAGGTTGATGAGCTCGCCCTCAGCCGAGTAGGGATCCATGGTGGGTGATTGGGGGATTGTTGTCGGGGGAGGTCGGTGAATTGATGGGCGTTGTGTCGAAGGGGACAGCTGTGCTTCAAAGGGTCCACGACCGATGTCGAGATGCCGTGGTGCCTCCACTGTGTCAAGACAGCATTTGGAGGTCGAGCTGGTCGATGTGGGGCAGCATCGAAATCCGAACATGGTCCGAGCGCCTGTCCCTGAATGGCATCGCTGCAGCCCCTGACATCGACCACTGTCCTCAGGTCAGTGTCTTGGGCATGAGGCACGGGATATCATGAAGTGACTTTTCCGCTATTGATACATACATCTCATGGATATTCTATGATGGAGTTAGCCTTCATGCAGGTTCGGTCTGGTTCTATGTCCCTGGATATCTCCGGAAGGTTCCCGGGACGCCCACAACAGACACTGGACATGCACTGAAAACACCGTACATGCCACTCAACAGGCTCTATACGCGCCTGAGGATGGCATCGAGCTCGCTAAGGCCACGCGGCACGCCTGACGCGCTAAGAGGTCAACAACGTCGCCCACCACAAATATTTCGCTTGCCGTTTTGCCCTCGCGTTTTTCTCAAAAACTCCAAACCCTCTGCGAGGTGGTGAAACCCTCAACAACCGCGGCATGCACCGCATCATTCATCCCATCGATTGTCCTTTCATTCCTGACTCACGCATTGTTGCAACCCTCTGAATCACTTCCATCTCGAGAGACTCCACCCGCTCAGCCGCGATGATGTCGTCGGCCAGTGGTGACAAGCCGCACGCGGCCAAAGCTTCAGAGCCCCAAACCGACCAATCTCGCGATGGTGCCGGCACTGCGGATAAAACTCCACAGCAGGGCATTCTTGATCCAAAGCGGCCTATCACGAACACAAGCACGAGCTTTCCCTCAAGCACTGGCCGCCCCTCTACCGCAGGCAACGACCCAAAAGAAAACTCTTCTTCCACCACCTCTGCCGGCAACACTCGCGATCACGCATCTTCAACTTCCAGTATCCGCAGTCGCAGACCTACAGGCGCATCAGGTAAAGGAGGCGTCAGGGACATTGTCTACTGGCTTGAGAAGCAGTCAGACAAGCCCACCGCAGCAATCGACCAGGCCGGCAAAAAGCCTGCACTCACGATTGCCCAGCGAAAAGCCTCTTTTGGCACTGCACTTTCCGAGAAGCAGCACATCCAAGAGAAAACCGTTCACACAAACCCCCTTCCCCTTCCAGCACGACAGCAGTCTCCCAAGCCCACCGTCGAGAAGAAGAAACCGTACGGAGCCATCGGTACAATGAGTGCCTCACAGGACGAGAGCCCCGGCCAAGACAGCCTCAATGCCAACCGACGCGTTGGACAGGGTTTTGCCATCAAGCAGCAGGATGAAGCCATCAAAGGTATGCATGTGAACCATCACTTGAATGAAAATTCTGACGCATCCACAGACAAGGCCCAAAACAAGACCGAAGAGGCCCACGCCCAGGCCATCGACCCTAACCAGTCACCCAAGATGAAGAGTAAGAAGGGCTTCATCAGGCAGTTTATCCTGCCTTTGATCACTGACTGTTTCAAAGGTCTTTCTATTTCTCCTGCTCACACAGCTGCCTCTGATGCGACTAGTGCTGCCTCTGCTCAAGGTAAGTCCTTTGTTCAATCCGCAACCACTTCATAGACTGACCATCTGCAGCCAAAGACGTAGCTGTTTCCGTGGCAGCCACTGGCCCCGAGCACAAAGCCATTCCAGAGACCAGCCTTGGCCCACGCAACTTCTCCCGCCCTCAAGTCCAGGCTCCCGAGTTGACTGCCTCCAAGAAGACTGCTACTACCAAGAATGCTGCTGTCGAACCTCTTGGTCTCGAGCCCACTGCTATCAAGCTTGCCGCTCTCAAGTCCACTGCTTCTGAGAACCTGACTCCCAAGCACACCGCTCTCGAGACTTCCGACATCTCTGCGACTCTCAATCTTGTCGCCCCAGAGATTCCTGGTCTCAAGACTGCTATTCCCGAGCCTGCTGCTCATCAGGCCCCTGCTTCAAAGGTCACTGCTCCAGAGACCACAATTCCCAAGCACACTTCTCTCGAGACTTCTGACACCTCTGCTACTCTCAAGCTCGTGACCCCAGAGATCGCTGCTCCCAAGACAGCTGCTTTCGACCCTGATGCTCTCAAAGCTCCCACCCCCAAGGTCGATGCTCCAGAGACTGCTGCTCCCGAAGTGGCCGCTCTCAAGCCTACTACTTCAAGCGAGACCACTGCTGTCCGTCAGACCTACTACGAATCCGACACCTCCTCCGGTGTTGAATCGGACAAAGGCGAGGAGACTATCATCGATTGCAGGAAGACTACTAGCCTGCCCAAGACCGAGCACGAGAAGCCCGACGTCGAGACCAACAAGGATGGCAACACAGACCAGTCCTCGACCTACCCCCAAGACATCACCCCCCAGCCTCGCAGTCGAGAGGAAGCGCATGCGTTCTAGAGCAACGTCCGCGCCCAACTCCACGTCTCCGATGACGAAGTCGAAGAGTCCTTTGCCCAGGAACAGAAGGAGCGCGCTCTTCCCGACGCTGATGCCAAAGCCCGTCTCGAAGCCAAGACCTCGGCCTCCCACCGTTCCTACAACATCGACAGAGGCAACAACCCTGCCTTCCCTCCCGTCGATACGGACACCCTCAAGTGGCGTGACGAGCGCGTCGCCAAGTCGTCCACCTCCCTCGCGCAGCAGAAGCCCGCTGTCGACCACAAGTACGAGCAGCTGTACAGCAATCGCACCAAGGCTGCCTACACCGACCTCGTTCCCGCGCCTCTTCGCATCGCTTCCCGCGAGCACATCCAGGCCAACGAGCGCCCCTTCCTTCCCGCTGTTGCCGACAAGAGCGCGGACGAGTCCACGTTCCTTGAGGATACAACCGACGAGTCCGCCAGCGACGTGACCACCACTCCTGCCGAGGCCAAGAAGGAATGGCGCAGCCAGCCCGTGGATGAGGTTGGTTCCGGCGTGCGCGTTTTCAACGCCGCCGACAAGAGGACCCCCGAGGGCAGGATCGAGCCCAACGACAACAACAAGACGCCCGTGGGACGAGCCATCAACCGCGACAACAGCCGTGGACTCGTCCACGGCAACAACGTCGACAACACCTGGCGCTTCCCCGCCACCCCGGCCGCTCGTCGCCAGCCTCCCCGCGCCGAGCCCACCAGCGAGGACCCTTGGGCCCTCCGCTCGCTCGTCCCGAGGATGGAGGCCCTGGACGACTTCTTCGACATCACGCCGGAGGACCGCCGCGACTTCCGGGCCGATCTGGAGGCCCAGCAGGGCAAGTACGAAGCCGCCTTTGCCAAGGCCGCTGCCCAGCCGGCCACCTACGGCGTCGACGAGGACGCAAAGGCCAAGGAGCAGGCGCGCCGCGCCGACAACCAGGCGGCGGGTGACCGCATCGTGGGCTCGCTCCACGCGGCCATGGCCTGCATGGGCATCACCGCCGAGGGCGCCCCGGAGCCTGCCCCTGCCCCGGCTCCTGCTCCTGCCGCCGCTAGCGCTGCGGCCACCCTCCAGGAGCAGCGCCGCGAGAAGGTCAAGGCCGCGGTGCGTCGTGGCACTGGTGGAAGCAAGGGCTCGGGTGGCGCTGCGGCCCCCGGCCCTGGCTGGATCTAGGGTGCGTGGAGGTAGAGAGAGAAGGCGCGGGATAGGGGAGGACTGTTTGTTTGAGTAGAGAAGGCACGGGGCCTTTAGATCAAGAACATGTACGAGTACCATACTGTAACCTGGTGGCGCAAAAAGTGATGTCTCATCAAGTGCCTTGTTCTGCCAGAGTTGTCCAGTGCTACTGGAAGACGATCCCAACTCCAACCATGAGATTCATCGAATCCTCGCCATGATTTTCGTCGAGCTAAGTAATCATTCTGTTGGGGAACGACATGTGCTTCTAGCAATCACTATTCGACTTTGTCTACTCCTTCGAGGAAGAACACGGCGGTCACATCTTTGGAGGTGGACACCTACAACCAGAGTCGCTCAAGCTACCTCATGGGCTCGTTTCGGGTTGCTTCCAGGCCACGGCCCTGCCATCCATCGCCTTTGCCGCCATCCTGTTCAAGGACTAAATAGTGACAGTGGTTACCATTGCTGGATTTGAGTTCCTGATTAACTCAAGGCCTTTGACTTCATGACTATGGGCCCCTCATTCCAGGTGTGTATGCGGTGACGTCTTGGTGTAGGGCCTGCGTCAGACCGATCCTGTTGATTCTCTTGCTCTGTGTTCCGCCGGAACACTTGAATGAGGTGACGCGGGCCCTGAACCTGCTCTCCGATAGCTTCGACGACCAAGAAGACGAGAAAGGTTGCCCCTCAGCCGACAGCAGTGGCACGGAAATTCAGGAGCTTGTTCAAATGAATTTGTGACTGAGCATTGCTTCTTCAGTGTTTGAAGACGAGGGGAGTCTCTTGATAATGTTTACGAGCAGGCCGCGATCTGTTGATTCAGAGAACATACCAAGGTTTACCCATCTTACGTGGGAGTTACAACGAAACATATGCTAGGTCGTATTAGTACGTAATGTTATAACCTTGATTCGTGATGTAAAACCCTGTAAGATGTTTCAAGAATGTATGTCCATATGGCCGCCAACATAAGTCGTCCATCCAAAAGGGAGAAGGAAGCTAGAGAGGAGTCGGTGTCGTGCCACTACTGCTCATCCAGTGGCCTTCGTCTTCATGTGCCACCTTGAAGCCTCTGCAATCTTCTCCTCAACCAGGCATGACGGCTTTGTCCATCATCCGACAGGCTGCCGCAGACATCTCCATCGACTCAATTGAGCCCAAGGACGACGAGGCCACAGAAGAACCCTGCCGTTGCCAAGAGGCGGCCCAAGCACCCGGCCAGACTGCGAGCGTCGCTGTGTCAGACTCATCGTCCCGGGGCAAGGACGAGGAGAAAAAGCGGGAAACCCCATATGGCTGGGTATTCCCGTTCAAGGACAAGATGCCCCTCAACCGATGCACCAGGCTTTTCAACCATAAGCTCACGTTCGAAGAGCTCTTGTACGACCAGCCCTACATGCAGAGGCTCTGCCAGACGGGCCAGCTTCCCATAACAGATAGAGCTGGAAGAGAAAAGAACAGTTTACAAGAAATACCGCGAATAGCGATTGACTATAGATAGTTTGATCATGATATGCATGCCTTCCCCAGGTTAGATTCTCCAACATTGACGCGCATGGACCCGAGGAAGCCAAGGGAGAAGGACAAAGACCAAATGCAGAGACTTGACCATGGCTGCTTGAAACAAACATAAACCACTTGACCTCTTTGTTACAGAGCTCCTTGAAAATTCCATGTAGATAGATAGCACTTGTCTAGGTCCACGTCTGGGAGAGTATTTGTCTCCATTTCCCCTTGGGCAGATCGTGATGCGTGCATTATCTTACTGTGGTCGCGGACGAAAGCGTTTCGAGAACACTGCATAGTGATGCAAACTTCCCTGCCATTCATCAGAAAAGACCACAAGACCATCGCGGCACCTGCATCCCCAAAACTGGCATCCGCCACGCGCTTCTTGCCTCCCCTCGTCCTCACCACCACCGCATTCCCCCAAAACACCGGATGCACGGCCAACCCAACGAGTAAACAACATGCAAAAAGATGCAAAAACTCCTCTCATCTCCCTCATTCCAAATATATAATTAAAAAAAGTCAAAAGGGTTCGGAGCTCTTATGGCTCCTACGTCCCTGTCGTGTTTCGAACCGGCAGCTTCGCGGTGTTGTCGTCTTGTCGTTTTTGGTTAACCAATCGATCCTCTCACCAGCCCGTTTGACCTGAACGCTTTCCACTGCGCCGCCCCGGGACTGACCTTGGGGGATGCACTGAAAAAGATTTCTCATAAGGGTTCCTGGGCAGGTGCGCGTACATGCCCTGAAGTGATATCCCCAGGGCACCGTGGGGGCTCTCCAGGGGCCGACTCAGCGCACGGTGCACCGCGGCAACACGTGACCCCATTAGTACCACCTCAAAACGCACGGCACCCGCGTTTCTCGACATCAAGAAAACTGCAAATCACATTGCATTGCCAACCTGTCGTAAATAAACATCTACCATAACTCAAAAATATCGAGGTATGTCGTGTGTGCGCCAAAACTCGGAAACACTGTTCTAACCGGGCCGTATGAGCCCCTTGGAACCCCTTTTCAAACTCCGCCAAGGAACAAAGGTCATGAATCATGTTTTCCGTCCCCAGGGTGCTCGCTCACCCCTTCATTACGCCTCGCCGTGTGGTATCGCGAAAACGCCGGAAATATGTGAGTGCCGCCTCCACAACCGTCTTTACGTGTTCATCTTCTGGTTCAACCCCGTCAGCAGCGCTCGCACTGACACCATCAGCCGCTGCTCTAAGCCCTCATGGGATGGGGGCTTTCCAGGCTCTGCCGGGCTGCCATCTCGACCCGGACGCGGAGGCACAATGCTCGCGTCAGCGAAACCGAGAACGCGGTCGATGGCTGAAAGCGTGACGGCCTCGGCTCTGTCCTCGCCTACAGATGCCTTGAGCGCGTTGGACGAGACGCCCTTGAATCCCACGAGGGCGTTGAGCACCCTCGCGTCAAAGACGGACCCGGTAGCTGGCTTGCCAGTTGATGAGTCTCCGGGTGTCGGGCTCTTGCTTTGCCCCGCGAAACTATCGAGGACACGCTGAAGGCCCTTCATACAGATCTCCTCCATGGCCGGGTTCTCGGTGGCGTTCGCCTTGAGCCCAAGGCATCGGTTCAATGCCGACATGACAATGGCCTCCGCCTTGGGACTCTTTGCTTTCTTCAGGTTGTCGACAAGACCATTCTTCAGGCCAAGGAGCGCGCGGAAGAGTTGTGGATTGATCAGATGGCGCTGCTGGGACGTTGGCGGCGCGGGCGCGGCAGGCGCAGCAGGAGCTGCGACTGACGGGTTCTGCGTGACGGCGGCAGTTAGTAGAGGCGCGGGGGCGATGCTGGCGGGTGCCAGATTCGGTGCAGCCCCTGGTACGCCCACGGCACCGACAACCCCATCTTCTGGCTTGGCGGGACCTGGAGCCGGGGGAGGTCTTGAGGCATATGGCGAGCTGTAGGTCGATGCCTGGGCCAGCGCCGGTGCGCCGTATCCTGGTAGTTGCACGGGTGCCACGGGTTGAGGAGCCAGTGGTGGGCCCTGCTGGGCGATGGCCGTGGCGGTGCCCGGCGGCGAATACTGCGGGAGGGTTGTTGGCGGTTGCTGCTGCCCCGGATATTGTGCTGCGTACGGGCTCGGATGCTGCTGGTAGCCTTGTGCGCCGGCTGCCAAGTGAGGGGCGCCGGGGTATGGGGCGTACATGTGGTTGCCGTACATGCCATACCCGCCTGCCAGGGTTCGGTCGGGCGACGATGCCTTGCGCTTCTTCCCGGCATCCAGCTCGACGCCAGGCACCCTCGACCACAATCCTGTCGTCTCGTCCTTCTTGAAAGCCTCGTTCCCAATCAAGTTGTGGCGAACACTTGACTCCCAGCCCTTTGTTTCGGTGTGGAAGTAGAACCAGGGATACTTGAGCGTGATCCGCTTATAGATCTGCTTCAGAGTAAGGCCCTCCAATCGGCCCTCGGCATGCGCCGCGGTGAGCGTCTCGTCGATCAAGACGCCGTAGTTCTTGTTGGGCTTCTGCAGCTGCTCTTCCGTGTAGTCCTCGATCTTGAGCTCCAGCGGAGGGGACTTGGGCCGAGACTTCTTGTCCTTCTTCTCCTTGGCGCGGCGCTCGGCATCGGAGCCCTCTCCGTCTTCCTTTGGCTTCCGCGGCTTGTACTTGCGCTTCTCTGGACGGTCTCCGTCCTCAGGGAGGGGATGCTTTCTTGGCCGCCCAACCTTTCGCTTGATCGGCGGTTCTCCTGGCGGCGGCTGGGGCAGCGTCTTCTTCGCCATCTCTTGCTGCTGCTTCTTAAGCAGTCGCTGCTCGCGTTTGGACATGATGCCGTTCTTCGGTGGTCGTCCCGGACCTCGCTTCTTCGGGATGATGGGCATCATCGGATCCAGCAGGTGTTCCAGGCCAGGTTCTCCCTTGACGGCAACTTCGGGCGGCACCTCGACTGAAGGCTGCGTCGGGAGCGGCAGAGGTAGAGGCAGTGGCAGCGGTATCGATGGGGGAGGCGGTCGAGGCTCTGGAGCTGGCGCTGGTGCTGCGGCCGGTGCTGCTGCCAATGCGGCTACTGCTGCTGCTTCGGCTTCCTCTCGTTCCCGCTCCTGGTCCTGCTCCAATTCCATCTCGAGCTCCATCTCGAGCTCTAGCATGTCGTCTTCGGGCTCAGACATTTCCTCGTCGGAGATGGCGGGCGGGCTGAGAGCCGACGAAGACGAGCTCGTCTCGACGATATCGCCGTTACCGTGAGAGCCCTCAAACTCGAAGCTCATCTCCTTTCCTCCGCCAATCTTCTTGGCCATCCGGGCCTTCTCCTCTGCCTCGTCCTCGGCGCCCGTCTTTCCTTCAGGGACGCCGTTGATGAAGAACTTGAAGTCGACATCCTTGATCTGGAGATAGTCGCCGCTCTTGAGCACGACGGTGTCGAGCTTGTGATGGACATCGCCGACGAAGAAGCCGTTCTTGTGCAGGGGGATGGCCTCGAACACGTTCTTCTCCTTATTGAATTGGATGCGGAGGTGCTCCCTTGAGATGGCTTTCGTCTTGTGGGCGATATCCGGGCCCGGGGAGTGAATACCGATGATTGGTACGTGATATGGTGACGGGCGGAGCGACTCGAGATCGACGGCGGCTGCTCCAGGGGTATGTGAAATGTACTGTCTGTTAGAAATGAGGTTCTCCTGCGATTCGTCCTGCTCCTTCTGAGACGATCCAGTGCTAGTGGTCTTGCGCCTCTTCTTCGGCCGGCCCGTGTCGTCACTATCAGACTCGGGGCCTAGCATGCCGCCCTCCTCGCTGACATAGGACTTGCTGAACTTGCCGCGGTCGGGCCTCATGGGCGAGGGCGGCGGCAGCCCCATGCGTTCGTTCTGTTCAGCCTTTAACCGGTATTCCTCGGCCCTCTTCTCGTCTCTCTTGGCCTGCATCATGGCGCGCTGGTCGCGACCAATGATGACAGCGTAGGTGGTCATCTGGAAGACACTGTCGGCAAACTCGATGCGGGCGAAAGACTCGAGATCGTGCGCTATGCGCGGCTGCTTGCTGGTGTTGGCAGCCAAGGCGTCGGAGGCGTGAATGAGGTTCGGGAGGGTGACCTGGGATGGGGTCACTGTTGAGGGTGGTGCCTGGTGCATCATCTGCTCGCCGGCCATCTGGGCGAGCGCCATGGCCATGTAGGCGCTGGGGTCCATGGCAGCGATGGGCGTTTGGGGCATGGGCATGTCGAAGTGGCTCATGCTGTTGTGCCGCTGGTGTTGCGACAGCTCGTTGGCGGTTGATTGGGCTGGGGCGACGTCCGTCATTTCAGTGTCGGCCAGGGCCTGGGGTTGCGGTTGTGGTTGCGTTTGCGGTGATGGTGTTCTTGTTAGAGATGTGTGATTGTTGGGCTGGCGGGCAGCGGCGACTGCGGATTCTTCGCCGCCTCCATTTGAGAGGGCGTCGGGGGCGGCTGCTGCTGGCTCTGGGACTGCAAACTTTGGCGGCGGCGTCGTCGGTGGCTCGGGCGCGGGCGGCGCGGGCGCGTGCCCTTGTTGGCCGGCGTCGGACGAAGTCATCGCTGTTCTGTTTCGCGGCCAACAGACCAGCTCCTTCGTCTCTCCCCTGAGGGCGCCTGAGGAAGGCGCGGAGGGGCGTCGGGATGGGTTGACGGGGAGCGACCGGCGGAGGAGGAGGCCGTCGGGGCGACTTGCGATGTCCTGGCGCTAGGCTTTTGGCGATGCGAAGGAGAAGCAGAGGTCCAATCCGAGGATGCCAAAAAAATTGGGCGCGAGGATGCTCCTGCCTGTCTCCATGGCTCCATGGCCTCACCAGGGTCGATGGGGCGCCCCTTTTCGGGTCTCTGATTGGTCCTTCGGCGCTTTCCCTCACCGAAGCGACCCACTTTCCCCGCGCGCCTGGTCCATGTGGTCCAATCTCGTCCATGCCTCCTTCCTATCGCTCAACCATTGTTGATTGGCAGGAGCTTCCCTTGTCGCAGGGCGTCTGCGGCCATTGCATGAGTGACGTCTCAGCCGGCAGTATTTGTTTGCTTTAAGAAGGGTCATCTGCATCTCATGAAAGACATCGGGCGGCTCTAGATGGGGGCGCCGTCGACATTGTTTACTAGCACGGGCTTTGACAGCGGGTTGGTGGGTATTCGGAGGCTGCGGCTCTCCCTCACCGCCCTGGGCCCATTGTCCTGGTTTCTCAGGTTGTCCGCTGTCAGGGTTTGATTGATTGTACGTTACTGTAGATGCTGCATCTTGGCTAGCGATGTCTACCTCAGTAAAGGGGCCCTCTCTCCCAGCTGGCCTCTCCGCGAGTGGTACCATTCTCCAACGGCATCCGACAGGCGGTACGCCCCGTGGCAGAGCATGCCAGCCAGGAAGCCGACGGCATCGTTCCTGAAAGCAAGAATGCCCGCCGTGGTCATCAACATGACAGTCCATCTCTCGGCCCTCTCCTCCTCCGACATGTCCCTGTGCCGCCTGATGGCGCCGGCATCATCCTGAATGCTCTGCTCGAGCAAGTCCGGGGCGCCCTGGTTGAGGCTGTTCCCGACCTTGGCCAATTCTAGTCCGGCTGCCACGACCATGATGCCCAGGAGGCTCTTGGGGTAATGCGACAGGAGATCGATCAGCGTTCCGCCGAAGAACAGGCCCAGCAGGATCTTGAGGATACCCAGCATGATAATGCTCGAGCCACTCCGGGCGCCGAACCTGAATTGGGCCGCAAGACCTCCGGCGCCGTGGCACACAGGCATGGCCCCGAACCAGCCGCCAATGAGGTTCATCATACCCACGCTGAAACCGAGCGATGTGACGGAAGGCGTGGGCATGTCAGGCAGGAGCTCAGTTGACAGTGCGCTGACGGCGATGACTGAGTTGAGAGTAGTGAGGGGAAGCTGACCGACCGCCATGGAGATTGGCGTGGCACTGAGCCAGTTGAGAGACGTGGAGAAGGTCGGGTGCCAGACATGGAACCACGGCAGCCGGGAGTCGTCTTCGTGCGTGAGAATGGAGACAGTGGCGAGCACCAGCGAGAGGATGAAGATGCACAGGGCGTAGGGGAACCGGCGCAGTGACTGGGTGGCGATCAGGACCAAGAAGGCGGCGAGAGCCCAGAGACGGTTGTCAACCGCAGGCTGCGTCCAGTGCAACTTCACAAGCAGGCTTGACCCGGCGCTCATGACCAGCGACAGGCCGGCGCCAAGCTGAATGCCCTTCACGACGGGAACGGGGACGCGCTGCGTCGCGAAGCGCAACACACCGGTGACGCTCATGACAAGAACCGCAAGGCTGACCCATTGGCCTGCAGATATAACCGTGGCCATGTCTCCCGCCTCTGGGCGAGAAATGGCCGCAGCGGCGATGGCCTGGAGGTTCAGCGTTAGCCGAGTTGATTTCACAGGTACGACTGGGCTACCTTCATCGGCTGAACGGGCAGCGGAACGCCAAAGACGAAGCCAGTCACCACATTGAAAACACCAGAGAAGACAAGCGTGCTGTCAATGAGAATAGACCCTTGAATGGCGAGGGCTATCATCAACGGCAGCAGGGTACCGAGGTCTCCGAGGGCGCCAGACACCTCGGCGAGCGGGTCATGCCTCAGCGTTGCGACGTTGTGTCGATGCACTCGTTGGAGATGGCTGAGGATGGACATGTTGGTCGGTTGATGCTGTGTTGTTCGTGGCAGATCAAGGGGAGATGCCAGAGTGTTGCCTACATTTCACACTCGTCGGGGCAGAAGATGCAGTGATGAGGCTGATGGTGAGACTTTGGTCGAGCCATCCGCGGAGAAAGCGGATTCGGCCGACAGACAGTGTTGTCTCTGTCAGCCCGCCGCAGCTCTCACTGTGTCTGCCCCATGTTGCCTGATGATGTAAGTATTTGCAGATACAGATCAGATGGTATTGGCTGGTCATCTGAGGGCGGGTTGGCATCTGTCACGAAAGGAACAGACGCATCTGTGCTTGTTGGCACTCTGAGTGGGATGATGTTGGAAGACAGATTCTTGCTGGGTTCTCAACCGCGATGCCAGTGCGCAGCCGTGCTATTGACAGGACGCTACCAAAGTAAACATTTCCTCGCATCGGCATCAACACTCCCGCAGGGCCGATCCATGCGACCCGGAATTCGGTCCCTGGAAGACTCGGCCGGCAACACGGCGTCGGATATTGAACGGCGGTGGGGGAGAAGGGGAGCCTCGAATTTCCTCTGGCGGAAGGGAGCCCGCCCACTCATCAGTCTGGGATCCATCCGCCTTTGCCCGAGGCCGATGTCATGAGATGAGTAACGACAAAGTACAGCACTGGTACATTTGCCTGTCCTTCCAGCAGACCAAGGGCTGTCATTCTCTTCCGATCTTCTCCTCAGTGTGCCTGACGCTACTGGTCGCATCCTAGCAGCGGCAACAAAGGACCCAGGGGCGGTGAGGTGGTTTGAGAAGCGCGCCGCGACTGGCGCCGTCCGCCCTAGGGACAGCCTTCCTGATGAAGAGTCAGGATTTGGAGCCAGCAGTCGACGGCTTGTGTCACTTTGGCCCACGGCCAGCAACGGAGGAGGCAAATCAAGCCCAGGGTTTGTTGCTGTGACCGCACCGTAGGATCCGCTCCCAGGGGCGGCGGCCGGGGGTCACTGGGGAAAGGAAGAAAAAAAAAAGACGAGTGAATCGCCGAGAGATGACCGCCGGGCGTGGCCACTGGATCGGAAGCGCCGAAGCGCCGATGTTGCAACCACCGGCACCATTTCCGAATCACTGGAACTGGAGCGCAATGAAAGACTTGGAAGCAGCCTGGCAAGCCTGGATAATACCCAAAGGAACTTGCTGCTGTCTGCAGGGCCATGCGGTTCGGAGGAGGACGGGATGGCTTGCCAATCGTTGGTCCGGTCAAGTGTCTCGGGGACTTACTCGTGACTGACTGCCTGCACGGCACGGGCATTGGCGATCCGTCGACAGGGCCTTTCGATGTGGGAGGTGTTGTGCCTGACTACGGTACCCGCTGATGGGGGCCCCGGCGCTGTCGAGTCGAGCAGCACACCGCAGTACAAGCCGGGTCTTGAGGCGGGATTTTTTTCCAGAAGGGAGACGCGCCCCCAGAGTGCACCTGGACACCCTGGGCAGCCGGACGCCCGGAGTGGGCGAGGCAGGCGGTGAAATTCGCGCAACCTGGAACTCCCATGATCGCCTCTGCCGGGCGTAGAGGGCCCATCAAAACCTGGACAGCCATGTTGTAATGACTGACTGCCAGTGACTGCTGATCACAGCCAACGGGAATGGAAGCCATCCAAGCCATGGTAGCTTCGGTCTCGCCTTTTCAGCCAGACGGGTCTTCGCTCGACGCGTGATGCCAGATGCAGCAGTGGGCTGAACTTGAACCGTGAATGTGATCGAGGTGTGTTCCCGGTCGTTCTTCGAGAAATATGATGGCTCCCACCCACGGCGTGTAGCGGCATCCCCACGCGGGCGGCGGACGCGACCTGTAGGTACGGCAGAGTACCGGGCTGACCAAATGGAGAGGCCCGCTCTGGCGACCCCTGCTCCCAGCGGACGATGGGGGGGCTGCTGCCGGGTAGCCGACTAGCTGGACAAGCTTTTCGCCCAGGCGATGCTGCTCTTGGCTTAGCTGGGACGGGCGGGCGATGGTGGGTTGTTTTGTTTCTGTTCAGAGCTCCAGTCTCACGACTCGTGGGTGGATTGAGAGACCCCGTGCGTCAAGATAAGGAGGTACCTGAGTGGAAGTAGGAGGGAATGGTGTTGATGGCGGTCTCAGTCTATTGCTGTGGGTCGGGAATGAGAGTGTGTTTGATTGTGTCAGGGGCCCACGAGCGGTTGCCCGGGGCCCCGCCGATGATGGTCAAGGAAAGGGAAGAGTTGTTTTGTGATGGCATGGTGCTGGTACAGCTGGTACAGGTGTGTACCTCGCGCTACGGGGCCCTGAGACTGGGGACGGGAGTGAGCTGCCGCACGCACGATGGACGGGAGGAAGGAGCCACCCACCACTAGAGGCAAGACTCGGACTGGACTCGACTCGACCGACGCCGATAATACCTCGTAGTAATCAGCAGGTACCTTTCCTGCCCTGGCCTGGGACCCTGCCACTCCCGCGCGCCTTGGCCGGGCCTTACCTCACAGCAGCCAAATGACCCAATGGCAAGAATCGTCCTAGCCCGGCCGGCCGTTTTCGACGGGCTCAAATCCTCATCTTTCCCTCTTGTCCGTCCTCTTCTCCCCCCCTCCTCTCTTTTCCTCCTCCCTCCCCAACGCACCCGACGTCGTCAACAAACACCCAATTGACCTCTCACCTTCCCACCAACGTCAATCCCGACTTCTTCTTCGCGTGTTGTTCACCAACCCCTCACACTGTTGGTCTCTCCCTCCCTCGCATCGCAATACGTTGCATCCGCTGCCGCGCTGCGCACACGGGTACCAGTGTCTTGGCTGCAAGGCGACACTGCGCATCCCTGCGTTGATTGTTGCTTGGCTGCTAACGAATATCTCTCAGCTCGCCCAGATCTTTCGTCTCGACGACCAAACATCTCTCTTCAGGTTGGTCGCCCTTTTCTCCCCCCAGCGCACGAATTGCACCTGCCGGGCAGCACCTCGGCCTGGCCTGATCTGGACCTGGCTCTGTTCTTGGCCTGCCAAGCCCGGGCGCAGCAAACATCACCAGAGCCCAGACCGGTCGAACCTCGAGCTGCAGAGAAGCAGCCCAGAAAGCGCGCAAGTTGTCCCGCAACACATGTGCAGTTCCGGCCGGTCTCGAGGTTGCTTGTACACACTCGTCAATACACAACGCACTCTTCCTTCTCACCCATCCCACTAACATACTTCTTCCTCAGCCATGTCTTCCAACGCCCTCACCACCTCCACCATGGAGCTCGTCAAGCGCAGCAGCTGGCCCGCCCGCGAGTCCGGTGTCATGGTCGTCCTGTGCATTGTCGGTGTCGTCGTCATCGGCCTCGGCGGCCTGTTCATCTACCGCGCCATCGCCAAGAGGCGTGCCGCCAGCGAGGCCAAGCGCCTTGCCTCGGCCGTCTAAATTCGAAATCGATCGACAGTTGTTGGGGGTCAGGAAGGGTTGAGGCCATCTCGGGTCACGCACCGGACGTTGCCGGTGGTGGGCCTTTTTCCAGGGCGGGGCGACTCATGGCTGAGGCAGGGAACAGCTCTCAGCATTCGGTGGGCTCGGGCCTCGCGGCTCGATTATGCACGCCATCAATCACGACACGGCATCACGCCAATGACCGTGACGACTCGGCTCCGTCATGAGTACCCCCCGAGATGGATTGGCGGCGGGTGTGTTGGTGCCGCGAGCATGGCATATGAGCCGGTGAACCAATGTTGTCGGTCATGGCGACCAGCAGAACATGTACAAAGCAACCTAGGGGCATAATCTTCCGTCTGGTGTCTCACTTGTACCGTCCAGGTCTTTTGAGCTATGCCATGGCCGAGAGGCGCCAGGCGCACTTTCCCATTTTTATAATGCTACGATACCATTCTTTTGAGCCGAGCCTTTGGCAGTGATTGAAGAAAGAAGATGATGAGCCCGTGATACCAAAACGCCTTGGGCCTCCAGAACCGGCGAGGCCCGCCGAAACACACACACACCAACGCCTCGCCACGCAAAAGTAATAATATCCGTACACAGCTACCGTGCCACCACCTTCTGGGTTACAGAATGTCCCACGCGATGAGCAGCGGCATCCCAACATAGAGAAACACCATGGCCAACACGGCCGGAATAACAGCAGGCGTCTCCCTCACAAAGTCGATCGCCTCGGCAACCGGCCGCACAACGAGCCACATGATGAGCTCCATCGGCAGCAGAAGCAGCCAGACGAGCCAGCCGCGCCAGCCTCGGCGATGTCCAACACCACCACCACTGCTGTTGCTGCTGCTCGGCGGTCTCGCGCCCAGCTGTGCCTCGAGCTGCCTGTCGACCTGCCTCGGGTCAAAGAGGCTCGCTGCTTCGGCGGCTGCGGTCGCGGCGGGGGTTGCGTTGGACATTGAGCGGGAGCGGCCCGCCGAGGGGGACGGCGGGATCTCGCTCGTGCGGCCCTTTGCGCGGTTGTACGCTGGAGGGTTGCAGTTAGCGATGGGGACAATTGCGTCATGGGCGAGCAGCAGGGTTGTATGGCAGACGATTGGGGGACTCACGCATCGTGCTCGGTAGCTAGATGTCGTTTTGCTTCCGAGGCAGCAGGTTGCCCAGTCCAGATGACGGACGTGGTGCTCTCGCGACCGGTGGAAGGTCAGGTCGTCGAGAATACGAGAGCTGTGTTTGTTCTCTGGGACCTGTTCCTGAGGTGCGATCGTGTCGCCGTCAGCCGCGACGAACGGCCTCTGATTCGCCAATCGACGAAGGCGGGTACATTCGAGTTTCTCCAGTGACGCCCAGCTTCTGGTTTCTTGGCCGTGGGGTACGATTACAATCGTGACGGTTTGACGGAGGAGGTGTCCCGGGGAAGAAAGTGTGACGAAGGTAAGAAACGCGCGAAACACCGGGCTGGTTGGCCTTTTTCATCAAAGACACGGCTGATGGCGGCTGCGGCGGGGGAAAAAGAGGAGGCTTGGGAGGCGAAGTACACGGGGTCCAGACACGACACGACACGGACATGAAAACACTATGGCGCCAAGAATTCGGGGTCAAATCTCATGTCGTTCGTATTGGGTGTGAAACTGGAAAGGCAAGACCCTGGGTCCCGGCAGTTCGTCCCCCAGGATTCTCTCCCTTCGGGCGAGCTGGTCTGACCGGTCTTGGAAGGTACATGTTCAAGTACCGACACCGCCCGCCGCCGCCTTACTCGTGAGAGATTGGACGGCAGCATTGCAGCGTGCTGCGCCTCCACGGCACAACGCAGGGCTTTCCATCTCCAGCGCCAAGCCCGGTCTGGATATTGATACCTATTGCAGATGAATCGCCACGCTTAGGCCGATCGTCTCGATCGAACAGGCAAACAGGGTCCATTGATATCGGCCAAGTATGCCACCCATGCAAATATTAACACCAACAACCTAGATTCAACCCCCATCACAACCATGTCCTGCTCGTGCTCAGCCTCTTGTAGCTGCTCCTCTTCATCCCGCTCTCGCCCACGCCCTCATAATACCGCTCACTCTGCGTTGTCGTCTCAGACTGGTCCTGCGGCCCTCGTGCTCCCCCGCCCCCGCCCCCGCCCTCGCCCGCTGCTGGCTCAAAGAAGTAATGGTTCGCGCTTCTCGAATATCCAACCCTCCACGGCACCATCCATGCCCTGCTCCCTGATACACCGCCGCAGCACCCGCCAAGCTGCGCACTCGGTGGCGAGTTGACCGCCAGAGCAAACAAGTTCTGCGGGTCAGTATAATCCGTCACCATGCCGCTGCCTAGAAGTAGGTAGACGAGACAGAAGACGTTGATGGCGAAGACAACGAACAGCACCACATAGAACACATTCTGCCACGCAAAAGTGTGGCTCGATGTGTACTCTTGTGTCCGTATCGACGCGTTGAAGGGCTCGTGCATCCCGGGGTCCAGCTTCACGGCCGGGTGTGACCAAAAGTGTTTGTACGGCGTGCCCAGCGATGCAATCGTCAATGTCGACGACGCCAGCACCGCCAGAGCCTCCGCCATGCTCGGCATCAGCGTTGGCATGGATGGAACCTGCAGCACCAATTGCGACAGGATGCGCGCGTTGGACGCATTGTTGTTGTACAAGCCGCCGTTGAGATCCATCGACAGCTGCCACTGCGTTGCCAGGTTGACCCAGTCGGCATCCGGTGCGCCCCAGGCCGTTTTCGCGTCGTGTGACCGCCGGTAGCTGTCTGGGTCGTTGTCGTCGTCGCAGTGCGCCCGTAGGTGCGCACCCGCGATGCCTGAGATGTTGAACTGTGTTGAACAATCGGGTGACAACCAGGACCGGAGTTCGCACATTGTGTAGTTGGTAATCGCCTGAGACTTCATCAGCATGTAAAGCGCGTCGCGTCGCGGCTGGTTCCATCCGATAAGTGGGCTGGTCAGGATGTTGTAGTCGGCCGGATACTGCGAGTCACATCGTCAGTCGGGTCATTCTTCCGCAATTGCAGAGGTCTAGGCGCCTCACCATCTGGAACACGGGTGGCCGTCGCTCATAGTCAGGGCCCCAGCGGAAAATGTCGTCGACCACCGTCCGGTTCAGGAAGCCATCCTGCTCTGTTGCAGGCACCTCTTGAGTCCAGTTCTGGTGACCGATCCACTGGCCTGGTACCACCGTTGTGTCGTTGGTGGCGTGTGGCCAGGCAGTATATACGAGTGGTTTGAGCTCGTCCTCGGACATGTTGACGCAAAGGACGTTGACAGCCGGCGAGACAACCCCGGCCTTGATGGCATACTCGCCCACATCGGCAAGATCATCTGGCTGCAGAATGCCGTTGATGCGGTCCGTCGCAGCGTCGTATACGCCTGTGGCCCGGTGCATTAGTGATATACCGCGCCCGAGACACGAGATAAGGACTTACCGGGATGCGGCATTGCGAGCGTGACGTTATTGATGATCCGGCTGTACTCCTCGTGAAGCTTGGTGACATTCGAGTGTTCCGTCTCGATCCACGCCGCTGTCATGGTTGTATTGTCATAGAGGAGAGACGTGCCGACAGGTCGGTTTTTCAGCTCCATCTCCATGCTCGTGCCGTTTTTATTGATATCGTTCCAAGTGTTGAGAAACGAGAGAAGATTTCGGTAGGATTGGCCCGAGTACTGGACGTTGAGACAGGCACCGCCAGCCTCGACCTCGTCCATAGCACGAAGTGGGGTGGCACAGGCTTCTGACACGGCAGCGGGGTTGGCGTACGTGTACTTGACGAGACCCTGAAGAGTTCTCCCCTCCCAGTTGCCAAATTTGATTTTGGGCGAAACCATGGCCTCCGAGGCTGTTGTGTAAAATGTCGCAGCTACAGTGGCAATCAGTGATATGACGCCGAGGAATGTAAGCCCGGCATATGGAATCGTATTCCAATGCGTGATCAACGAGCCAGGTTGCTGTCGTATTGTCAGCTACAGCATACCCACCGCGGACGAATGAACTTACAATAACCCAGTTGCGCATTGTCATCTCGGCCAATGTCATGCCCTGGGCCCTTTTGACGAAGGATCTCCTCGTCAAAACTTGACCGAGGAACGTGATGAAGACGGTGACAAAGGACATTTCAATCGTCTTGGCAAACAGTGTGAACACGACCGAGGCCGTGGCCGGGTTGATGGCGCCGCTGGTCGAAATGGAGCGTCCCCAGCGTGGTTGAACTATCGCAACGATGAACCACATGCAGCTGAGGGCGGTCGAGTAGAGTGACATGGCCATGATCGACACGGAGAGCCAGCTGACACGGTTGGCGTGGACGTCTCGATGCGCGTCGCAGTAGTGTGGTGCCTGGGTATATCGAGCATGCAGAGGTTTATCATCGTCGTCGTCGCCGTCGTCACCGTTGTCATGACCGGGAGCAGGACTGCCATTGACCCTGTTAAGGTTATCCATCCTGACCTGGTCGTAGGAGCCGGGCTCTCCTCGAAAATGGCCCTGGCCCGGGTCATGCGTGTGGTGAGGCATGTCGCCGAGGCGGGAGTGACCGCCCATGTGGCGTGGATCTTCTGGTGGTGAAATGAGCCAGGCGCCCCTGAACCACTCCTTCAGCGAGGGCTGCGGGCTCTTTCTCGGGGCCGGAGTCTTGGGTTTCTTTTTGAAGAAGCCGCCGAACCATCCCGCCTTTTCTGCCTGCGGCGGCGGAGGTCCGGTCGTCATGGCCCGGGGCAGGCGGCCCGGGTCCGGGGACTGCGGCCCAATCTTTGGTGTGTCCATGAGTCCGTGGAAGGAGCGCGGGGTGTCTACCGACGGCGACGATAGCTTGGAGCCGACGGGGACCCTGGGAATGGACCATCGCTTGTTCCTGTCGCCACCAGTACCATCATCGGGCGAGAAATAGTTGTTGCTCTCACCAAAACTGGTGGGCAGCGGTTCCTGAGTGAGCGGGCCGGGTGAGTAACGCCCATCGAGACTGGAGAGGTCAACGGCGCCGTCCGAGGGTACGCGGTGGTATGCTTCGCGGCGGAAAAAGGACTGGGCCGGGGGACGCGCCGATGGAGGCGGCGACCAGGATGCCGACGATGAGAAGGATGTGTTCAGGGGCACGACGCTCTCGTCAATCTCTGGGACCGGGTGCAGGCCCTTGTCGAACGATGAGTTGACGCTGGACGGGTCGGCCATGGCGAGCGGGAGTGGCAGCAGCTTTTGATTTCAGGATTGGTCTTCAACGACGGCGCATGGTGGTGTCGAGAGAATTGAGACGTCTTGTCGAGGGCGCAAAGGCTGCCCGTCGTCGAGTTGAACGTCAAATGCTTTCGATTCTTGTCTGCCGGGCTTCGTCTCGTCTTACGACACTTCTCACCACCGATTCTGATTTAGCGAGCGACTGACTGGGCTGTAAAGGACAAAAGGCAGAATTTCCGGTAGTGAGTGCGAGGGCCGGCTTGGAAATGGATTTCGAATTATTTTGAGCTGGGGGCTGGTGTCATAATCTGACATGCGTCGGTGGAGCGGCAGCGGAACGGGGGGACAGCGCAGTCGATATGGACGTCCGACAGGGCAGTCGCGGCAGCAGCGCCCAGCAGAAGAGGTGCACAGCAGTAGGGCTGTTGGCGATGCCCAGCAATTCCCCAAAGGGGAGATGACCGGTGCAGGGATGTGCCTGGGAGGGGTCAGAGATAGAGCCTAGACAGACAGAGCCTTGTCGAATGTCCGATGATGCTCTTTTTCGTAGCGTGCTGACGGCAGATTAGAGCAGAGCAGAGGTGGCAGAAGGAAGGAAGACGCAAGTCATGGTGACTGCGGAAATACTTTGGTGCCCGGGGCGGGCGGGATGTGATGAGATGGGCTCGGAAAGGGTCCTGGCTGCAATGTGACAACAAAGCTGAGGAAGACCCTGGACATGCCCAGCCCAGCCTCGCTGGGATCCCTTCCCATCCCCCCATCCCCCTTCTCTGCCGTGGGGCGGGCAACCCACCGACGCTTCTTTGGGGGGAGGTTTGTTCCAAGAATGGATCTTTGGCCTGGGAGGCCAGACCAGGCTCTGCGGTCCATCCCCGCAGGGCGGCCCCCAACATGCAATGTGTCGTTAGATTGCTTCCTCCGCCGCCGCCGAGCGGTGTCGGGCGTTCCGCCCGCGCCGATAGCTCATGCTGTGCGCCCATCGAATTTGCGACTCGTCAACCAGCAGCAGGCTGGGGGTGGCAGCATATGCCGTACATACTCGGGCGATGACGACGACTGCTTGAGGTGAGGTGCCCGGTTCTGCGTCAGCACTGGTGGGTGCCGCAGCCTGAGGCGAGGGGTGTCGTGGGTTGAGGTGAGGGTCGTTCTGACAAAGACGCCATCATCACGGGGCGCAGCATGTTGCACACAGCCGCAGGATTCGCACTGCAGGACGATCTGCAAGGGAGTCGTGGGTGGTGGTCAATGGCAGAGGTGCCGTCAGGTCGGTGCCGTGGTGCTCATGCCAATGCCAGCTTCGGTCGAGTTTTGTCGTATCCAAGGACAGGTGGGTAGTGCAGACAAGGTTTCGCTCGAGGACGGGAGCGGAGGCGGAGGCGGAGTTGTGGCCGCTCGCCTCGGGTACTTGCTTCGATCCAGGCACGTCCCGTCCCTCGTCCCTCGACCACCTCCACCTCCGGGAGTCCGTCGGCTTCAATGACGCACTCGCGTAACAGCAACATTCAGCTGCTGGCAACAGTCGCCGATGCGGCTGATGTCGACGAGAGTGAGTACCAGTTTCTCGTCGCCGGGCAGCATGCCAAGTGCGTCTCGGTCGATCCTAGCGTTCTGCCAAGGGACGACCGAACCTTGTCATCCTACGCAGGTTGATTTTCTTGACTTCTCGCGCTCAGGAGCATCCAACAAACCATCCACGTCGTGTCGAGCCCGTCCTTCAGTCGGCTTGTGGTCGTCAAGTTCGCCGAGTTTCCGTGACAAACACCCTTTTTCGAAGCTGGGACGACAGCCTTGGCATCAAGCGTGGCGGTAGTACCTAAATTTTCAAAGTCAGTAAGTATGGATGGGGTACTGTGTGGCATCAAGGCATCACCGAGAATTGTCTTACCCAGGCGAGTCGGGCGTTTGTCGTCAAGGATTCTGATATGCAGCAGGCTTGGAGAGCACTCGGGAATATTGGGGGCCGCCTGAACATGGCAGGAGGGTGCAGCTCGATCGTGGTTGCGCCTTCCGCTTCCAGTCACCCATTCCTTCCTTACCATCTTGCCCACCCGAACTCGTTCCTTCCACTCCCATACAACTTGAACTCAGCCCGAATCGACCTCCTCTGGGAATTCCGCTTTCATGGCAAAATATCTCGACTTCCCAGCCAAAAGGGTTCTCCAGAGCCACCCAGTGCTGCGCCTTGTCTCGAGAGCAACTCCATGCAATGTTCGTGGGCCCCTATCACGGACTCCCCGCGCTTGCATCATGACGCCTTCACCAATAGACGGATTCACTCATATCAGGGACCCCAGCTGGAGAACTTCCAGACTCACTTCAGTCACCTTATCCCCGTGTGTGACCGGGCGACTTGTTGGCTGAGGCATGGGGGCCAAAATCAGGCTGGGGACTTTTGCGCCTCCCAATATGGACGCAAGACGCGCCAGGGGAAATGAGACTCTCACCCCTCGTCTTGTTCTGTCAGATGCGCGCCAGGTGCGCGGTGCTCCCGGCGCGTCTTGTCTCGTCCCCTCATCCCACGAGGGGGCCGTTTTTGTGCCTTTGATCTTCGTGTGGTCCAGCAAGCTCTCGTCATCATGGCATTCAACAGCGCTCTTGCGCGCCGACTCTACTACTTCGCCACTCTGCTTCTCTTGCTGGTACATCCTGCTGTTGCCATCAACCTCGCCGAGCTCAAGCTACACGCCCAAGACCTCAATACGACCGACTTGCACGATGTTCGTGCCTTCATCAGCCGCTGGGAGGTGCTGAGTCGAGGTAACACCAAGGGCCGACAATACCCTCCACTGGCATCCCAAGTTCCCGTCGCCCCCATCTTTGAACTCGGCAAGGTGCGGCGTCAGGAGGATCCATCCTGCACATGGCGCGGTGGTGGTTTCTGCCTTGGTGATGGCAAATGCTGTGGCCCCGTTGACAATGGCTGGTGCTGTCCCGGGTCCGAATTCTGCTGCCAGGGTGGCAGCTCAACAGGGTGCTGTGGCAGCGACGGCTTCTGCTGCGGATCCGAGACCGGCTTCGATGCGGGGGAATGTTGCTCCCGCGGCCAGACATGCTGTGTGCCAAGCGAAGCGAAGCCTTTTGTAAGTTGGAGGCTTGTATCGCAACCTATGACAGTGACTGACTGTGCGCCAGTGCTGCGATGATGATCAGACTTGCAACAACAGCGGGGGAGAGTGTATAAACCCAACGTGAGATATCACAGACACCTGACATCGGGAACTTTTGCTAAGAAACATCTGCCTACAGTGTTACCATAACTCTCACCACCACTCGCTGGTCCACTCGAACGCAGACGGAGGCTTTCAACATAGAAGCAACCACCCTCGCCGAAACGACCATTACAGAGACTTCGACGCGCCATACGACCATTTCAAACGTCGACATAGCGACTTTGGTGGAGACTCGCACGGTGACGGTTACCCATGAGCCCACGGGGGTTCCAAACAGACGACATGTCCTCGCTCTCGCAACCCCTACACCATTGTATTCCCAGTCGGTCGACCCAGACACAACCCGCTACGAGTCCTCGGCCTCACTGCCCAGCCAGGTCTTCGTTATCAGGCCCGCTCCAAGTCTGGATGCACTGGCAAAGGCCCTCGCCCGCCGCGGCGTGCCCATCGAGAGACGCGCAACAGTCACCAATACGGCCTGGCGGACGGTCGAGTCCACCACAACCTCAGTGCTTGGAGTGACTTCTACCGAGTGGAAGACCCAGTGGGATACCGTCAAGGTGACCGATACCACAACCGTGACGACGTTCTTCAATGCCAAGGAAACGGTCACGGAGTGGACAACGACAACCCGACATGTCACCTTGACGCGGACGAGCAGTGATGTTGACGACTCAAGCGAGACCGCGACGAGCGAGCAGCCAGCAGACACCTCTCAGAGACAAGAGGAGACGGCTGGTAGCACAAACAGTGCAGTTTCCAGCGCAGCATCTAGCACAAGTTCTGGGTCAGAAACAAACGCCGAATCTGGTTCCAGCATCGCAGCCAATTCCGACTCCAACTCCAACGGCCCCCCGCTGGCAACTATCATCGGCGCCTCCGTGGGCGGCAGTGTCGGGCTCATACTCATCGCCCTTATTGCCTTTTGCCTCTTCTGGCGCCGCTACCGTAACAAAGCCGCAACCGCAGCAGCAACAGGTCATCTCCAGGGCCCGCCATTCATGCTCCCGTCCGAACACTCGGTCAGCCCACCAGGCCTCAGCAGCACGCCAGGAACAGTCGCTTCCAACAAAGGGGGCGTGATGTCCTACCACAGCGCCTGGGATGGGTCGCCCATGCAAGAGCTCTCACCCTCCACAGCCGCTGCTGAGCTCCGTGGTGGGCGAAGTCCCTATCCCTCGCCAGCGGCGCCCAACACCCAGTTTGGCTATCAGCCGTTCGACCATTACAATCAGGGGTACTATGTTCCTCCCGGGAACCATCCTCAGGACGTGCCTGACGGATCGTACCCTTCGCAGGACCGGTATCGAGGCCAAATGTTGGAGCTACCTGGGGGTCAGGGGCTGAACGAAGAGCAACCAGGGCAAGCTCCCAGAACGACGTGACGGGTGCTGAGTTGAGGAACTGGCGTTAGAATAATCTTTCTATAATCAGCTGTAAATAATTCAAATCGTATGCTTCCTACTTCTCATCACCTCCATGGCATGATCCAACTTCATCGGGTATTTATTTCTATTACCATGAAAACCACGCAGCCAGCTAAGAACAAAACAAAAATGGCGGCAAAGACTCTTCAAACCCTCCGTCCCAGGAGGCGCTTTCGTCATGATATCCCCCCATCTCTCAACAAGGCCTGTCTGGCATCCCAATGCTTCGTCTCATCATACAACCCATTTTCCCAATTCCCATGCATTCCCATTTCATCTACTCATCACGTCACTCTCCACACACCTATGCCGCCGCAGTCCCTGTCCGCCTTGACGACGACGCTGACGCACCCGCCCTCTGACTTTGCGAGGCGGCGCCGGCACCGGGCCGGGCAAGGGTGTACTTGGCAAAGGCACGGGCGAGAGCCTTTTTGCAGCTAATCTTCTGGCTGCCGACGAAGCTGTCGACGGTGACTGCGATGGCACGGTCGATGTCCTGGGCGGTGCAGTAGTCAGAAAGACGCATGCGGGCAAAGGACTCGCTGATGCGGATGATGGCTTCCAGGTGACGGACCTAGGAATTGTGTTAGAAGGATTCTTGGATAAAGAGAAAGGCAAAACTCACGGTGATGGGATAGGCGCCGGTGGCAAGTGATTCGCGGCGCATGTCGGCGAAGAGGCGGGCAATCTTGTCCTCGTCCAGGGTGTAGAGGCGCGGGGTAATCTTGTTGCGGGCGAAGAGGATGTACTTGCGGAGGAGCTCCTGGGGGATCTCGCCCTGGTTGGGGGTATCGTCAATAGGTTCGTTATCCGCGACCTCGTGGATATCGGCGTCGTGTTGTTTTTGGGTCTCTTCCGATAGGCCGCCGGGGTGGCTACGGTGGTGAGAGCCGACGATGAAGCGAGCGAGGCGCTCATCCTCTGCAGGCTCGACGGTGTCGCGGACGACGCAGAGGATATCGAAACGGGAGAGAATGGGCTCGGTCAGCTCGACGTTGGCGGAGAAGGGGATGGTCGAGTTGTAGCGGCCACCGATGGGGTTCGCGGCGGCGATGATGCCGCAGCGGGCCTGCAGGGTGGTGACGATACCGGCCTTGGAGATGGAGATGGTCTGCTGTTCCATGGCCTCGTGGATCGAGGTACGGTCCTGGTCGTTCATCTTGTCGAACTCGTCGATGAGACAGGTTCCCTTATCGGCCAGCACAAGTGCGCCACCCTCGAGTGTCCACTCGCTGGTCAAGGGGTCACGACGGACGCTGGCTGTCAGACCGACAGCACTGGCACCCTGACCGGTGGCGAAGACGGCGCGGTGGGCTGTCTTCTCGGCATACTTGAGCACCTGGGACTTTGCGGTACCAGGGTCACCGAGCAGCAGGACATTGATGTCACCACGGACGCGATGCTGGCCCTTGCCGACCTTTGTGACACCACCAAAGAGGGACAGAGCAACGGCAGTCTTGATGTCTGTGTGGCCGTAAATGCTGGGCGCGATGGACGCAATGATCTTGTCGATAATTTTGGTATCACGCCCGAGCTCGCGGATGGCCAGTTCGTCCTCCTCGGTCAAGCGGAAGCCGGCAAGCTCGTCGTGTGACTTGACAACGTTGTTGGCCTCGAGAATGGTGGCGAAGACGGGGAAGCCGTTGCGGTTGTTGAGCTGAGCGTCGTAGTTGTTGCGGTAGATGCCAGTGATCTCAATCTCCTCGCCAGGCTTGGCGCGGTCGATGAGATCCCACAGCATGATAACTTCGCGCGATCGCGGCAGACGACCGGCGGGGACGGTGCCTGGGGCCTCCTGCAGGGTGAGCTTCTGATAGTTGCGGTAGACGGTCTTCTCCGAGTTGATGGTAAAGGGGCCTTTCGACTGGCAGCTCTGGCAGTAGGTGATGCGGACCTCGACGTTGGACTCTTGCTGGAAGGGGCCGAGGGTGACGCCACACTTTGTACAGTCGAACTTGACGTACTTGAGCTGGGGGAAGACACCGGAGCGGCGAGTGACGACGCCGCTGACGCGAACCAGCGAGTTGAGCTGCGTCTGGCGCAGCTGGCGCAGAGTGTAGACGAGGGGCAGGTCGGTGATGCGAACATGTATCTCCGAGTGAATGCGCTCGTAGTCGGGGTAATGGATGAGGACAACGTCCATCGCCACCTCGTCGAGAAGCTTGAGAGTCTCTGCGGGTGCGTTGGCGAGGAAGTAGCCAAGGGTAGCTCTCGTTTCGGCGATGTGGTTGTAGGAGACCTCGAGAGATTCTGCGTTGACCTCGCCGAGGGTGCGAATGCGGTTGCCGTAGATGGACGTGCCGTTGGCATCGACATGCTCGGTCAAGAAAGCTCTGAACTCGCGCTTGATTGTCCTCTGGACCGCGGGCTGGTTGATCCAATCATCAACGTGGTGGGACTTCATATCGGCCAGGGCCTCGATGGAGATCTCCTCGTTCATGATATCACCGTCCATGTCCTCGTCGGGGTCCTCGTCGTAAGCGTTGCGCCGACGACGAGGCTGAGCCGTCAGGTCAATATCGCCATCATCATCCTCGCCGGGCAGGAAGGCGGCAGGGAACTTTGACTGCCGCCTCGCCTCTGCATCTCGGCGCGCCAGCCTCTGCTCCAGACGCCGCCTGTCGCCCAGGTTCATCGCGTCGTACTCGGCTTCATCGTCGAGACCAATGCCCTCGTACCGGTCGTCCTGTCTAGCGTTGTAATCCTGCTCGAAGCCGTCGCGGAACAAATCGATCTCATCGTCGGCCATCTCCTCGAGGTCGTCAATGTCGTCCTGGATCTCGGGGGCTTCCTCAATATCGTCGTCGTCATCATTGCCGTGCGCGACCTCGAAGCCGGGCGGGGAAGAGGGCATTGGACTTGCGGCAGCGACCGACGAGCCATCTTCGTCGTTTGTGCGAGCGCGCTTGCGGCCCGCGCGTGGCAGTGAGCCTCTGTTGGCCGAGCTGGGGTGGTTGCGGAGGGGAGAGCTGGGATGTCAGTCTGGCACAGAGAAGCGGTGAGGATGGGGGCACAAGTGGAAAGGCCTACCTCATGGCTGCGACCTGTATGGAGGCAGTCGGCGTTTGTGATGGACTGTCCTGTGTCGGTATCGCGACAATCGGTTTGCAGAGCTGAGGGGTGTTCTTCTCGTGTGTAGTTGGCAGAGTGACGGGAAGAGGGGCCAAAGTGAAATGAGCGTCTTGTCACGAAACGCGTCTAGGAGGCAGCGCGTTAAGTGGCACTAGACCATCTTGGGCGAACGCGTAAAGTGGTGGACTCGGACATGGTCAAAGCTCCACGTCTCGGTACGTACCGCGTCGCGCGCGTACAGCACTTGCACTCCAACTGCCTGCCTGTCGGTGCCAACATCAAAGAGCTTCCAAATATTGGCGACTTGAGGCTCTTTATCTCTTTTTTTCTTCCTCGGTGACAATCATTCTCCATCAGCGCAGCCTCCAGCATCTCGACCAATTCTGCGCCATTCGAACGCCCCCGACCAACCTCACAATGTCGACTGATCCTCCACCCCCATCCCAGCAATCGGATGCCTCGACTGGCGATGCGACAGCCGTGGCCCCTAGCCATGCGCGCAGCGCCAGCTTCTCGTCGCAAAAGTCGAATGACTCTCAGACTGCCGCCGAGTGAGTGATGGCCATCCAATCGTCCCCATACCCTACTTGCGCATCGACTAACAACCCAGCTTCATCCGCGACCAGATGCAGCTCGAGGCCGATGCCCGTGAAGCGCTCCCATACGTAAGACAATGACGAGACATCTCGACCAACTCTCGACGCTGACCGAATACAGAGCATTGAGAACTGCACAAAGCTCCTCGGACCCCTGCGACAAGCCGTCTTTGCCTGCCTGACCTGCACCCCCGTCCCCGAGAACGTCTCCGACAGCTTCGAGCCTGCCGGCGTTTGCTACGCCTGCTCGGTCCAGTGCCATGGCGAACACACCCTCGTCGAGATCTTCACCAAGCGCAACTTCACATGCGACTGCGGCACCAAGCGCCTGCCCACGACCAGCCCTTGCACCCTCCGCATCAACCCCGCCACCAACACAAAAGGCGGCGTCCACTCGGAAGAACCCGATGTCAACAACAAGTACAACCAGAACTTCAAGAACAGATTCTGCGGCTGCGAATGTGATTATGATCCATTCCAACAAAAGGGCACCATGTTCCAATGTCTGGGTCTGGGCACCACAGAGACGAGCGGCTGCGGCGAGGACTGGTATCACCCGGGATGCCTCGTTGGCCTGGGGCCTGAATGGTTCGAAGGCATGAAGAAGAAGGACGAAAAGCCAAAGCAGGAGCAGGCGGCAGAGAATGTCGTTCTTCCCACAATCACAGAAGACGCCGAGACCCCAGCCGAGACTCCAACCGAAACTCAGCCCCCTGTACAGACCGACGACACCGCCACGGCAGTCAACGACGAGGATGAGGACCCACCTATGCCACCTGGTTTTCCCGAAGAGGACGACTTTGATGGCTTCCTCTGCTACAAATGTGTCAACTCGCAACCCTGGATCAAGAAGTATGCAGGAACCCAAGGCTTCCTTCCCCCAGTCTTCGCACAGCAAGGCGAGGGCGAGACGAAGAAGGACAAGTCATCAGACAAGCGCAAGGCCGAGGACGACATTGACGGTGCGGAAGTCAAGCGTGTCAAGGCTGAAGAGGGATCTTCAGCGGCGGCGGCAGATGCGGCCGTCCCCCAAGAGACCAGCGACGAGGCCCCTTCAACCAAGTCCGCGTGCAAGCTCGACACACTCCCAGAGCCCCCTCAGGCATTTTTCTCCCTCTTCTTGAAGGAGGACTTCCGCGAGAACCTTTGCAAGTGCTCCGACTGCTTCGTCTCACGTCTCAACCCACACCCGCAACTCCTCGAGGAGGAGGAGACGTACGAGCCGCCCCTGTCCGACGGCGCCCCTTCGGAGCACGGCGGCTCCACCAACGGCAGTGGCAGTCTTCTGGACCGCGGCGAGAGCGCGCTGCGCAACGTTGATCGCGTGCGCGCCATCGAGGGTGTCATGGCCTACAACCACCTCAAGGACAAGCTCAAGCCCTTCTTCCAGCAGTTCGCCGAGAGCGGACAAGCCATCGGCGCCGAGGACATCAAAGCCTATTTCGCGAAGCTGCGGGGCGACGAGCAGGACATCCAGCAGGCTGGAGAGGCCGCGGGCGCCTCAGGGTCTGGGGAGGGCAGTGGGGGCGACAACAGGCGCGAGCAGAGCGGATTCTAGATCGCGTGAGATGGATGTGAAGTGTACAATATGGGGAAAGGAAGGGAGTCTGGAAAAGGGCCCGGCTGGATCTGGTCTGGGGTCAGGGGCGTTTAGGGCAGGCCGCCACGGCGTCGCTTGAGGGCGCGCCGCACTGGATCTCGCGGCCGAGACTGTGTCATAGGATTTGAAGAGATTGCGATTCGGCTGACTACGCCCTACTGGTTGAGATTGAGTTTTCGTAAGAAGATAGGGGCGTATAGTCCACAGGTGGAGGCACTCTGACAGCCACCTCGATACACACTCAACATGATGGTCACTTGTGTTATCTTCTGCTTCTCTTTCCCTCCAGGCTCCTCTCAAGACATGAATTGGCATGAGTTTCATACACCCAGTAGTGTATCAAGCTCCATTGCCTCGGCCTTGCAAGAGACGAGAAGCCTGGCCATGCCCTGCCACGAAGATTACCCCTGACACCAGTGGCGGAACTCTGTCAAAGCCACTATCAGCACTGAACTCTCTCCGGTATCTCTCAACAGCCCCCGCAAAAGCCAAAACCCCGTGGCACTAAGTACGAAACTCATCTCAAGCATCGCCTCAACCGCCCTGAGGGCAGCCTCGAACCGTCATGGCATCGATGGACAGTATTGCGTGATTGTGCCTCGGACCGGTTCAGGAGCATATAAGAAGATACCGGCACTCTCCTCCACATGATCAGCGTCTCCGTTGAAGATGAGAACAGATCCCGGGAGGCGTGGAAATCGGAGGCCCGTCCCGGATACACCAGGCGGCATCGTGAGGAGGCTTTCGTCCGCTTTCGTCGCCCGGCGGTGGCATGGTCGAAGAGAGGCTTTGCTCGAACGCCCTTATCTCCCCGCAAGCCCAAAGACTTTCGAGGCCCCTCGTGACCCGTAGAAGACGAGAGTCAACGTCCACCCCTCCCCAGATACATAAACAACAAGCCCGCCGTCTTTCCGCTTGTTCCCGAGATTCCATCTTCCCATTTTCCAACGCCCACCATACAAATCCACGAAACCATACAAGCGCTATACCCAGAGATGGCGCGTACATCTTCTGAACAGATCGTCACTGCGTCAAAGGAGGTTTCGGCCGACGGCCTCTCCAGCGACTCGGCCCAACAAACTCACAATGTCGTCGTCCACCTCGCTGGTCCGAGTGGTGAATCCGACAAGCTGCAGAGGGACATTTCCCGGCGCCATATGATCTTCATTGCTCTCGGCGGCTCTATTGGTGCTGGCCTCTTCGTCGGGTCTGGCGGTGCCCTCGCTGCCGGCGGGCCCATGAGCCTCGTACTCAACTTTGCTCTTGTTGGATTCGGTGTGACTTGCACCATGGGCGCTCTCGGCGAGCTCGCAGGTGTGTCCACCCTCGTCGTTGTGATGCTTCTCGTCTGACCACCATGCAGCCGCCTTCCCCGTCGCTGGCTCCTTCTACACCTACGCGACCATGTTCGTATCCGAGGCCTGGGGCTTCACCATGGGCTGGAACTTTGTCTTCAACTGGCTCATCATCTTCCCCTTTGAGCTCACCTGCATCGCCTCGCAAATCCGCTTCTGGAAGGAGGACATCCATCCCGCCATCATCGTCACCCCGATCCTCTTCGGTCTGATTCTGACCTCGTTTGCTGGTTCCAAATGGTACGGCGAGATTGAGCACGCCTTTGGTATCGCCAAGGCCATGGCCATCAGCGTCTTCATCATCCTCGCATTCCTCATCATCGGCGGCGGCGTCTCCTCGGATCCACGCCAGGGTACTGGCGACATGTACTGGCGTGATGGTCAGGCATTCCGCAACGGCTTCGTCGGCTTCATGTTTGTCTTCCGCACCGCTGGCATGTCCTACGGCGGAACCGAGCTGCTCGGCATGACGGCGGCCGAATGCAAGAACCCCCGCCGCCTTTTGCCGCTGGCCACCAAGATCACCTTTGTTCGAATTCTCGTCTTCTACGTCCTCGCTCTTTTGCTCCTCGGCTTCTGTGTCTCGGCCGCCGACCCAAACCTGGCCATGTCGGGCCACGGCGCCAAGATCAGCCCCTTCACCCTGGCTGCGCGTCTCGCCGGCGTCAAAGGCCTCGCCATCTTCTTCAACATCCTCATCGTCGTCGCTCTCCTGTCCATGGCCAACGCGAGCATCTACGCCTCAAGCCGCGCTTTCCAGGCCCTCTGCGACCAGGGTATGGGCCCCCGTATGGGTGCCCGTATCGTTCGTGGTGTTCCCGTCTGGGCCTTTGCCCTCTCTTTCCTCTTCGGTCTGCTGGCCTACGTCGAGCTGGCCCCGGGCGGCCAGGCCATCTTCGACTGGCTCCTCAGTCTCTCGGGCGCCTGCAACTACTACACCTGGATCTCCATCTGCGTCAGCCACATTTGCTTCCGCCGCAGCTGGCGCGCGCAGGGCCGCAGCACCGACGACCTGCTCTGGAAGAGCCCCTTTGGCGTCTGGGGCTCGTGTGTCGGCATCGTCATCTGTGCCATTGGCCTGCTGGCTAATATCGTCACGGCCATTTGGCCCATCAATGGCAAGCACGACGCCGGAGCGATCATGAGGGACAATGTGGGAACAGTCATTCCCCTGATCGTCCTGGGCGGGTTTGTCCTCTGGTCGAGGTACAAGCGCCCCGGCACCCCGACACCGCTGATCATGTCACCCGACAAGGTCGATCTCTCGCGGGTCCGACTGGCTTCGGACGTGGCTGAAGAGCCTGAGCAGGCAGCCCAAAAGTCTAGGGTGTGAGAAGATAAGAGACATGTTACGCAGCGTAAAGCAGGGGAGGAGTCGAAAAGTTTGTTTGATGTGCATCGGCCTGGGAGGCTAACCATGGTCCGACGGCATCAGCAGCTTGTGTTTCGTTTCGTTTGTACCAGGAGTTTTGAATCAGCACATCAAAGTCGCACAAGTTTCACCAGTCTCCTTGCATCGTGCCGAACAGTGCCGTAGCGTGCTCATTCAAATCATGACCTAACCTTTAACGCCGCGCTTGATGCATCATGGGGTGAGGGCCCCCTAAAGAATTCCCTCCGCCGGGTATCATTGTCCTGACGAGCCGGTGCTAGAGTTCGCGCTGGACGGTCGGGGCGGAGGGTTCTGGTCTCTTTGCATGGCGACGCCGCCCAGGGAGTTGACCTCGGACAGGGGCTGGCCCTCGTCGTCAAACTCCTGCTGACTTCCGGCCAACTGCTCCTGCATGATCTTCCTCTCCTGGTCCCGAAGGCGCACCACTTCGGCGGGGTCGATCAGGTCGTCGTCGTCGCTCCAGTACGGGTCGTCATCAGGCAGCTCGGGCATCGCCAACCGTTTCCAGAAGCGAAGCTCCTGTCTAGCAGCGCGGGCATCGACGCGCCTGTCCCATCTCTCCTTGTCCTCGTCGTACTTGCGGCGGAACTCGCGCAACAGCTCATTGGCGTTGCCGGCCTTGTCCTGCATCTCCCAGATCTGCTCACGCAGCCGGCTGTTCTCCTGGCGCGCCTCGTCGAGCTGTGACCGGTAGGACCGGTGCCAGGAGGCGACGTCACTGACGTGCTTGACCTTGTACTCGTGGAACTGCTTCAGCATCGAGGCGAGCGCCGTGGCATACTGGGCCAGAAGGGCGGCGTTTGCGTCGCGGCTGTACTTTGCCTTTTCGAGAGATTCGGAGAGGAGGGAGATGAGCTGGTCGAGGTTCTGTTCCTGGGCTGGACATGGTGTTAGGTGTGTGTCGAGAGGTAGGTGCAGGATCAGGGGCGCCGCATACCGTTGATGTCGTCGGCCGCGCCAGCAATTAGGTCGTCGTTACTGAAGCCTTGAGAGCGCGCACGACTGCGCACGCGACCCAGGCCTGCGACAATCTCCTCGGTCGCCCTACGGTTCTCGGCTAGTTGTCTGCTGAGCTCGTCGACAAGGCCGTAGATGTAGTTGAGTTCCGACTGCTGGCCCGCGGGTGTCGCGACTGGCATGCCAACAGGCACGCCGCCGGGCGCTCCGCCGTTGATTCCGTTCATGTAGGCAATTTGTTGTTGGAACTGTGCCTGTTGTTGCTGCTGCAGCTGCCAGGAGAAAGTGTGAGCGACATGCACTCCGAGTCGTCGGGTGCAGTTCAGTTCAGTGGGTGGAGAAGATTCAGTTGGTACGTACGCTGGGGCTGGGTACTTGACGAGGCGGCGGGGGAGGCTGGTTTTGAGGTCCGTCGTGAAAGGTAGGGGGAGTGGGAAACATGTTGGCGGCAGCAGCAGCCCTGGTCGAGTCGGTGAATCGGGAAAGGCCTGGAGTTGGTGGTGGAGCTCTTTGGGACATGGACTTCACGTGTTGCAGCGGGGTTGGGTGTGCGGAAGCTGGATGCTATTTGCGGACGAGATGCCAGGCGGCGCAGGACACTGGAGGGCGGGCGTCAGGCTGTCGGTCCCGTCAAGTTGGCGTTCAGTCAAATGAAGCTGGACCCAACCTTGCAATCGGCGCTTATCGTTATCGTCACGATGAAGCTGTTTTGGCGCATATTATTCTATGGGGGTGTAAACATGGAGAGCGGGGCGATGCTTCAGCCGGGGCTCAATTTTTCAACCTCAATCATCACCACCACACTGGTGCAATGTCTGCGAGTCGCTGTTCAATCTATGGCAGCACTTGACTGCGTCCCTAGACATTCAATTTTGACCATAGATCTTTATCCTGAAACCATGACCGTCCACTTGTTGAAATCGGGTGTCTCCCGCTCTCCCCTGCCGAAACAGCCCGCTGTCCTGGTCCATCTCCAGACCCATCTGGCTGCATGGCCGACGCTGGAGTCCGACCACCTCATCTCCTGGCTCTACGACCCACAGGACCACCGCACAAAGACGCCAAGGGCTCACGATGTCTCTGTTCCCTGTCTACACTCATGATGGCCAGGCCCAGGCTCCAACTCCATCCACAAGGAAAACAAGCATTGCTGGTTTAGTGGTAAAATTCTCCGTTGCCATCGGGGAGCCCTGGGTTCGATTCCCAGGCAATGCATTCCTACCTACATGAGACAATGTCCTCTTCTTTTCCTTTTTGTCTTTGTATCGTTGTTCCAAGGACGACAAGCGAGAGACACGTTTTGTCGGACGTGATGAATTCTCCCGACCCATCCACAACACGGCTAGGGTGTGTGTCGTAAGTTTTCGGTTTTCTGGCCGTCTTGCATCGTCGGCGAAGGTTGAAGAGATCCTGGCCAAGGGTCTGAGACCGACCGCCTCTCCATCACAGCTTCCGAGGGAAAAACGCCGTCAACTTTGTTCCAGTTATGGAGCGCAGCACTACCCTCCATCTGGCCCTGCACGGGTGCTCGAAGGAGACCGTCTTGTTTCTGCTCGACAAGGGCGCAGATGGCATGGCCGACACGCCGCCACACGAGGATTACACCATGCCAGATGAAGACGACGGTCTTACTGCCCTACACCAGCAAGCTCACACCATGTTGACGATAGCTTGATTGACCTTGTGGACGACATCATCTGTACAGACGCGGACCGCCTGCGGCTTCTCTTCTCTCATCGTCGAATTGCATGCTTTCAGGTAAATCACTTTCACAAAAGAGGCATCAGAGATCCGCATTCAGCACACAAGCAAGTCAATAAACCCCGTCTATCATACTCGTACATTCCACTTTCACAACCAGCTCATCCTCTTTCCCGGGCAAGAGCCCACCACCCGCAGCAAAACGCAAACAACTCCTTTCGTAACTACTCGTAAATAGCAATGATTAGTACTTGACTTCCACCAGGACAACACGGTCGCGATGGCTCGGACGTATTAGGAAAGGGATAGAAGACAACTTACAGCAACCACTCGTCAAGACAGGGCGCATCACTCGCCCATGTCCATCTCCTCGTCCTCTTGGCCGTCCCGCTTGGCCATTTTGCGGACGCCGTAGGGGCTGTCCGACAGCCCCTGGCGCCGCCGCTGGCTGCCAGCGTTGTTGCCCTGGAACGGGGCACGGGCAGGCCCGCCGACGACGAAGCCGGACGGGGCCTGACCCAGCTCCCGCTCGCGAGCGGCGTCGCGGCCCGCCATGCTGGTGGTGCCCGCCATCTCGTTGTGGCTTCTTTTGGCCGAGCCACGGCCGGCGGACGGCGAGGGGGCCATCCTGCCGCGGCCGGGGGTGCTGCCCGCGTCGACGAAGGGGTCGCCGGGCGAGGCGGGGTTTCCGGTGGCCCAGGCCGGAATGATGCCGGGGTGGCGAGCCCCGAAGATGGGGGGGCCGGCGTCCATGGTGCCCGCGGCCGAAGGGCTGTAGCCCGGTGCGGCCGGGGAACGAGGGGCGGCCAGGGTAAAGGAGGCCGAGGTAGAGCCAGGGGCTGCCTGGCCCTGGGGACGGGCGGCGGCGGCCCTGCTGGCTTCGGCAGCGTTGGCGGCGTTGCCGAAGGTGTTGTTGGTGCTGGCCAGATGCACCCGGAGGTTGTAGGCGGCCGAGCGGGCGTCAGCGTAGTCCCTGTTGTAGCTGGCGATCTTGTCCACGGCGAAGAGGCCACCCTTGCTGCTACCGATGCGCGAATACTTGTCGATGGGGAAGTCTTCGTCAGCGTCCACCTTCTTGGCAGAGCGGGCCTTCCTCGCCTTGGCCATACGCCTGAGAGACGGCACGGGCGCAGACTTCTGAGGCTCTTGGTAGGATAGAGCCGTGTGGAAGCTATCGTCGTTGTCAGTCTCGCCATTGACGTCCTGTTGCTCTTCCTGGCTGTTGACAGAGGCCTTTGCTGCTGAAGGAGTGACGGAAGCGCTGCTCTGCGTGGCGGTGGCCGAGGGCTCGGGCTCGTTGGACGTGTCCTTGGCCGGCTCAACTGCTGGCGATTCGTTCTTCTTATCGGATATGGTTCTCTGCGAGTCGTTGTCACCGGTATCCTCTCCATGCATCATGTCGTAGTGAGCGTCCACATAGGGGTCTTCGACCACGTTAGCCCAGGGGTCTTCAACTGGGCTGCCCCAAAAGTCTGCGGCTGTGGTGTCCCAGAGATCTCCAGGCATGCTGCCAGTAGTGTAATCATCCGCCTGCTGGTATTCATCGGCCTTGGGTTCCTCGTTCACCTCAAGGGCTTGAGCCATGCTGGAAGCCTCGCCCATCATGCGGTTGTCGTCAAGTTGATGATCATCGACGGCGAAACGGACAGCCTTCCTCTTTGGGGGGCGAGTGGGAGTGTCAATGGTACCGTAGTCCATGTTGTCGACAACTTCAGAAAGGGTGCCAGGCTCCGCGACGCTTGTGTAGCCATGATATCCAAGGACAGGGACTGGAAGACCGGAAGGGTAGCTGTGGAACATGGTGTTCTCGGGAAGGTCGTAGCTCTCGAGGTCTCCGAGACTGATTTCCGCCATGCGCCTGGGCAAAGTGATGTGGGCTTCTTCGTCGCTGGCTGTGACAGTGGACTCGTCGCTGGCTGTGGTAGTGGACTCATCACTGGCTGTGGAAGTGTTCTCGTCGCCGGCTATGACAGTGTCCTCATCGCTGTCGTCGGCGTTCATGGCCATGTTGGGGCACGAAGCTCTGCGAGCAACCCTCTCGGTACGGCGAGGCTGCTGGACGGTAGCAGGCTGAGGGACAGCAGGACTCTCGGCGAGGTTGGAAGTCGGGGCACCAGGGAAGAGGACGCGTGAGACGTGAGGGCCTCTGATGCGGTACCTAATGTCCTGTTCGTTTGGCGCAGGTGGCACGAAGAGATGGGCGAGGGGATTATCGGACATCTTGAGACTTGGCGTACTTCTTCTTGTGTGAAGGTCGAGTGTGATGTCGCGGATCAGACCGGAGATACAGCTCTGGAAAGTCGTTCATAGTGACTCTTGGGAATCCTTGGTGTGATGAGGAGGGTGAAGAAGAGAGACGTGCAGGGACAGTGTGTCTTGACAGGTGCCAAACAGCGTTGTGACGTTGAGACAAAAAGCCGAATATGTGCTTCTCTTCAGGAGAAGGGAAGTTCTTCAGGGCAGCTGTCGATACTTTAATGTGATCTTGAGACGGGAGGACTTGACGAAACCTTGGTCTCAGGGGTAGAAACTTCTTCAGAGGGATCTTGATGTGATCTTGAGAGAGGAAGACAGTATGAAATCTTGGTCTCAGGTGGAGAAAGCTTCTTCGGAGCAGTTGATGACTTGATGTGATTTTGAGGCAGCAGCCGAAAGGATGACCTTGATCTCAGGAGAAAGAAGTTTCTTCGGAGACGTTGATGTCTTGATGAGGTCTTGAGACAGAGAAATTGTTGAATTTTTGGTCTCAGGGGGAAAAGGCCTTTTCAGAGCAGTCGATAACTTGATGTGATCTTGAGACAGGAATGAGTTTCTGGTCTCAGGGGGTAGGAAGCTTGTTCAGGGGAGCGGTACCTTGATGTGATCTCAGGCTAGTCGCAAGAAAGTCGATGGCGGATTGTCGTATCTTTGATTTGATCCCGATCTTGGGAGAAGAAGCTTGAGACTCGAGAGGAACTTGTACCAATGATCACAGGAAGAGGACCAGTTGCGCGAAGACCAATGCGGGATGGCTGATCTTGCTGCAGACCGATGGACCAAACTCAACAGGTTGAGCGAAGCTTCGGGCGCAACAGGGATACTTCTGAAGGAGAAACAGATGATGTGTTACCAATAATCTCAATGAAGACGCGTCGATGCAAAGACTCGATGGCGTTCTCTTGCGTGTTGGGGGGGAACGCGTCGGGGAAAGCTGAGACGTGTTGACGAAGAGACGCGGCCGAAGCTCTCAGAACTCAACGAGATCTCAAAACCAGCGGCAAGAAATGTAATGTGCTTCTCCTGATGATGAAGGAATACACGGAAAAGCAGGAAGATGATCAGGATCAAGAGGGTGTGCGCAGAAGAGAAGGGTGAGTGTGTTGATGATGATCTTGGTGGGAGGGAAACGGGAGCAGTGTCTGGTTGCTGGGGCGAGGGAAGAGACCAGAAGGTAGCTGAAAACTCCGTTTGTTTGGGCGGCAAAAAGCCGTGCCTCGAGGGGCCGAGGCATGGACCGCCTTCGTCGAGGCCGTCGAGGCTGTCGAGGCCCGAAGCTGGTGGGTCACGGGGGTCGGTCACTGTCACGAGCCCCGTGGCTGGCTCTAGGCTGCGAGGCACCGGTCGAGGGGCACGCAGCAGGGCAACAAAGCCTGGAGGCAGGGCTTCTTTGGAGGGATTCACAAGAGCAGCAGGATGCGCATCCTCTTGTGCGGCTAACAAAGGTTCACTCCCTTCCCTCCTAGGCCAAGGGTTGAGCTGTAGGACAGAGGCCACACTCAAGCCAGACTCTCTTTCCATGGTGCAGTCAAAACAAGGTGATGGAGGAAACAAGAAACACCCAGAGGCCCCTCTTGACTGCTCTGTCATGACAAACGGGATGAAACACGTGGGAAGAAACGTAAACCATGCCGAGTCCTCTAATCTTTTGATTCCTATAGACTGTAACTATCGTACCGAACAGTAGAAGGCGGTAGAAGCACATCCAGAGCTGACACCGTCGGCAGAGGACGTGCAGGTTACCAGGCGAGCCGAGCAGACATCTGGTCAGCCCCCTTGGCGCGCCTCGAGCATGTAAGAAAAAGTCATCATGAGTTTCGTAGCCGTCGTTCCCGGGGTGAGCCGTGGGTTCAAGTCGTGCGTGTCGGAGAGGTCCAAAGAAAACAGGGAAAACCCCCTGATACCGCGCCTATACATGCAAAAGAAGCCCCACAAAAATGCTCCATGCTCTCCGCGTGTGTGTCGCGTCGAGGCAAAACGAAAACGCCATCAGCCGTCCACGTCCATTTTCGCGTCGGCAGAGTCTCCCGTGTCGCCACCTGACTCTGCTGTGTCGTCTGCTCTCAGATCTTCGGGGAAGGAAGCGGTGATGGAGTCGCGCATCTGTTCGCCACCGACGTTGACGGCACCGTTGCCGGCGCACAGTCGGTACTCTCCGTCGTCCCTGCGCTCGATGATGCCCTCCTCGAGCGCCCATTTGGCCAGGAGGCCATCCACGCCAAGGTCGGTGCCTTCGCCTTTTTCCATGTGTCGTCCGACGTGCTCTGTCCACTCGTCCCACGAGCTGGGACCCTCAAAGGTGCTCGAACAGTCGGTCTTGGGACACGCGGCGCGCTGCGGGGGTCTCCGGCGGGTGATGAGACACGTCTGCTGCATATCCTTGACATGGCCGTCCCATTCTGACTGGATCTTGCTGTCGGCCTTGGCGAGCGTCTTCTTGATGGCAAAGGGGGCATGCATGCGGCGCAGGTGCTGCGTGAAGAGGTCCTTGCGGTTGAATTCGTTGCCCTTGCCTTCAATGGTACTGTGGGGGCACGCCGAGCACCTGTAATATGTGAAGCACAGGTGTTGCGAGGCAATATGTCGTTTCCATTCGTTTTTGGAGCCGAATGTGCTGTTACAGCCCGCGAAGGAGAAGGCGCAGGGAAAGGGACGAGTGTGGGCAGCGGCGATGTGCTTTCTCAGGGACGACGAATCCTTGAAGGGCTCGTGGCTGCACATGGAGCAGCTCTGTTTTGGGAGTGCTTTCTGCAGGGATCGTCTGGCCTGGGGCCTCGAGTTTGGCGTCGTCATCTCAATGTGAAGGTTCTCGTCGGCACCCGAGTCGTTGGCGTCGTGCGAGACCCCGTTCTCGTTCCTATGAACAGCGCCATCGGGCAGCATGGTCCGCTGCCTCTCGACGACGGGCGAGGCATCGTCGCTGAGATGGCGAACGTGGCTCAACGCCTTGAGCTGCTCTGCCGCCTCTTGCATCTCTGCCGAGTCCTCGACCTCGTTCTTGGGCTCTGCGACGGACGCCGCGCCGCCTGAGCTGGTCGATGGGCGGGGCAGGGCGGCCGTCAGCGCATCCAACCGTGTCTGCGCCTCCTGGAAGGTGAAGTCCCTGCTGTCGAGAGACCGTCGGTGAGTTGAGGGCGCGTTTGTAGCGGCCTCTCTTCCGTCAACGGCGCGTCCGTTCGAGGTTTCTCTAGTACCATCCTTGGCACCACCGGCAGATCCCACCAATTTCTGGTAGAGATGGATCATGTTGTGAGAGCTGATGTAGCCGAGGAAGCAGCACACCTTATCGTGCTGCACCACGTTCCATACAGAATGCGGCATTGAGATGAGCAGCATCGTCGGCGGGCCCAAAAACATGCCTTCGACCGTGATCCTCTGGCCGAGGGGCGGGGTGTTCTGGAGCCAGCCGTTGAAGGATGACATGTCGGGGCTCGCGTCGCCAACGAAGGTGGTACACACCAGGACCCTTGCCTCGTCGAATCGAAGGTCAGCCACAGATTCTGGGTCAATGATCTGCTCCTCCTTGGTTCCCTTGACCTGAGCATCTGGGGCAGCACCGTTATGCGGCGACTGTAACGGCGGCTGGCGCGGCGGAGATGCCGGCGCTATGATCAAGCTCTGGCCCTTTCCGGGGGTGAGGTTGAAGTAGACAGGGCCGCCCTGGACGGTCACGGGTGGAGGCTTGCCAGTGCCGTTGGGCAGCTTGGCGGCCTGCGTAATCTCCTGATGCTTCAGCAGGAGCATCTCGTCATATAGCCTTTGCACGCTAAAGGGCCGTCCAGTGCCCAGCTTATGCAGGGCCTCGACGAGGGTGGTGGTGAAGGAGCGGGCGGCGGCGTCGCGGGGGTCATGTTCCGAGGTGCACGCGGCAATGGCCTGCTTGACACCGTGGCTGCCGGAGAGTGGCACGTCGCGGAGGCAACAGGTGTCGAGCAGCAGGAGAATGTCGGACTGAGCATCCTCGAAGAGGCAGCGGACGCCGTCCCACTTGAGCTTTGCGGCATCTTCGCGAGCATTGCTGCAGAGGATCGCGGTCAGACACGGGGTTCACAGAAGAGGACGGTACACGGTTTAAGCAGTCATCGGGAACTCACCACGCCCAGTACAGCTGATTGTCGGAGCTCACGTAGCCGTAGCCGGCGTAGTAGATGATGAGCAGGTGGTTCGGGCGTGCGTGCTCGAGGAAGGAGGCCATCTGAACACCGAGCTTGATGCTGGGGTTCGCGACGGTGGGAATATTCCAGCGCTCGGTCTGGTAGTGGTAGCGATCGCGCAGGATATTCTCCAGGGTGGCCACGTCGGCCTCGACCGAGGTGTCGTCCTCCCACCTCAACAGCAGAACGGACACGCTACTATACGGGGACCTCTCGGTTTGCCGCTGGATCAGCATGGCGGCATCCTGGAGGTGCCGGGCAAAAGATTCGAAGTCATGTCGCTCGGCGTGGGGGGGTTCTTGGACGGGAAAGGCGGAGGGCTGTTGGGACGAGCAACATGTTAGTCAGATGCTACGAGCAAAGGAACGGACACGCATCTATGGTCCAGGAGAGGCAGAGAGGTGGGTAGGTTGCTCACGGCATCGCTAAGAAAGGGCGCCGGTACAGGGTTGTGGGCGGCGGGCGGCTCCTTGGGCATAAGTCGCCGCTTCTTGGCGGGCTGCGAAGGTTGTTCCATCTAGGTCCGGCTGGGTGTGGAAGCGCCAGAGGGACAGACGGAGGGGTCGGCCGGCGATGCTCAAGGATCGCAATGGGCGTCGGAATGAGGTCGGAGGGGTCGTGTGTGCGTGTGGTAGAAGGGGAAAAAGGGAAATAGGTGTTGGATGACGAGGAGCGGTGGGAATGGCGGCGCCAGCAAGGTTATCTGGCAGCTCGCCTATCTTTTTGGGTGAGGTACGGTACTGTAGCTTGCGCCGCGGGCCCAAGGGTGTGGTGCGAGGCGGCAGGGCGGAGCACCGGCAGTCTGGCGTAGAGTGGCAGCAGCAGCAGCTTGGTCCGTCTGAAGGAGAGGCAGAGAAAATAAATGGAAAGCCAATGCGTCGGACCATCGGGCGCAGTGGAATTGCGCAGGACACGAAGGCGTCAAAATGGGTAGAAGAGCACCCTGGGACCGGGGGATGACCGGTGTGGGATGTGCAGAGGTTGAGGATGGAGGGGGGGACTGGAGAGAAGAAGGAGACGGGATGCCGGAGGCGAGGACGGAGCCCTGCCCTGCCTGCCTGCTGCTGTCAGTGTGTGCTGGCTGTAAGGTGCGGTGGTGCGGTGTGTGGTGGGTGAAAAGTAAGGCTGGGCTGGCGGGCTGGGCTGGGACGGGAGCCTCTCCTCTCCGCGGGCGTTCAAACTGGAAGTCCCCTCCCCCAAGCGAAGAAGGAGCTGCCGTCACTCCTCGGACCAGCGAGGCTGTGGCCACTGGGAGACGGGGCCTGGCATTTTGGGCGATCAGGCCTGGACCACACCACCCAAGCATGGCCTGCAGGGCATTGAGGGGGACGTTGCTGATTGGCTACTAGGCGAACCCCAGCCTCCCGTCTCGGGCGGGATTGCTGAGGCAGGCACACTGCACCGCACCTTACCGCACCTCGCAGCGCAGTGCAGCGGACTGCCTCGGGCATGCCCATGCTCCAGGTCCTGCATCCTCACCACTCCGAGTCCATCCTTTTTCTCTGCTGACGAGCGGGGGATGCACACCTCACTGCCAGAGGAAGTAAGCAGTCCAATGCCAGCGGGGGGAAGCTGGGCTGCGATGGGACGGGCCCCAACAGTGTGAGCCACCTGCCGTGGGCTTGCTTCCCAATCGTGCCGGCAGAGCGGGGCTCAGCCGACACTGGATGGAACCTGGTCCGGGGCTGCACCGCAGCAACTGGACTCTCCCCAGGGCACACTGGCACACCATGGCATCACCCTCAGTCTCCCAACATCAATTGGCCCCTCCAACAATTCTGTACTTCCGCACATCCCATCGGCATTGTTATTTCCTCACGGCAGACCAAGCCAATGTCTGAAAGACCTCACTCTGTGTCCATGTCCGTGTCCATCCGCCCCAGGAAGCAGCCGGGTCCTCTCCGGCATCGAGCTCGAGGCCTTCCCGAAGCAGGACTAGTCCGGCATTCGGCCAGCGTCAAAACCAGCTGATGCGTGTGTGTCCAGCGGAGCCCACATCACGAAAACGTGTACGACTCCCCTCGTCTCGGCCTCGCATGCCTACCCGCCGCACCGCCCAAACTCTCCGGCCTCAGCTTCCCCTCCTCACCTTTGTCCTGTCCATCAGAGCCAATTTAGCTGGCCGGTACAGTACGAGCAGAGCAGAAGGGTGAGAGCCTAGAGGCAGCCTCAAGTCGCACTCCATGCCCTCTCTCTCGGCTATTCTTCTAGGCCAAGCCCCCTCCTCCTTGTGCCCCTACTGTACTGCCATCCCGGCTGGATAACCAGGTTCCGAGTCGCTAGGTTGCCTGCCAGCCACGGGCCCACGGCCGGCCGGCGGGCCACCTCATCGGCGAGGCGGATGCCGCCGCTGGTAGGCTCGCCTCCGATGGCGCCCCACCCATGTCCAAACCCCCAAGCACAGCTCTTCTGCAGCAAGCCAATGTGCGGCCCCAGCCAATCCCGCTTGCCGGTAACCCCTCCTGCCCGACCTCAGGGTTTCCTCCCGTGCCTCGTCCATCCCGCGGCCGTATGCACCAAGGACAATTGGCACACACCGATGCTGCAAGCCACGCAAGACCTGGCCTCATTGACTGGTGCCACATGTGCTCGCTCTCCGTCCTCCTCAAACAGCCTTCCACCCTGCCGAGGACGGCAGCCACTGGCAGCGGGCTTGTGCAATGCCGTGCTTGACGTGGGTGGCCACCTGACTGACGGCCGAGGGGCTGCTGCCAGCTCGACGCCGACTCTGACAATACATTGAAGATCAACTGCCCACCTCTGTGCCGTGCCAAAGAGGACATCCATCACAAGAAGATGTCAAATACCTCAACAGCGCTGACAACTGCCCAGGCCGGGAGCTGGGTGCGGATGTTGACCAAGCCTCAGAAGCACCACGGCTGAATCACCGCTGGACTTTCGGACCTCACCGCTCTGTTGTTGGGCGTCCCCCAGTCCCCAGCCCAGGGCTGCATCAGAAAAGCGCAAGGCCACTTTGGGATTGATGCCCGATGCCAACCCGGTATGTAGCTGTCAGGCGGTGCATCATCCTGCAATGCGTCCTGACGATGACCTCCCAAAAGAAAGGCGGCAAGATCGGTGATTGGGCTGTGGGTGTGTCAGATGAATCGCGTTGCTCGTGCATCGGGTCGATGTGCGGTCTCAGGTCGTTGCGGGATCCATCCAGCCTTGTCGACTGCGCTTTGTTCAGACAGCCTCGTCCCGGCAAGGCCGCCCGCCACTGAACCCTGAAGACTCTCGAGCCTTTCATCGTCACTCGGCCACTGCACCGACAGAGTTCACGTCTCACACCCAAAATGCAGCCGGAATGTTGTGCCTCCATCGGGTCGTACCCGCTCAGGGTGATGGGCTGAGATGAGCAGGTCCTGTAGGTAAGCCGACTGCTGACCAGCGCGTCGTGCCGTGGGCTGCCTCCTCGACATGTACGAGCAGACAAGAGGAGACGGCTGCGCTGCGGGCGGGTCCCCCATCCTTTCCCATGCAGGCAGGTGACCTGGGGAGGGGAGCGGCCTTGGCGACGACACCGGAGCAGCCGCCCATCCATTCCCCCGTCACCTATCGACAATTGGCTGACACCTTGGGTTTGTGAGGCTCGCAACTCAACGGGATGCGCTGCACCTTGGTTGGGCTCGGCTGTCCCCGGGCCGTTTGACATTGGCATGGCGGCGGCCTCGACAGCTGCAACAATGTCGCCAAGTTGCCAGCACCAGTGTCACCTGGCTGGATTTGTCTCCAGTCCCCGTTGATGCCAAGACATGCACCGCCACACGGGAGTCGTCCACCTCTGGAGTAGATCAGTCGTGCAGGCTCGGAGTTGGGTCGCCTCGTATCCAATGAATACCCTGTATCCCAACTGGTCGCCCTGAGAGGTGAAACTCATCCTAGTACTGGAGCTCGTCATTGTGGGTGCGCGACTGGAACGTCGAGGAGGCAAATTCTAGAAGGTCGGGATATTGATAGGCAAAGAGGGAGCCAGTTCGACAAGACCGAGGTATGCCGCCGACCATGGGGTTGGCGATTTTGCCATGTGCATGTAACCTTTCTGTCAGTCAGTCAGTATGTCAGTCGCCTGTTCGGTAACCTCTGCCGCAAGCCTGCACGCCCTCAGTGATGTCCTGGTATGCTGCAGCCTAAATTCCCAGTCGCCTTGCAGCAACACCGGGCTGGCTGATGTCCAACTTTGTGAGTGCTCGGCCGGGCCCCGAGGGGCAGCGAGAAGAAACGGGATCGGGGATCCCCCTGATAGCCAGGAACACACGAGCCCGCACGTGGTACGTACGTCCCGAAAGGTCCGCAAGCCCGCCCAACCCGCGAGGCCGCAACGAGGGAGCAGGTCTCAGCCAGCGACCGGTGCTGCCGATGGGGATGTGCCCCGTTTGCGGCCCTCCTTTGTCCCCCCCGCCCGCTCCGCCGCCAATGCCGTCTCGGCGGTTCGCATGCTGAAGAGACAGGGTTGCAGGGGGGAAGGAGGGAGGCCTTGGGCGGGAGGGAGCTGGGAGCTGTCGGTGGTTTGCGTGCAGTGGGCGAAAAAAGGTGTGGTGTGGATGACAGTGAGGGGCAAAAAGCGTGGTCGGCAGGTTGAAGGGTGGAGAGGCGGGCCCCCTCTCGTACCTGTGGCTAATGCAGGAGCACTGCCAAAAGTCACTGGTGATGACATGGGATGCGATTCCCCCAGCTATCGCAGCTCTTCCGTCTGTCCCCTGCATCTTCGCGAGAGCCCTGTCTGCTGACGTCCTACCCTCGAAATTAACCTACATCAAACCTCATCTCCCTTTTTTTGTGGTGCAGACAGACTCGTCCCAAACGCACACATCGCTCGCCTTCTTGGCCAAGCTGTCCTGACTCCTCCCCACCCAAGCGTCGCACAGCAGAGGTACCTTGTCATCTTGGCGACTTGCGTCACAAGTGACTTGCCGCAGAAAATACCAAGACTTTACCATCTTTCCCAGCTGCCAGTCCCGTCGCGGCCCCCCTCTCCCCGACCCGACCTGCTGAAAGAGGGCGCTTACCCGTATTGCCAAATCTGTCGCCTTCCCCGTCGCCAGCACATTCTTCTCTCCGACATCCAGCGACCGAAAGAAAGCAACTCGAACTGTTCGGGGTTTCGGCCTCCACTATCGCCACATCGCATCGCTCAATCTCTCCGCCCGCCTCGCCGCTGCCTGGCGCTTCATACACGATGGAAGGAGTCGGCATCAAGAGGAAAGACACCACAAAGGGGCCGCCGCTCCGAATCCTATCTCTAGGTAGGTAGTCGCTGTTCCAAAATGTCCCCGCTTGCGCAACTTGTGTTTGCGCATGTCGCGTGCCCATAGCTAACCAGTGCCGCTTTGCGCCACAGATGGAGGAGGAGTCCGCGGATACTCGATGCTCATCATCATCCAGGAGCTCATGCACCGCGTCTACGTCGAAACCGAGGGCACTGCGCCCAAGCGAAACCAGATCCCCAAGCCATGCGAACACTTTGACCTCATCGTCGGCACCGGTACTGGCGGCCTCATCGCGCTGATGCTGGGCCGCCTTCGCCTGGACCTCGAGACCTGCAAAGAGCTTTATGTGCGCCTGACAAGAGTCGTCTTCGAGACGGACAAAACCATCGCCGGCATCCCATACCGCTCCACGCTGTTCAAGGCCTCCATGCTCGAGGCTGCTATCAAAGAGGCCATCGCCGAACATACCGTATACGAGAAGGAGGGCAACGACGGCACCGATGCTTCTCTTGCCAGCCCCATGAGCACCGGCTCCTACCCCCGGAGACATTCGAGCAACGCCAGTGTTCTCAGCTTCAGCGCGCGCAGCCCCCAGGCGCAGTTTTCGCAACCGCGCAGCATCAACTCTCGCTACGGCAACCCTAACGCCAAACTCTACGACGCTCGAGAGAATAGGACCAAGACGTAGGTTCTGCCTTGAAGCACGCTTCTACAAGTTTCATTTTGCTGACAATACTTTGGCTTATAGGGCGGTGCTCGCAATGTACAAGGGCGCCGGCAAGGGCAGCCCCCCGGTCATCCTGCGGTCGTACGACTCGCGGAAAGAACCATCTCCCGAGTTTGAGTGCAGAATCTGGGAGGCCGGACGAGCGACATGTGCCATCGGTCTGGCCTTCAAACCCGTTCAGATCGGGCAGTCGGTGTTCCATGACGACGGCGCAGGCCCATTCAACCCATCACCCGAGGCTCTGGACGAGGCTACGGTCAACGAGTGGCCGGGCCGTGACGTCGGCGTTTTCGTCTCAGTCGGCACCGGCAAACGGCCCCGGGGCAGCGACTCGAACCAGCAGATGTGGTATGAGGGTCTCATGGGCGAGTTCGGCGAAGCGCGGAGGCGACTCATCACCAAGATCGAAAACTGCGAGACGACGCACCAGAAGATGATGAACGACTATCTTCCCAAGCGCGGCGTCAACATTGAGAACTACTACCGTTTCAATGTGGAGATGGGCGTGGGCGAGTTTGGCATGAACGAGTGGCATCGGCTTGCCGACATTAGCAGCGGCACGCGACAGTACCTGCGGCGCGAGGCCGAGCAAAAGATGATTCAGGGCGCGACGGCCAAGCTCGCAAAGGTTCACCTGGCGCACCGTCGCATGGCGGCTTTGCCCAACGTCCCCGAGTACATCCAGATCGCAAGTCCCTTTGAACCTTTTGCGGTCGAGTTGCCCGGCGACGTGCCCGACATGTCAGCGCTGCAGGCGCACCAGCCACCGCGCTCGCCACCAGGCCGCCGGTCATACGACTCTGGTCTGGAGGATATTCATCTGCGCAGCCCAGTCGGGCCCTCGCCGAGGGCCTCCAACGACCGGATGCAGCACCACCGTGATCACTCAGGGCCTTCCTCGGGCATGAGCACGCCGCCTCAGCGTCCGGCTCAGGGACCTCCCCCTACCAGCCCCGATGATGCAGATCGGCTGCTCGTTACGGCGCCGACACCTGGCCAGTACCGGACGGCGGCGGGCTCGGACAAGATCGCCATTATGAGCTCCGACGAGCAGCCGCGGTGGAACGGACACCACCAGTCTCCGCCACCGCTCCAGCAGCATCCCGCGCTGCGCATCCCGCCGCCACTGCCGCCGAAAACTCCACTGCCCGAGCACCAGCACCAGCATCAGAACTCATACACAAGGCCAATGCCTACCAGCAAGACGAGCGCACTGCCCTATCCCCTCGACGACGAGCCACCACCAGTCAACATGGCCAGGAAGCCCGAGTACAGGGGGCGGTGAAGGATGGAAAGGCGTCCGTAATGAGGAGGGGTTGGGCCGACGTCTAATTTAGGATACCCTCAAGCGCGTTGCCTGTCACGACAGACAGTCAGACGGGCTGGCTTTCTCACGACCGGCGTTTTTGATAAGGCGGCACACTGCGCGGACCCGTTGCGGCTGCTGTTTTCATTCTCGTCCACGTTTTTCCCCGCACAGATACCAAATTTAGCACAGGATGACGCGAGGGGCTGGGAATATGTCCCGATATTGTTGGAAACAAAACGAAATCTATTACCAGAACATGTACTGTCTGATTCAAGCCGCCTTGTGATCATGGCTTCCGAAGAGAATATCTGACCGGGAGACTAGCGGGAAGTTGCCATGTGGTCCTGCTTCTATCTTGAGATGTTTAACAAGAGCCTAAATCGTCTGGCTCGGGCTCGGGCGCCCGAAGTTGAAGAAACGTGCGTGGGAGGATGGCGATTGGCCGGGAGAACGATCTGTGGTGGTGGAACGGGAGGTGGCTGTGCTTCTTTGGTGGCGGCGGACTTGACAACGGCTGAGGGGGCGGGCGGGCAAGGCCAGGGAATTATCCCGTCGTGGTGCCTGGTGCAGGATCTCGGGATAGGCAGCGGGCGGGCGGGAAGAGTTATTTGGTGGCCATGGCGTTGGAAAGGGGGTCATCAAGTTGCCTGGGCGATGGAGTAATTGATGTTCAAAGTTGGGAGGTCGAGGTCGATCGACCCGATCCTTTGGGTCTGGGACTCTGACGCCATAGCTGCGCACCACTAAACCGCACCACTAAACCACACCAGTAACTGCCGGGTGGGTCCCCTGGGCCAGGCGGCCCAGGCCTGGACTGAAGACGTCACAGCGCTGGCCAAGCCCTGGGGAACCCCGTAGTGACAGCGCCGACAGTGGCAATTGATCGACTCGCCCAGGGCATTGGCCACGAGCTTAATTCCACCGTGACCTGTTTCGACTTGACGACAAACCTGAACTCATTCAGCACCAAACCTTGTCCATCCAGAAACAAGCAATTCCGCGGGCCCAAAGCATCATGGAAGAAGCCGTCCATCATCGATCATTGCCCAGACCGTCCGTCGACTTTCCCTTATGGCGCAACTCCGCCGGGCCAGCCAGCTCTGTGTCACAGTGTTACCGGCAGAGTCAGCCCTACGAGATTGGCCCTTGCCGCTAGATGCTGGCACTGGCATGCCCCCGGGTCCCGACCCAGGGTCCATCTGCTGCAAGTATGCGTGCCGTATCTGTTGCCAATACGCGGTGCTGCCGCCTCTGCCGAATGCCCCGATCGGTGTGAGCGATGGACACAACCCGCACGCGAGCATGGATTGGTTCGATATCGAAACGCTTCCAGCCAGCCCATTTACGAATTCTCCTTCGTCCGACAAGAAGCATCAAACGACTAAGTCTTCTCCGAAAAGACGTCACCTATTTTGAGACCAGGCAGCGAGATATTTCGCCTTGCCATCAACGACGGGAGAGAAACACTGCCAGCTCAGATGGAGGACGGAACGAGGCATATGACACACACCCACACGCGGAAGATGCCGACGCCTGAATGAATTCTTGTTACCTAGCATCAACGGACGAGAGGGGGCGCGCGATGTCTCTTGGTCTCTCCCAGCCAACTGGTCGCTGCTCATGTGGCGTCCCCCAGGCATTCGAGCTTCCCACCCCACGGCTGCCTCCATTGGAAGGCTGCCACGAGACTAACGCCGGCTGTTGCTTTTCATGTCTCGCTCGTGGCTGAGCTGTCGACAGTTGGGTTGGGCCCTGAGAACCGGCTTCTGGGACTCGCCGTCTTTGACGTATCGACGGCGGCGCCGGGAACCCTCGCATGAAGCAAGCCGTCGTCCGGGGCGCGCGCCGTTTGGTGGCCTGAACGACGGGAGCACCAAAGCTGGAACACACAATGGAGACGGTACACTTACACTCTGATGATATCGAGGTTGCCTGCTGCTCACTGCCGACCGGGTCGGAGTCAAGTCCGCCCGCGTGCTTCAGCTGTCTCGCTAGCACACGAGCCGTTGCTTCGACCGTCTCCCTCTGCATTCCCAGCTTGCTCATCGCCCTCGGCCGCCCGCGGCACCCTTGGTCCCTTGGCCATCTTGGAATTCCCCCGTCCCCCGTCCCTTGTGTGCCTCCAGATGGTACCCCTGGCTGACGTCCCAAAACCTTGTGCCTACTCCCCCTTGGTTCTGGTTGGTTGGTTTACCGCAGACAGCCCTAAGCATCGCCGCGTCTCTTCCCCCCCCTTTTCCCCTCCCTGCTTTTTTTCTTTCCCCCCTCCCCGGCATATCATCTGGTGGTGGCTGAACACTGGTCGACGCCATGCCACCTTGGACCAAAACCCGAAGGCTTGCATGAAAGCTTTGGCCAACGCCCTCCGCTGCGGGAAGTCCCCTCCCCCCTCTCTGCCCTTGCCCACCGATGGACCAACCCACATCACCGACGCCATTTCCTCCTTTATAACCTCAGCCCTATGGCCGGCCCACGATCATGGCCATCCCGGGCCGGCCAGGACAGAGAGTCAAGCAAAGAGTCAGACGGCCAGAGAGTCAGACACGCTCGGTACAAAGACCTGCGAGACCGGGAGAGATGAGAAGCGCCATCTTAGTGGACTGGGCCGCCGCCTTCAACTCCTGCAGCAGCAGCAGAAGCTCAGCTCCTCCCACCACATCCCACTGACAGACACACCATGTCCGACCCCTCGCATCGACCCTCACGCGCCATGCGTGCCGAAAGAACCACAACATCCTGTGGCGAGTGTCGCCGCCGGAAGCAGAAAGTACGTTTACCCTCGTCTTCCCCTCCCCTGTTGTTGGCGTCGAGGTTTCTGGTGGTACTATGCCCTCGACCTCTACAACGACAGTATCAAGCCCCAAAAGGTTGCCGAGAGCTTCCAGATACATCATCAACCTTTGCCCAGTGGTTGCACCGATGCCAAGCCGTCAAGGCCGAGGAGACAAACCCCCGATGCAGGCAGGGGTGCTGTACCTGAGAGTTGCTGATCTGACATGACTCCTGCTGTAGTGCGACCAAAGACAGCCATGCGGCAACTGCGCACGTCGGTTTCCCCAGCCACCATGCGAGTATAGAGTGACAAAGTGAGTAGCCAAGGTGCTCCGTAGCGGATATTCTGCAGCAATTGTCAGGAGGGCACTGCTAACCAGAGATTGTGCGAAGAAGACGAACCTCGACTCCATCACCTTCTGCGCTGCCCATCTTTGACATCTCCCAGCACCTCGACCAGTACATCGACCAAGCCATCCCCGGCACATACGACGCGCTTCTCGACGCGCCACAGCCGCCCTGGGGGAAGCGTACCGACGGAGAGGTTGTCCGCTGGTCGGGCATCGACCTAACAACCACCTACCCCGGAACCTCGGCGAGCCTGCAGTGGGAGACGGGAGGTGGTGGACGCGATGCTCACAGGACGGGGCCTAGTGTCGGCCAGTCTGCAACATGCGACAGGGACTGCAGACTGCACTCAGAGGCCATCCATGATGCCCTGAAGCTGCTGGTGCATCACTACTCCATCCCTGATCGGTTCCTGGGCCAGCAGACCGGTGGCCTCTGGAACCCGGCCAACGTTCACGACCTGCTCGCATGGAACGTCCGACCAGCCACGGGGATCCCATGGCCTGTCGGTGGACCCGTCGACGACCTCCGGCACCTCCCCATGACGGCGACACGACACAACGGCGAGCTCCTGCGGATCTGTCAGCAGCACTCTCACGCACCGTTTCCGATCCTCAGCGTCGCTGACCTGCTGCGAACAGACCTCAAGCTGCTCTGCCGCTTCAAGGCGTCGCTGGATGGCAACCCGGACAGCAGCAGCCCCTACATCAGGCACTACGTCCCCCACTGCATCCAGGACCCCATGCTGCTCCAGATCATTCTTTACACGTCGTCGTGCTTCCTCAACGAAACGGGGCACGCACCGCGCACCGTCATGATGGCCCACAAGGGCGAGGCCATCCGCATGCTCAACGAGCACCTGCGGTCCGGTCCTCGCCAGACAAGTGACTCGGCTATAGCTGGTGTCGTGCAGCTAATCGTAGATGAGTGGTATTGGGGTGAGACGCAGGACCTGAGGGCACACCTGAGGGGCTTGCGCGAGATGATCCGACTGCGCGGCGGCTTCGGCCAGCTAGGCATGAGTGGATTTCTGGCAAAGAATGCAATCACGTACGTGTCCTCGTCTGGATTCCTCTTCCCCTCGCTTGCGTCTTGTGAAGTAGTCGAATCCCTTACAGCGCTTCGGGACCTGGCTCAGCCGTCTCGGTCCCGAAAGTGAGCGGGGGGGTGTCGGCCTACTTGCCGCGAGGACGGACAACGGATGAAGAAGCCTCGAAGCTGACCATCGACAGTCACGATGTAGCCATTGCCCTAGCGCACGAGGCCCAGCCGTTTCTTCAGAACGGACCCGAGTTTGAGTTCGAGGACCCCGTGGCCGTGCCCTTCAAGATAGCTCACAACACGCCCTTCGTACGGGACTTGCCGTCCTTCAGCGAATGTGGCCGCTCCCTGGGACTACACCCGGCAACTGCCACTATGCTCGATGACATGCGTTTCCTCTTCAACGCCGTGCTGGCCCTACCAGCGGAGCCGACGATACAGCAGCTACGCAAGGTCCAGACCACCTGCCAGTGGGTGCACAACCGCCTGTTGGCTCTCAACCCCGTATCTCCTGGGTCTCGCCAGGCCTCTCCGGGACCGCAACGGTCACACGCGACGATGGCAGGGACAGGGGCAGGAACAGGCGGCGCCGGCACAGGGCTGGGCGCAGGGCTGGGCGTCAACCTGAACGGGCTGGAAGGGCCTGGGCGATTGCGCCGTCCTTCTGCACCGACATTGTCACGTGGACCCAGCACATCACCCAGGCCACCGTCGGCTGGCGGTTCGCGAAGGAGCAGCGGACCTAGCCACGAGCAGGTAACGGCCTGGTACGATGTGGGCGAAGACGACGGCATCAGTAACAGCAGCAACCACAACACCAACACCACTAGCACGGGCTACTTCCTGGGAGATCATCACGAGGACGCCGGTGGCGCGCGCCCTACGGGTTTGTCGCCGAGCCTGGAGCGAGCGCGAACTACGTCGCCCGGGCAAGGCCAGGGCCAGGGCCAGGTCAGCGGTGAGCAGCTGGAGCGCCCCGACTACATGTACCAGGTGGTGCGCCACGCGGCGCTTGTGTATTCGCGGGCGATCATGACGAGGACGCCGATTGGGTCGACGTGCACGACGGACGAGTTCCTGGCCATCTGGACGACTACGTGGCGGGTACCCCTGACGGCGTGGAAGGGGGCCAACGGCGTCTTTTACTGGGTGATGCTGGCGATCGCGCCGAGCTGCCACGGGACGGCGCACGCGCGGTTCGTCAAGAGCATGCTCATGATCTCTGCGCTGGGGCTGGGGCTGGACAACTGGGCGGTGGCCGTCGAAGCCGCCAGCGCCGGGCTGAGGGTGCAGCGGTGGTTGAGTCAGGGGTCTGCTGGTTCTGGGACTGGCGCCGCCGAGGGCGTACGCGGTGGCGGAGGGGCGCGGGCAGGTGACGGCGGCGGGGGAGGCGCCGGTAGCGGTGGTGATCAGGGGTCCGGTCCCGAAGGGTCCTCGACAACGTCGTCGATATCTGGCCAACAGGGACAACAGTCTGCAACAGGAGGAGCAGAGGGTTCAGGTGCGGCGGCAGGTGCAGGCGCCACGGGAGGCGGCGAGGCGGTGGAAGAGCACGGATATCACCAGCCGGACTGGTGAGCCAGGGTTCATTTGATCTAGGTCTGAGGGCAGCGGGGGCACGGCATCAAGCATGGCCAAGCATAGGATGGACAGACGGACAGACGGCCAGGCAGCCGCCTACTTCGTATCTGGCTGCATGTATGGAGCGAGCGTAAATAGCAAGCGAAGTAAAGCGCAGCAAGGCAATGCAGAGCATGAAAGCGAGAAGTGGGTATCTCTCGCCTGTCCTTGATGCTTGCAGACAAGGTCATGGGGGAAGAGAGTTGAGTGTGGCGTTTGTTGCTATCTACAGCCCAAGATGCATCGCATAGAGCGCCAAACGGCCCACTCCTCCTCCTCGTCTCGCGGGCCGGCCGTGATAAGTCTGGGGCACGTCGTGTTTCTCCAGCGGCCGTCGAACAAGGTAGGGGCAGGGTCAGCGGCAACGTCGGCGCGGGCAGGGTCCGAGGAAAGTCTGTGTGTTTACCGCAAGAGGGGCGAAAAGGGAACAGGGCTGGACTGGGCTGGGCTGGAGGTCTTGGGAGAGGAGGGGCAAAAAAAGAGGAGGTTCGGAAGACGAGATGAACGGACGGCGGGCGAGATGCTGTAACTGCAACAGAAGCGGCTGGGCCACGCGAGTAAGGCAGGGAAGACGGGATAGGGCGGACAGGGACATGGGCATGGTGGTGCTAGGGCTGCGACGTGGTGAGGGTGAAGGGAGGGGGGTGGACATGTGGGATGTGGGATGGAGGAGGAATAATAGCATGACGACTCATGACTTGGGGTGATGCGTTTCAAGAGATGCCTGCCCGAAGGCGTCGAGGGGGGGTTCTGGAGGGGTTGAGGGAGGGGGGTGCGCTTCTTCCAACCGGTGTTGCGCTTTGATGGAAGACGAGAGGGCGTCCAGGATGGATGGACATGAGAGGGAAAAGACCCTGAAAGGCAAGTAGGGGAGGCGCTGTTTCCTAGGCGCAGAATCCGATGTGTAGTAAGAGAGGCACGGAGGGACGAAGTAGGCAAAGTGAGCAAGCACAGTGCAAGGCGTAGTACGGAGGCATGGAGATCCGAAGGGCTGGCGCGTAGTCTAGCAAGGCACCCGGAGGCCGAACGCCCTTGTCCCTGCTCCACCGGAGGTTGCAAGTAGGTAATTAGTAGGACTGGAAGTTGGATGTAGGTAAGCGGTGAGGATGGAGTACGTTTGTCACGGTCTGTGTGAGTAAGAGAATGACGGGAACAGGTGATGGCCCCCCAGCCTCCCAAGACCCTAAATTCCCTGCCAGAACTGCGCTAGAACGTGCGATGCAACTGAGGGGCAAGAGCGAGACAACGGGCGCGTGATTGTTCCGTGGAGATGAGAGAAAGAGAGATGAGGCATGGGGGCATGAGGGCATGGGGGTGATGTTTGAAGGTACACCAAGTACGGATGCTGAGAACGAAGCAAGCAGAACAGAACGAGTTGTGTGGTCGTTTAGACTAACTGCTGAATGGCTGGGCCGAGTCAATCTGAGGAGAACATTGGGCACACAGACAAAAGTGCGTGCGTGAGATGGCGTCCTGTCCCTGGGTAGCGCGAGCTGACGTTGCTGGTTGCCCTATGCTGGATGGCAGTGGTTGGTGGCTGGCGACTGGCTGGTGGTTCAGTTTGGCGGGTGGGTCCCTGAAATGCCTCCTGTGCAAGATCGTCCAGCCCCAGTGTTTGAAATGCTTCTAGAAGGACTGCCTTCCTTCGGCAGAGTCGAACTCTAAATACTGGGGAACTTTCCATGCCATGTGGGGGCGGCCTACGTTAGAGTGCTAGTGCGGGAAAAGGTACGTACCTATGCTTGACCAATGCTCCCTTCAGCTCTCAGGCATCCCATCCCACCACCGATGCCACCCACCACTCCGAGGTGTCCGCAGAAAGCTCGCTCGCTCGCAAGAGGCGCTTCCCACTTCCCATCATGTCGCGGATTGTCGCCTCGCAAGCGGTCACCGGATCGCAAGCTGATGATGGCGCTGTGATGGCGGCGCTTTCTGCACACACTCCCCCCTCTTCCCCCTCCCCCCTCCAGCTGGGCCAGTCATCCCAAGACAGCACGAGCGCCGGTGCAGATCCCATCGTGTCCCAAGGGTTGCCGTGCCGCCTTAGCTTCCCGGACAGCAGGCCGAGATATCAGGCTCACCCACGGCCACGACTCGACACAACACAACACAACGTTGACGACGTTTACACCCCCCTTTTGTGACATGGAACCCGATGATAACGAGAACTAGCTATACTTGCGGTGAGCAAACGACACGGAAACCTGCTCGCCACATCATCTTTCTGCAAGCACAATGTTGCTGGCACCGACCCCACAGGACAGCAAAGCAAAGCACGTTCTATCCGACGACCGCCGTGCCCGAATCATCCCATGCTCGCCCTGGTGCAACCTTGGCACGCGCCCCCTTCGTAGGGCAGTCAACACTCGCCGTGTTTCATGCTGCCCAGGCTGCCATCAAGGGCAAACATGCGATAGCCGTGCCTGGAGGTGGGCAGCTGCAACCAGCAAGCGCGCACCCTCGAGCCAGAGGATGACGACAAGGGGGGCGCCCAACGGCAACTATCAGACCGACGCAGCCGCACAGAAGAAGGGGCTGTACGAGAAGGAAGGCGAGAGAAGATGGAAGGGGGTTGAGGAAGCAGAGGACAGTGTTCTAGCGCATGGCCGATGGTGCGTCAAACACGTTTTCCTCCCCTTGCAGCATGGCACTCCTGTGTGTTCCATCGGCCATCGGTCATCGTCCAAACGGTGGCGGGCTGGATCATGGATGGCTTGCTATACTACTTTTACTACTGGGCAGTATCGCCGGGGGGTGCTATGCTACCGCCGGCACATGTGACGCGGCGTGGCGGTGGTCAAGGCTGGGGTTGCGGTCCAAGAACCAAGTACACGATACAAGTACCTGGCGTCGTTAACCGGACCGGGGTCTTCGGAGAAAGACTGCGAGAATGCCGGACACCAGAGGGGGGTCAATTGGCGCCGGAATAGCATCCCCGGCTTGGATCGAGAAAAGGGCAAGGGAACCAAAGTAAGTATCTGGATTAGATTCACCAGCCGCCTGGCGGGGAGGGGGGGAAACGGGCGGCGCATCATCGTGCGCCGGCAGCGCGAAGCGTGATGACTCGCGCAGCACGTGGACTGGACGGACGGGGGACTTCGGAATGGGGTGGACGGGGGACCTAGGGGACGGGAGTTGAAGAAGGATGGAGGGGGTGTCGGACAACGAACCCTCCCATCTATCCAACCAGCCTGCCTGTTTGCCAGCCAGGATAGGAGGGAGCCTGGCGAGCCAGAAGGGTCGGGAGGCGAAATCGCGTGGTGATGTGACATGATGCGCCGGTAGAGGCGCCGCGGGGTGGCGAGCGCAAATGTCAATTTTCGAATCCCCCCCCCCCGAGCCCCCCCTGGCGCAACGCCCACCCGGCTCCGAAGCGGACGGACCGTTCGACGATCGTCATCTTCAGTAGCGGGGAGGGGGGAAGGTCGAAAAGAGGGGGGAGGGGCCCTTCTCGAAGACTGCTAGAAAAGTGTCTTTGCTGGATGACGCCCTCCCACTATCACAATCCACCCTTAACCCCTAGCGGATCAGCGGCCCATCGAGATTCCGACTTTTTCGAATGGGAGAAATGAAGAAAACTCTCATTTCGGAGAGATGGGGAAGAAGCTTTTCCTGGCAGGTAGGGGCTATGGGAACGGAGCTTTCTGATTCAAGTGTGGTGTCCGTCCGTCTGGCTGGCGCTGGGGCCGTTGCCAAGCCCAAAAGTTGGGGACGAAGCTTTGGGCTTCCGTCACCGTAGCGGCGATCTGGAAGGCTGGAACTTGGACTTGACTTGCCTTGAGAGGAGGGGTTGGAAAGCAAGCCGGAGACGTCGGCGCGCGCAAAAAGGCAGCCGCAGAGAGAGCGGAGAGGGGTCCGACTTACCCTCGGCTTTTGGACGTTCGGAGCCTCAAAGAAAGGGCCCGCTAGCAACGGAAGAAGCGGCTGTCGGTCGGGATGGCCAAAAGGCGTGCTGAGAGTAAGGAAGTGATGCATGCGTGGCTGCCCCTCTCCCCCTGCCTGTGCCCAGCTTCTCGAAGCTCCAGTCGAAGCAATCGAAGCAATCGAAGCAATCGAAGCCTTCGAGAAGACAACCATGTGTCAAGGTCGTGCAGCTCTAGCAGGTTCAGGGAGGGGGTGGCTGCTGGCTGGCTCATTTGTGTGTCGATCAATGCGCTGGCGATCCCTCCACCAGTACCTAGCAGAAGCAAGTTGCCAGGGACGGGGTTGGAAAAGCAGACATGTTGTTGGCTGGCTGGCATGCAGTGGCTGGGCTGCATGTGGTTTGGAAGAAACGGCGGCGGGGGGACTGGCTGCTTCGAGAAATGAGTTTCTTTTTCCCTTTACGTGGTGGAGGGGTTTAAAAGGCGACTCGACGATACTTTCCCCAAGTACATCTACCTACCCCGGGGACAAATGCGAGTGCCGTCCGAGCCTGAAGTTTTGGGTTTGACCACCTGCATTACTTTGGTAAAGCTTGCTTGGAATGCAGGACCAAATCAAAAAGCTGGGGAGGTTTCGGAGGAGAACAGCCGTAGTTGGCATTGCTTGTCATGAGCAGGCGTTGGGGGAGGAATGTCTGGTAGCCCCTCCGAAATTCCGTAGACAATTCCGAAGCGGGCGCCGAAATTCGGCATTCTTGTGCCTGGGATTTCCCTGATCTTCGAGGGATCTTCAGGGTTGATTTACACGTGCATACCGCGCCCTTTCCCTTCTCCTTTGTTCTTGTCCGACCCCAGCCAGCCAGCCAGCCCGTATCGACACGAGAGACCGTCCTGTCTTGCACTGCGCCGGGCCTTGTCCATGTTGCTTGCTCGCACCGCCCACCTTGGCCCAGCATTCCTAACCAGACATCACCCCCCCCCCCCCCCCCCCCCCCCCCGCCGAAATAGACGTCGTCACCTCGAGTGGTCGAGACCGCCACGGTCAATGTCCAAGCACCATCACAGGATCATGGATCAGAGAGCAAAGACTGGCCAGATGTAACACCAAAAAAAAAAAAAAAAAAAAAAGCGAAGAAAAGGGACCCCACGCCGCAGCTCTTCGGCCCCTTCGCCTCAAAGGTCCTCCACCCCTCGCCTCGCCTCGACCTCCTCCACCCTCCTGCTTAACCAAAGACCCGCCAGGTCCCCTTTCCATGGATCCCGGGCGCCATCGCCAGCTGTGATTTGAGAATCTTGAGACGGCCCTACTGTGCTTTGGGTAGCGACCACGCGGCCGCGCATCTGTCGGTGAACAGGTTCCCGGGGTTCCATCCAGCAAACATGGACCCAGAAGGAAAATGGCTCCATCGGCGCAGGACACTAGAAGCTGTTCCGAACTTCCATCTGGTGTCCCACTGTCCAAAGTCCACCCCGTTGCGTTGCGTGTTGCGCTATCGGAGGTCATTCGCAAGCAAGTCCGCCACGCTTGGTTGGTCGGGGCCCAAGGTCCAAGGGCCAAAAGGAGGGGGTGTCTCGGGGTGTCTTCCGGGTGTCTCCCACTTTTTCCTTTCAGGGGTCTTCCACTGTAGGGGGTCTCATACTACTGGCTCCGGGGCCCAAGTGGGGGGGGGGGGGGGGGGGGGGGGGGGGGGGGTGTTTTCAGCCCGAGACATTCCACCCGGAATCGGTCGAAGCTTAGCCCTTTTTCTTTTCCTCCCAGAGTGCCAAAGGGGGGCGTCGGCGTACGACGAGGGCATTCGAGAAACGCTCGACCTTGCCAGAAGGATGCACAGAAGAACTCTGATGGACTGACTTTCGCCTTCCCGTTGGAGCCAGTGACCTGACCTTTGCGCCAGAAACGCGACGGGACGACGTAGAATGACCGCCGTTCTTCTGCCCGCGTGACGAAGGAACGAAAACCTGCGCCCAACCAACAAAGGTGAGACAAGTCATGGATTGGAGAAAATAGGGACGGACGGGGCCATCAATACCCCCAGCCACCCGTCACTGTCCGCCTCTATCCGTGGACCGTCAGGCTCCAACTCCAGCTCCTCCAACTGCCTTGCCTTGAACAGAGGTGATCAACATCTCGCACGGACGGCCGCTCGTGGCTTCTTGGAGGTGATCAACACGCTGCAGCTGCTGTTGCTGCGGCCGCAGCAACGAGAACCTTGATTCCTTCCATCCATCCCACTGCGTGAGACATGCATCCAATGCCAGCCAGCCAGCCAAGCCCGGGGTAAAATACCAAGGCGCTTTCCATGTACCTAGATGCTGGGAGCAGACTGTCCGAACCATCACCTGCGGCACAAGGCTTGTTGAGCCTGAACGCCTCGAAATCAGCTTCTCCGGCGCGGGCCCTCCCTTCCTTTCGCCTCCCCTCCTCCCCCACAGGCCGCGCTTCGCGATCCGGTATTGCAAAACGCCGATACACAAATGTCACCTCTTGGCAATGTCGCGAAATAGGCGCAAGAGGTAGAAATGCCTTCGTCGCCGCGCTCGGGCTGAAAGAACATACAGGCCATTCCAGTCTAACGCCGTCCACCACGGGATACTTGTTAGTGTCTTTCGGTGATAAGAATGCGAGGCCTGGCCTCATTGGGTGCCCATGGCTGTGGCCTTGCCCGCGCCGCACGCTTGTGCACCCTCGCCCCCGGGGCCCGGCCGGGTCAGGGGCCACAAGGGAGCATGGCCGGTCGGTCAGGCCTCGGGGAACCGAACTCCTAGAGGCTTAGATTCTCAGCCACCTGCTGGCCTGTACGAGCCCCTCGTAACCAGTAATAAAGTCAGCACGAGGCGAGGCGAGAGATGCGGCACGGAGGGCAACACGCCATGGTGGGTGTGATGCCGTTGCGACCCTCCCTACTTCGGTACGGGCCCCGTCGCTTCCCCGTAATGATCCCGGAAAACCCCCTTGGGAAGACCACCACCCCTTGGACGCCAGCGTCGTCGCCGAAATGACATTGGCGAGCCTGACTGTCTGCCTGTTCGGACTTTACTTGGTACACGCGGCACACGCTGATTCTCGAGTGTTTCAGTATCTGTACAAGTCGGCCTCTCCGATGCACGCCTGCGGACGGGCCTGGTCTCGCAAGATGGAGAATGCTGCACCTCTACGCTCAGGCTGCTGTTGTTGATGTTGGTGTTGGTGATGCTGCTGCTGCTGCTGCTAGGGGGTGGCAATACACCACCGACATTGTCTTCAGGTGGCGGTGAGCCTCGCAATGCCTGCCCCAAGACGACTGGTGATTTGCCCGGTCGTCAGTCCGTCCGAAACCTCCCGGTTCCTGAGCCCGAAACCCGGCCGTGGCCGGGTATCACATCATCACAGCTTGCTGGCGCCCCCGGACTCTGTGGCGGCGCGGATGCGCTCCAGCCCCCCGCGCGTTCGGGCGTTCATCCCGGCGGCCGCAGGCCGTCCCGTCGACCGCTCGACAAAGACGTGAGTGAACTCGCCGACCGCCTTCACCGGCCCGACGCCCTTTTCAAAGAGCCCGATTTCGTAGGTGACGCTGGAGCGGCCGAGGCTGTTGACGCGCAAGGCGAGCTCGGCCACGGCCGGGAACCCGATGGACGCAAAGTAGTCGCTGTGCGAATGCACGACGACGCCGTGCTGGGGCGACGACGACGGTTCGAGACCGCAGTGCTCGATGAGGTATGCGTTTACGACCGAGTCATACCTTGGATGCCGTGCGCCGGTGAGAACGGCCGCCATACTTCGGGAGGGGTGGGCCGTGGAGGATCGGCCCCGGTTGACTGACTCACAAGAAGTTGTAGATCGAATTGTTCATGTGCTGATACATGTCGTTGTCGGCCCTACCCGAAGGACCTCCATATCAGCTTGATGACTCGTTGAGTCTGGGGTTACCAGTGGGACGCACCATCGAGTCCGGTACTCGAGGATGTAGGGGTAGTCCGCTCTCGTGCGTTTCTTGAGCTCTTGTTGGGCGGCCATGGTGCACTGTAGGGTGGGGGATTTGATGTCGAGCTGACTGTACCTGGTGCGTTCGAGTCGGCAGCAGAAGGTTGCCTGCAGAGATGTTGTTGCTTCAAGGTTGGAGGTGATGAAGTTCATCGAGACGGGAGCGCCAAGAAGGGGATAACTGACCAAAAGTGCCGAGGTCCAGACGACCCCGAGGCAGGCGCACGGGCCATCTAATCTCTTATCTTATCGGTCCAACGACATGCGATGAGGGAAGGGTATTCTGCCAGCCTAGACCGCCTGAAATTCTGGTCGCACCCTCACGATTGCTCACTCAGGCAGAAAGGGGTCAGTGTCGTGCAACGACACCTCACAACGCAAAGGCTCCCTCTCCCGCCAGCCATCACCCGCACGCAATATCGCATGCGTACATCTCAACTCTGGCGGCCATTCGGATTCCCCTCGCGCAGATAGCGCGGACTTCTCCCAGCCTCAGCCTCATCATGGTGTCCCCAACAGTGGCAGCGCCAGAGCCTTTGCCGCAGGAGGCCACCCAGACGCCCACCCTGGCAACGGACCATCACGTTCCCCGAAGAAGGAATCCAAAGAAGGAGAAACCGCTACCGGATGTTCTCATCACGCCAAGCGGTGACTTGTGGCCGAGGCCGTACTACTTTGAAGACGGCCTACGCAAGGTGAAGCCCTACCACTGGACATATCAAACCTTCGTCAAGGAGAGGTGGCGCGACAGGACGCTGCTGGACGTCTTCACGAGCGAGTTTAGGGACCGTCCCATCGAGTACTACCGCAAGGCCATGCTCGAAGGCAAGATCAACATCTCTCAGACACCCGTTGGTCCTGACTACATCGTCAAAAATGGCGACTGCATCAACAACACAATGCATCGTCATGAGCCCCCCGTGAACGGCTGCGAGCTCCAGATTATTCACGAGGACGACGAAATCCTGGTTCTCAACAAGCCGTCTGGCATCCCCGTCCACCCAGCCGGCCGGTACAACTTCAACTCCATCACGCAGATCCTTATGTCGGACCGGGGCGCCCACTTCATCGCCCGCCCCTGCCACAGGCTGGACAGATTGACGAGCGGAATTCTCTTTTTCGGAAAGACGGCCAAGGGCGCGGTCAAGATGTCGGAGCAGATTCGCGCGCGCACCGTGCGCAAGGAGTACGTCGCCCGCGTCCACGGCCGTTTCCCAGATGGCGATGTTGTTTGCGAACAGCCTATCCTCCAAATCTCACCGCGACTGGGTCTCAACCGGGTCCGCGCCAACGGAAAGCCAGCTCTGTCCGTCTTCAAGCGGTTGGCCTACTACGGTCCCGAGGAGGAGGAAGCGCAGGATAGGCCAAAGACGCCGGAGCAAAAGGAAGTCGATGACAAGATGCCGTGGAAAGCCAAAAAGGGCTACTCCATCGTCCGATGTCTCCCCGTGACGGGCAGGACGCACCAACTGCGCGTGCACCTGCAGCACCTAGGACACCCCATCGCCAACGACCCCATCTACGCCAACCAGCGGGTCTGGGGCTTCGACCTGGGGTCCAACGATGCCGAGGGCGACAAGTACAAGGATGAGGACATCATGGCACGACTGGAGCGTATGGGCAAGGAGGACGTAGCTGACGCCGTTGCCTACCACGACGAGCAGGTCGAGGTGTACCAGAAGCGGCGAGCGGAGCATTACGCCGGCTTCAACTGCGAAATCTGCGACACTCCAATGTACACGGATCCCGGCGAGGAGGAGCTGTCCCTGTGGCTTCACAGCCTGCGGTATGAGGACTCTGGAGGCGCTTGGAGCTTCACCAGTCCGCTTCCGGACTGGGCCTTGCCACCCGACGGCGTCAGCGGCCCAACCCAAGTTGGGGAGATCAAGGAGCTGGTCAACGCAGTCGAGGCCGACAAGCTCGAGGCGGCCTCGCAGTGAAGGGCCAAGGGTAATGTGAGCCCGCCCCTCCGCGCCAATTGCAACTCGAGATTGCAACCTTTAGCCGGCAGCCAAAACAAGACCATTGCATGCTATCAACTTGACGCGCGAGACCGTCCCGTTCTTTATCTTTCAAGTTCCCGTCCGTTCTGTTGTCATCGGTTCATGCAGCCCAGTTGAATCGAGATGCGAATATGGTAGAGTTACGGAATTTCGGAATGCTCTCACAGTGAGGGCCATTTCGCTTTTCTCGCGCCCATTCCTCCGCATTCTCTGTGCTATCGTCTCTCATCTTGCCAAGACTGACTCAGCAGAACCGATTCAGCACTTTCGACTCAGCGTTGGCATGTTGTGTGGCATGACGACCACGAGTCTGGGCTCAATGTCTCGGAGCTGATAAAAGGGCCACGGCCACCCGCTCGGTTGACCTGCCAAGGTCTCTCGGCCGCATTGCCTACATCCGGGCAATCACCCCATGACGACCCTTTGTTCGCCAGCCTCCTGCAGGTGCCTGGACTCGCCGACCTTTCTTTTCCAACGATGCGGATCCCCGGAGCGCGCCAATTCGGATGTCGGACCCAGAACCAGAGCCTTGGGAAAGAAGGCTGACCCTACAACACGGCCACAGCATCGGCACTCGCTTCGGCAAGCGACGAAGAGGCGGCGACGGCATGTCCTTGAGGAGGGTTCAAAGGAGGGCGTGTGAGACGCCACCGAATCCGCCGCTGCGGTCAGAGTCCAGCCAGCTGAAAGGAGGCGTTTGTGTTCCAGCGCGGCACGTTCCATCGCGGCAGAAGCGAGTACAGTAAACACCCCAACGTGTCTCTCACGGACCGCAGCGCATGGCCAGGCGAATCACCGTTTCCCGGGGACCGGAGGGCTGGCAGCCTTCTCGGCCGGCGACCACGTCGATCATGGGCCAGCCTACGAGTACGAGGTATCTCCCCCTCCCCCTTTCCCCAAAGGAAGCAAGGGCTCGGAAAAAGCAATGCGACAAGCCACCATCCAGCTCTACGGGGATGTGTCGTCGAACTTTCCGCTGCGCGTGGACTAATGTAGAAACCCCCCTTCTTGGATTCTGGAAACCAACACGGGAAGCTGAAAACGTAAAAAAGGGTGACCTTCTTGAGCTGCGGGCATACCATCGCCGCTGCGGATGTACCACCGCAATGGACGCCAAGGAGATACCCGATGTGACGAGATACTTCTGCGCCCAAGACAACCGAACCATGGCTCTGCTTCCCTCCGAAACCTGATGGCCACTTGCTCGGCGTCGGCTAAATTCTTTTGAGGAGGGGAATGGCGCCATTGTCACCATGATGCATCGATGCGATCACTCACCGATGTGCTAGAACAACTGCCGAAACTGCCTCAGTCACCATCGCTTAGCCCAGCCAGGGCCGTGGGACGCGGCTGAAGCGTTGCCGCGCTGGAGGGGTGATTTTTGGTACCGAAGCTTCGTTCTGGCTCGTTCTGGAACATTTGCGAGCCGCCCCGACAAGCGCTGACGAGAGGTTCAGCGGACCGGGAGACATGTTCGCGCCGTCACGGTCTCATCGGCGATAGCTAGACGACGTCGCCCGACGCCTGATGGAGAGCAAAAGCGAGAGCGAGCCAACGGACGGGAATGCCGTCTGGCAGCGGTTCGTCTTGGCGTGTCTTACGCCGGTTTGCGGGAGACCACAACAGAGCCGCCTAACAAGTCCCAGGAACGGAGTCTTCCAGCTGCTTGGACTGGGCGGTTCTGTAAGCGAGCAGAAGATTCCTCGACTGCTGGGCGTCCCGTCGAAAGCAGGACAACGCCGCCGTGGCACCGCCGGCACGGCACTTCTTGGTGACGACAATGGCGGCCTCCTGGCTTGACGCCCTACCACTCTTCTGCCCACTGCTAGAACACAGCTGTCTCTCGCCGCACCATTCACTGGCGCGGGGATGACACACTGGCAGCGCTTCGCTCGGCCGAAGCGATGCCTGTACTGCTGAGTGAGGACGACAACAGCCCGAAGGAAGCCCCGAACAGGTGGCGAGGCAGCGCTGTGCAGGTCTCGGGCAGCGCATCTTACTCACTAACTTACTACTCACAAGACTCGGTATAGTAAGAGAGCCCATGAGCGAATCACGCCGTCACCGATTGCGCACTCACACTGCCAGGCACGCAAGTTGCCCCTCTTTCGAAGATTCCATGCGAAGGATCATGCACGCCTGCACGCACGCCTTTTCTTCTCTATTCCACCACGGGTGCGCCGTGTGCCGGCCGTGCTGCGCGTACGGTATGGACGAAAATGGGGGGGCCCTGACTGACGACGCCTGCCTCTCTCTGGGCAAGCTTGGATCGAGGCACGCAACGCACGTATCGCACTGCACCGCAACGCACAAGTGCAGTGCTGGGTTCCCCCGTGCTTGGACTGATGAGGAATGGACCATCATCGGGCTTGTCGGCGAGGAGGCCGACGAAGGAGACTACAGTACGACGCCAGCACGATCAATGCCATGCACGAACGTCAGTCATGTCCCCCCCCCCCCCCTTCCCCCTTCTCGACACTGGACACTCGATGAGACCGCTACCAACAGAGAGGGGGAAGGGGGAGGGGACCGCCCTCCAACTGATACCGTCGACCAGCAGGACGCTGCAGAGTTTTACACGGATCTGGCGTAGCCCAAACTTTATTGCCTCGCGGACCACCACAATCCTTGAACCGTCTGAAGAGGAGTTGATGCTGACCCAATCCCTTCCCCCCTCCCCTCCCCCCCCTTCCACCCCGGGAGAGGCGGTGGGGTGGGTTGGTCCCCTGCGAAGGTGAAGAAGGCCTGAAGGGGGAGTGGGAGAGCAGCGCGCGGACGTGGGCGTCTCACGAAGGGTTGGTCTGGTCGAGGGGGGGCGTGTTTTGTGAGGACGAATTTTATCACGACACCTTTTGACCACACCCTCCCCCTGGTCTTCACCAACGTTCCTGGGAATCGAAGGGCAGGACATCACACACCCACGCTTCACCCCCTTCTTCTTCCACCACCCCCTCCCGCAAGGGGGGGTCCTCCCCTGGCTTCGACGCTATGCCACAACTGGGGCCGATCTAAGGTGAGCGGTCCGGCCGCCTGGCCTTCCTCGTCGTCGTCCCCATCTGCCGCTGGCCCCATCGCATTGCATGCCCTGGCCCTGCATCTGCCTTCTTCGTACCAAGCACATTGAAGAAAGGGAAACCGCACCAGCGCCGCTCGATGGAGCCTAGCTGGGCTTGCGCTATGCCTGTCAAGATGATGGCAAGCAACAAGCCAGCAACCAGGTAAGGGCCAGGAGCGGTACCGGGGTACGTACCTTCTTGCGCCTTGCCCTGCTCGCTCTGGCCGGGGTGAAGGGGGGCCAAACCAAGGTACCGCCCGTCCCGGGAGGTACTGTAGCTGGGACCTCACTGCCCCCTCCCCCCCCCCTCCTCGAGGCCCAAGGGCGCCGGGGCCGGCTTGCTTTGCTCTGAACCCCTGCCCCCAGGTCAAGTTCTCAGAAACCCCCATGAACCCTGGTCGGCGTTGTTTGACACTCGAGGTGACGGTGAGGGGAGGAGGTAGGGGGTTCATGGCGCACCGGCGGCGGCGTCTCTGGGTGGTGTGTCTACTCTTGGTCTGTTTCCATCCTCTCGAAGGTATAACTTCCAATGCATCCCACCTCCCCCCGTCTCGACCCCTGCTCCATAAGTATGATTCCCCAGACTTGATCAAGCACACTTTTGGCATCACCACTTCTCTACCTTCTCTCTCGTGTGTGCCTTTGAGCTTCAAAAGAGTCCTTCCTTCTCCCTACTCTCCCTCTACACCTGGGCCTCAACGCAGACCAACAACATCGACAAGCACCTACATACTCTACTACACCTACCTGCCTGCCTACCTCCACCAGCTACCAGCTACCCACCCACCTTCATCGACAGACACCAAGCTACAGCAGCGCAACGCAACGCAACATCACAACAACACACAACCACACACCATGCCTCGATCACCCTCCGTGGAGGCCGCCAAGGGCGGCAACAAGAAGAAGGGTACAGCAACCTCCCCCGGCGCATCACCATCCACCAAGCTCTCCCAGCGCCGCCACCACCACCACACCACAACACAGCTTTACTAACATACCCGCAGGCACAAGGAGCGTGTCGACGCTGACGCCCTCCCAACTGGAGCGCAAGCGGGCCAACGACAGAGAGGCGCAGCGGGCCATCCGCGCGCGGACAAAGGAGCACATTGACCGTCTCGAGCGCGAAATCTCCGAGCTCAAGGGGTCCCTCAACCGCGACCGCACCGTCCAGGAGCTGCTGCAGAAGAACCGAGCACTCGAGGAGGAGCTCTACAGGCTCAAGGAGAGCATGAGGCAGCCATCGGGACACTCGTATCCCGCTTCCGGTATGCCTCTCCACCACCACGCCGGCTCTTCTTCTTCCTCCTCCTCCTCTCCCACGGCCGCGATGCTGACCATGGCCCCCTCCTTTGCAGTCTACGACGACAACCTCAGCTCCGTTGGCGGCGCCGGCCCCAGCCCGCGTTCGTCGCCCTTTCCAACCTCGGGGGGCTACGGCGGCATGGCAGAGCTCGGCCCCTCGTACGTCCCCCTGCCAGACACCGCCAACGAGACCTGGGCGCCCGCCGTTCCCGTTTCGGTCCCTTCCAGCGTTTCGAGCCCGTCCTCGTCGGCCAACACGGACGAGTACGGCGCCCCCGCCTACATCCCTACCTCCATTCCCGCCCCCATGATGGAAGCCCGCAGCGTGCCGTCCAAGATGGACTACGACGACGTCGACTCTGGTGAGTTTTATCAGCCCCGGGACTCTCTTTTGTTGGGAATTTTGCAGCAGCGATTCTGAGACGGCTAACACAGCGCGCAGACCCTGGGTATCCCCTGTCCCATCATCATCACTCCCACAGCCAGCAGGCGGCCGTCAGCGACCCCTACCTGCCTCACGAGCCGTGGAATACCTACCAAACGGCGGCGGCCATGTACTACCAGCCTCCGTCGGCCCACTGAGCCGCCACGCGGGCACGCCGCTGTGGAAGCTGCCCCCGCAGACCCTCCCGCCCAGCGACTCGCCCCAGGAGTGGGTGCTGCGCTTCCTCCAGGACTGCCGCCAGCTCGCCCAGACGAGGCGCGTCGATGACCTCTTCCGCCTCGAGCGCATCAACTTGAAGGCCTTTCTCGAATACCAGCCCTCGGCACTTGGTCGTGACGGCCCCCGGACCCAGCTTCACGACCTTGAGCGCGCTCTCGACCCCGGCCACAGCGCTACCATGACCGATCACCCTATCACCATTCTCATGGCCGCCCTCAACGACAACGTCGGCGTCACCAACGTCCTTGAGCGGCTCGGCGCCTTCGTCGTCCTCACTCGGGTTGTTTCCTGGCTTGTTCAGCTCACAAAGGAGTCGTACGACCTGCTCGGCGACCTCGCCCCTCGTTCCAGCCAGCTCGCCATGGCTCATCCCGTCTGGGTCGAATTGATGCCCACGGGCACCATGCGAGATGCCATCGTCGAACGCCAGGACCTCTACAGCACTCCCGAGTTCTATGTCGACTGGGCTGCCAGCGCGCGCCTCGTCAACTGGCCCTATCGCGCCGTTGATGCCCTCAACGTCAACGAGGAGACGGGCGACGTCTGGATCTCTGATGCCTTTGTCGCCCACGCTATGAGGGGCGACAACTGGCGCCAATGCGAGTCATTCGGCACTCGCTGGCCCGGCCTACGCAGGTTCACCGTGGCCATGGAGTAAGAGGGGCGAGCGAGCCTGAGGGGGAAGGGGGCACCTACCAGCGGGGGCAGGGCACGTTCTCCCTCCCTGTTCCTCTCTCTCTCTCGCACTCACCACACACACACACGCACTCTTCTCCTCCCTCCCTTCATCCTCTCCACCCCCCACCTCTCTTTAGCAAAATACCCACCTTGTCATCATGATTGCACGAGCTGGTCGGTTCTCTTTTTTATTACCTGGCCCCCACACCTCATGGGTGTCGGCACTTCCAAACAAACCCACGCATGTCCATCTTATTAGGTCCTATATCTGTTTTATTATTAGATTATGTCTCTTTTCTTCCCGTTCTTCTTCCCTTCGGTCTTCCCCGGGGCGGGCTTCACGAAGCATTGCTTGCTGGCCAACGGATTTCTAGTCATGTAGCTACAGGACTTTTGTCTTTCTTCAGAGTCTCTCTGCGTCTTCATCATGGTTGTCATTGGAAGGAAAATGGAAAGGTCACATTTGTATGGGAGGGTTACCAGCGGTCTGCCATACGACAGGGATTCGCCTGCTCGTTGCTTCTTTGAGCATTTTGTAGCCACCAAACTGGTCCTTCCGAAAGGGATGGAAATTGGACAGGATAGGGCGTTGTGCATTTCTCGGCGGGCGGTCTGGTGGATAGGCATAGACTATGTTATCCAATGGGAATTCGAACCAAGGACTTGTTTAGCCACTTGCCATCTGTCTCATCTGAATTGCGAGAGAAAGTCAAGGTCTCTACTGAACACACATCGTCCCTCACCTCATCTCAGACCAGGGGGAACGGGCGTCCTTCACCCTTGTCCCCTGCCCTCGCGGCCCCCCCGCCGTCGCCGCTGTCGCAGGGCAGGGACCTCGAGGTGTGATCGAGTGTCGTTGACAAGAGGCCAGTGTGTCGACCTTCTTGGGTTGACAGGTGGCTGAGAGAGTGTGAAAACTGACGAGACAGGCCTGCCTTGGCTGCTGTCGGTTAAATTGCACCGTTCTTGAAGTGCCTGCCAGAAATGTTTGTTTCAATGTCTCACAAGAGCTTCACCTGGTGCCTCGCATCACCACTGTTCTCGCAGCATGGTCCACCTCAGCCCGTATACTGGTTTGGTGACCACCGGGGTACACCTCCCGGCCAGCCCGGTATCGCGAGATGGTATCCCGATCTGACGGTGCGGCTCCCGTCCGGGGTGGCATCGCTCGTCGACCTAGCTATGGTTACTGGCGGGCCGTTGACTCGGGGAAGCACAACGTGACGGGCCTTGCCTTGCCTGCCGCCGCAGGAGAAAGCGTCCGTCGGGGCGAGGTCCAAAGGGGCGGGCAGAACGGACGCTTTTTTCGCAACCGATCGTAGCGTTCAAGCTAGACAAGGAGTCCCAGGCAGGGGGGTGAAGGTGACGGCAACCTTCACACGACGAGCTGTTCGGCGGATACTCGTACCGTACCTTACAAGTTGGTACGAATACCCGGCGACGCGGCGATTCCTGGTAACATATCCCTATCACACCCACACCCCGCCCCCCCTCCCCCTGCATTCGTCGAGCAGAGGAGACTGTGATGCTCAGAAACAATGAACCCACCCGTTGAACGGGGCGACGAAGCCGCTAGGTCGGTGTCAAGTTGCACTTGCGAGGGCGCGCGGACTCGCCGCAGCGGGGGACCAGCCGGTGGATGACCTCGCTTCGTCTTCTCGGTATTGTGGTCCCCGGTACCCCGGAAGAGGTAGGGTAAGTAGGAGCCCGGCCAGCCGCCTTGTCAAAGTCGAAGACACGGCTGCCGGGGTCGACGTAGCATGGGCTGGGGGGAGAGACAGAGGAGGAGGGGGTTCACGGGAGATGCCCGGCCTCCAAGCCCCCTTCCGTGACAAATACCATAATTGGCACGAACGACAACGTTGACGTTGATGACGACGTCAACCAGCAGCGGCAAGGCAGATCGCGTAAGTTACCTATACAGGAAAACCGGTACGGAGGCTTCGCCCATCATTCTCATGACCAGGCTCTTTTCCCGCAGCAGCTGGCACACCCCTCCGTCCCCCCTTTCCCCTGCGCCGTGGACAAGGACCTGGGCCTGATGACAGCAAGGTAATCTACGCTAAAGAGGGTAAAGAGGGGGGGGGGGGGGGGACTGGCCTGGCGAGGGTCATGCTCATCGATCAAAGAGGAGAGATGGGGCCCCTGGAAGATGCCGTCTTCACTAAAAAGGCACTGACCACTGGCCACGCACGCAAGGCCAACATGTCGAGCAGTCGAGAGATGCGTGTATCCACTGGGGGTCCGAACCACGGCGGGTAAAGAATGCTAAGCATCAGGACGGGCTCCATCGAGCTCCTCTTCTCCCAGGAGGGGGATACCGTACGGGTACTACCACTTCACTTGCCGTGACTGACCCTCACCAGCTCTTCTCCAGTCTCCAGTTTCCATCGAGACCAAACCGGGTCCCGGGAGAGGCATTGGCTAGAGCGAGCTCGGATTTAGGCATTGGACAATGGAGACACTGCCCACCTCTTGTCTGTGCGCAAAGTGGGAAGAGGAACCTTTCTTCGACGTGAGCGTCTGCGTCTGCGCATGTGCATGTGCCTGCAAGCCCCTCTTCAAATGGGGATCAACAGGAAGAGGACATCAAGTGACTCCAGCTCCATCGAGTCCAGTTCTGCAGTGCGAGCGAGGTCCACACCAGGTCCGACGACAAGACAAAAATTCGGACGGCCCCTCATCAGATGGTACCGGTACACCCACCCACGGGGAAAGCATCTCATTACTCGTGGTAGATCGTACATTGCTTGTTCAGAACAGGGAGAAGCTCTGCGGGTGAATAATTGCTCCCTTCGGTCGCGGGATATGCGTACCAGCAAATTACCGATTACGTCTCGTCGCCGACTGCGGATGACAAAACGAGTGGACGCCAAGGGTCCAGGCAGTGATGGCATTCCTGGGAGAAATGCTCCCGTATACCAGCTCTGGCATGGCTCTGACAAGTCTTCTTTCTGCCCAGCGCAGGCACGCCCTGTTCCTTCTGCCCCCCCCCCTTGTCAAGCCCTGCCAGACCAGATCTGAGCCCCTCACACTGACGCAGCACATCAAATGGCCTGTAACGCCTTGTTGGACGATTGCCTGCCCGCATGCGCAAGCTCGCGCCAAGCAGCCGGGCCATGAGAGCGCGAGCCCGAGACGGCGCGGCGGCGGCGGCGACGCCAGACCAGGCCCAGGCCAGGGGGGGGGAAGGGCCCAAGGGCAAGGGGACAAGGGGGGGGGGGGGGGGGGGGGGGGGGGGCACCATCCAGCCGACAACGACCGGCTGGCGATGGAGAGAGGGGAGGGGGGTTCCCAGAATCGTAGACCTGGGCTGGCTAGTCTGGAGATCATTTCAAGTCCCGACGGCGAGTGGGTTCGGGGTGGGTTTCACGAACACTAGCGGCCAGAGGTGTCAAAGGCAGAGAACGAGAACAGGGAAGCGCTGGGCTGGCGAGGGGGAGTCTGTACAAGTAGCAGGCAGGCACTGTAGGGCGATACTGGCGTGTTCCTCTGTCCACTGACAGTTCAGTAGTTTGCAACTTGCCTAGTCTTGCTAGTCTTCTGCTGCTGGCTGACATCAAGCATTGAACGTCAAGTGCACGTTGGACGATCCAGGCGGGTATATGGATCCCGGCACTCGGAAACACATCAGATGTGGATGGCGCCAAGGCCCCAGCCAGCCTTGAGTGTGTCCCAAGTACGAGTATCCGGGAGACACGGTCATCACGGTTTCGTACTCGCAAGCTTTGATGAGCCCGAAGCCCCATCGTGACAGTCTGGCAGAGGTGCCAGGTCCATGTCCACGGGCAGGGCACGGGCAGAAAGGCAGTGGAGGAGGGGTCCACGATAGGTACAAGGACACTTTGGGCGAGAAGAGTCCCACGCCATCCCTTGTCTTGTTGTCAGTCGTCAATATAGGACGGACAGATTGGTTCGTGAAGGCCCGCCGGCAGGCTTGATAGTTGCTCCGCGACGCGACCAACATGCTCCAGAGGCTGGGGTGAGCTTCTTGCGGTATCTCCCTGCACGGGTGATCCTTGGCATTGGATATCACACGCTGGCCACACAGCATCGCGGAGCGAGCACATGTCTTGATCTGGCAAGAGGGATATCGTGACGAGTCAAGTCGAGTTGAATGGAGTCCATATCTAGGACTGAGACACAGACGGGCCCCGGACGCCCGAGCCCGGAGGAAGTCACTTCGGGACATGGCTGCAACGTCTGCGGTGCAACTGACGGCGGAGAGCCCCTCCTCCGAGTGAGTTTGTGTGCCCCTTGCCCCTTGCTTGTGCATCCGGGGCGGGCGAGCGGGCATGGCATGGGGTGCTCGGGTTGCCAAGACGGGCAGGCGTGCATTATTGATGATCAGCAGTCGATGATGGAAGGGGGGGGGGGGCCTCTGTCTCTGTCGATGCGCTGCCCGGGGCCCCTGAGCCTTGGCCCGATGGGCGGATGCAATCTGGCACCGGGCTGTGATCTTGGTAATCGTGGCCGTGACCGTGGCCATGGCTGTGGTTGTTTGTGGCCGTGAGGTGGTAAGGGTTGTTGACAACGGGGGATAGGTGGGAGGGGGTGCTGAACGATGGCAGGGGGATGGGATGAAGTTGGAGATGGAGGAACGATAGAGACCGCTTGTGTGCTTCCTCTCCCTGCCAGCCTGCCCTGTCACCCCTCTCCCCCCCTGAACAGTGGCCAGCCCGGCTTCGCCTCCCTCCCCCTCCCCGCAGTGGCTATTCTATTCTCAAGGCTTGGCGCATTGGTGTTGTGTGAGAGTGTGTCTCGCGGTTCATGGCGTCGCCGACGATGCGGTCTTGGCTTGGCTTGACGTTGAATTGGTGATAATATTGGAAAGTCTGCCGTCCGGGCGTTGCGGCGCAGACCCCCCAGAGGACGAAGAGCCAAGGCTGGACATCTATTTCGAGTGGTTGCATGTTGATGAGGTGCCAGGATCACTCGCTGTGCCCGGCGCCCGTGGCGTTTCTCTCAGTGCTGTAAGGCATCGTCCTGCGCCGCTGCCGCTACCGCTGCCGCCGATGCATTGAAGCAAAACACGGGAGCCCCGAGGACGGGCCCCAATGCTGCCACAGCTCTCACCCGGCACCCGACCCCCATGCTTTCCCCGTCGCGGACTTCCGGCGGCTCCCAAGGCGGTGGAGGCACTGGGGAGGGATACTGAATGGTCGTTCGGGCGGCGGCCGGTCGGTCGGTCGATGCTCGGAGCGGGGTGACGTCGCCATCTGCGGCCGAGCTGCGGGTTGACGAGAAAAACACGGCGATGAATGCCAACAAGGGACGGGCATCTCGATTTGCGATGGCCCGCGGGCGTGCGTGCGTGCGTGCAGACGGAGAAGCGCGATGCACCCAAGCCTCAAGGTCAAGGGCAGAACAGGCCAGGGCAGGTGGCAGGGCAGAGCAGGCAGGTCGAGGTCGCCGACGTCGCCTTCACCGACCCGACCGGCGTCACCGTGCAAGGGCTTCATAGCACCCCTTGCAAGAAGGATGACGAGGAGACTGGACTGGGAGAAGAGATCAGCAAAAAGTGTGAAGTGATGCGGGAAAAGAAAACCCCCCCGGCAATAAGTCCGAACACCCCCTCCCAAGGATCTGCTCCAGGGAATGTTGGCTGGAGAAACTGGGCAGAGCGAGGTGTGCCCGGGAAGTACCGAGCCCTCCGCCCACAAGACGAAAAAGTATGGAAGGGCGATCACACAGTGGAGCATAGCCGAAAGGCCCCGATGATGGTGGGAGAGGAAGGGTGGTGGTTGGGTTGGCGAGGCCCTGTCGAGGGGGTTTTCCAAGGCGGAAGATACCATGAGACCCTGGGGTGCAATGTGATGTGCCGTCAGGGTGCAAACAGGGGGGCAAGAGACCCGATGGGGTCAAACGAAATGCCGGATATTCTCCGACCCAGTTCTTTCCCCGGGCGTGTCCTGCGTGTCTCTGCCTGCTGTGCGCACTACGACAGAAGGGGTGATTTGCACCGAGCGGCAGGTCCGTGACGGCGGCAGCTGTCAGCCAAGTGGCCCCGACAGCCGCCCCGCCGGAAACCGGCGGGGCCGTCCAAGACAAACAGGAAGGGGTGCCGCTTGTCGGACCGGCAGGATCAACTGGGGAGGGCTTGAGGGGGGTGGGCGTGGACGGGACGTGGAGGGAACCCCGGAATTGCACCCCCTCCCTAGCCCTTGCCCTGGTACGCCACCGTCGGGGTTTTGCCGACAGTCGGGAAAATCCCTGTCATAAATCGGTATTTCACCCACCTAAAATCACCACCAACCTGTCTGTCCGACTCCCTGGCGCGCTACCCTACCGGCTGGGCAACTCCTCAGAAGCCAAACGAATGAGCGAAAACAGAGACCTAAACACAGACATCCAATTTCGAGATTGCCCGCCCGCCCGCTCGCTCGCCCGCCCGCTCTTCTCTTTGTTTGGGAAGAAGAGAGGGGGGGGTGGCCCATGAGAAACACCAGCCGCCCACACAGCCAGAATCCAGAGCTCTGGACTTGGGTCTCCCCTCCACCGTGACGGCACGGCACCGACGGATGGGAATGGAGTGGGAAAAAGCCAAGACTGCCCAGAGTTCCCGCCCTCCAGATATCCAGCCTGGTCCCCGTCTTTTTGGGTTTCGGCAGTCTTGTTCGAGAAGCACGGCTGCTCGGGTCACTGTCACACTAGGTTACCTTACCTTACCGTACGGAACGACTTGTTCGTCGACGACCTGGATACCAACGTGGGGTAGCGTCCGACGAACGTCAGTCTTGTCTCTATCCTCCTCTACTCGCCCGCCCGCTGTCGTCGGCATGACACCGACGTTCCGCCCGCAAGCTAGCACGATCGACAGCGCCATAAAGTCACTCTAGGGCGTTTGGCAAAACGATTACGACTGCCGCTACAGTGTACTACTCGGCACGTCGGCCGAGAGCCGTCCGGAAAAGCGAACCTCATCCGCCTCAATCTGCAACAATCATCTCCAACGCCAGCAGCCCAGGGGGGACCGTGCAGAACGCCGCAACGCATAATTACGTACAGTACAGCAAAGCATCCCGGCATGGCATCTTCCGAGCCGGGCGCTGCTATTGCTGCTGCCGCTGAAAGCCCCCCAAAGCCAAAGCTTCACCCTACCGCCGGTTGTGGTATCACCATTGCTCAGCACTGTCACCTGCCAGACATCGACACCCCACGCAATGCACGCCGCCAGCCATACGAGTATCGAACATACAAACCCCCCGAAAAGGCCACGCCAGCTCGCTGAGATTAGCAATGGAACTCGCTCAGCCCCTGCATCACTCTCCTCTCCCACCGAGTTAGTTTCCTGTTTTCGGGCTTCACCTTGGTCCCGAAAGTTTACCAGTCCTTGGGCTACCCTACCCACGCACGCCCTCGCACCACCCCCTGTTTGCCGCGCCTCACGCTGCGCTGCCTGCCTGTCCATCTGCAACTGCAAGGCCGATCATCCACGTTTTGCGTACCCTGCCCTCTCATGCCGCCCTGATTGCCTGCCTGCGCCTACGCTTGCTCAGACTACGCCTTGCACGGGTTATAGCACAGCACCACCTGACCTCCAAAACAAGGAGCCTCTTGGCGCACGTCTTATCAAGTGCCGTCCATGGCGGATACCATACCTCGACGTCAGTTCCAACACTGAAGCCACATTCAAGCCCCCCGGCCTGCCATCCCCTCGACCCCTGCCACTTCTGGCAGACTGCCTCTTGGCTTCACCCCCAGCGGGTCTCGCACGGCACTCGGCCCCCCGGGCGAACAGCTGCCATTTGCTCCTTTCCCACTCGCCAGACAGCACAATCCCAAATAGCCAACGAGCCTGGATGGGATGTCCACGAGAGACCCTGCAGGGATCGACTCCACCGCCGCCTTTCCACGACATGATTTGATCGGTACGGGAGTGGGTGTGTGAGAGCTGGCCTGTCCTCCTCCTCCACCTTCTTACCCCTGCCGAACCAACGATGGCTGCATCGCAATGCACCTCCCACTCGCTCGCCGTGTGGGATGGGACCCCCTTCTTCACAGCCGTCACCGCCCTCGTTTGCTCTCCAACCATCGTCCCGTTCGTTCGTCGTCTTGGCTGGAGCGGTATCCATCCAGTCAGTCTCCCACGGCCCTCAGTATCGAGGCCGAGCACGATGCACCGATTCTCCATCGACGACGAGTCAGCAAAGCCTCCTCTCGGATCCATACTTGCGATACGCCTACAGTGACACCTTCTGCAACAGGGACGTCTGCATTTTAGAGTTTACTTCAAGTGCCTCACTTTCCAAAATGCCCGCCCGCCCGTCTGCCCGCCCCCGTTTCCGACAGCACGTGGCCCGTTGGCGCCAAAGGGTAACGCGCCCTACGGACGGAACCCCGAAAACCAGTCGTTCTTCGCCAATCTGGTAATTGCTCCAAACGGACCACCCCCTTTCTGGCAGGAATCGGCCGCAGAACCCCCCCCATTCCCCCCTACCCCCTGATGCACATGCAGTTCGTCAGCACCTCGTGGCACCGTTGGGAATCAAGTGATTGCCAGCCTGCCTGCCCGCACCCACGTCCCAGGCGCGGCGCCCTAGCGGCGCGCCCCTCTCCAGACGCGACGCTGCTGTGCGGTGCGATGCAGGGAAGCCCCAGGACAAGAGGCAGGCCAAGCCGCGCCAGGGGTATGGGTGTCTGCTTTTCCGAGCATGGGCCACCCCCGGCTCATCCTCGTATCTGGTGATCCCGAAAATGCTTGTTCCCAGACCACAGGGAACTCGGTATGCGACGCTGCCGCCCTTCTCACACCTCACAAGGCGGCTTCTTTTCGTGCAAAGCAAGGATCGTCCCGCCTCCCCGACGATTCGGCGGGCACCTGCAGGCATGCCTGATTGAGCACATCGTCGACGACGCTACTGCTATGCCAATGCCAATGCCAATGGACTGCCCACCCCCCCCCCCTTGGACACATCCATCCTCGCTCGCCCAGATTGCTCTATCTCCCGACGGCCAATTCCCCGAGGGGGCTCCCTTGCGGGTATCGTACACGCATTTGAGCAATTGTTTCGAATGCTGCAAGGCGAGCGAGGGACGTTATATGTCCACGGATGTCAAACGAGCCGCCGTCTCCGCCGAAACCCCCTCCCCTCTCATCCCCTCCCCCTACCACATCTCTTCATCGCTATCCACCCCCGAAATGCCAAGGCCGCCGGGACACCACCTTCTTTAGTTGCCAGCGGAGAGGTCTCCAGGATCTGCCTCTGAGGATCTGGGAGGGGGGCCCAATGGCCCATAGTGCAGTGTTGTGATCGCCACGGACGCACACGGGAGCGGGAGGAGCGCGAGCCTGCACAATTCAGCCCACGGGTTGTACTTCCGCGTTGAGCCAACACCTCCGTCTTGACGAGCCGCCGGGCCAACTGACGTCAATACCCCGCGCTGGGCGTCCATCAGGCTGGCTCGCTTCCAGCAGCGCGGTGTGAACTCCGCGCTCGGTGGCAGTCTGGCAGACAGGGGCTGGGCAATAATGGTTCACGCCATCGAGCGTCGCCGCGAGGATCGAGCGCCCGACAGCTGGAGGGGGGTTCATCGCACCCTTGAGCACCCCAACATCCCCCCCTAGTGTCAGCCTGTTACCCGCTGTCAACCCTCCTTTAGATGCGGTATAATGAACGGATTATGACAGTGTGGCAGCCGCGTGCCACGCTGTCTGAGAGTCGTACGTGTCTCGAGGCGGAGGAGGCTTGATTGCTTGATTGACCCCGTTAATAAAGACGCGCGCGGGTGGCCCAATCCGGGTCCAGGTACTCGTCCACAGTGAAGACGCTACAAGGTACTTGCCTGTCGTTCGCTACTTGCGCTTGCACCGAACCGTCTACCCTGCCAGTGCATCGCCATGGGGGCGTCTTTCGAGGTTCAAGCAAGCCACCGCCCGCTGCTCCATGGGTGATCAGCAATGCAGCACGCCCAAAGCAGGTTTTTACTTTCCAAGCCTGTGTCACCTGGCTTGGCTTCGTCCCCATGATGCTGATGATGATGTCGTCCCAGGACGCCGCATCACCTGACCTTGATATATCGAGCACAAAAGGAGGGGGTACCGAAGAGCACTGCCGCCGCCCGCAGGAAGAGACATACGCAAGCTTCATACCAACCTTCCCCCCTTCGCTTGCAGGCTTGCCAAGTTCCCTCGACGACGGCATTACATGGCCCCGACCAACAGGCCACGCGTGCTTCTGCTTCTGCTTGCTGCTCGTCAACCATGGCAGCGAGCACTTGGTCCTGCGGGCAAAGAGTGTGCACCGGCCCGGTCGTGCATCTAATCTCCCGCCAAGCTGCAGCAAATGGCGCGATTTGTTCAAGGGCCTTGCATTGAAGGCCTGGGCGGACAGCGGTTTCAGTGGCCAGGAGTTCCCTCTGAGAGACGGGGTCTACTTGGAGGGGCTCACCCGAGAGGGTGCGCGTGCCTCTTCGTCTGCCCTACAACAGCACGGGATGCTGGCTGCTGGACCAGCCGTTTACATGGGGGCGGGGGTGTTCAACCAGATGAACAACAACATCGCAAGAAGGCGCCGTGGGCATCCTCGTCGACGAGAGGGGAGCCCGCCCCCATTCCATTCCAACCCCTGCCAGCAACGAGGCCCGCCTGAAAAAATCGGCCGACATGCCTCCATGGTTTGGGGGTCACCTCTGCATCTGAGGCGTCCAGGGGCAGGTGTTTCTTGCAAGTCACGATCGAGAGACGCCCCGATTCCGTGGTCAAGATGAACGAGATGACTGACAATGTCATATAGGAGGATGGGAGAGAAAGGAGCTCGACCTACATGCGGTTTAGACTTCAGAGACCGGCTTTCCAGTTTTGCAGCTCAACAGTCGGGGCGGCTTGATTGAGAACGACGGGGAAACCGACACAGGCTCGCCGTATTTGGCTCTGTGCCGGGGGGCTCGGTAAGTGGCCACTGGTAAGAAACCTCGGCGAGAAGGGCCTCTACCGGAGAGAAGGGTGAGGGGGGTTCGTCTTGTCAACATCTGGCGCCCTCTCCCCCAGCTCTGCCAACGCCCCGACACCGGGACGTGTCGGCTACGCCAGGAAGCGCTTCAGAAAAACACACACACACACACGGCTATCCAATCTGGGGGCCGCAGCGAGCCCGTTCAGCCCCCCTGCGGCGCGGTTATTAGGCCGCGAGTCATGCCAAGCGCAATCCTCCCCCCCAAAACCACAACCAGGGTTAAGTGACCCTCTTGGTTTCGCGAGCTGCTGCCAGAATGGAGTCCGTGTGTCCCGCCATCCGCTGTCGAAGCCCCCATCACGACCCAGGCAGCAGCAAAAGAGCTCGGTCGCCCAGCGAATACGCGCGAGTGCGCGAGCGGCGGCCCCCCCCCCCGTCCTTCTCGATAGCGGCAGCCCTGCCAGGCTGAGATCTGTAACGCTCGTGGGGAAAGCTTGTCGACGGTGGCAGACGCCGTTGCTCGGGGAGCTCGGGGAGGTGGACAGGTTTCGTCCGCAGGATTCAAGGCTGGCACACACTGCCCCCGTCTCCCCTTGCCGTCCGGCCAGCCCAGGCCCTCTTAGGATGGGCGTTTACGAGACATCGCAATTCAGACTGGACGGGATGGGAAAGCCAACATTTCGTTTTATCCTTGGCGCGGCAAGGCCGTCCGTGGTCGGGGAACGCGAGGGCGTGCGGTGACGGCGGTGCGGCCTACGGATGGATGGGCAGGGGGCGGCCGGTGATACCCCTTTCTCTACCGGCTGACGGCCTGGAGTGGACAGATTCTCCGGGGGTGTGCTTGGATACGGGCAAGCGAACAGAGCGAGAGTAGAACAGAGGTGTCCAGATGGTACGCCGCGGATGCCCGCGGATGGACTCTGCGTCCCGGTGGCCGAGCCCAAGACCAGGGGGTGAGGGGGCAGTTTACTGAGCGTTTGATTCCAGTTCGGCACAAGCTTCACCGGGAAGAAGGGGGTGTTGCAGCCGCACGCTTTTCAACTTGGGCAGCGCAGACTTGGTGTTTTGATTTATTCGAGTCAAGAGAAAGTCTCAGGCATCATACCTGCGGCGTGTCGTCGGGCTCGGGAAGCACAATGCGATTGTGCCCGTGCAATTAGCCAAGTTACGGTGTGGTGCTTTGCTGCCCAACGTCTTGACTGAAGTCCAACGAAACACGCTTGGGCCATCACGTGATCGGCAAGTGCCGAAGGATGGTCACCTGACCGTGGGGTAGGAAATCAGCCAAGAACCATCACCTGATCACTCACGTGCTCTGGAGGAAGAGAGATGTTCGCGGAAACTACGGGCTTACGCCGGCGATTCACCGGGTGCGGGGCTCCACGCCGGGGCGGGACGTCGCCGGCCGCGGCCCAAGAGGAACAATTCTCCCCGGTTTCTCCGCCACCAAAACCGGGCCATCCGGAATGTCGGGACGTCGTTCAGAGCTCACGATGGCTACCTATTGGCCGACGACGGGCTCAAGACGCCGGATGATCCTCGGTCTGCTTGTGCCCCCGCGTTAGGGCCAAGCTACCACGGGCGCCGGCTGCGGCGGGCTGCGGGACATTGGGGAGAAAACAGGGTATCTACAGTTGGAGGCGCGGGGTCGGCGCCGTCGGATCATGGGATATCGACGGGGAGTTGAGGTTTTGTGGACGGTTCGTCTGGGAACTCATCATTAAAGACTGGAGACATGACAATTATAGCAGGATCGCCAGCGGAAGACTGTCCGGCTCGGCGTCGGTTAGCTGCCCGCCGATGCGGCATCCGCCATGGCGTCTTGACATTTTGTTGATATGTGGCGATGAGAGACAGGAGAGCGGGGTCACAAATGGATGTGTCTTTTGCCGGACGGCCCCCTCGTCCGAGCCAACATCATGACGGCGTATTTAACAGACGAATGTCCCCTTGGACAAGAGGGGAATAGAGGAGAGACAGCTTCACTCTTTAACGGCTATTCGTTAAACCCCCTCATCCCCCTCATCTGACGTACTAGTCGCAAGTTTGTCAACTTGCTTCCCCGCGTGAATAGAGCGGTGGTCTTCTCCCTCCTCATCACATCGTACGACACATACTGCCCACCATGGCCGACACAATTGACGTCGAGGTTCTGCTCAAGAAGCTCACCAACTCTGAAAAAGTCGACCTGCTGGCGGGTAAATACCACAAACCCTCCCGGCTCAACCTCGAGCAAGCGCTGACTAGGCATTAAAGGTATCGACTTTTGGCACACCAAGCCGCTCCCCCAGCATGGCATCCCATCCATCCGCCTGACAGACGGCCCCAACGGCGTGCGCGGCACAAAGTTCTTCGACGGCATCAAGGCCGCCTGCTTCCCCTGCGGTACCGCCCTCGGCGCCACCTTTAACCAGACGCTTCTCGAAGAGGCCGGCCGCAAGATGGGTGACGAAGCCAAGCTCAAGGGCGCTCACTGCATCCTGGGCCCGACCATCAACATGCAGCGCGCGCCCCTGGGCGGTCGTGGCTTCGAGTCCATCGGTGAGGACCCCGTGCTTGCTGGTCTGGGCTCGGCCGCGCTGTGCCGCGGTATCGAGAGCACCGGCGTCCAGGCGACGCCTAAGCACTTTGTCTGCAACGACCACGAGCACCGCCGTAACGCCGTGCAGTCTATTCTGACTGAGCGTGCGCTGCGCGAGATTTATGCCCTGCCCTTCCAGCTGACGGTGCGCGATGCGTCGCCCGGAGCCTTCATGACGGCGTACAATGGTGTCAACGGTACCTACTGCAGTGAGAACCCGGACCTGCTGGACAAGCTGCTGCGCAAGGAATGGGGATGGGACGGCATGGTCATGTCCGACTGGGTGCGTACAGTTCTTCCTCGCCAGGCTTTTTGCCGTGACATCCCAAAGATATTTGCTGACCCCCCCTAGTACGGCACTTACACGACGACCGAGGCGGCCAACGCCGGCCTCGACCTCGAGATGCCCGGCCCGCCGCGTTTCCGCGGTGAGCTGCTCAAGTTCAACGTGTCGACCGACAAGGTCAAGCAGCACACGCTCGACCAGCGCGCCCGCGCCATGCTCAACTTCATCAAGAAGGCCATGGCTCTCGGTATTCCCGAGAACGCCCCCGAGACGACAGGCGACACGCCCGAGACTGCCGAGCTCCTCCGCCGCATCGGTGGCGAGTCTCTCGTTCTCCTCAAGAACGACAACAACGTCCTCCCCCTCAAGAAGGACAAGAAGACCGTCGTTATTGGCCCCAACGCCAAGATCGCCACCTACCACGGCGGCGGTAGCGCTTCCCTCGCTGCGTACTACGCCGTCACTCCCTTTGACGGTATCAGCCAGAAGCTCGACGAGGCCCCCGGCTACACGGCCGGCGCTTACTCGCACAAGCTGCTCCCCCTCCTCGGCAACGTCCTCAAGACGCCTTCAGGCGAGCAGGGCATGACGATGCGAGCGTACGCCCAGCCTCCCGGCGCTGAGAACCGCGAATCCGTCGACGAGCGCGTCCTTTCCAAGACAGAGATGCTGCTGGTCGACTACTACAACGACCGCATCAAGGATCCCTTGTGGTACGCCGAGTTTGAGGGCTCTTTCGTCGCCGAGGAGGACTGCGAGTACGAGCTGGGCCTCATCGTGTGCGGTACCGCCAAGCTCTTCGTCAATGACGAGCTCGTCATTGACAACGCCACCGAGCAACGCCAGGGCGATGCCTTCTTCGGCGCCGCCACCATGGAGGAGAAAGGCAAGATCACCCTGACAAAGGGCGAGACGTACAACTTCCGCGTCGAGTTTGGCTCGGCCCCCTCGTCCAAGCTGCAGGGCAACAACGTTATCTTTGGCGGCGGTGCTCTCCGTATCGGCGGCTGCAAGGTCATCGATGCCAAGGAGGAGATTGCCCGCGCCGCTGCCCTGGCGAAGGATGCTGACCAGGTCATCATCTGCTCAGGCCTCAACGCCGACTGGGAGACCGAGGGTAACGACCGTGACCACATGGACCTCCCTGGCCACCTTGACGAGCTCATCTCGGCCGTCGGCAAGGCCAACCCCAACACTGTCGTTGTCAACCAGTCCGGCACACCAGTTACCATGCCTTGGATCGACGATGTGGCCGGCTTGGTCCAGGCCTGGTACGGCGGTAACGAGACGGGCAACGCCATCGCCGACGTGCTCTTCGGCGATGTCAACCCCTCTGGCAAGCTGTCCCTCTCCTTCCCCCGCCGCCTGCAGGACAACCCAGCCTTCCTCAACTACCGCTCAGAATTCGCTCGCGTCTTTTACGGAGAAGACGTCTACGTCGGCTACCGCTACTACGAGTTTGCCGACCGCGCTGTCCTCTTCCCCTTCGGCCACGGCCTGTCGTACACCTCGTTCGCCTTCTCGGACGTTTCCGTGGCTGTTGCCGACGACAAGCTCACCGTCGAGGTGACTGTCGAGAACACGGGCTCCGAGCGCGGTGCAGAGGTCGTCCAGGTCTACGTCGCGCCACGACAGAAGTCCCGGGTCAACCGCCCCATCAAAGAGCTCAAGGGCTTCGCCAAGGTCTTCCTCGACGCCGGCAAGAGCGAGCGCGTCACCGTCGAGGCACAGGCCAAGTACGCTGCTGCTTACTGGGATGAGGACCGTCACGAGTGGTGCGTCGAGGCTGGCGAGTACGATGTCATCGTGTCCGACAGCAGCGTCGTCTCGGACAAGGCTGTGAAGGGCTCGTTCAAGGTGGAGGAGACCTACTGGTGGTCGGGTCTGTAGAATACTACACGGGTTATGATTAGATGACGGAGATTTGATTGATGATAGAGGCCTTAAAGGGTCGTGTTTGGGTAGACAGAATCAACATGTGTTCTGGGTGCTCGCAGAATTCTCGTCGAGACGGTGGGAGGCAATATGCAAAGAAGAAAGCATGTAACTACATTTGCTGCGGTGATAAACAGTAGATTAAGACATCAAACTTTGTCAGAAGTTGTTCGTCTTCAAATTGATGCCACACTCAGCGTCCAGAGTCAAGCATTAACCTCGACAGCACCAAACCCACCGAACCCTCTAAATCACGTGACACCGCGACACTAACCACGACGCGATCCCACCCATCACCGCTCCCCTCCCTCCCTCCACAACCACCAACACCCACCCACAATGGCCAACCAGCCGCCCACAATCCTCTTCCTCAAACAATCCTTCGTCGAGACCCAGGTCCGCCTGCTCTCCCGACCTCTCGACCTTGGGCCCTCTTGGCAAACACACAACGCCGCCTCCGACGAGCCCCTTACCCAGCCCGCCGTCGACGAGGCCCTCCACCGCGCCAACCGCGGTCTCGCCGAACACACTCGCCGCGTCTACCCCCCTCAATCGACGCGTATCGTCGCTGAGCAAATCAATAAACTCTACAAGCCTGGCGCAGCGCTCCACGAGGACGATGATGACGAGGCGAACGATGGCGATGCACCGCCCAAGCGAGGGGTCGATCTGAGTGCGCTTCCCACCACCCCTCTTGATGCTACCACCCGCTAACCCTCTCTTCCCCCAGCTGACGCGACAACAATTTCCTCCCTCCCACCCGTCTGGCCAATCGAAGCAGACACAACCGACCACCCGATGGAATCCTCCCGCTACGCTGAACTCACCGCCTCTCTCGCCATCCTCTCCACTCAACGCGCCGAGACTCTCAAGCGCGTCCAGCGCCTGCGCCGTATCAAAGCGGCCCTGCGTCCCTTTACCCCCGAGGACTCCGACCAAGGGGCCGCGAGCACAGTCCAGGAGAACCTCGCCACGCGCGACGGCCAGGTCGAGAAGGAGCTTGAGAAGATGCGCATGCTGCTCGTCAGGGTTGGCGGGCGCGTGTCCAAGCTGCCAAACCCCGCGGGCGATGACGATCAAATCATGGTTGACTCGCCTGCTATGATCCAGAAGAACAAGGTCCAAAATCTTCTCGACTTGTATTGAGCACCGGCTTTGGAACATTTGCTTCACAGTCACCTAACAGCGAAGGCGTTTGGGAAAGGAAATACCCCGGAAGAGATACTGGTTTAATGATTCTACGTAGGACTTGATGACTTAGGTTCGTAATACCCTGGACGGCTAGGGCATGTCTGCAGATGTATGCGCCGCTGTGCGTCAACCCTGGACCTCCTGCGGCGCGATGCTCTTCTTCCGCTGCTCCAGCGTTCCCTCCAGAGTTGCATCCTTGGCGTTGTCGTCGACGTCCAGACCCTTTGAAACGTTGATGCTACGTGCGGAGCGAACCACGCGAAGGTGAACAGCCTCATCCATGGGCGCCAGACCTGCGTCAGTGGCTTTGAAGTAGACTCGCAGACCTACAACCACGACTGCATTCCATGCATCCTTCTCAAACTCGTCCGGCTCCTCGTCTGCCTCTCTGGCCGAAGCTGTTTTTTGCTGGTTGAGCTGCTGCTGGATTTGAAGGAGTTGCCGCTGAATCTCGAGCTGTTGCGAGAGGATCCTCTGGGAGTCACTAGCGGCCGAGGTATCGTCGGTGGCGAGCTCTGGCAGTTGGATCTTGAGTTGCGCCGCTGCCTGCTTCAGCTGCTCGTCACGAGCAGCCTCCTGCTGTCGCCGCTCCATCTCGAGCTCGACCGCATCCGAACCCACGTCGGAGACGCTCGCCACATCGTCTTCATCGTCGGTTCGATTGCCGTTCGTAGGCTTGGCCGCTGTGTCTTCAATCTTGGTACCACCCCCGGGAGAGCTGCTGGCAGGCGAAGGAGGAGAGGACTGAGACTCTGGCTCAAGATTTTTCTCGTCCTCGCCCGGGCTTTGAGTGCCATTGCTGCCAGTGACAGTCTCGCTCTCTGCCTTGGGGGTGATGATCTCAGCGAACTCTTTAAACCTGACGCAAGTCGCCTTCTTCTTTGCCTTGGCTTCCGTAAGCTCCTTGCGCACCTGATCCCTTGCCGCTCGCTGTGCCGCCTTTTCCTGGAGCCTGGTCGCGTTGGACGCCTTGCTGTGCGCGAGGTCATATTCGTTGCCAACCCTCATAATCTTGTCGCGGCGAGATTTGACATTGCGGCGGAGCACATTCTGGGGAGGCGCTTTATCCTCGTTACGGATGGCGTCAACCCGAAGCTGCACCTCGTACTCGCCGGCGTCGAGCTCAACCTCAGCGTTGACCGACCGCGTCATGCGGTAGAGGACCTGACTTCGGATAATGTCGTCGGCGTGGCCAGCCCTGTGCAGGCGGAACGCAAGCTCAAACTTGTACTGGCCTTCCAGGCCCCTGAAGTAACGGTCGTCGAGCTGGGCAAGGACCAGAACCACCTTGCCTGGCTTTGACAAGGTAAAGGCAAAGTGCGTATCGTGGTAGCAGACGGTCCAGGGGACCTGGAGAGATGTCCAGATGCACGACGTCTTCCACTCGGAGCCGAAGAGGCGCGTCATATCAAAGATACAGTACTTCTTGAGAAGGTCTGCATATGAGATCCAGAACGAGCCGTCATCGCCAAACTTGTGGCCAAGCCGTTTGAGCCACTCGGGAGTCCATTCCGACGAGCCGTCTGCCCAGCGACCTAGAACAGCAAGTGTTAGCAGATGGAGGTAGACGGTTAGTTGCCACCCTTGGAATGTTCTCACCCTTCCACTCGCCCTTGCCCCAGGGGTTCCTGAGCTTGACCAAGCGTTCGCCGTGTCCCTCGTATGCCGTCATGACGCTGTACGCATGCATCTCGATGATGCCCTTGCGCTCTCCATAGCCGCGGCCGCCAAAGCCCGTCGAACACCCAAGGAGGTGGTCCTGATTTGCTTCGAGGAGAATCTCGCGCCAGAACTTCTCCTTGTCGAGAATGTCCGTCGTGTAGATTTCGCTGGTGACGCCTCCACACAAGTCTTCAATGGCCTCGCCCGTGAAGCCGCCGTCGATGGCCGAGTAGTCGCCATGAGCCTTTGCATATGCCTTTTCAAGGAGTGGCAGCCATGTCTCGTTAGGACCCTCGCATTGTGCAAAGTAGAGCGAGCCGCTGTTGGACTGGTATATCTTGCGGTAGGCCTCCTCAGAGTCGGCTCGCTCTCGGTCCTCCCAAAGCCGGCGTTCGAGGTAGCTCTCGTCGTAGTCGGGCTTGGTAAGGTAGAGCTTGTCGTCAATGGTGACGCTCCGCCACTCCCCGTCTCGGTAGAAGACGAAACCGTAGACGCCGATTTCCTCGTCCCGAATCACACAGCACTTCTCGATGAGGCCGGGCTTGTTGCTCAGCACGCACAGCGCGGCCATGAGCCAGCAGTCGCCGCCCCGACCCTGACGCACATCCGTGGCGTTCGGCTTGTCTTCGTCGCCGTAAAATTTTGGCTCGTCAAAAATGTCGGTGACTCGTTTCACCGACTGCGGCTTGAGAGACGACTGCGACAGGACTCTACTCCTGCTGACCGAGAGGGTGTCGAGACAGTCCCGGCGGCCGAATTTGAGGTCAAACTCGAGGTCGAAGTGCGGATCGCGGTACTTTTGGTTGTTTCGCCGACACTCGGCAACAATTTTCTGCACCTTGGCTATGCATAGTTCCCGAGCGTTTTCATAGGATGTCTGCGCGGACTCTTCTGTAGCTTCGAGAGAGCGTCCTGCTGCTCTTTCGGCGTCAAAGTTGTCGGGTAGGATGGTAAGCGCTGTGGATCAGGGTCAGTAGGAGAGCCTCATCGAGAGGTGGCAATCCAGAGTCGCACCTTTGCCTGGCGTCCGCGAGTTGAACTTGACCCAGAACTCGTCGATGGCAGCCTGGGGGGCTTGCTGCTTGCTGGACTTCTTTGCTGACATTCTGCTTGATCTATATCGTCGGCTTCGTCTTACAGGGGATGAAGACCCAGATGAGGACGACGAGCCTGAGCCATAGCTCGAAACTGATGATGACATCGCGAAGAGGGTCGCAAGACGTGCGGCGCTCCTATAACGGGTACGTCAGAGGCGCGGCCAAGTCCAAGAGGCAAGAGCTCTTGACGTGCAGGGTAGCTTCCTCGTGAGAGGCGTGGTCGTTCGGTCGGTGAGTGAGCCTTCTTGGCAGGGGCGAGTCTCTCCAGTCGCAGCTGTCAGGTTGAAAGGTGGCGGAGATAATTGCACTGCAAGACCGCGACGAGCTGCGATAGAGGTGCGAATAGCAGGTTAGGTATGTGTTCTCTTCTAGTTGCAGGCGGTCAGACGGCGAATATGAGAGTGAGAAGTCCTGCCATTGAATCAGGCTCCCAGAGATGCGGCTGTTGAACCGCGGGGTGACACGACCCCCTCTCTCCCGCCACCATTCGACAGGACCACGGCGCTGGCTTGCTGGCTGCTGCAGGCTGCCTGCGCGGGACGATATAGTCAAAGGCCCGATTGGCTTACAGCCGTCATGACCCTGCAGGACTGGACTCGACCAGTCTCGTCATTCAGCTGACCGAGACAAAAGTGCCTTAGTTTGGCTACACCAATCCTAGGCAGCCTTCAACGATTCTACTTCGTTGCAAGAACCTCTCATCCGAGACTGGCCTCTAGGCCCTTCTGGCGGATGCGGCAATAATCGTCCCAGATCTCCATAGACGATCGATAACAACGTACGCCCCCGAAGAATCCATGTCGGACCGCTCTGCAAGACCCCGGCACCCGTCCGACAACGATGGCTGGTCGGGTTGCCCCAGCCCCTGAACATCTCAGAGCCTCTCTCGGTCTACTCCGTATGCAACATGCCACGAAATGCTGTCGAAGTGTCTCCATGATTCGCCCTTCAACTGAACTGCTACGCAACAACCACTTCACTTCCACCGTCCCCAAAGCTACTTCGCCTCCCCACCCCCTGAACCGCTCGGATTCTCTCACGCGCAGCGGCCCAGGTCACAACCAGGGGTATTCGGGTTGCCTCGTCTCTCCACTCCTCGCCCAAAGCACCGCGCACATAGCCATGGGGCGCGTCGGCTGCCGACCCCGCCACCGCACCTGCACCACTGTCCACTTGCAAGTCTCCAGCTCAACTTGAATATGACGGGGGCGGATATTCCGGCCGCCCTCACCGTCCTCACGGCCATATGTCCAACGTGCAGTACCCAACTCAGGGCTCATGGCATCAAGTCGTATATGGCGATGAGATTCGTGGCCCGTTCCAAGGGCTGACTGAATAGGCCCATGTCATCCCTTGCACTGAAGCTTCGAGTATTGTTCCGTCGTGAGTATCGTAACGAGGTTGAAAATGAGCATCCATGAGAGCGGAGGCTTTGTATGCCGTTTTTGTTCCAGAAAAATGATTCGTGTGTTTTCCGACGAAGGGTGACCCAAGACGCCGTGTTATAAAGCAGAGAGTATGTGTGTCCATGTGCGAATTTCGAAAAGATGATGCGTGACCCCGTGACGGCATCAACCAGGAGATGAGTATGCCAAGAAATAAGTAAGAGAGGCATGGTCAGAATATCGGGCGTCCATGTCATGTACATGCTGGGAAAATGTCCCGAGGGGGCGTGAGTAGCACGACGCCCTCACGCCCTCACGCCAAAAGGCTGGCCACAAAGCGAGCGGCCGGGCGGCTCATGGCTCGATACCCTTAGGCGACCGGGGCCAGAGGAGCCAGGGGGGCGGCGACGGGGGCAGGGATGCCGGCAGGGACGCCCAGGTCAACCTCGACGGGGATCTCGGGGATGTTGGCAGCCTTCTGGGGGCAGTCGCGCGAGATGTGACCGGCCTCGCCGCACTGGTAGCAGGTCTTGCCGGCGGTGTTGAGAGGACCGCCGTTGGGAGCGGTGCAGTCGCGGGAGATGTGACCAAGCTTGCCGCAAGCGTAGCACTTCATGGCCTGGGCCTGGCAGTCGCGGGCAAAGTGGTTGGGGCCGCCGCACTTGTAGCAGGTGGCAGGGCGAGGACCGCCGGCGAAACCGCCACGTCCGTAGCCGCCGAAACCACCGCGGCCAACGGGGCCACCACGGCCGAGACCGACACCGGGAGGAGTAGGGCAGGTGCGCTGTTCATCATAGCGTCAGTAGTTGCGCGAGCGAGGACCGCTGAGCAGTTCGATTCGGGGCACTTACGGCAAGGTGACCGGGCTGGCCACAGTTGTAGCAGCGACCGCTGGTGCCGGCGCCGCTCAGGCGGAGGGTAGGGCAGTCGGCCTGGACATGGCCCAGACCTTGGCAGTGGTAGCACTGCTTGGCCTCGGTGGTACGGGGAAGAGGGCAGCCGTTTGACTCGTGGCCGGGCTGCTTGCCTAAAGAGGAGACGGTGTAAGCGGCAGTCTTGTCCGGGTTTTGTGTAATGCGGACGTACAGTTGTAGCAGAGACGCTCAGCGGAGGAGCAGACCTCGGCGTAGTGACCGACGTTGCCACACTTGTAGCAGGCACGGCGGGAAAGAGAAGACATGATGTCGGGTGAATTTGCTGCAACCTTGGATCAGTATTGTGTTCCGCAGTCGAAAGTCCATTGCTCGTTAGCCGCGCGCATCGATGCTGTCTGTGGCCAGACAAAGTCCGATGTGGTTCCATCTCGGTAGTCCAGGGAGGGTCCATGATACCCCGCAACACATTCCATCCTCTCCATGTTCAGTTGCCGGGGATGCGTGAAGCGCAAAGCGAGCAACGGGACAAAGAGGGCAATGGAGTGCCCGCGCCAGCTGGCAGAGGTGTTGGCGATATTGTTGCGGCTCGAGGGCGGAAGTGGGTTGGTTTCGTTGTGTGCGGGAAATTCGGGCAGTTTGCGCCAAGGGACCGAGATGTGACGGCTCGCCTGGATAGGATGAAGCGCGGCAATTGTTTCGATGCGATCGCTGTCGACTGTAGCCCTGGGCATGTGTGACTGCGCCGTTGCGTTGCGTTGTTGCGTCTGCGGCGCCGACGGTTGGGTTACAGCCACCACAGGTTCGATTTGTGCGTCGCGAAAAGCCGGGGCGCAGGGCGCAACGGCTGCGCCGAAAGTCGCGTCAATGGTCGGGATGCCGGGTCACGGCGCAACTGGGCCGACTCCGCACCGTGGGGTCGCCGAGGTCCAATTGAAGAGTATCACAGACCGGGCCGACGGGCGTAGAGAATGCGCATTCTGCGTGCTGTGTGCGCCGGACGCGAGAGGGCTCGCCGGTCGATTGTAGATGATGCGCCAAGTTCTTCGACGTTGGGCGCAAAGGTGGTGGTGGGCGGACTGGCTGGACTGGACAATGCGATGCGATGCGCGCGGCCAAAACGGGGGGCCCAGGGCCAGGCGGTGGAATGGAAACACACGAGCCACTCGGGGGGCAGAGAAAGGGAGAACTGACCTTTGATTTCGCGGGATACGAAAGGCGGTTGGATTGTTGGACTTTGGGGGAAGGATGTGGATTCTGGGTCTCTCAGCAACACCGTCGACGTCGGCAACCTTCTCGATCTTCTCACCACCAACGGCCTCGAGTCTTGAAGAGGGTAAAAATTTTCAAGGGAAGCGGACAACGGTTTGTGGAGGTGGGAGAGGGAAACAGAGGCGCACACTTGAAGGGGGGGACGAGCGTGATACTTGGGGGGGAGATACCTCACTGGCGGGGAGGGGAAGGGGGACCCCCAAGCCAGCAAGGGCACGCGGAACAGTGGAGAGTGGAACTTCCTTCCTGCGCCTAGCATGACCCGACCCAGGGAAGGCGGGACCCAGGCGCAATGGTGCAGTTCCTTACACACTGCAGTGACATGGGCAGCACTCGTTGTTTCCACCAGCACGGGTGTCTTCGCACTAGGGCCTCTTGGGCCCCCAAAACTGGCAGACGAAAGAATGGTGGGGAGCTGTCGTAGCGGGTGGACGGAGAAGGAACATTCTGGGCCTGCACCTGCCCTGGCCTGCCCTTGCCCTGCATGGTCTTCCAGTCAGCCGCCAGGGGACCCGTTCGCATCCAGAGCAGCAGAGGCAGGTACCACGCGACCCTATCTCTCCCTTTTCTCGTCTCTTCCCCTGCTCCTTCTGCTTCCCATCACAGGTCAGGTCGTCTCTTCTGCGTCGCCAAGTTGCATCGCGCCCCCCGGGACTCGTCGCAGATGCCCTGTGCTTTGACGTCGGGGATGGCACCTGACCTGACCGAACTTGGGAGGAAACAGTGGGGACTCGAGGTTGCAGTGATCAATGGGGAGAGCACATTGCTGGTCTGACTCTCTGGCTCCGCTCAGTGTGCAGCTGTTTGGCCGTGAATCGCGGGGCAATTCGGCGTCATGGGTCCCACGGTCATTTCCAATCTCGTCTCGGCGCTCGCTCTCCCCTCTGGGCCCTCCACGTCCCTAACCACCATGCGGGACTCACTTCGAGCTCCAACCACCTGCCTGTGGAATGCCGCTGAGTCGACTTGACCCTCTTTGCATCCGACAGGCTGGACCAGATTCAAGCTTTTCTCCCTTGTCTCACTTTAATTCCACTATAACGGCATGCCCCCTACTTCTGCCCAACTACAATATCAATCATCGTGGGCGGCGTCAAGCTAACCGAGTCCGACCCCCGTCCAGGCCTCCCCTGGCTTCATTCGACCTGCAAGCCCCTGACGGGCGGTGACAGCGTTACTGCCCAGGTACCCTGGGAACCACGCGCGTGCGATAGCCAGGCTTGCCGCTTTCGGCCAGCAACCCTCCCTTCCTGTGCTCAAGATAGGGACGATATGTCGTCCTCAGGTGTGTCGTCTGCTGCAGCCATTTCCTGCAACGCACGGCTGGCGCTTCCCATCTCATCGAAGCCGCCGCGTGTTGGCGCCGAGTGTCGTATTACGGGCCCCAAGGATGAGAAACAAGACGCTGATTTATTTGAAGGCTTTGGTGAACAAGCTGCTCAGTACTCGACTCCCTAAGCACTCTGCACCTGACCGGACCACCCGGTGGCCGTGGTCATACTCGTACATAAAAGTCACTGTTGTGGCCATCAGACACCTCACAACTCTCTGGACCCCCACTCTCACCCTTTCATCCCGTCCCGACTCAACTACGCCATGTAGTGTCTTGTTGCCCGTTCCAGCGGCCGGCTTCGGATGGGTGGACTGGGAGTGGTGGAACCGGGGCCTCGACCATCTGTGGTCCGTATGCCGTGGGCGCCATTGATCGCGGCCTGGCCTCTACCACATAGTCGACACCATCCTCCGATATGTACGAGGGCGGCCTGGGCCCCGTCATCTCGGGAGCTCTGGCTGGACCCTCCGTCGGCACATCCGTGTTGTTCCTCTGCCAGTAGATCCTGTTGGGGTCCACCCGGATGCTCTGCCTCCAGGCGCCGTAGGGAGGCGGCTTCGGTTTGTTCGATTCCTGTACGCTTTCGTCTGACTCTTCCACGTCCTCCTCGTCGCGGGCCAGGATGACACGGATGGGCTCGTCGGGGACTGCGTAGCCGCCGATGCGCTGCACACCAGGCCTTTCGTTCTCGGGAGGGGGCGGCCGGTAAAAGTAGATGAAAAGACGAATGACGCTGTGACAGAAGAAGGCGGCCGAGATGAGGATGATGAGAATCAGCAGGATGCTAAACTCGCTCGTGCCAATCGCGCCGGTGAGCGAAAGCGCAAGGTCTGACGGATGTTAGCCCCTCCTGCCGCCCATGAGGTCGGGCCTCTCTTTGACTTACAGGTACTCAGCAGCGCGGCCGAGAAGATGCCCGAGACGAAGCTCTGCAGGATAAGCATCCTCGTGCGCCGAGAATCCACCCAAGGGAAACAAAACAAGAAACGTTTAGGGTGGCTGCCAGGTTGGGTCTGTCCCGCCCTTTGGAGCCTCACCCTTCTACGCCCGCCGCTTCGCCTTCGCCCGTCGTCGGCGAGCTGGGCCAGGCGCATTTCAGCAGGATCGGGACCAGAGAATCGTCGTGGGCCCCCGCCTCGTACGTCTCCATGGCCCGCAACCGCCGGTTGGGGAATGGCCGGGAGGGGACGAGCATCGAGGTCTGTGAGGCGCTCGGGAACACGGTCGAACTGTGCGGCTGTTTGTTGCTGTCCTTGGTGCTGTTGTTCTCTCCCATCGCCGCCCCTCACCCAGGGCATCTGAAGGCGAGGGGCTGGGCGGTTCGAGAAATGGAAGCGAGGGGTCTTTGGGCTGTCGTCGGGGTTGTTGCCTGTGCCATGACGAGCTGGCCTCTCCTCCGGCTGCCTGGCCTCGTTACGGTTCTGGCCACCGAAAAAGTTGAGGCGTCCAAGACCCCAGGATGAAGGCTGCTGCTGCTGCTGCTCGACCTCTACTTGGGCTGGCAGGTTTGGTGGACCCATCTCGACTGTTTGGCCCTGGGCATCCCGCCCGGCGGCGCGCCCTCGACCGAAGAAGTTCATGATGGGCGTCCAGCCTCGCAGGCTCGTACTGAATCGGTGCCGGTTGAAGTCGTTTTAGATGGTGTCCGACGTTGGCGGGAGCCGGTGACAAACGACAGCGCCGTGGCTGAGAAACGACGAGAGCCACGAGGCAGTCGGCGCGAGGAACGCTGATGAGACGGCGCGTCTGGTCTCCTCAAGAATGTTGCGAGGAACCAGAAAGAAACCCGCCGTGAAAGAGACGGGAGAAATAGAAACAGAGGCGACGGGTACCTGCGTCGGCGGGCTGCAAAATAAGGTGACACAGCAAGGAACGAAGGGTGGAATAATAAGCAATTAAGGGCCCAAGAGGAAATGAGAGCCAACCAGGCAGACCGACTCCCAGAGCCTCTCGTGAAGAACGCCACAGGAAGGGGGTGGATAAAGGTCGCCTGCAACAGAATGGAAGAGGAAAATAAAAACGATGGCAAGCGCCCCAGGGACGCAAGGGAGTGGTTTGTTGGATGGCGAAGGAGAGGAAGATGATGGCTGGGCGAGACGAGACCCGAAGGCGTCGACGACGTTCACGACGGGGGGAGGGACAGGATGGATTGGACAGGGGGGCACGAGAGATCTTTGGGATCGACGGGGGGATGGGTGCCGGGGGACAGACTGTGTGTGAGAGGGCTCCAGCCAGGTCAGGTCCTGACGCAAGGGGTCGTGGGCTCGTGGCCGTGCTTCATACTCTCCTTCTCAGTCTCTTGCATGCAGGGCCAAATCCGGGGCGACCGATGCAGTGCGGTTCCGAGGGCGCTTGCGATTACGGGTGGCCGTCGTTTGTCCCCCAGACTGGGAAAAAGGTGCGATGATACGCCCGTGATGCTGCTTCAGGTCCGTCCGGTCCCCCCCTTTTTTGTCGCCCTCCCACCCCTGGTTTCCCCCAGACATGGACATGTGAGACGGCAGACGGGGGGCCCAGGGTCACCCATGGCTGCGGGCAACCTTGTTGCTGCTGTGCCGAGGGTATTGGTATGACGAACCAGGCCTATTTGTCCTACTAGACATGTCCCAAAGCCCGTCAATTGCCTCCTCGCGCATTCCTGGAGCGCGCGGTCGGATATCCCACGAGGGAGATACAAACGCGGGCGACCAATAGACAGGGCTCCCAAAAGCCAACCAACACCCTTCAATCCAGGGGCAGGGGTGGCGGGTCGCGACCTCAAGTCAGGCTCAGGCTGGCAAAAAGCTGGGACCTTGAAAAGGGGGGCGGCCGTGTTTCGGATTTGGCGCTGGCCAACGACCGACGGCCGGGCTATTCGTCCAAGGCTGTCCACGCCTGGGGCTCCGGCGGTTCGCTGCTACAGGATGAAACGGGGTGGGAGGGGGATCCGTGGCCGTAAACCTATAATGGTAGAGACGAGGTCCGGCTGAACTGTGAATGCAGGGCACGGGCTGCCTCTGCCCTGAGAAGAAGAGATGGCTCTCGTGTTCACCGAAGCCCGCGAGGACGTCTTTGCGCCGGTGAAGGTTCAGGCCAGTCATTCAGGCATCACGACCAGTGGAGAAAAGACTCGTGTGTTCGCCTCCGATCTGCGTGTCTTTTTCATGCGAAATATCAGGGCGGGCGACTCATTGCTTGCTTTCTGACATCATTGTTTATCCCGAAATACGCCGCGTGTTTCTCTCCCTCCTCTCCACCCCCGTGAAGTCTCAGCTCACCACGCCCGCTGCAGGGCATGTCCCTCCACCGTTGCGGCCAACACCTGGCCGCTGCGCCGCCCGCCCGCATGAGGTCTTCTCACTCGGGGTATCCCTTTCACGCCGTTCGCCACAAAACTCCGGTGTCGCCTCAGGGGCGAGGAACCCTCTTTGAAACGCCCAGCTAAGCAGAGCCGGTAATGGCTGGATGAGAGTTGCGGGCGGCGGATGGTGGCTGGAAACAAATGCTCAGACCCTGCTGCGAATCCAGCCCGCGTCCCATCAACGGCTCGGCAGGGGCGCACCGAGTCGGCCTGGAAATGGCTCCGAACTTCCGACGGCGTGGGTTTTCAGGCAGACGCGTGGTTCCTGCGTAATGGCAATCGTACAAACCCAGTCATGCATCGCTCGTCTGACCTTCACCTCAACTCTCCCAGCAGCATGTTGCGATCCGAGGATGCGGAGAGAACTATATCACGGGTCAGTAATGGTTCCAGTCCCCGAAATCCTTGCGGGCCACACTCACGGATGGGTTCGTTGCCCGGCGCAAACTCGGCACAGTTGACGGTGCCCTTGTGGCCGGGCAACTTGTAAGCCAGCTTCCCCGTGTCGCTTGACCAAATGGTCACGGTACCGTCGCCGCCTCCGACGGCAATGTTCTTGCCCGCCGAGTCCCAGCTCGCTCGGATCAGGTTCTTCTCAATGCCTGTCGACGCGCCGTCAAAGGTACGGATGTGGCGCTCCGCAGGCGCGAAGGGACGAATGTCCCATGTCCGGGCTGTCGAGTCCATCGCGTACGACAGCAGCGACTGCGAGTCGGGTGACACTCGCAGCGACGTGACCGTGTCGTGGTGGCCGAGCATCGAGTACACGACGGCCTTTTTCCGCAGGTCCCACACCTTGATGTCGTTGTCGATGCCGCCCGTGTACACCTCGTTGCCGGCCTCAGACATGGCCACCGCCGTGACAGGGAAGTCCGTCTCGATATAGTCGGCCGCATTCTTCGTCCGCGGGTCCCACAGCCCAATAGTGCCGTCGTCGCTGCCGCTGATGAGCATCTCCTCGCCGCGCCGGCTAATGTCCATGGCGTTGATCACCTCTTCGTGCCCGACGTATCTGCGTATTCTGGTGCCGTTGTCGAGATCCCAGCTTGCAAGGTGCATATCTGCTGATGCCGAGTAGACGATTTTGGAGTCGCGAGACCATTGCAGGTCCAGGATGGCGCCCTTGTGGCCGTTGAGGATTCCGTAGTTTTCGCAGTCGCCATAGGTTCGCCAGAGCACTACCAGCTAGCATTAGTACACCGCACAGGATGTGCTGCATGTCATCAAACGTACGGATACTTCTGTCCATAGACCCTGACGCGATAAAGTTGCCTGTTGGATCGAATTTGGCTGCAAAGATCTCGCCCGAGTGCCCTGAGAGCTCCATCACCGGGGCCTGAAGGCCGCTCGTCCGCGGAGCCTGTTCCGTGTCAGCTCAAGCAATTGCACGTATCTGCCGACAGAACGCACCGTCTGGACCAGAGCATTGCTGTTGGAGGCATTGAGCCTTGCCAGAGCACCTGTTGACGATCCGACGTTCTGCCTCTTCACGATCATCTGGCCTGAGCCAGGCTCGTCCGCCGCGGGGCGCTTCTCGGCCGACATGTCGGCTAAATGCTTCCGGGAGGTGTCGTTCAGTCGGTGGTTATATGCTGAGGAATTGAGGCGAGAATCGGGTCGAGAATGCGCGTTGAACAGCCGTGTCGAGAGTCGCGTTGCTACCAGCTTGAGCTGCCAGGGTCTGCCAAAAGAAATCAGAGCTAAAGCTGTCGATCGGATAGTTGCAAGTCCCACCCTCGAATACCCCGACTGCACGGATATTGGGGTACGCTACTTTTGGCTTGACCCACTTGCCGTACCCCGGTTCGACGTCGCTCCCGCTGTTGATATTCCCCAGAGCTCCCGAGGGTGCACCCTCAAGCCGCCCATCGATACCCCTTTCGAGCCAATTGCGCACCGAACACTGAAGCAACCCGACCGAGCCTGACGACTGCTTGAACCTCATCCAACACACAAGCATGGCGTCAGCCAGTAAAGCCACGCGGCTGGGGGAGGAGTACGTCTGCTAAACCTGTTGGCCCTCGTGACACTGAAGCTGACCAAGCTCTAGGATCTGGAAGTGAGCATCTCGCGATCACTGCTCCTCAAAGAGAATGCGCTCGCTGACGCGCATCGCAGAACACGAGTCGACAAGGTCAACGCTGAGCTCGTCACCCTGACCTACGGCACCATCGTGGCCCAGCTGGCGAAGGACTACGACAGCGACTACATCGAGGTGAACAAGCAGCTGGACAAGATGGGCTACAACATTGGGTTGCGTCTGATTGAGGACTACTTGGCAAAATCCAACACGATGAAGCGCTGCGCCAACTTCCGCGAGACGGCAGACGCCATCGCCAGGGTATGGAAGCCCACCTGCCCTTGTGGCATGGGTGCACGCTGACGATGGAACGCAGGTCGGGTTCAAGATATTCCTCAACATCACGCCCCAGGTGACAAACTGGACAGCCGACAACAAGCAGTTCTCCCTCGTTTTCGATGAGAACCCCCTAGCCGACTTTGTCGAGATGCCCGACGACGGCCGCGCACAAGACGAGCTGTGGTACTCCAACATCTTCTGCGGCGTGCTGCGAGGCGCTCTCGAGATGGTGCAGATGCAGGTGGAGGCGCACTTTATCAGTGACGTGCTCCGAGGAAACGACACAACCGAGATGCGGGTCACCCTCATCAGGTACATCGACGACGAGCTGCCGCCGGAGGATGACTGAAGGGGATTCAATAATGTTCAGCAGCGTCAATACTTGCACCGGTCCAGTGCGTTGCGAATAAGCTGTCGTGGTTGCACTGTCAGAAGCGCATGGCTCATCTCGACACGTGCCAAGACCGTAAAGCGATGCGATGCCGACCGGGGAGGGCCTTCGGGGTTCTTCAGCGGAACGAAGCAAGAGGCCGATGCGACCCCGCTGATGGTTATCAACTGCGATTATACCCACCGCATCGGACGACAGTTGTTGTGTAGTTACAGCCGCCAAGCCAGGCTGGCCTTCCATCTGGCGCATCTGAGGGACAGGGAGCGAGCGCCAGGTAGCGCTGATCTTCACGGTGCCGCTGGCTTGGGAATGCAAGGCGGCCCGGCCTCCCAGAGGCGGGAGATGCTGAGCCGCAACGTCTCGGGCAAGCACGCCTGGCGGAGCATGTCTCGGGCGGGCCATGTGTCCGGCCACCATTGTTCAAATGGCAGCGGGCGGGGCAGAACGACAGTAATGATATCAGACATGAAGAGGGGTTCTAGCAATGCACCGCGGAGGGGTTGTGATTTGTCGCGATATGTTGCATTGCACCAAGCACAGTTCGCGCTGCTTGGTGGTTCCGCCCGCTCAGGGCAGAATAAGTTAAGCAAACGGCCGCAGTGATGCTTCGCTGCGCTGCGCAGCGCTGCAGTGCCCCATCAGCAGTGACATTTCGCGATGCGGCCGTTTTCGGCGACAGGGTGTGCCTGGGCCCCCAGGAGTCATGCGAAACGAGCAAAGCTTGATGCGCACTGCATGATGCCGTGCTGGTCGCACAATTGCTGTCGCTGTCCAGCGCGTCTCTCCAGTTGGAACATCAATTTCTTCGCTCTTCATCTGCGAGGCGGTCTGTGAAGAGACCCCCCAAGACAGTGACCGCCTCTCCCGGCGCCGGCGTGGGGACGGGGCGGTGATCCCCCGGCCGTCCGGCCTCCTCCCGAAGCGCAAGCTCTCCACGATCCCGCTTGCCCGCCTCTGGTAGCACCTTATTACCTTGCCTTAGGGCGACGCATCGGTCTTGGTAGGGGCTCCTCTGCACACGTGCGGACCGCACATCACCCATTTGCAGGGAGGGCCCCGACCAGGGCGGGCAATGGCATCGTCCCAAGTGGAAATTTGGGGGATCTTGGAGGGGACCCTGCGTGACATGTCGCTACAGGGAGCTTGGGGCGATGTCTTCAGCCAGCACCACGGAACGAACTGGGGAGTAAAATGTGTAAAAACAGCTCGATCGGATGCATGAGAGTCTCATCCAGCTTGTGATAATTTTTACACGTAGCTTCTTCTGCGTTTGCCCCCCCGATCGCGCAGTGTCGCGTCCCGACACGCTGGCCATAGGTACGAAGATGCCCCCGCAATAATGGCATGTTTGGGGGCACGGATGCCTGAGGCAGCAGCGTGCCGCCGAATACTGCCATCGTTCTCAGATGTACCCGTGACGCCTCGCCTCCTGGCTGCTCCCGGCACCTCTTCCCATGTTCCAAGGACTCCCCCCGAAAATCGCAAATCCCGCCCAAGCGCCCCTGCCTGTGCCAGCTCCTGACGAAATTTGGCAGCGGACAGTGGGAAATTCCCAGCCCCATCCATTCCTTTCCACCTTTCCAACATCTTCTACCAACCTTACCTCACCTACCTCCTCGACATACCCGTCGCCGCCGCACCCCCTCCTCCGCCCGTCGACAATCCCGCCCAATCTACCCTCGTCGCCCTCTTCTTGCGCATCGAGCTGTGCACCTCCACCTCATGGTCGCCTTTTAACCTCTCCTGTCGCGTCGTCACGACAATTGTCGATTTCGGTCTCGTCGGCTTAGCGTACCTATAGCGGGACACGGCGACTTGTAGGGTCGATCGACACCACTACCACTACACGCCAGGCCCCTTGGCCCCCTTCTCCGCCGCCCAACCCGAACCGCGACCACCACCTGACCAGACCGACCACGACACCGCATCACTCTTCTCTGCGCCTCACTCGAGTAGAGTCATCCCACCGCCTGTCAATCGACTTTCTACTTCAAAATCGCCCCCGTTTGACTCATTTCTCTCTCTTCTCTCTCGACATCCATCTCTCGCGCTATCAACCGCGCTCTCGCACTGTCCCTATCCGTGTCGCGCAATTCCCCCCTCGACACGCCTCCGCGACCGTTCGCATTAGATTTGCCAGCCACACTGCGGTCCACAAACACCATCGGCGATAGGGGTCCTTCTTCGGAGCCACCTCATCTTCCAGCGACAACTCCGAGGTTGCATCGATTCCATCCGTTTCCTCTCCATCGCCATCGACCGCGTCCATTCCTGTCGACCCAACTTCTCCTCCGCCGCGCAGACCATCGTCTGCATCGCGGCCCACGATGAACGCGAATCCCAACATGCCCATGAACATGGGCGGCCCTGTTGGCGCCCCCGTGCCCATGATGAACAACGGCGGTGGCCTCCCTCCGCAGGCCATCGGCCCCCGTCAGATGCAGGTGTCACCTGAAAACCAGAGGACCCTGCTCAACACGTACATCTACGAGTACTTCATCCGAAACAACATGTTCGACTGCGCAAGGCAGCTCCTCCAGAGCGACGTCCAGGTGAACGTCCAAAAAGATGGCAATCGCCGTCGCGACGAGAACGGCAACCCCATCGGCAACGGCCTCGGCGACGATCCCATGGACACCGACTCCAAGGATGACGTTGATGCCAAACTGCCCGATGATCTGCCCGCCCCCAAGCTGCCGATGCCCGCGTCCGAGACATCCTTCCTCTACGAGTGGTTCAGCCTCTTCTGGGACATCTTCCACGCCCAAAGGGCCAAGGGCGGCGCCGGTCCTGTCAACCAATATGTCAGCCACACGCAGGTAAGTCATCTTGGACACTCTCCCTCCTCTACCCACCCATTGCACATGCTAACGCTTTCGGCCGTGTAGCAGCAGTCGCGTCAACGCCAGACCCAGCAGCAAGACCTTCTCCGCGGTATGAGGCCAGATCCTGGTACCCTCACGCAGCAGCAGTACTCCCAGATGATCCGCCTGAACAACGGCGCCATGATTGGCATGAAGCCGGGCACACTGGCCCGGACCGCCATGGCCAACAACCAAAAGTAAGCCCTTTTCCTTTGCAGTCCCCTCGCAAGAGCCCACTAACGAACAAACTCTGCAGCCCCCAAGCCATGCAGCACATGATGCAGCAGACGGCCAAGCAGGGCCAGATGCAGCGCGAACCCTCGGACATGGACGGCAACCGCCCGCGCCCTGGCTCCCCAGGATCTTCGGAAAACGCCCCCTCGCCATCCAAGAGACAACGCATCGACGGAGCGCCCTTCAACCCCAACCAGCCCGGGACGTTGCCAAACGGCGCTCCGCGACAAGGCATCCCCGGCCAGCAGGTGGGCAACGCCCAGAACCCAGCGCAGGCGCAGGCGACACAGATGCTTCTCACCAACGGGATCAACCCCAGCGCGCTGACCCCTCAGCAGTTCAGAATCTTCTCTGATCAGCCTCCCCATGTCCAGGCCAGGTCCATCGTCACTTACGCCCAAAACCTGCAGGCGCAGCAGGCCACTCAAATGCCCGGTGCCAACAAGACCATGCCCAACCCCGGCGGGCCCCCAGGAGGACAAGGCTCGCCCATGATGCCCCAAGCGGACCAGGCCGCCCTGAACGCATACTATAACACGGCAGAGTTGGGTCCCGGGGGCATCCGCGCTCCCGGTGGCCCCCAAGCCGCCGGCGGTGGAAGTAACCACGCTCTGCAAGACTATCAAATGCAGCTAATGCTTCTCGAGCAACAGAACAAGAAAAGGCTCATGATGGCTCGTCAAGAACAAGACAACATGGGCGGCGGCATGCCCCGCCCAGACGGCCCCGCCGGACCCCCGGGACCGAACGGCCAGGCTTTCCCCGAGACGTCTCCTCAAGGAGGCAGGACCGGCGCCTCCCCGAACCCGTCCGAACAGATGAAGCGTGGCACACCCCAGATGAACAACGCCGGCATCCCGTCTCCGCTACCCGAGGGCGCCCAATCCCGAGGCTCGCCAAACCCCATGAACTTCATGCCGAACACCATGGACCCATCCATGGCCCCCAACTTCTTCAACAAGGACATGCAGGGCATGGCCGGCAACATGGTACCCAACCCTCAAATGAACGGCATGCGCCCTCCCAGCTCCCACCCTGGTGGCCCGCCCTTCAACGGCCAGATGAACCCTCAGATGATGGCTCGTCAGGGCCAAGCCGGCGGCAACCCCCAGCAAGTCCAGTGGCAGCAGGGCCCCAACGGTCAGATGATGCCTGCCGGTCAGCCCGGACCCGGACCCGGACCTGTTCAGGCCGGCACGCCCCTGCAGCGGGCGATGCCTCCGCCGTCCGCTCCCGCCGCCGCCGCCGCTGCCAACGCCGCCAGGACGAACACCTCTTCGCCCCAGCAGCCTCCGGCTCCTCCCACGCCTTCGCAGGCCAACAAGGCGGCACCCAAGAAGAAGGAGACCAAGAACGCCAAGAGCAAGGTGAGCGATACATATGAATGGTTTATGACGAATTGTTTGCTAATCAAGGCCTCAGGCCGCTGCGCAGAAGAAGTCCAATGCCAACTTGAACGCTGGCACTACCCCTGCTGCGGACAATGCTCAAGAAGCTGAGGCCCCGACGCCGGCGACACCCATGACGCCTGTCAACGCCAACGCCACAAGCTTCAACAAGAACGGCCAAGCCAACGCAGGTCCCGCTGGTGGCCAGAACCCGGCCAACGCTCCTGCCCCCGCGGCCGCTCCTCCCGTTCCCGCCGTCACGCATGTCGACAACTCGGGACAGAACGCGTCTTTCGGCATGGACAGCAACGGTGGCATGGACTTTGGACCCATGGACTTTGCCAACCCCCTTGTTACCAACGATGTCCTGAACGACTTCGATTTCGACTCGTTCCTGCATGAGGACGGCGATACCCAGGCCTTTGACTTCAACGGCGGGTTCGGCATGGAGGGCACCGAGGGTATTGGCGCAGACTGATTTCACAACGACCGGGGACGCTGGGACGATGCACATCTGGTGTCATTGTGCCCGTCGTCCCCTAGCATCAATCAAGGCTGGAGGCGTTTAGGGCAGCTGAGTCTTTTCTGTCTGGTCATCTCTCTTCACTATACCTACATCGGGCACGCAACAATCGGCTTCGAGGCGAGTGGGCGAAGGCGGCACGATTTTTCTTTACTTTTGCTATTTCCTTTTGGCGGCGCCAAGGTTCGTCTGCGCGCTTTTCCCTTTCGGCAGTCCTTCCGTCTAGTTCCGTTCTGGTCCCGATGGGTCTTTCTCTTCGCTTGCCATCACGGAGCTTGGCGGGGACCAAGGTTTCGCGGGACACACCCGTCCCCTTCGAATCTGTCGGTCCATGGACGACGCCGCCACGTTTGTTGATTACAGAAGCATACGATACACGAGGACACATAGCCTGGATTCTATTGGGATTGGGAGCTTTCCCTGGCATCACCCCCCCTACCCTCGACGGCACAGGGGTAGGAGAGAAGGCTTTCAAAACAGGTGGAGCTGGATGGAGGGAGGAGTGTACTGCGTTTGGAATGTATTGTTAGAGCTCGTGGAGGACGTTGTTTGATATCACTACTGCCGCGCCTGCCTCGGAGGATCGTTGTCAGATTATTCCCCCTCCGGCGTTTAAAGGGGCGGTCCTACGCTGTCTAATGGGAACAAGACTTCAGTTCAACGCTTCGAGTGATGAGATGCCGCCCCCTTCGCTGTATCACGGCTCACTCTTCGTACACGCCTAGGTTCCGTACCTCTAGCATGCCCGCTTCGCCGTGTTGTGTCTGGTCGTTTGGCATGCCGGGGAATGTGCCGCCTGAGGTTTGGCGCCTGGGGTCAGCGCCGTGTGTGTGATGATAGTAAAGGGACCGGACTTACCAATGGCGACGTTCAGGATGATGTAGAACTTCTTGTGCGCGAGGGATGCCCATACTGCCTCGTCCCCAATGGAGTTGCCGTCGACGGTATGGAAGGGCGTACCGTTCATGAACCAGGTTATGGTCTCTTTGCGCCAGTCACCTGAGGTTCTATCCCAGACCAAAGCCCAGGTGTGCCAATTGTGTAGATCGTGGAATCCAGTAGACGACTTTCGACCTAGTGGCTCATTGCACACGCCGCCGTGCCAGTTGGGTGCGGTCTCCGGGATGGTGCCGCAGTGCATGACGCCGTGGACAACGGCATCGCTGTTCCGATGCTCGAAAATGTCCATTTCACCACAAACAGGCCACGGACGGCCGTGGCGCATGTCGTCGCCTAGAACCCAAAAGGCGGGCCAGAGACCCTGTCTGAGGCCAGGAGCACCAGCACCGAGGCGTAGATCGCCTTGGATCTTGAGTCGGCGGCCGGGCGGAGGTGCCCATGCGCCCTTGGACTCTATGCGACCTGACGTCCATCGACCGGTCGCAGGATCCTTGCGCGGGATAATTCGCAGGGTATCATGGCCTGATAGTTGTAGGTTGGCGGGTGAATTCGTGTATTCTTGGATGTCGCCGTTGGTGTTGATTGCGAGGACAGCGTCCCAGGCACTCCAGTCTGGTGAGGCGCCCGCCGGGCCTGAGAAGGAGCTCTGCCAGAGGGGTGAGGAGGCGGCGGCGGCGCCCAAAATGAAAATGGGGAGGGCGCAGGAGGGCCTCATGTTGGGCGGAGAGCACAAGTGTGAGTGCTAAAGAAGAAGTGAAAAGGGACTGTCGCAGGAGGTGCGCCTTTAGGGGGTATTTACATCGACATGATCGCCCCTGTTGGACTTGGAGTCGCACGCCACATTGTCCATCAACGGACCACTTGAGCATATTTCGAAGAGTCAACTGTTCCTAACGATCAGCGGCGTCGTTTCTCGATAAGAGTGCCCGTGGGTGATGTGCTCCAATTCGCGCCGACGGTCGATGGACTGGTCTGGACAACAAGTTCCCCATCAGGGTCATCCACGCTCCAAGCCACTGACCCCCCGAAGGCTTGAAACACGGACTTAACGGGAGACATATCAGATCCAGAGAACCGAGGAAAAGCGTGAATTTCGGTGTCAACTGCGCGTATCCGTCGCCATATCATCCACATGTCGGATTTGGCTCGGGGCCTGGCGCCAGAGGCCCGCCGACAGCTCCCCACACGTCTCCTAGCCGCTCTCCCAGCTGCACTATCGTCTTTTCGTACACTCTCGCGACGTCCATGTTCAGCCGCTCGTCATCCTCCGTCCATGCCGCCGGGGCTTTTGAGCCACGACCCGCGTCCGTCTCGGTCTCCGTCTCGGTCTCAGTTGCCATGTCGGTGTCTTCATTTTCGTCCTCGACCACTTCGGCTGTGTTCATGTACTCGGCGATGAGAATCCGCGTCTGCTCCACGGAGCTGCGGCACCGCACCATGTCGGTGACTGTCATGCCAGCACGGAGACCGTTCTCGAAGCCTGGAAGTGGCTCTTTTGACTCCGCATCGATTCCGCTAAGGAGACTTGCGAAACAGTGGTCCAGCTTGTCGAGAACGGCGAAAGTGGAACGTGGAGCTGGCGGGAAGGAGACGATGTACTTTGTGAACTCGCTCGCGACGTTCAGCAGGAAGGGTATTTGAAGGCCCGCTGTGTTGGATTAGCGTTTGTTTCAGGAATTTGGATAAGGAGTCTTACGAGTCCCCGACAGCCATAGAACGTCTATCACGCCATGGAGGTCTTTGCAGAGCTCGCTAAAGGCTGTATAGCCCACAACATCATCGCCGGGCTGTTGGATGCCGTGCTTCTTGACGTATCGCCGAGCTACGACCGTGAGACGGTCTTCGACGAAGCGGCGAACCGTGTCTTCCTTGTTTGAGCCCGACTTGAGAGCCCTGGCGCGAGGGTGTGGCAGGTTCGCGCCTGATCTGGTCGACACCGCGCTGGGAGCGGGCGAGGGGAGCGTTTCTGAAGGGAAGAAGCCTCCAGGCCCGGCCGACTGTGGATCACTCATGATGGTGGTGTCTTAGTGTGAGTTGCGAGGTGGATGGATTTCTCGGGCAGTTGCACCCAAAAACTAGGAGATGGAAAGAAGGGATCCAAATGGGATGATCGGATGATTTTATGAACTTCTCAAATACTGGAATGGCTTGCGGGCTGATTGTCTCGTTGCGATACTGACGTTGCTGATTTGAACTTGTAGTCCGCCGCTGAGTAACCGTCCTCAATGAGGTGGGGTGGCTGCGGTTGAGCCCCACTCCATATGTGGCTGGAGCTCTCTTCTGTGGCGCCGCTGTGACGCTCTCCTGAATTTTTCGAGTCCAACTCGAATCTCGGAGTTCCATCGTCAACCACACCACCAGACCATCACCATCGCACCCAGCGCATCATCACCACAGTCACCATGCCCGCCAAGAGAATCCCCGCTTCCAGGCACCAGCCCAAGGGCTTCTTCGCCGCCACCTACGACACCATCACCGATGCCGAGAACGCTTCCATCGTGCGCAGCATCGTCATCTTCGGAGTATGAGCACCGCGAACCAACTGCATCGACGACACCTTACTGACCCTCGTGCGCAGGCTGCCGTCACTGTCCTCTCCAGCTCTTGGGGCGAGTACCTTCTTCCTCCGTGAGTTTCTTCCGCAACAACTCGCTTCGCCAAGCTCTCTTCTGACCATGAGGTGCCAGCTCGTAAACGCGACAATCACACACGCGCACATACGACTCTGTACCACTTGACGAACCTTGCCTCACCATGGCACATGTACAATAGATGGAAATTGGGGGCTCACTGACGGCCCCATGCGACGATAGCGAATGGGTCGGAGGGTGCCAGAGCGCAACCCGGGGCACGCTGGAACGCCTGCAATATATAATGACGATCGATTCTCTTTCCAATGACTACAGGACTAAAGAACCCGCGATTGCACCAAGTCTACAAGCTTCAAGCTCCAATCCAATCTAACGTTCTATACCCAGGTGTCGATACGACTTCTACATGAGCTCGGCGTTGTCGCACGACTCGCCGACCGGGCACTTCTCGTACAGAGAAAGACCGCCGTAGCCGCCGCAAATCTGGCTGTCGTCGCCCTTGCAGGACATGTCACAGACGCCTAGGATTCCCTTGACGGGGGCGCGGTCTTCGGCGACGTCGTTGCCACAGTAGCACTCGCGCTGGTACTCGAGACCGGCGTACTTGAAGCCACCGTCGTTGCAGAAGGCGATGCAGGACTCGACGGTCATGTCATCATTGAGCCTGCTCGCGCCATCAAGGGTCCTGGACCGACCGTTGGCATCCTTGGCGCAGCCTAGATAGCGGAAGCCGTGCGACTGCGTGACGTCCTCATAGGGCCAGGCCGGGGACGACATGGCGATGGGCGCGCCGCAACCAGTGTTCTGGATGGCATTGGCCGGGCCGCTCTGCACGGGGTTGCAGCCGGGTAGCTTGTCGAGGGTGCCAGAGACGACCTCATCGACCTCCGAGGGGACCCAGCAGCTGCGCATGGACTCTTGGTCAAAGAGGTCGAGGACGGTGCATAGCTCAATATCACCACTGGGGTCTGTGCAGTTTGTGATGGCCTCCTGGAGGATATCGACATTCCAGCCGTTAAGGAAGTCACCGTGCAGCCCGTAGCCCGTGGGGTCGCCCTGGGAGAAGACAAAGGGCTGCGTCTCGCCGTGCCAGCGGTCCTTGAACGTGTTGACCTGGAAGTTGACCTCATAGAAGATGGTAGGGAGGCGCACGGGGTGAGTGGGTGGGCAGACGCCGTTGTCGACGAGGCTGGGGTAGGCGACGTGGCTCTTGTGGTTGGGGGAGTCGAGGTTCACGCCGTCCCAGCACGAGGGGAACATGACCTGGGCACGCAGGCCGTTGGGGCAGTTGTGGTTGGGGAGGCCGGGGGTCTCCGGGCCGTTGACGCCGAGGCAGGCATAGGAGATGGCGCGCTGCTCAAGGGTGTTGCTGAAGCTGCGGAGATGGGGGTTGCCGGCGAGCATCTGGAAGCCCTCGGGGAAGGCGATCAGGCCGTTGGCGAAGCCAATATCCTCGGGGTCCTGGCGTTGCCTATTGACTTGTCAAAAGGGGTCATCATGTTGGAGAAAGAAGAAGACTTACAGGTAGTACACGAGCATGCCACCCTCCTGGGGGACCTCCTCAAACTTTCCGTCTTCGCGGTGGTAGTAGAGGTTGGGGATCCAGTAGTTGCTTAGATCAGCGCGGGCTCGGCAGCTGGAGCAGGCCGAGGAGACCGCGCGGTCGTAGTCCATGGTGAAGTTGAAGCCACTGCCTCCCATGATGGTGTGGGAGTGACCGGACAGGGCACCGGGGTTGACGATGGGGTCGGCGCGTTCGACGACGATGGGCCGGGCACAGGGGAGGACGAAGAAGGCGGCGGCATGACCGGCGAGGGCCAGGCCAGCGGCGAGGGGGTGGTGGTGCTTCATGGCTGTAAGGGAAGATTGGGGAGAAGTTTGTTTGTGGTCTTAGACTTTGAAGACTTAGAAGGAAGGTGGTGGGTGAAGTGTAGAGAAGAAGGAACTCGACGCTTCGAGTCCTTCCTTTTTGTATCTCAAGATGTTTCCTCAAAAACTCTCGACGGTAGTTTAGACGACAAGGCAAACAGTCGGACTGCTCAAACAAGTCGTCCCGAGGCAATCTACAGGTGTGTACCCCGTGCTGCAGGCAGGCGGTAGGGATACTGGCTGCCTCTGGGTTGGGTTGCCTGGGGTATGGTGGTTTGAGACCTCCATGTCTAGGGCCGGGCAACCCGATGTTGCGGGACTTTGATGGTTACTCGCGATCTTTGGGGCATGGAAGACAGCCGAGGCCTGGATTGTGTGTTGGATGCCTGAAAGGGTCTGGACCGACTTGAGAACACAGACCCATGTCATCGAGATTGTGGGAGACTTGATGGGGTTTGCGTTTCTGTTTCGAGTAGGATGGTGCATTTAACAGCACATGGGGTCTATCAGAGAGATCCAGCTGCGTTGCGGCTCTTTAATTGCTCCTGTGGTAGCAATACAGTGTGATTGAGCTGATCATTAGGTTGAAGGGCAGGAGTTGTTTGCAGTCTCCACGGGAAATGGATCGTGGGCGAATTGACTACACGTTGTGAACCTTGGAATACCCCAGCCAAACAGACCCCAACGGCTTGACTGCGGTTTCAGAATGAACACATATTCCCATCTTGGCTCATCGACTTTACGTTGGAACACTCGACCACGTGGAGTAGCACGTAGTCGTGGAGACAGAATATCACAAGATTATTATGCCGATGCCGACAGACCAGCAGTTCCACGCGATGCAACACCCGAGGCCTATCCTAAAGGCCGTGATCGTGATAGAAGCGCAAGACTTGGGAGACAGACCTCGGTTGACATGAGGGAGCACAGTACACGAGAAGGGGGCCGGGGAAAGGGGTAGCTCTTGAGAGGGCAATCGGCGCCTCGGCAGCATGCAGGCGGCCGTGATGGCCCGGGTTTCGGGGATAGTGTGCCAAGGGCAGGCGGGCACTCTGGACGAAACAGACGGGACATGGCACGGATTGGGTGGAAGCGACAAACGGGACGAGGGGCACATGGGCGTGTGTTGGGTTATACAAAGTGGCCACGGCGGCCGAGACATGTCTGATGGAGCGAGTGCCGGCGGTGAGACGGCGGGAGGAGGTTTTCAGACGGCACAGAAGACGGGAAGACGAGATGGGGAAGTGCAAGTCTCTGCATCTTGGGAAAGCTGAGTCTCGGAGTTCATGTTCCTCCTGTCGAGGCCTGTTCAAGTTTACCCCTGAATCACAGCGGGGCGGTTACGGAAGTAAAATCACGAAGTTGAGGAATACGGGTTGCAGGTGGGTAAACGGGTAAATGCTGCCAGACTGATGTCTATCACAATGATCTATCATGGAACGAGGCGAAAAGTCAACATTATGTGAGTTTGCCACGCCAGCCATCGGGTCACGACGAGACAGTCAGGCGTTCAAGCCCAGCAAGCTTTCTGACTGACGATTGGCAACAGGCCTCGCCTCGAATGTCTCGAGATGGTCCTCCCCCAGTCGGCGCCTCACGTCTTCCGCACCGGCAAGAGAAGCCGGGCTCAGCTGAGCAGGCCTGCGTCTTCGAGATCTGACCGCTCAAGTGTCCCTCTCACGAGCGTGGTATCCGGCATGGACACGGAGAAGCAAGCGAGCGGGACCTGGGGTCTGGAAGTTCCTCTTCAATGTCGACAATGTCAAGATGACCTAGGCAGGAGGAGGGGGCATGTGGCCGACCGAGCCGGCTCGGAGGTCTCGGTGGCGGAGGAGGCTGACGGCAGTGGTAGTGCAGGACTGATAGACGGCCAGACCCATGCCATATGCTGCAGGCCAGGCCATGCATCAGAGGCTTGCCAAGAGCTGCAGCGTGCGGGAATCGCGCACCAACCAGCATGTGACCGCGGCGCAAACACGGAGAGGCTGCATACTGGTTTGTTCTTTGACAGTCGGATTGGCTTTTGGACCAAGCTTGCAGCTGTCACCTCGCAGCGACGCCAGCACGGAGGAGGGAGGGGTTGTGGCTTGAAACGTTGCCCTTCCCGCGGAAGTAGAGTAGGAATGTTCCCGGGACGCGGTGCCGTATCGTATACTTTGCGACCAGTCCTGCAGGATGATATGTGCTCAACGACAATATCAAGAGGTCTTGTGATTGTTCAGGGGAAGGAAGGGGCAATTTCGGATTTACATCCGCGGGCCTTCCCCGTTTTGCCATGAGCTTCCTGTTTAGGCAAGAGAGAAGAGACGAGAAGAATTTCTTTGCCTTTTCCCACGTGGGCTTTATTCAGTAGGGCTTTGCTTGTCAGGCGGGAGCTTGGGGGGGATCTGCAGGTCCGTCGCGGGCAATGGTGGCCGTTGCGTCCAGGTGCAGCATGTGTGTTCCAACACGAGTATTTAATCGGCCCTGAGGGCTGTCAAGCCAATGCATGGGAGGAGGAGGGCTGTGTCTCAAATCAAGACAGCAGCGCGGCAGGGCTGGAATCATGTCGCCGATGTGTGATGCTCAAAGGGCCCCGGCTGATCCTCAGGTTCCGCGCGCGGACCATAGCTAAAAACCTCCACTAGATGAGGTGATCTGGCAGGGATGAAACTGCGTGGTCGCTGCAAAAGATGGTGTGGTTGGCCTGAAGGTTCAGGAAAGTTGGTGTGGTTGAAGTTGAATAGGTGAGAGTTCAAGTTGATTGCCGGGGGGTCCCCACTAGTTTCGGCCGCCGCTGGCATGTCCAACTTGGCCCCTTTCGGCGGAACAATGCTAAGCTGTCACCCAGGAACAATATCAAGAAGAACAATCACGCCCAGCCCCAAAAATCGCAACCGCAAAATAGCCAGCCCATCGCCGACCTTTCCAATCCGATCCCCCCCCCAGTCTGCTCTCATTCTTCTTGCCCTCACCTACTATTCTAAGGCATCAATTCAATCACCCAATGGCGACGCCTTGCGAGTACAATCCTTCTTCCCATCCGTCCATTCTGGGCGACGTCCCCGGTCCTTCACCCTCGGCCTCGTCTTCTTCTTCGCCTCTGCTTCGTCCCTTGCCCTGGTTCCATCTCGATACCAGTCACAATCGCACTCGCAGTCCTCGCACTCTCTCTTCACCCCTCAGAGCAAATACGTCTCGGCCGATAGTTATACCCTCGTCCGCCCGCCCTCCCTGATCGACATTATCCTGCCACCCTCTCATCCCAGCAAGGCCTCTTTTCTCTCTCCTCTCCCTAAAAGTCCCCGTGCGGCTGCTCGCATATACACTCGAAATTCTGGTCCAGGAACAAGCTCGGCAAACCAAGTATTACTCGACACTCGCCTCCACCGCCATCATGTCCGACTTTGACCCCAGAAAGCAGGTCTTCTACCTCATCGCCGCCGATGGAGAGACACAGGTCCCCGTCTCCCTCGAAGACTTCGCCACGATGCAAGTCTTCGACATCACCAATGGCATCCACTTTGGCGCTCAGGCCGGCGCATCCATCATGCTCTTCTTCGTCGCACTTTGCCTCATGCCTCGCTTCAAACTGGTCAAGCTCTCCCAGTGGCTGCAACTCTCCGCCCTCGTCCTAAACATTGCACGCCTCATCCTCTTCGCCGCCTTTTACACGAGTCCCTGGAACGACCCCTTCGCCGTCTGGTCCGGTGACTACTCGCACATCACCTCGGCCGACATCACCCGCAACGCTGCATCAGAAACCCTCTCCCTGGTCATCGGCATCCTCATCCAGGTCATCCTCTTCGTCCAGGCCTGGGCCATGCTCAACCTCCTCTCACGCCGTTGGAAGTGGACTCTTGCCGCGATCTCCTTCCTCATCTCTCTCAACGTCATAACCTTCCGCTTCATTTCCGGCGTCGTCCGCATCCAGAGCATCATTACCCTCAACAGAGTACGACCTGCCCACCTCGCCTTCACCTTCATCGCATACGGCTGGACGCAGATTGCCTCCATCATCTGGTACTGCGTCCTCTTTAACTCCAAGCTCGCACTCCACCTGATCAAGCACCGCGGAGTTCTGCCCAGCAGACACGGTCTCAGCGCCATCGAAGTCCTGGTCATCACCAACGGCCTGCTCATGTTCTTCCCAGGTACGATACGCTCTCCTCCTATCCGAATATCCTGCTAACCCATCATAGTTGTCTTCAGTTGCCTCGCCTTTAACGATGCCATCAGCCGTCGCATCGAAGTCGCCTCCGCCACCCAGACCCTCGTCATCCTCATCCTCATTCTTGGCACCCTCATCGCCCAGCGTGTCTGCAGCCCCAACGCAGCACACACCCGCCGCATCGACGACACGGGCTCCTCAGGCGCCGCCTTCAAGTACGGCACCGGATCCAGCGCAGGTTCGGCCTATCCCGGCGGCCACCGCATCCCCAGCACCGTCACCTCGCACGTCGAGGCCTCCCCACGCAGCCGCGACCCCGCCACAGACAGCATCGAGGCCGAACTGCGCGAAATCGACAGCACAGACGATGCCGAAAAGGCCGGCGTCAGGGTCAACCAAGAGTTTGAGCGCCGCGTCGAGAGGGCCTAGGAGTACCCCTACGACACGCGCGAGCAGAAACAATGGACGTTCCTCGACCGGCAGACGGACAGAATGTGATGGAGTGTTACCCAGAAGAAAACGAACGAACAGGGAAACGGGGACGAAGATATCCCCCCGAACCCCAAAAGCATCGCAAACGGCGTCGGGGCGCTTTTATCAGTGCGAAGAGTTTGTGGCATCAGCAACACTGAAAAGAGGCGGCAACCTCTACCAGCATGAGAGCGACTTTTTGAGTCTTGACAGGCGTCACGGTCCACGTGGCATAGCTTTTTTTTTCTTTTCCTGTTTTCCTTCCATTTCTTCCGCTTGCTTCGCTTCGCTTAGCACACCTCGCCCACATTGGGTCGAGCTTCTTCTCTTTCTCAGGGGTCAAGTCACAAGATATTGCTCTGACACCAGAAACACCATGGCTGAGGCCAGGATAATACAAAATCACTGAACTAAATACGCCGCAAGTGTAGCCTGTGATTTACCTGGGATGCTCGAATCGTGGTCGATGTTTGTGATACCCCTGAGTGACCATGCCCCTGAAGCTACCCCTGAGCTACGGGCTCCTCCGCGTGGAGACATCGTGGTCGGTGTCGCCTTCCCAATCGGCCAGCAATACGCCGTGAGGTAGCTTCCCAAAACATGCTAGCCACCGGTTCCTTCCCAGTGTTGTAGCTTGAACATGCCGTCATGGTGTCTGCGAGACGTTCGGTCCGTCGCCCGTCCTGGCTTCGTTCTCCTCCATGACCTCGAGACACCCTCACATCGCCTGACATTGCCTCGAAACATTCTGCTTCCACTCTTTGGCTTGAATCTTGCCGTATTGCTAGCACGCCTGAGCGCCTCCAAGTATGAACACACCGACATCGCAGACCGGCGCGCCCTCGACCGCCAGACACGGAGAATCGGACAATGACCTAACCCCCGCGCCTCTACGACTCTCGCAGAAGGGAAGCGTACTGGAGATTGTTCCCGTCCCTGAGAAGACGTGCGAGCCGGACCAAGCGCAGGACGACGACATTTCTTCTCCAATCCACTCCACCCCCGCCTCTGAATCCGTCACCTCTGTCATCGATCCTCTGTCCAGAGACTCTCCCGTTTCGTACAGGAAGAAAGCGCGCAGCCTGGCCGCACTTGTCTCCAAATTCGAGATCCTGGACGCCGTGAACAACACAGAGTCGCCGCGCGGCAGGACAGGACGCCGATTGCTTCGCAAGCCGCACCCCCCCAGCCCAGGACGGCGTAGGGACGTTGGGAAGGCACTTCCAGGTGAAGCATCGTCAACACCACCCCTGGGCGATAAGCTCAGCGAGATTGTCCCAGGCAGCGGGGATGTATCTCCTGGGCAGAATGTGGTCTCTCCATTGGACCATCGCAAGGAAAGCCCAGCAAGGAACGCTGTCATTCTGCCTGGGCAATGCCAGACGTCAGACCCGACGGGAACGATGGAACAGGTGGACATTGTGACACATTTCGCTCAGCCCGAAACCGTCAAGCCCCAAGGACGACTATCTGGAGGCCTTGTGGCAGAGAGAAAGACGATCTTCGAGCATGCAAAAGGTATTTTCGTTGCATTCAGATCCTCAACCTTACGCTGACCACAAACAGATACGCCCAACAAGTTCCGATCATCCGCCGCCTTTCCTCAACTTAAAGACCCCTTCGCCCTTCCAATCACTGCCCCCAAAGCCTTGCCCCGATCAAAGACCTGGAGAAGCGTTCCAGAAAACAGGTCACACGAGGCTGAGCTTGGAGCAGGAGACCAGAGACTCGGAGTCAGCGTCATCGAGGCCAAGGTCTATTCGGTGCGCCCCGAGCAAGCTCCTCGCACGCTTCCACCCCGATGCAAACAGAACGTTGCAGATCTTCGAAGGTCATTTGAGGCGGGGGCCAAATCTCGGAATGAGACGCTCGCCAACCAGCGCGTAATAGATCACAATCGTGGGCTCGGCGAGGTTCCCCTGAGCAATCGCCGGAACACTGTGAAGTCAAGTGAACACAACCGGGAAAGAATACAGCAGGAAGCCCAAGACCAGGCAAAAAGCCACGAGATTCCGACGACAGACAACAGCATAAAGGCAGTACCACCACGCGGCACATCCGAAACAGTGTCTCCTAAGCGCGGGAAAAATCAGCCAGAGAAGCGCATTGTTCGCTCGCATACAACACTTTCGGCGTTTCTCGGAACTAGAAGGGCCCATGTTGAAGAACCACCACAGAAGACAAGTCAAGCTGAATCGCGGCCGAGTGTTGCAGATCTCCGCAAAGTGTTTGATGCTGCCGAGCCTTCGATGCAAGAATCGGGCCTCTTCAAAGTGCTCTACAACCGTCGCCAAACTGCGCCAAACCTGACCAAACCCCTGGACGGGCCGTCAGACGTCAAGAAGGGCGAGGGATGGCGAGTGTTCCGCGATGCTTCGGCCTCATATGCCCAGAAATCAAAGAACAAGCTTCAGAAGCGGCGCAAACCAAGCGAGAGCGGAAGAGGCACTTCCAACGCCTGGAGGGCTTCGCTGACGTCGAGGCTGCACCTTCAGGAGCCAGGGTCGATGGAGACTCAGAAAATGAGTGTGAAAGACGCTCGTCGACTCGGTTCAATCCAGGAGGTCATCAAACAGGGCGAGAACAACGAACTTGCCAATGACACCGATCCGAAGGAAAATTGCAACGCAGATGCTAACCCAGAAGCCAGAACATTCTCGCCCATCAACTGGAGCGTACTTCCGCGAGCCAGGCGAAGCACCTACGATGGCACCGCTGAGGAGTCTAGGCACACAAAGGGGAAGAACTTGGCACCCGAAAGACGAATGCTCTCTCGGAGTCTGAAGGAACGGGCGGGCTCCTGGTTCACTTCTCGAAAATCCTCTCGCGGGTCCTCAAACATGTCGACGTCAAACGACACCGAAAACCCAGAGGCGGCCGGGCCAAGACTTCAATGGTCCAGCATGAACCTGGATGGCTGCCACGACAAGCCGAGCAGCAAGACCCCTGCGGATCCTCCGAAGCCGAGGAGACACATGATCTCGCGGGTCAGGGCCCTGCAACGCGCCTTTCAAGCCAGTCAGCCAGAGGCAACGCCCGTACCCTGCATCAAGGAACCCGAACAGAAACCGTCATCTCTCGACGAGGAGGTGCTGGTCGCTCACGCGGCTTGTCGGATGCATCATCCTAGACCCACGCGACCCATTCGTCTGTCCAGCATGAAGCGGATTGTCAGCTTGCGAAAGAGCAAGGACGCATCAGAGTCGGCTACGCCAGAGGCAGAACCCCCGATAGAAGCCGTCGGGTGAGAAATAGGGAGACGCTGAATATCATGTGGAGACTGGAGGACGGGCTGGGCTCTGGGACAAGAGGGTATGTATTCTATTTGCATAGATGCACACACAAGACAAGGCATGGCTATGTACTACACCGCTTCCAGTTGATGTGCACCTGACCCGAGATGCGCGATGCGTGCTTCAATCATCACGTCGTTAGATTTGTGTCCCATGCTTCTTCTACGCCGTCAGACCCATGCCACGGGCGATCTTGCGGGCAAGCGCCTTCTTAAGATACCACTCCCGCGCCATGGCGCGAGTCGTCTTTGCAAAAACAGGAGCTGAGATGCGGCCACGTTCGACGGCGCGGCCTAGAACGAAGATTGCGTCGCCCATGGCACGTTCCTCCGCGACGAGGGTGTAGAGCTGGTTGGCGACAACGGTCGGCGCGACAAGGAGCTCGTCAATATCAGGGGCGGTCTGGCGGCGAGAGCCCTCGATCACGGCATCGGCCTTATGGAGGGCGTCGCGCAGAATATTGGCGTTGGAGCTGAGCAGGGCGGAGGTGTGAGCGAGGCCGGCCATTTCGGACTGGAGGGTGGCTGAGGCGTTGGCCATGGCATTGCGTTGGGCGCGGAGACCGGCGAGGCTGGATTCGTTTTGCTCGCGGGAGCGCTGGCGATGGGCGTGGAGGGTTTGGGCGAGCTGGCGGAGGAGCATGTCCTTCTCGGGATTGGGAGGGATAGGGGGAGCGGGGAGGTTGGTGGTGGGTAGGTCGAGGGTTAGGGGCTCGTCGATGAGGTTCGGTGGTGGAGGAGTTTTGGGCTTGGGCGGCTGAGGTTGGGGCTGGGATTGCGGGTGCTGCTGGTACGGGGGGTGTTGCTGCTGGGGTGGTGGCTGCCAGCCGGGAGGAGGTCCTGAAGCTCTTCGGGGGTCGTGAGAGGAGGGCCCGGGGGGTGAGGGGTGGGCTTGCGGCTGCTGTCTCTGGAGGAAGTTGCTGACGTGTGGTGAAGGGCCGGGAGGGCCGGGATGGAAGGGCGGAGGAGGCGACTGGTGGTGGTGTTGCTGGTATGGCTGGGGAGCGGGAGGCTGTTGCTGTTGCTGGTGAGGCAGAGGCGGTGCCGAGTCGTAACGAGAGGGAGGAGCCTGGCTGCTAGGTCGCGCGGGGACCGGTGGCCCAGAGTGGTGGCCCGGAGGAGGCGGCGGGCGCGGGGGTGCGCCGGAGGGGTCGTGATAAGACGGCGATGCGCTGTGCGCGGGAGGTTGTGCTGTCGGCTTTGGCGGCGGCGGAGGTGGACCTGACTGAGGGGATGCCGGGGAAGGAGAGTAGGAGACGCTGGCCGCAAGCTCCCGAGGCGGAGGTGGCAGCGGGGGAGGTGTCTGAACATGCTGGGGTGTCGAGGGCGCCGGTGAAGAGGTCTGTTGCTGTGGCCTGGCGATGACGGGGGGCTCTTTCGCGAAGACATCACGCAGGATGGCGAGGAAGTCTAGGATGGAGGATTTCTGTGACAGGCTTGTCAGAGGTGTGTTATGGGCGGTGGGTGTTGACCACGACTTACATCCCAGAACGTAGGCCAACCGGCCAAATAAGGGTGGTAGACCTGACCCTGCGGATCGACATGCTGGCCAGGGCGCACCATCATGGACTCGGTGGGTGTCACATAGACGAGCGGAGGCTCCCTCGGGTAGGCGTAGGGAAGGCGCACGGAGATGGGGAAGCGGTAGGTATTGCCCCTGAACACCACGGGTAGGGTGCCCGTCAAGTGAACGAGGAGAGCGGACGTGCCATTTTCAAAAGCTGGGAGGGACACAGGAGCTTAGCGATTGTCTCTTAGGGGGCTGTCTCTAAGGAGGGGCATACTGTGGACGTCGGTGCGCGGGGCAAGAGAGGGGTATTGGGCGAGAGCTTGCGCGACGTCGCCGTAGGCACGGTTTACGTCGTGGTATTCCTGGAGGGTGTTAGCTGTTTGTCTTGAGGGAGAGGGAGGGGAGGCGCACGCTGGTGAGGACGCTGTAGAGCCAGTTGAGCACGTGCTGCGGCACCGGTGGCATGGCGGCGGGCGGGGGGGAGGGGAAGTGGTTGAGGAGAGTCTATCTGTGCATTGTTGTCGGGGTGGCGAGTCGAGGATGGGTGCTCTGGGGGTTGCGTCCAGAGGGGGGAGGCGGCCGGTCGGGCGTCAAGCGAGGGAGGTCGTGGTGATGTCGCGGGGTGAGGATGTTGGTGGTTGTCGAGGTGGGTTGAAGTGGGCAGGTGGTGCTGGTCAACGGTCGCCAATCAGGGCAGCTGGAGCTTGGAGCTCCCTGAGGGCTCGGTGCTGTCACTGGATGGTCCAACCAAGTGGGGCGAGCGCAGGCTCAAGTTGTGACCAGTCTGGATGGCTTTGAGGATGATTCCGTGTTTTACATCCAAGCACTGCCAATCGATTTGTTTAATCTCGTCAAATTGCATTTCAATGTCCCAAGAAGAACCTTCTCACCCGAGTTTTGATAAATATCTCAACGCCGGCTTGATCGTATGCCCTGATGACCCTCAGAACCGAGTCGCATTGTTGTAACCGACACTGGATATGCACCAATCCAGGCCGGAGCCGGGCAGATGGATGACCCCTGTTGGTAGCACCACCACCGCCGAGAAGCACAGGCCCTCCCCGAAACACCCGAAACGCCCGCCGGGGTCGGACGTCGAATGCCGCCTAGATCCAAAATCCTAAGCCCAAGCCTGGCTTTGCCGGCGTTAATCGCGCCATTATTTCTCAGCAACTTTTCACAGAGTCATCCGGCTCTTCCCTCAATCATCATCGCCACCTGACGTGTGTTCAGCTTCAATCGGTTGCCGACTTTGGTCCCATCATTGTCACGGGAACCCGCATCAGGCTGTTGTTTTCATCTCAGACATTGAACTGAGCCTTCTTGTTGCTTCGAGTTGCCGCCACAACTCACTTCTCTCTCAGCCCCTGCAACTCCTACAACCCCCGGTGCTGATCCTCAGACCACCCCCGGATCCCTCAAAACCGCGCATCTTCCCTCATCTCATAAACTTCTACCAACGCTCACCTCGTCTGCCATATTCCGTGGCACTCCCTCACCGTCGGTTTCCCGCGTTGCCAACCCCTCGCAAACAGAAACAACACCTCCTGCGCCAACCCGCAGTCCCGCATGCCGACCCATCCCAGGTGATTCGCACGGCTGAGGAGTATTCCAGGCACATCTGGATACTCCTTGCGTCAGGAATTCATTTTCTAAAAAACACCAAACACCCCCTCCTTCGCCTTCCGGCTTACTTCCTCTCTTCCCGGGCTTGATCACCACCCGTGTCTTGTGCCAACATGATCCCCCCGATCCCCGACTTGGCCGACTACGGCATCTCGCCCACGCATGGCTTCCTGCCTGACGTCCTGCCCCTGGCGCGCCTGCCGGACCCCTACTACAACAAGTGGGAGGCCATCGCCGCCAACTTGCAGGCTCTGGTGCTGAGCAGGCGCCTCCGCGGCGTCGTCGACCGTTTGCCCGTTCTCTCGACCGTCGGTCTCGAGCACGAGGCCGAGTGGCGCCGCGCCTACTCGCTGCTCTGCTTCATGGCCCACGGCTATATCTGGGGCGGCGACGAGCCTTGCGAAACCCTCCCGCCTCCCATCACGGTGCCCTTGCTGGCCGTGAGTGAGCGCCTTGAGCTGCCCCCCGTTGCCACCTATGCAGCCGTGTGCCTCTGGAACTTCAAGCCGCTCTTCGTCGACGAGGGCATCGAAAGCCTTGAGAACCTGGCAACCCTCAGCACCTTCACCGGCTCCATCGACGAGTCGTGGTTCTACCTCGTCTCTGTCGCCATCGAGGCCACCGGCGGACCCATCATCCCCCTGATGCTGAATGCCATGGCCGCTGCCCGCGAGGACGACCCTGACACCGTCACCCGCTGCCTGCGTGGCTTCGCCGAGCGTCTGACCGACCTCACCACCGTCCTGCAGCGCATGCACGAGAGCTGCGACCCGCTTATCTTCTACAACCGCATCCGTCCCTTCCTCGCCGGCAGCAAGAACATGGCCGAGGCCGGCTTGCCCAACGGCGTCAACTACGATGACGGTTCCGGTGTCCCCGACTACCGCCTGTACAGCGGCGGCAGCAACGCTCAGAGCAGTCTGATTCAGTTCTTCGACATTGCTCTCGGCATCGAGCACCGTCCTACGGGTGAGAAGCGTGACGCCGCCTCCGAGTCGGAGCGTGAGGGCTCGGCCCGTCACCACCCGCCTCCCCAGCACAACTTCATCATGGACATGCGTCGCTACATGCCCGGACCCCATGCGCGCTTCCTGACTGACGTTGGTGCCGTTGCCAACATCCGAGCCTTTGTCGAGGCTCGTCCCCGCAACAAGCCGCTGCGTCTCGCCTACGATGCCTGCCTGGCCATGCTCAGCAACTTCCGCGACAAGCACATCGCCATCGTCACGCGCTACATCGTCGTGCCCTCGCGCGAGGTGCGCGCCCGCAGCCGATCCAGGAGCCCGGAGGCCACACGCCGCCGCCTTAACATCGCCTCCGCTTCGCGCCAGGTACCCGGTGAAGCCGGTACGCCTGCCGTCGTCGCCGACAAGAACAAGAAGCTCAAAGGTACCGGCGGCACCGCTCTGATCCCCTTCCTCAAGCAGGCACGCGACGAGACGGGCGAGCCCGCCGTGGAGGAGTGGACCCGCCGCTTCATGCGCCGCACCAACAAGGCCGAGGGCCGTGGGGACTTCTTCCTCGGCAAGCCGGACCAGGCGGTGCCTCCTACCGAGGAGGTTGAGGTTAGTGGCCTCGCCTGGGCCTGGACGGTCGATGATGAGGTCGGTGGCATCTGCAGCTATTAGTTGGACAGGCAAGCCAGGCCTTGGGGTGATGGGGCCACAGGGGGGGTTGTGGCTGCTTTTGCGACGTGGCTTTCCATTTGGAAAGAAGGGCTGCCACACTCGAGAAAATATTGTGCTTCCTTACCTTCTTGCCACGCCAGTGAATACAGCTTCAAGTTCCGTTGCGCTCCCGTCCCTAAAGTGATTCCCAATCGGACACGTGACATCGCGACGCTCACACCCCTGATTAAACAACCCCTGCGTTACGCCAGGCCCACAAGATACTAGCGCCTTTTTCGATTACCTCAGCTTCCCTTGCCGTCGAGCTCCTGCTTCCCGCTCCCGCCGCTCTCCGTTGACTTTCGTCGCGAGGCTTAGAAAATCCCATCCAACGCGGGTTGGACCTTTGTCTCGCATCTTCCACCACCCAACCCACCTGTCGACTTGCTCCCCCCGCACAACTCTCGGCAACCCCACGGCCTCTCGACGGAAACTTCGAGTCAAGGCCCCCCTGTGCATGAGGAAGTGCGCGTTCTGAGGGCAGCAGATTGCCAATCTGGTGATTACCATCGCCGCGGTTGCCTGCCTTCCATCGCCTCCCCTTCGGCGCATTCTCGACCTCGCCCCCCGCTGCTGCATCTCGACAATCGGCTTCGCATAGCCGACCACCGCAATCATGGCGGACTACGGCGATGAATACGACTACGATTACGACGAGGAGGATAACAGCATCACCCCCGAGGACTGCTGGACCGTCATCTCTTCCTTCTTCGACTCCAAGGGCCTCGTGTCTCAGCAGGTCGACTCCTTCGACGAGTTCACCACCTCGACCATCCAGGAACTCATCGACGAGTACTCCCAAATTACACTCGACCAGCCGAACCCCCCCAACGACGATGGCCGAACAGTCGCGCTCCGCCGGTACGAAGTCAAGTTCGGCACCGTCATGGTCTCGCGCCCGTCCATCACCGAAGCCGACGGAAAGGTCTCGACGCTCCTTCCTTACGAATGCCGCGACCGAAACCTTACCTACGCCAGTCCCCTCTATGTGCGAATCACAAAGAAGGTCTCCATCGCTGTCGAGAACGAGATTCCCCTGAACGAGCTCGACGATGATCAGCAGCAGGAGATGGCCGAGACCGGCGAGCATCCCACCAAGCTCGAATGGGAAGAGGAGGAACACGATCTTGAGACGGGCGACAAGGACAAGCCTGATGATATGCGCGACATGATCTTCATCGGTCGCCTCCCCATCATGGTCAAGTCCAAGATTTGCCACCTGAGCCGCGAGAGCGAGAACGACCTGTTCATGCTCAACGAGTGCCCCTACGACCAGGGCGGTTACTTTGTCATCAACGGCAGCGAAAAGGTTCTCATCGCCCAGGAGCGCTCGGCTGCCAACATTGTGCAAGTCTTCAAGAAGGCCCAGCCCAGCCCATACACCTATACCGCTGAGATTCGTAGCGCCCTGGAAAAGGGATCGCGTCTCATCTCCAGTCTGATGCTCAAGCTGCACGCCAAGGGCTCTGTCGGAAGGAATGGAGTGGGCCAGGCTATTCACTGCACGCTGCCCTACGTCAAGGTCGACACGCCCGTCGGTATCGTTTTCCGTGCCCTCGGTATCGTGTCCGACGAGGATATCCTGAACCACATCTGCTACGACCGCAACGACACTCAGATGCTGGAGATGTTGCGGCCCGTCATTGAGGAGGCCTTTATCGTCCAGGACCGCAACGTCGCCCTCGACTGGATCGGCAAGCGCGGCAGCAACCACACCATGACCCGCGAGAAGCGTATAAGGAGCGCCAAGGACATCTTGCAGAAGGAGACCCTGCCCCATATCTCTCAGAGTGAGGGCAGTGAGACCCGCAAGGCCTTCTTCCTCGGATACATGGTCCACAAGCTGCTGCAGTGCGCCCTCGGCCGTCGCGATATCGACGATCGTGATCACTTTGGCAAGAAGCGTCTGGATCTGGCTGGTCCTCTGCTGGCGAAGCTCTTCCGCAACATTGTCCGCCGCATGAACCAGGAGCTGTCTGGCCATCTGAAGCGCTGTGTCGAGTCTAACCGGCAGTTCAGCCTGACGCTGGGCGTCAAGCCCCAGACCCTGTCCAACGGTCTCAAGTACTCGCTTGCCACCGGTAACTGGGGCGACCAGAAGAAGGCCGCCAGTGCGACCGCTGGTGTCTCCCAGGTGCTCAACAGATACACCTTTGCCTCGACGCTGTCGCATTTGCGCCGCACCAACACACCCATCGGTCGCGACGGAAAGCTCGCCAAGCCTCGCCAGCTTCACAACACGCATTGGGGTCTCGTTTGTCCCGCCGAGACGCCCGAGGGCCAGGCTTGTGGTCTCGTCAAGAACCTCTCGCTCATGTGCTACGTCAGTGTGGGCACGCCCGCTGAGCCCATCATCGACTACATGATTCAGCGTGGCATGGAAGTGCTCGAGGAGTATGAGCCGCTCCGATACCCCAACGCCACAAAGGTCTTCCTAAACGGCGTGTGGGTGGGTGTGCACCAAGACCCGAGGACTCTCGTTCCGGACGTCCAGGGCACGCGCCGTCGCAACGTTATTTCTCACGAGGTGTCGCTTGTCCGCGATATCCGCGACCGTGAGTTCAAGATATTTTCCGATGCCGGCCGTGTGATGAGACCAGTCTTTGTTGTCGAGCAGAGCACCACCGGGACCGTGGAGCAGGGCCATCTCGTCCTGCAAAAGGCCCTGGTCAACGAGATGCGCGAGCAACAAGAGGTGCCCCCTGACAACCCCGACGACAAGATCACCTGGCAGACGCTCGCCCACAGCGGTGTCATTGAGTATCTCGACGCCGAGGAGGAGGAGACGTCCATGATTTGCATGACGCCGGAGGACCTGGAGCTGTTCCGCAACCAAAAGGCCGGTTACGAATACCCCGACGACGTCGCAGAGGGCCCCAACAGGCGTCTGCGTACCAAGATTGCCAAGACGACGCACATGTACACGCATTGCGAGATTCACCCAAGCATGCTCCTCGGTATCTGCGCAAGCATCATTCCCTTCCCCGATCACAACCAGGTAGGTCTCCTGATACTGCTCTTGTGTACAAATGCTAACTCACGCCCGCCCAGTCTCCCCGTAATACCTACCAGTCCGCAATGGGCAAGCAGGCCATGGGTTTCTTCCTCACCAACTACTCACGCAGAATGGACACAATGGCCAACATTCTGTACTACCCCCAAAAGCCGCTCGCGACGACGAGGTCCATGGAGTTCCTCAAGTTCCGTGAGCTGCCAGCCGGCCAAAACGCCATTGTCGCGATTGCTTGCTACTCAGGCTACAACCAGGAGGATTCCGTCATTATGAATCAGAGTTCGATCGACCGTGGCCTGTTCCGCAGTCTCTTCTTCCGGTCCTACACGGACTGCGAGAAGCGGGTGGGCATCAATCTGGTGGAGCAATTTGAGAAGCCTTTCCGTTCCGATACGCTACGACTCAAGCACGGCACGTACGACAAGCTCGACGACGACGGCATCGTCGCACCCGGCGTGCGAGTGTCTGGTGAGGACATCATCATCGGCAAGACGTCGCCAATCAACCCGGATAACCAGGAGCTGGGCCAGCGGACGACACAGCACGTCAAGCGTGACGCTTCGACACCGCTGCGTAGCACTGAGAACGGTATTATTGATTCCGTGGTCCTGACCACCAACCAGGACGGCCTGCGCTACGTCAAGGTGCGCGTCCGAACGACCAAGATTCCCCAGATTGGCGACAAGTTTGCCTCGCGCCACGGTCAAAAGGGTACCATTGGTCTCACGTACCGGCAAGAGGACATGCCTTTCTCGGCCGAGGGCATTGTGCCCGACATTGTCATCAACCCCCACGCCATTCCCTCTCGTATGACTATCGCGCATTTGATCGAGTGTCTTCTAAGCAAGGTATCCACGCTCAAGGGCATGGAGGGCGATGCCACACCCTTCACCGATGTCACTGTCGACTCCGTCTCCCAGCTCCTCCGCGACCAGGGTTACCAGTCGCGCGGCTTCGAGATTATGTACAACGGCCACACGGGCAAGAAGCTGCGCGCGCAGGTCTTCTTCGGTCCGACATACTACCAGCGTCTGCGCCACATGGTGGACGACAAGATTCACGCTCGTGCGCGTGGCCCTGTCCAGATCATGACGCGTCAGCCCGTCGAGGGTCGTGCTCGTGACGGTGGTCTCCGTTTCGGAGAGATGGAGCGTGATTGCATGATTGCTCACGGTGCCGCCTCGTTCCTCAAGGAGCGCTTGTTTGAGGTCTCGGATGCCTTCCGTGTTCACGTTTGCGAAATCTGCGGTCTCATGACCCCCATCGCGTAAGTTACCCTCTGAAGTTTTGGCGAGGACACAGCTAACATACCACCAGAAACCTGTCCAAGCAGTCATTCGAGTGCCGCCCCTGCAAGAACAAGACCAAGATTGCGCAGATCCACATCCCGTACGCGGCCAAGCTGCTGTTCCAGGAGCTGCAGTCGATGAACATTGCGGCGCGCATGTTCACTGACCGGTCGGGCGTGTCGATTCGTTGAGGCGGCTGATGGAGTGTGTGCGCCCCGGGAGGGAATCGGGGAGCGGAAAGGGTTTTGCTTTTGCATGGAAACAGGCGTCACGGAGCCGCGGAAAGAATAGGGTCGATGGAAATGTACCCTGCCGCCAAAAGAGGGGAGAGATGAGTAGGGAAGAAGATTGGAAGGGGGCTTCTGTGCTGTAGAGAACGATATTCCCGCGTGTATACCAGAATTATTGCTCATTAATCGGGACAAATTAGCCTCGATGGGTTGTGCGAGGGGGTCGTATGAATATGACCCGCTGCTTGGGGAGAGGAAGACTCCCTGTCCCCAGTCTATGGAGCTTGCCAGCTTGTTCCTTATAGTATGAGGAGGCCGGAGCTGCGCCCGCGATGTCTCGCGCCGGGGCGGTGGTGGAGTGGAGTGTGTTGCATGCCCAGGGCGGACGGGTGGTAATGGGGAGCGAGTCCCCGACGCGCCGTCCTTATCCCAAGGGCAGCTTTCGTCTAAGAGATATGCCATATCTTCCCCTGCTGTCTCTATCTTTCTGTTGACCCAGGTCCCTTTGAACTATCCGGTAGCGCATCCAGCACGGAGCTCTTGACCGTCTGCTCCTTCTTGTATTCCGCCTCGAGAGCTTTTTGGAGGTCGAAGTCGAGCTGGCGCTCACGCTTGACGCGCTGCTGTTCCATATCGCGGACGACACCTTCGTGCATAGACTGGAGGGTGTTAGTATATAAGTCGGGGGCGTCGGAGGGGAAAAGGTAGGCTTGCCGCCTTTTCCATGCGTTGCTGGAAGTGGACGATGACGACGGTGCTGGCGGCGAAGAGGCCGGTGGCGGCGAGGGTGAGCTTGGAGGCACGGGACATGGCCGCGGGTGGTCAATTGAGGTGCTGAGGTTGGTTTCGGGGCATGGGCGGACTCCCGGGGAGGTTTTTGTCTGTGGTTGTCGTCGAGGGAGTGGTATGGTTCGAGGTGTTGAAGCTGTGCTGGACTGTCTGCCGTCGGCGTTTGAAAGGCTCCCGAAATTCGAGGTGGAGCTTCTGCAGGCGGCCGTCATCCCAGATCCGCTAGATGCATAAGGTGCCCCCCCGGGTGCCACTGTTCGTCCCCCCACCGGTACCCCACCCAGGCGCAGCTCCCAGTGTCCAACCTGAACTGAGCGTTGCCTTGACTTGGCTTGCCGACCTCGACTCTGGCTGGAGCTTCACCAACATCCACCCCGACACACCTAGCTACACCTGCACCGACGCCATCTCCCGCCGACCGAATATCTACAAACCCTCTCCCCGTCCGACTTTGAACACCCTCCAGATTGAATCACCTTCGCGCCGGACAGCTCCTCACCCCCGCCCGATTTCCGAGAGCCAGACCGACCTGAGCTTCATACCGTCCACAGCAACCATCACCATGGTGCGCCTCTGCCTACCGCTACCTCTACAGCTGGCCCATCGCGCTGACACGTCCCGAAACAGTCTGCACAGAACTCCGCCGGTATCCAGACCCTCCTGGACGTGCGTCGCCTTGCCCCTACGACTCAAAACCCGTCCAGATGCTGACCCCAAACAGGCAGAGAGGGAAGCCTCCAAGATTGTCCAGAAGGGTAAGCTCCCCGCCTCCCCCCTTCCTCTACTCTATACTGACATGTACCTTCAACAGCCAGAGAATGTACGTTTCGAAATCGCTCCCATCCCCGTGATCACCAACTCACCCATCCACAGTCCGCACCAAGCGCGTCAGGGAGGCCCGCGACGAGGCTAAGAAGGAGATTGACGACTACCGCAAGTCCAAGGAGGAGGAGTTTAAGAAGTTCGAGGCCCAGGTACATTCCATTCATCTCCCAACCCCCAAAGTCTTCCCCTCTGACTTCCCTCCCAGCACTCCCAAGGAAACCAGGCCGCCGAGGACGAGGCGAACAAGGAGGCCGAGGTCAAGATCAAGGAGATCAAGGGCGCCGGCCAGAAGAGCCAGGACAAGGTCGTCAAGGATCTGCTCAAGGCCGTCTTTGAGGCCAAGCCTGTCGCCCCGACGGCTGCCGCTTGAGAGTTGCCCCGAATGGAGTCCTGAGATTGTAGGGTGGTTGTTTGAGGTAGTGTCGGGCGTACATATCGCGGGCAAGGCACCGTGGGCACCGCCGGGTTAGCAAGTACTCGTCAACATCGTTTGTGCATCATCATTGTCACGACCAAGGCTGCTTTTGCTCTGATTCGTCTCATATTGACTCGTACATTCCCTCTCACCGCAGACACTCGAGTAGCGCGGTTAGCATGTCTCTGCCGTCCTTGTTCTCCTCGCGCTCTCCGTCCAGACCCTCAAGCTGCTCTGTCAGCGAGGCACGGACGACGCTGAGATCCTCGTCCCTCTCGCCCAGCAGAGTGAGGATTCGCCGCCGCGCGCCGCCGTCCTCGGCCACCAGCCATGACAACACCACGTCAATGGTTTGTAGGCTGAAGAGCCCGGCCTCGAGCCGCTGCGAGAACCACTCGTCAGCCATGGCCGCGCGCTCCTCCTCGTCATCAGCGGCAGCTCGTTCCTCGGCGATGCGCGCCTCGGCGACGCCTACACGCGCCGCGTACTCCCGTCGCAGCGTCACCAGCCGTGCCGTCTTCTCGTAGTCCTTCTCCACAAACTTGGCCAGTGTCCTGATGCGCCCTGCTGACTCGGCTGGCAGCAAGCGTAGCAGTGACGCAAAGATACCCAGCAAGTGCTCGAGGGTCGGACCATCCGGTCGCTTCATGAACATTGTAAATGTGGTCTTGAGGCCGCCCGCCTCGACTATCTTCGCGCAGACTTCGGCACCTGCCGGTGCACCTGCCGCGTGATCCAGCAGCCGCAAGGCCGCTGGTTTGCTCATGTGCCCTTCCTTGAGCATGATGAGACACAGCTCGACGCCCTCGGCCTCGACAAACTTTGCCTTGCCCTCAGGCTCGTCGGCCAGGCTGGTCAGCATCTCAAAGAGATCCTGCATGTACTCTTCCTCCTCGCCGCCCTTTTCAGGGTCGCGCTTGCGGTAGCTCGCGACGAGCTGCAGCGCGGCGTCAACAGCATCGAGGCTCACGAGCTTCCGCCGCGTCGCTGGGGACGTCTGTGCGATGATGGCCAGAAGCTCAGCGGCGTACTGCTTGTTTTGCGACACGGGGCTCTCCTTGCGCTGCGCGCGAGCGAGGAGCCAGCGGAGAAGAGCCTCGTCTTGACCGACCTTTTCAGCGATCGACTTGCGAGACAGCACGTTCTCGATGACGGAAAGGGCATGGTACACGCCTGCGCGGTCCGTCTCGTCAGCCTCGTCAAGGCGGTTGAGGTTCGACACGATCAGGCCCGATAGGTCGGCGTCGAGCATGGCATCGACGAGGGGGTTCCACTGGTCGTCCTCGGCGGCAACATCCTCATCCGTAAGCTCGTTGATGATCTCGATGGCGGCAATAGCGATGTCCGTGTTCTCGTGCGCCAGCAGGCTGACGAGACTGGCGACGGAGCCAACGCGCACAAACTCGGCCCATAGGTCTGCGTGGTCCGAGAGGATGGACAGCTCCTTGATCGCCGTGTCGAGGTCGGCCTCGCTCGCGATGAACTTTTGCGGCTCGCGCTCGAACCGCGCCCGAAGCTCGGCGTTTTTGGAGATTGTCTTTTCAAAGCTCAGAGCCGTCTTGCGCATCCATGCGGCGTCAATCTTATCCGGCGGCGGCGCAGCCTCGTCGTCGCGCGCGTCCACAAAGTCCATAATCTCCGTTTGTTGTTTCGTCATGCCCGTGCCGAAGAAGCGGCCGTCCTCGTCGTCTGGTGGCAGTTCGGGACCGTAGTCGTCGTCTTCGCCGTCGCCTGGCGGCGGCGCGGGGCCGGCTTCCATATCGTCGTCGTTCTGTTCATCTTCGACTCTTGCGTGGCGGCTGCTGTCGCCGTTGGAGCTCAGCTTTGCAGACTTGTAGACCTGGCCTTGGGAGGGTCAGCTTAGCAGTTGAGGGAGGGAGGTGTTGGAAAGAGGCGTACTTGGATCTTGGATAGGGTCGAGCTTGCGTTTGCTGGGGATTCCCGACTTCTGTGTTCGATGTGTTAGCGGACCTGCGCATACGGCAGAGGAACAAGGCAGACAAACCTTGAAGAGGTCGTCGACGCTGGTCATGGTTGCGCCGAGTGGCTTCTGCGAGGAAGCTCAGGGCCAGGTGACTGTAGGGAGAAGATTCGAAGGAGGTTGACTAGGTCGAATACACTGGAGTTGTCGATTTGTCCGGGCTTGAGGCGTGGGTTTGCAATTGGTTTTGAAGTGTTGATGTTCCAGCCTGGAACTACAACTTCAATCCAGGCACTAGAAGCAAGGGCAGGGGTAGCTCCAGCGGTCTCGATCTGACGCTTCAGCCCCCCACCGTTACCGGGGCAGACTGTGACCCCGTTAGATTGACGCAGTGCTCTGCTTTGATACATACACAAACAGCGGGGCCGGCCTCGACGCTCCCCGGCCCGAGACCATCGGCTCCCTCAACCTCACCCCGACCCGCCGAGTGACTCGGTCCCGTCGACTCACCTCCGCCGACGCCGTACATAAGCCGAGTCACGAAAACCTCTGAATCGTGTATGCAGGGTATCTTGAGTTCTATCTAATTTACAAGAGATCGTACACCAGCCTCTACAACTACATACCACAACATGGCGCCTACCATTGTGCTCATCCGGCACGCCCAGGCCCTCCACAATGTTGCTGATAAGTCTTTCTCCACCATCTTTTCATTGTGCCCCTCCTGACACCCAGTACGGGAACATTCCCTCCCAGACCCTGAGCTCTCCGAGCTAGGCCGCACATCGCAGTGCACAGAGCTGAGGAAGAACCTGGGCAAGAGGTTCAAGGACCTGACTGACGCCGCCATCATCGTCAGCCCCATGAGGAGAACCATTGAGACGGCCCAACTGTCCCTCTCATGGCTGATCAACAAGGGCGTGAAGCTCGAGGCCGATGCCCGCTGGCAGGGTAAGCCATGCCATTCTGTCACCCTTGCCGAGACCTGACGCCGCCGTACAGAGAACTCGGCAAAGCCATGTGACACTGGCTCGCCCGTCGAGGCTCTTGAGAAGGAATTTCCTACCGTCGACTTCACCAATGTAGACCCCGTCTACCCGGACAAGACGTCCCCAGCAGGCGCGAAGTACGCCTACAACCGCAAGGCCATCCTTGCTCGCGGCCGCTCAGCTCTGGCAAGCTTATATCAGCGCCCCGAGAAGATCGTCTTCGTCGTCTCCCACTCTGGCTTCCTGCGCGCCGGCCTCACAGGCCACTGGTGGTTCAACGCAGACTACCGAATCTTCGACCTCGAAGACATCGCCGCAACGGGCGATACAGCCGGCTTGAAGCAATGGGAGTCAACTCTCGCTGGCGGTCTCGGTTGGTCGCGTACGACTACCGTGCCCCTTGGCGACGCCCTGCCGGAGGAAGACGCCGTAGATCCCTCGGACGTGTAGGCGGAGTTTCCTAGCCATCTTACTTGGCGAGGAAGCTCTGGAAGGCCGATTGGTCGATGATGACATTGCCCACAGCGCGGAGACGCTTCCTTCCTGCCTTTTGCTTGTCCAGCAGCTTGCGACGCCGCGAGATATCGCTGGCGTGCAGCTTGGCGAGGACGTCCTTTCGGAATGGCTTGAGGGTCTCACGAGCGACGATGCGCCTGCCAGCAGCGGCCTGGATGATGATTTCTGCAGAAGACGTAAGCATTTAGATGTTAGACCTGGGCACTGCAAAACTTACCAAACATCTGCCTGTCGACGTGCTCCTTGAACTTGGTAACCCATTGCCGGCCAAGGCGGTCCGCCTGTGACGTGTGTACGACGCGCGCAATGGCGTCGACAGGCTCCTTGTTGACCAGCAGCTGCAACTTGGTCAGCTGGCTCTCGCGCCAGCCGGCGTCCTCGTAGTCGAGCGTCGCGTAGCCCTTTGTCAAACCCTTGAGTTTGCCGAAGAGGTCGTCGACGAGTGCGCCAGCGGGGATGTCGTAGGTTAGGATGACCTGGGTGGTCTGGAAGAATTCGAGTCCGCGCTGTTCGCCGCGGATGCTCTCGCACAGCTCGATGACGCGGCCTAGGTATTCTTCAGGGATGATGATGGTGGCCTTGACGTAGAGCTCGTATGTCCGCGCGCCGCGCATATGTACATCCTCGGGCGTGGGGAAGTCGGCAGGGTTCTGGAAGACCGATTCTGTGCCGTCGGCCCAGATGACCTTTGTTGGTGTCGTCGGGTCTGTGATGATGATGCTGGCACCGTGTTCCTGTCGCAGTCGGTCCTGGAACACTGAGCAGTGCAGACTGCCGAGGAAGCCAAGTCGCCAGCCGGCACCCAGAGCCTCCGAGTGATCCTTTTGCAGTGTAACGCTACGATCGTTGAGTGTCAGCTGACCGATGCTGTCGGCGAGCTTGCTGTAGTCACTCTGGTCGACGGGGAAGGCCGCAACAAAGACCATAGGTTTGGGCTCCTCGAAGCCTGGGTACATCTCGACGCTGTCTTCTGCGCCAACCGTTGTGAAAGTATCGCCAAGCTTTGCATCCTGAATACGCTTCATGCCCGGGTTGAAGTGAATGTAGCCAACCTGCCCGGCTCGCAGGACCGTCTGCGGCACCGCCAATGGGTACTGGATGCCCACCTCGCCAACTGTGTACTTATTCCCCGTACCCATGGAGACGAGGTTATCACCAGGACGAACCTGGCCATCAAACACGCGGACCAGGAGGATAACGCCTCGAAAGTTGTCATACCACGAATCAACAAGCAACAGTCGCAGAGGCTTGTTGATATCACCCTGCGGCGCAGGAATCTTCTCCACCACCTTGGGCAGGATGCTGGCGACGTTCTTCCCAGTCTTGGCTGACACCAGCACCGCATCCTCGGGCCGCAGTTCGAACGAGTTTTCCATCTGCTCGAGCACTCGCGGCACGTCGGCCGAGGGCATGTCGATCTTGTTGATGACAGGGATCAGGGCGAGATCTTGCGCAAAAGCCAGGTGGAAGTTGGAGACTGTCTGCGCCTGCACGCCCTGACTTGCGTCTGCGAGGAGCAGCGCGCCGCCGCAGCTGGCGTAGGACCGCGTGACCTCGGCACGGAAATCGACGTGGCCGGGTGTGTCGACGAGGTGCAGCAGATAGTCTTCCCCCTCGTGGTTGTATATCATGGTACAGGTCTGGGCCTTGACTGTGATTCCGCGCTCTCGTTCGACGTCTAGCTTGTCCTACGGCGCCGCAACATGGTCAGCTTCTGGCCAAAAGATGGACTGGTAGTTCGGGCTTGCTCACCAGGATCTGCTTATTGGAGCGATTCTTAGAGATGGTGCCTGTAATCTCCAGCAACCTATCACTCAACGTGCTTTTGCCGTGATCAATGTGCGCCACGATGCAGAAGTTGCGGTACCGCTCAATGGGAATCGCCGCGATGCGCTTCTCGAGATCGGTTCGAGGTCCAGCGACGACCGTCGTCTTGGCCGTCGCCCGCAGCGGGGGCCCGCTAGAGTGTAATGATCGGATATGCCCATCAAGGGCTCGGCACTTTCGGGGTCGTAACCGGAGACATGTCGTCGTCCGGAGGTGCAGCTGGGTGCTCGGGAGTCGAGGTTGCGCTGCGAGGTTTGCGAGTCGAGGCCGCAGGGTGCGGCCGACCCTCGCCGTCACCGGGCCATACATCAAGCCAATCGGTCAACTGAAGTGCCAGACACTGGAGAGACTGAGCAGCTTCGAGACCGGGCACAAGTGTTGGCAGCGACAAGACAGTGGTGGTTGCAGGTGGGAAGTGGGTGGTCGACGTTGCTGGCTCCATCACCCGAGCTTCGCCAAAAAAGTTCTGGACCCCGAAATCGACAGGGGCGCGTGGGGAAGCACTGGAGCACTGAGCAGCACTGAACTTGAAGCGCGTCGGATAAATATGCAATTAAGCGTCCGGTCTTCCCCTTGGAACAACCAGACTCCCCCCTTTCTCCTGCTTCCCTACACTTGGGTATCGATCGGTTCATGCCCTCGCTCGCTGTAACTCATCTATACATAGTCTCATGGCACCTCGGCCAGTTCTTGGAGCACCTCCTCGCGGCAGGCAGCCTCAATGGCCCCGCCGTCCAAAACTCCCACACTCAAGTCAACACCCACTCGCTGCTCCTCTTGATGAATTTGTCGAGGAGTATGCCGACGTCTGACAGGACGAAGCGGCAGATGTAGAAGCCGAAGAATTCAGCTGCATGACGCGTGCAAAGCTCGAGGCCGACTTGCGTCTTGTCCGCATGGCGAAGACCGGGGTCCTCCACCTGTCGGGCGATTTGGTCTGGGAAATGTCAGCAACAGACTCGTCTTCGAAGAGAAATAGTGAACTTACCTATCGCCTGGGCAGCGTCAAACAACCGGGCAAGCGACCCCATGTAGCTGGCGTTGGGGCCGGCAAAAGATGCGCTGGTCACATCCCGCTTCGCCGGACGGCTGGTCGGGTTCGCCGTCATAGGCAGCGTATCAACCGTTGGTGACTCCTTGCCGCTCTCGAGCGAGGCCGTCTTGAGGTTGTACGACGAGGCCAGATTGGCGCCCGAGTTCTTGGAGCGGAGCCTGCGCCAGGAGAAGGAAGACTTGCCCGAGATGCTCGCTGATCGAGGCACGTTGACGGGAATATCCATCTCGGCCGGGGTTGTCGCCTGGTTGAACAGCGAGCCCGTTCCCTGCACACCGACCTCGAGGCCGAGCTTGCGCGTGAGAGTTGATTGCACCTGCTCCAAAACGCCCTCGAGAGACTGCATCTCCTCGAGTACCGCGTCGGCGTCGAGAGTGTCGACCTTGGCGAGCTTCATCAGCGCTGCTGTCAAATAGTCGCAGCTTGAAATCTTGTCTTCCAGGTTGCGCAGCTTGACGCCCTTGACCTTCCAGACCTCGCGCGGGATGAAAAGCTTGTTACTGAGATAGCCTCCGCGCGGATGCACCAGGGTCTGGTACAGACAGCGCATCAGCCAGAAAGGTCGCAGCATGTAGTCGTTCGGACACGGCTCGAGCACGGCAGGTGAGTCTCCCAGGAGCGAAGTGGGCGAGCCCGGGCTCTTGGGGGTATGAAAAGTGTCGTCAAAGAGGTGCAGGCCCCCGGCAGCGCCACCCCTCGACCCGAACGCTGCAGCCAGCGGGGTCGGCAGGGGCGGCATCGCTGCCATTCGCGAGTTGGTGTTGAATCCATTGCTGAGAGGCGTGCTCGGTGAGAGATCAGAGGCCTCGTCCAGGTTCGTGACGGACATGTTGCGGCTCCGCAAGCTCCTCAAGCTCGACGACGAGTAGTTCTTCCTCAAAGTGGGCGGGTACACCACCGGTGAATCGGTCCTGTCCGACGCGTCCTCGGGCACGGCGGAGTCCAGGACCGGCGATGCCAAGGCCGGCGGCATTGTGGTGGTAGGGCTGACGGTGCTGTCCTCAGACCCGCGCTTGTTCCTCGCCGTCCTGTCCGTTGCGTCGATCTCGCTGTCGTCGACCTCGTCGGCGGGTATTTGAGAAAGTTGTCCAGCCGCACCGAACCGACCTTTGCCCACCTCGATCTTGAGCTGTTTTGGGTTCTGGCCCGACAGGCGCCGGTTCCGGACGCTCTGGCCCCCACCCGGTGATTGAGATCGGGGCGCCGCCATGCCCGGCTTAGGTGGAAGCTGGGGGAGGGCTTGCGACGGTGGCGGGGCGAGCGGTTCAGCGATTTTGGACAGGTTTGCCGAGGGCTCGATGACGGTTGACAGCGTGGTCGCCGTTGGCGGGTTGGACCCCTGGGAGCTATGCCAGGTCCGACTGGTGAAGCCGCTCGAGTCCGACTCCCGCGGCAGCGCCCTGGACGGCGCCCGGCCAAAGTCGTCGGCAGCCAGGCTCCGTGTCATCTCCTCAAGGATGCGCTCCTCGTCCTCAGAAGACCCATCGTCGTAAAAGTCGGCCACCATGGTGTTTGAGTCTTTCCGCTGCTTCGCTCGCTGTGCTTCCTCAAATACTTCCCGCTCAGTCTCCCGAACGCGTTCCTTGGCCAGCTGCACTCTGTGGAGAGCTCTAGCAACCACATCCTCCTGTATCGGGCTGTCGGGGCGTGCATAGCCGTCCATTTGCTCATATCCATCATCGTATGCTGCCTCAACAGCGGCGTCCAAAGCGGCATCAAATTCGGCCTCTGTATCGCCACTGGCCGGGCGAAGCTGCCTCCTCCTGACCTGGAATGAAGAAGTGCGCGAGTGGATTGATGAGGCCGAAGAGCCGCCGGACTCATTAATGGGGTCGAGCCAGGAATTTGATTCACGGCTCGGCGCCCGTCCGTGGCCGTACGACGAGTCGTTCCGGTTGGATGGCATTGAAAAGTCTGTCCGTACAGGCATGTCGGGAGTGACATGGTCCTCGGGCTTTTGTGGTGAGCGAGGCCGGCGCGGAGACAGAGGCGGCGGCATGTAAGGGTCCTCGCTGGGGCGCTGAAGGACGTAGCGTTCTTCTGGCAAGTATTCCCTTGACCGAGAGAATGAGGACTGCAGAGGGTGCTGACGGGGTGTCTGGTTTGAGAGATCATAGCCGAGGTCGGTGCTCCCGTTTCCCCGCCTGGCGCCGTATGGTTGGGTTTCTGCTGGTCGGCCATCGTTCTGTACTATCCGGGTCAGAGTCGCAGTCTGAACAATGGCAGGCTCATCGGTTTCGTCGTCTTCTACAGAAATGGCGGGGCCGGGCTGAAGTCCGAGGCTCTCCGGCCGCGCAGGGAGGGCTTTTCCATTGGAATATGTCAGCATCTCCATCTGGTCAAGCTCGTCGATTCTGCTGGTATAAGTTTGTCTCTGTAAGGATATTAGCGTTTTTGTATGCGAATGAACCAAGTCGACGGTAGGCTCACAATGGCCTCTAACTTCCGCTTGTCCTCGTCGGTCGATGTCCGAATCAGGACTTGCGACAGGAGGTCACAGGCCTCGGCATATGACTGACGTGCGCCTTCATAATTCTGGGCGTTGTCGAGCTGGACGGCGGTATTTGCCCGCTGCAGAGCCCGGGATAGCATGGCCTTTTGTGAAGGCTGCTTGGTGGACCGATCTCTCGATATGGACGAGCTCGAGTCTGTGCTACCCTTTGCGGTCTGGGAGCGGTTGCGAGAGTGGCCTCGAGGCGCATACGGATCCATTCCGCGGTCGTATGGCATGTCGTTAAGGGTGAAGCCGGTATCAAAGTCGTCGCCTGGTGTCCCGGAGGGGAGGGGGGCTGGCCCCGATTGGGAGGGCCTCGACGGTTGGCCAAAGGGGTCTGGCGATCGATTATAGGCGCTCCTCAGAGGGCCGTAGTCTTGGTGGATCGAGTCCTCGAGCGAGGAAAGTGGCTCAATGGGCGGTAGGGCGAGATGCGGCGCGGGCTGCTGGCGCGTCGAATTATCGAGCGCGTAGATACCGGTCGCGTCGGTCGAGATGGATCGGCGGGGGTTCTTGCGGAGTTTCCTGGGTGACTGGTCGACGGAGGTGCGGCTGGAATGTTCGAGCCACGTCCCGGCATCGACACTGAGGCGGTGAGCGGAGCGGGTGGAGGACCGGCGGAGCGATGAAGAGGTCTTGCTCGAGCCGGTAGAGGCAGACCAGCGATGGAGCAGCCGATTCGGCTCATGCGATGGCCCGGCGCTGCTGGATCGCGAGTGGGAGCGGCGGGGGATGAGGTTGTTCAAATTGATACCGCTCACCGGCGGTCTGGCGGGGTTATTCGTCCGAGGCGCCGAGGCATTGGAGTCCGGCGGGTGTCGGCGCGCGGAATCGACGTTATTCGGTGGAGGTAGGAGAGAACTCGTTCGCGGGAGGGGATGAGGAGGCGGAGGAGGATGATATTCGGAGGCCGGAGGGCCGGGTCGAGCACTCGTCGGGGGATGGTGTCGACGACTCGGGGACAGGCGGTGGTACTGTTGCTGATGCTGCTGCTGCTGATGCTGCTGCTCGTAGGGGTGAAGGCCGCCGGCCGTCGTCGGCTGATCAGGGCTCAGGAGTCGCGACGGGTCGTGAGGATCGTGATAGTATGGAGTGGGCATCGTGTGCGCCGGCGCCGACCACAACCTTGACTATTCTCCAGTGTCCGACCAGTCCAGGGGGAGCCGCTTTCTGCTTAGGTCCACATAGGGTCGGTCGGAGACGCAATGCGTGACACTATCTTCGCGTGGGGTGTCTGTCCCTCGTTTAGGGGTATGAAACAATTAGACAGCCTGACCTCCCCTATTAGTCGGACGCCAGGCGCCACCCCTGATCCCTTCCCTTCAATCGCCATTCGTCCGGCCTCCTGACTGGTCAGCCGCAGCGTTAAGGGGGGCGCATCGGGGCTAGGCAGAATGATGATCCGTCGCTCCTTCCTTGCCCGCACTGCAACCCACGTGACGAATCACTCGGCCAAGTCCGTCAGGGAGGGTGGTGCCGTCGTGGGTCGTTCCTTCCGGACGAAAAGTCGCCTCACCTCAACACTTCAGACGGAGCATCTTCGACCCAGGAGTCATCCAATATCTCCCAACTTCAATCGGAGTGTCCCGATGCGGCCCCGGAGCGCCAGAAGCTGTTTGGGCTTGCGTCATGACTCGATCCCGTCAATGCACCCCGGCTTGAGAATTGGCCGCTCCAACAGTCCGGCGCCGCCACAGCAAGCTTGAGTGCGACTTGGGGCTGTTGCTACTGTGAAATGCCGAAGCCGAGGCATGCAACACGAACCTTCGAGCCTCCAAAAGTTACCCTACCAGGCCTTCACTTTGCGAAGGACAGTCAGTCAGACATCGAGGAGCTCTGTTGACCGGCTACAAGTTCTCCGTCTTCTCTACTCTCGGCATGCACCACGCCGCCTGGTATCGACTCGAGCATCGCCAAGTCATTCGGCCTATCCGGTTTCATGCGAGTAATGGTGGCAACTCGCCACGCATCCTTGGTCCAACAGCAGACTCGAGGCTTCAGTTCCCTCAGTGGCCGACCAGTTTCTGGTTCGCCTCGCCGTACCTAGTGCCGTGCACCTTGGCTTTGTCGATGAGCGTCCTGATTGCCTCCCTCTCCTCCTTGGTCAATTCGATGTTCCGCGAGGCAAAGTTCTCCTCGAGACGGGTCGCCTTTGTGGTGCCAGGAATTGCAATCATGCCCTGCGCCGCGACCCACGCGAGCGCGATCTGGGATAGTGTGCAGCCCTTGGCGACGGCGAGCTTCCGGATCTCATCAACAATGGCCTTGTTGTTGTAAAAGTTCTCACCCTGGAACTTGGGCGCTGCGACTTGTCAGCATCCATTTCCAAGAGATCGCGGCTGTAATACTTACACGTGCGGCGGAAGTCGTTGGGCGCAAAGTCATCCGGCGTCTTGAACGGGCTGTTGTCGACGAGCCATCCGTGACCCAGGGGACTATACGCGACGTATGTGACGCCCAGCTCACGGGCAGTCTCAATCAGCCCATCCGTCTCGTGCACCGTCTCAAAGGCCGAGTACTCAGCCTGGAGCGCGTCAATTTTGGCGACTGCAACTTGTCAGTCACGTGCAAGAGAATAAGGACCGGCGGACATACTAGAGTTGGCCTTGCGAAGCGTCTGCGCTGAGCACTCGGACAAGCCAATGTACTTGGTCTTTCCCTGCTTCCGAATCTCGTCCAACGCCGGGATTGACTCCTCGAGGGGCGTGTCTATGAGTCTCCGTCAGCACATGCATCCCCTTCTGTCGAGTCTGAGGATAAGCTTACTAGGATCGATGCGGTGGAGGTAGTAGAGATCGGGCGTGAAGCCAAGGCGCTCGATGGTGCCCTCGATGTACTCCTTGATATGAGCCGCCGAGTTTGTGACGCCTCCTTTCCCGAAGCAGTCGAAGCCGCACTTGGAGGCGACTATGGATGCCATGTTAGCACGGTAACATCACATCAACCCTTGGAACTGTTTAAACGTACGGAAGACCTTGTCTCGGACGTTGTGCTTGCGAATGAAGTCGCCGAGGAGCTTTTCGTTGACGCCAGCCTGGTATACAACCTGTCACGCCATGTCAGTTGCATCCCTCGGAAGATCACAGCCATCCTAGTACATACCGCAGTATCCCAGAACGTGCATCCCAGCTCAATGGCCTTCAGCAAGACGGGCTCGGCCTCCTCAAGACTAAGGTCAGATCCCAGGCCAAAGCTGAGGCCCATGGCGCCAAAGCCAGGCGAGGGAACCTCAATGTCGGCAAAGGGGAGCGTGGCAGGCATGGTGTCGGGTCGTTGGTGTGTTTATGGTTGTGAACTTGATGATGAGATGCTAATTCTACAAGACTTTCTCTGTATCTGAAACTGGCGACGTCGAGCTTTTAGCTGCGCGCCGTTCAATTGCCACTCGTCTGCCGATGTTGTCGCCGGCCGGAGTTAAAGAGCTGTTGGACACTATTCGCGACCAAAATCCGGCCCCCTCTCAACTCTCTCCACTGCAACGGCGGGGAATCAATGGCTGAGGTGATCTCTGGCCAACGGCGGCCAGCTTTCTGCGCCCATGACGACACTGCCGTGTTTCCCCGGCGGCGGTTCTGTATCTTAGCATCGGGGAGTCTTCCGAGGGCTGTCGTCCTGTGGGCCTATCGAATGCCGGATGATGTCCAAATAGACGCCAGCGCGTCCCTCCAATAGCCCGAGCATACCCCGACCCAAGATCTGGGGAAAGGGTCCGCTCACCATGTCTGCAACTTCATCGTCGGCCGTTAGTACCTACTCAACACTATCGGGTATCGGGGCACTGGCCGATGTGCGACGGCGCGTCAACGATGCATCTACCGTGTCTGTCATGGCGGCAAGCTCCGCTGGGCTGTGCTGCAAGGCCTGATGCGACTCTCGCCGATCGGGCACCTCTGCTTGGCCGTGTCATATAAACACACTCTATCCCGCGAAGATCTGAGTCGACAATAGATACTCCGAAACGGGATAATTTCCGTATGTGGAGAACCCCCAAAGCTTGACCCTCGACATAACCCGGCCCCCGGACGATCTCAAGCTCTTCTGAGCTCACAACATGGGGTCTCCTTCGAATGCACATCATCCGGCAGGGCTCCCTTGCGCGGGCCAAATTGAAGATATCCCGTGCTGGGGTCTGCCCAAACTATAACTCGAAGCCTTCCCCGGGTCTTGGCCATGACTCGGGCCACCTGACGGTCTTCGTCTGATTCTCTCTTTTCGCGGCGCAGGATTCCGCTGCAATATCCAGACTCATCATTTCGACGCGTGCAGAGAGCCATGAGGTTCGCACCGATTCTCGCAGCCTTCGTGGCGAGCGGCGCCGCGCAGCAGCAGGCTCTTTGGGGGCAGTGTGGAGGTGCTGGGTGGACAGGCTCGACCCGATGCGTCGCCGGAGCGACATGTCAGTGAGTGGCTTCTGTCCCTTGGTCATCATCAGACGACTCTACGGCCTCTGACCTCATGTTCACCAAAGGACCATCAACGACCTGTACTCCCAATGTGCCCCTGGCACCAAGCCCCGGGCGGTTGAGACTACCACGGCCATAGCATCGTCTCCAGCAGCAGCCACCGGCGTGACAGCCCCTCAGGCCCCGGCCTCCCGCATCCGTGTCGGCCTCAACCCGGAAAATGTTCGCCCCTTGGAGGATGGTGACTTTGAACTGTGGTCCCTCGGCAGCGATGCCGCGCCATCAAAGACCTTTGGAAACGTCACCTTCTCTCTCTCTATTCCCCCCGATGCGACTTGGCGCGGGGGGTGGTTCAAGTTTGGCTACTCAAAGTTCCTCTCGTCCATGGGCGAGAAAATGGTCAACCAGGGAGTGTCTACGGAAGCTGGGGGCAGTGCCATCACCCTCTCCATCACCGGTCTCGCCGCTGGCCCTCACTCCCTGCTGTCATGGCACAATGCCTGGGACAAATTGGCTGCTGTCGCCAGCCTGACCGTCGCCGTGAACGGAGCTGAGGCTGCTTCGGTAAGATTTTCACAACCCATCAAGTCGTTCTCAGTACTGACAGTGATATCATTAGGGAGTCGCGCAGACCGTTCGGTTCGACAACATCTGGGAGGCTGGAACATCCTATATCACCTTTAACGTGACCTCGGCCGCCCAGACTGTGCAGATTCAATACACCCCCGACTCGCAGGGTGATGCGCGGGCTTTCCTCAACGGCTTCGAACTCGACGGTCCTGCCGTCGGGAGGCGTATTCACTTTCCCTCTCCAGAGCACCGAAATGAGCGCATCATTCTCAGCAACGGGAGTGTAGTGGCATCATGGCGCGCTCCTGCTACGGCTTCGGACCCTCGTTACGATGTCTATCTTGGGACTTCCGAATCGACACTGCGGAGTGTGAGCTTGGGGCAGACTGACACCCAGGTCACGCTATCAGGTATGCTCAAGCTTTGCCCCGAGCGAGGGGTTGCTAATATTTGACTCGCTGTAGGTCTTGACACGGTGGGAACGTACTACTGGCGTGTGGACGTGGTCTCTGATGGCGTCGTCCACATCGGTCAGGTCTTCATGTTCCGTGCTGCCCAACTCGCTTTCCCGGGTGCCGAGGGCTGGGGGTATGACTCTCGCAGCGTTCACAAGCCCAAACGAATAGCTTGCTGACTGGATGTAGTCGGTATTCCCGCGGTGGTCGAGGCGGCAAGATCGTCAAAGTCACCAGTCTTGCCGACGACACGAGTCCTGGGACCCTCCGTCATGCCCTCACGGTCGAGACAGGTCCCAGAACGGTGGTGTTCGACGTGGGAGGTATCATCACACTTACATCGCGCCTCACTCTCAATGGTCAATACGTCACCGTCGCAGGTCAGACGGCGCCTGGCAAGGGCATTGTCATCCAGGGCATGCCCTTTGGGCTTTCTGGAGCAACGGACGTCATTATCCGACATATCCGCGTCCGTACAGGCAAGGTCTCTGGGCAGACCGTCGACGGCATGGGCGCTCAGGGCTCCAACCATTGCATCTTTGACAGATGCTCCGTGGTGAGTTGCATTGAGCAGGGCTTTTTCCGCTGGCCACAACAAGCTCACACATGCACAGGGCTGGTCTATCGATGAGGCTTTCTCTTCTCGCGCGGCGCACAACATCACGTTCCAAAGAAATATGATTTCCGAGCCGCTCAACGTTGCTGGTCACCAAAATTATCCGAACGGGACAGCACATGGCTACGCGGCAACAATTGGTGGCGATGTCGGCTCGTTCCATCACAACCTCATCGCCCATGCCGAGGGGCGCTCCTGGAGCATGGGAGGTGGGTTGGATGCGAACAACGAGTTTGCCGGAAGGCTCGATATCCGCAACAACGTCGTCTACAACTTTGGTGCGGGATCTCGGTACCCTCAGATGTTCCTTTCCAGTATGCTGACATATTCTAGGCGGCCGCGTTACCGATGGAGGAGCAAAGGCTGTCAACTTTGTGGGCAACCTGTACAAGCGAGGTCCTGCAAGCAAGTTGACCTACGCACTCAGGGCAAATGTACGTCGGCCCTCATTCCAATATCCTGATGATTGACGACTGACTGGCTTCATGTAGTACGAGGACAACTTTGGCGGTGCTCAGCAGTACCATTGTGCTGGCAACTCGATGCCCGGTGCCTTCACGGAGGATTCGGTCCAGTACCCCTCCGGGAACGGAACATCGATCAATTCCAACATTGCATGCTGGGCGGACGTGTCTTTCACGCCAGCTCCGACATACCAGCGTTTCTTCCCGACTCCATTCTTCGAGTCTCACGTCGAGACTCAATCATCAACCGAAGCCTACAAGCGCGTGCTGTCCGACTCCGGCGCCAGCCAGCCCGTGTTTGACGACCACGATAAGCGCATCGTCCGCGAGACCCTGTCTGGCACCACCACCTACGTCGGTTCCCAGAGCGGCAAGAAAGGTCTTATTGACCACCCCGACGATGCTGGCGGCCTCGAGCCATTCCCAAGCACGACGCGCCCCGCCGACTGGGATGCAGACAACGACGGCATCGCTGACTGGTGGGATGGCTCGACCGGAGGCGAAGGGTACACGGCTCTTGAGGGGTATCTGAACTTCATGGCCGAGCCGCATGCATTCGTTGTGCCCTCGGCTGCCGTCTCAGTCGACCTCGCCGCGCTCGCTGCGGGCTTCACGAGCCCGACTTTCCAGGTCTCGGGCGCTACCAAGGGAACAGTCTCAGTCAGCGGGACGTCGGCGAACTACCAGGCCGGAGCTGCTATTGGGATTGACTATTTTGATATCTCGATTCGGGACACTGAGGGCAGTACATGGACGAGGAGGTTTGGTGTGGTTATTGCTGCGTAACTCATTCCGGGAGAGCTGTGCTCACCGGCCAACACCCACCCACCCACGCATCAAATCAGCCGAACAATTGCCCTTCCATGTAGATATTTGCCCTTTTGGACATTCATAGGTCAAAAAATTGAGGCCAGTACATATCGACTTGTGAATTCCCGCTGTAAGTATCGTTAGGGGAGCCGAGGCGGATTGGGTGCCGAAGATGTGGAGGCTGTGCTGGTTCTTGGCATGCACAATCGCCTAGAGGTGCTCCTTTCAGGGGCTCAGAAGGACCAAATGCATCGATCCGCCCAATCAAACCGGCATCTAGCAACCACTTCCTTGACATCGATCCCAGTCGTTCGACAAACAGGCTGCACATGACGTGCCAGGGCTGACTGCTACGATACGGTCAGTCGGTCCTTCTATAAACATTGGCGACCGTTCATCGATAGCCTTGCCAAATGCTGCTGTCGTTCCTGCCCCTAAAGAAAGTAAATCTCAAACCGCACCCACTCAACGTCCATTTGCCTTTCCAACTTCTCCGGGCACGTCAACAACCCCGCGGCCGCTTGTTGGCCATTGCGTTGTCATCATGTGCTTCGGATCAAAGCCCCAGAGAAGCCGATACGATCCCAGCCCACGACCAGTCTTTTCAGACGCATCCAGCTTCAAGCGAGCTTCTCGAAGAAAGCCCCTCTTGGAGAGACAAAACAGGCGCGACAAATTCGTCTCAAACTTCACAGGGAGGCGCACTCATGTGGCTGTGGCAGCTGGAGGACTTGGATACACCACGCATTCGATGGGATTTTGGGATAATAGCGGAGGAGACGGAGGTGGGGGCGATGGAGGTGGCGGGGGAGGGGGTGGTGGTGAATGACCGGGACGGATGCTGGGGAAGTAGACGCAGAAATAGCTTAGAGTTGGGATTATAAGCATACGTCGACAACCAGCCATCTTGGATCGAACACAGCGCTGGCAATGAAGTTTGATTGAAAATTCCGTGCTCTATGTGAACGTAGTGTCAAACCAGTGTATGTTTCTAGAAGAAATACAAATGTATATGTTCAAAAGACACCATTTGGGCCTGCCGTTGCGACGAGATTGGCACTTCCAGTCCACGACAGCTTCCATGCTCTCTGGAATCAAATGCTAACAGGGACGCCATCTTGCCAGTAAATCAAGCCTCTGTTCTCGATGGATCGCTACTTGTAACTGCCCATGATGTTGTTGTATCGATCGTCAGACATGTCGGCATCGTTTGCTGGCTTCTCTTCCTTGCACCCCATCCTAAGTTCTCACACAACAATCGTACTAGGTGAAGTGTTAGTCATGACTTGAGATTCGCATACCTCGTAGTCGCAGGCATCGAGACTGCTGCAGGCTGACCTGACCAAACGCCATCTGACTGCCTGTCCAGCTTGGCAAGGGTTGGGCGGTAGGGTACCGCAGCTCCCGTTGTCGCAAAAGACGACCCTTTTGCCAGCAGGGCCTCTGCACTGCGCCATGACTGGCGAAGCAACGGCAAAGGCAAGGAGAGCGGTGAGAGTGGTAGAAATATGCATTGTGATGGGTTTTGTGGTGTGAGGTGTGATGGTGAATGTTCTAGGGAGACATGTCCACGATGATAGAGAGGCGTCGAGATTCTTATATGCTTGCATCTTTCTATGTACGTACATACACTTAATGTTCGAGTCAGCGGCAAGCTTAACGTCGGGGAGAAGCCGAGAGAGGATTCTCCGGGGTATTCTCATTGTGTAGAGCTCGGTTGCTAGGCGCTCGGAAGCTGCTGCCTAGGTAGTTCAGATAGATTGCGTTCATCGCCCAGCAGCTCATTCGGCAATGCAGTCGGTTTATTTAGATTGCACAGGCGTTTGGCGACGTCGGTGCGTCGTAGTTTCTCCGTCGACAGGAGATGTCGACTTGCGCGTGTTACGAGTTTCGTTCCTTTCACGGACTAATCCGAACCCTCATCCGATATCTATAGGGCCGAGACGTTACAGCGCGGGCGTATTTGGCGGAGAATTGCAAGAACCGTCCGTCCAAGTTGCAGCACGTCCCGATGCCACGAAGGCGGCACGACTCGTGACTATCAGCTGGTGACGATTGCGATTAGGCACCAGAAGTCAAATGAAAGTTAGTGTAGGTATACCGAACAAATTTGAATCCTCTCCTTACGGCCTACTCTTCTCCAAGTCTCACAAGGTCGGCGTTTTCGAGCTGCTCCTTCTCGAAGCCATAGACGACCTGCTTCAGCATAGCCCTAGAGACACTCTCAACTGAAGCAGCAGGTACCAGACCTGTGGTATTAAGAATGAGATTCAGCGCTGAGACCAGGACTCCGGCCCTCGACATGATACCGGGTTTGGCCACGCAGGCCTCGACGGAGTCGTGCTCGGCAGCAAAGGCGTGGACAAGGTTCTCGACGCCGCCCTGCAGAGGAAGGGCTTGTCAGCTCACATGGTACATGCAGACATGACAGATCAAGCCAACTCACCCGCATTATACTGTAATCGCCAAGCAAAAAGGGCTTTTTCGCCGGATCACGTTGGGCGTTCGAGCCGCTCATGTAGAGGAAGCGGAAAGGCTTGGCCGGACCCGAATCGTACATGGCCTGAAGCCCAGTTGCAGTGTAGTCATGGCAAATACGCTTCACATCGGCGGCTTCCATAGCCCTTGACTTTCCAGGGGTGACCGCGACAGTCCTTGTCCTTCATTTAGCCACTGTTGCATTTGAAGAGACCGTCTGGAAATGATGAAGAGTAGCTCACCAGATGCAGGCATTCGCCCCCGCCAGCTCCTTCTTGACGTCGTCGGGAAATTCGCCGTAGTCTTTGATGATGACACTCTTGACTTTCGGGTCGGGCTTGTCGACCGTGACGGGCTTCCGCGCCAGGGCGACGATGCTGGTGATCTCCGGCATTCGGGAGGCTTGGCGGATGACCTCACTGGCCACAAAGCCCGTTGCGCCGGCTACGATGAGCTTCATTGTGATAGATGGCAGCACTCTTGGATGTCTTCGATGTAGGTACGAAGAGGAAGGCCAAGACCGTGAGTGAGAAGGAGGAGTGGTTGTGGGGTTGTCGTCATCATCCGACGCCCGTCTTATCTCCTTTAACCCCGGGCGTCCGTTGGACACTGGAGGGTCGTATTAAATTGCATGTAAGCTCGACCGCTGGTTCTCGATAAGCTCGGGCGTATTATACGACCAATGTCGTGCCGAAGATCCGGGCGCTCCTGGTCGTCCACGCGAGTCGTCGTCAATCAGCCTACTTCGAGAAGCAAAAAGGGGCGAGTGTGGTCGCAACTAGGTGTATCCACCCATTTTCCAGAAACAGTCTCTATCATGTATATTCTCTGCCTCTCGCGGTACCATCCCGTCCTCAGTGTAACTCTCCGCTCTCGTATGAAGTAAAGTCTATCTGGTCTTCCCCCAGCTCACCTGCTCCCAGCCTCTCATAGACGTTCTTCCCGCCAATCTTCAAATTTGTTGTTTCTCTGATGACCAGCACATAGCAACACGTCGATCCCGATTCAATGTCTGTCTGTTGCTTGCCAAGAACGACGCAACGCAGATCGCTGGTCTTGATCTTGTCAGTTCCCTGGCAGTCGAAAGCAATTTTTCTGCTAAGATCGACAGGTTGCAAGGTCGAAGCCAGCTTGCGAACCTTGGACAGCTTCAGCACAGGCATTGCCTGGCTATCGTTGGCTTCCCAGTGTTGCTTGCCATTGTCACCGCTGTCGGTGTTGAAGGGACTCTTGACCTCACGGGTCCATTGCACCCTTCTGAAGTCGATATGGATGTAGGAGATGGCCCCGGAATACGCCATCCACGACCAGCTGGGAACTTTTCTCGATGATGACGCAAAGTCTATTGGCTTCAGGCCGCGGTCGGCAGCGGATGTCCACAGTAGGTTTCGCTCGAGGTAGGTGCCGTCAAATACGCCATATCCTCCTCGCGTCTTAAAGGCGGACGCGAGGCGTTTCTCGAGGCCTGATATGCCGATGGGTCTGTCCATGGGCTGGCCGAAATCCAGCTTGGAATAAAGCTCGTAGAGGTTCTGGAGCAACATGATCCGCCCGCCTCTGAACAAGTTCTCGGCAGACTTTGGGAAATCCGAGTCTCCCAGTGCGGCTGATTTCTCACTTTCATCCAGAGTTAGCTGTCTGTTTCGAAGCTTGTGACAGTGATCTTACTTGGTCATTTTCATCAAACTCTCGCAACGCTTTCCGTTACCGCATTCAAAGTATGTCTGCGCAGCTGCAAAGTGAATCGTGCGTCGTGCAAGAGCTCTTTCTTGCAATACCCACCCTCGAGTATTGAGCACGGATTCCTCGACGTCCTGTTTGAAGTTGTCGATGTTCTCGCAGACGTAGCTCTTGACCCCAGACGACGATGTCAATGTGACAAATTCCCGGGGCTTGCGAGAGTGTCTGAGGAATCCATCGGTTGTCAAAGCGGCCGAGCTCGCCGCCAGAACGCATTTCGCGTTGCTGTAAACCTTTTCCATCTTGACAGACTCGCGTTTCCAATCTTCCTTGTCATGCTGGATGATACAGATTGAGTCTATCCAGAGATAGCGCACTCCGAGACCGCGGGCCACTTCAATCGCATCTTGGAAGTTGAGCGGCAGCTCGGAGGGATCGATGGCCGTCCGGCGTGCAAGGTAATTGTCGGATAACGTCTTGCCAAAGTGCAGCTCAGGTCTTGGGCCCCAGCAGTGACTCAACGCCACGTAGTCCTGGGTCTCCATGTCTGTCCCATCCACGAGTCGCAGGAAGGGTTGTGCAGTACTGCCTACATCGATAACGCGGCTTGGGCGGTCGTCCACCGACAAGACTTCGTTGGCTCCGGTGTGCCCGTGCGTGGTCAAGCAGACCTCGATCCAAGTCTTCATGAGCTCGAATTGATGAGTACTTGCCGGGTCTGGAAGTAGAGGCGTCCCAACCTGGGCATCTTCATCGCACTTGCCGACATGCTCTGCGTTGCCTCATCAGTACACGCGGTTCCTCTGACGAAGAACGCCATTTGATAGCGAAGAGAACCACGTACCGGGATCGATGTAAGTCGAAAGGAAGGGAGGAGAGTCGGGGTCAACAACCAGGCCACTGCCGACGCGCGTAATGCATAGCCGCTCGTCTTCCGGTGTTTTTGGAAATTCGAATGCCTGACAAAACAGTTTGCACAAACGACAGCGCTTAGCTGACTCTGTGAGCTCGATCCTTTGAACATCATGCTCAAAGTGTTCTGTCCAAATGTCGATTCTGGCGCAACGTTCGCAGAGTTCAGCCTCTTTTGACGACTCCAGTGCCAGGGGCCATCCTGAACTCTGGAAAAGAGTCTCTGCAAAAGCGTTATCGGCTTTTGAAGCCCATTTATCATCGTCAGTCCCCTGACCAAGTTCCTAAAAGCGCGTGTGCGTCAGTCTTTGGAGTTTCGACACACTGCCTGGACGACACTTCAGTAGCTTACGGACTGGATTCACACGTCAGTAAGAGATATGAGACTTGGAAAGAGCTGACTACTTACAATCTTATACGGTTCATCTGCATTAGCTCCTGAAAGTCGGAAAGTTGCCTCGATGGCTTCACTGCTTCAGCGACATTGTGCACTCACATACTGCCGGACGTTAGTACCCCTAGACACGGTCCAACATGTCAAGCAGCGCCTACAACATACTGTCCACCGACTTCGTCAGCATTGGGTATCGGAAGACTTCGTCAAAGGCTTGAAGTGTACTCACATCTCTGTTTGTCGGGATGATTCCCTTCGTGGGGGGCTCCAGCGGAAGCAAAGCCTGATTCTTGCCCGTCTCGTCGCTGACTCGGATCTCCGGGACTCCAAAACGGCCTGTATCAACCGCTGCACCTTTGGTCCTAGGAACCGCGCTGGCTGGTTCTGAAGCATTGGGCCTTGGAATCAGGCTCAACCCCAGAAGATACTCTTGGTCGATCCTGGAACGCTCATGGATGCCGTCAAGCCGTTCCATCAGCTGGTCACACTTCCAGCGGTCTTGCTCAACAACCAGCATGCGTGTTTCAACAAGATCGAGCACGTCGTAGAAGGCCGAATGAGATGGCTCGTTGCCGCCGAGTACCTTTTTGAGATTGTCCACCACAGCCTTTGTGGCCTTGTGCAGCGATCTTGGTTGCCTCGGCCCGTTGTCTTGCCAAAAGGGCTGCATGCCATCTTTGCTCAAGTCATCTAGTCCTCTTGTTCCCCAAACAGCCCAAGCGATGAACTCGAGGAAGACACAGCCGAGTGACCAGACATCCTGAGACCGTGGGAGCTGTCCACCAATGTTGAGAAGAAACTCTGGCGGCATGTACCGTGACGTAGTGTTGGCCGTCTTCGTCATCTGTTCCCGCCTCCTGCGCTCACTGGTGCCATTGGCATGGAATCGACCAAGTCCAAAGTCTGCAAGTTGCAGAGTCCCCGGGCTTGAAGTTGAATCTTGAAACAGCAGGATGTTTTCCGGCTTGATGTCGCCGTGCCGTCCCTCCTTTGCATGAAGAGCCTTGACGGCGTCGCAAAGACCGTGAATCTGCGTCAGTGTCCAGTCCGCCAAGTTTCGGTCTCCTCTTCGTACAGCGCCATGTCGTAGGTTCTCTCCTCTCCATGCTTGGATCAGATTCCCGCCGCTTGCCCACGGAAACAAAAAAGATCCGTTACTAGTATGGTCTGGGTCGCGATATGTGAAGCTTGCGAGTGGGGTGATGAGATGACGGTGATTGACCAAGCGAACGATGTCAAGAAACTTGTTCTCTTGTGCAAAGGCATCGAAGCCCTTCTCAATGTCCTTGAGCGCCGCTTCGAATGGTTTGTCTGCTCCATCCGAAGGGAACACTGTCTGATGAGCCCCGTGAATGGACACCTTACAGACGGAGCTGTAGTGACCTCTGCCGTCGGGCTTGGCGCGGCTCATGAACGGGAGGCGACTCGCGCTCTCCAGCTCATGATGGAACTTTTCGGAGGTGAAGACCGGCGCAAGGAACATCCACTGTCTGACTTGAAGCAGGTCCTGGTCGTTGAGGTCCCAATCGTTCAGCACTGGCCATACCTCGGGCTTGCCAGACTTGGAAGTCCAGTTGACGCTGCTGATGGACTCGTCCGGTTGATGTACTGGCAAGTCGGCGTCGCTGTAGCCATGCCTTGCTAGGTCATATAGGGCAGCTAGTTTGTTGATGTTTGCCAGGAGCAAGTACAGCGCCGTGGCCTTTGTGGACTCGGCGACAACATAATCGGCTAGCCACTGAACGTCGGTTTCATTGTCGTGTATCTGACTCAACTGGTCCAGCACCCTTTCTCGGATCGTAAGTCTCGCCGCCTGATCAGCGGGAAGGAATCTCTTGTTTTCGTGGTTGCGTACCAGGGCGCTTTCGATAGCCTTGCGAAGCCCTTTGCCTGTCGTGCTCGGTTGTTCTGACATTTGATGCTCCTCCAGGGCTGCCTGTGCTTTGTCAAGGGGCACTGATCACTAAACAATCGTTTCGGTGTGCTTGTCGCTTTTCGTGACGTTTTGGAGGGATGACTTCTGGCCACCCTTCCACCACCCACATACAATCAAATCGCTCTCCTTATCATGTGACAAATGAGAGGCTGCCTCTGGCCGCAGTTGGCACATGACTGCCGTACAGGGGCGGCTTGCGGAACGCCTAGGGGCAAAGTGGAAAAAGGGGGTGTGACACGATGGGGCGCAGCGCACCGCAGGGGGCTCGTCTGCTGCGCACCCTGGCAGGGTGGCCCCCAAACCATGTCTTACATGCACTGCGCCCCGAGAGGCTACCCTTGACATGTAGGTTAAGGGTGCATGTTTGGGGGCCAGAACTCCAAAGACTCCAGGTGGTACGCGGCTGCGTCATCACGAGGCAAATCGCCGGGCAACCATCTTGAACTCATGTTGAGAATGACAGCAGCATGATGTGCATGCATGAGGCGCGGAGGCCACAAGACGGGATCTTTGCCCTGCATGTGAGCAAGGCACTATTGAATCATGATCTTTCAGGCAGCAGGCTACATTCCGAGAGTATCCTGAGAATCCTGCTCGGTCATGCTTCATACCTTCGTACTGCAGTGGGCATCTACCCTTCTAGAAGCTACAGATGAACCTGGCCGGATCATGATCAGTCAAAAATCGACTGTTACTGTTTGAAAATTCACAGGCGCCGCCACTCCCCAGAAGACCAATGAACAATGAAATTCCTTCGCTCCATTCCCCTCACTGGGATGCTTGATCCAAAGTGGTTGATGGAGCGCGAATACGCCTGGGCCCCTTCGCGAAGGCCTTGCCGCCTTCCCATTTTTACGAGTCCCTCTCACGAATGTCATGCGCCTGGAAACTGAATGAGCGATCTGCTTCTCAAGAACATCTGGGGCATCACTCACAACACGCAGCGTTGTACGTCGTATCTTGCCGCAAGGTGGTGGTGTCGCGATTCGTGAAGATGGTGATATGGAAGACGTTGTGCCTCATCTCCACCCTGAACGAGTCCTTGCCATACTGCCTGGCGAGAGCATTGAGCAGACCGTCTGTCGGAATACCCTTGGTAGGCATTCTGATGTGCTTCTCCCCTGGTTCTGTCGCGGAGTCAATGTCAGGATGGGATGACTGTTCCTCGATGCGCCCGGGCATATCTGAGTGATGCGGTGATGAAAGTGTGGTGATGATGTGTTTGGCTGGCTTTTGGAAAGATTTGCCGACCTCAGGAAGTCTTCAAGTGTTGTTTGGATATGTGTGCTTGGATGACGGGTATTCAAGAGCCGCTAGATCCAGGGGAATGGTGTGATATAAGGACCAGACATGTATGCACGACGGGACGATCAAAGGACTCGTGTCTGCAAACCCGACAATCCTGTCATCCATGTCTGACCCATACACTTTCAATGGCATCGATTGGACGAAAGAGAAGACATCCATGGACCCGGGCGGACTCCCTAGTGGCCGCGCGCATGGCCACCTGGTTGCCTCACGACACCGAACGGTGCTTGCCGAACACCCCCCTTGTTCTCATGACAGATTGGCTAGATTACGGGGTGTGCCTTGGTCCACAATGTGACAGATCGAGTGTCTTGTGCTGGGGCTTGCGTGCCTGAAGGAAGACATGAGCACAGCCTGGGGCAGTACATGGGCACAGCAGATGCAGAGGCACCATCACACAAATGGAATAACCGTCAGCCTGGCCCGATCGAACAACCCTGGGATGATGGGAGCTGCTACCCGTGTTACTTTTGGCCCCCAAAAGGACCATGCAGGCCGCCGGCGGTGGTGGTGGCTTGTCCATCATCCATTGGTCAACATGCATGCATCCTGCATATGCTCCCATGCAATCAGCAAATAGTCAAGGATCGCTTGTGAGACAAGTGAAAGAGGGCCGTCCCTTCCCTCGAGTCCAATCACTTGGCGAGGCAAGGCTCCGAGGACTCCTGCAGTTCAGTGTTGGGGGCCGTGGAGGGGGAGACCGTCCGCCCGAGGCTCTTCATGGGGCGGCGATACTTATCCTCGTCAATGGCATTGTCCAACATCTTCTTTCCAATGCAATCCTAGCGTCTGGCATTTGTGTGGTCGCCTCGCACTTTGTCGCTTTCTATCCATTACATTTGGAACAAAACATCCCTTGGTTCGCAGGCCGCCCTGTCGAGCTGAGCCGCTTGAAGCGAGGGGCGAACTTGACCGGCACTTCTTGGCAGGCCCTCCTCTCGTCTGTGGTCGCCGCGACTTCAAGTCAGTTGTTGTTGGCCAAAGCCATAGCCGCCCAACGCATTGAAGGTCTCTCCTAGGCTCACTCGACCCAAGATCCCACCCTTGACACCAGGCACGTTACTTGAGGAGCGTTCATTGTTCTGAGTCCTGCCAGACGACCACATCTCGGGCCATCATGACGCAGGGAGTGCGTACCAGGGGGCCTCTCCAACCCAATCAATCACACCGCGATGAAAATGCCTGCTGCGGCATGAATGAAGATCAGGCATCGCTGCCAGCGGCGGTGTCATCAGACCATATTGAACTGCGCAAAACGACGGCAACGCCGCCGGCCACGTGCGAGAGGATGCCATGGAAGGGAAACGAGTTCCACCACGTCGAGGACCGCGACAGACTACATCCGAACCACCCTAGAGGATACAGTTCCCGGCAGAGGGCTTTCTCTGATTCTGGCAGCTCCGGATTCTCAAGCATCACCTTTCAGCGAATCGAAACCATGCCAGCAAGGGGCATACTCAGCCACGCTTCCTATGAGCTGTCTAGATCTGCGCCCAATGGGGTCAGGCCCTCTCGTGCTTCGACATCACCACTACCGACAGAGCCTTTTGTCACTGTGGCTTCTGTCCGGAACAAACTGCGAAAAGCCATTATCCCCTCCAAGTTGAAAGTTAAAGAATCGACGAAGTTTCTTCCACTCGACAAACAGAGCGAAATTGTCACGCCAGAGGTGACAAGGCAGATGCTTCTGAATAGCCGGGAGCTAGACTATACCCCGGAAGCGGCAGATCGAATCGTCCAAAGAGTCTTCCAGGAGTGGCCCAGCACCTCGCTGACCTTGGACTCGAGAATTGGTGGTCCTGGCGCGGGCTGGCAGGCTACCCGCCGCCGGAGAATTCTCATCATTCTCATCCTCATCAGCAAAGTCGACCGCATCAGTCTCTTCATCGACAACGACATTGACGACTTGGCTTTGCCCATCGACTGCAATTGCGATGACGAGAACAACCAGAACTACACGAGCGGGCGCGACTGGGGTCACAACGAGCCGCCAGACCTGGCCAATCGACTGAACGCCTGCTTTGAAGGGTTTGACGATGATGAATTTGATCTTTTCAGGGCCAACCAGAAGAGGGTCCACGTTCCGTTCTTCCAGTTCCCGACTCGGGACGACATGCAAATCTACCACTTCAACCTGGATGCCGACTGTGTTCTGCCTATAATCGATGTGGGGGTGAGGAGAGAGGGTGGAAACGCAGTCGTTCAGAAAGTCATCCTCGATCCATCGAGCTACAATCATGAGGCCTTTCAAGGCGTGCGTCTTTTCTCCCCCTTCCCCGATTATTGCCATAGTAACACATGGATCTGACCTGATATTTCCAGCGTCATGACGGCCCAGTACCGGAATTTGCGCTGAAGAAGCTCAAAAGCCAGGGCGAGGAGCCGTTTCGGGAAGAGGTCGAGGTCTTCGAAAAGTTGGTGCACAGTAGACGACCAAGAAGTCCAGACCATCTCCTCCGCCTCGAGCTCGCTTTCATGCACGGCGAACAGGGCTACCTCCTCTTCACCTGGGCTGAAGGCTCCCTGAAAGATTACTGGAAGGAGGAATGGCGCGATCCGACAAACCCGGTCGATGTCCAATGGTTCTTCGAGCAATGCTACGGGCTGGCCCTGGGCCTGCGCCGACTCCACGACCCCAACAGTTATGAGAGGTCTCAGTTCCAGTCCGGACTAGGTCTCAGGTCAGGCCATGCCCATGATGGCAGCCATGGAGCTGCTGATGGCGATGAAGAGGTCGAGAACTTACGCCGCATGGCCACCGCCAAGGACGACGGCAAGTATGGCCGCCACACCGACGTCAAGCCAGACAACATTCTCTGGTACCGGCAGTACGAGGATCAAAGCAATCACCTCGTCATATCGGATTTCGGATCGGCCCAATTCAACAGCCACGACACACGGTCCAATGTCTCCCCAGGAGTCGCCGGCCAGAAAGGCACCACAAATACCTACCAAGCGCCCGAGCTCTCATTTGGCATTAAGGTCACGCGGACGTACGATATCTGGTCCCTGGGCTGCGTCTTCCTTGAATTCGCTGTCTGGTTCCACCAGGGTAGCTGGCAGGCCGTTGAAGACTTTGCAAAGCAGCGCAGTCGCGACAGGCAAGAGGTCGAGCAGCGCAGCTTGCAGTTCTCCGAGGACATGTTTTACCTAGTCGTCCCGAACAACACATGGCATGGGGCAGGTTGCCAAGGGATCAAGCCATCAGTGACTGCGGTAAGCAAGAATTTTTTCTGAGGTGGCGAGCTGGTGAGGTGAAGAGTGTATCAGGGCAACGGGCTGACGAGCATTTGCAGAGAATTGACGCCATCCGTGCTCTTGACAGCTGCACAGAGGCGACTAGGTCATTCTTGGACCTGATCCAGAAGAACATGCTGGTCCCCGAGGCGGAGAAGCGACTGGATGGTCGCATGATTCGCCAGCAATTGAACACGATCCGCGCCAAATGCCGCAAAGATCTTGACCGGGTTCAGGATGGCGTTGGTGGGTATGAAGCAGACTTCCAGCCTCAGATTGTGTCCCCAGCCGCTGGAGTAAGTGCATCCTGCCAGGCATGTTGTGTCGCCCTGCTGACTGTTGGTTATTAGTACTTTGACGGCACATCCCCAGAGACAAAAGCTAGGGAGTTCTCTCGTGATGTAGAGGAGACTATCAAGTCTGCACTGCAAGACCCGCCCATCATCACCGAGTCTCCAGGCCACTGTCGTGATGATGACAGCGCCCAGCCGACCATCACAGGCACGGGACGCTCTCGCGGTCGTCAGAGGAGCGCGGACGAGTCTGCACACACCGACAGGACCATACTACCGCCAGTAACTCCCCCGCCAATACACAGAGGGTCGACCGCGTCAACGTCATTTAGCAGCAAAGCATCTTCGGTGTTGTCGCCAGCCAGAGAGGACACGACGCAAATGACGACCCCGGAGCGCATGGAGTCGCAGCAAGGTGATTACTCCGAGGATTCGCATGTAGTCTCCGGCGAAGATGTCACTCGTGCCCTAGAGTTCCGTCTACCCTGCGAAAGCCCAGACGAGCTGGGCCACAGAGAGAGCAAGGCTTCGAGCTCGTATATTCCGAGAGCTGCACTCCCGCCACAGTCGACAGTTGAGTTGCAATCGGCAGCGCCACCAGTGGCGCCTCAAGAAGGATGGAGAGGGAGAGTAAAGATTTGGGCGTCTGGATGGACGGACAGGTTGTCCTCGCCAAGCGGACAGCGTCAACCATGGGCATGGGCAATGGTTGCTGGGTTCGGGTTGTTCGTAGGTCTGGGAAGATACCCTCGGTTCGTCACGTCATGGTATAGCCTGGAGAGCATATCGGATGGGCGAGAAGGAGTTCTGGCGTAGAGCAGGTTAGCGATTATTTTCAGTGTTGCTGTGCTTGGCCCCTCAATTGAAGTTTCCAACGGGACCGACGCAACAGTCTGAAGGCGACTCTTGCGATGGGCTGCCAAGACGAAGTTCGGATAGGAATTGAAGCCAATTGAATTGGCGATAAGAAGTGCATGCACAAGGACGGGAAACTGCCAAGAGTCTTGTCACGATGAACCAGGCTGTTGTCGATGTCAGGATGGATATTGACGTCCGATATTCTGGTGGTCTTCTGCAGGACCCGCAATTCCCGCCGGGACCACGGATCGCCAAGCCGCCAAGCAGAGTTATCACCCCGCGCAGAGGCACAGGCCCCCCACCCGGCGCCGGGCGCCAGCAGGGAAAGAACAGCGCAATCAGGGAATACGATGAGGGTACGTACCTCCTTCCTCAAATTCCCCCCATCAGGTCCTCCGGCAAACTCCTTCCGAAAGCGTCATTCCTGCGGCAGCCAGTCTCGTTGCAGGTAATTTCCAGCCAAGGGGCAGCCGCTAAAACCCCCAGAGTGTCTCAAGCTCCCGCCTGCGCCGCCCTCAATTCCAGGTTCTTGCTTGTTTGTATTCCAGGTCCGCTCCTTTCCTCTTCCCGCCTCCACCTATCCTCCGATCGTCGCCCGTCATTCCGTCCGTCCCAACCTTCTTTTCTCCCTATTGCACATCCGACCGACCGACTGAGTCCCAACCTTCTTTTCTCCCTATTGCACATCCGACCGACCGACTGAACCTTTGGACTTTTCGAGTGCCAAGCATCCGCATCATTCCTCGTTTCCCACGTTCCTCTCGCTCGCCCGTTTACCACGCACGCTTTTCTCCGCTCGTCACCAGGTTGTGATCGCTGAAAGATCGCGTTTGCGCCCGGAACACAACACTCGACACACGTTCGCCTCGTTTGGACTTGTCATTCGCTCCTACCTCTACGGACCCCTCGGACAATCAGTCGGAATCTGCCGAGGCCTTCAATTGCGCCACGTCTTGGCTCCCAAACTGCCATCATCAGTCCGCCACAACTCGTTTCGCGACACGGTGCACTCTGCTGCATCTCGACATCAACAATGGCACCCATCGCCGATGCTTCCCTCACCGCAGGCCGCGCGCTGGTGCGCCGCGCTGCGGACGCCCTGCCCCATCTGATGGCGCGCGAGAAGCCCGTCGACACCAAGAAGATGACTGGTATCATCGTCGGTGTTGTTCTGTGAGCCCTCCCCAAACAGCTGCTGCTCCCCGCCATTGAGACCCGCGACTGACTTCAATGGCTTTGCAGGGGAACCCTCATCCTCGTCACCGTGACAGTGGCGCTCTTCCTCCACCGCCGCAAGGTCAAGCAGGACCGGAAAGAAGATGCCGCTCTCGATATGGAGCTCGACGGCGAATTCGACGACTACCCTATCAACCAGCCCCGACCGACCCGAACCCGCCAGCACAGGCAGCCCGGCCAGTCCCAGGAGGAGGGGCAGATGTACAGGAAGCCGTCAGTGGTGCCGGAAGACCCCAATGAGGCCGCTCGGTAGGGCGAGGGCACCAGTTGGCTCGTCCATGGAATTGATCAACAATTGTTAAAGGAAGGCCGCTTCGCTGGCAACACCACGCCCGGACTCAGAATCACACAGCCCCAACCTCAGCTTCAGGGCCCCAAAACGGGGGATGAGCACCCTGTGGCCGCGACGGAAGTCGTCGCCAGCGCCGAACCCTCGGCAGATGCCATTGCTGCTCCTGGAGCCTCGAACGAGCTCGCCTCCTCTGGGACTCGGGCGTAACTGCCCTTGTCCCCATGTCTTGGCTTGCGTGGATTTTCTTATCTCGGATATGACGAACACGAAGAAGGGGGCTGTGTTATTAATGGTTAAGACCTGACAGACCGGATTGGGCATTCCCGCTCGGCAGTTGGGCACTGGATATTCCTCCTGGATTTTCTCTCCCCAACGTTTCTGTATCGGGTACTTGTGGCTTTGGTATGGTTTGGCGTACGGCGGTCACAGACACGGGCACATGTCATGCGTAGCAAATGCAGCATTTCTTTCTCATGAGCCGTTGGGCTCCTTGTACTGCGCACCTTTATCGGACCGTAATTTTGGCACCTAGACCTTGCAGGCCCATCCCTGACATGGTAAAGCTCAGAGTGCGTGATTTCGATGTCCGAACCTTCGGGGACATCGTCAAGCCCCGGCTCCGCATTCCGCTGACTTGTGATCTGCGGCTTGCGCCGGAGCCGATTCGCTCTGACCGCTGCCGTCCAGCACAGGCGGCCTGTGGTCTGGCTTGGGGCGATGGCGGTGGTAGGGGCCTCTCTTCCAAAATTCTGGAGTGAACAAGGGTGCCAACACTGGCGCGGTAACCGCGAGGATGCCCACGGCGGTCTCGCGGAAACCCCAACGGTTGATGTTGATGATGGACGGCGCGCCACCCAGTGTCTGCACCGCACGTACAATGGCTGTCGAGATGACAAAGAGACCTGAGCAGAGCAGAAGTGCCACGCCGAGCTTACGCAAGAGGTGTACACGGAGATTCCAGAGTATAGGGACCGGGACGATCAAGACGGCGACGTCTGACACCACGTTGAGGACCACAAGGATCAGGAAGTTTTGAGGACGAAAGGTACAGGTCGGCCCGGGTAGCGGTCGAATCTGCCAGTTCCAGTGGAAGGGCCGGCAGGTGAGCGAGACGGAGAGAATGAGGGCAGCCCAAGTGATGCCGATGATGCCGAAGAGGGCTTTAATTGTCTTCGTTTGAAAGACGCCAAGCGTGATGCGACTGTAAAAGAACAGAAGCTGGAGCTTGAGAACCCCTGGACGGCGTCAGCTTCTTGTCCATGGTGTGTCTTACTTGGAAATGCTCACATATCACGGCGGGATAAGTATACCAGGAGGCAAATTCCAACTTGGAACCGTATTCGAGGATGGCTTCGTCGGTATCTGTTATAGCTAGGGTCTCTTCTGGGGTGACATCGATGTTGGCGCCGGTGTAGTATGTAACTTGGACGATCACGGCGTTGGCCGTGTAGAAGGCGAGGCACTGGCGAGACACAGTCAGGAACGGAAGTCGAAGTCGGAATGCGATCAGAACGTACGAAGAAGACGAGGTAGTCATCTCCATGGAAACCTCGGACACCAACTGTCCTCAGCCGGACGGCTATACGGACCAAGATGACGATAACTCCGATAGCGTAGAGCGACTCGAGCCGCGATCAGCTGGGTTCGAGCAGGGAAGGGGAGGAGACATACCCAAACTTCGGGAAGGTAGGTGCTGTCCGTTTCGAGTTCAACCGCCGGGCCGGGGCTCTGGATGGCCATGGAGCCTGGCGTCTACCGAGTAGCGGCAATGGCATCGAATGCAGGTGGTGCTGCGGTGCCTGACTTTGATCAGATATCAGCGCGCCACTCCACCTTCAGCCCATGTCTCAACGGAGAGCGAAAACTTTCCCAGCCATCATGGGACATTGTGCACAGCGTGGAGGGATGTGTGGGTGGGCAAAAACACACTATATACCAGCCCCCGAGCCACCCGCCACTCCCGCGACTCCCATGTTTTTCGATGATGGCACGCGGCTGGTTTAGCTTTCATCGGCCAAAGCGCGCACGGTGATCTAGTCCGTCCGGCGGCCAACCAACCTGCTCCTCCGGTTTATCTCCTTATCGACGTGTGACTGAATGGGACATTGGAGCGGGCGTTTTTGAACCTTATTTCCCCACGAAGTCCGTCAGTTGCCGGTGAGGGCAACGCACGTGGTCGACACCGAGTTGGTGGTCCCTTTGTCGGAGGCCGGTCACTTCATTAGATCCCGGTCACTTCGTCGGTTTGGTCGGATCCCGGTCACCTCATCGGGTGCCGGCCTCTTGGTCGGGGCCTGGTCCCTTCCGTCTGGGGCCGGCCTCGTCGTCTTTCGGAATCAAGGCTGCCGGCAAATCGAAATCCTTCACAGGATTGCAGTGATGGAATCAAGGGGCCCGTGGTCTTGTCAAACAATCAAGTTATGTTTGAAGTGTCGAACCGGGTCTTTGGTGTTCCGTCTAAATCAGATTGTCAGTGAATGAAAGCTGTTGAACGACATGTCCGATCGAGGTATGAGATACAGCGGGCGAAATGAAAGAGTGCTGCGGTTGCGACCAACGCCTGGATATATGAACAATAGCCCGTCGGAGGGGGTAATGGTGCACCAGCACCCACAGGGTGGGTTGACGGAAGACTGAAATATGGTACGACCCCGGGACGAGGGGGCGCGGGCCATGGGCTTATATGGGAGATCCAGGCTGCGGTGCGTTTATCTAGACCGATGGGTGTCAGCTATCATGCCCTGAAAGTTGACAGTAACCACACGAGATGGAGAATGGGGCATGCCAAGTATCGAAAGAGTTTGTACGGGAGATTATCTGAATGGATGATAAGCTTGGCTCTATACTCCAAAATCTCTTCAATGGTCCAGTTTGTGTTTTCTAGTGTGTCGAGTCGTCCTGTACATCTTGACCACTCACTGTCTTCAGAGTCATGCCTTCTTACCTGCTCGGAAATCAGCAGCAGAGTCAGGATGAACTTCTTCGGCACATCGGCCGCTATCCTAAAAAGATCGATGGCGTCGGGTACCTGACAGATCCCGTTCTCGCCGACAAAAGACGGAGTTCGTGCATGGGACTGCTGCCTACGGCCTCTTCAAGCACGATCTTTGATCGTATTAGTAATTGTCTGTGAGGTACAGCCACTACAGACTGGCATTTTAGTGGCTTGGCGGGTTTATTGCCTAGATTTGGAAAGGTCTCAAAAATGCTGTGCCAGACTGCTCGTAATGATTCGTCATCACATTGCTCTGCTCGGTCGAGTCTACGGAGCAGCACCAGCCTGTAAGCGATGGATTATGGCTTACAGGACCTATTCTCCCGGCTTTGAAGTACCGACAATTCAGGCCCTTGATGTGAGTTGTCCTGTGGATTGGTTCTCAAACATTTCCCCTCCACCCGCCTGCATTTGGTCCTGAAACAGTATCAAAACCCGTCGAGAATGAAAATTCGTCAGATCACGACATGCGATACATGTCGGGCACGGAAGATTGCTGTAAGTGTCCCTCATCCCTCGTCAGCCTCAGATAATGCAAGATTTTGCCAAGCCGGGAAGCTGACTGATCTTGAGTGTGACGGGAAGACCCCTACCTGCACCCAGTGTCTTCGTAGTGGGAGAACATGCCCAGGGTATCAGCACCCCCTCATCTTCCGGCAACCAGTCGTTGGTGCACCGCAACGGAACAGGAACACGCAAAGATCCAAACGCAGCCGTACTGGCATGGGTGCGGCTGAGTCTGACTCCCAGCCACTCGTTGCCCTTGGACAAACCAGTAATTCCAAGACGCAGGCAACTGGATCATTCAGCACTTTTCAGTTGCAGCCAGCTGAGCCTCGGATGCAGAGCAACCCCAGTGAGGAATGCCTCCACAGTATTCGTCCTCCACTTGCGTGGCCGCTGCTCGACGTTGTGTCACTGGTTGTCCAGAATTTCAGCCCCCATCGCGTGTCCCAACTACGTCCCACCGACTCCTGTGACACTCACGATCTGGCACCTCGCGTGTGCGGTGCTTGGGTTGAAACACTGCCCTTTCTCGCCTGTCATGAGCTGGGTGACAAGGTGCTGGCGCCGTCCATCAAGACCCTGGCGACTTCAATGATATCAAGAGGCCCTGACGGTGCCGCTCCTATCTACGATGCTTTGAAGGCCCATGAGCTTGCTGTTTCTTCGATACAGTCGGGCATCAGACGCATAAGAACGGGACAAAGTTCCGACATTAGCGTTCTGGCAGCGGCTGTCACATGTCTGTTTCTTTCTGAGGTCAGGATATATGCCTATAGTAGCACTTCACATGGAATCCAAGCTGACACGCGTCCTTTTAGTTGCTTCTCCCGACCTCGGCGACGGGAGCAGCTGTTCATGCCAATGGCATCGGTGACCTTTTCCAGATGAATTCTCCGGGATTCTACAGCTCAGGGGTAGATCACCAGCTATTCATCGGTATTCGACCAGTTCTCGTAAGGCAAGATCAACCCAGGAACGTCCCGAGTATTCTGACACTGAGTAGTTCATTCATTCCATCCTGGCTCGCCGAGAGGGATTTCTGTCCGATCCTCGCTGGATTGTCGGCCCTTTCAGTCTTCGCAAAGAGACGCATCTGCAAAAGCTGATGAGTGAAGTGAGCATGCTGCCAGCCATTCTCCGCGCCACCGACGAACTATTGGAGCGATCTGCGAACGCCTCTTGCCCTGATTCGCCTTCGGACGACGAGGTCGTCGCACTCATTGAGAGGTTATCGCGTCAAATCGACATTGTTTCCATGTTCGAAGAGACCTACCAAGACGCCAGCCGCGATGGCAGCGTCTTCCCGATGTACCCGTCCGACAGGCACGCGAGCATCACTTTCCCCAGCATCACGAGCGTCAATATCTTCACACATATCTGGGCATTCCACAGCATATGCGCTCGAAACATCGGCCGCCTTCTGTCCCGATTTCCTTCCACGAAGGCGAAAATCGAAAATAGGCTGAAACAGAGTATCTCTGAGGTCATGATTATGCAGCTGTCCATTCTGATACTGCGTAGCATGGACTATTTGATGTCGGAGGCCTTCAAGCTCTCGGGCGCCGCCTCAGCCTGCTTGCCCTTGATTGTTGTTATCGATGTGTTGAAGAACGAAGGGCAAGGACACCAGGATCTGAGAATTTGGTTTCAAAAGGTGTTGGACATGTCTACGAAGAGGGGATATCATTTCTTGTTTGAACGGCTACTGTAATTTACTAGTAGTGTAGACTCGGGAGTCCCATCAAGTAAGTTATGCCAACGTTGTCATCAGATAGGCTCCCTCGCTTACATGTCTCTGTTGCTCAAGATCCCAGCCTACTCAACGGCGATGGACTTGATGAGCTCCTTGACCTGATCGTCGCTCCACTGCTCAACACCCAGAAGTGCGTTGTCGTCCTTCTTCCACTTGCCCGTCAGGTCCTCCCTCGAGTTGCAGTAGACAATCATGTTGCCAATGACCTCGAACGTGATGTTACCGGCTTGCATCTGGCGGAGGGACTCCTGGTAGACCGGCTCCATGTCGATTGTAGAGACCGTCCACCCATCCTCTCCGAGAGCCTCTTGAGCCAGGGCCAGCATTTCCTTCTGGCTCTTGTACACAGTTGAGATGTAGACAAGCTGGTTCTTGGTCTGCTCCAGGTTGGTGAGAACGTTAACCGTCGCCGTGCCGACGTGGTCCAGAAGTGTCCAGGGCACCACGACCGTGCCGCCGTTCAGAAGCTCGGCTGTCTTGGTCTTCAGGTTGATCTTGAAGAACCCTGTGCGGAGGTTCCAATCGAGGAACGCGCTGGTGGAGATTGACGTATAGGTAAGCTTACCCTCTGAAGCAAGCTCCTTCAGGCGTTCAAGGACTTGGTTCTTGATGCCGAACACGGGGATGGCTCGCACCAGGGGGTTCGCGGGGTCGACGGAGAATTCCGAGGGGATGAACCTCGTAACCCCGGCCGCAACAGCGGCGTCGATCAGCCGGAGAGGAAGAGCCGGGCTAGGCGCCATGGAGACGTCAATGACGGCGTCTTGTCCCTTCATTGCCTTGACCAGATCGTCCGCTGACTCAAAGTCGACCACGTTGACCGTGGCCCGAGGTTCCTGGATCGCGTCGGGCTTGCGCACGAGTGCCGTAACGTTGAAACGACCCGATGCGACCAGAGCCTGGAAGATCTTGGATCCAGCACTGCCAGTTGCCTGCGAGTAGAAGAGTTAGGACACATGAGACGATTTGATGCCTTTGAAGCATGACTTACACCGACAATGGCCACATTCTTGATTTGCATAGCCATCGTATGTTGTGGGATTGACTGATTTGGAGGTGTGGGAATTGTGAGGGTTGCTATGTTTTAGAAGGTGGAAAGGAGATTCTGTGTTGATTGATGTCTGGTTCTTCTGAATTCTTGGTGGAATTGTAGCACTGTCGATGGCCTTCTTATCATTCTCGTCTTTCATGGCGGTAAAGACTGCTAGTCTTGTCTTAAAGCATGCAGCCAGCTGCAGAACCGAGATGCTTCTGGCGTAGTGTTTCGAATAGGATCGATGACAAACCATGATGGCTTGCATTCCTGGATCAATACTCACGTCTCCGTTCTTGGTCACAAATCCCGTGAAGCACCTGTCGAGCATCATGCACGGAATCAATTTACAGCCGGTACGGTAGTGTCTTCCTGGGCCTTGTCTTCCGTCCATGGCATTCTAATCGCGTGCGACGCAGAAGCTGACGAATAGGTCCTAAACGAACCTTCAACATGGGCCTTACATGGGCCTACGCCGTGCTAGGTACCGGACATCTGAAATCGCCCGAATATGAACGGCCATGGCGTGAAGTCGGTGAGGCGGACATTCGGAGCCAGTCGAAATTGACTCGATGCCGGGCAATGTCCCCAGCCTTTCCACATTGGGTATCAAAACCCGCCAATACTTCTCTCCCATGGAACGACTTGGCATAGGCAGCAACACAATTTCAGTCGGCCAGTCGCATGTTTCCTCAAACGCCGCGGCGTTTGACTTACAAATTCACATATCCTTTGTAATATCACAAAAAAGGCAGAGTCATTAACGAGCGGTCGGAAGATATGTGGGATGTTCACCGAGAGCGCGTGAATCGGTGACGCGCGTTGCAATGGATCATTCTGGAAGGGCTTGCTTCCGAACACGAGCCTGTGAGGCACGAGATCGAAGCAATCGAGACATATGTCTGGCCCTCTTGCCTTGTACAATCTTGGACTCGGTACGCTGATATTTCCCTTCATTCTTAGACCATGGAGCACACTGCCAAACTGAGAGAGTTACTCAACCCAGCACTTTTTGAGCGCCTTCGCCATTTGTGGTTTGGCCATATCTCAGATGAAGATCACATATTCGTTCCATCTATCGACGAGGCATTAGTATGGTTCACGCGAAACGATGGGTTCGACAATATCTGCTCGTGAGTACTTGACACAACACCAACCTCTTCGACACATGACTGATGGCAATCCTGCTCCGACGTAGAGCAGAGTTTGGCGCGACATTGGCTAGCCTTCGCGAGCTCAACTGCAATGGGATGGATATCATGGCCGCAGTGCCGACCATGTCGGCTCTTGACTGGATGAGTCTCATCATTCTCCTTGATCAACTGCCCCGGAACTGCTATCGCGACGATAAAGCAGGCATTGCCTACAGTTATTTCGACCCACTGGCACAGCGCATTGCTTTGGAAGCAATCAAGGCGCGAGTTCCCGAGGATCCAGAAGTACGCTACAAGCAGGCGTACAGGTTCTGGTTTTATATGCCACTGGAACACTCGGAGAGCATGCACTTTCAAGACATGCTTGCAAAGGAACAAAACGCCATGTTTGGAGCCGCTCTTGGCCTGTCGCAGGAGATGGATCACCAAAAGGGGGAAGAGTTGACCTTGATTCAGGCAGCCCGAGGAGCTTTCGATCGACGTCAGGAAGCCCTTGAAATCTTGATTGGCACCTTCACCAGGATCGCTGCTGAACATCGAGATGTCCTTGAGCGTTTTGGTCGATATCCACGTCGCAATCAGGCGCTGGACCGTACCTCGACAAAAGAAGAGGAAGAATTCCTACTCACATGAAAATTAGACACCTAACCTGTGGACGAGAATTCCGAGGAAATTTTGCGATTTTTAGATGCTAGATTGATCGTTCCAAAGGCCCAGGCTGCTTGTCATTGCTACGCCACATCTCGCAATGTCCCGAATGAAACTCCTACGTTCTGTTCCACTACCTTAAAGCCATCATTCATCATAAAGAGAAGGTGCCCAAGGAATCTTGAGGCTCATAGGCACTGAGAGTACCATTGATTCTGCGCCCGGCAGGTCCACGGGGAGACGCAGCTGGTGCATCCTGTCCACCCCTTACCTCCACACTGTCCCCATCGCTGTGCCTGACAGCCACCCGGAGGACCCAACGTCGTCGACGCTGGTGGGCTGACAGATGTCGTGCGAGTCGTGGTGGCAGCCGTAGTCGTCGGCGGCGGAGATGAGCCACCTCCCTGTTGTAAACCGTTAAACAGTCCGTCTGCAGCAAGGACAGGGAGGACTCACAGTGATTCCAAACCATCGCATATCCTCATCGCCCGGGATGGGAATGTTGTGGTCGACCTGGGGACCCCAGATCCCCTGAAGCTCAGGCCCGTAGATCTCTCTGTTGAATCTCGAGTTCGGGTTACTGGTGAGGGTCTGCGTCGCCGTCCCAGAGTACCCAAAGATCCCGCTCCACTGCTTGATAGTCTCACGGTAATTTTGCGGGAAAATGAGGTTATCTCGCTCGCCATGGTAGATCTGCATCCTAGGGCGGGCGGCCGGTGTACCCGGGGCGCATCGCGCGTGCCGTGTTAGCCCACGCTCGATGGATGCGATCGAGTTGCCGTTTGCGCAGGTCGACTTCCATCCTGCAACGCTGTTGGTGTAGAAGCATCCCGCGGGAACACCACAGTACGCCACGGCCGCGGCGAAGAGGTCGGGGTAAGTGGCGGCGAGAGCGTTCTACCACCAAGGTCAGGTCGCGATCTTGCGTCAAGAGAGAAAGGGGCTTAGTTACCGTCATCATACCGCCGGAGGATGTGCCGGTTACAAACCTCCTCTCGGCATCAGCGCTGTGCTGCGTCAGGGTCCATCTCACCATGTTGGCAATGGCGTTGCTGCTGCCACCGCCCTCATAGCGAAGCGTCGCTTGGGATGAGACATCCCAGCAGCCCCCGCTGTAGGGGCTTTCGGGGTAGGTGACGATGAATCCATGGGTGTCCGACAGCTGTCGGTACGGAGTGCCGGAGAAGTACGCCTGAGCAGAGCCTCCGCAGTAGTGAACTGCCACGACGACAGCGGGACAGGCTGACACGTTGTCGGGGACATAGATGAACATCCTTGCCCCGGAGGGGTTGGCGCCAAAGTTGGACACGGCATTGAGGGATGCTACATAAGTTGAAGGAAGAAAAGCTAATGTGGCGATGAGAAGGATGAAGTTCCCCAAGAGGCGCCGGGGCCTTCCGAGGTTCCCTGCGAGCTACTTAACCGGTCAGCTGTGATCCAGTCAAACTAGTTATAGGTAATTCTTCTTACTAGAAATAGACGCCTATTATATAGACTTAGAGACTATATCTCGTAAGTAGCCGATCTAGACTAAGGTCTCGTGATTAGTATTAATCTTATTAAAAAAACTTCGATCTATTCTTATCGGAGTTAAGAGCCCGGTCGATATCTTTTTAGGGTCGTTTAACTATGTCCTATTATATACTAATAGAGAGGCTCTAACGTGGATGCATAGCGAGTAGGCTAGTATAGCGAGTAGGCTACTTTTATTAATTCTACAGAATTAAGTCTTCTTCACGCGACTATATAACTATTAAATATATAAATACCTTCTAAAGAAAGTAAAATCTTCCTAGCTATCTAAGTAATAGAAGATAATCTAAAATTAAGTATCCGACGCGCTACGGAGATCTTTAGCGTCCCCCGAACGACCCTATAGTGCCGCTAGAAAGGAAAACCTACCCGACGCGAAAGCCCGCTAAACTTAATAAAATTAATAAACCTAGAAGAGGAGACGATTCTTAAATATATCCTCGACCTAGATTCCCGAGCTTATCCACCCCGGTTAAGTAAGGTAGGAGAAATAGCGAATCGACTCCTAGATAAGCGAGGTACTATACACGTTAGACCGCGATAGGTATTAAACTTTATTAAGCGATAACTAGCGCTCTAGACGCGTTTCTTTCGTAAGTATAACTATAAAAGGGCTTAATACGAAGATCCTAACGCGATAAACGTATAGTTTCGGCTTATTATAAATATAGTCGCGAATATAGTATAATAGACTCTAATATCTATA